>OX451740.1:1302628539-1304019789 GCA_948472305.1 Vicia faba | reverse complement strand
GATAGTCACGGAAAAATGTGAGCAACTGTATTTGTTTGCAAAATGTTGTGAGCATCCATGTAGATTTGTTTCTTTGCCAAATCGTATATAAAACAAATTGAAAGCAGGATTCGTCTGTCCTTTTATAGCTATGTTGTTACTTTCATATTAAAAAAACAAGAATTATTGAATAAAACATTAATGTATTTTTTTTTTGAAAATAAGAAATTATATATAATAAAAAACAATTTTTACAAAGCGACCCAAAACTTCCAGCTAGTGTCACTAAAACCACCTAGACAAACAAACAAACATTAACCATTAGCAGAGAAGTAATTTTCAGTTAAACGACAACGCCTTAATTAGAGGGAAATGAATGAACTACTAAGTTAAAAATTCAGATAAAAATTCTAATTTTAAAATTGATTAGAAAAGAATGCACGCGGAAGATTTTTAAAAAATGTCGTCTATACGAATCAAGTTATTGGAAGTCGAATATGCAAATATAAAAAGAATTATGGAATAAATGTTATAATATGGAATTTATATACTTCAATCAAGTAACAAGATATTAATCGTTTATAGCAAGTTACTAACATTACTATTTCCAGTGACAATTATCAAAAGAACAAACACAATAATTTGTCAAACACTTGGTGTGCAACAAAAAATTTAGAATTTTCCTTTGAGTTGTGTTGATACAAAAAGCACTTATAATCAAAAGTGATTATAAGCAAATCAACACATAATTGGAAACAAAAATAGACACAAAAAAATTCCTACGAGTCGGTCGATTATTCAATGCTATTAGAAAAATTGATTGGTAAAAATTAAAGCAGGTAAAATGATAAGAAAAAGGGACACGAGGATTTTTCTACACAATTCCCCACTTTCGTCCTCGCGTGTGGGTACGCTTGCGCCCAATTTAAATTTGAAATTGAGATAGTTCTTACTATGCAAAAAGTCGATACAATAAAAGTGTTCCAAGAGCAACCCTACAAATCCTAACTGTTTGTTGTTGATTCAACCCCTTCTCTTATTTTGATCTTGAGAAAGACCGAGACACAATAGATCCCAATTGACTTGTCGATATTGCTACTCTTGTGCATTCTTTGTCTCCAAAGCTTTCGTGCATGATCAATTGTATCTATTGCACACAAGACTTCAATTCGATTCTCCGTTGTCGCGCTACTTCCTTTGCATACTTTATCTCCAAGGAGTCCTTTGCGTTCTTTATCTTCAAAGGCTTTAACTAGGCTGCAATCCTCTCTTGAACATCTTGCATGACAACCCCCAAACTAGTTAATAATCTTGGAGGACAAACTTGCGGTTTTTTGAGATGAAGACCCTTGCAAATCTCAACCCAATATTCCCGGCTACACAAGAACCTAATTGGACGTTATTAAACCCCGTCTAGATGGAACCCCAACAAAATATTATTATGTGTGATTTGTTAGTGTGTATGCATAGGTTGAAGGTTGAAGGTGAATAGCAATTGCAGGAAATTTTTATGGTATCATCAACTTGGAATGATGTGTGAATGATGTATTTATAGTTGTGGAAGTTTAGATGCAAAAAGAAGATTTTCGGAATTAACAAGAATTAAAAAATTGACCCAATCAAACAATATGTTTCGACCTGAAGATTGTATGTGTTGACACATAAGTCAATTTTTAACTGTATGCGTCGACCTGAAAAATGGATGTGTTGACCTAATCACGGCAGTATCTTTAAGCCTTAAAAAAGCAGTACATGTGTCGACCTGAAATTTGTATGTGTCGACACATAAAATATGAATTTCTGAAATTTTTTAAAAGCTTCACTATGTGTCGACCTAAGCCCTCTAGTGGCTACAGGCTTTAACACTCAACTGCATGTGTTGACCTGAAATACCTACGTGTCTACACATGCAATTCAAATTTGCACAGAAAATGACTTTTGATGAAGGGGACCAATTTTCAATATGTTTAATATGATTCCTAAGATTTGTAATACCTCTAAATGCGCAAGATGCCACACTAACTTGGAGATAACGTCCACTATCCAGAAATGTAGAGTACTCACAATTTTGACACCACTAAAAACAATTTTAGATGCAAGTTTCACTCACATACTCCCCCTTTTCAATGATGGAAAAATGTGACGATGCACTTCGTGTGTTTATTTGACACTCCCTTTGAATGTATGCTTTTGATCTTTGTGCATATACCTTCTCGCTCTTTAACAACATCAAAAAGAGACAAAGCACATCATTAGAAGTATCAAACATTTCCCACAACAACAAATATATCACCCAGAGGCTATTTTGCACAGTAAGAGTGTTTACTCACAAATACCCATATATATGGAGTAACACAAAGTTCAACATAGATAGCAAATAATCATAAAACAAATTATCCAACATTACATAATTAAGGCACAGTTGCATATATTATTATGAAAACACACTCAAAAAAGAAAATGTTCAACCACATAATCCAAGAAACAAGCTAAATAAAAAAACCAATCAACAAATTGTATCTAAAATGAAATGCATGAAATGAAAATGATGACAATAACACATCAAAGTCCACCGGGTCCACCACGACGCCTTTGATAGGTTCGTTCACTTCTACACATATCTTCATAGAATTCAGATGACTCTTCATTATACTGGACATCAGTTGTGTAGAGGTTGTTGACCTTGCCTTGGACAACACCACTAGACATGTGAATCTCATCATGAAGTAAATGAAATTGGGTAGTAGCAGTCAAAGCAAACAACTCAAAGTTGGTCTCTTCAAAATTCAATCTTTCATTAACCATTATGAATTGCTCATTTTTAGCAGTCTAAAAATCAGTTCGCCATTGCAATTCTTCCTATAATGCTGATTTTGTTGTATCTACATATTTCTCAGCATTGAAATCACCTCAGAATTATTTCCAGAATCTGATTCAAACCTGTTGCCTTGAGAACCAGAGCCAAAATCATATAAACCTCAATCAAACCATCTGTAATTTGCTCGTTGCTCAGTCCAAGACTTATGTTTCCAATTATCCACCTAAGGCTGCTCATATTCATGTTGTTGAGTAGCTGTTGCATTCTTCCAGATTTCATCTTCCTCATGATTCTCATCAGCCATGGGAATATCTCCTTGAGGAGCACCACCAATATCTTCCGCATAGTCATAAATACCTTGCTCATCACCAACGTCATATAACTCAGCAGGATCATCGAAATTATAGATTTTCCTCTTTGTCTGAGGAACCAAATAGTAATACTATTGCCTCAGTGGATCCCAATTATATCTCAAATTGGTCAAGGTTCTCTTAGTGAACTTCAAACCTGCACTTGGATAGACAAACAGAATATTTAGACAGCCAATGTTGAAGTAGTTGAGTATCTTTGAATCATAGATGGATAGATAAAAACAATCCCTTTGTTGCATACTTTGATGCTGAACATGAGAGCCACAAAATAATACGACCAATTTATCTTAATTCGATTGAGAAGAAGATACACTAAATATATGTCAGCATTATCAACTCTTGAGAAACTGCCTCCTTTAGGATGCAGTATATGAGTAACAAACTAGTGGAGGATATGGGACATGCTCTTGAGACACCCCGTAGTGATTGGCTTATTATTTTTGTTATCTCTCGGTGTCTTTAACTGCTCATTTGATTGCAATCTCCAATTGAACCCATAGTGAACACTTGAATCTCTAACCATCGGCTCATTACCTATAGTAATTCTAAAAAGAGTGTTCCACAAAGCATTTATAAATGTGTAAGATTTACCTCCTATCTGAAAGGTGAACTCAGCTTTGTCCCATTTACTCAACCCGACATAGAACACATGAATCAAATCCTCATTGTAGTTTTGAGTCAACTGTAGGAAATAGTTGATTCCTTGATGATTGATCCTACTTACAATCTCAGGAATGTGAAGTTCTTCAGTGGTACTTACTTTGTAGTAGTGTTGATTTGCCACAATCCTTCCACGACACTTTTTGTCAAAGAAATCAAGATCATCCTTGTTGACCAAGTCAAACACGAATTCAGAAGCCCTTGAGGAGGAACCAACCTTTCCTTTGCCTGTGCTAGCCCCTTTACCTCTTGAAACCTTAGGAGCCATGGAATTTTTTCTCAAACCAAGCTATGCCGAAAGATGTTCGACAGAATGCTCTAACTAAAACAGTTGGAATTTGAGAGATGTATGTTACCCCCATAAATGAAAATGATATTATGACATAGATAAGTGCACACAAACAGTAAATATACACCCAATATATAGTATTTATGAGAGATAGATGCAATGTATGAATGTAGAAGGCTAGAGACACATTTTAGTAGGGTTTGAATGAGAGTTAATTGGGAATATTGAAGGAGTTTGATTGTGATGATGTGAATGGAATAAATTTTATGAAAAAATTGATGGGAGTAAAGAGAGATTGGCCAAAATTATTATGGGTAAGGAGAAGTTTCAGGTTAGGTTCACGAATCAAAGAGATGATGAATGAATATAGAGAATAAAAAAGAAAATATTTATCTCTATCATATTACACGTGTTAACCTATTAGGATTACGTGTCGGCACATAAGTTTGATGTGCCGACCTATACTGAAGCGTAAGCACAAAGATCATAACAATTTATTTTATGTGTCGACTTGTACGGCTTTCGTGCTGGCACATATTGAAAAAAATTTTGAAAAATTTTGAAAAAATGAGTTTATGTGTCGGCACATAGAACTTTTGTGCCGACCTATACTGAATAAAAATAACAAAATTTGAATGCATTAATTTTTTCAAGCTGACCTAATATACAACATGTGTCGACACATGCTTGTAAGCCTCAAGAGAATGATTTGGTTTCAGTGTTTATGCATGCAATTGGACTCATGTATGAATAATGTCAGAATGTATGTATGTTTGAACAATATTTATTACAGTTATGAAATTGAACGATGTAAAATAAAAGAGTGCATACATATTAAAATAAGATAAAACACACCTAATTTTCATAATTCGATCTATGTCATTGTAATCTTGTAAATTGAAATAATCACAGATTCAATTAAATTTTTTGGAATTGAACATAAGAGAAAATAATATTCAATGTGTATTTTAGATGCCTTTAGATATAAATAGATAAAGAACTAGCTTACTCTTTTAGAGAGAAAAATGTAACGATACAACCTCGCCAACAATACGGCGTATGCACGAGCATTACTCGAGGAGCTCAAGAACATGAGCATTAACAAATGCCAAATGTGCCAACAACAAAATCAACCAATGTCTCTTCAATTTCACCTCCTTAAAATTATTTAAGATCTTTTATAAAATGAGTTTCTTGTTAATGCTTCTTGAGAATACATTCATTCTTCTTTCCATGAAGTCAATAAGATTTGAATATGTCACCTACTAAATATCCTAATGTATCTACAAATGAAGCCCTAGAACTTCTTCATAGAATCAAGACAATTTTCCTACAATATCAACAAGATAAACTAGGTACCTAATCTTTGTTGGTTACTTGAGGATGATTAACATAATTGTTGCACTTAGGATACCATTGAGAAATGCCATTAGGTACTGGAAGTTTCCTAAATTTGCATTTGACAATGGTGTGTCCCTTCATACAACAGTAGTAACAAGTTATATTCGGAAAGATGTCACTTTTTCTTTTCAATTTCTTTTCAACCAAGATGTAATTTTTATACATTTGGTTTAAAGGTTTGTTAAACTTTGTTGGATATATAGCAAAAGTGACCTTTGGTTGTTGTGTCTTGGTTAGTTTGGCCTTAAAATTTCTAACCTATCCTTGCCAAATGTAGAAAGTATCACAACAAAAGTTAAATGAATTATCACCCATCTTGAAATTATGGCACACACAATACACATGTCAAGATTGATGCCTTAACACACAAAACACGATGCCTAAACAGTCCCAATTTACAACTTATCACTTAATCACTACCCAATGCAAATTCTACCTAGGTGAAACAATCGGCTGAGAACCATCAAACAATGAAGTCGCCATCGAATGTCTTTTATCCCACATGAAGGGAAAGGTAAACATCGATAAAACCTGAGAAGGGAGAAGTCAGTCTTGCAACCGAGAGATCGGATAAGGGAGTCTGTTACGCGATGGGAAGGTATTAGCACCCCACACACCCGTAGTACTCTACGGTATCCACTCTTGGTGTTTATCTTATAGGTGTGTTTGATCTATGCTTACTATTTACTATACTACTACTAAAGGGAGAATTCATGCAAAAGAAAGGAGAAAAGAATGTAGGGAAAATAAAGTTGTACTCTCTTGGGCCCTACCCCAATGCCTACGTATCCTTTTTGAGGAATCAGAGCTACCGTAGTTGGCTCACATGTTTTTGTTTGTTTTGTGTTTTTTATGGACAATGTTAATTCCGCCTTCTGCCGCAGCTCGACCTTTGGAGACTTATGCATTGGCATAGAAGTAAATTAATCATGTTCTTACCTGAAAATGGTTTTAGAGAAAAGGTGCTCGAGCGCACAAAAAGTTTGAGTTGGTTTGTATTTTGTTACCTTGAAAAAGGGTTTAAGTGTTGTTAGCATGTTTTATGATTTGCTAAAGAAAAGAGTTTTAGTTTTGAATGCAAGGATGCAAAAAGGGGAAGAGAGTCTAAGGGAGACTAGCCTATTTCTAACCTAATGTTATCATACGATGGTAGTCCTAAGGTCTAGGTTAACAAAGGGAAACGTCTACCTAATGTTAGCATGCATGGTTTACAACCTAAGGTCCAACTCGCATCCGAACGGAGAAAGCGCATCCTACAGGAACATGGTATGTACATGGGTAAAGCAAACAAGTCAATAAGCTCGAAAGAGCATACCTAAAGAGATCCTATCTAGGTCAACATGCCAAAGAAAGTATAACAAAACTATCCTATAGGGAACATGCAATGAGAGCGAAGTCGTGATCTCAATTTCTAAATTGAGTAACTCACCGATCAACAAGAAATAAAGGAAAGCGATAAAATCCTATAGGGAGAACGCACTGAGAGCGAAGTCGTGATCTTAATTTATAAATTGAGTGACTCATCGATCAACAAGAAATAAAGCAAAGAGATAAAATCTTGTAGGGAGCATGCACTGAGAGAGAAGTCGTGATCTCAATTTCTAAATTGAGTGACTCATTGATCAACAAATAAAGAAGCAAACACTAGCACGACACATATATCAAATGAAGTGTGGAATGCCTGCTACAGGTCTTTAAACAGCAACTTCGAGCGCACACTCTTTATTTCCTACTTCTCATGATATCTAGAAAGCAATAACAAAATGTGATAAAGTGCGAATAAGTACAAGGGTAGTAGCAGCGACAACCAAAGCGGGCAAGTCATCAAGAGCAGACGAAAGCACTGGAGAAGTAGGGAGTACGTGTCAAGCAAGCTTCACCAAGAAACGAACAAAGTCAGGAATAATATCCAACTAAGATAAAGGAAAACGCGTGTTGCGAATGCAACATGTAATCAGAAGTTCCTGCGCAAGATATGACCAAAAGCACAAAAAAAATACCTTGCACAATGAACAAATGCATCAAAACATAACATGGTAAAGCGGCACGAAAATGCGGATAAAAACTAAAAGAGAAAAAGCATTTTTTGTTAGTTTTTTATGTGTAAGAAAAATCCTAAAAGAAACTAAAGAATTAATTCCTAAAAAAATTCTATTATATTCTACAATCTCCTAAAATTCTTTTGTTACATAAGGAATAAAAAAAATTTATTCTATTCTAACAACAACAAGAAGATGACCAGGGGAGTTTAAACTAGAATCTAAGGAGTGCGGGATGGTTAACAGGGGCTAGGCCCATTCCATATAATCCAACATTATCTTATTTTTGCATTCACGAGACAATAGAATCTAAAAAATGGTGCTATGGGCTTGAAACAGTTTGGTCCATTTCCAATTCTATTTCAACATTAGGCTCAAAATACAAATGGGCTTTAACAAGGGCGTTTTGGTCCATGGTGAGATCCGGCCCAACACCATCATCACCTATTCGCTAAGGTAGTTACTAGATAGGAACAAATGAAAACAATGCATCTTTTAGGTTTAAGAATTTATGTCTGTTTAACTCCCTAGGGAGAGTTCCTTCTCTATTCAACAACATCGCAACCAAAACTCACTGTTCAATCCCTTTTCTCCGTCAAGACCACCGACCAACGCTGCACATAACTCTTCTTTGGCTTTGCCTTCTCGAAACCTTATTTGTTTAAATTAAGCCTAAAACTAATCGTCCAAGCTTAAACCAAACCTAACTGAACAAATCCAAAATTGAACCGAGACATTACGTTGAATCGATCCAATGCTTAGGGTTTTCGTTCGGCGGTACACAAGCTACGTGACGGTATAACAATTAATGCGGGAAAGTGAAGAAAACGGCTTACCTACCGGAGTGATTCCGACGATTCTTCGATGTCTATGGAACTATCAAAATTTCAGATATCTTTGCGTTTCTCCAGGTAATGAACCGTGATCTCTTCATTTTCTACAAACATTCCTTCTTCCCCCTTCTTCTCTGCGATTTTTGCGAACTTCGTTTCTTCCTATTCTGTTGCAAATTGTTGTTGCAGAAAGGAAGTAATTTAGATTCTTGCTTGCAATTTTGCAGATAAAGGTTGAAGATGATTCAGTATTACAGAGAGAAGCTTGTTGTAGAAGATGAATGAATAATCGGATGTAGCAGCATGAAAACGACGGTGATGTAGGATGCTGAAGTGTGAAGGTGTTGAGAGATGAAGGTGATGCCAATTGGTTATAGAGATGAAGATATGAAGAGGAAGTCGAGGGAATTGAGGGGATAAATATCATGAATGAAGAGAGGATTGAAACATTTATGGTTATCGAGAGTGAAGGTCTAGGATGGAAGAGAGGAAAAGATTTTTTAAGATCCGTTTCCGTTTTCCTTGATCTCCCTATGTTATTCTTTTGCCTTCTTTCTGTTATTCTGTTGCATTCTTTTTGTTATTTTGTTGCCTTCTTTCTGTTATTCCTTTTCATTTTTTGCTGTTATAAGTTGTTAGAGCTGGAATTTTTGTTAAAGTTAGGAAGTTAGATAATATTATGTTAACAGTTAGTTAGGGATTTCTGTTAAAGGTTGTTGGATTTTGTTTGGTTACTTCTGATGTGACAGTTAAGAGGCTTTTTCTGTTACAGTTTTATTAAAACTGTTAGAAATTAGTTAGGTAATTAGTTATGAGTCAGTTAGGAGAGTTGGTTCTGTTTCTTCTGCTGTGGAAGTTTTCTTGGAAGTTATTTACAGAAAATGGTTAGGAAAATGTTGTTTAGAAATTATGTTTTGACAGCTGGAAAAATGGTTGAATATTGGTTGATTGTTTTTGAAGTTAGGAATTTTTGTTGTGAAATTTTTTGTTAGGCATTAGTTATAGGTTGGTTAGAGTTGGGAAAAGCAGTTAGGAATTCTGTTTGGTTGAGATGTAGGGTGGTTTTTCGTTGGTCAGTTTTGATTCAGTTAGAGGAGTTTTCTGTTATTTTTCTGTTTTTGATGGTTTGAGAATTAATTGGGAAGTTTGTTACTACAGTTAGAAGGTTGGAATCCTGTCAATTTAGAAGTTAGTTAGTTGTTTTTTTGGAAGGTTGGAAATTATTTTATGGTCTTGTAAGTTATTTTACTGCCAAGCTGGAAACTCTCTTTTCTCACTTTATTCTTTTTTGCTGTTATAACTTATTATCTCCCCTGCCAAAAGTTTGTTACTGCAGTTGATAGTTTGCAGGGTTGTTTGTATTGTGGCCTTTAAGATCAGTTTCTCTAATGATGCAGGGCCGTTGACGAGTCGTTTCTCTCGATTATAAGACAATGAAGGGTTGCAGTTTGTCACTGCCAACTCAAAATTACTTCATGATTTTATTAATGTTATTGATTGGTGCCGGATTTCAGCATGAAGACAAGACCTCGACATGGAGGTAGCTTGGAACCCAGTACAACATGAAGCTGAAGGAAGACATCCATTTGAAGTACTTTAAAGAGGCTTAGGGAAATAGGGATTATGGTTACAGTTAGCTTCTTGATCAACCCATGCAAGCTAACACTTTTTTTGTAATCTCTTTGTAACACATTCTTAAACCTCATAGTGAATTAGACTTTGTAAATGTAATCTCTTTATAACTTTCTCTTGGATGAACTTTTGTGAGGACCTTGAAATATTTCATGAATCTTATTTGAACTCTGACTAGGCTAACATGATTTGTAAATATTGATGAAAGTGTTCGCCTTTGAATATGAACTTGATGAAATTCTTGATTCCATGTCTGTTTCGTCATGTTTGCCACATCATCTTTGAATGCTTTCTCGAAGGATGTTGATCCTTTAGATACCAAAAAGAAATCCATGTGAATAATACCCTTTGACTAGCTTTTGCAATATTGAATCATGATTTCACAAGAACTTGAATTAAAAATCCAATTGGATGCCATGTCCAATACTCCCTAAAACCCTTATCCATTTCTTGAATACCCTGTACCTAATGGCCTACTCCCTGAGTTAATACACATCTTGGAACCATATAGAAAATTTCCATTGATTGATTGAGGCACAGTTGAATCCATATCCTCTCACGCACCAAGGTGTATGTAACTCAAGGATGTAAGTATGCATAAGATCCAATAAGAAGACTTGTAATCCAAGATACCAAGTGAATGGAACTTGAATCATAAAGCATACCTTGCAACTTACTTCCACACTTTCCCATTTTTCTCACACAACTTTGATGAAATATGATCTGATCTTGAACTTGAATGACTACCTCAAATTGAACATCAATTCTCAAATGAAACCTTATCTCTAAATCTCCAGCAACAAATAACTTTCATTACAACCAACACAATTTGTTTTGATCAAAAGAATCCACAAGCCCATTTCCACATGCCAAGACTTGCCCCTTGTATTTCATTCTAACACAACAATAATGCCTTGAAGAGTCTTTGAAAATGACAACGATACTTAAAGCAAAGAAGAACACTTCAATTGAATTTATAAACACAAACACCATGGGCAAGAACCTTAATCCTCTTGGGATACACTTGAGATGTTGAGAAGATACCAAGTCCTAACTCAGAAGGTCTTTATTTGGGGTATTGAAGAAAAGACTAACATTAACAAGTTGTAACTCTTTCATGAACAAACTTGATAATCTTTATAGCTCGATGAGAATAAATATCTCAGTGACCATGAGTATAGAAACCCTAGCTCCACAAACTATGGTTAATGAAAAACCAACTGATTTAAGCTTGGGTGAAGATAAGAGTCTAAAAGCACATACAAAACCCTAACTTCAAGATCCTTGTTCCCATGCCATGCTTTGTTGATTAATGAATGAATGATGTGTTAGATTACCTAATGGGAGTTATGCACATGAGAAAAATGCAAAATGCATAAGCCAGATAAAAGTAAAGGGGATAGGGTAAATTTGGGGTATTACAGCTGCCCCTATTTAATCGTCTTAAACCTGAAAGTACGATTGGCGCGTGCCTTTCGGAAGTTCGATGTAGAATATGATTAAATACCAATGCCAAAAAATTTTCCTGAGAGAGAGTGTAAGCATTTTTTTATATCTATTGGGGGAAGAATTTTTTCGTTTTTCAGTGAAGAGACGAAGATTGGACTTGTAACGTGGCGTGATGCCAATACAAGACAAAGGTTGGTACGAAAAGACAACGGATAAGGTCTACGGGCGACCTACAATCCTAAGGTGAAACACGAGAGTGATTTGTCGAAGAACCTATCCTAAGGGCGATCTCAGGTTCAACGATGATCTATGGGAAGAATCTAGCCTACAGGCGATCTCAGGTTCGATGATGATCTAAGAAAGAACCTAACCTACGGGCGATCTCAGGTCCTAAGATGATCTATAGGAAGAACCTAGCCTACGGGTGATCTCAGGTTCGACGATGATCTATGGGAAGAACCTAGACTACAAGAGATCTCAGGTTCGACAATGATCTAAGGGAGAACCTAGCCTATGGGCGATCTCAGGTTCGACGATGATCTATGGGAAGAACCTAGCCTACATGAAATCTCAGGTTTGACGATGATCTATGGAAGAACCTAGCCAAGAGGCGATCTCAGGTTCGATGATGATCTATGGGAAGAACCTAGCCTACAGGAAATCTCAAATTCGACGATGATCTAAGGAAGAACCTAGCCCACGGGCGATCTCAAGTTCTACGATGATCTATGGGAAGAACCTAGCCTATGAGCGATCTTAGGTTCGACGATGATCTAAGGAAGAACCTAGCCTACGGGCGATCTCAGGTTCTACGATGATCTAAGGAAGAACCTAGCCTATGGGCGATCTTAGGTTCTAAGATGATCCAAGGAAGAACCTAGCCTACGGGCGATCTCAGGTTCGATGATGATCTATGGGAAGAACCTATCCTATGGGAGATCTCAGGTTCGACGATGATCTAAGGAAGAACCTAGCCTACGGGTGATCTCAGGTTCTAAAGCGAGACCTACGGACGATCTACTAGGAAGGATCTACGGGCGATCTACAGAAACTGGGCCTACGGTCGACCTACAAGGGAATCTAGATCTACGGTCGACCTAAGATCCTAAAGTAAGACCTATGGTCAGTCTACCAAAAATTAGGTCTACGGTCGACCTACAAGGGAATCTAGATCTACGATCGATCTAAGATCCTAAGGCAAGACCTACGACCGACCTACCAAAAACTAGGTCTACGATCAACCGGTAATTGGAGATACGAGAATGACCAAGTTTATTGCATTGAATTTTTTGGGAATTGTGAAGGACAAATATACACAGATGAATGTTTGGATAACTGACACGGATGAGTGTTTAGGAAACTGACACATACGATTGTTTGGATTAATACGGACGGGTATTGAGAAAATATATAGACGAGTACCAAGGAAAGTTTAAACACGGACGAGTGTTTAGGAGACTGACACGAATGAATGTTTAGGAGTCGACACAACGAGTGTTGGAAGTTGACACAGACGAGTGTTTAGGAGTTGAAACAAACAAGTGTTTAGGAGTTGACAAATTCTCCTCCTAAGCACTGGCCTTCCAACTAGGGTTTCATTTTTCACCAAGATGTGTGAGCCCCAAAGGTCTAAAATATCTTCCATGGTCCTAATATGTCTTCAAGATTATCCATGACAAATTTGATACCTTACACTACAAGTTTGCTCAGTCAATTGCTTAAATGCTTGAAAATCAATTGTACTAGACCAAAAGTCAACTATGATCTATATACAGTCAAACTTCAAGATTTTTGGTCAAAATCAACATTTTGAAGTGATATCCATCATTTGATCAAGGATTGATAACGATCCCTCAAGAAATGCTCATAATTCATCAAAAAGTCAAGAATTGTTAATTAGGGTTTTTATAGGAAAAGTCAACCAAATTTTGACCAGACATAACTTTCTCATACTTCATCCATTTTTTCCCAATCAAATCTCATTTTGAAGAGAATAAAATTCCCTACAACTTCTCTTCATCCCTCAAGTCCAAGAAAAGCACCATTGGAAAGATACAAGGTCATACATTACAGGTCACAAGTTTGGAAAGTTTTTCAAATGAATTTTGGAAACAAATCATGCAATTGATACCATGAGATTTCTTCCATTATTTTTGACCTAAATTCCTCCTCTATATAAATACAACACCCTCATACACTAGAGAGCACGAAATTGGCTTCCCAAGAACACTCTCTAAAAACCTCAAATTTTGTCAAAACTAGGGCAAAGTCAAAACCAAAGATCCAGCCACTTTCAGTCAAGCCATCAATTACAAATCATTCCTGAGGTATCTAAGGGTAAGAATAGGTCGAAAGTCATGGCCATTGATGCTTGAAACAAGCATACTCATCTTCTCCAATTTTCTTTTCTTTCAAACATTCATATAACTAATTTCATGCATTGCTAATATTTATTAACTGCCCAAATGAGTTCTTGTTGTTACGTAGAACCAGTTTGAATCACAAATAATAGCTTGGCTTGTTGGATGAGGCACCTGACTGTGACCCAAGGGGCATGGGTTCAACACCCACCCCATGCATTTTTCACTTTTTTGACGATTTCCTTTTCTAACCCTTTTCATTTATTTATTTTTCACTTAATTTGTTTTCTATCATTAATTTAATTAACATATAAAATCACAAAAAAATCATTAAATAGTAGTTTTAGGCTTTTAATTAATTAAAATAATTTTTTATATAAAAGTTGTTTTGATTTAATCAATATGGATTTTATTTCATAATTAACTTGTAAATTAATCAGAGTTAGGTTTTTTTAATTATTAATTCACACTTTTATTATTTTCCAAATAAAAAATACCAAAAATATATTTTCTAACACTTAGAATCTTAGGTTTTAATTATTTTCTTAACATTTTTCTTATTTTTATTTCTATTCATTTTCTATTTATATTTTTTAGACAAATCGTATAGGTCGCATAATAATTGTAATAGCCGTAGTTTAAATTGTCACAGTTTCATTATTTATGTAACTACACCAAAGCTCTGTAATAGCGTAGGAACTTTATTTCTCGCCTTTATATTTCTTGTAAACTTGTATATATATTTAACTGCTAGTAATTAGGCATGTATGGCAAGATCTAAAAAGAAACAGTAGAAAACCCTAATTTCAAGATAAATATAACTGAATTGAACACACTTCTCACACTTGCACCTCTAGGATAACCTCTCTCGTTGCCTCGGAAAACAATGGTCATGTACCTCAAATGTAGGGATACCATTAGCAAAGACCCTCGGTATAAATCATCATAAAAGATTATAGTCCCTCGAAGTTTCCTACGGTATATGATCTTGCCCTTCGATGTTGCCTACGAATATATGATGACGTCCCTTCAAATTGCTAAAGGTATCCCTACATGTTTCCTTCGATGACCATAACGATGACCCTACGCCTGTCCCTCAAACATCCAACGATAGGGCTACCTACTCACTAATAGTAGGATAGCATTGTCTAAAGGAAATATGAAAAGAATAAACCTTTTCGAGTAGGTAGATAGTTCTTAGATGCTTGCTTAAATAAAACAATTTTCCACACATACACTCTTTTCTAAAAAATATTTTCAAAGACACTTTGTATACATTCTCTACGACAGGAGAAACATTACAAAGTTTTCCACACAAAGGCATTTTCGAAAATAATTTTCAAAAACACACAAAGCACAAGGTATTTCAAAATGAGATAGCATCTAAGAGCCCGTAGATAACTACGGATGGAAAGGATACTAACACCTTCCCTTTACATAATCTACCCCCTTACTCAGAAAACTCTCGAAAATGTCTTTTTCTGTTCTTTTTACCCTTTCCTTAATTTGGATAACAGAAAAGTCGATAGCGACTCTTGCTTACCGCAACATTTGCAAATACAAAATGCAAAACCAGTATTAACAGTCGGTTCTGCCACCGTATCACAGAATTGACGACTCTGCTAGGGAATTCTTAGAAGTGGGGTTACCTTAGAGTTAGTTCATTTTAAAACTGTTTTAATTGCTTGCTTTGTATGCTTTATCTTTGGAGGGTTTGTTTGGGTTGTTACTATAGATCCTACACCCAGATCTGGGGCACCTTTTAGGTAAGTAGCAATAGATCGTGGGGACTGTATGGGGTATACCGACACAGTTTAAGCGATAGCTACGTTGATGTGACACTTTTGTTGGTACCGTAGCCCTTGAGTAGTCAAGCAGAATACGGGGCCGCTGGATGATGTCATGAAGCATTAACTGACCTTAGAACCTTTAATTGAACGACTTGGCCATTAGGAAGTAGTGAGATAGCCGTCTTTGGTGTAGTCCTAAGTCGGTTGATACTCGATACTACACTCATTGAGATTTAACTTCCGAGTTTTGTTTGGTGGCAAGTCAGTTGTCGTTCGGAATGAAACTTGTGAGAAAAATCAGTGATATTAAGATTCCCTAGAACCTGGTTACTATTGATAGGACAGGTTGAGCCCACTAAACTTCAAGAGGGTACTTACCTATGGAACTCATGCAAGCTTGAACCTAAGGCTATTTGTGTGACTTACTTGCTTTCACTATCTACTGACTTGAAATTTTTGCAGGGTTTTGTTTATTATCTGATGATATGAGTTATTATCCAATAACCTGGATTTCTAGCAAGACATACTTGTCTTCATAACCCCACATTTTTGCTTGACGCATAGCATACACATCATAGCATCGTACCATAGCATTTCCTTAACCATTTCAAGGATCTCGATGGCATGTGATGCAGGTTATGATGAACCAGACGTCTAGCAAGGGGCAAGGGGATTTATTTTCCTCTAGCCAATGCAATTAAAAGATCAAAACACGATAACTTGAGTCAGAGGCTATGACCCACTCGATATGGTGAACTTGATTCTCGTAGAAGGATATTCAACAATATGAAGTTCTTCAATCAAAGCTGCAGTCAACTCCTAACATTTTCTTGTGTTTACCCTGAGAGATCCTTGAAAACATTTACAAATCATGCATGTCATTACATAATAGGTCTTCCAGTACAGGTCTCTCATGTTCTCGCTGTTTATTTCAGCAAAAGAAATGGCTCTCGAACAAACAGTAAAAGACCTTCAAGCTCAAAATGCTCAGTTCCAACAAATGTTCATAGCTTTGGCCCAGGGGCAGGAAGAACTGAAAGCTCTCATCATCAAATAGAAGAAGAAGAAGGAAAAGAAACCGAATGGCATCTTGAATACGAGAAGAAGACTCAGAGGACCAGTTAAACGAGCTCTAGTTCTCACAATCTCCAGATGCAGTTTTACACAGACTCATCCCGAGGCAACTCTACCCAGGTTCCTTCTCTTGAATTTCCAGATGCAGTTTTACACAGATTCATCCTAAGGCAACCCTACCCAAGTTCCTTCTCTTTAATTTCCAGATTCAATTTTGCACTGACTTATCCTGAGGCAACCCTACCCAGGTTCCTTCTCTTAAATTTCAAGATGCAGTTTTACACGGACTCATCCTGAAGCAACCCTAGCCAGGTTTCTTCTCACAATTTCCAGTTGCAGTTTTACACGTGCTCATCCTGAGGCAACCCTACCTAGGTTCCTTCTTACAATTTCCAGATGCAGTTTTACATGGACTCATCCTGAGGAAACCCTACCCAGGTTTCTTCTCACAAATTCCAAATGAAGTTTTACATGGACTCATCCCAAGGCAACCCTACCCAGGTTCCTTATTACAATTTCCAGATGCAGTTTTACATGGACTCATCCTGAAGCAACCCTACCCAGGTTCCTTCTCACAATTTCCAAATGAAGTTTTACACATACTCATCCTAAAGTTGCCCTACCCAGGCTCCCTCTCATATATATATATATATATATATATATATATATATATATATATATATATATATATATATATATATATATATATATATATATATATATATCCTAAAACAACCTTACCCAGGTTCCTTCTCATACACTTTCAGATGAAGTCTTACCCGGACTCATCCTGAAAAAGCCCTACACAGGTTTCTTCTGATACATTTCCACATAGCAGTTAACTTCATTCTCCCTAGCAAATTACTGCGAAGCCTGGATTTCAACCAGAAAACATAAAACTTTCATCTCTCCAATCCAGATATAACCCCTCAGTTGAGTCATGGATAACTGAAGTTCCTAGACTCTATTCCCCCCAGAGTTTTTCTCAAACAGGGAAACAACAGAAATTAACATCCCTCATTAGACTCCTCCTCAGACAACAGAAACTGGAATCCGCATAAAGGGACCATTTATGACTCTCAATCATCTACTTATGATGGCATCTTTAAGCCCATCCCCGACGAATCTCAGTCATATAATACAAATGACATCTGTAAGCCCATTTCCGACGTCATCAACCATCAGTATTACTTCATGCGAGTGCAAATTTCTGGGCACCCTAGTGTTCAATCATCTTTCACCTTCAGATCGCGAAAGGTAGACAAGCCAATCTAAACCCTCGGGTTTAAGAAGATTGAACATGGGAAACAGTTGTATCGCAAAATTTTCCCTCCCATTTTCACACAAGACATACTCCTATAGGTCCTCAATTGCTTAAGGTTGACCAAGAATTGATCAGGCAAATTCTCCTCCTAAGCATTGGCCTTCCAACTAGGGTTTCATTTTTCACCAAGATGTGTGAGCTCCAAAGGTCTCAAATGTCTTCCATGGTCCTAATATGTCTTCCATGGTCCTAATATGTCTTCAAGATTATCCATGACAAATTTGATACCTTGTACTACAAGTTTTCTCTGTCAATTGCTCAAATGCTTGAAAATCAGTTATACTAGATCAAAAGTCAACTATGGTCTATATACAGTCAAACTTCAAGATTTTTGGTCAAAATCAACACTTTGAAGTGACATCTATCATTTGATCAAGGGTTGATCATGATCCCTCAAGAAATGCTCCTAATTCATCAAAAAGTCAAGAATTGCTAATTAGGGTTTCTATAGGAAAAGTCAACCAAACTTTGACCAGGCATAACTTTCTCATACTTCATACATTTTTTCCAACCAAAGCTCATTTTTAAGATAATCCAATTCCCAACAACTTATCTTCATCCCTCAAGTACAAGAAATGCACCATTGGAAAGATACAAGGTCATACATTACAAGTCACTTTTAGAAAGTCAACAAAAGACACTTTTTTTCCAAGACCATTCACATCAAGATAATTTATCCAAATACAAAAGTGGTCAACATAGAAGTTGTAGGGGACACATTGAGATTTCTAAAAAGTCTAAGATCATCTCCAAAATATAAAAATTGAGCAAGTTATGGCTTGCACAAGTTGGGCAATTTTTGAGAAAGTGCATGAAGTTCAAATTGAGAAATATTGAACTTGTGGACTAATGGGCCTAGGTTTTGAGGTTTGAACGTGTTCACAACATGATTAAGAACCCCTAAACCGATAAATATTATTTTAATTTTTATTTCATTTATTTTTGATTTTATTCATTTAAACTCAAATAAAATCAAATAAATGCAAGATTAATGCACAAGGCATGTAAGGCTTAAGATTTGAATTTCTTGGGGTCCAAGTAGTTCATAGCAAGCCATCAAAATCGTGACAAACAAACAAATATCATTAAAACAAGATTTTCACAAGTTTGGAAAGTTTTTCAAATGAATTTTGGAAACAAATCATGCAATTGGTACCATGAGATTTCTTCCATTATTTTTTACCTAAGTTCCTCCTCTGTATAAATACAACACCTTCATACACTAGAGATCAAGAAATTGGCTTCCCAAAAACACTCTCTAAAAACCTCAAATTTTGTCAAAACTAGGGCAAAGTCAAAACTAAAGATCCAGCCACTTTCAGTCCAAGCCATCAATTACAAATTATTCCTTAGGTATCTAAGGGTAAGAATAGGTCGAAAGTCATGGCCATTGATGCTTGAAACAAGCATACTCATCTTCTCCGATTTTCTTTTCTTTAAAACATTCATATAATTAATTTCATGCATTGTTAATGTTTATTAACTGCCCAAATGAGTTCCTGTTGTTACGTAGAACATGTTTGAATCACAAACAATAGCTTGGCTTGGTGGATGAGGCGCCTGACTGTGACCCAAGGGCCATGCGTTCAACACCCACCCCATGCATTTTTCACTTTTTTGACTATTCTCTTTTCCAACCCTTTTCATTTATTTATTTTTCACTTAATTTGTTTTCTATCATTAATCATATAAAATCACAAAAAAAATCATTAAATATTAGTTTTAGGCTTTTAAATAATTAAAATAATTTTTGACATAAAAGTTGTTTTGATTTAATCAATATTGATTTTATTTCATAATTAACTTGTAAATTAATTAGAGTTAGGTTTTTTAATTATTAATTCACACTTTTATTATTTTCCAAATAAAAAATACCAAAAATATATTTTCTAACACTTAGAATATTAGGATTTAATTATTTTCTAAACATTTTTCTTATTTTTATTTCTATTCATTTGCTATTTATATTTATTAGACAAATTGTATAGGTCACATAATAATTGTAATAGCCGTAGTTTAAATTCTCACAGTTTCATTATTTATGTAACTACACCAAAGCCCTGTAATAGCATAGTAACTTTATTTCTCGCCTTTATATTTCTTGTAAACTTGTATATATATTTAACTACTAGTAATTAGGCATGTATGGCAAGATCTAAAAAGAAACAGTAGAAAACCCTAATTTCAAGATAAATATAACTAAATTGAACACACTTCTCACACTTACACCTCTAGGGTAACCTCTCTCGTTGCCTCGGAAAACAATGGTCATGTCCCTCGAACGTAGAGATACCATTAGCAAAGACCCTCAGTATAAATCATCATAAAAGATCATAGTCCCTCAATGTCCCTCGAAGTTGCCTACGGTATATGATCTTGTCCTTCGATGTTGCCTACGAATATATGATGACGTCCCTTTAAATTTCTAAAGGTATCCCTACATGTTGCCTTCACCATAACGACAACCCTACGTTTGTCCCTCAAACATCCAACGATAGGGCTACCTACTCACTAATAGTAGGATAACACTGTCTAAAGGAAAAGAGGAAACGAATAAACCTTTTCGAGTAGGTAGAACATTCTCTATGACACGAGAAACATTACAAAGTTTGCCACACAAAGGCTTTTTCAAAAATACTTTTCAAAAACACACAAAGCACAAGGTATTTCAAAATGAGCTAGCATCTAAGAGCCCGTAGATAACTACAGATGGAAACGGTGCTAACACCTTCCCTTTCCATAATCTACCCCTTACTCAGAAAACTCTCGAAAAGCTCTCTTTATGTTCTTTTTATCATTTCCTTAATTTGGATAAAAGAAAAGTCGGTGGCGACTCTTGCTTATCGCAACATTTGCGAATATAAAATGCAAAACCAGTATTAACAGTCGATTCTGCCACCGTATCACATATATGATCTATACAAGAATACCCTAACAAACCCTCAAAGATAAAGCAGTCAAGGCAAACAAAGAAAGCAATTTTAAAATGCTTTAGACCCTAAGGTAAACCCCACTTTATAATTCTCCCCAGCAGAGTCGCCAGTTTTGTGATACAGTGGCAGAACCGACTGTTATACTGGTTTACATTTTGTATTCACAAATGTAGCGGTAAGCAAGAGTCGCCACTAACTTTTCTTTTATCCAACAAAGGAAAGGGTGAAAAGAACAGAAAAAGACCTTTTTCGAGATTTTATGAGTAAGGGGGGTAGATTATGGACAGGGAAGGTATTAACACCCTTTTCATCTGTGGTTTTCCATGGGCTCTTAGGTACTTGCTCATTTTTGAAAATTGTTTTCGTGTTTGTGTGTTTTGAAAAGGTTTTGTTTGCTTTATGATAACTCTTGTATCAGTCCTCAAGAATGTGATAAAGCATTTTTTGAAAAGAATTTTGAAAGTGTGGTATGAATAATGAATTAGATTTGAGCAAGTACTTAACAACTATCTACCTACTCGAAAAAGGTGTTCTTTTCCTCCTTTCCTTTAGATAGTGCTATCCTACTATTAGTGAGTAGGTAGCCCT
This sequence comes from Vicia faba, assembly GCA_948472305.1. Classification (NCBI taxonomy): domain Eukaryota; kingdom Viridiplantae; phylum Streptophyta; class Magnoliopsida; order Fabales; family Fabaceae; genus Vicia; species Vicia faba. The sequence continues at coordinate 1,303,998,249 of OX451740.1, read as the reverse complement.
ATCGTTGGATGTTAAGGGACTATCGAAATGGACGTTTATGGTCATTGAATGCAACATGTAAGGATACCTTAGAAATTCGGAGGGACTGTCATCATATACTCATAGGAAACATCGAGGGACAATATCATTACTTGTAGGCAACTCGATATGATATTTATGATGACTTTAAACTGAGGGTCTTTGGTAAGAGTATCCCTATGTTCGAGGGACATGACCATTTCCGAAGGCAACCAAAGTGGGAGATACCCTAGGAGTGAGAGTGTGCAATAATGTGCTTTTTTCCAGATATTCTTATCTTGATGTTAGTGATCTAAGATTGATTAACGAGTTCTTGCCATACACGCCTAATTTACTAGCAGTTTATATACATGCATATAATATAGTACAAAAAGTAAAACCTACAACTATTACAAGGCTTCGGGGAAATTACAATTATATATGACTGAAAATGTAGAGTGTGGAAATTAAAACCCTAATTAGGCTATTACAAACCGAGCACAATTACAATAAATTAAAAAATGATCGCACAAAAAATATCAACGCGCAAAAATTAAAACGGGATCAAGTTTGAAACCCTAAAGATCTAAATGTTTATTAAAAATATTTTTGGTATTTTAGGAAAAAAACTTGAGATTCAACCTAATTTCTAATTAATTTTAATTAAAGAAAACAAGTTAATAATCAATTAAATTAAGTTAATTTGCAAGAATTAATTATAATTAAAAAACATAAATCTATTTTTATTGGTTTTTTGTTGATTTTATGATTTAAAAAAATGAATTTAAGAAAATATAAAATAATTAAAAAAAGAAAATAAAGTAAATAAAAAAGAAATGGGCCTGGGGTGAGAAACAACATTGGGGGATGTTGACTGAATATTCAAGGCCCAAATCAGTTGGCCCACCACTACGTTGGATCTGGTAGTGCTGGATATGGAAGGTCCACCATGGGGCTGCACGCTTGGGGCGCTGGATCCAAGCTACTAGGATCTGATGGTGATGGTGTGAGGACACATGGTGTGCACACTGGAGATTGAAGCGCTGGATCTGCAATATACATGTTAGAAAAATAAAACCCCTGACCTGGGTATCGAACCCAGGTCTCTCTCTTCACACGCGTTCTTCCTTACCACCACGCCATTTTTTCATTCGTGAACATAAATGAAACAATAATATAATATGCAAAAATTAGGTCAAATATATTAACAAATAAAACGCACGCATTGAGTGGGGCCTTGGAGTTTGAATGAACCAATCAAGGGATGTTGTCCAGCCGCGCCAGCGTAGGGAGGGTCAAACCACCCCTCACGGTGGTTGACCACCATCGTCTCCGGCGCTATCAAAACTGGAACCTGCAAAATAATATGAAACAAAGCAAGAGATTAAGCCTACCCCCCTAAATCATATGTTGCGAGTTCAATGGTGGTATCCATTTGGCTTAAAAGTCTTTGTATTTTAAGGTTCGAAGGCTTCAGTTTGTGATGCCCTAACAATGGCATCCTGTGATTCAAGCATCAAAGCTCTCATGTGAAACGTCTAACCTGTTCTAATGGATGTCCTGAATACAAAACAACACATCAAACATGTCAACAATGCAAGAATTATTAATTTTGAATTTGTCAAATCTTACCAAACCGGTGGCACTTGGTTATAGTGATTTGGGGTGCTACGAGCTTCAAGAATGATAGGGATGGACTCCTGGGACCTTCAGGAGTGTGATGGAGTGCTTGGTTCTGATGGAGAATGGCTGGATCATACAATACAAGTTGCACCTTCTCTTTGACTTTTTATGAAAATTTTAGGGTTATTTTAGAGGCAGATGCGCGTGTGTATTAGGTATGAATGGTTTGTGTATAGTAGTGAATCATATTAGGTTAACAATTGTAGAAAAATATCCATGGTGTGATACGGTGGGAGAACTGACTTGGGTGTTTTGTGTTTTATCACAAATGTTGCGGTTAGCAAGAGTCGCCGCCTTTTCATCCATAATTATCTATAGGCTCTTAGTTGCTTGCTAGATCACTTACTTTTGTTTGAAAATGTGCTTTGTGTGGTTTTGAAAGTATTTTGAAAAGGCGCCATCGTTTAGGCAAATTTCATAATAGTCCATGTTCGTAAGAACATATACAAAGTGTTTAGCTTTTGAAAATGTTTCAAGTTTTGAAAATGTTTTGAAAGTGTTTGGTGTTTGTTTTGAAAATAAGCAAGAGTGTTTAATTTGAAATTGAGCAAGTAACTAGGAAAAATCTGCCTACTCAAAAGTCTTAGTTCATTTCTTCCTTTCCTTGGATATTGCTATCTTACCATTGATTTGGTAAGAAGCCCTATCTTTGAATGTAAAGGGACAGGCGTGGGTCGTCGTATAGTCATGATAGCAATGTTGTGAAATACCTTAGCAATTCTCTTTGAGGGACTAAGATCATTTTGAAAGGTAACATTTGATAGCGTCATCGAGGGACTATGATCTTGTATTTTTGATGGCTTTTTGCTAAGATATCCCACATGCATAACATGGCCATTTTGGTAAGGCAACAAAGTGGAATTACCCTAAGGGTGTAAGTGTGCAAGTTTGTTGATTTACATGCATTGTTTTGTCTTGAATTAGGGTTTGCTAACTAATTGATTTTATCTTTCCATACAAACCCTAATTACTAGCATTTATATAAAACGATAAATTGCGGAAAGTAAAAAATACTAAGCTATTACATCATTAGGGGAGGGGGTGTACAAATTTACAAATAGGGATTTTGCAAGAAAATTAAACCTAATTATCTATTACAACCATATTGAATAAATGTACAAGAATTGTGAAATAATGTACAAATGCAAAATGGAAAAAGAAATGATTTTTGTTTGGTTTTCATGAAAGGGTTTTAACCTAATTAAGAAAATGATTAAAAAAATTAAATAAAATTAACTCAAACTAATTAAGAAAAGAAATTAAATTAAGAAGGGTTTTTTATGAAAAGGTTTTAAATTAATAAAAATAAAATGAAAGTTAATCAATTAAAATAAACCTAAGTTCTAAATTAACTAATTAAGAAAATAATAATATAATAATTAAACCTAATTATCTAAATATTAATTATTAAAAAAATGGTTAAATTTATTAAGAAAATACTTTTAGTCTTTTTGTTTTTTACAAATAAAGATAAATAAATGTAAAAATAATAATAATAATATTTTTTGGATTTTTATTAATAAAAATAATAATGATAATAATAATAATAATAAAAATAATAAAAGTAATATGAAAATGAAAATAAAATATAGAAAAAAGAAAACGAAATAATAAAATAAAGGGCCAGGGGTGCAAAAATGAAATTGTGGTTAGAAGAAACAAAAAAATAGCCAGGCCCAATGTTGGAGGCCCAGCGCTGCAAACAGAAACAAAAAAACAAGTGAAAAATATGAAAACAATAAATATGTAACATAAATCTTGCCCTGAATGTACTTCATCTTCAACCTCCAGCCAAATGATCTGTAACTTATTCATTTCTCATCCATTCACAAAACTTCCAACATCAAACTTGTTAGAAATTTCCTCACAATTCTGAATATGTAAATAACTTAAGCTAATTCTCAAAGATGAGCATGAATTTCTAACAGTACCAAATTTTGACCAAAATATTTTCAGAGGTTCAAACTCAAAATTCTCCTTACTCAGGCAACATAAATGAAATCTATGGACATGTATAGTTTCAGGGAAATGATGTCTAAATTTTATCTTCACAAATGCAAGCCTAACAATGCCTAAATATGGGGATAGAAGTTCAAGAAAAATACCTCAAAACTGGAAATCCTGAAATGAGTTTGAGCTTGTTTCAAGTGATAGTGATGATCAAGTTAGCTTCCTTGAACCTCTAGGAAGCTAATGCAATAGCTGGCTTGAACTGAGAGTAGCTGAAATGATCTAGAGAAGTCCAACTGCAATGCTCTATTTTTGAGCTTGGACAATGATGAAAATGGTGTTACAGTTTAGGAACAGGTATTGGAATGAGTTGTATTTGAAGTATGGAAGCTTTTGAGATGATTTTGAGAGGAAAAGCACGAGTGGTTTGAGAGATGGGAGTTTCTGGTCAAGTTCTGCACAACAATGGAGTTTTTTGTGCAATCAGAGTTTTCAGGGACTTTTGGAGTATTTTTCAGTCGTGTGTTAGCTTGCAAATAACTTGTATAGTTACATGAGAAAGGTTAGAGGGTTTGAAGTTGACAGATCTGTGACATATAGAGTTATGGTTATGTTACTTGATTTTGAAGAAAAATGGAAAACATGGTTTCAAGGCATAGTACAAGCATGGCCTGCGTTTATGGGAGGCTCTAGACATGTTGCTTTTGCCTTTGACATTGTGTGTGATCAGAAGGAATGAGTTAGGATCTTTATGCATTGACTTTGTGATTAAAGTCATTTTTCCAAAATGGAAGTGTGAACTTTGTTCCATTAATGGAATAATCACTTGGACAATGACTCAAACACTTGGATCATAGCTCAAATAGTTGTGTAATCTTCTGATTATTGATAGATTTAGAGGTTAGAAGCATGCAAAGTAAGATTTATGCAGCATGGGTGTGGATTTGAATTCTTGTTCATCATGGAAATGACCTATAATTCAAGAATGAATGTCCAACTTTTTGTCTTAGATTCTCTTTGATCAAACATAATCTTAATGAGTTCTTAGACATTTTGGAAATCTTGTACCATCCTCTACTACCTCTATGTTGGACATTTTTGAAAATTCCTCTTGGAACTATGTGAAAAATTTCCATGAAGATAGGTCAAAATCCTGCCTAAACTAGGGCAAAATTTCACTAAGTTTCCAAGTTTCATGAACATGTATTCACAAAATCATAACTTGAAATCTATGCATTTATAGGAGAAGTTGTGTTCTACAATGTTTTAGATCTCATTGGTATATACAACTTTCATCTTGGAAGTTTCCTTTGAATCATCTTGCATCATGGTGAAAAATTGGCTCAAAGTTGTGAAAAAATATGAAGTTTTCAACACTTAGAAAAATTTCTAAGTTTAAGAATTTTGACTTTTCAAAATGAAATCTTGACTTTTTGATTTCTTGATAAACAAGTTTCATATTTTGACATATTTTTATGAATTGTGATCTTTGACACTTGACTTTGACCAAAAGTCAAAGTTTGACTTTTCAATGTATAGTTGACTTTTGATCAGTTGACTGAAAATTCATCTGTCAATCAATCAATCTTGAGAGATGTTTTGAACCATGGCAATAGGTAAAAATGATTTATTTTAAACCTTTATATCATATATCAAACCAATCAACCATTGTCTAGGTCAAAAATCAGAAATTGCACCTTATCAATCAAAACCCTAATTTTGACCATTTTGCCCTTTTGATGATCTGATCAAATTTCTTGTGCAATTGTGGTCCAAACTTGATCAAATGACATATATGAGTTCATGATATTGATATGGATAAAAAAATTATGAAGTTTGATTGCAAATTGGCCACAATTGACTTTTCCCCAATATAGTTGATTTTTAGGTCAACTGATCAATTAACTGAGCAAAAATGTGATCCAAGACTTGAAACTTGACATGAGAAATATTGAGGGTCCAAAATGATCCATGAGAGTCATATGAGGCATTAAAATTCCATTTGTCCTTGTGCAAACTCAAACCCTAATTTTCAGTCATCAAGCTAGAGGAGGTGTCTTGAGCTAATCAACCTTGTGCAGTCTTGAATCCAAGGAGATCTTGTGAGAGATTATTTAAGAAATGAGAGGGATAATTTTGGGGCACAACAGATGCCCTTGTTCAATCTTCTTAAACCTGAAGAGTTAGATTGGCGGACTCTCCATTCATGACTTGAAGGTGAAAGATGATTGAACACTAGAGTGCCCACAAATTTGCACTCGAAGATGGATTAGGAATGGGCTTATAGATGCCATTTGGAGGAATGATGGTAAACACTGGAAGAAGTATCAGCATAAATCTTTGGTCGATTTATACCAAAAATTGATGTTTTACCTGTGGGAAAAAAGAGTTAGTAAAATGCAGATGTATGCATGATGTTTACAAAATGAACGAGATCATGCTAAATGCATTTTGTATGTATATGTCATGATGTATGAATGTGAGATGCATGTTTTTGTCCGGGAAAATAAATCCCTGACTGCGGATGAGGAATTTTGGGAAGATGAATCCCGGATCACTGTTGGGGATGAAGAGTATACATATCTTCAAACTTTGTTGAAAGGATGCTCCCGCTGGGGAATATCTCTTGAATGTCAATTGTTATCTTATCGGATCCAGGCTTCACAATTGCTGAGAATGAGGAAGCCAACTTCTATATGGTCGGATCTAGGCTTCACGGTAACTTACCGGGGAAGAAATAAACTAACTTTTATTTAGTCAGATTCCAGGCTTCGCAGGAGATTTCTTGAAATTGAATTGTTATCTGGTCAGATCTAGGCTTCACAACAACTTGTCGGGGATAAAGAAGTTTAATTGTTATCTGGTCGAATTCTAGGCTTTGCAGTAACTTCTTGAAGTTGAACTAATATCTGGTCGGGTCCAGGCTTTATAGTAACTTGCAATGGTAACTACTATCTGGTCGGGTCCAGGTTTCATGGTTTTTGGAAAGTTGTACTACTATCTGGTCGGGTCCAGACTTCACAGTGTCTCTTTGGGGATTATAGTTAATTGTTATCTGGCCGAGCTCCAGGCTTCATAATAACTTGCTTGAATAGACGAAATTGAACTGATATATGGCCGGGTCCAGGCTTTATAGTAACTTAATGACATTGAAACGCTATCTGGTCAGATTCTAGGCTTTGCATATTTCTGAGGTGGTTAAGGTTAATTGTTATTTGGTCGGATCCAGGCTTCACAATAAATTTCTTGGGGATTTAGTTGTTATCTGGTCAGATTCCAGTTTTCACAATGAATTTCTAAAGGGAATTTCTATCTGGTCGGATTCAGGCTTCACAATAACTTGTTGGGGTAGAGGAAAAATCTACTGGGGAAAAGAAGTTAAACCTTGGTCTAGTTGAGTCCAGGTTCCTCTATATCTTTGAAGAGTTAAGCTATTTATTTGGTCGGGTCCAGGTTTCGTAGTATCTTTTGGAGATAGTAAAGGTTTTGTTGACGCCTTTACTATGGATTAGGGGTTGTGGCCCTAAGATTTGTAATAGTCTGAAAGGCAAACTGAAGCTGGAGAATGTAGGCTCAGTCGGGGAGGACATAATCAGCTTGGGAAGGATACACTCAATTGGGGATAACAGGCTCAGCTGGGGAAGATAGACTAAGTTGGGGAATTTTGTATTCGGCTGGGGAGTTATGCTACTCGTTGTTTGTTGGGGATATAAACCATGTTGGGGAAATAAACCCTATTGATAAATATCTGATGAACTGCTGACGAGGAGAGTTCTTTGAGGAAGAGATCCACAAGGCTTCTACTTGTAGGATCAACTTAGCCGGGGAGAGAGCTTCCAAGAGATTGAGACTCTGGTTGGAGATTATCCTATGCAAATAGACTTTGTGAGTAACTTTGTTGAGGATGATGTTAATGAAATAACTTTGTGGGGATATTCCATATGCGTTGAAGAGGTGCTCGTTACTGCTTAGGTCATATGTGCCAAAAAGTTTTAATTATGTTCATATGCATATGTTCATTCAATTTTAGTCATTGTACAAATTTGCATTTAAAACAAAGACATAAAGTTTGCACTTCAAAGTAATATTAATATTTTGCCCATGAATAGGCGTTTTTGTACAAAGAGACGGAGATACTAGTAATAGGAAATCGTCGAAAGGAAAACAAAATTGAAACCAAGAACAAATAGCCATGTGACATGATGTCATTGCCTTCCAACTCTACTATTTCCCAAATGTCTTCAAATGCCCCTTTCCGTTGACAGAAGTTGATTGGATTGATCTTGGACCGTTTGAACTCGGACCTTGGTGATAAAGTTGACAATGGTGATTCCACGGGACATAGTCATATGCTTTCAATCCTTAATTTTTTCCTGGACCGCCCTTTCGGGTTTTCATCCCACCAGGATACCCATTTTCGCCTAAGTCGACCTTTCGGGTTTTCAGCTTACCGGGTGTACAATATTTTGCATATATCCCTAATTATTGCCCAAACCTTTTGGTTTGCCGGAATGCCCTTATTTTTCCTAGGTGTATCAACCTAGCGGGTTCTTTATGCGTAGTATTTTTTAACTATGTCCACGTTTATAGGATGTGGGAAGTCTTCACCATCCATGGTAGTCAGCATCATGGCACCACCAGAGAAAACTCTCTTGACAACAAATGGCCCTTCATAGGTGGGAGTCCATTTGCCCTCTGGAGTCTCCTTGTGGCAGAATGATGCGCTTTATCACCAAGTCACCAGCTTGATATACTCGAGGCTTGATCTTTTTGTTGAAATCCTTGATCATCCATTTTTGGTACGTCTGACCATGACAAACAGTAGCCAGTCACTTTTTGTCGATCAAGTTCAGCTAATCCAATCTCGTTTGAATCCACTCGTCTTCGCCTAAGCCTGCTTCATTCATAATCCTCAGTGAGGGAATTTGAACTTCCACTGGAAAAACAACTTCCATACCATAGACTAAGGAAAAGGGAGTTACCCGAGTTGATGTCCTAGCTGAAGTGCGGTAGCCATGTAGAATAAATGGTAACATCTCATTCCAATCCTTATAGGTTACTACCATTTTCTGCATAATCTTCTTCATGTTTTTGTTGGCTGCTTCGACTGCGCCGTTCATTTTAGGTCTATATGGAGAAGAATTGTGATGCTTGATCTTAAACTGAGTGCAAAGCTCAGTAATCATATTATTGTTGAGGTTAGTCCCATTGTAGGTGATGATCCTTTCGGGGATACCATAGCGCAAGATGAGGTTATGTTTGATGAATCTGGCTACCACATTCTTGGTAACTGAGGCAAAAGAGGCGGCTTTGACCCACTTGGTGAAATAATCAATAGCGACCAGAATGAAGCGATGTCCATTGGAAGCGATGGGCTTGATTTCTCCAATCATGTTAATGCTCCACATTGCAAATGGCCACAGAGCGGTCATGAAGTTCAAAGGGATAGGAGGCACATGGACTTTGTCAGCATAGATTTGGAATTTGTGACAAGTTCTTAAATGTTGATGGCAATCAATCTCCATTGTTGACCAATAGTAGCCAGCTCTTAGGATTTTCTTAGCCATCGTATGTCCACTTGAGTGTGTGCCAAAGATACCATCGTGCATATCTTCCATAATTTCCTCTGCCTCCTTCTTGTCTACACATCGGAGTAGAGTTGAATCATGGTTGCGCTTGTACAATATTCCGTTACTTAGAATTTGGCTGAAAATCTTCGTAAGAACTTTCTGTCATTGATGGATGCTCCCTCTGGATACTCTTGTACTTCAAGGTATCTCATCACCTCATGGTACCATGGCTTTTCCGTGTCAGTGTCAAGCTCACAATAATGTGCAGGTTTGTTGAATCTCTCAATCGTAATAATAGGGGATTCGTTGTCCCATCTGACCTTGAACATTGAAGACATGGTTTCCAAAGCGTCAGCTAACTGATTTTCTTCCCTAGAGAAGTGCTCAAAGGTGATCTCTTTGAAGTAGGGAATTAGGGATAGCACAAGTTCCTTGTAAGGGATGAGATTAGGGTGCTTAGTGTCCCAATCTCCTTTTACTTGGCTGATCACTAGAGCGGAATCCCCAAACACATTCAAATGTTTGATCCTCAAATCAATGGCAGCTTTCAGACCCAAAATGCACGCTTCGTACTCAGCCATATTGTTTGTGCAATCAAAGCATAGTCTGGTAGTGAAAGGAGTGTGGCAACCTTCAGGAGAGATGATCACAACACCAATTCTGTTACCCAAAGCGTTAGAAGCTCCATAGAATACCATAGTCTATCGGGATCCATGTTCACGTTCGTCATACGGTCCAGGTTTCGCGCAGTCGGTTACTAGCATGATGTTCTCGTCAGGGAAGTCGAAGTTCATGGACTGATAATCATCAACAGCTTGGTGGGCCAAATGATCTGCTAGTATGTTTCCTTTGATGGCCTTTTGAGTCGTGTATTGAATGTCATACTCAGTCAAGATCATTTGCCATCTTTCTATCCGTCCGGAAAGGGCAGGTTTCTCGAAGATGTACTTGATTGGGTCTGTCTAATAAATCAAAAGAGTGGTATGAGTCAACATATGTTGTCTTAGCCGACGAGCAGCCCATGCTAGAGCGTAGCAAGTTTTCTCGAGTAGTGAATATCTAGTTTCACAGTCGGTAAACTTTTTGCTCAGGTAAAAAATAACATGCTCTTTTTGGCCAGACTCGTCATGTTGGCCCAAAACACACCCCATAGAATTCTCTAGTACTGTCAAGTACATGATCAAGGGTCTTCCTTCAACTGGAGGCATGATAATAGGAGGTTCTTGTAGATATTCTTTGATTTTGTCGAAGGCATCTAGGCATTCATCATTCCATCTGACTACCCGATCTTTCTTCAAGAGTTTGAAGATTGGCTCACAAGTAGCAGTCAAGTGAGATATGAAGCGGGCAATGTAATTAAGACGATCCAAGAATCCTCTGACTTCTTTTTCAGAATGAGGGACTGGCATTTCTTGGATGACCTTTACCTTGGCAGGATCAACTTCAATGCCTTTATTGCTGACAACAAAACCTAGAAGCTTTCCAGATCATACTCCAAACGTGCACTTGTTAGGGTTTAACCTTAGCTTGTACTTTTTCAGCCTTTCGAATAGTTTATACAGGTGATCGAGATGTTCTTCTTCAGTTTGTGATCTGGAAATCATATCATCCACAAATACCTCTATCTCATAATGAATCATATCATGAAATAAAGCTAATAGCCCTTTGATATGTTTCCCCTGCATTCTTTAATCCGAACGGCATGACCTTGTAGCAGAAGGTTCCCCATTGCATAACGAAAGTTGTCTTCTCCATGTCTTCAGGAGCCATCCTTATCTGATTATATCCTGAGAAGCCGTCCATGAAAGAGAAGACTTTATGCTGAGCAGTGTTATTGACCAAGACGTCAATGTGTGGTAGAGGGAAGTCATCCTTGAGGCTCTCCTTATTTATATCCCTATAGTCTACGCACATGCGAACTTTTCCGTCTTTCTTCGGTACTGGAACCACATTTGCAACCCATTAGGGGTAAGATGTCACAGCTAGGAACCTTGTGTCAAATTGTTTCATCACTTCATCTTTGATCTTTTCAGACATATCAGGCCTCATGCTATGAACCTTTTGTTTGACAGGAGGACGGTCTTCCTTTGTCGACATACGATGAACTACGATGTCGCTATCCAACCCAGGCATATCTTCATAAGACCAAGAAAATACTTCCACATAATCATGCAACATCTGAACCAACCTGCTCTTGACATTGCTCTCTAAGTTAGCACCGATCTTGATTTCCTTCTTATCTTCCTCAGTACCCAGATTGATGAATTCAATTGACTCTTCGTGCGGCTGAATATCTTTTTCCTCTTGTAAAAGAAGTCTGGCTAGTTCTCTCAATATATCATAACCTTCCTCGCCTTCGTCTTCGACTTGGTTAATTGGGCATTCAAATTCATAGTCGGTAATAGTAGAGTCATTGGCAATAAGATCCAGAGTGGATGAGGACCTGCAAGAGTGTGTGTGTGTGTGCATGTAAGATACATGGCTATTTTGGAAAATGTATTTGAAAGAGAAGAAAGACAATGAGCGTAAATATTTGAATGCAAAAGATTCCAATGTACTGAATGATCATATGATTAGATGAACATAAATAAAACCCTTGACATATGGACCAAAGTGCCCCAGGCCAGGCACATGGCTTAAAAGTCATTGTTAAATATTACATACAAAATGTTCTTGAATTGAAAGAAAATAAATAACAAGTAGATTACTCCTTAATGAAGGAGATGGGCACAAAGTCCTTTGCATGCCAATTCTTCAGCTCTATTTTAGTTGGATACACCCAATCTTCAAATGCATCTTCTTCATCTGAATCACCCACAACGTTGACTTCATGGCTTCCAATGCAGAGAGGTGGCTTTCCATCACGAGCATACCTCACTTCCTTCTGATCTTTGACGGTGAAGCCCAAACCAAACTTGTCCACTTTAAATGGGATATCAAGGAGTTGCCCCCAAGTATCACAACTTCCTTCTTCAATTTCCGCATGAGCATCTTTGACTGAAACCATCTTCGACACGACTTTAACAGCTTTGGACTCATCAGAGGAACATTTGGTAGCAGCAACCATCGGTGGCACGACTTCAAAGGCTTGGCACGGGGTTTCAATGAATTCTCCATCCATCTCTACATATTTGAACGAATTAAGGTGGCTCACCATAAACTCTTCCTCACCACAGACGGTGACAATTCTTCCCTTGACAGGATATTTAAGCTTTTGGTAGAGAGTTGAGGTTACTGCCCCAGCTTTATGGATCCACGGGCGACCCAACAGACAAGAATAGGCAGGACGGATATCCATAATGTAGAAGGTGGAGTTGAAGATTTAGGAGCCCACCTTGATTGGAAGATCTACTTCCCCATGAACTGTTCTTTTTGATCCATCTAAAGCCCTTACAATGATATCACTTGGCTTCAAGACTAAACCTTCACAATCTAGATGGTCTAACACCCCCTTTGGTAGCATGTTTAGAGAAGAGCCGATGTCGACCAGCACATGTGCTAAGGTGGTCCCCTTGTACTCGACAGAAACATGTAGAACTTTATTGTGATTCTTCCCAAGCGAGGTTAGGTCAGCATCTGAAAATACCAAGCCATTATCAGTCGTTAAGCTAGCCATACAATTCTCAAATTGATCTGTTGTTGTCTCATGGGGGACATGAGCCTTTTTCAGGAATTTGATTAATGTCCGAGCATGGGCATCGGAAAAAAGCAGCAATGACAATATTGAAATCTTAGAAGGGGTTTACCCTAACTGTTCCACAATCTTGAAGTCGCCCCTTTTTATTATCTTCAAGATCTCGTCCGTCTCACGAGCAGAGGGTTCTCCATCGGCAACGTCCTTTGCGGGTATTTCTGTCATGACTGGCTCAATAACCATCTCTCTCCCTCTTGTATCAGTACTTGGCTTGGCAGCAGTAATGCGGATTCGCGCCTTTGTAATAACTGGTGGTGAGATATTGGGTGAAAATATCCTCTCAGTTCGAGTTACCTTACTTGAACTGGTTATGTTATCAACATTATTAGCTTTTCTTTCTTCGATCCAAGCGTCTTGTTTAATCCTATGATAGAACACCTCGGCACCATAGCTCCATGGCACTGCCTTGTTTGAAGAGTATGGAATTGGTCAGGGATTGGTAATTATTAAGGGAGCAACAGTGGGTTCATTTGAAATCCTAATAGAATCTTTGGAGTTGATCCTAAGAGGCTTGTTTGAGATGGTAATAATGGAGAGGTCTTCACATTTGTTAGTCAAACTTTTGGCAAGTGGGGTCTTCTCAAATAGAATTTCGTGGCTATCCATCAGGCGTTGAATGCCTTTCTTCAGCCCTTCACATCATTTGAGTTGTTGGGTACAGAAAACACAGTCTTTTACACAGCCAGGGAAAATCCCAGCTTTCAACAAGTTCTTTTTGATGATATTCAGCGGAGTAGTCAATTCTTCAACAGAGGCAACATAAATTGTATCTTCAACAACATTAACACCCTTGTCATGCTTCGGCATAGGTGCAGTGATTACATTCGGAGTTGGAGGAGGATCAAACTCAATAGTCTTGTTATCGATCAAATCCTGAATTTTGTTCTTCAAGGCCCAGCACTGGTCAGTCTAATGCCCGTGGCTGCTTGAGTGGTAAGCACATTTGGCGTTCGGATTATACTTTGGTGAAAAGGTATCTGGGTTGGCAGGTGGATCACGCAATGTCACTAAATTAGACTTGAGCAAATGTTGTAAGGCTTGAGATAATGACATGCCTAACCTCGTAAATTGTCTTCTCGGAGTTTCAAAACATTGATGATTTGCAGATGGTCTTGGAGTAGGAGTTGGATTGGAGATTCGTACAACATTGACAAACGGATGATCATTCTTCTTGGTACGGGCCCTTGCCCCGTACACAACATTGATTTCCTTATTCATGGAAAAAAGGTTTCTTGATAGGATTGGAAGTGGAGGGAGACACCACAGAGATCTTCCCACTTTTGATGCCGCTTTCAACTCTTTCACCAGTTAAGATTAATTCGGTGAAACCAGAAGAAGAGCATCCAACCAACAGATTAAATAAGGGACCAGATAAAGTGCCCATGAACATGTCAATGTGCTCCCTATCAGTCAAGGGTGGTTGAACCCTACTAGCAAGGTCTCTCCACTTTTGTGCATATTCTTTAAATCCTTAATTCTTTCCCATGGTCATATCTTACAACTGAACCCTTGTTGGCGCCAAGTCGGTGTTATACTAGTACTGATGGTAGATGGAGATAGCTAAGTCTTCCCAAGTATTGATACGGGAACCATATAACTGATAAAACCATTCTAGTTGCGTTCTGGTCAAGCTCTCTTAGAAAAAGTGAATCCAGAGTTTCTTATCAGCAGTGTGCGGCTGTATCTTGTGCACATAAGATTTCAGGTGAAGTTTAGGAAAAGAAACTCCATCATACTTTGCAAAGACTGGTATTTTGAATTTGTGGGGAATGACTACCCCAAAGATCAAACCCAAATCATCAAAATCTAAATCGGGGACGGCTTGGATTTCAACAACTTTCAATCTGTCTTCTAACTTCTTGTATTTGACATCGGCGGGTGGATACTGCTCGTCGAAATAATCATCATCAGGTGCTTGATCGTTAACACAATCAGCATGGGTACTCTTAACCTCACCAATCTGGTTCTCGTCTTCTTTAGATGAGTCTTCCACTACCGGGATCTGATGGACTGTCTCCTTGAACCTTCTTCCCATGTTGAGTAGTGCTTTCTTCTTGGGCTTCTTCTTAACTGCCAGCAATGCCATCATATCTTGCTGCCCCTTGGCTAGGGCTAGTAGTGTCTCTTGGAATTGAGAGTTTGTTTCCTGAAGATCCTTCACAGTTTTCTCTAGATCCATCTTGCTGAAATAAACAACAGAATGATAAGGAAACTTGTTATGCAAAAACCTATCATGTTATGATACATGGAAGATGTATATGCAAATGATTTCAAGGATTTATTGAAATTTAAATTTGTATAGACAAAAGAGTGAACAAACGTCAATTTTCATTAATTAGTTTGAAGGGCTTACAAAATAACTCTCTAAGATAAAAAGACTGAACGCGTCCTCTTCGGCGCAAGGTAGGCGTTCACACTTTGCTATTCTTCTAGCTGCTTTGTAAGCTCCAAGACCCTCTTCTCACTAGCATAGAATTGAGCCTTGAAAGTATCTCTTTATTCCTTAATCTGAACCCAACCTTTTTGCAAGTCTTCGAGAGAAGTTGGCATGTCGGGGTGGAGGATAGTGTAGGGAACATCTCCTCCTACCACAGGCTCCATGATGACTTGTAAGATGGAGGGATAAGGCATCACAAGTTTATAAGCACGCACCCATACCCACTTAAGGTAAGGATTCGAGGGGAATGGAATTCTTGTGTCCCAACATCTTACCATCCACCTTGCTCACCATCCTCCAAGCTCGGATAAACCTCTGGCGGTAGCTTTGATCGTCGCTCTCATAGTCAAATACCAGTCCTTGGATAAGCATCTCATGTGGACCATCCCTTCGGGAATAACCAAACTGTTGTAAGGATAAGCAGGGATTGTAAGTGATACCTCCTCTAATGCCAAGCAAGGGGACATTAGGGAATTCTCCATAACCGTCGATGATAGTAACATTCTCCAAGGATCGGGAACACCAATGAACATCTGAATGTATAAGCATCATCAATCTATGGGACCACCTCGAGCCTTGCTCATTCTTCAACACAGATCGAGGAAGATATGAAATAAACCATCTTTCCAAGAGAGGAGTGCAACATATGATGATTACTCTCTTCCTTATAGTGCGAGAGTGAAAGGAATGTAGGATATCTCCCAACAAAGTAGGCATAGGGTTGCGAGACATGAAGATTTTGACAGCATTTACATCTATGAGTTGGTCAGGATTTGGAAACAAAACCACCCCATAGATGAGAAGGGCCACAACCTCCTCAAAAGCTTGTAATTCCAAGGAGTTCCAACAATCTTGAGCTTTTCTCAAACAAGAACTTGGCCAAGAAACCTTTGACACCACTCCTTGTTTCCCAATTAGTTGTGACATCATATTTTTGCAAGTGTAGGGATTGAGCAATCTCTTCAGGTTTTGGATCTCTTTCTGTACCGTTGAAGGGTAGTTGATTGAGAATGGAAATCCTCAAGAGTTGGGAGAATTCTTTCAAAGTTGGCACAAATTGATAGTCAGGAAAAGTGAAGCAATGGTGTAGAGTATCAAAGAATTGGAAGAGCACCTTCATCATATCTTCATCAGTGTTGGAGGTAACCAAGTTTAGGAGGCGACCATGTCTTTCGGTGAATGAAGAATTCTCAGGAACCCTTGATGCTAACTCTTTGAGTTGGGGAGGAATTCTCACGAGATTGACTTGGATAGTATTTCTATGGAGGGAAGCCATGTCCTACAAAACAGAATAAAGATAAATCCCAAAAATCCTTGAAATGGTTAGTGAGAATGAGTATGATGTTATGATGTTATGATGTTTATAATGTCATGTACAGGTAAATATATAAAAAAAAAGCAAACAAGTCCTTAGGTTTAGGCTTGCATGGAGTCTCATAGGTAAGTACCCTCTCAAAGTTTAGTTGGCTCAAACCTGTCCTAGAAATAATAATCGAGTTCTAAGGAATCTCAATATCACTGGTCTGTCTTCTCGGACATTGTTTCAGCGTAAGCCTCTTTCACGGAGACTGAAATATCCCAAAAAGCCAAACCTTAATGAGTGTAGTATCGAGTATCTACCAACTTCATACTGCACCAAAGCCGATCATCTCACTACCTCCTAATGGCCAAGTTGGTCAAGTAAAGGTTCTAAAAGTCAATTAGTGCTTCATGACATCACTCAGTGGCCCCATATTCTCCTTGACTACTCAAGGGCTACCGATACCTACAAATATGTCGCACTAATGTAACTATTACTTAGACCATGTCGGTATACACCGCATAGTTTCCATAACGTATTTCTACTTACCTATAAGGTGTCCCAAAGTCCGGGTAGAGGATTAGAACAAGACCAAACAAGGAACTAAAATGTAAAGCAAACAAATCAAACAAATCAAACAATGAAAGCAATTAAAGGTGATCTAGCCCTAAGGTAACCCCACTTATAAGAATTATCCCCAGCAGAGTCGCCAGTTCTGTGATACGGTGGGAGAGTTGACTTGGGTGTTTTGTATTTTATCGCAAATGTTGCGGTTAGGAAGAGTCGCCACCGACTTTTCTTTTATCCAAAAGGAAAGGCTGAAAAGAATAACAAATACCTTTGACATTATTTTCTTGAGTTTGGGGGGTAGATTATGAAAAGGGAAGGTGTTAGCACCATTTTCATCCATATTTATCTATGGGCTCTTAGTTGCTTGCTAGATCACTTGCTTTTGTTTGAAAATGTGCTTTGTGTGGTTTTTAAAAGTATTTTGAAAATGCATCATCGTTTGGGCAAACTTTGTAATAGTTCTCGTTCGTAAGAACGTATACAAAGTGTTGAACTTTTGAAAATGTTTCAAGTTTGGAAAATGTTTTGAAAGTGTTTGCTGTTTGTTTTGAAAATAAGCAAGAGTGTTTGATTTGAACTTGAGCAAGCAACTAGGAACAATCTACTCACTCAAAATTCTTAGTTCATTTCTTCCTTTCCTTGGATATTGTTATCTTACCATTGATTTGATAAGAAGCCATATCTTTTGATGTAAAGGGATGGGCGTGGGTCTTCATATAGTCATGATAGCAATGTTGTGAAATACCTTAGCAATTCTCTTTAAGGGACTAAGATCATTTTGAAAGGCAACATTTGATAGCGTCATCGAGGGACTATGATCTTGTATTTTTTATTGCTTTTTGCTAAGATGTCCCACATGCATAACATGGACATTTTGGTAAGGCAACAAAGTGTAATTATCCTAAGGGTGTAAGTGTGCAAGTGTGTTGATTTACATGCATTGTTTTGTCTTGAATTAGAGTTTGCTAACTTATTGATTTTATATTTCCATACAAACCCTAATTACTAGCATTTATATAAAGCGATAAATTGCGGAAAATAAAAAAAATACTAAGCTATTACATCATTAGGGAAGGGGGTGTACAAATTTACAAATGTGGATTTTGCAAGAAAATTAAACCTAATTATCTATTACAACCATATTGAATAAATGTACAAGAATTGAAAAATAATGTACAAATGAAAAATGGAAAAAGAAATGATTTTTGTTTGGTTTTCATGAAAGGGTTTAACCTAATTAAGAAAATTATTAAAAAAATTAAATAAAATTAACTCAAACTAATTAAGAAAAGAAATTAAATTAAAAAGGTTTTTTTTGGGTTTTTATGAAAAGGTTTTAAATTAATAAAAATAAAATGAAAGTTAATCAATTAAAATAAATCTAAGTTATAAATTAATTAATTAATAAAATAAAAATATAATAATTAAACCTAATTATCTAAATATTAATTATTAAAAAAATGGTTAAATTTATTTAGAAAATACTTTTAGTCTTTTTGTTTTTTACAAATAAAGATAAATAAATGTAAAAATAATAATAATAATATTTTTTGGATTTTTATTAATAAAAATAATAATGATAATAATAATAATAATAATAAAAATAATAAAAGTAATATGAAAATGAAAATAAAATAAAGAAAAAATAAAATGAAATAATAAAATAATGGGCCAGGGGTGCAAAAATGAAACTGGGGTTAGAAGAAACAAAAAAATAGCCAGGCCCAATGTTGGAGGCTCAGCGCTGCAAACAAAAACAAAAAAATAAGTGAAAAATATGAAAAATGCACAAAAGGGTACCACTGGGGCTCGAACCCAGGTCCCTAAGGTGACAGGCGTGCGCTTTAACTACTGGGGTGGTGATACATTTGTTAACTTAAACAAAACAATAAATATGTAACATAATTCTTGCCCTGAATATACTTCATCTTCAACCTCCAACCAAATGATATGTAACTTATTCATTTCTCATCCATTCACAAAACTTCCAACATCAAACTTGTTAGAAATTTCCTCACGATTCTGAATATGTAAATAACTTAAGGTAATTCTCAAAGATGAGCATGAATTTCTAACAGTACCAAATTCTGACCTATATATGTTTATAGGTTCAAACTCAAAATTCTCCCTACTCAGGCAACATAAATGAAATCTATGGACATGTATAGTTTCAGGGCAATGATGTCTACATTTTATCTTCATAAATCCAAGCCTAACAATGCCTAAATATGAAGATAGAAGTTCAAGAAAAATACTTCAAAACTGGAAATCGTGAAATGAGTTTGAGCTTGTTTCAAGTGATGGTGATGATCAGGTTAGCTTTCTTGAACCTCTAGGAAGGTAATGCAATAGTTGGCTTGAACTGAGAATAGATGAAATGACCTAGAGAAGTCCAACTGCAAGGCTCTGTTTTTGAGCTTGGACAATGATGGAAATTGTGTTACAGTTTAGGAACAGGGATTGGGATGAGTTGTATTTGAAGTATGGAAGCTTTTGAGATTATTTGGAGAGGAAACGCACGAGTGGTTTGAGAGATGGGAGTTTCTGGTCAGGTTCTGCATAACAATGGAGTTTTTTTTGTGCAATCTGAGTTTTTAGGGAGTTTTGGAGTATTTTTAATCGTGTGTTAGCTTGCAAATAACTTGTATAGTTATATCAGAAAGGTTAGAGGGTTTGAAGTTAACAGATCTGTGAGATATAGTGTTATGGCTATGTTACTTGATTTTGAAGAAAAGTGGAAAACATGGTTTCAAGGCATAGTACACGCATGGCCTGAGTTTATGGGAGGCTCTAGACATATTTCTTTTGCCTTTGACATTTTGTGTGATCATAAGGAACGATTTAGGAGCTCTATGCATTGACTTTATGATTAAAGTCACTTTTCCAAAATGGAAGTGTGAACTTTGTTCCATTAATGGAATAATCACTTGGACAATGACTCAAACACTTGGATCATAGCTCAAATAGTTATGTATTCCTCTAATTAGGGATGTATTTAGAGGTTAGAAGCATGAAAAGTAAGATTTATGCAGCATGGGTGTGGATTTGAATTCTTGTTCATCATGGAAATGACCTATAATTCAAGAATGAATGTCCAACTTTTTGTCTTTGATTCTCTTTGCTCAAACATGATCTTAATGAGTTCTTCGACATTTTGGAAAGCTTGTAACATACTCTATAACCTCTATGTTGGACATTTTTGAAAATTCCTCTTGGAACTATGTGAAAAATTCCATGAAGATAAGTCAAAATCCTGCCTAAACTAGGGCAAAATTTCACTAAGTTTCCAAGTTTCATGAACATGTATTCACAAAATCATAACTTGAAATCTATGTATTTCTAGGAGAAGTTGTGTTCTATAATATTTTAGATCTCATTTATATATACAACTTTCGTGTTGGAAGTTTCCTTTGAATCATCTTGCATCATGGTGAAAAATTGGCTCAAAGTTGTGAAAAAATATGAAGTTTTCAACACTTAGAAAAATTCTAAGTTTAAGAATTTTGACTTTTCAAAATGAAATCTTGACTTTTTGATTTCTTGATGATCAAGTATCATATTTTGACATGTTTTGATGAATTGTGATCTTTGACACTTGACTTTGACCAAAAAGTCAAAGTTTGACTTTTCATTGTATAGTTGACTTTTGATCAGTTGATTGAAAATTCATCTTTCAATCAATCAATCAATCTTGAGAGATGTTTTGAACCATGCTAATAGGTAAAAATTAATTATTTGAAACCTTGAGATCATATATCAAACCAATCAACCATTTGCTAGGTCAAAAATCAGAAATTGCACCTTATCAGTCAAAACCCTAATTTTGACCATTTTGCCATTTTGATGATCTGATCAAATTTCTTGTGGAATTATGGTCCAAACTTGATCAAATGATATATATGAGTTCATGATGTTGATATGGATAAAAAATTATGAAGTTTGACTGCAAATTGGCCACAGTTGACTTTTTCCCTAATATAGTTGATTTTTAGGTCAACTGATCAATTGACTGAGCAAAAATGTGATCCAAGACTTGAAGCTTGACATGAGCAATCTTGAGGGTCCAAAATGATCCACGGGAGTCATATGAGGCATTAAAAGTCCATTTGTCCTTGAGCAAACTTAAACCCTAATTTTCAGTCATCAATGCTAGAGGAGGTGTCTTGAGCTGGTCAACCCTGTGTAATCTTGAATCCAAGGAGATCTTGTGAGAGATTATTTGAGAAATGAGAGGGAAAATTTTGGGGTACAACACATGGCATTGAGTGCAAGATTTGTTTCAAATATCCACTTGAAAATATTTCCTATTTTGGACATCATTTCCCATCTTGGCTTGCATGTTTTTACCTAGATATGCCAGCATATTTTGTCCATCATTTGATAAGAAAAAGATTCCAAATCAAATATTCCATTATTTTTATTATTTACTTTATTTAATTTTGCATTTTAATGGATAAAATATCAAAATAAATAGTATAAATAATAAAATAATGTATGAATGAGCTCAAAGGTCGTGGGCCATGTTAGAAACAAGTTTTAAGCATGAGAAGATGGGCCCATTTGGAGAAAGTTCAAGTTTGGTCAATATTGGCTTCATGCACTTTTCCAAAAAATGGTCAACTTACGCAATGCATATCTCTCTCATTTTTAACCCTAAGAGGGTGTTCTTTGACTTTTTAGAGATCTTAGTATGTCCTATAAACAACCCTTTTGGTTTCATTTCAATTGGATCTTCCATGTTCATGTAAGGAGCTTTGACCCAAAAGGTGTTTTTGCTGACTTTTTGAAATGACCTATAATGTATGAGCTTGTATCTTTTGACTGGGACATTTCTTGATCTTGAGGGATGAAGAGAAGTTGTAGGGAATTGGATTCTCTTCAAAATTAGCTTTGGTGGAAAACTTTATGATAAAGTGTGAGAAAGTTATGCCTGGTCAAAGTTTTGTTGACTTTTCCTATAGAAACCCTAATTTTCCATTTTTGACTTTTGATGAATTAGGAGAATTTCTTGAGGAATCATGATCAACCCTTAATCAAATGATGGATGTCACTTCAAAATATTTATGTTGACCAAAAATCTTGAAGTTTGACTATAGATAGGCCACAATTGGCTTTTGACCTAATATAGTTAAGTTTCAGGCGTTTGAGCAGTTAACTGAGTAAACTTGTTGTGTAGGGCATGAAATTTGGCACAGATAACCTTGAGGACATATTAGGGCCATGGAAACTGAAACCCTAGTTAGAGGTTTATTTCCTTAGGAGGAGAATTTGTCTGGTCAATTCTTAGTCATCCCAGGGAAAGTTAGGGGTCTCAATGGACATGTCTTGAGTTAAATGAGAGGGAAAATTTTGGGGGTACAATAGCCTGCATCTTCCCGAAAATGCTTTAACATGCTTGATAAATTCCATTTATGAGTTTTCACAACACCAATCAACATATATTCCCTTTTGTTGCTTCTTAATATATGTTGGGCATTCTACTATAATGTGTCCAAAATCCTTACATGTATTACACACAATTTTCTTATCTTGATTCAATGTCTTAACAATTTTGTTTTCCCTTTTTGACACAAAATTCTTACTGATGTTAGATGAGATGTTCCCAACATCTTGTTTTTCTCTTTTGTCTAATCCTTATAGGATTATTTTGAATTGTTTCCCAAGAAACACAATAATGTTCGACACTTAATTATCAGTATCCCGTTTCACTTCATCTTTTTCATTATCTGCATTGGATGTTAAAGGTATTCTCTTATTATTATACTCAAGCTTGTTTCTCAAAGACAACTCAAAAGTTTGGAGTGACCTAACAAGTTCATCAACTCTCAGTTTATTGATGTTTTGAGCTTCCTCAATGGTTGTTACCTTCATATTAAATTCCAGGGTAAAGACCTAAGAATCTTCCTAACAAGCCTCTATTCTGATATCTTTTCTCCTAAGACACTTGATGTATTGGCATTATCAAGAATTTTGATCTGATATTCCTGAATGGTCTCATTATCACTCATCCTGAGATTTTCAAATTTTGAAGCGAGAATCTGAAGCCTTGATATTTTTACTTTGGTTGTACCTTTATAAGTTGTCCTGAGGGTTTCCCAAGCGTCCTTGGTTATAGTACATGTATTGATAAGCCTGGAGACATTTTTATCCACTCCATTAAATAGAGCATTTAGAGCTCTAGAATTCCCCATTGCTGATTCATCCTTATCTTCAGACCAGTCTTCCTCTCGCTTTAAGGACACATTCCCATTTTTCCCTTCATACTAGGCTGATCCCATCCTTTTAGAAAAGCTTTACATCCCTTCAGATCCATATATTTCAGGAAAACCACCATTCTAACCTTCCACCAGTCATAATTTGAACCATCCAACAATGATGGCCTGTTGTAGTATCCTCCTTCCTTGTCCATAGTACCAGAAAAAATTTCCTTGGAGCTCACCTTATAAGCATAATCGAGTGCATGCTTTGATGTCAATTGAAATTTTGGAACACATAATACATATGTCAAGACTGATGCCTTAACACACAAACACAATGTCACGACAGATGTTATGACATCTCCTGACTAGCAGAACTTTTACTTAAATACAATCTTTGCAGAATTTGAATGTAGAAAGTAAAAGAACACAAGGAACTGTTAACCCACTTCAGTGAAACTCTCCTACTATGGGAGCTACCAACCCAAGAAGGAAATCCATTGTTAGCAGTATTACTTTTAAGCTTAAACAATCACAATTTATAACTTATCATTTAATCACTACTGTAACACCCCAAAAATCTAGATCAATTATTTAATTAATTTAGTGTGAAAATTTGGGATTATTGGTGAATATATGAATTATGGTGAGTTATGATGATGCATTGATGGGCACAATGCTATGAGTAGTGTGGGAATAAGAGTAATATGAGGATTTAATCAGTTTATAATTATTTAGAGCTTAAATAATTATTTGAGGTTAAATTGGATTTAATAATAATATTTAGAATTATTATTTATAATAATATGAGGACAATAATAGTGTAAGATAAGAAGGGCAAGATGGTAACGCTGTGTTGAACAAGTGATGGCAAGGTTGGAATTTATGATTTAAGGGTCCAAAAGCTAGATAAGTAAAAACAAGAGGAAGAGAAGAGTATTACTATTTTTGATTGATTGGAGAAATGAGAGAAGAGCATAAGCGAGAAGGATGAAGAGCTAGGAAGAGAGGAACGATTGTTGAAGCTTGAGGAACCTGCAATCTAAGGTAAGGGTGGGGTTCCGACTCTCTAATAGGTGATATAATTATGGGGAGATGATGATATTGAATGTTAGGTTTTGGTGTAGAATGTTTTTTATTTAATCAGTTGAAATTGTGTATAATTGATTAAATTAATAATGTGAATTGAGTTAGAATATAGTAGATATAGTATGATAATATGATAAATTAGATTATGTATTTTGATGTAGGAAAATTGGAGTTTTGGGTTGGAAAAGGATGATTTTCGTAACATACAAATCTAGTTTTTTTGACCCTGGTACAGTGGGAATCGGTTACGGTAAATGGGTAACCCATTACCGCATGGAATAACAACGTTTGTGGGAATTTTGACTAGATGTACCTGGGTACCCTATATGCAGTAACTGATTACCCCGACAGTAAATTGAAAAAAAATGTTCAGAAGTTCATAACTTTCAAATCGTGAGTCCATTTTAAGTGTCGTTTGGACCGTTGGAAAGCTAAAAACATTTTCTATAATATGATAATAATTTTGATAATAGTAGGTGAACTATTTTTGGGCTGGAGGCTTATGCCCTAGATGTCAGTGTCTGTTACTGTAGGTTGTCAGTGTTGGTAAATCTTGTAAAACTTCAAAAATTCATAACTTGAGTTTCAGGTATCCAATTGGCGGGTAGTTCAGATTGTTGGAACACTGGTTTAATGTAATTTTGCTTATAAATCATTTTAGTTATATAATTCCAACTATTTGATGTATGGACGGGTGTTTCACACTGTTGAGTTATGTCATTTTGTGAAATGTATGCAAACGCTTTGTATAGTAGATTAATTGGGTATGTCCTATTTTAAATGATGAATTATCGTTGTTGTGGAATAAACCATGAGGATTTTTGTGTTGATGTGATGTGATATTTTCTATCTTATGATGATTATCTTGGCGAAGGTTTATGCCTTATGTGTTAATGTCTTATGAAGTATGATGCACGTTGTTGTGATTGAGCATGATGATGTTGTACGAATGATGTATGAATGAATTGCATAAATATTGCATGATGATGATGATTATGTCTTGTATTGGCATGAAATTAGTGAGTAGAAATATAAATTCATTTTAACTTATTGCATGTTGGTGTCACATGCATTCATAATAAGATGGCTTGTATTGGAGAAAGATGGCCCTTATGGGTGAAAGATGGTCTGTATTGGCGAAAGATGGTCTGTATTGGCAAACGATGGCTTGTATTAGCGTTATGATGTTGTTGCACTAAGTTGGCATTATTAAGATGACGGTTCTTCCCTGATGGTACCACATGCATTTTGCATCACTGTCAGTGTCTTTGCATTTTGTTGATTTGTTGATATATGATGAAGTTGAGTTACATAATTGGTATGTGTTTTAAGATGGGTGATGATAAATTATGTATGTTTTTATGTAATCATTATGAATTATAATTGATGATTGTTGATCTTAGAATCTTGCATGATATATCTGTTATATACCTACGATTATATAACTTATTATATTGTTGTGATATCCCATCCCTTTTGATTGAATGTTGCCTCTACGCGGGTAACATGTAGATGATCCAAAGTAGCTCGAGGTAGAGGCTCGTTGAGAAGTGCCTTATTTTTCGTAGATTGAATTGGTGTCATCTCTGATACGTAACACTTGGGAGTTTTGTGTTTGTTTTGTTATGATGAGAGTAAACTGTTGTAGAACTCCGTCTGTCGAATTTTAATTGATGTTTTAATTTAAGTTTTGAATTGTGGCAACTATTACTTATTTTGAGAATGATTTCTAACGATGTTTTTGCGCTGCTTATAAATGCAATGAAGTTCTGAAATGATAAATAAATGACTATGTGTTGCATATCTCTTTATATGAGCATGTATGATGTATGAAGATGTGGCATCCTATCTTTGATGTTTTATTTTATGAATTAAATTACTCTAATTTTTGGTTAAATTACCAACGGGGAAATAGGGTGTTACATTAGTGGTATCACAGCATGTCGGTTCGTCCGACCAAGTTGTTGAGTCCGTAGTGTGATAGTTAAATAATATCCTTGTTTTGTTACTTAGTACACATCATGTGTGTGAAACACTGTTAGTACTTTCTTGCTGTTCTAATCACTTGTTTAAAGGAGTGGGATTGAAACAAGTGAGGGAGAAGCTCGTGCTTGTCTGAGATGGTTCAGGTGTGAACAATTGGTTCAGCGTGTTGTGAATTGTAGGAGTGAAAATGTTAGTGAAATTGTGTTGTTTCCCGAATTCGGAGCAAGTACAGATTCATGATCAGCTAATGATCCGGTACTTGTGTTGTTCACATCTCTAGAAGTAGAGGGCAAGGTTATGGCTAATGATGCGCCAGTTGTGGGTGAATCCTGAGTTTTTCCCAGGGATAATTGCGACTTGTCGTTAGAGAGGGATATTGGATTGAGTTAATGTTATCCTTAGAGTGAACTGTTTGAAGTTAAACCAAGTAATTATGAAGTATTTTGAAGATTCTATGCATATTCTTATGCCGAAAGATATATGTTAAGTACTGTTCTGGACTGGCCCGACAGTTTGATTGGGCCCAGTCTGAGATATCTCATGGTTACCTCCCACTGACCGTGACCAGGCAATATCACCCTCTTTCCCTTCTGGTCCAGCACCGATCCATGATTCCCGTCGACCATCTCCTCAGTCTGCCCGACATCAGCATCGTGTAGACCACTAGAGGACGACCAGAGAGATGCTCACAACCAGTCTCCTCCCCAAACCAACGGCTAGTTATGAGCACATCTTCTCGGTTTGACCAAGTCGTGACAATTACCTAATTTTCTAGACCCGCATATCTAGGTGGGAAATCAGAAACCAATGGCTACGAGCCAGAGGCATTATATAAACCCTCACACCTGTGAGGGACAAGTATCACATTTTTACCACTCACTACCTGATATTCTGCTAGTACCTCCGTACTCCCATTCTTACTTGATCGTTGGAGTACCTTGCAGGTACAACTCCCTCTCTCCTCTGCCCGACTGAAAATCATCCTCCGGCCACTCTCCAGGTTCTGGTAAACCGCAAGATCAGTGGCACCGTCTGTGGGAATCTGCCTCTCCCGTCTTTATTCCCTCGGAATATAAGATCAAAGCAACTCTACTTTCAAGAACCATATCTCCTATCATGGCCAACCTTAATGATCTCTACCTGTCCGGAAAGACCATCCTTTCCCCCGTTCGCAAGACTGATGGAGGCTAGGAACACCCTCGACTTGAGGACATCCTGGGCCCCCGTGACGGACAAACTGCGTCCCCTGATTCTGCTGATGCCCGACGTGGCGACGATCAACTCTTGGACGAAGGGAGTTTCGAGAATCATGCTGAGGAACTCCCAGAAGTCTGGTAACTGGTGCCTATCCCCGTCAACACTGATCCGGCCATGTCAGCACTGCTTGCTTCCCTGAATCAGACCAACATCCTTATCCTTCGACAAACTCAGAGGATAGGAGCCTTGGAAAACAGGCGATCAAGATCTCCCCCCTGGAGGACCCGAAAATAGAGTTCCCCCAGCGCATCACCACCCAGGCGTGGTCCACCACCCAAGAAGGAAACGCACGATGTTTCTTTCTTCAAGAAACGCAATCGCACACCCCCTTCTCGAGATCACGACTCCCCTTCATTCAAGAAGAGGAAGGACAGTAGGCAGATCGACCATGCTTGACTGCCCTCTCCCGAGCCAAAGCAAAAGCGAAGGAGCCCCTCCCCTCGACGAGATCGCGGTGATCGACAGGGGAGAAATTACCACTCTCCTTCTCCATCTCCCGTCAATAGTGAGGATGACGAGCCCTACGGGCCTCTATCCCGGGAGATCACTGAAGCTCCATTCCCCATCGGCCTAGAGAATCCGCCCACTCTAGGGACCTACGGTGACACGATGGGTCCTGACGAGCATATTGAGAATATCAATGCGCTCCTCGGCTACAGGGGGTCCGAGGCACCATCAAATGCAGGCTCTTCCTGACTACTCTCAAGAAAGGGGCGATGGATTGGTACAAAATTTGCGCGACGAATCTATCACCTCGTGGAAACAGCTCTGGAAAATGTTTTCAAGGCACTTCACTACCTCCCACCAACATCCTAAATCAGAAGCGTCGCTCGAGGCAACCATACAAGGCAGAGACAAATCTCCGCGAGCGTACGTCGAGCGCTTCAACAAAGAAGCAGTCCAAGTCCCGACAACGGACAACATGAAAAAATATCTGCTCGAGCGCGGGCTCCGTCCCCGCAACGACTTTGCCAAGGTTGTGGGCATAGAAACACCAACCACGCTCGATTCCATTCTCCCGAAGGCCCAGGCGAACATACAGTACGAGGAGAAGGAGGTGGCTAATAATGCTCGGGAATCCAGACACAAGGAGAGTGTCAGACCCTCAAAGAATGACGAGCCCTCGACATCCCATCGGGGGGGAGAAGAAACGGGAGGACAGGTCCCATGATCCTAAAGACTACAAGGGGTCGGTCGGTCGTTTTCCCGACTACACCTACCTAACAACCTCAAGAGAGTGTATTCTTTCTGAATGCACTAATTTAGAGTTCAAACAAGTCGGGGTAAGCTTCCCCCGACAAACACTGTCAAAGCCTGGAATCGACAAGAGCAAGTACTGCAGGTTCCATAAAAGTCACGGCCATAACATAGAGGATTGCGTCCATCTCAAGGATGCGATCAAAATATTAATCAGAGACGGGAACCTAAAATAGTACAAGAAGAAGGAGGCCACCCGTGAGGAAGCACCAGAGACAAAGAATGTCGAAGAAGGGAAGAAATCCCCCGACCTCGACACCATTCTGGTCCCCTTGAGCATCTCTCGACCGAAAGACTTCTACTTTTCAGACATGGAGGACACCCCCCTGTGCTTATCCATCCACAGTCCATGGGAGTCCTTCCCCGCAGCAATGGTCATCTCAGGCAGAGGGTTCAACAGACATATGGTCGGATCAGTGAAGAGAATATTCGACCAACTCATGGAGGCCAACTCCGAGATGGATGCAACGCTCGACAAGTTTCGAAGCGGATCTCACCCCTCGCATTCTATAGGGAAGAGTTACTGGGAGGAGCCTCGAATTCGAGCATCCCACTACTCGTGAGAGCTCGGATGGCTAACTTCGATGTGCATCGCATTTTGGTCGACCAGGGCAGTTCGGTTGACATTATGTACGCCCAACTGTTTAACACTCTGTAGCTGAACGAGATCCACCTAACCCCCTACGTGGGCTCTGATCTTCAAGGGTTCAACAGGGCCAGCACGAAGCCATGGGGGTATGTCGAGTTGATCGTCACCTTTGGGAGGGGGGTAACGGCCAGGGCCATCAAGACCCAATTCTTGGTGGTGGATTACCCGTCCCTCTACCAATGAAACTTCCGGAGACCCACTCTCGCCGAGCTCATCACGATCCCCTCCACCGTTCATCTCAAGATGAAATACTACACGGCCGGAGGTTTGGTCGCCACTCTTCACAGGGACACCTAAGCAGCCAGGAGATGCTTCAAAGCTTCTACGAAAGGCCTCAACTCCATCAATGCTCAGCCTCGAACAACCACTTGAGCCACGCTGCCCTCCAGCTCTGAAGAATACAGGCCACTGCCAAGGGTCGACACCATTGAACTTAACTGTAGCTTCTCCGTGGAGGATAGGGTCGAGCAAAGGAAGAAAGGGAAGGAGCCTATGGTCGAAGATAAATGGTCGACCTCCTCTGCTAGACATAACGAGCTCTCGAGTCACGCATGGCCCATCCCGAACGGCGACTTCGAGCTGGTTACCCTCGGAGAAGACCCCACCAGGGGAGTAAAGATCGGAGCAGACGTCCCCGACCTGGCTAAAAGGAAACTCAAAGCTTGTTTGCGGGAGAATGCTGATCTCTTTGCCTGGAGTGTGGCCGAGATGTCCGGATTAGACCCCGAGGTCGCATTCCATCACCTAACCATTGATCCCACCATCAAGGTGGTCGCGCAGCGCAGAAGAAAGTAGTCGACCAAGAAGTCACACACTGTTGAATTAGCTGTAAAAGACCTCTTGGGGCACATTTTATTTCTGAAGTCTGGTACACAACCTGGTTCTCTAATCTAGTCCTCGTTAAAAAATATTATGGAAAATGGCGAATGTGCATTGATTATACTGATCTCAACCGAGCTTGCCCGAAAGATGCTTATCCCCTCCCCAACATTGACAAACTGGTCGAAAATTCGGACAGTTACAAATTATTATCTTTCATGGACGCGTACTCTGGTTACAACCAGACTCCCATGGTGAAGACAAAAAAAAGATACCGCCTTCATGACCGAGTCGGGTAATTACTACTATAACATAATGCCCTTCGGCCTAAAGAGCACGGGTGTTACCTATCAGCGCATGATGAACAAAGTCTTTTGCAACGAGATAGGCGACATGCTCGAAGTCTATATGGACGACATGATCGTCAAGTCCACCGAGGAGCTCAACCATGCCGCCCATTTGAAGAAGGTGTTCGAGCAAGCCCTAAAGTGCCAGATGCGATTCAATCTAGAAAAATGCACCTTCGGCGTATGGGCAAGAAAGTTCCTCGGTTTCTATATGACGGAACGAGGCATCAAGGAAAACCCTGATAAAAGTCAAGCCTTCTCTGAGTTTCCAACGCCCACCTTGAAGAAATCCATCCAAATATTAAACGACATGCTCACTTCTCTTTCCCGATTCGTGGTAAAATCTGTCCAACACACATTCCCCCTGTTCAAACTCCTACGCAAGGAAGCCACCTTCGAGTGGACGCCCGAATGCGAGCAAGCCTTTGCCCACTTGAAAAAAGTGCTCTCATAACCACCCGTCTTATCCCAGCCCGGGAAAGACGAGGTCCTCTACATTTATCTAGCTGTCGCCTCCGAGGCAGTGAGCGCGACACTAATAAGGGAAACCCCCAAGGGACAAAGGCCAATTTACTTCACGAGTAAAGCGCTACAAGGCCTGGAAGCAATGTATCAGAAAATTGAGAAATGGCCCTCATTAACTCCGCAAGGAGATTAAGACACTACTTCTTGGCCCATACCATAGTGGTCCGAACGGATCATCCAATAAAATAGCTGCTCGGAACACCAGACATGGCGGGAAGAATGCTGAAATGGTCTCTGGAACTCTCCGAGTTCGATATCCAATAGGAAATCAGGAAAGCCCTTAAGGCTCAAGCCTTATCCGACTTCATAGCGGAAATGACCTCGCCCGGGGATCCAGAAGGCTCGCGCCGCTGGACGATCTTCGTCGACGGCGCCTCCAGTACGACCAGAAGCGGCGCGGGCATCATATTAGAAAACGAGGAAGGGACCCTGGTGGAAGTTTCTCTTTCCCTGTCTTTCCCAACCTCCAACAATCAAGCCGAGTACGAGGCATTCCTCGCGGGAATACGTCTAGCCGAAGATCTGGGAGTCGATGAAGTGATAATCTTCACCGACTCTCAGTTGGTCGCCTCACAAGTTCGAGGAGAATACCAGGTCAAAAACGACCAACTCGCCGAATATTGGGCCCTGGTCCAAGAGGCAAAGAAGAAATTCAGGTTTGTGAATGTTCAGCATGTCCCTCGCGAGCACAACGCCTGCGCAGACGTTTTATCCAAACTGGCGAGCACAAAGAAGAAGGGAGGAAACAAATCTGTAATACAAGAAGTACTCCCTCGACCGAGCACCCAAAAACCATCTGCCACCTTAGGAATATTTTCCATCAGGGACAATGATTGCTGGATGACCCCCGTGCATGATTACCTCACTAAGGGCAAACTCCCCGATAATTCGAAAGAGTCGGTCATCGTCAGACGAAGGGCCTGCTCGTACGTGCTGATCGAGGGAAAACTCTACAGAAGAGGAATCTCTATCCCACTCCTCAAGTGTGTCGATTGAAGTGCATCGGAATGCATACTGCATGAAATCCACGAAGGTATCGGTAGTCAGCATCTGGACGGAAGATCCCTCACGAGGAAAGCCTTGCGGGCAGGATACTACCGGCCCACCTTGCAGCACGATGCAAGAGAACGCGTGAAGAAATGCGATAAATGTCAAAGACACAAGGACATGCATTTAGCTCCTCCTAGCGAGCTCAAATCCATATCCTCTCCCTGGCCCTTTTCCTGGTAGGGACTTGACCTCCTCGGCCCATTCGTGGTCGGAACCAATCAGAACAAATATCTAATTGTAGCGGTCGACTACTTTACTAAGTGGATAGAGGCTGAAGCCCTGGCCAAAATCACTGCCAATAACGTCCTTCCCTTCTACAAAATAAATATTCTGGCTTGTTTTGGCATCCCACAAGCGATAATTATCGACAACGGGACCCAGTTCACGAATCACACCTTTCACGAATTTGTCACGAAGCTTGGTATGACCCAACATTTCACATCCGTCAAGCACCCCCAGACTAACGGTCAGGTCGAGGCTACCAACAGGGTGATACTCAGAGGCCTCAAGCAAAGGTTGGAAGAATCCAAGAAGCGATGGGTTGAGGAGCTGCACGGCGTGCTCTAGGCGTATCGAACAACCACTCACTCCTCCACCGGGGAATCTCCGTTCCGACTAGCATACGGGACGGAGGCCGTTATCCCCATGGAGATCGAGGAACCTTCCAGACGAATCGAGGCTCCTCTCGACAAGGAGATGAACGATATCACCCTTAGAGAGGAGCTCAACCTTGTGGAAGAAATTAGAACGTGAGCGGCCCTGTGAGAGGCCCCACTCAAACAAAAAATTTCCATGCGCTACAACACCAGGGTAATACATCGAGAGTTCGAAGGTGGCAGCCTTGTCCTGAAGAGAAATCATAAAGAATCTCGTGAAGGCAAGCTCACAGCTAACTAGGAAGGCCCTTACTGCGTCTACGCCAAAACGGGAACCGGAGCGTGTTTCCTAGAAAGTTTACAAGGGGAACGGCTCATTCGATCATGGAACTCTAAAAAGCTAAAACAATACTGTAGTTGAAAACACTAAACTATCGGCAGGATCGGTCGACAAGACAGACCCCCCAGAACTCGACTACGCGTGCGTGCCTAGGCACGAGCGTAGCACCCAAAAGTATGTATAAGGGGCGAGGCTCCGCTCTGTCGACGAGTGCACCCTTAGCTCGACGTGGATAACTCGACCGAGCTCCACAGTCTTTTTTTCACGACGGTAAAATGCCCGACTCGCGACGAGAAGTTCACGTTGACGATTCTGGGTCCCTAAAAAACGAGACCTGGATTCCGGCCCTTGCTCAGTTTTCACCCCGGCTCTTTTGATCGGTTTCCCTGCACCGACAAACATACAAAAATGTGCACATCCCTAATACAAACTCTACAAAGCGCAAAAGTCCAAATCGGGCTAACTTGTCAATAATCATACGAATAACACATTGATTATTTAAAGCAAAATGACCAATGGCCGGAAAATAAATAAAATGACCACTTGGGTCAAAATTGTGCAAATATTACATAAACAGGCAATACGCCCGAGAAACAACAAGTCTTATAAAAAACGACACGCAGGCCGATACAAACAAATGACCGTCCCTCCGCTTCTCCCTCGACGATAGGCGATAATCGTGCGGAATTCCCAGCCGGTTGGTCGATAACATCCCTCAAGTAATCAGGAACCAGAATCTTCCCGTCAGCCACGTAGTACTTGACCCCCATGACCGAAGTGTTGAGCTTAACACCGATATTCAACACACGTATCTGATTCATCGCATTGTCAAAGCTCCCCTCGGAAGCAGCCTGAGCATCGTCCACCGCGAGCTGAAAATGGGCTACTAGCTCGGTCGGAATCTTCAGATCCTTGGTGTCTTCTAGTTCATCCTCGGCGGGTGCTAGCTCGGCATTCAGGGCCGCCACCTTTCCTTCGAGACTCTCGCTCTTGAGCATGAAAGCATTGTGCTCCTCGGCCAACTTCCCCGACTCTGCCTCGGCCAACTTCAGGACTTTGTCTTTGTCAACCAAGGCCTTCTCGGCCTCTGCCAACTTGGCTTGGAGGTTCCTGATTTTCATTTCCTGGAATGAACTCCCCTCGGTGTACGCCACGTCCATCTCCAAGATCCGCATCAAGCCACGCGCATCTTGAGCCAGCGTCGCCCTCTTCTATGGACAACTTGTCCCCTCGAGAAGGAGAGATTCGGACCTAGGAAGATAGAGTTCCACGCTCTCAAAAAAGGACCTCTCCAGCCACTTTTCCTGTCTCCCCAGTGAGATCAATGCTCCCCTCAGGACGAGGCCTCTTCGCCTTCGAGGAGACAGTGGACGGAGATAAAGTAGCGGTAGACGGGTTCGAGGATGATCCGCCCAACCTAGGAGCAGGAGTTGGCCCCAAGCTAGTCTTATCATCCTTCTTGGCCTTCCTCGCCTGAGCAACGAGTGTCTTAGCTAGACATTCTTGGGCAGGATTCATATTTTCTGCAAAACAAAGAAAAAACAAGTCAGTAAAATGACCGGCCAAACTAACAACCATCACATACTGGTAAAAGAAAATATATACCCAAATATCTACCGGGATCCTCGCTCCCAAGAAGCTTCGAGCATTTATGATGCCCTGCTTAAACACGGGGTCCCCGTTTTTGTCTAGAACTGGCCTACCCCCTCAACCGACTCGCTGGATCAGAGGGATAAAAGCAACAAACACGGTCAAAGTATCTAAGCTCGAAAGGTCCTCACCCCCGAGATCCCCCTCTCTCCATACATAAGAGCCCAACTCCCTCTCGAAGTGTCTGCTAGTCCATTTGAACGGGAACTTGGCGACCAGCGTCACAGTAGGCTCCCCCAGCTCGTTAAATCAAGGAGTCCCATCCTCGTTGAGAGACGGTCAGCTCCTGAAAAAATTTAGTATCGCCTTCGACGACGTGGGCTGCACCAATATATACTTATCTTTGAAATGGCGCACGGACTCCAAATAAGCCTTGAACAACTCTCCCTTGCCCTGTTTGAGGGAGACCCATCCCTATCGCCCGTCAGTTCGGCTCATCTAAATATGGAAACAGTAGAAGAACAACGAGATCGTGGCCCCGATCTTCAGATAGTCGCACACTATCTGGAATTCCCGTACAAATGAAATCCCATTCGGGTGCGATTGAGAGAGGGCCACGCGCAGATGCCGGAAAACAGCCACTTCAAAATTAGAGAGCAGTTGAAGGAGGAAGCAAAAAATACTAATCACCTTGTCCCTCTAGTATTTATAGCTGGAGAGACCCGCGCGTGTAAACCACGCGCTTTGGCAACCCTTGGGTCGTCATCATGACACCCTAGCCCTAGGCCATCATTGGCGCCGCCCGACCGGTGCGTTTCT
This sequence comes from Vicia faba, assembly GCA_948472305.1. Lineage (NCBI taxonomy): Eukaryota > Viridiplantae > Streptophyta > Magnoliopsida > Fabales > Fabaceae > Vicia > Vicia faba. The sequence continues at coordinate 1,303,962,527 of OX451740.1, read as the reverse complement.
CGGAATACGCTACCTCTATAAATTCAATGGTCTCGACGGAAAATGTTTCACCTCCCTGAAAAATAAGTGCAACTGGAAAACGCCATTTCCCCATCCTCCGGGAAGACATCAAAAGTCTTCGCTCCTATTTCCAGAAGCAACGACTCGGGGGGCTACTGTTCTAGACTGGCCCGACAGTTTGATTGGGCCCAGTCTGAGATATCTCATAGGTACCACCCACTGACCGTGACCCGGGAAATATCACCCTCTTTCCCTTCTGGGCCAGCACCGATCCATGATTCCCGTCGAGCATCTCCTCAGTCTTCCCGACATCAACATCGTACAAACCACCAGGGGCCGACCAGAGAGATGCCCGCAACCAGTCTTCTCCCAGGAACAAAAGGCTAATTACAAGCACATCTGCCCGGTTTGACCAAGTCCTGGAAGTTACCTGATTTTCCAGACCCGTATATCTAGGCAGGAAATCAGGAACTAATGGCCATGCGCCAGGGGAATTATATAAACCCTCACACCTGTAAGGGCCATGTATCACATTTTTACCACTCACTACCTGATATTCTTCTAGTACCTCCTTACTCCCATTCTTACTTGATTGTTGGAGTACCTTACTTGATTGTTGGGTATTTATAAATTGAGGTTTTGGAAAAGTATTATGTCCTTTGAGTTATAAGAGGAATGATGTTTTGGGTTGAGAAGAAAAGTGATATTTGTGGCGAGAAGCAGTAGAAATGTTCTTCTGCACTGCGTGCAACTGATTACCAATATATGAGTATATGGGTACACCATCAGACAATAGCATATTGTTTTTGGGTTACAGGGGTGTAACTAGTTACCATCCTAGAGGGAACCAGTTACCAGTGTGTTGAGCCGAATTTTCTGAAAACATCAAAAATTCATAACTTGAGTTCTAGACCTCCGATTCGAGTTCCGTTAGAAGCGTTAGAAAGATAGCGTGATGAAATTTGTTTTAAAAATGGTTCCAACACCTAAAAGTAATTTATTTGTCACGCGATGATGTTGGATGAGAGGCAGAGTTGTTTTTGATCTCGTTCTTGGTACTAGACTAGTTCCTATGGCACCATACATGAAGTCATATAAGAGTTGGGAGAATTAGAGAAGTTATTAGAAGATGTGTGAAGAAATAAGATTTGTAAAATCGAGTGTATCGTTTTGGGAGCTCGGATGTCATTAGTTAAGAAGAAAAAAAGTAGTACCAAATTGTATGTGGATTACCGAGAGTTGATTAAGGTAGTGATTGAGGTTAAATGACCACTTCAAATGATTGACGATTCAATGGATCAACGGGTAGGCGAGTATGCCTTCAAGGTAATTGAATTGAGGTTGAGTTACCTTCAGATTCAAGTGAAGGATGAGGATAGTTAGAGGAAAGCTTTTAGAATTTGGTAGAGGCATTACGAATATTTGGATCAGTTTATTACAGTATTTATTAAGGCCATTCTGATTTAATCCAAGTCAGAAGACAGACGTGTTGAACATTGTGATTTATATTGCAGTGTCGAAAGGAGGAAACTTTATGTAAAGTTGTCAAGGTGTAAATTATAGTTCGAGGAGGTGAGTTTTTTTAGTATTCTATTCAAAGTGAAGGTATTTGTAGATCCATCCAAGGTGGATGCAGTTCTAAGTTGAGAGACTCTGAAGTCGGTTACGGAGATTAGAAGCTTTTGAGCTTAACTGAGTATTATTGTAGTTGGCTTGAGATGAGGTCTAGTATGAGATGTTCGGTAATATGAAGGATGTGAAAGTATTGGAGAAGTACATAGTAGTACACTTATGCCAATTGGGAATGGTTAGAGTGGAGAGACCTTTGAGGAAAAGAGAAAGTTAGATGCTAGAGTGGATTGTGTGTTATTGATAGCATAATATCGACATGTGTCAGGAAAATTTTGGAAGTTTCTATCATAAACCAGAATATGGAGAGGTATTATTGAGATTGTGATTGGAATAAAATTCAAATGTGAAAATATATGGATCCTCGATCCTGTGAGATTTAAAAGAAAACTAAGGATGTATGAACGTGGTTGGATCCCTCTACATGGATAAAGACTTCAGTTGGAACAAAATGAATTATGATGTAATTGGTATGTTATCATTTCCTGAGTTGAAAAATACTTATCACTTGCGTGATGCTAAGAGAGTGTGAAGACAAATAGGTTATGGATTTTTGACGTTTATGTATCATTGACAAGATGGAAAAGAAGGAAATTAAGAAAACATTTGTAAGCCTTAGAGAGATTATTGAACTTTATGCTTAGCTATTTTTGAGCACAAGGTAAAGGAACACTATTATAGTTTGGTTACGATAGTTTATGCTCCATTATGGTTGTCGGCTATCTATTGACAAATTGAGGAACTGGTCACGCTCAATCTCATATTGATAGTAGACGATATCGTATTGGATGGGATATACTGGTCTTGTCAGCTTGATAGTGTCTAAAGTGATTGACGTTCTATCGAGAGGATATTTGTTCACCAGTTCGCGTTAACCTAATAGAAAAGTGGATATGAAAGAGTTGGAAATTATTGAGAAGTTCAGAGACTTGAGTTGGTTTGCGAGCTAACACCGTAGATTGGAAGGTTGAGAATGTCAAAAAGTGAACCATTGTTTGCTGGTGGATACTAAAGAGATTCTGAAGATAGATATGAAACTTGTAGATTTGATAATTGATGAAAATCAAAATGAGGACAATGACTTTAAAGTAGATGATCAGAGTGGCGTAGCGGAAACGTGATGTGTTGCAGTTTGTTATACGGGTATGACTTATTGGAGTCAATGATTAAACATTCGAAGCTACGAGATAATGAAAACTATTGGACAATTCCATACTTGAAGTGATAGGTGAAAGGTTTATATGTTATCTGTGTTAGTGCCATGTCAATTGATGTGTTAATTTACATGTTCAATTAGTTAATTGTAGCATTGTGGTACTAATATTGTGCGTCGAATGTTGTCGGTATCAGGGTTACATTGGCATTCTTATGGCAATATTTTATGATGAAATAGTAGAGATGATGTTCATGTCGTAGAGGCTAGAAAGTAGGATGCAAGAGTTGTTCGCATCAGGTAATTTTCAAGGACGAAAATATTCTAAGTGGAGGAGAGTTGTAACACCCTAAAAATCTAGGTTAATTATTTAATTAATTATTTAATTAATTTAGTGTGAATATTGGGGATTATTGGTGAATATATGAATTATGGTGAGTCATGATGATGCATTGGTGAGCACAATGCTATGAGTAGTGTGAGAATAAGAGTAATATGAGGATTTAATCAGTTTATAATTATTTAGAGCTTAAATAATTATTTAAGGTAAAATTGGATTTAATAATAATATTTAGAATTATTATTTATATTAATATTAGGAGTATAATAGTGTAAGACAAGATGGGCAAGGTGTTAACACTGTGTTGAACAAGTGAGGGCAAGGTTGAGATTTATAATTTAGGGGTCCAAAGGCTAGATAAGTAAAAACAAGAGGAAGAGAAGAGTATTATTATTTTTGATCGATCGTAGAAACAAGAGAAGAGCATAAGCGAGAAGGAGGAAAAGCTAGAAAGAGAGGAATCATTGTTGAAGCTTGAGGAACCTACAATCTAAGATAAGGGTGGGGTTCCCAATCTCTACTAGGTGTTATAATTGTGGGTATATGATGATATTGAATGTTAGGTTTTGGTGTAGATTGTTTTTGATTTAATCCATTGAAATTATGCATAATTGATGAAATTAATGATGTGAATTGAGTTAGAATTTAGTAGATATAGTATGACAATGTGATAAATTAGATTATGTATTTTGATGTAGGAAAATTGAGGTTTTGGGTTGGAAAAAGTTGATTTTCGTAACATAAAAATATGGTTTTTTTGACCCTGGTATAGTGGGAATCAATTATGATATATGGGTAACCGTTACCACATGGAAAAACAACATTTATGGGAATTTTGACTAGGTGTACCCGGGTACCCTATATGCAGTAACCGATTACCCCGAGAGTAAATTGAAAAATAAAATAAAATTTTCAAAAGCTTATAACTTTCAAACTGTGAGTTCGTTTTGGGTGCCGTTTGGACCGTTGGAAAGCTAAAAACATGTTATACAATATGATAATAATTTTGATAGTAGTAGGTGAATTATTTTTGGGTTGGAGGCTTATGCCTTGGGTGTCAATGTCTATTACTGTAGGTTGTCGGTGTTGGTAAATCTTGTAAAACTTCAAAAATTCATAACTTGAGTTTCGGGTATCCAATTGACGCATAGTTCAGAATGTTAGAACACTTATTTAACGTAATTTTGCTTAAAAATTCTTTTAGTACCAGAATTCCAACTATTTGACGCATGGACGGGTGTTTCGCACTATCGAGTTATTCATTTTGTGAAATGTATGCAAACGCGTTGTATAGTAGATTAATTGGGTATGCCCTATTTTAAATGATGAATTATCGTTGTTGTAGAATTAATCATGAGGATTTTGGTGTTGATATGATGTGATATTTTCTATCTTATGATGATTATCTTGGCAAAGGTTTATGCCTTGTGTGTTAATGTTGTATGAAGTATGATGCATGTTGTTGTGATTGAACGTGATGGTGTTGTACAAATAATGTATGAATGAATTGCATAAATATTGCATGATGATGATGACGATGGCCTATATTGACATGGCATTTGTGAGTAGTAATATAAATGCATTTTAAGTTGTTTCATGTCGGTGTCGCATGCATTCATAATAAGATGGCATGTATTGGCGAAAGATGGCTTATATGGGCAAAATATGGCTTGTATTTTCAAAAGATGGTCTATATTAGCGAAAGATGGCTTGTATTGGCGTTATGATGTTGTTTACCTAAGTTGGTATTATTAATATGAGGGTTCTACTCTGATGGTACCACGTGCATTTTCATTCAGTGTCTGTCACTTTGCATTTTGTTGATTTATTGATATAGCGATGAAGTTGAGTTGCATAATTGGTATGTGTTGTACGATGGGTGATGATAAATTATGTATGTACTTGTATAATCATTATGAATTATTATTGATGATTTTTGATCTTGGAATCTTGCATGATATATCTGTCGTATACCTATGATTATAAAACTTATTATATTATCGCAATATCTCACTCCTTCTGATTGAATGCTGCCTCTACGTGGGTAACGTGCATATGATCTGAAGCAGCTCAAGGTAAAGGGCTCACTGAGAGGTGCCTCATTTTGCGTAGATTGATTCACTGTCAGCTCCGATACATAATACTTAGGGGTTTTGCGTTTGTTTTGTTATGATGAGAGTAAACTATTGTAGAACTCCGTCTGTCAAATTTTAATTAATGTTTTACTTTAAGGTTTGAATTGTGACAACTATTACTTATGTTGAGAATGATTTCTAATGATGTTTTTCCGCCGTGAACAAAGTTCAGACATGATGAATAAATGATTATGTGTTGCATATCTCTTTATATATGCATGTATGATGTATGAAGATGTGGCATCCTATCTTTGATGTTTTATTTTAAGAATTAAATTACTCTTATTTTTATTTAAATTACCGACAGGGAAATAGGGTGTTACAAGTACCCAGTGCAACTTCTACCTAGGCACTTCCTAGATATGAAAACCCTCTCACTTCCAATCACCACAGCGATAAAAGACCTACCCCAATCCCAGTGGTAGTCTATAATCAAGTCACAATCACAATGACTCGAAGCCAAAACAAAACTGAAGTTTACACTTCAATCACAATACTCAAACTCTTTCTTAAAAGATTTAGAGTGAGAACAATAACTTGAAAAACTGTCAAGTAACAATCATTCAACTCAAATGCATCAAGAGATTCACGAGGACTTACAAAAAAAACAGAAACTTTCTTGAAGAACCCTCAGACCCTATGGCTGAGAAAATACGGCTTCCCCTTATTTTTCAAAGTTCTTAATGAATTAGGTCTAATTAGGATCTTTAAATACTCTTTAGAAATCATTGGGCTTGAATCTCTGCCCAGATATTTCTTGTTGCGCATGTTGAGAGCTGCACCAATCTGTGAAGAAAAATCTCCTTAAATCTTGGAACAAAATACAATATTTCCTAAATTATCTCAACGTCAAATTTTGGAAACCTGTATACAACTAGAGATAAATCAAATGTTCCATATTTTAATATCCTTGACCTGCGAAAAATCAGTAAGATAAACCAAAAGGAATCTCACTGAATCAATTTAAATTTGTCAAGCATAAATCAAACAGCAGTGCCTGCTGCACCAGACCAAGATGTCATGACATTGTCTTTGACATCTGGTTGAAAAATACATAACATCAAACCTACTATGACAAACTATATTTTTCCAAAATTTAGCCAATCACAAAACCATGGTATTAATACATCTTATTTTTGACTTTATGAATATGTACTAGAGAGTCCTTTAAAGCTTCCATTTTCTTTTACGTTTCTAAAATTTTTTATTCCAAATTTGAAAAGATTTTTCTATTTGAAGCCAACTTTTTAAAAGCTTCAATAGCTTCTCGATGTAAGTTTTCAAAAGCGTCAAGTAAATCAAGATGAGACAGTTCATCAACATATTTATTTTGAGAAGAGTTTACCTTATTTTTCTTACCTCCTTGTTGGTGCTTAGAGAGATGAATCTTATCACCTCTAGATGATTTAGAATCCGTCTTCTCATCTTTATGATAATGACCGGAGAGGCACACTTCATCGTACTTTAATGGTTTGCGTTCCTTCTTCCTTTTTTTATTGAAGTGAGTTGAAAGAAAAAAGTTAGCCAATTATTCATCATTGTTAGATTCCTCATCACTTGAAGATTCAATGTCGCTTCCCCAAGCCACATAGGCCTTCCTAGGTTTGTCATGACTTTTGCATTGATTCCTCTTCTTATTTTTATTGAAGATGGAATTTCTTCCTTTGTATTTATCTTCCTTGGAGGATGTAGATTGTCCTTTGAGCTCAGTGGACCTTTTGTTGATGTTATTTTCATTTTTCCTTTTTAAGTACTTGTGGTACATTTTGAAAAATAAACTCATCTCTTCATCATCGGAATCATAGTTATTACTAACATCTCTATTATAATAATTCTCATCCTTTGAGGATCTTGAAATTGAAGCCCTAAGATCTTTGGACTTTGTTCCTTCCTCCCTATCGGTGTCTTTCTCATTTTTCTTCTTCTTCTCAAGATTCTTTTCATGTTTATCCAAGCAAATGAGTTCTTGCTCGTGTTCCTCCAACTTTCCAAACAAAGTGGTGACATCAATTGCTTCAAGATTATTAGCTTCCTTGATCGTGATGTTCTTTGGTTGACAATTCCTAGTAAGAAATATAAAAAGCTTGTTAGTATAAATATCATTGGAAATAGGATTACCTAGCAAATTTAAATGATTAATAAGATGCAAAAATTGCTTTTGCATTTGATCAATGGTTTCACCTTGCTTCATGTGAAAGAGTTCAAACTCTTGATTGAATGTTTAATTATAGCTTGTTTGACCTCATTATTTCCCTCATAGGTAAATTGTAGAGTATCCCACATAGCTTTAGCAGCCTCACAATGGGAAATGCGATAAAACTCATCAACACAAGGAGAGGATATGATAATATTTTTCGCTTTCCAATCATGTTCCCACTTCTTATTATCCTCCCCATGCCATAAGTTTTCTGGATTTGGTATGGTAGCACCATCAACAACATACGTCACCAATGTTTGACTATTTTGAATGGCTCCCTACACACCTTTGTCAAATAAGTTAACAAGAATTTGCATACAAGCTTTCCAATAACCATAGTTTTTTCCGGTGAAAATTGAGGATCTTTTATAATCCCTTTTAGGTTCATACGCCATTTTCTAATAAGTTTTGAAGCCGGAATAAACTGGTATCTTGATGCCACTTGTTAAATGACAACACCTTATCTAGAGGGGGGCGGTGAATAAATCACCAAGCCAAAAATCTAGATAAAAATTCTTGTTTTAAAATTTATTAGAAAAGAGTGCACGCGGAAGGTTTTCAAAAAGTGTCAGATATGCAAATATAAAAAGGATTATGGAATTAATGCTATAATATGGAATTTATATACTTCAATCAAGTAACAAGATATTAATCGTTTATAGCAAGTTACTAGCAATACTATTTCCAATGGCAATTATCAAAAGAACAAACAAAACAATTTATCGAACACTTGGTGTGAAACTGAATATTCAGAATTTTCCTTTAAGTTGTGTTGATACAAATAACACTTATAATAAAAAAGTGATTTTAAGAAAATCAACACCTAATTCGAAACAAAAATAGTCACGGAAACATTCCTATAAGTCGATCAATTACTCAATGCTTTTAGACAAATTGTTTGATGAAAATTAAAGCAAGTAAAATGATAAGAAAAAGGGACATGAGGATTCATCTACACAGTTCCCCATTTTCATCCTCGCGTGTGGGTATATCTGCACCCAATTCCAATTTGGAATTAAGATAAATCTTACTATGTAAAAAGTCGATACAAGAGAAATGTTCCAAGAGCAACCCTACAAACTCTAACTGTTTGTTGTTGATTCAACCCATTCACTTATTTTGATCTTGAGAAAGAACAAGACACAATAGATCCCAATTGACTTGTTTGTATTTCTACTCTTTTTCATTCTTTATCTCCAAAGCTTTCGTATACTATCGATTGTACCTATTGCACATAAGACTTCAATTTGATTCGCCGTTGTCACGCTACTTCCTTTGCATACTTTATCTCCAAAGGGTCCTTTGCGTCCTTTATCTCCAAAGGCTTTCACTAGGACGCAATCCTATCTTGAATGTCTTGCACGACAATCCCCAAACTAATCAATGATCTTGGAGGACAAACCCGCGGTTTTTCCAGATGAAAACCTCTGCAAATCTCAACTCAATATTCTCAGTTACATAAGAACCCAACTGGATGTTATCAAACCTCATCTAGATGGCACCCTAACAAAAGATTATTATGTGTGATTTGTTAGTGTGTATGCATAGTTTGGAGGTGAAATATGAAGAGCAATTGTAGGAAATTTTTATGGTATCATTAAGTTTGAATGATGCATGAATAATGTATTTATAGTTGTGGAAGTTTAGATACAAAAGGGAGATTTTTAGAGTTAATAAGAATGGAAAAATTAACATAATCAAATAGTATGTATCGACCTAAAGATTGTATGTATCGACACATAAGTGAAATTTTAAGTGTATGTGTTGGCTTGAAAAATGGATGTGTCGACCTTAGCATGTCAGTAGATTTAAGCCTTAAAAAAATAGTACACGTGTCGACCTATATGCATGCATGTGTCGACCTAAGCCCTCCAGAGGCTACATGCTTGAAAACTCAGTTGCATGTGTTGACATGAAATACGTATATGTCGACACACGCAGTTCAAATTTGCGCAGAAAATGACTTTTGATGAATGAGACCAATTTTCAATATGTTTAATATGATTCCTAAGATTCTTAAGACCTTTAAATTCACAATATTCCAAACTAAGTTGGAGATAACGTCCACTATCCAGAAATGCAGAGTACTCGCAATTTTGACATCACTCAAAACCATTTTAGAGGCAAGTTGCACTCACATTTTCTCCCTCAACTTAGGATTACTCCACACTCTATGAACTATACTATTTATTATATTGCTATATATCGTATGTATATTATTTGTGTTTCTATCCTCTTTACTATAAACTTTTTCATTCCTATACTGCCAACATGAATAAATAGATTCCACAAAAGCATTATTTAGAATCTTTGTTCTCCAGTTCTTATTCTTGCAATTCTGAATCATCCAATCTAACTCATGATCCCATCCGTGAGGCTCATGATCACTACCAAGCCATCTCAACACATCCACCCAAATCAGCTTTATATACTTGCATTCAAACATTAGGTGATGCCATTTTTCCTTCTTCTGGCAGAACACACATTTTTCATCTGTTATAAATCCAAACTTCATCATTCTATCATTTGTCGCAATCCTTTTATGAAAAACCATGCACAATGTAAATAAATCTTTTCACCTTACTTCATTGTCATACATGACTTTCTGCCAAGGCACCTACATATTTTGAATTTTCAGGTCATGATAGACTCTTTTGGTACATAATCTACCTTTATCAAGCACATCATGACATTGTTGCATCCCCTGAGCAGTCTGTCTTTGATTCATAATATCTTTCAGAATCCAAGAATAGGAAGATCCTACAGAAGTAGTCATAACATTCTCATTTTTTATGTAGTGTGTATGCACCCACTCACCCAAAGACTGTCAACTTTCCTGTATAAATTCCATATCGATTTAATCATACAAGCCATGTTCCTGTTTCAATCACATTTAAACCTCTCTAGTTATTTGTATCACACACTTTACTCCAAGCTAAAGGTGCTTTTCTCAATTTGATATCCTTACTAGTCCATAGAAATGTCCTACATATTGTCTGAATTCTCTTGGTCACACCTTTTGGCAAAGGGATACACTGTAACCAGTAATTAGTCGTGGCAAAAATCACACTATTAATCAGCTGTAGTCTACATAAGTAACTAAGCATGTGGGCGGTCAAATGCTTAATCCTGCTACCAATCTTCTCAAAAAGATAAATGCACTGGTTGTTTGACAACTTTTTACTAGATAAGGGAATTCCCAAGTACCTGAAAGGTAAACAACCAGATGGAAAACCAGTAATATCAACAAATTTTGCCTCCCTATTGTTGTACCATAATTTTTGACCTAAGATCTCACCTCCTTTTGCATCATTGCATAATATTAAAAGATCATCTCATTCATATTTGCATCCACTAACCTTATGAGATTTCAAAGATATGCTTGTTTGTTGCTTGTGAAAGGTAGGTTAGAATATCCAATGATTGGTTGATCAAATGGCATGTGTTCCTCAGAGATTCAAGCCCCTCATTCATGGTGATCAAATACTCATCATCTTCACCATATATTCATCATATTAAGGTTTCATTGGATTCATCAAGTGAATTAGGGTTTTGGTCCCTCTGATGAAAAATCAAGAATTAGGGTTTGAGGACTTCATTTGTGTATCACTCAAGGCTTCATCATATCATCATATTATGAACTTCAAGGAAATCTCAAAATTATAAGGGTTGCACCATAGTCAAGGGTTTCCATTGAAATTAGACAAATTGGATTCATCTGGTACAGAGTCAACTGCAAAGTCAAATTTTGAATTTTTGAAGTTTTTTGTCAAGCATGGACTTCTCAAGCCAAGGATCATGAAAATGTGATTAAAAAGTGAATTTGATCAAGAGGAATCACAAAATTTGAGATAACTTATGAAAAGGTAAAAGTGGAAGATGTTGAAAATTTCACGAAGTACCAAGAATTCATGATCAAGTCAAGTGCCATACTTTGTAATCTTGTAACTTCTTCATCAAGTAACCATTTTTGTTGCTCCAACGCTCAAAATAAAGAGAATGTTTCATACTACAACTTTGTCAATGAGGGTTGATCTCCAAAAAAATGCATAGGTTTGAAGATATGAACTAATGAAGTTAGCACCTCTAAAATTATCAAAATCTCAACACTTAGAAAAATTCTAAAGTGTTTGTTTCAGTCCAAAATACCAACGTTGTAAGGAATTTTTTACCAAGATCCAAATTAATTTAAGGAAATTGGTCAACATCAAATTTGTAGAGGATTTTTCAAGCTTTCTAAAATGTTCGAGAACACAAATTTAGTATGCTTGAGCTAGGAGAATCGAAGAGATGAAGTTGGGTGTCCAAGGTTGCATTAGAAGTCATTTTTGTGACAAGTTCATAACCAAATCTCTAAACCATGCTATGCACTCCCACTTTAAGTTACCTTGACCTCTAAATCTATCCATAATAAAAATATTACACGAATTTTTAAGCCATTACCCAAGTGTTTAAAGCATTGTCTAAACCATTTTGCCATTTAGAGGAGAAAGGCACCATTGCCATTTTGGAAAAGCTTGATTTTTGCACAAAGTACATGCATTGAGCATTGTAGTGGCTCCCTCTTCCCACACTCAACACCAACATCATAAGCAATGCCTCTAAAAGATGTCAACAACTATAGAGGAGTTATACTTTGCATTGGAACCATGATCTTGCAAGAAACTTCAAGTTGCATTCCAACCAAACCCTAAAAACCTTAAGTCTCAAATTGATCAGCTTCAAACCCTAATGCTCTCCTATAAATAGAGGTCGATTCTAACTTGAAAAACACACCAGGAGCTTACTAAAAACCTCTCAAATCTCTCTCAAACTCAGAAGCAAAAAAAAAACTCTTAAAAACTCCATTTTTGAGTTTTAAAGAACCTTATCTTCGAAACTCTCAATCCTTGCCTTTCCTTTATAAACCAACCATAAATTCACCATTAACACCCCATATATGCACTTATTTATGCATTGATTCATCTATGAAACCACCCAAACACTCAACCCAACCCTTGGCCAAACTCACTTTCACTTGGACTTGGTTAGAAAGTTTGAGCAAGATATAAAGTGTTCTATTGCTTGCAACATATTGAGGAATATCCCAGGAAGCTTTTGATATCATCATATCTCATCTAAAGTCATTGAAGAAAGCATTGGAATTTCTCCAATTGGTAAGAAAACTTAAACTTTGAACTCATCATACATGCACCTTTAATGCATACTCTCTGAAGCAAAAATGTATATATCAATCCCCTAAAGCTAACCATGTAGCTATTTCTCATTAATCATGTTTATATGTTGAGTTTCGAAGAACTGAAAGTGTTAGGGTTCCGTATGGTTTTGATGTTCGTGTGTGTTTATATTTGATTGTTAGCTTATAAAATTAATACCATTGTGATCCTTGTTGAATTATGAGCAAGTTTGATGTTTACTTTGTTTAAAATGATTGAAAAATGAGAGAGATACAAATTCATCAATGGAGTTGTTTGAATGAGGAAGAAAATGATGATGTGACACCCTTTTTCATTTTTCAAAACTGAGTTTGTAATATATTTATTGGTTTTTATTTTAAACAATGGATGCATCACCACCACAGTGGTTAGTGCGCGCGTTTTAAGTATCTTTGTCTCCAAGGGCGTGGGTTTGAACCAGTGTGAACCCCCCTTTTGCATATTTTTCAAACTTTTGTTTTTCTAAGCATTTATCAATTGTTTTCACATATTATGTTGCGTTAGTGTTTACTATCACCACTGAGCGCATGGATCAGTGGGTAGAGTTTTAACAAATGACCTTGAGGGTTCTGGTTCAAACCCTTTGAACAACCACCCTTCTTTTTTATCACTTGTTTATTTTTAATTTTTTCTTCAACTTTCATTTGATTTTTCTATATGCGAATAAACTCCTCTTAGGTTGGTTTTTTGTATACTTCTCATTTATCACCCTTATTTTATAAATATATAAAAAATCCCAAAAAAGTATTATTTATTTCACCCTTTTTCATTTAATTCAAAACTAATCCCTTTTTAGTTGTTTTTAAGGACTTTCTCTTTGGTTTCTTTGTTGATTGTTTGATTAACTCTACATTGAATGATCATAACATGTATTGGAATGAATAGTTTGATGTCATGTCTCTTGCGTATGCTTATAACATGTTGCCTTTGATTTTCTTTAGGGTTTAGCTTGACTTTTAATGCTTAAAACACAAACTTGTCTAAAATACCTTAACCATGCTCCACGACTCACAACCTTTGATTTCAATACATGTACTTTCTTGATGTTTGTTCCTTGCTTTATCAATGAATACTTGATGCACTCTTGCCTTGAGTTTTGAATTTCTCTTGATCATATATACATGTATGCTCCTAACTTTAATATCATGGCTTTGTTTGGCTTTTTAAACTTAATTTGTTTGAATTTTGTTGTTGTTTAAAGTTGATGTTTGACATGATAGGTTGTTTTTTTGTCTTACCGTGTACTTTGTGTGTGTATTTACATGCCTATGTTATCTATTATTAATTGTTTTTCCAAAATATGTTTCTATTTTCTATCTTTTGTCACAACTTTTACTTGATAAGCATGTTTACCTTCCCCTTAGTGTTTAACACTTGTGATGTATGTGTTTTCCCTTATGTTAGTAATTAATGTATATATTTTGTTGTATTAAGTACTTGTGCCAAATCCAAAGAAAATGGGATAATTTTGTTGACTATCTAGTTATAAGCATGTGCATTGCCTTAGATTTACCCTTGTGTGTTCACATTTGTATATTACCCTTGTAATTGTTGATGTTTACTCTATGTATCCTTATGTACTCTAAAAATCTTTTTCAATTAACCCTCAAAAGATCAATTTTCAAACTTTCACCACTTTCATATAAAAACCTTGACTTTGTGTCATTGCATTTTCAAACTCATCTTTCTTTAATAAATGCTTCAATATACTTAAGCCCATTAAAACAATTTCAAAAGACTAAAAGTGATTCAACCTCACTTAAATCTTTTTGCCACTTGGATTTTCAATTTAAAAACTTTTCTCAAAGAGATTAGATATAAATTATATTCATAGTTGAGATATGATTCTTCTATTCCCATAGTAATTATTGAAGTAAATGTGATTCTTTCCACATTAAGATGTTAGTGGCAACTTGTTGATCTTATATCCAAGTTAGTATCCCTTCCTTTACGATGATGCAAGATCCATCTTCTCATACTTGTGGTGGTATTAGTTGAGCAGTCTCTTTAAGATGATAAATATCTCTTCTCCTAAAACCAACCACAACAAACCCTTTTTGTTATTTTTACCAAGAACTACGTGGTTTTGATACTTAATTGATACCTAGGTATAAGACTATGTCTTTTAAAATAAAAATATAATAAAAAAAATCTCTTTTCCATCTCCACACTCATTTAGAAAGAAAACCAATTTTAACCAAAAAACATATATTATAAAAGGTTCTTGTAGAGTACTACATATACATAGGATTCTAATATCTTCCCTTTATAAAATCTAACCCCCGTACCTTGGATCTCTTACTTATGTTTTACTTTTAGTCTTAACTTCTTGCATTGCATGTTCAAATAATAGGGTTTTGATCTTTTCTCTTTTCCTTGTAAACAATAAAGTTCAGTGGTGACTTCTTAAAGTCTTTGCGAGTCAAGTTTCTCAATAGCTTGGTCTCCTCGATTTTTCACCGCAACACCTATCCTAATCCACCTCCCACAATACAGCTTGCACTTGTTAGGGTTCACAAACAAGCAAGTTGACTTAGAGAAACTGTTAAATTTTTCCATTACAAGCTGAACTAAAATTTTATCACACCTAGTAAACAAAAGTAAGTCATCAACAAAGCTAACGTAAATGATTCCAATGTTTTCACACTTACTATGGAAATTGAAATTGGGAACCTCTTTCAGCTCCTCAAGCTTCCTGTGCAAATATTCTATCACTACTACAAATATAAAAGGGGATATAGGATCCCCTTCCCTAAGCCCTCTATGAGCTCGCATCTCCTTAGTATAACTGCCATTTATGTTGAATTGGTAACTAATAGTAGTATCTGCCTTCATTATCCATTCATTAAATCTTCTAGGGAATCCCACTTCTGCCAGAATAGTTTTTATAGCCTTCCAATCAACTGAATTATAAGCTTGTTGGATGTCCAACTGCAACATACACCTAGGCCCCCCATCCTTTCTACTGTAACCTTTGATTAGTTCATAAGCTAACAAGACATGCTCATGAATCTTTTTCCCTGACACAAAAGAAGTTTGACTCCTACTAATAATTCTAGGCAGAACCTTGCTCATCTTGTTGGCCATAATTTTGGATATGATTTTTTAAACCGTAGTACAATAGGATATAGGTCTATACTCTCTTATACTCTTAGCTTGCTCATGTTTAGGAATCAAAGAAACCAAAGTCCTATTAAAATTAATATCAAAACTTCCCCTATTGAAGAAATCCATCACCACCTGAATAACATCACTCTGCACAATACTCAAAGAGTGTTTGAAAAACTTGGAACCATATCCATCAACACCTGGGGCTTTTAGATCCCCAATACTAGTAAGGGCAACTTCAATTTCAGCAATAGTTACAGTACTGACCATGATAGCACTCTGCTCCATATTAATCTGCATACCTTTCCTCAAAACATTAATGACCATGATCTCATTATTTTACCCCTCAACATCAATCGATTTGTTGATGAACTTAAACACATACCGCTTGCTTTTTGTTTGCTCACCCTCTTTAATGTACAACATAGAGTGGTCTGATATACCAGGTTCCAAAACATGCAGGGTTTTCTTATTATTTTGCTGAATCCATTCCATATTAGCAGTAACTCTATCAATACAAGAGTAGATAACACCCTCTACATGCTTGTTAAACCAAGTAAACTTGTCCCCTTTACTCTCAATCACATAAAGCCCAATTTTTCCATGATGTTATTCAAACCAAGTAAACTAAGTCTTGAAACAATTTATAATTAAAATTAGGAAATGATCAATGTATAATTTTAGTTTTCATTATTTATAATAAATATAACTAAGACTAATGAGTCTAAGAGTACTCAAACCCACGATACATTGAGTCAAGTTAAATCAAGATAATTACATCAATCTCAATAACCAACACATGTAAGTTTCTAATTTATAATTTTTTTTTAAATATACATCTTGTCATTTTTAATATAAATTTTATATTTAATATTAATTCAAATTATTTTTGTTTAGTTTCGGGTCGAGTCGGATTACTGTCTAATGTATAAATTATGTAATTCAGCAAATATATAAAATAGTTTGGAAGAGATTTAAAGATATTGACTCGAAAGAAAAAGAAACTTCGTTTAAAAAATTTAAAGTATAATTAAACAATTTTTTAATTTATTGTTATGTAAATTAATTTTTTATTATAATTAGTTAACTATTTATTTTAATGTCATACAACATTGCATGGAAAATATACAATGTACGTGGGAACAAATGGATGGGAGAGGTTAAAAAATTATTATGGCAGAACATCCGTTCAACTTTCTGACATGTTACCGCATGCTAGAAAGTATTGGGAACGTGAAAATATTCGTCCTAACTTGATAGACAAAAAGTATTTGATGAGTTTCTTGTCTATTGGGATACACCTAAATTTAAGGCTAGTTCTGAAAAAGCAAAGAAAATGAGAGCATCTGAAAAAGGGATAGTCTTAATGTAGTCGAAAGTATAAGTAATGCCGAACATGCTCGACGCATGGTAATTATTATCACTTTTTAAGTTATAGTTTGATTTATTATATATTTTTAATTAAAATAATTTTATTATTAATTAGGCTAAGAGTTTAGGGAGACCACCACTAATGATGGAGCTGGTTATAGAAACCTGGACTAAAAAATTGAGGATTTTTGTTGACGAACGTACCAAAAAGCTTTGGTAAGTTATTTTATTTAAATTGTTTAAATATATTTTTTATTTAATGGCAACTTTGTGGCGTGATTTTCACGTGGCAACTAAGATATTGTGGCGTGAAAATCACGTGGATATATTTCACTGATTATTTAATTTAATTCTTGTATATAACTAAGTTGTTTAAACTATATTTAACTTAAATTTTGTAGTGTATGTGTAAGAGGATTATCAAACATTACTCGCACAATTTTTGGTTGAAAATCCTCAATATACTTCGAGAGGCTCATAGTCTCTTATCCACATGTAAATTTTTATATTTGAGGTTTAGTAAATGGCAAAAAGGGACCTAATGGATGTTTTTTCGTACTGGAAATTTGGCAGGAAGCTTGAGAAGAGGGGATAGAAATTTATTTTAAAGAGTTAGAGATGGGGAAGAAACGCCACGTCCACCACAATTGACACCTGAGATGCTAGAAACAGTAAGACAACTAGCACTAACTAAGACGAGACGCGAGTCAGCGTAATGTGAGGCGATGTTAAAAGCCCAAATGGAGGGACAACAATGGTAAATGGAGGCAATGACGAAGAGGTAATATGATATGGAGGAGTAAATGCAGAGATTTATGCAATTTAAAAGGAGCGGTAATCAAGCGTCTGATAGAAATGAAGGAGTTGGTGGTCAGGAACCGATGGATGAAGAGAATGACAATGATCTTAACATTGATGAGTTTCCAAATCCATAGAATTTATTATATTTTTATTTTAGTTTTATATTTTAATTTTTTTAAGATATTAATTAAACCTTTTAAGTATATTATAAAATTATTATTTAAAATTATTATTATTTATAGTTATTTTATTAATTTAATATAATATATTTATTAAAAATAAAATGAAAACTACGTTAATTAATTTAAGATTTTCATTTAAAAAATTGTTTTGTGACGTGATACTCATTTCACAAGTTTGTCACGTGAGTATCATGTCGCAACTACTTTTAAATTTTGTGACGTGATTTTTACTTCACAACTTTGCCACGTGAAAATCACGTCGCAACTCACTGTCACCTGCTATGTCCTCTCTGCTCCTACATAAACCTCATATGCCCTCTCTGCTCCTACTGAATGTTAGCTGGATATATGTGCAAACTGTTGCGACGTAAATTTCATGTGGCAAAGTTGTGAAGTGAAAATCACTTCCCAACAGAGTTGCCACCCGCCCTACTTCCGTGTGAAAATGCATGTCCCTAATAAAGTGTTGCGACGTGATTTTTTACATTGTGACATGAAAATCACGTTGCTACAAATAGTTTTTTTGTAGTGAAAAGCCTTTAAGGTTCAATATCAATAACATTTGAGGCTTCATTATACTATTACTCTCCTACTAAAATATATTGATTACTTATGTATTTCCTCTTGTTCTAATAGTAGCTCTCAAACTACTGGCTACTTTCTTTACACTATGTACCAGAGCTTTGTACACTATCCAACTATATAATAAACTATCATTAATACCTCAAATACTAATTGTGGCATCAGAGCTAGGTTCATTCATTCATTGGGCATATAAAACTATTTCTTCTCGTCACCAACTATTTTATTAAAAATAGAAAATGAGTCTGACAAAACACAAAGAAGTACAGGTAGCCACATGGTCCGACTCTCTTTGAATTCAAACTCAAAACTAAAAACGAGAAAGAGGAGTTAAGGTAGCCTAAAAGTTCAACCCTCTTAATTTCATGTCCAACTAATGTCGTAAACCTATGGCAAATAAGGCTCGAGTTCTGATAGAGCACAAGTGCAAACGATAAAAAAAATTGAGACCTGTGACCTCTGAGGCTCAACTTGAGTACAAGCCTAGGAAGACAAATGCAACTACTAGAGCAAGAATGAGTCCCTGTCAAAATTCTTGTACAATAATGACAAGGAGACTCATAAGAAACTAAGAAGCAATAATGGTCCCTGTTAGAAATATTCAATAAGAACGACAAGTAGATTCACATGCAACTTGACAACAAAAGTGGTCATTGTTAGAAGTCTTTAACAAGACAAACAAGGAAGGTCACAAGCACAACTGAGGAGCGAGAATGATTCTCGTCAAAAGCATCAACAATGATGAGAAATAGTTTAATAACAAGCATTATGACAAGTAGTGTGACAAAATAGAACCATGGTGGAGATAATGATTTTCAAAATAAAATATATTACATAAAAATATCAATGTAAGAAGAGATAGTTTCACAAATTCTCATTTGAGCAACTAAGGACTAAATTGGAGTTACTGAACTATGCATCAAAGAGGAGTATTGAAATTGATACTCATTTCTAGAACATTCTAGTAAACATAAATGACAATATTTAGAGAAAGCTAGAATAGTCTAAAGTTTCTACATGTTTTTAGATTGTTCCAATAATTCTTAGATTAACTTATAGCCTAGAAGGTTCTATATCAATATAATGTAGAAAAGACAAACAAAATCCTTTAAGGTTCAATATCAATAACATTGGAGGCTTCATCATACTATTCCTATCCTCCTATAATAAGTTGTTTACTTATGTGTTGCCTCTGGTTCCAATAATAGATCTCACACTACTTGCTACTTTCTTTCAACTATCTACCAAAGTGTTTTACACTACCCAACTACATTCTAAACTATCACTACAACCTCAAATACCAACTGTAACATTAGAGATAGGTTCAACCATTCACTGGGCGTAGAAAACTATTTCTTCTAGTCACAAACTATTTTATTAAAAATAGTAAATGAGGTCTCAGACTCAAACACAAAGGAGTACAGGTAGCCACACGCCCCAACTCTGTTTGAGTTCAAACCCAAAACTAAAAATGAGAGAGATAATTTCAGGTAGCCTAACACTCCGACCCTCATAATTTCAAGTCCAACTAATGTCGTAAACCTAAGGCAAATAAGGATTGATTTCTGATAGAGCACATGCACATGTGATAAAAAATAGAGACATGTGGCCTCTAAGGCTCAATTTTAGTACAATCCTAGGAAGACAAATGCCAATACAAGAGCAACAATAAGTCCCTGTCAAAAATTTCTACAACAATGACAAGGAGAATCATAAGCAACTAAGAAGTAAGAGTGATACCTGTTAGAAATATTAAATAAGATCCACAATGAGATTCACATGTAAATAGACAAAAAATGGTCCTTGTTAGAAGTCTTTAACAAGATAAACAAGGAAGATCACAAGCGCAACTAAAGACGAGAATGATTCTCTTTAAAAGCCTTCAACACGATGAAAAAAAGTTGAATAACAATCATTGTGACAAGTAATGTGACAAAATTGAATCACGGTGGATATAATGCTTTTCAAAATAAAGTATATTACATAAAAGTATTAATGCATGAGGAGATAGTTTCACAAATTCTCATTTGAACAAATATGGACTACAGTTGGAGTTACTAAAATATGCATCACACAAAAGTATCGAAATTGATGGTCATTTCAAGAAAATTCTAGTAAAAATAAATGGGAATGTTTAGATTAAACTAGAATATTCTAAATTTTTTACATGTTTCTAGATTGTTCCAATAATTCTTAGATTAACTTATATCCTAGCAAGTCATATGTTAATAAAATGTAGAAAAGACAAACAAAAGCCTTTAAGGTTCAATATCAATAAAATTGGTGGCTTCATCATACTATTACTCTACTCCTATAATAAGTTTATTACTTATGTATTTCCTCTTGTTCCAATACTAGCTCTCACACTACATGATACTTTCTTTCAACTATCTAACGGAGTTTTTTACACAATCCAACTACATTATAAACTATCTCTACTACCTCAAATACCAATAGTGATATTAGATCTTGCTTTAGTCATTCAATGGGCATATTAAACTATTTCTTTTTATCCCAAATGATTTTATTAAAAATAGAAAACGAGGTCTCTGACTCAAAGACAAAGGAGTATAGGTATCCACATGGCCCGACTCTAGTTGATTTCAAACCCAAAACTAAAAACGACAGAGAGAAGTTCAGGTAGCCTAAAAGTCTAACCCTTTTAATTTCTAGTCTAACTAATATCATAAACCTATGGAAAATAAGGCTCGAGTTCTGATAGAGCACAAGCGCATGCGATAAAAAAATTAAGACTTGTTACCTTGAGGCTTAACTTGACTACAACCCTTGGAAGGAAAATGCAACTACTAGAGCAAGAATGAGTCCCTATAAAAATACTTCTACAATAATGACAAGGAGACTCATAAGCAACTAAGAAGCAATAATGGTCCCTGTTAGAAATATTCAATAAGAACGACAAGCAGATTCACATGCAACTTGACAACAAAAGTGGTCCTTGTTAGAAGTCTTTAAAAAGAGAAACAAGGAAGGTCACAAGCGCAACTAAGGAGCGAGAATGATTCTCGTCAAAAGCATCAACAATTATGAGAAATAGTTTAATAACAAGAATTACGACAAGTAGTGTAACAAAATTTAACCATGGTGGAGATAATGCATTTCAAAATAAAATATATTACATAAAAATGTCAATGTAGAAAGAGATAGTTTCACAAATTATCATTTGAACAACTAAGGACTAAATTGGAGTTACTAAACTATGCATCAAAGAGGATTATTGAAATTGATACTCATTTCTAGAACATTCTAGTAAACATAAATGACAATATTTAGAGAAAGCTATAATAGTATAAAGTTTCTACATGTTTTTATATTGTTCCAATTATTCTTAGATTAACTTATAGCCTAGAAGGTTCTATGTCAATGTAATGTAGAAAAGACAAACAAAAGCCTTTAAGGTTCAATATCAATAACATTGGAGGCTTCATCATACTATTCGTATCCTCCTATAATAAGTTGATAACTTATGTATTGCCTCTTGTTCCAATAATAGATCTCACACTACTTGCTACTTTCTTTCAACTATCTACCAGAGTGTTTTACACTATCCAACTACATTCTAAACTATCACTACAACCTCAAATACAAACTGTAACATTAGAGATAGGTTCAACCATTCACTGGGCGTAGAAAACTATTTCTTCTAGTCACAAACTATTTTATTAAGAATAGTAAATGAGGTCTCTGACTCAAACACAAAGGAGTACAGGTGGCCACACGCTCCAACTCTGTTTGAGCTCAAAACCAAAACTAAAAATGAGAGAGATAATTTCAGGTAGCTTATTAGTCCGACCATCATAATTTCAATTCCAACTAATGTCGTAAAACTAAGGCAAATAAGGATCGAGTTCTGATAGAGCACTAGCACATGCGATAAAAAATCGAGACATGTGGCCTCTAAGGCTCAACTTTAGTACAATCCTAGGAAGAAAAATGCCAATAATAAAGCAATAGTAAGTCCTTGTCAAAATATTTCTACGATAACGACAAGGAGAATCATATGCAACTAAGAAGTAAGAGTGATACCTGTTAGAAATATTCAATAAGATCAACAAGGAGATTCACATGTAACTAGACAAAAAAGTGGTCCTTGATAGAAGTCTTTAACAAGATAAATAAGGAAGATCACAAGTGCAACTAAAGAAGAGAATGATTCTCTTCAAAAGCCTTCAACAATGATGAAGAAATGTTGAATAAGAATCATTGTGACAAGTAGTGTGACAAAATTGAATCACGGTGGATATAATGCTCTTCAAAATAAAATATATTACATAAAAGTATCAATGCACGAGGAGATAATTTCACAATTTCTCTTTTGAACAAATATGGACTACACTTGGAGTTACTGAAATATGCATCACACAAAAGTGTTGAAATTGATGCTCATTTCAAGAAAATTATAGTAAAAATAAATGAAAATGTTTAGAGAAAACTAGAGTAGTCTAAATTTTTTACATGTTTCTAGATTGTTCCAATAATTCTTAGATTAACTTATATCCTAGCAAGTTCTATGTTAATAAAATGTAGAAAAGACAAACAAAAGCCTTTAAGGTTCAATATCAATAAAATTGGAGGCTTCATCATAGTGTTACTCTACTCCTACATTAAATTGATTACTTGTGTATTTCCTCTTGTTCCAATACTAGCTCTCACACTACTTGCTACTTTCTTTCAACTATCTACTAGAGCTTTTTACACTATCCAACTACATTATAAACCATCTCTACTACCTCAAATACCAAAAGTGACATTAGAGCTAGCTTTAGTTATTCACTGGGCATAGCAAACTATTTCTTCTTGTCCCTAATTATTTTATTAAAAATAGAAAACAAGGTCTCTGACTCAAACACAAAGGAGTATAGGTAGCCACAAGGCCCGACTCTAGTTGATTTCAAACCCAAAACTAAAAACGAGAGAGATAAGTCCAGGTAGCCTAAAAGTCTAACCCTCTTAATTTCAAGTCTAACTAATATCATAAACCTATGGCAAAAAAGGCTCGAGTTCTGATAGAGAACAAGCACAAACGATAAAAAAATTGAGACCTGTGACCTCTAAGGCTCAACTTGACTACAAGCCTAGGAAGACAAATGCAACTACTAGAGAAAGAATGAGTCCCTGTCAAAATTCTTCTACAATAATGACAAGGAGACTTATAAACAACTAAGAAGCAATAATGGTCCCTGTTAGAAATATTCAATAAGAACGACAAGTAGATTCACATGCAAATTGACAACAAAAGTGGTCCTTGTTAGAAGTCTTTAACAAGAGAAACAAGGAAGGTCACAAGCGCAACTAAGGAGCGAGAATGATTCTCGTCAAAAGCATAAAAAATGATGAGTAATAGTTTAATAACAAGCATTATGATAAGTAGTGTGACAAAATTGAACCATGGTAGAGATAATGCATTTCAAAATAAAATATATTACATAAAAATATCAATGTAGAAAGAGATAGTTTCACAAATACGCATTTGAACAACTAAGGACTAAATTGGAGTTACTGAACTATGCATCAAAGAGGAGTATTGAAATTGATACTCATTTCTAGAACATTCTAGTAAACATAAATGACAATATTTAGAGAAAGCTAGAATAGTCTAAAGTTTCTACATGTTTTTATATTGTTCCAATAATTCTTAGATTAACTTATAGCCTAGAAGGTTCTATGTCAATGTAATGTAGAAAAGACAAACAAAATCCTTTAAGGTTCAATATCAATAACATTGGAGGCTTCATCATACTATTTGTATCCTCCTATAATAAGTTGATCACTTATGTGTTGCCTATTGTTCCAATAATAGATCTCACACTACTTGCTACTTTCTTTAAACTATCTACCAGAGTGTTTTACACTATCCAACTACATTCTAAACTATCACTACATCCTTAAATACCAACTGTAACATTAGAGATAGGTTCAACCATTCACTAGGTATATAAAACTATTTCTTCTAGTCACCAACTATATTATTAAAAATAGTAAATGAGGTCTCTGACTCAAACACAAAGGAGTACAGGTGGCCACACGCCCCAACTCTGTTTGAGTTCAAACCCAAAACTAAAATGAGAGATATAATTTCAGGTTGCATAATAGTCCGACCCTCATAATTTCATGTCTAACTAATGTCGTAAACCTAAGCCAAATAAGGATCGAGTTCTGATAGAACAGAAGCACATGCGATAAAAAATCGAGACATGTGGCCTCTAAGGCTCAACTTTAGTACAATCCTAGCAAGATAAATGCCAATACTAGAGCAATAATAAGTCCCTGTCAAAAAATTTCTACAAGAAAGACAAGGAGAATCATAAGCAACTAAGAAGTAAGAGTGATACCTGTTAGAAATATTCAATAAGATCAAGAAGGATATTCACATGTAACTAGACAAAAAGTGGTCCTTGTTAGAAGTCTTTAACAAGATAAACAAGGAAGATCATAAGGGCAACTAAAGAGTGGGAATGATTATCTTCAAAAGCCTTCAACAATGATAAAAAAATGTTGAATAAGAATCACTGTGACAAGTAGTGTGACAAAATTGAATCACGGTGGATATAATGCTTTTCAAAATAAAATATATTACATAAAAGTATCAATGCGTGAGGAGATAGTTTCACAAATTCTCATTTGATAAATATGGACTACACTTGGAGTTGCTGAAATATGCATCACACATAACTGTTTAAATTGATGCTCAATTCAAGAAAATTCTAGTAAAAATAAATGACAATGTTTAGAGAAAACTAGAATAGTCTAATTTTTTTACATGTTTCTATATTGTTCCAGTAATTCTTAGATTAACTTATATCCTAGCAAGTTCTATGTTAATAAAATGTAGAAAAGACAAACAAAAGCCTTTAAGGTTCAATATCAATAAAATTGGAGGCTTCATCATACTATTACTCTACTCCTACAATAAGTTGATTACTTGTGTATTTCCTCTTGTTCCAATATCTCTCTCACACTACTTGCTACTTTCTTTCAACTATCTACCAGAGTTTTTTACACTATCCAACTACATTATAAAATATCGCTACTACCTCAAATACCAATAGTGACATTAGAGCTAACTTTAGTCATTCACTGGGCGTAGCAAACTATTTCTTCTTGTCCCAAATTATTTTATTAAAAATAGAAAACTAGGTCTCTGACTCAAACACAAAGGAGTATAGGTAGCCACATGGCCCGACTCTAGTTGATTTCAAACCCAAAACTAAAAACGACAGAGAGAGAGAGAGAGAGAGAGAGAGAGAGAGAGAGAGAGAGAGAGAGAGAGAGAGAGAGAGAGAGAGAGACAGAGAAGTTCATGTAGCCTAAAAGTCTAACCCTCTAATTTCAAGTATAACTAATATCATAAACCTATGGCAAATAAGGATTGAGTTCTGATAGAGCATAAGTGCATGCGGTAAAAAAATTGAGATATATGTTGTGGCTTCTGAGGCTTAACTTGAGTACAAGCCTAGGAAGACAAATGCAACTACCAGAGCAAGAATGAGTCTCTGTCAAAATTCTTCTACAAGAACAAAAAGAAGACTCATAAGCAAGAGTGATCCCTGTTATAAGTATTCAATAAGATCAACATGGAGATTCACATGCAACTAGACAAAAAAATGTGGTCCTTGTTAGAAGTGTTTAATAAGACAAACAAGGAAGATCACAAGCGCAACTAAAGAGCGAGAATGATTCTCGTCAAAAGCCTTCAACATTGATGAGAAAGAATTTAATAATAATCATTGTGACAAGTAGTTTGACAAAATTGAATCACGGTGGAGATAATGTGTTTCAAAATAAAATATATTACATAAAAGTATCAATGCAGAAGGAGATAGTTTCACAAATTTTCATTTGAACAACTATGGACTACACTTGGAGTTACTGAAATATGCATCACACATAAGTGTTAAAATTGATGCTCATTTCTAGAAAATTCTAGTAAAAATAAATGACAATATTTAGAGAAAACTAGAATAGTCTAAGGTTCTACATTTTCAAGATTGTTCCAATAATTGTTAGATTAACTTATAGCCTAGCAAGTTCTATGTTAATGTAATGTATAAAAGACTAACAAAAGCCTCTAAAGTTAAATATATCAATAACATTGGAGGTTTCATCCTACTATTACTCTCCTTCTACAATAAATTGATTACTTATGTGTTACTTCTTCACTTCTACCAATAATGCATTTCATGACGGAACATTTCACCTCACCCAACAAAAATCTGAAATGTAAACCATGGAAGCGTTACATTTTATTTTTTCTTAAAAAACAATATATATTACCTCGGTTTTGCTAGAAACCGGGGGGAAAAGTTATAGAGGACGCGTCTTCGAATCCCAGCAACTACTTTTTATCACCTTTTATTTTTTAAAATTTTTTAATGACCTATAACTTCGGTTTTGCTGAAAACCAAGGAGTAAAGTATTTAGAGGACATCTCTTCGAATCCCAACAACTACACTTTATCACCGTTTATTTTTTTAACAGGAATTTACCCCTCTATTTTTTTAAAAATTGAGGTAAAAAGTAGCCAAGTTTTGAAAAAAAAATACAATTGTTGTGGATCGAACCCATGACCAATATTACCTTTTAATTTTTTTAAAATTTTAATTACCTATTACCCCGGTTTAAAGCAGTGCATTTTAATTTTTTTTATATTTATTATTTATGACCAATTTGATGAAAATATTAAGTAACGAATCTTTGTCGTCCATTTATAAAGTAACAATGGTTAAGACATTTCCAACTCATCAATCCACATGAAATATTAGTGATCTGCGTGAAACTCTTACTAGCCAATCAAAATGTGAATGCCACGTGCTGAAACTTAAACTTAACATATTGAAAACGATGACAATGAAAGCAAGAGAAGGAAAATATTTCAAGGTTAGTTTCTTAATTTAATCTTTTATCTAGTAATTCCTTGTTAAAATTATTTAACGTTAGTTGTAATTGTATCAAGTAAAATGCTTAATATTGTTGTTGTTGTTGTTGTTGCTATTGTATAAATTTAGTATTTAACGATTCTATTGATTTTGTTTGTTTATCGTTATTGTTGAGATTTAATGTTTAAAAATTTCATGGATTTTGTTATTGTTGTTGTTAATTCTGTTGTTGAGATTTAATGTTTAAGTATTATGTTGATTTTTTGTTGTTGTTGATATTTTGAAGGTTGAGAAAAACACAAGAAATGGGGGTTCGAATTGGGGTTTTCAAAAAATATTTCTTTTACAAATGCTTCTCATAAACGAACAATGATAAATAGTCTAGAAGAGAAAAGTGGCACGATTAGTTTATACAAGTTCACCTTAGAAAAGGCTACTCTTGTCTACCCTTCAAGGTGATTTTTCCTTAGAAAAGGACTTAATCTAATAATCTAGAAATATTACAATAATGTCTAAAGGTCTAGAAAAAACCCTTAGCCATCTCATGTAATTCTGACTATAACTTAGTCACTTGAGGAAACAAATCTAGAAAGACTTACAATCAAAAAATGTTTACAAGATTCCTTCTAAAAAGAAGATCTAACACTTCAATGAAGAACAAATGTTTACATATAAATATGAGCAACAAATCTCGTGTATACAATAATGATAAAGTTAACACAATAACGAGCAACAATTCTTGTGTTCTAGAGAAGAGAAGTTAACACAAATATGAGGAACAACTCTTTGTGTTTTTATTTCTTTTGAATATTTTTTCTCTTTGTTTTTGTTTATAATACTTTATTTTAATACTTCACTTGTTTGAAATAGAATATATCAGTTCGTTGTGATTCGTTTTTCAATCTTTAGTTTCCAATGAAGTATTTATCCCTTTATATAGGTTGAGAAAAGAAGTCCGTTAGAAAATGTCACTTTCACCAAGCCTCATGCTACAACAGTAGCGTGTTATCATGGAAGACAAAGAGAACACAAAAACTTCTTTTGTACACTATGATCTCCACAAATAACAGAAAATGCATTGTATTGTTATACTGTTTACTTCTAGTGTAAGTTTTTGATCTTTTCTTTTGATGAGATATTTCTGATCTGAAGTAGAAAGAGAGTGCAGAAGAGATCACGTCTTTGTTCTTTAATATTCTAATGGAATGTTTCTTGATAAGAAGTGATGAGTATTCTAGAAGATAATTCATTATAGTGTTCCAAAAAAGTATCAGAGTCTTTCAAAATCAAAACCTAGTCTTCAGACATGTAGTGACAACTTATCTACAAACAGTTTCTTGATATTTGAGCTGGAAGAAAAGACTTTATCTGAGAAGAACTTTATCTTGATATATGATTGTTGAAGAAAAAGCTTAATATCTGATTGTTGAAGAAAAAGCTTGATATCTGATCGTTGAAGCAAAAGCTTGATATCTAATCTTCACTGTAGATCCTTTGCTGGACACACTTGACTTCTGAAGCAACAACTTATCTGGAGAAGTACAAGTGGATCCCATTTTTGGTGAACATTCAACACTCATCAGAATTGTTGATGTTTCTTCAGAACAAAATACAATAGTCTTTTTAGGTGAGCTAAACACATTTCTGATTATTCTTCAGACAATAATCCTGAATCAATTTGAATGTTTTATCTACACACTTAAAGAACTATTAGATACCACAATTGTTACATATAAAATAAATGTGTTGTTATTATTAAAACTCATAGATTATATGCAGAACCAAATATTGTTCTTACAATCTCCCATTTTTTAATGATGACAAAACCATGTATTTTGATGAAACCATTTTACAAGGTAATATCAATCAAAGTATAACAATAAGTTTAGAAAAACTCCCCTGAGATAAACAATCTCCCCCTAAGATGAATAATCTCCCCTGAGTTAAAGACTTAACAATCTTTATAAATGAAAGGGATATATGAGCATGGTTATCTTCATCACTTCTTGGTTAAATCATAAGATCCTCTTTAACGCTCATCAGAGTTTGACTT
This sequence comes from Vicia faba, assembly GCA_948472305.1. Taxonomy (NCBI): domain Eukaryota; kingdom Viridiplantae; phylum Streptophyta; class Magnoliopsida; order Fabales; family Fabaceae; genus Vicia; species Vicia faba. Next base: position 1,303,932,866 of record OX451740.1, on the reverse strand, counting down.
AATTAGAAATTCTTTTTCAAAGGATCTTGTTTTCTCAGAACCTTCTAAATTATAGAAGTTATATATCTGTTCTTGACTTGTTATAACCTATGAGACATTAAAAGTTCTTTATCAAAACCTTCTAAAACGAATTCATTTTGTTAATAGCTTTTTCATGAAACAACATTCTCAAAACAATCTTGCATATGTATCTCGTTAGAATGTAAGTAATAGGATTTAGAGAATTAGATATATGAAAATTGTTACTATCTTTTTCCCCTATTTGTCATAATCAAAAATATACTAAAACAAATTATTATTTTAGTGTTGTACCCCAATTTTTGCCCCTAAGATTCCTCTATCATCTCATATCAACTCAATCACAACAAGATCACACTAGGGTTTCGTTATGCTCCCTATCTTTAGGTTTGCTCATGAGGAATCACCAAGCTCCTTGATTTGTATAATGTGATCATCTATGTTTTCTATTGATTAACTTTTAACTAATAAATACAATTAATGTTTACTCTAATTGATGATATTATAGGTAAGGGCACAACACATTTCATCAGGTTGATTCATAGGTTCATGAGTTTATTTCCATGCCTTCTTCAACAAAGATTCATTGAGATTCAAGCTTCATTATTGAAGATGCTTTAAAATAATATCATTACAAGGTCTACTATGATTTATCATGCCTCAATTTGTCAAAGAAAATTAAAAGATGCAAGAGTTGATTGAAGAAATTTGACCTAATTTGACAAGTTCTTGATTTCTTAATCACAAGTTCATAACTCTCTCAATTATTAACATTTGGAGTTGATTATTGTTGCTATGGGTTCTTATTATCATGCACAACAACTTCTATTCACATGGAAAAAGTTTTTGTGCAAAAAAGTTTGTCAAAATTGAAAGGGATTTTCAAGTCATTTTGGTGCCCTGGGAGCTAGGGTTTTGGACTTCTAAGGGCTATATATTGATCATATTTTTGTATTTTTGAGTGATTCGAAAGACATACTTCTCTTTAAAGAGTTATCAACCAATAACTTCAAAAATTTCAATAAACTTTTATGTGGAAGATGCCTAATGATGAAGAAAGATTACAAGTCCTCCAGATAGGCCATCAAATTCCCTTATGTGACTTCAAAAGATCATAACTTGGTAAATTTTTATCTCATTGAGCCCATTATTTTTCCAAAATGACCTTAATGATGTCAACTTCAACTCTTCTTTCATGTTCAAAGATTTAAAATGAGTGGAAGATGCCTTAAGAATCCAAAAGATTATAGATCACCTCACGAATTTTCACCAACTTCATAAGGCCATAACTTTTTCAATACTTTGTATTTTTGAGTGATTCAAGTTTCACAATGATCTTTGGGATATCTACTTAAATTTAGCATCGTTTATAAAAGCTCAATTTTGGAGAAAAGCCTTGGTTGAACTCAAAAGATTATAGGTCACCTTTGAAGAAAAACATAGAATTTTTCTAAGTACAAAAAATCAGCATCTTTTTCTCAATTTTTACTCATCATAACTTTTAGCCCAGGAATCCAATTGATCCCGTTCTTTACACATTATAAAGTTTGTGAACTTATATTTCAATTGCTTCAAAAATAATTCCCTAAGATTCCATAAATTATGTACACCATGAGTTCAAAGACAGCCACTTGAAACTGATTTTTTCCTCCAAGTCAGAATTTGAAATGCACAATTCAGCTTCTAATCACTAAATTTTTGCGCGTTTTTACTTCTAATCATGTTTAACAATCTTCCAGAAGTGATTAACACCTTGAAACACAAGTTTTGGTTGAGTTTTGAGCAAAATATGAGTCACGCTTTTCATGTTTGCAACTTCACATGAATTCCCTCCAAACTTCATCATTCCACACACTTGAGCATCCCATTTGCTTCCCTATAAATAAAGGACCTCACTCCTCTCATTTCCTCAAGCTTGAACAACCAAAATCACCCTGCCAAACTCTCTGCATAACTCACTTTTCTAAGTTTTTGAATTCCTATTTTCTCCACTTTTCAATCCAATTTCTTCATTGATCCTTCATCCTTGAACTTCCCTGAAGCTAACAGAAGAATAATCAAGTCTTGAGGTGTCCTAAATCGTGCTAACCAAGTCCAATTTCAGAATAATTTTCAGCTACGTCATTCAGGTAGAATTCTCAATCAAATTGAACCAAATAAAGCCCTATTCTACTCTATTCATCCTTCTGATTCTCACACATCTTACTTTTGCACCCCAAAATTTACCCTCTTGATTTAGGCTTATGTATCATCATGAATATCATATTGCATTGCATTCATACATTGTGATGGGATCAAAGTACTTTGGTTATCAAGTCTTCCTCAAGCCTTGAAGGTTGTTTGCATTGACAAGTTTCTCAAGTAGAATCTTATCATCTAAACCTCTAGATCTTTCAAGCTCAAAAGTTATTGCATATCTCAAGATGTTGCATCCATCTCTTTGGATCATCAGAGGATTGAAGTTTGTGTTTGACTACAAGGAGAATCACTCTTTGGATTCACCAGTTAACTTAGGGTTTTGTTGAACAAGGCTATTGGCAAATATACAAGTCTTGATTTGGGGAGCTACAAAATCTCATTGGTATTTGAAAAGTCCTTGCACAAGGAATTGGTCATGATACCCAAAGGATTTGAAGTTTTGAGGATGATTCATCTGTCTCTTGAGATGTTGATCAAAACTAGTGTTTGGGTTTTTATCTGGATTTCTTGAGAATTTTGAAGTGAAACTTTTCACATGGCCTTTATATACTTGGAAGATCATATGTTTGAAGTTTTAATCATCAATTGTGAAGGGAAGTGGATCAATTGATTCAGAGGGGCAAAATGGTCATTTTGGTCAAAATCAGTCAAAGTCAAGGTTGACCAAGTGAATTTTTGGTCAAACATCAATTCAAGGATGTACTTTCCACATTTCAAGTCCATTTTGATTATTGGATCAAAGAGATTAAGGTTTGGGTTGAAACTTATTCATGAAGAAACCGTAAAAGTTTCTAATTTTGGAAAATAAGGACTTAATTTCAAAAAATCATATTTTATTCATCCTTGATCAAGAAGATGCAAATGAAATATTCTTGGATAGCTAAGAGAATGATATTTCACCTCCTTTTGGTCTCATGACCAAATTGACAAGGAATCGAAAGTTATGGTCTCTTGAAGTCACACAATTATAGGTCATTTTTCAAATTTAATGAATTTCAAGCCAACTTTTGAGGACCTAAATGGATTCAATTGCAAAAACTATAAACTAAGGGATTGTATATCTTTTCAATACCTTTCCAAATTTTACTCATTTGTGTCAAAACTCAAAAGTATGAGCAAGTTGTGAGTTTTGGAATTTTGGGGCATTTTATTGAAATTTGGCAAATATGCAAAATGGCCATTTCTTGCAAACTCAAGTTTTAGTCATTCTCCTTGCTTCTAATCAAGACCATTGGTAATTTGTGACATGATGAGGCCCATCATGCCAAAGTTTGAGTTGCACATGGGCAAATGAACAAGGAATTCATGGTTTTGCAAAAACTTGCTCAAAATTGCCTAATCACCAACACAAGCTTAATGCAAGGATTTAAGTCCTAATATTGTTGCTAATCTCTTCCTGGGGAAAAACGGTTTAAAATGAACGCAAAAAGAAAGCCAACACACGAGGGATTGAGAGGCTGCATGTGCATACTTGATTTTGGCCAAAAGGAGATTTCATTCTTTCCAAGAGCTTTCAGCGTGAAAAACCTATCCTACCCTCCTCCTGATGCTCTATATATTGAGAAGCATGCTTCAGTTTGAAGGGTTCGTGCCTCATTTCATCAATCAAATTTAGAAACTCCATAGCTTGTTGCTCTGCATTTTTCTTCGATTCTTCCATCTCCCTCGCGCGTTTTGGCCAATTCTTCTTGCATTCTCTTCTCCAAGTGATAAGGATTGTAGATCGAAGCTTGGATTGCAACTGGAGTGAAGGAGACAGTAGATCCATTTTTTTCTGAAGGTTTGAATTCTCAACTTTGAATTCTGATTTCTAGCCATGCTTCGTGTGATTTAAGTTTATAATCATGTTGTTTGAAGTCTATGGAATGATTATGAAGCTTTATAGCGTTTAATTTGATGAATTATACATGTTTGAATGTTCTGAAACTCGCGATGCAGAATGTTTTTGTTCATGTTCATGGCTTGATTGTGGACAATATGATTGATGATTTGATTTGATTCGAATTGCTATGGATTCCTTGCCATGCCAGCTTTGATTTGCCTTTGATTTCATGAAAAATGATGCAAAATTGAGCATGTTGTGTTGATCTGAAAGTGCGCCCTAATCCTGAGAAGATGAACACATTTTTTGAACATCCGGAGGTTGAAGATGATGTGGTGGCACATCATGATTGGTCCGTTTGAAATTTTTGGATCATTTGAATTTTTAATTTATACATTGATATCCATGATTTTATTTCTTGCTCAAAAATGATTGGAAAATTCTTAAAAAATTATCAAAAATTCAAAATAATATTCCTGACTTTGTGTTTTTTTTGATAATTTTTTGAAAATATTTTGATTGGTTCAAAAATTGTTAGGTTTAATTAATTAATTGATCAAAGATAATTTTTTTTAATAGTTCCTTTGACCTAAAAAATCTACAAAAATTACTTGAGACTCCCAAAATAATGTGGAAATTGATTCTTACTTTGGTTCATCATTTTTCTTATTTTTGATTAAAAATTTAATTTCAAAGGTTATTTGTAATATTTGTTTGTTTTTCTTATTTTTAATACTTCTATTAATTCAAAAATTCCAAAAATATCATGTAATCTTGTTTTTGATCATAGAATCTGATCATATTTTTGTTTTTCCTTTTTTGTGATTTTTGGTTTTGTTTTGTATTTTCTTGCCTTTAAATAATAATTTCATTATTAATTGTTTTTTTTCTATGTTTTTAATATTTTCCTTTTATCCAAAAAATCAGAAAAATTCAGGGATGTATGTTTTTAGTCCTAATATTTGAATATAATTTTGGTTGGCCATTCTTCTGACTTTTTGATGTAAATATTATTTTGATATGTGAATATTTGTTAATTACATAATTGTTTGAATATTAATTTCTTGCTTGTCTTTTCCTAATTCAAAAAAAATATGAAAAAATGTATTTTCTGACATTTAGGGTTTCTTTATATTTTGCATGACCTTGGTTTGATTTGTTTAGGTTTTGATCCTATTTAATTAAAATTTAGGGTTTTGTTGCTTATGGTGTAAGTTTCATGTTCAATACCCTTGTGCCTTGGGCTTTTGTTGGATTTCAGGTCTTGATCATGGTTCATAAATGTGTTGGGAATTTGAAAACCATTTTTCTTGAATTATTTGACTTGGTTTGACATTTTTCCACAAATAATTTTGAAAACTTGTCTAGTTTGGTGGTTTTGCCAACTAGTCTTAAACTTTGCACTTCATTTGACCTCCTCCCCAATCATTCATGAACTTAGGGCTTGTATTCTGACTTCTAAACACTTCCAAGATGTTAAGTTTTTTTTTTTGGTTTGAATTATGGATCTTTATTTCTATTTTTGATGTAATTTTTAAGTGAAGGTACCCAATTATGTTTGCATGACTTGTTGCAATTTGTTTGATGGCCAATGAACTTGAGTGAGGCCTATAATTGGGAACCTAATGATCATGTTGGTTCTGACTTGTCCATGTTAACTCAAGCCATTCCACTTAGAAGCCTCATGTTTGAATATTTTGAACCATCTAATGCATTATGTAGGTTTCATCTCCTATTGCATTCATGAAGTTCTGTTTGAATCAATTGTGCATGATTGAAATGTGTTTGATACTGAATTTTATGGTCTTTGTTCATATTATTATCAAGCTCTTATGATCCTTGATTGACATTCAATTGTCAATTCAACATGGTGATAGAAAGGAGCAACATTCCCATGTTTTTCTTGACCTAATCTGTGCATATGCTTGTTTCTTCTTGTTCATCATGTCTAAAGCCATCATGTTTGTTCTCACTTTTTCACCTTATGGAATACTAACTTGGTTGTTGAATGTGCGAGGTACTCTGAGAAATTTGCCATTTATGGCTTGAGGCTTCTTGTGTTTCACTTTATTTGTGAAACACAATCTATTATACTGGCATTATTTTTTGTGCTTGGCATGTTTGATGGTTTATGCAGGATATACATACATATGATTGTGAATGCCATATATTGCCCCTGAGACTTGTTCATATCTGCTACAAATAGTTATCTGTTTGGTATTGTACTACCTCCTTTCTCCCATTTTCATTTTAAATAATTCTCTAATTGCATGATGGGACCTCTGTTGCTGATATATGTCAGGAGGCCCTCTGGTTTTTGTCTGATTGCATGTATTTTGTTTGTTTTTGATCGATAAGTCACTCAATTTAGAAATTGAGATCATGACTTCCCTCTCATTGCATGTTCCCTATAGGATGTTTATTTCTTTTCTTATTTAATTGTTGATCGATGAGTCACTCAATTTAGACATTGAGATCACGACTTCACTCTCATTGCTTGTTTCCTATAAGATGTTTATTGCTTTTCTTCTTTAATTGTTGATCGATGAGTCACTCAATTTAGACATTGAGATCACGACTTCGCTCTCATTGCATGTTCCCTATAGGATGTTTATTTCTTTTCATCTTTAATTGTTGATTGATGAGTCGCTCAATTTAGATATTGAGATCACGACTTCGCTCTCATTGCATGTTCCCTATAAGATAGTTTTGTTAAGCTTTCTTTGACATGCTGATTAAGGTAGGAATCCATGTATGCAAACGTAGGATATGACTTTCCTTTATCCTCAACCTTAGGGTCAACCATTGTATGATAACACTAGGGATAATGCTAGGCTAGTTCCTCTTAGTTGTTTTTCCTTTCTTTGCATTTTGCATCTTAAAACAAAAATTTGTTTTCTTGGAAAATCATAAGAACACCTCTAATAAACTCAAACTCCTCTTCAGAATAAAATATACAAACCAATGTTATCCTACTTTGATTCTCAATATCATTGTTAGGTGTGATATTTTTCTATCTGTTTCATTGATGTTTCGCCATCTTTGCCATGTTATCTCTTGGTCGATGTTTTGCCATCGCATATTTGTTTGAAGCCGGTGTTTCGCCATCACACATGTCTGTTATCCTACTTTGATTCTCAATATCATTGTTAGGTGTGATATTTTGCTATCTGTTTCATTGATGTTTCGCCATCTTTGCCATGTTATCTCTTGGTCGATGTTTCGCCATCGCACATTTATTTTAAGCCGTTGTTTCACCATCACACATGTCTGTTATCCTACTTTGATTCTCAATATCATTGTTAGGTGTGATATTTTGCTATTTGTTTCATTGATGTTTTGCCATCTTTGCCATGTTATCTCTTGGTCGATGTTTCGCCATCGCACATTTATTTGAAGCCGATGTTTCGCCATCGCATTTGTTGTTATGCTGCTTTCATTCTCAATATCATTGCTAAGTGTGATGTTTTGTCATCCATTTTATTATTTGATATCTTGCCATCTTTGACATGTTACTTTGTTATTACTTAGTCGATGTTTGATCACCTCATATGTTTGACTGTTTTACTTGATGTTTTGCCATCTTGACTATCTTTGTTTGTCTTAATTAAAAAACACAAACCAACCAAAACACGTAAGCCTAACTACGGCTGCTCTGATTCCTTATAAGGGATACGTAGGAATTGGGGTAGGGCCCAACCGAGTGCATCTTTTTATTTTCCCTACATTGTTTTCTTCTTCCTTTTGCATGCATTCCCTTTTCAGTTCTAAGCCATAGACATAGGATTTGACCACACCCATTAGATTAGACAACAAGGGTGGATACCGTAGAGTACTACGGGCGTGTGGGGTGCTAATACCTTCCCCTCGTGTAACAGACTCCCTTACCTGATCTCTCGGTCGAAAGACCGTGATTTCTCGCTTTCCATTTTTTCTCGATGTTTACCTTTCCCTCTATATGGGATAAAAGACGTTTGATGGCGGCTTCATTGTTTGATGATTTTCAGCCGGTGGTTTCAGCTGGCGACTTCACTGTGGATAGATTGACCTCTTGCTGGTCGATCCCGGAGTCGATCCTAGCTCTTGTTTGTTTTATTTTTTGGGTGTTTATTTTACTGCTTTGCATATTTATCTGTTTGCATTGCATCCTATGTGCGCTTTACTTTCTGCATACTGGATTTGGCTGAACTGTTTGGTTTCTGGATTCTCTTGGTGGGTGGGTTGTTCCATGAGGTAAAAGGCCTCGTACCCAGGCTATGAGTGAATTCCATAGGAACTAGCAATAAAGCGGCCATGGCAGCTATAAAGCGGATGCTTTGTAGACCTGGCCATGAGATCCATGACTTCAGAGGTAGTTCGGATAGGTGTCATCGTATGATGATACCGACATTCGAGCTCTCGTACTCTGATTTGTCTTTAAACCTTACCTTGACCTAGACTACACCCGTGAGAGGGGCGGGAAAACTTTTCTTACAGGTACAGGTACTGTTAGTGACTTGTGTTGCGAAGGTGACTCAGGTTACCATGTTAGTTTTGCAGCTTCGAGATTCTCTTTTGATCTTGAGTGGTGTTGTTCTGTAATGGTCCAGCCACGATCCAGTGTGAAACTTTGATCCTGTCATGTTGCATCATAGCATATTTATTTCTAAAAAAAATGATGTATAAAAAATAACTAGTATGCGCATGTCATTCTCCAGGGACATTCAAGAGTCTTCTTTCCATCAGAAATGGCCATTCTCCCTCCGGTTGAGTTGGATTCAGTTCATGTTAAAGAGCTTACCAGACATACTTTCTCTTATCAGATTCCTCCTGTTGATGTGTCCAAGTTGAAGAGGTTGGGTTCTTATCTGAAGGGTGATGTTCTGAGTAATTTCAACAAAAATTATGGCAACTTGCTACTAATCCTTCAGTTGATCCAATGGCTTTGATCACTCTCTTCCAGTTCTATGACAAGGAATTACAGTGTTTTACTTTTCAAGACTATCAACTGGTTCCCACCTTAGAAGAATACGCGTACCTACTTAATGTCAAGTTGTCTGATGAAGTTCCTTTTGTCCAAGTGCCGGAGAAGCCGAAGTTCGAAGTTGTTGCTGAAATTCTCCATTTGAGTTGGAAGGAGGTGAAAGACAATTGGAAGTCCAGTGAGAGTATCATAAGGTTTTATTTGGATTTCTTAGTGAAGAAAGCTGAAGACCGGCAAAAGAAAGGGATCGTCCTCTGTTTTATCTTATGATATACGGGATCGTCCTCTTCCCTCACAAGAGAAATTTTGTGGATTTGGCGGCTATCTGTGTTTTTAGAAACAGGAACCCGATATCGACACTCTTGGCAGATACTCTCTATACCATCCATTCCAGGCACATAAAAGGTGGTAATGTAGGTTTAAGTCATTCGATGTTGTATCAATGGCTTATGTCGTGGATACCAGGCATTCTCTCCGATGGTCATCAAGGCTTGTCAATCTTACTTCATTTGATATCTGGTGGAATTATGACATGGGGGAAGTACGAAGTATTATCACTAGCTGTGGAAATTTCCCTAATGTTCCCCTCATAGGAACTAAGGGGTGCATCAACTATAATCATGTGCTTGCTTATCGTCAATTGGGATATGCAATGGATGGTCCGCCAAAGGTTGATGAGGTGTCTGAATCAGTGTATTTCGCTAGAGGAAATGATCCTGTGATGCTGAAAAGAGTGGCAAGTGCTTGGAAAGGAATTCACAAGAGGGATAGAACTACTTTGGGCAAGAAGGTTCCTATTTCTAGGGTTCCTTACCTGGAGTGGGTTAAAGCCAGGGTAAAGATCTTACGATTACCATTTTCAAGGTTGACTCCTATATATGAGCAACCTCCTGCTGTTCTAAGTAACACGGTGCCTAATGAGATGTTCACCCAGGTTCATGTTGAGAATATTCAGCTTCGTGCAAAAAACCGTGAGGCGGGGATGAAACTTTATTGGGCAGATCAAGAAAGGGCCGACTTAGCTCGTAGACTCAAAGGAGCTCAAGGGGAAACTTCTGATGCAACCAGTTTTATGAAGAGGTCTTATGCTAAAATGGAAGAAGAGTTGAGTAAGACTCGGCAAGAGTGTCGGAAGCTTCAGGCCTCAGAAAATAGTTACAAGAAGAAGATTCAGGACTTAGAAAAACAGCTCAAAGACAAGGACGCTCAGCTTGAGAAGGAAGTGGCCTAGAAGCGTGTCGTAGAAGATCGGTTCCAAGAGAGTAAAATGGTCGCATCTCAACTTTTGAAGGAGAAAGCCAGACTTGAGGAGTACTGTCAACATCTTGAAGCATGTTTAGTTCCGGAGATTTAGTTCTGTTATTTGCTTTTGGTGTATTTGGTCACCCCCAGAATTGTTGGAAGGGGCCAATTGATTGTTGTTATTATTCAGTTCTTTTTACTTTTTATTAAGAGATGTATTTAGTTGATTATCATTTTTTTCTCTTAATTGTCCGAAGTCACTTAGACATCGTTTCTTTTGCTTGTAAATAATTGAGGTGTTCATCCTATTATCTTTTCTATTTTGATTGTATGGTTGCACGCCGTGACTGAAGAAAAAAAGGACTCTTGGATACCTGGAAATGACAAACATATCATGCACATCATGCATTTCATAACATTGCAGGTTATCTCAAGACGGTTTTCTTATTCTGCTGCTTTCCTTATCCAAAATTCAAGACGACTACTCATCGGTATTCCACTAGAAATAACTTGCTGAGACAGATGGAACAGGTTCAAGCTGAACTCGCTGAAATGAGGGCCCAGATGGCTACTCAGATGACTCAGTTCATGGAGGTCATCACCAACGTGAATCGCCGGCAAGAGGAACTAGCTGCTATTATCAACAACCAGTACCTCCATCCATGGGATGGTGGAAATCAAGGGCTCTATTAGGACATCTCTGTAGGATTGGGGGATGTATAAGATCAGCCTGCTGGAACTTTTCACGGGATGCCCAAAAATCCTTTTGTGCGCAACGTAGGGTAGGATTTATCAGGATCAGGAATTATCAGGATCAGGATTTTGATTTTGACCAGGATGAAGATCAGTTTTCTGTTCGACGTTCGGAGCCGGGGGTTCAGATTGAGGATATGAAGTATCATTTATTGGAAGAGCGTATGAAGGCTGTGGAAGGACAAGGAGTCCTGGGTATGGATGCTAATGATCTCGGGGTGGTTGTTTGGGCGAAGGTTCCTCCGAAGTTCAAGCCTCCTACATTTGAGAAGTACAACAGAACGTCGTGTCCTATTACCCATGCCACTGCTTATTTCCGGAAGATGTCAGTACATACTTAATATCAAGGGCTTTTGATTCATTTTTTCCAGGATAGCCTATCTGGGGCATCCCTGGAATGGTACATGAAGCTGGAGAAAACTCATATTCGCTGCTGGAATGATCTTGCTCGGGAATTTGTCAAACATTATCAGTACAATATGGATATGGCACCCAATCGTACTCAGTTACAAAATATGTCGCAAGGACCAAAAGAATCTTTCAAGGAATACGCTCAAAAATGGCGTGAGTTGGCTGCGAGGGTTCAACCTCCACTCATGGAGAGAGAACTCATTGATATGTTTATGAGTACCCTGCAAGGGCCATTCTATAAACACATTATAGGAAGCACTTCGGCAGGATTTGCAGACTTGTTTATGGCTGGTGAAAGAATTGAAGTGGGTTTGAAATTGGGAAAGATTCAGATTGGAGGTTCTAGTGGCTCATCCGGGGGCAGTAAGAAACCATTCAACAATTACCCTAAGAAAAGGGAGGGCGACGTAAGCGCGGTTTACTCTCATAGAGGACGAAGAGAGGATCGTCAGCACTAACAAATCAATGTTGTTTCTATTCCTGTTAATGCTCTTCCGCAGCAGAGACCAAATACAGTGCCGCAACAACAAAGGCAGCAGGATGCTCCTCGTCAGTATAATAATCAGCAGTAGAGACATCCCAGAAAATTCGATCCCTTGCCGATAACTCTTACTGAAGTGCTCCACCATCTGCTTGATTTGAATTTGATTAGTCTGGGGAATATACCGCCACAACCCGCAATACTCCCTGTTAACTATGATGCTAATGCTAGATGTGAATTCCATTCGGGCGGGGTTGGTCATTCTACTGATAATTGCTTTGCGTTGAAGTGCAAAGTACAAGACTTGTTGGATTCTAAGGCAATTGAGTTTACTCCAGTGACTGGTCCGAACGTTACTCAGAACCCAATGCCTAGGCATGGAGGGGGTGTTGTTAATATGATTGATGATAATGGTGAAGTGTTGAATTTGATCATGGATGTGGAACAAGTAACTACTCCGTTAGGCTGTGTTAAGAGGTATTTGCTTGACATTTCTATTTTCCCGGGTTGTACTTCGGAGTGTGCCAAGTGTAGAGAGCAACCAAAGGGCTGTGATGATTTAAAAACCGGTATCCAGTTGTTGATAAAGGAGGGTTCCCTGCAGTTCGATAGAAGACCAAGCTACTGTAAGGTTACCGAAGAAGATGTTGATATAATATCTATTCCTTACACCCCTACGCGTATTCCTTCCCCACCAAGGGCAACCCCTCTGATGATTACAGTACCTAGTCCCATGCCGTATACCAGTGAGAAGGCGGTCCCGTGGCATTAGGGTGACGATGTTTATTACCATGGGGTAAAGCAGGAGGTTAGCTTGTTTGTCTGAGGAAGAACGTGCTGAAGGAGATGAAGAGGAAGTCCATAACTTTTCTGGTGTAGGTCGAATGACTAGAAGCGGGAGAGTATTCGGTCCTTCTAATGTGCAAGATGCGGCTGATGCTTCTGTAAGAGAAAAAGGAAAACAACAGGCAATGATTGGTAATCCCAGGGTTATGCCAGCCAATGTGACTCAACCAATTACGATACCAGAAGCTTCTTCAGTTCCCGATGAGGTTGAAGAGTTGATGCGAATTATCAGAAAGAGTAATTATAGCATAATTGATCATTTGAGCCATACTCCTTCTAAGATGACAATCCTGTCTCTGTTGATTTATTCAGAACCTCACATAAATGCTTTGATGAAGTTGTTAGAGAATGCGTTCGTGCCACATGAGATAACAGTCAATCAGTTTGAAAATGTCTGTGCTAATATATCTGCGGGAATGGTTTAGGCTTCACAGATTTTGATCTTCCTCCAGAGGGACCAGACTGTTGTCCCCCAAAATTTTCCCTCCCATTTTTCATAGAAAACACAACCTAGGGTTTCTCAGATATTCAAGTTGGCTCAGAAATCGATCAGACAAATTCTCTTCTGTGGCGGTAAACTAGCAATTAGGGTTTTTCTTGCAATCCTCAGAAAAAATGAATTCTCAAAGATCCAATTGGCTTTCACAGGTCTTCATGCTTTCTCAAGTTTACTGAAAAGACAATGTTTGTTCTCAGAGCATGGTTTGTTTGGGATAAGAGACTAAGACTGTCATGTGGGACACTTCCGATTGTTTGATCCAGGTTAACCAGATGATTTGCGTCTTTTAAAACATTTGCTTGTTTAGGAAATGGAATATACAGTGCGTGTTTGTTTGGAATACAGTTGCAAGTTTACAAAATTATTGGAATTTAAATTATCAGATTGGAGCATTTTGTTTCAATTATCTTGATTGGGAATCTTTAAGAATCAGTTAGGATGCGAAGAGAAAATTACAAGTTATTGACAGTAAAGAGTTTCAATGGACACCAGAATATCTGATAAGACTTTCTTCATTTTTTTCAAACATTGTTACAAAATAATTTGTTCTTTTAAATACTCTATGTTTTACAAATTATTGTATTTAAAAGGTAAATTAGTACAATTGTTGGATACAATACAAGAATGTTTTTCTAAATTACAAAGAAAATCTAAATGGATCTATGCCTAAGTTTGACTGAAGTTCCTTTGCTTCCTTGCTTTCCCTAGGGTTCTTGCCTCCCATGCTTTGTCCTCTCCATTATGCTCACATGAAAATGAAAGAAAGGAAATGTGATTAGTACAAAAAATTATTTGGACATGAGCAAGAATTTTCAAAAGAAAAAGTGTTATTCATGATTAAAGTTTGCAAATTGTAATCAGAAGGCCATTTTAATTCATCACAATTTATTTTCTCCATTTGAAAATCACAAGAAGACTATTCTTCTTGGTTCACAAAAAGAAGGAAAAGAAATGCCACGAAGCTATCCAAACAAGAACAAATGCAGCAAGGCTGTCCAAACAAACAAAATGTCCAAACAGCAGCCAAACAAATATTGCAAACAGCAGCGCAAACCAAACAGAAGGCGCAAACTGAGCCAAACAAAATTGGACAAAAAGCAAACAACAAACAGCATAAGCTAGAGCACGCAACAAAGGAAGTATGGCAATATAGTAAGCTAAGTCAAACAAGCAGAAACTTGTTCAAGAAGCCAATTCATTATTTTCCATTTTATTGCAAACTTTTCAGAAAAAAGGCAAAAGAGCAATTGACTTTCTTAGTGTCATTGAGAGAGAAGAGAGGAAAGAAGTCACCTAGGTTATTGGGATGCACAACCCTGCTGCCTTGACTGTCACAAATTGCATAGAAGTTGCTAGAAAACAAAACTGCAACAAAAAGGGCATAAGAACAATATGCCAAAATATTCAAAATTTGATGGTTTTCTCACCTTTTTGAATAGGAATTCAACCAAAGCAACACCAATATAATAGTAAAAAAAATGCTGAAGCGAGGGGATAGAAAAAATTATCAAACTCAACATCAAAAACCTCCTAAACCTAAAAGTTTCAAACTGTCAAAACCATCACAAAATTCATCAAACCTGTCAAACATTTCAAACCCAAAAAACCAGAAAAAACTCTCAAGTCAAAAAATACTGTCAAACAAAACCAAAAGCCAAATATCCCAAGCATCCCACAAATACCAAACCTGCAACCTGTTACAGTAGAAAAATCCCAAACTGATAAAACTCTCAAAACTGTAACAAAGCCAAACACCAAAACCAACAGCAAGAATTATCACAAAACCTCCAAAAACTGTCAAAGTCTGAGGACCTCAAAAACCAACATAAGCCAAATACCTAAAACCTGTTGTTGTACCCAAAAATTTTCCCTCCCATATTTCCCAAGCAATTGCAAGAAGAATCTCCAAGTGGCTCAAGATTGCTCAAGTGTTGGATAGTCAAATCACCTCTTAAGGTAGTCAACCTCAAATTAGGGTTTTGTGTTGCATCAAGGTCCTTACATCCAAATGACATCAAGTTCTCCCCAATGTCCTAATATGTTCTCAAGTTCATCCATGTCAAATTTCAAGCCTTGCAGAGAATGTTTGGTCAGTCAATTGCTCAAGAGGCCCAAAAATCGACTCTGCTAGGGCAAAAGTCAAATGTGACCTACAAATAGTCAAACTTAAATATTTTTTGTCAAAATTATAATTTTGAAGGATATTTCATCATTTGATAAAGGTTTGATCATGATTCATCAAGGATTGCTCAAAATTCATCAAGACTCAAAAGTTGCTAAATTAGGGTTTTACAGGAAAAGTCAACTCAACTTTGACCAAGCATAACTTTCTCATACTTTATGAGAAATGACCCATACAAATCTCATTTTGAAGAGGATGAAATTTCATACAATCCATCTTCACACACCAAGATCAAGAAATGCACTCACAAGAAGTTATAAATTTGGACATTATAGGTCATTTTTGAAAGTCAATAAAAACACCTTTTTTTCCAAAGCTTATAACTTGAGCATGGAATATCAAAATGAGATGAGACCAAAAGGGTTGGTTATAGGACATCTCAAGGTTTCTAAAAATTCCAATAAAACCTCTAAAAGTGCAAAATTGAAGAAGTTATGCATTGTTGAAGTTGGGAATTTTTCCAAAATTGCCAAAAGTCAACTATCCCTAAAACTTCAAATTTTGTCATATGGGCCCACTTTTTTCCACTTGATTTGATCTTGTCACACCACACACGCGTCCTATCTTCAGTCTTGTGTCCATTCATTGATTTTTCTATTTTTATTTGATTTTTATTAATTTAATTCATTTTAAATCAATTTAAATCCAAATAAAATCCAAATATTGATGAAATAGGATCTTTTTGATTGATACAGTTTTCAATTATCATCATGGACAGGATCAAACTCATATCAAGCCATATCATGCACAAAATATTGGATTTGGGACATTTTTGGAAGCTTTGTAATGGAGGATCATATCAAATCTTAAATCATCAATACACAAAGATTCAAAGCCCAAGACTTGACCTAATTCACTCCATTATACTTATACAACACAAAGCATACGAATTCAAGACCTAGAGGTTGCATAATCACCAATACCAAAACTTGAAAAAGCTTGAAAAAGTTGGAAACTGAAATCACATCTAGAGGCTGATTCAGAGCAAAACCTCCACGTTATCTTCTTGCTGGACATCCATTGAATCAAAACCAATCCTTTACAAGCCCTGAAACCTCATCAAACGCGCTGTAAGTCTCCCTAAACACGACTCTGCATCTGAAATCGTAACCTCTCTTTCTTGCATTTTTTTGATAAACCATGGACATATGCTTGATCCTTGTATGATTTCTAAGCTTTCTACATTATTCAATTGTATTTTATAGCCTGTAATGCCATACCTGAAACTAGGGTTTTTGGTTCTTGTTTTTAGGCGTTTTAGTTTCAGGAAAAATTGATGCAAGCAATGACCATGAGCGTGTTCAGGAGGGAGAGACGAGCATGATGATGGTTTCAGAATTCGTTTCCATAGCCTAGAGAAGATTTTAGGATCGACCTAGGGATTTAGTTGCGGATTCAAATCTGCAGGAAAAGAACCAGGGTTCATTGGGGAAGATGATGACGCGTCCCTTTCCAATTGGCCCATTCAAAATATTCGCGCTTATTTTTTATTTATTTCAGGCATAATAGTTGTTTTCACATATTATATTCTTTTCTTATCATATTAACAATTAAGTGCAGTGGTTGAGTTGGTAAGAGCGTTTGTACAAAATACATTGGCGCCTGGGTTCGAATCCCAGGTCCTCCAAACTTTGTATTATTTTATTTCAGATATTCCAACGCGCTTCAGCAAGCGTAGTCCACCATACGCCTTCAGATCTCAACGTGCCAGATGGCCTCCAGGCCAAATCTGATGGTCTAGTGGGGAGATCCATCATACACTCCAGTCAGCGTATGTGTGGAGAATCAACAAAGTCAACCCAGGCCAGCGCCTGTTGGGCCACTAATTTGCTATTCTCACCATCTAATCTGGGCCCAAACCCCTTGAGTATTTCTAATTCTTTTTTATTTTATTTCATTTATTTACATTGTTTATTTAATTATTTTCACTATTATTTTTTAACTAATCAATCACATCTTTTTCTCATAAAAATCAAAAACGCAAAAAATATTTTATTTATTAAAATTAAATTCATCACTTTTATTTTTGTAAATAAATACTAATTTAATTAATTTAGTTTAATTTAGGTTTAACTTTTGATATTTTTGCAATAATTAAAATCAATGTAGAAAATTAGGTTTTTATTAACTTTGACCAAATTTATCTTATTTTCTTTAAATATCCAAAAATCCAAAAATATTTTCATTAATTAATTTGTTTATTTATTTAATTAACTTAAATTTAATTCCATTAATTCAAAAAATAACAAAAAAATACTTTCTTTCAAAAAGGGTCAAAACCCTAAAAAACGCGCCTGATTTAATTTTCACGCATGCGATCTATTATTGTACTTGCTTCCGGAATGTAATAGCTTTTAATTAGGACTTTATTTTATCGCTTTATTTATTTTCCGCACTTTAAATTAAAGGGTTGCTTTTGGCGATGTAAATACCCGACGCCTTGTAATAGTTTAGATTTAATTTCCGCAATTTAAATTCCGCAACTATACACTGTTAGATGTTTGATAATAGGGAATGCATGACAAGATTAAATCTTTAACCTAAAATCAACATAGGTCACCCATGACATGTACAAAGATAAAATTAACCGAAATAACACACTCGCACATGTGCACTCTTAGGGTACACCTCACTTGGTTGCCTTCGAATGAGGTCATTGAGTATAGGAAGTTTTAGAGGTCTCCCTCTTGTCCAAAGATCATAGTTGCCTCGAAACGGTTGCCTCAGAAAAATGATCTAAGACATTAGGGTTACCGCTAAGGCATCCTAACATTGCTTTAGTGACCACACGTCCCTTAATCAAATTGACCCCTAAAACTCCAACGACGTTGCTACCTGCTCATCAATAGTGGGATAGCATTGTCTAAAGGACATTAGCACAGTTTAATTCCCTTTTCGAGTAGGTAGATGGTTCTTAAGTACTTGCTCCTTTTAAAACAAAACAAAACTTTTCGCATTTACACTCCTTTCAAACAAAAACTTCTTTCAAACCCACAAACACAAAGAAAAGAATTTTTTTGAAAACACTTTGAGCAAGTACCTAAGAGCCCATGGATAACCAATGATAGAAAGGGTGCTAACACCTTCCCTTTCTATAATCTACCCCCCAAACCCGAGAAACATCTCGAAAAAGGAATTTTTCTGTGCTTTTTTCCTTTCCTTGTTGGATAAAATAAAAGACGGTGGCGACTCTTGCTTATCGCGACATTTTGCGAAAACAAACGCAAAACGCAAACCAGCATTCCAAAAACAGTCAGTTCTCTTCCCACCGTATCACACCTGTCAAACTTTCAAAAAACCCGAAACCTGTTAAACCAACAAGTCAAAAACCATAAAAATCACCAAACTTAAAACCTGTCAAAACCTCAAAGTTTCAAACTGATAAACAAGCATCAAAACATATCAAATTAAAACTGTAAGCAAACTTGCCAAAACCAAACCAGTAATATAACCTGCAATCAAACCAAATCAGTAACAAAAACACCATAATAAAAAACCAGGTCTCAAATCTGAACCATCATCAAAATACAAAAAATCACCAAAGGCCAAAAACCATCAATCTAACAGTTATCATTTCCAAACTCACGAAACAGTAGCAAACCAAAAACAAAACCAGATAACAAATATCATCATCATTCAACAGAGATAAGGAAAGAGTTACCAAAGAGTCAGAAGCACCCAGGCGTTATCTTCATCTCCTCCCCCGTGCAGCTCCGGCCACCAAGGAGCGCCGCCCTCAGTCTCACCGTCTCTTTCCATTTCACAGGAAGAAGATTCAACAAGTATGGTTTCTTCTCTCATTCCAAATCTTCCGTAATCATGCTTTTCATGCATTTAAAAGGAATAACTTCAACAATTAACAGAATATCCAAAGATCAATTACAACGAAATTCGTAAAATTGAGAAAGAACAGAACTTCACCTTTTCAAGAAAAACCATTAGAGGTTGGTTAGGAGGCGAAAGAGAGCGTTCCAGAAACTGAGAGCTGGGGGGGGGGGGAGGATCAGATAAACCAATTTTGAACCCCTTAGACATAAATTCATTTCAAAACTTAGGGTTTTCAAAAAGGCGCAAATCAGGTTGAGTTAGAGAGGCCAAGAGCGATTTGTTCGTGAAATAAGGAAGGGACGAGTAGCGAGAATGAACAGAGTTGAAGAAAATGGAAGGGATGAGTGAATGAAGGAGATGAGTGACACCACTGTAACAAAGGGTCAAGAACCCTAATTTGCTTTGAACCCCTAATCAACAACTAAACTGACTTAAGAACATTGGGCCTGTTTCATTTACAAACCCCTAAAGCCAATGCGCTATTTCTGGTCTCACCCCCCTCTTGGGCTTGTTCTGTATTTCAGCATAGCAACTATGTTTCCTTTGGGCCTTCTCCCAAATAGTCCTTTAAGACCCATTGCATTTGTTTGTTTGTTAAATTGCTTTCCTTTACATTTATTTATTATTATGAAAAATGCTAAGAAAACTTAAATATTTTATTATTAAAATTGGTTTAGGTTTTATAATTTAATTTTTTATCATTTTTATTTTTCTTTAATAAATTTTTTTTAGATTTTAAATAATAAAATACCAAAAATATAATACTAATTTAGTTTATTTGTTTTCTTTATATTGTACATAATAAAACACAAAAAATAATAAAGATTTAATCAATTATATTTTTAGATTAGGTTTTACCTTTCTTTTTTCATGTAAATACTTAGCATTTCATATTTTGTTGATTTTATTTTCATGGATTATCATAACTTTAATTAAATCGCACAAAATTCGATCTGGTTGTATTGTTTGATATTTGGATCTTCCTATCTCATTTGATTCATCCCCATTTGTAAACAATTGTACCCCCATTCCCGAACATTCTGTAATAGCTTAGAATTTCAATTCCCGCAATTTACTGTTTTCCATATACTGTATAGTAATTAGGCATGTATGGAAAGATTCAAAAATCAATCGCTAGATGACCTAATCAAAGAATGAAATAACTTGAAACCAACACACTTTCTCACACGCGCACCTCTAGGGTAACCTCGCTCGTTGCCTCAGAAATACAATCATGTCCCTCGAATATGGGACGCTCTAGCAATGACCCTTTGATAAAAAAAGATCGTAGTCCCTCGACGACCCTCAATGTTGCCTTCGATTAAAACGGTCTCGTCCTTTACGAAAAATTGCTAAAGCGTCTCACAAGTTGCCTTCAATGATTGTAAAATTGACCCGCGCCTGTCCATTCACATCTAATGGTGGGGCTTTTTACCAAATTAATGGTAAGATAGCACCATTAAAAGGAGGAAGAAAAGAACAATTTAAGACCTTTCGAGTAGATAGATTCTCTCTTAGTTACTCGCTTGCTCACGATAAAAACTCTTACACCTACACTCTCATTTCAAAACATTTCCAAAAGACAAAACGTTTTGTATACTTTCTTATAGAGACGAGAACCATTGCAAACCCTCTTTTCAAAACACTTTTCAAAACACGATTCATAAACACATCTTTGAACCACTTTTCGAAACAAAAATTTGTATATGTTCTTATAGAGACGAGAACCATTACAAAGAGATTTTTCAAAATACTTTCAAAGCCCACACCACAAGCATACAATCAAATGAAAGAAAGTGATCTAAACGAGTAACTAAGAGCCCATGGAAAACCATGGATGAAAAGGGTGCTAATACCTTCCCTTTTCATAATCTATCCCCCGAACCCGAGAAATAATCTCGAAAGGTCTTTCCTGTGCTTTTTTACCTTTACTTTTGGATAAAAGAAAACTCGGTGGCGACTCTTGCTAACCACACAAGTGCGATCGAAACGCAAAACATCAAGTCAGTTCTCCCACCGCATCACAGAACTGGCAAGTCTGCTGGGGAATTTTTAAAAGTGGGGTTACCTTAGGGCTAGATCACCTTTACTTGCTTACATTGATTGATTTGTTTTCTTTACATTTTGGTTCCTTGTTTGGGTTTGTTTAAATCCTACACCTGGATTTGGGGACACCTTTTAGGTAAGTAGCAATTGACTGCAAGGGAACTGTGCGGGGTATACCGACATGGTTGAAGCAGTAGCTACGTTGATGTGGCACTTTGGTTGGTACCGGTAACCCTTGAGTTGAATCAAGGAGAGTACGGGGCCGCCGTGTGGTGTCGTAAAGCATCAATTGACCTTAGAACCTTACTTGACCAACTTGTCCATTACGACGTAGTGAGATGGCCGGTTTCGGTGTAGAGCTGAAAATTGGTTGATACTCGATGCTACACTCATTGAGACTTGACCCCTGAGTTTTGTTCGGTTGCGAGTCAATTGCTTATTGAACGAAGCTTGTGGGAAAGGTCAGTGATATTGAGATCCCTTAGAACCCGGTTACTATTAACTAGGACAGGTTGAGCCAACTAAACTTCAAGAGGGTACTTACCTATAAACTCAATGCAAGCCTAAAACTAAGGACTTGTCTGCTTTGTGTGAATATGATTATTTGTATATAAACTTGCTTACATCGCATATTTGTACATAACATCATAACATCATACCATAGCATTTTCAATAACCATTTCAAGGATCTCGAGGGTCTTTGATGCAGGGTCACGTTGAACCAGACGTCTACCAAAGGGCAAGAGAATTTATTTTCCTCTAAACAAACGCCGTCAAAGATCAAGTACAACAACCTGAGTCAAGGGCTATGACCCACTCGACAAGGTGAGCTTGATTCTCGTGGAAGACATCCACCGATACAAAGTTCTCCAATCAAAGTTATTGATCAAAGTTCAACTTCTAACATTTTCTTGTGTTTACCCCGCGAGATCCTTGAAAACATGCATCCACATATCATCCACCGATATGGAACAAACAATGAAAGATCTCCAAGCTCAAAATGCTCAATTCCAACAAATGTTGCTGGCTATGGCTAAGGGGCAAGAGGACCTGAAAGCTCTCCTTCTCAAAGAAAAGAAGAAAAATTCCAAGAAGTCAGTAGGCGTCTTGAACTTGAGAAGAAGACCTAAAGCCATAGATCTTTCAACTCCATCTAACATAGGGGATAGCCTTGAAGAAGACCATAATTTGGAGATTGATGAAGTTGAAGCTGACTACTCCGAGGAACAGCATCCTCCCGCTGATGACAAGTACAAACAGTTGGAGGATCGCCTCAATGCAATGGAGATTCAACAGATACCTGGCTTGGATTTAGGATACATGGGTTTGGTTTCTAGAGTGGTCATCCCGCCAAAGTTCAAAATCCCTACCTTTGCCCTATACGATGGGGTCTCTTGCCCTAAGATGCATTTAAAGTCTTATGTACGCAAGATTCAACCATACACAACTGATCCAAAGCTTTGGATCCATTTCTTCCAAGAAATCCTGGTAGGGACTTAACTCGAGTGGTTCTATCAATTGGAGAGTTCTCGCATCCACACATGGGAGGATTTAGCTGCTTCTTTTTACAAACAGTATCAGTACAACGCTGATCTTGCACCAACTCGCATGCAACTGCAGAACATGAACATGGGTTCCAACGAGAGCTTCAAAGGATACACCCAAAAGTGGAGAGATCTGGATGGTAGGGTGCATCCCCCTTTAACTGACAGGGAGCTGATCAACATCTTCATGGGAACTTTGACAGGGCCTTTTTTCAAACACCTAATCGGAAGCTCCTCAGCCGGGTTCACCGAGTTGATACTGACTGGTGAAAGGGTCGAAGATGGCATAAAAAGTGGAAAGATCCAAGGAGTTACACCCTCTGACGTTCAGAAAAAACCAGACAATGGAAAGAAAGAGTCAAATGCTGTGTACAGCCGAAAGAGTCTTCATGATCAACAGGTAGGGGCAATCCTGATCTCTAATCCTACACCTGTTCAACAAATAAAGGGCAATAGGCGTAGGGTAAGATATCAAGAAAGGAAGTACACTGACATCAACATGCCTTTATCTCAAGCATTACAACAACTGCTGAAGGTGAAACTGATCAAACTAAAGGATCCTCCTTAAAATACTGATACCTCCTCTTCTAAGTACAATCTGAGCGTAAGATGTGCCTATCATTTTGACAGTCCCGGACATGACACTGACGGCTGTTGGACTTTGAAGAACAAGATTCAAGACATGATTGATGCTAAGGAGATCGAGTTTGACCCTCCAGAGACTCCAAACGTGATCACTGCTCCTATGCCAAATCATTGAAGGCTTTTGTTTCATTTGAAGTCTCAAGTTGTAATTTCTTTTGTTATTCAAACAATTATCTATTAATGTCAAACTTTGTTTCATTAATGCATTGCATATTTTTGTATTGAATTATTTCATTTTCATTACATTTAAACTATGCTTTTTACTCTCTTTATGACATTCAACTCTTGCTAAAAGTTACAAGCCTTTAGAGGGAGGATGACGAAAGTAATGCCATAAATCTCATACAGTATGCTTTTAGACAGACCTTGCTGACGATGTACAGGCGTTCTTTCAAATCCTAAACACTGGAGTTATATGGAAGATAATCCCTAGTCAACCCCTTCGAGCCAAAGAAGTAGAAGTTTTTTGTTTTAACACAAACTGAAACCTTTAATCAAAACCCGAGGCAGGATAGTCTCTCAGTTATTTCAAACGCGCATTAAGCCGCAAACTCTCATTTCGTAATACAACGAATGACGTCGAGAAACATTCCTCTGGATCAAAATACAGTGATGGTTCCATACCACATAGGCGGTCATTATCTCTCAAAAAAAAAATCCCACTAAGTCAAAACCTACGAAGGAGACTTAAGAAAACTAGGGCATCCCGCTGACTGTAATCTCAAAACAGGAACAGTCAGGCAAAAATTAGGGATAACAAATCAAATAAAAAGAGGTCACTACAAATCCTCAACAACATGAAAAAAATGTTGCAAAAAATGACTGCCTTCCAACAAACTTAACTTGTTTGAACCATCACCAAAACGTCATTCCAGACTCAATTGGAGTTCAAACGCACAATTAACTGAGCTTAGGACTGAAGAACATCACGAAGAATGGGTAGGTACAAATACACTTTGAGCCTTTATCATTTGTTTATTAAACCGTGAACCAAGCTACGTTACAACCCTTCAAAAGTCCTAATTGAAGCATGGGTTAGTTCGAAAGCATACTGTTACAAAAGGTATCCTGACTCCTGTAAGGCTTTACTCAAAATCCCGAGTTTGAATTTTCTTAACAAAATTCCTTTACTTGCTAAAAACGCATTTTTCAAAACTTCAAGACAAACATAAGCTTTGCATTACTTGAATATCACTGTTTGCATATGGCTATTTGTTTGACAGCGGAGAAATTCACACAATGAATGTCCAGTGAATGAAATCTCTCTTAGTGAACAAAATCAATTCAAGTGGGATGACACTTCCATTGAAGAATCTCCTATCAACAAGGGGGCATGACATATCACTATCCAGCACACCTGGGGTAGTCCAGTCAAGATTCCAAGAAAATCTCTCAAGAAGTGCAGAATAACCAGGGGCAAGTCTCCATCTCCGTCACTTGGGGCATTGAACGTCAATCTCATCAAAGGGTTACGTACAGTCAAACATTTCCTGGAAGTGCCAGAAGCACTTACTACTAGGGACAATGAAAAATCTCCCCAAGAATCCTTCTCACAGGATGATTCCCCGGCCAGAGTTTCAATCTCTGATAACCTCTTCCCAGCTAAGTCGACCTCAAGAGTCCTCGAGGATTTTTCTCCAGTAAAGTCATTGCCTCTCCAATAGACTGAGCAACGGGGTTTATTTCCCCAACAAACAGAAGGATTCTCCAGCTTGAGTTTGCCTCTCCGACTAATACAGATCAAAGGACCACAACTCCTCTTCCCCAGTAGACTACTCTACAATCCCCAACAAGTTACTGTGAAGCCTGAACCCAACCAGACATTAGTTCAACTTATACTCCCCAGTAGAGCAACGGACAACCGAGACTCCTGAACTTTTCCCCAAGCAGGAATCAACACTCTCCACAGAGTTTTCAACTTTCTCCAGCGGAGTTCTCCTCAACAAAACAGGGATCCTCAGTGGAAACATTCTAAACAAAGTTTGAAGACATACCTACTCTTCAACAGTAATCCTGGATTTAATAACTCCCTAACACTTGTCAAGGATTTATTCTCCAAGACAAAATTACATTTCAACAACATTCATAGCATAGGCATAGAAAATACATATAACATAAATCTCATTTATTTTGAGAACATCATTACGCAATGCATACATCATGACATTGCATATAACTAACTCTTTACCTTTTCAGGAAAGATCGATCGACAGGTAAAGGTTATCATTACCTTTTGGAGTAGCAGTTGTCAAAGATTCCTTCATCATCCATTTGAGGTAGTAATCGTCTAAGATTCCTTCATCCTGCTGAGGTAGTAATCATCCAAGATTCCTTCATCATCCTGCTGAGGTAGTAATCGTCCAAGATTCCTTCATCATCCTACTGAGGTAGTAATCATCCAAGATTCCTTCATCATCCTTTTGATGTAGTAATCATCCAAGATTCCTTCATCATCCTGCTGAGGTAGTAATCATCTGAGATTCCTTCATCATCCTTTTGAGGTAGTAATCATCCAAGATTCCTTCATCATCCTGCTGAGGTAGTAATCGTCCAAGATTCCTTCATCATCCTTTTGAGGTAGTAATCGTCCAAGATTCCTTCATCATCCTTTTGAGGTAGTAATCATCCAAGATTCCTTCATCATCCTGCTGAGGTAGTAATCTTCCAAGATTCCTTCATCATCCTTTTGAGGTAGTAATCGTCCAAGATTCCTTCATCATCCTGCTGAGGTTGTAGTCATCCATGATTCCTTCATCATCCTGCTGAGGTAGTAATTGTCCAAGATTCCTTTATCATCCTGCTGAGGTAGTTATCGTCCAAGATTCCTTCATCATCCTGCTGAGGTAGTAATCGTCCAAGATTCTTTCATCATCCTTTTGAGGTAGTAATCGTCCAAGATTCCTTCATCATCCTGCTGAGGTAGTAATCATCCAAGATTCCTTCATCATCCTTTTGAGGTAGTAATCGTCCAAGATTCCTTCATCATCCTGCTGAGGTAGTAATCATCCAAGATTCCTTCATCATCCTGCTGAGGTAGTAATCGTCCAAGATTCCTTCATCATCCTGTTGAGATAGAAGTCATCCAAGATTCCTTCATCATCTATTTGGAGTAGCAATCATTTCTGGATGGCATCTTTAGGCCCATCTCCAACAACTATCCATTACCTCTCCAAATGGCATCTTTAAGCCCATTCCTCCTATCAACGCATCACCAAGTGAAAATTTCTGGGCACTCTAATGTCCAATCATCTTCCACCTTCGAGTCACGAACGGCAAAACTCGCCATACTAACTCTTCAGGTTCAAGAAGATTGAACAGGGGCAACTGTTGTCCCCCAAAATTTTCCCTCCCATTTTTCTTAGAAAACACAACCCTAGGGTTTCTCAAATATTCAAGTTGGCTCAGAAATCAATCAGACAAATTCTCTTCTGTGGTGGTAAACTAACAATTAGGGTTTTTCTTGCAATTCTCAGAAAAAATGAATTCTCAAAGATCCAATTGGCTTTCACAGGTCTTCATGATTTCTCAAGTTTACTGAAAAGACAATGTTTGTTCTCAGAGCATGGTTTGTTTGGGATAAGAGACTAAGACTGTCATGTGGGACACTCATGATTGTTTGATCCAGGTTAACCAGATGATTTGCGTCTTTTAAAACATTTGCTTATTTAGGAAATGGAATATACAGTGCGTGTTTGTTTGGAATACAGTTGCAAGATTACATAATTATTGGAATTTAAATTATCAGATTGGAGCATTTTGTTTCAATTATCTTGATTGGGAATCTTTAAGAATCAGTTAGGATGCGAAGAGAAAATTACAAGTTATTGACAGTAAAGGGTTTCAATGGACACCAGAATATCTAATAAGACTTTCTTAATTTTTTTCAAACATTGTTACAAAATAATTTGTTCTTTTAAATACTCTATGTTTTACAACTTATTGTATTAAAAAGGTAAATTAGTACAATCGTTGGATACAATACAAGAATATTTTTCTAAATTAAAAAGAAAATCTAAATGGATCTATGCCTAAGTTTGATTGAAGTTCCTTTGCTTCCTTGCTTGCCCTAGGGTTCTTGCCTCCCATGCTTTGTCCTCTCCATTGTGCTCACATGAAAATGAAAGAAAGGAAATGTGATTAGTACAAAAAATTATTTGGGCATGAGCAAGAATTTTCAAAAGAAAAAGTGCTATTCATCATTAAAGTTTGCAAATTGGAATCAGAAGACCATTTTAATTCATCACAATTTATTTTATCCATTTGAAAATCACAAGAAGACTATTCTTCTTGGTTCACAAAAAGAAGGAAAAGAAATGCCACAAAGCTATCCAAACGAGAACAAATGCAGCAAGGTTGTCCAAACAAACAAAATGTCCAAATAGCAGCCAAACAAATATTGCAAACAACAGCGCAAACCAAACAGAAGGCGCAAACTGAGCCAAACAAAATTGGACAAAAAGAAAACAACAAACAACATAAGCTAGAGCAGGCAGCAAAGGAAGTATGGAAATATAGTAAGCTAAGTCAAACAAGCAGAAACTTGTTCAAGAAGCAAATTCATCATTTTCCATTTTATTGCAAACTTTTTAGAAAAAAGGCAAAAGAGCAATTGACTTTCTTAGTGTCATTGAGAGAGAAGAGAGGAAAGAAGTCACCTAGGTTATTGGGATGCACAACCCTGTTGCCTTGACTGTCACAAATTGCATAGAAGTTGCTAGAAAACAAAACTGCAACAAAAAGGGCATAAGAACAATATGCCAAAATATTCAAAATTTGATGGTTTTCCCACCATTTTGAATAGGAATTCAACCAAAGCAACACCAATATAACAATAAACAAAACGCTGAAGCGAGGGGATAAAAAAAATTATCAAACTCAGCATCAAAAACCTCCTAAACCTAAAAGTTTCAAACTGTCAAAACCATCACAAAATTCATCAAACCTGTCAAACATTTCAAACCCAAAAAACCAGAAAAAACTCTCCAGTCAAAATATACTGTCAAACAAAACCAAAAGCCAAATATCCCAAGCATCCCACAAATACCAAACCTGCAACTTGTTACAGTAGAAAAATCCCAAACTGATAAAACTCTCAAAACTGTAACAAAGCCAAACACCAAAACCAACAACAAGAATCATCACAAAACCTCCAAAAACTGTCAAAGTCTGAGGACCTCAAAAACCAACATAAGCCAAATACCTAAAACCTATCAAACTTTCAAAAAACCTGAAACCTGTTAAACCAACAAGTCAAAAACCACAAAAATCACGAAACTCAAAACCTGTCAAAACCTCAAAGTTTCAAACTGATAAACAAGCATCAAAACATATCAAACCAAAACTGTAAGCAAACTTGCCAAAACCAAACCGATAATATAACCTGTAATCAAACCAAATCAGTAAAAAAAACACCATAATCAAAAACCAGGTCTCCAATCTGAACCATCATCAAAATACAAAAAATCAGCAAAGGCAAAAAACCATCAAGCTAACAATTATCATTTCCAAACTCACAAAACAGTAGTAAACCAAAAACAAAACCAGATAACAAATATCATCATCATTCAACAAAGATAATGAAAGAGTTACCAAAGATTCAGAAACACCCAAGCATTATCTTCATCTCCTCCCCCGTGCAGCTCTGGCCACCAAGAAGCATCGCCCTCAGTCTCACCGTCTCTCTATTTCACAGGAAGAAGATTCAACAGGTATAGTTTCTTCTCTCATTCCAAATCTTCCGTAATCATTCTTTTCATGCATTTAAAAGGAAGAACTTCAATAATTAACAGAATATCCAAAGATCAATTAAAAAAAAATTCGTAAAATTGAGAAAGAACAAAACTTCACCTTTTCAAGAAAAACCATTAGAGCTTGGTTAGGAGGCGAGAGAGAGTGTTTCGGCAACTGAGAGCTGGGGGGGAGGATCAGATAAACCAATTTTGAACCCCTTAGACATAAATTCATTTCAAAACTTAAGGTTTTCAAAAAGGTGCAAATCAGGATGAGTTAGAGAGCCCAAGAGCGATTTGTTTGCGAAATAAGGAAGGGACGAGTAGCGAGAATGAACAAAGTTGAACAAAATGGAAGGGATAAGTGAATGAAGGAGATGAGAGGCACCGCTGTAACAAAGGGTCAAGAACCCTAATTTGATTTGAACCCCTAATCAACAACTAAACTAACTTAAGACCATTGGGCCTGTTTCGTTTACAAACCCCTAAAGCCCATGCGCTATTTCTGGTCTCACCCCCCTCTTGGGCTTGTTCTGTATTTCAACATAACAACTATGTTTCCTTTGGGCCTTCTCCCAAATAGTCCTTTAAGGCCCATTGCATTTGTTTGTTTGTTAAATTGCTTTCCTTTACATTTATTTATTATTATGAAAAATGCTAAGAAAACTTAAATATTTTTTTATTAAAATTGATTTAGGTTTTATAATTTAATTTTTTATCATTTTTCTTTTTCTTTAATAAATTTGTTTTAGATTTCAAATAATAAAATACCAAAAATATAATACTAATTTAGTTTATTTGTTTTCTTTAGATTGTACATAATAAAACACAAAAAATAATAAAGATTTAATCAATTATATTTTTAGATTAGGTTTTACCTTTCTTTTTTCATGTAAATACTTAGCATTTCATATTTTGTTGATTTTATTTTCATGGATTATCATAAGTTTAATTAAATCGCACAAAATTTGATCTGGTTGTATTGTTTGATATTTGGATCTTCCTATCTCATTTGATTCATCCCCATTTGTAAACAATTGTACCCCCATTCCCGAACATTCTGTAATAGCTTAGAATTTCAATTCCCGCAATTTACTGTTTTCCATATACTGTATAATAATTAGGCATTTATGGCAAGATTCAAAAATCAATCGCTAGATGACCTAATCAAAGAATGAAATAACTTGAAACCAACACACTTTCTCACACGCGCACCTCTAGGGTAACCTCGCTCGTTGCCTCGGAAATACAATCATGTCCCTCGAATATGGGACGCTCTAGCAATGACCCTTTGATAAAAAAAGATTGTAGTCCCTCGATGACCCTCAATGTTGCCTTCGATTAAAACGGTCTCGTCCCTTACGAAAAATTGCTAAAGCGTCTCACAAGTTGCCTTCAATGATTGTAAAATTGACCCGCGCCTGTCCCTTCACATCCAATGGTGGGGCTTCTTACCAAATTGATGGTAAGATAACACCATTAAAAGGAGGAAGAAAAGAACAATTTAAGACCTTTCGAGTAGATAGATTCGCTCTTAGTTACTCGCTTGCTCACGATAAAAACTCTTACACCTACACTCTCATTTCAAAACATTTCCAAAAGACAAAACATTTTGTATACGTTCTTATAGAGACGAGAACCATTGCAAAACCTCTTTTCAAAACACTTTTTAAAACATGATTCACAAACACATCTTTGAACCACTTTTCGAAACAAAACTTTGTATACGTTCTTATAGAGACGAGAACCATTACAAAGAGATTTTTCAAAATACATTCGAAGCCCACACCACGAGCACACAATCAAATGAAAGCAAGTGATCTAAACGAGTAACTAAGAGCCCATGGAAAACCATGGATGGAAAGGGTGCTAATACCTTCCCGTTTCATAATCTACCCCCCGAACCCGAGAAATAATCTCAAAAGGTCTTTCCTGTGCTTTTTTACCTTTCCTTTTGGATAAAAGAAAAGTCGGTGGTGACTCTTGCTAACCGCACAAGTGCGATCGAAACGCAAAAACATCAAGTCAGTTCTCCCACCGCATCACAGAACTGGAGACTCTGCTGGTAAATTTTTTAAAGTGGGGTTACCTTATGGCTAGATCACCTTTACTTGCTTACATTGATTGATTTGTTTGCTTTACATTTTGGTTCCTTATTTGGGTTTGTTTAAATCCTACACCCAGATTTGGGGACACCTTTTAGGTAAGTAGCAATTGACTGCGAGGGAACTGTTAGGGGTATACCGACATGGTTGAAGCAGTAGCTACGTTGATGTGGCACTTTGGTTGGTACCGGTAACCCTTGAGTTGAATCAAGGAGAGTACGGGGCCGCCGCATGGTGTCGTAAAGCATCAACTGACCTTAGAACCTTACTTGACCAACTTGGCCATTACAACCTAGTGAGATGACCGGTTTTGGTGTAGAGCTGAAAATTGGTTGATACTCGATGCTACACTCATTGAGACTTGACCCCTGAGTTTTGTTCGGTTGCGAGTCAATTTCTTATTGAACGAAGCTTGTGGGAAAGGTCAGTGATATTGAGATCCCTTAGAACCAGATTACTATTAACTAGGACAGGTTGAGCCAACCAAACTTCAAGAGGGTACTTACCTACAAACTCCATGCAAGCCTAAAACTAAGGACTTGTCTGCTTTGTGTGAATATGATTATTTGTATATAAACTTGCTTACCTCGCATATCCGTACATAATATCATAACATCATACCATATCATTTTCAATAACCATTTCAAGGATCTCGAGGGTCTTTGATGCAGGGTCACGTTGAACCAGACGTCTACCAAAGGGCAAGAGGATTTATTTTCCTCTAAACAAACACCGTCGAAGATCAAGTACAAAAACATGAGTCAAGGGCTATTACCCACTCGACATGGTGAGCTTGATTCTCGTGAAAGACATCCACCGATACAAAGTTCTCCAATCAAAGTTGTTGATCGAAGTTCAACTTATAACATTTTCTTGTGTTTACCCCGCGAGATCCTTGAAAACATGCATCCACATATCATGCATCATATCATGACAGGTTTCTCCCTTACAGGTCTCCTTATCTTCCTGCTGTTTATTTCAGTAAGATGGATATGGAACAAACAGTGAAAGATCTCCAAGCTCAAAATGCTCAATTCCAACAAATGTTGCTGGCTATGGCTAAGGGGCAAGAGGACCTGAAAGCTCTCCTTCTCAAAGAAAAGAAGAAAAAGTCCAAGAAGTCAGTAGGCGTCTTGAACTTGAGAAGAAGACCTAAAGCCCTAGATCTTTCAACTCCATCCAACATAGGGGATAGCCTTGAAGAAGACCACAATTTGGAGATTGATGAAGTTGAAGTTGACTACTCCGAGGAACAACATCCTCCCGCTGATGACAAGTACAAACAGTTGGAGGATCGCCTCAATGCAATGGAGATTCAACAGATAGTTGGCTTGGATTTAGGAGACATGGGTTTGGTTTCTGGAGTGGTCATCCCGCCAAAGTTCAAAATCCCTACCTTTTCCCTGTACGATGGGGTCTCTTTCCCTAAGATGCATTTAAAGTCTTATGTCCGCAAGATTCAACCATACACAACTGATCCAAAGCTTTGGATCCATTTCTTCCTAGAAAGCCTGGTATGGACTCAACTCGAGTGGTTCTATCAATTGGAGAGTTCTCGCATCCACACCTGGGAGGATTTAGCTGCTGTTTTTTACAAACAGTATCAGTACAACGCTGATCTTGCACCAACTCGCATGCAATTACAGAATATGACCATGGGTTCCAACGAGAGCTTCAAAGGATACGCCCAAAAGTGGAGAGATATGGATGGTAGGGTGCAACCCCCTTTAACTGACAGGGAGCTGATCGACATCTTCATGGGAACTTTGACCGGGCCTTTTTTCAAACACCTAATCAGAAGCTCCTCGGTCGGGTTCACCGAGCTGATACTGACTGGTGAAAGGGTCGAAGCTGGCATCAAAAGTGGAAAGATCTAAGGAGTTACACCCTCTGACGTTCAGAAAAAACCAGACAATGGAAAGAAAGAGTCCAATGCTGTGTATAGCCGAAAGAGTCGTCATGATCAACAGGTAGGGGCAATCCTGATCTCTAATCCTACATCTGTTCAACAAAGACAGGGCAATAGGCGTAGGGTAAGATATCAAGAAAGGAAGTACACTGACATCAACATGCCTTTGTCTCAAGCATTACAACAACTGCTGAAGGTGAAACTGATCAAACTAAAGGATCGTCCTTAAAATCTTGATAACTCCTCTTCTAAGTACAATTCGAGCGTAAGATGTGCCTATCATTTTGACAGTCCCGGACATGACAACGACGGCTGTTGGACTTTGAAGAACAAGATTCAAGACATGATTGATGCTAAGGAGATCGAGTTTGACCCTCCAGAGACTCCAAACGTGATCACTGCTCCTATGCCAAATCATTGAAGGCTTTTGTTTCATTTGAATTTTCAAGTTGTAATTTCTTTTGTTATTCAAACAGTTACCTATTAATGTCAAACTTTGTTTCATTAATGCATTGCATATGTTTGTCTTGAATTATGTGGCTTCTTGGGAAGGTTAAACTATATTTCCAGATTTATTTCTCATCTCACAGCCACCTGTGAACCTTTGTTCAAGTTGTTGAAGAAAAGTCAGACAATGAATTGGAATGAGGATTGTTAGAAGGCCTTTGACAAAATAAAAGAGTATTTACAGGAACCTCCGATACTCATGCCGCCAGTGGAAGGAAGGCCACTAATCATGTATCTAACTGTGTTGGAGAGCTCAATGGGTTGTGTTCTCGGTCAGCACGACGAGATAGGGAAGAAAGAGCAGGCTATTTACTACTTGAGTAAGAAGTTTATGGAATGCGAATCAAGATACTCATTGTTGGAAAAGACTTGTTGTGCGTTTTCCTGGGCCGCCAAACGTTTAAGGTAATACATGTTAACTCACACCACCTACTTGATATCCAAAATGGATCCAATCAAGTACATTTTTGAGAGGCCAACTCTTACAGGCAGGGTAGCCCGTTGGCAGATGATACTCACCGAATATGATATCCAATACACTACTCAAAAAGAAATTAAGGGTAGTGTACTGGCCGACCATCTTGCTCATCAGCCCATGAACGATTATGAACCGATGAAGTTTGATTTTCCAGATAGGAAATTGTGTATATTCGGGATTGTAATATGCCAGACCCAAACGAAGGACCCGAGCCGGGATCACGTTGGACACTTGTTTTTGACGGTGCCTCCAATGCCATGGGCAACAGTGTCATAGCTATTATCACTTCCCCTGAGGGATACCACGTTCCTTTCATGGCTCGTATTTGTTTCGATTGTGCTAACAACATGGTCGAATATGAGGCTTGCATTTATGTCATTGAAGCGGCAATCGACCCACGCATCAAATTCTTGAAAGTTTACGGGGATTCCAATCTTGTTATCAGTCAGATTAATGGAGATTGGGAGACTCGCCATCAGAACCTAATTCCGTATCGTGAGCATGTTATGAAGCTGATTCCGTACTTCGAAGAGATCATGTTTGAGCACATTCCCAGAGAAGAAAACAATCTAGCTGATGCACTGGCAACTTTGTCCTCCATGTTCAAGGTTAAGTGGGCTAATGAGGCACCTTGCATTACTATCAGAAGTTTGAGTGAGCCAGCTTTCTGTTTTGAGGCCAGTTTGGAACAAGACGATAATCCTTGGTTTTATGACGTTAAACGGTATCTTGAAACACAAGAGTACCCTGAAGAGGCATCCGTCACAGATAATAAGTTCTTGAGAAGATTTTCAGCCAAGTTCTTTCTCAGTGGTGGTGTGTTGTACAGAAGGCATCATGATGGTCTACTGCTCAGATGTGTTGACAAGAAAGAAGCAGCTAGAATCATTGAGGAGATACATGAAGGTGACTTTAGGACCCATTCCAACGGGTACGCCATGGCTAAAAAGATCTTGCGAGCAGGTTATTATTGGTCCACCATGGAGACTGACTGTTATAATCATGCGCGGGTTTGCCACAAATGTCAAGTCTATGCTGATAAAGTGCATGTGCCGCCCGTACCTTTGAATGTCTTGACTTCTCCTTGGCTGTTTGCAATGTGGGGAATTGATATGATCGGCAAGATTGAACCGAATGCGTCCAATGGGCACCGTTTCATTCTGGTTGCCATTGATTATTTTATGAAATGGGTCGAAGCTGCATCCTATGCCAATGTCACCAAGCAAGTGGTAACTCGGTTCATTAAGCATTATATTATCTGTCGCTACGGAGTGCCTGAAAAGATCATTACCGATAATGGGTCTAACTTGAACAAAAAAATGATGAAGGAGCTTTGTGAGTCCTTCAAAATAAAGCATCATAACTATTCCCCATATAGACCAAAGATTAACGGCGTTGTCGAAGCGGCCAATAAGAATATCAAGAAAATCGTGCAGAAGATGGTGGTAACCTATAAAGATTGGCATGAGATGCTTCCTTTCGCTTTGCATGGTTATCACACCACTGTGCACACTTCGACTGGGGCAACCCAATTTTCATTGGTTTACGGCATGGAAGCAGTATTGCCGGTAGAAGTTGAGATTCCTTCTCTTAGGGTCATGAGAGATGTTGAGCTGGATGGAAGTGAATGGGTTCAGAATCGGCTGGACCAGTTGGAACTTATTGATGAGAAAAGGTTGGCGGCTGTATGTCATGGTCAGGTATATCAATAAAGGATGAGGAAAGCTTTTGATAAGAGGGTACGTCCTCAGTGTTACAAACCAGGCGACCTTGTGCTCAAGAGGATAATTCTTCCCCAGGGGGATCCCAGGGGCAAGTGGGTTCCAACTTATGAAGGTCCTTTCGTGGTAAGAAAAAATTTCTCTGGAGGAGCGATAATGCTCACGACTATGGATGGAGAGTACTTCCCTATCCCTGTGAATGCTGACGTAGTTAAAAATACTTTGCATAAAAAAAACCCGCTAAACTGAAAACCCGAAAGGGCAGTTTAGGCAAAAAGAGGGTGTCCTAGTGAATTGAAAACCCGAAAGGGCGATTCAGGCAAAAGTTAGGGACTTAAAGAAAATGACTACGTTCAGCATAAGATCCTTTGTTGCTTTCCTTCATTCTGTCACCTGGCATAAGCTCGAGGCTAATCCAAGAATGACTTGTCTGAAAGGAGGAAGATAAGAGTCATAAGAGTCATAGCAGAGTCGGGACTTGATGGATGTTTACATTCACACTGCCATTTGTAAACACTTATTTGTTTTGATTTTGTAATTGCTTGCTTCTAAATGTAAACGCCTTTTTCATAGGCTGATCTCTCAAAATCAATCAAATATCTTCTTTCAAGTATGCGTATGCATTTCTTTTCTCCCTTTTTACTATTTTGTTTGCAAAAACGTCCAATATTTTTTATAAGCATGGACATATAAACTTCGTGGCCCTTACATAGATATGATAATCTAAGTCACGATTGGTTGATCTCTTGAAATACGGATAACAAACACCACTACTACTGTGCAAGGGGCATGTTTGTTTCTCTGTTTGGCGGACCTCTCTTTCACTCTTTTAGGCATTTTTGCCTTGCGGTTTGGTTTCACAGATCTGGGCTGTTGGTAAAAATCATGGGTCAGGGTAATATCAAGGTTACGGTAGGATCGGCAGGATCGGCAAACCTAGTTGGAAATGTTTCTTCCCCATAATGGCTTTTATTACGTTTTCTTTGTCGCACTTTCATGTGTTATCTTGATTGATTGTTTTTAGCATTGTCTGCATATATATGATTTTGTTTATAGCCGAATGTCAGTCTTGATGCGTTGAATATTTTTGCCTGAAAAAAAAAGGGGGTTTCATTTTACTCAATCCCTCCTGTATCACTCTTTAATCGATTTTTCGGGCATTTTGATACCAATTGTGCCAATTCTTTAGTTAGCCAAGAGTTTGGAGGAAGGAGTTTAGCTGAAAACGATGACTGTAGTGGTATGCTTTTTGAGTAGAACCCCGTTGATGATGTACAGACATTGTTTCAATCCCCAAACGCTGGAGATATAAGGGAGTTAGACCCTCATTAACCCCTCTGAGCCTTCGAAGTAGGAGTTTTCTTTCTGTTCGAAAAATAAAAA
Organism: Vicia faba; assembly: GCA_948472305.1. Taxonomy (NCBI): domain Eukaryota; kingdom Viridiplantae; phylum Streptophyta; class Magnoliopsida; order Fabales; family Fabaceae; genus Vicia; species Vicia faba. The sequence goes on along the minus strand of OX451740.1, from coordinate 1,303,895,555 downwards.
TAAACGTTCTTTTTTTAACCAGGGGCAGGGTAGATGTTCAGTTGATTTTCCCAAGCATTTAAATTTCAGAAGGAGTGTCCCCTCTGAGGATCACTGCAGTTTATCTTCCACATCACAAGATCAAAAATGTCTAAAAAATGATGTTCATTTCCTCACAAAGTCCTGAAGTCGAGATCGAATCGATACAATAATGGCTATCCCTCGCTGACCAAGGAATGAGGCATTTGTTTTCAAAAACAGAGAGAAATAAAGAAAAAGTTCAAAGATCTAAAGTCACATTGACTTGTTCAAAATGGAAAGCACGAATAAGAAAGAAACAAAAGGCCCCGCTAAGTCGAAACTTGAAAATAAGTCGCTTAGTCAAAAGTTAGGGCATCCCGCTGGACTCCCAAAATGGAAATTCAAAAGATTTTGTCCAGGAAAAAGTTAGGGAAAAGAGAGCCTAAAAGGCCGAAAAAGATTATTCAATAAAACTTTCATAAAAAAGAAGAGGAACAATAATATCAACAACAAAAGCATCATAAGGAAAGCGACGATCACGTTGGAGGATTTGTCGTGATCACTCAACCATCATAAATCCTTTTGAAAGGTGAACGCTCGTGTAAAGTAAACTGAATTTAGGACAGGAGAATATCACGAAGGGGGTGGGCACCAAATAACTTGAGCCTTGAAAAACTTTTTTTCAAAAGAACCTTGAACCAGGCCACGCTACAACCTCTAAAAGTCCTAACTGAAATAGGGGTTTAACTCAAAAGCATACTACAACAGGATGACATTTCCTAAACTCTCCAAATATATGTTGCATAGTCGTGTTGGTATCTTATCGCCCGCGTTTTGACTCGTTTTTCAAAAAATGAAAGAGAAGTTTCAAAGAATTTTTGCACTCTAGCCAGTGATTCGTTCACAATAGAGATGCGGAATTTTGTTAAAATTTTCAACTTAAAGGTTTAAATAATTATCGCATCAGGTCTATCATTCTCAATAAACATTTTTACTGTATGCAAAACAGCTGTTTGACATAAAAAAAAAAGTTTACACGTTGAATACCTCTAAAGAGCTTAATGATGGTCAAAAAGGGAATGTTCGGCTTTCTTCTTCTGCTTATCCCCTGTGAGGTTTCGTTTACCCTGTGAAGTTTCGTTTACCTTGTGAAGTTTCGTTTCCCCAGTGAAGTTTCGTTTCCCCGGTGAAGTTTCGTTTCCGCATCAAAGTTTTGTTACTCCAGGGATTTCCTTTCAAAAAGCCTCGTTCCAAGACTTCAAGTTTGGATATGTCGCCTATCACCAATGGAGTCGTTAAGTCGGAACCCACATTTTGAAGGAGCTTCAACTTCCCAACGAATTTTCCAATAGAGATCCCTCGCTTTGACCTCTCATTTCCCAGCTGATTTGTTGACCAGGGCATCCTTATGTTTAGGATCTTCTCTTATTCCCCAGTAAGGTCGTTACTGTGTGACTATCTACATGACCCGTTCATTGGTTTCACTCCAGGAATCTTTCTCCAGCAAGAAAATCTTCAACAAAATTCTGTATCCCCGGTGAAATCCCGTCTCCTCAGCAGAGCTTTACTCCCCCACCAAAGGTTTTCACCCCTTTACGTCAGATTTTTTGTTTTGGTGTCATCCTCAACACGGCCGCGCGCTGTCTTTTCTAGAAATTACAGTCTCGCCCTGATCTTCTCGCTCAACGTCTAATCTTCAGATAAGCGTCCTTCTTCAGAAGCTACAGTGCCGATCTGATCTTCTATAGGAGTTTGCGATTGGATTTTTGCAGTTCCTCAATATTTGTGGCCCGTATCTGCCGGTTACTCGTTTGTTTCTCCGCGGAGCCCCATATCTTCGAGGTTCCCTCTCTAGCGGTTCCCCGTATTTTCTCCTCTCCTTTGGATTTTGCAATTTATTTTTGCAAGTCATGTCAGATTCGGACTTCTTGGTTATTGGCTTCTCAATTGGCCATTCCCCAATGAAACTTTTAAACATGCATCATTATGTTGCATCTGCCTAAATGCGCAACATTTCCATTATATGGAGCATTGCGCTATATATAAAAAAAGGAATTCAAACATGCATCGGAACATAAGCCATTATTATTTCCGTCATCCCCAGTGTTTTGCTAATACTTCAGATTTGATCCCCAGCGAGGTCTTCATCCTCATTATACACCCCATACCAATATCCTTCTGACGTCAATCTTTTGTTTGTTTAAGTGTCCACTTTTGACTATAGTTCAGTTTTGCCCTGGCACGGTCTTCTCAGGTTTAGTCTTCACTACCCTCTCCGGTTCATTCCAATGTCTATTGATGCACCTTTTCGAATACTAGTTCCGTCCCGATATTCGTTTCCAACAGGTTTTTAGGTGTACGCCCTAATCTCCTTGCTTTGGGTCGAGTTTCGCCTCATCGCCTGTGCATGAAATCCAGTTTTATCCTGGTACTCATCTAGTTTAGTTTTGCCTAACTAGTTATTGAGTCGAGTTTCGTCTCGTCTTTGTTATCATACCTTGGGCCCTTTGACGGTGTTCGTTTACCGAGTGTAGTGTTTGTACTGCGTCCCTGGTTTGAAATCAGTCTCCTTTGTTCCTTGGATGCTTCTATCAATTTTCGTCACTGTTTATCCATTGATCCGAGACCGGCAAGTGCTCTGAGAAACATGCACTCTCATCACTTCACTTTGGGTCGAGTTTCGCCTCGTTGCCCGTGCATGAAATCCAGTTTTATCCTGGTACTCATCTAGTTTAGTTTCACCTAACTGGTCATTGAGTCGAGTTTCGTCTCGCTTTTGTTCCTCATTTATGAGATTCTTTCAGTTCCTTCATACTGTCTATCTTAGTTGAGATTAGCAAGTGCTCCTAGAATCACACACTCTAGCCACTTTTGCTTTGGGTCGAGCTCATAGTTTCGGCTCCTCGCTCGCGTACATTTTCTTTTCTAGAGATTAGTTTTGCCTATACTCTGTGGTTTGAGTTTTATCTCACCCTTTTTGAAGCCCAGTTTTGCCCTGGCACATTTGTCCGGAAGTTTAGTTGCATCTAATCTTCTTTGTTTTTGTTCTGTTTCAATCTGCGTTATAGCTCCATTCTGACACATGTCTTGGAGGTTTTCTGCTTCTGTTTCCATTTCTTTCAAGAGTGTAAATTTTCGGGTTCTTTCGTATTCAAACATCTTCAATCTTGAACGCTCGAAAGTTATCACGTTTCTCACTTATCATGTTGAAGAAATTTGAATAGGGGAAGCTGTTGCACCCCAAAATTTACCCTCTTGATTTAGGCTTATGTTTCATCATGAATATCATATTGCATTGCATTCATACATTGTGATGGGATCAAAGTACTTTGGTTATCAAGTCTTCCTCAAGCCTTGAAGGTTGTTTGCATTGACAAGTTGCTCAAGTAGAATCTTATCATCTAAACCTCTAGATCTTTTAAGCTTAAAAGTTATTGCATATCTCAAGATGTTTCATCCATCTCTTTGGATCATCAGAGGATTGAAGTTTGTGTTTGACTACAAGGAGAATCACTCTTTGGATTCACCAGTCAAATTAGGGTTTTGTTGAGCAAGGCTATTGGCCAATATACAAGTATTTATTTTGGGAGCTACCACATCTCATTGGTATTTGAAAAGTCCTTGCACAAGGAATTGGTCATGATACCCAGAGGATTTGAAGTTTTAAGGATGATTCATCTGTCTCTTGAGATGTTGATCAAAACTAGGGTTTGGGTTTTTATCTGGATTTCTTGAGAATTTTGAAGTGAAACTTTGCACATGGACTTTATATGCTTGTAAGATCATATGTTTGAATTTTTAATCATCAATTGTGAAGGGAAGTGGATCAATTGATTCAGAGGGGCAAAATGGTCATTTTGGTCAAAATCAGTCAAAGTCAAGGTTGACCAAGTGAATTTTTGGCCAACCATCAATTCAAGGATGTACTTTCCATATTTCAAGTCCATTTTGATTATTGGATCAAAGAGATTAAGGTTTGGGTTGAAACTTATTCATGAAGAAACCCTAAAAGTTTCTAATTTTGGAAAATAAGGACTTAATTTCAAAAAATCATATTTTATTCATCCTTGATCAAGAAGATGCAAATTAAATATGCTTGGATATCTAAGATAATTATCTTTCACCTCCTTTTGGTCTCATGACCAAATTGGCAAGGAATCAAAAGTTATGGTCTCTTGAAGTCACACAATTATAGGTCATTTTTCAAATTTAATGAATTTCAAGCCAAATTTTGAGGACCTTAATGGATTCAATTGAAAAAAATCTAAACTAAGGGATTGTATATGTTTTCAATACCTTTCCAAATTGTACTCATTTGTGTCAAAACTCAAAAGTATGAGCAAGTTGCGAGTTTTAGATTTTTGGGGCATTTTATTGAAATTTGGAAAATATGCAAAATGGCCATTTCTTGCAAACTCAAGTTTTAGTCATTCTCCTTGCTTCTAATCAATCCCATTGGTAATTTGTGACATGCTGAGGCCCATCATGCCAAAGTTTGAGCAGCGCATGGGCAAATGAACAAGGAATTCGTGGTTTTGCAAAAACTTGCTCAAAATTGCCTAATCACCAACACAAGCTTAATGCAAGGATTTAAGTCCTAATCTTGTTGCTAATCTCTTCCTGGGGACAAATGGTTTAAAATGCACGCAAAAAGCAAGCCAACGCACGAGGGATTGAGAGACTGCATGTGCATACTTGATTTTGGCCAAAAGGAGATTTCATTCTTTCCAAGAGCTTTCAGCGCGAAAAACCTATCCTACCCTCCTCCTGATGCTCTATATATTGAGAAGCAAGCTTCAGTTTGAAGGGTTCGTGCCTCATTTCATCAATCAAAGTTAGAAACTCCATAGCTTGTTGCTCTGCATTTTTCTTCGATTCTTCCATCTCCCTCGCGCGTTTTGGCCAATTCTTCTTGCATTCTCTTCTCCAAGTGATAAGGATTGTAGATCGAAGCTTGGATTGCAACTGGAGTGAAGGAGACAGTAGATCCATTTTTTCCCGATGGTTTGAATTCTCAACTTTGAATTCTGATTTCTAGCCATGCTTCGTGTGATTTAAGTTCATAATCATGTTGTTTGAAGTCTATGTAATGATTCTGAAGCTTTATAGCATTTAATTTGATGAATTATGCATGTTTGAATGTTCTGAAACTCGCGATGCAGAAGTTTTTGTTCATGTTCATGGCTTGATTGTGGACAATGTGATTGATGATTTGATTTGATTCGAATTACTATGGATTCCTTGCCATGCAAGCTTTGATTTGCCTTTGATTTCATGAAAAATGATGCAAAATTGAGCATGTTGTGTTGATCTGAAAGTGAGCCTAATCCTGAGAAGATGCGCGCATTTTTTGAACATTCAGAGGTTAAAGATGATGTGGTGGCACATCATGATTGGTCCGTTTGAAATTTTTGGATCATTTGAATTTTTAATTTATACATTGATTTCCATAATTTTATTTCTTGCTCAAAAATGATTGGAAAATTCTGAAAAAGTTATCATAAATTCAAAATAATATTTCTGACTTTGTGTTTTTTTTTTGATGATTTTTTTAAAATATTTTGATTGGTTCAAAAATTGTTAGGTTTAATTAATTAATTGATCAAAGATAATTTTTTTTAATAGTTCCTTTGACCTAAAAAATCCACAAAAATTACTTGAGACTCCCAAAATAATGTGAAAATTGATTCTGACTTTGGTTCATCATTTTTATTATTTTTGATTAAAAATTTAATTTCAAAGGTTATTTGTAATATTTGTTTGTTTTTCTTATTTTTAATACTTCTATTAATTCAAAAATTCCAAAAAAATCATGTAATCTTGTTTTTGATCATAGAATCTGATCATATTTTTGTTTTTCCTTTTTTGTGATTTTTGGTTTTGTTTTGTATTTTCTTGCCTTTAAATAATAATTTCATTATTAATTGTTTTTTTTTTTGTTTTTAATATTTTCCTTTTATCCAAAAAATCACAAAAATTCAGGGATGTATGTTTTTAGTCCAAACATTTGAATATAATTTTGGTTGGCCATTCTCTGACTTTTTGATGTAAATATTATTTTGATATGTGAATATTTGTTAATTACATAATTGTTTGAATATTAATTTCTTGCTTGTCTTTTCCTAATTCAAAAAAAAAATATGAAAAAATGTATTTTCTGACATTTAGGGTTTCTTTATATTTTGCATGACCTTGGTTTGATTTGTTTAGGTTTTGATCCTATTTAATTAATATTTAGGATTAAAAATAAAAATTTAGGGTTTTGTTGCTTATGGTCCAAGTTTCATGTTCAATACCCTTGTGCCTTGGGCTTTTGTTTGATTTCAGGTCTTGATCATGGTTCATGAATGTTTTGGGAATTTGAAAACCATTTTTATTGAATTATTTGACTTGGTTTGACATTTTTCCACAAATAATTTTGAAAACTTGTCTAGTTTGGTGGTTTTGCCAACTAGTCTTAAACTTTGCACTTCATTTGACCTCCTCCCCAATCATTCATGAACTTAGGGCTTGTATTCTAACTTCTAAACACTTCCAAGATGTTATGTTTTTTTTTTGGTTTGAATTATGGATCTTTATTTCTATTTTTGATGTAATTTTGAAGTGAAGGTACCCAATTATGTTTGCATGACTTATTGCAATTTGTTAGATGGCCAATGAACTTGAGTGAGGCCTATAATTGGGAACTAATGATCATGTTGGTTATGACTTATCCATGTTAACTCAAGCCATTCCACTTAGAAGCCTCATGTTTGAATATTTTGAACCATCTAATGCATTATGTAGGTTTCATCTCCTATTGTATTCATGAAGTTGTGTTTGAACCAATTGTGCATGATTGAAATGTGTTTGCTACTGACTTTTATGGTCTTTGTTCATATTATTATCAAGCTCTTATGATCCTTGATTGACATTCAATTGTCAATTCAACATGGTGATAGAAAGGAGCAACATTCCCCTGTTTTTTTTAACCTAATCTGTGCATATGCTTGTTTCTTCTTGTTCATCATGTCTAAAGCCATCATGTTTGTTCTCACTTTTTCACCTTATGGAATACTAACTTGGTTGTTGAATGTGCGAGGTACTCTGAGAAAGTTGCCATTTCTGGCTTGTGGCTTCTTGTGTTTCACTTTATTTGTGAAACACAATCTATTATACTGGCATTGTTTTTTGTGCTTGGCATGTTTGATGGTTTATGCAGGATATAAATACATATGATTGTGAATGCCATATATTTCCCATGGGACTTGTTCATATCTGATAGATTCCTGACTCAATTTGTTTACTGATGCCAGCTTGCTTGAAGTTTCTCTGGGTTTCTTTTGTTCTTGCTTGATTTCTACAGATAGTTATCTGTTTGGTATTGTACTACCTCCTTTCTCCCATTTCCATTTTGCATAATTCTCTAATTGCATGATGGGACCTTTGTTGCTGATATATGTCAGGAGTCCCTCTGGTTTTTGTCTGATTGCATGTATTTTGTTTGTTTTTGATCGATGAGTCACTCAATTTAGAAATTGAGATCACGACTTCCCTCTTATTGCATGTTCCCTATAGGATGTTTATTGCTTTTCTTCTTTAATTGTTGATCGATGAGTCACTCAATTTAGACATTGAGATCATGACTTCGCTCTCATTGCATGCTCCCTATAAGATGTTTATTGCTTTTCTTCTTTAATTGTTGATCGATGAGTCACTAAATTTAGACATTGAGATCACGACTTCGCTCTCATTACATGTTCCCTATAGGATGTTTATTGCTTTTCATCTTTAATTGTTGATCGATGAGTCACTCAATTTAGATATTGAGATCACGACTTCGCTCTCATTGCATGTTCCATATAAGATAGTTTTGTTAAGCTTTCTTTGACATGCTGATTAAGGTAGGAATCCATGTATGCAAACGTAGGATAGGACTTTCCTTTATCCTCAACCTTAGGTTCAACCATTGTATGATAACACTAGGGATAGTGCTAGGCTAGTTCCCCTTAGTTGTTTTTCCTTTCTTTGCATTTTGCATCTTAAAACAAAAATCTGTTTTCTTGGCAAATCATAAGATCACCTCTAATAAACTCAAACTCTTATTCATAATAAAATATACAAACCAATCTTACGTTGTATGTGTTATCTTGAAGCCGATGTTTCGCCATCGCACATGTCTGTTATCCTACTTTGATTCTCAATATCATTGTTAGGTGTGATATTTTGCTATCTGTTTCATTGATGTTTCACCATCTTTGCCATGTTATCTCTTGGTGGATGTTTCTCCATTGCACATTTATTTGAAGCTGGTGTTTCGCCATCACACATGTCTGTTATCCTACTTTGATTCTCAATATCATTGTTAGGTGTGATATTTTGCTATCTGTATCATTGATGTTTCTCCATCTTTGCCATGTTATCTCTTGGTCGATGTTTCGCCATCGCACATGTCTGTTATCCTACTTTAATTCTCAATATCACTGTTAGGTGTGATATTTTGCTATCTGTTTCATTGATGTTTCGCCATCTTTGCCATGTTATCTCTTGGTCGATGTTTCGCCATCGCACATTTGTTTGAAGCCAATGTTTTTCCATCGCATCTGTTGTTATCTTGCTTTGATTCTCAATATCATTGCTAAGTGTGATGTTTTGTCATCCGTTTTATCATTTGATATCTTGCCATCTTTGACATGTTACTTTGTTTTTACTTAGTCGATGTTTGATCACCTCATTTGTTTGATTGTTTTACTGGATGTTTTGCCATCTTGACTATCTTTGTTTGTCTTAATTAAAAAACACAAACCAACCAAAACACGTAAGCCGAACTACGACTGCTCTGATTCCTTATAAGGGATACGTAGGCATTGGGGTAGGGTCCAACTGAGCGCATCTTTTTATTTTCCCTACATTGTTTTCTTCTTCCTTTTTCATGCATTCCCTTTTTAGTTCTAAGCCATAGACATAGGATTTGACCACACCCATTAGATTAGACAACAAGAGTGGATACCGTAGAGTACTACGAGCGTGTGGGGTGCTAATACCTTCCCCTCGCGTAACAGACTCCCTTACCCGATATCTCGGTCAAAAGACCGTGATTTCTCCCTTTCCAGGTTTTCTCGAAGTTTACCTTTCCCTCCATATGGGATAAAAGACGTTCGATGGCAGCTTCATTATTTGATGATTTTCAGCCGGTGGTTTCACTTACGATTTGCATTTTCATTGAGAATTGAGAGAGATACTTGGGATTTTCGTGCTCGCTATTTTTCTGGTTTTCTTCAAATTCAGCCTTGCACAGTTTATATATATTTGGCGCAAAGGTATCATTAGAATCGTCTTGAAGAGACGAAGCTAATGATACCGGTCTGGTTCTCTAATTTTACAGTTTATGGAACCTCAATTTAGGGCGTCTGGAGGTTGAAGACCACCTAGTGTCGTGCTTCAGCCCATGATAGCGTGACATGTGATTTTTTTAAATACTATCCAATGCATTTGTTTTACCATCCGCATGTCATAGGAACCCTTGAATCTGATTACTTTCATTAGTCAGACTTCATCCAACACGCCAGATTTTAAGTCACTTATAATTATTAAAAAATGATTTGGTGTAATTTCCAAAAAAGACCATGTATGCACAGCGCGGCAGATGCATTGAATCTGTTTACTAACACGTTTTGACTCTCATCCAATGGTCCATACATTTCAGACTTTATTTTTATTTTCTTATTTTTTATATTTAATTGTTTTTTAACTTCAAAAAATCATAGAAAATTCATTTTGACCCAAAAATTCTGAAAAAATTCACAAAAATGTTTTTAAATATTCTCTTTCTGATTTTTATTTTTTCATAATTTTATTTTCAGATTTGATATTTTTTTATAATTTTTCCTTTATTTTGACTTGTTTCAAATTATTTAAAAAAATACTTTTTGATGTTTTTAAATTCTGAAAATTTTCATAAAATTCATTTTACTCATTTCTGACGTTCTGAAACTTTTCTAGAATTTTATTTTGACTTATACTATTTTTGATCTTTTTTTCACTTGTTTGAGTGATTTTAATTAGTTTAAAAATACTTTCCTGTTTTAAAAATTACCAAAAAATTTATAAAAATATTTGAGGTCAGCTCTGACTTTTTAGCCTTTTTAAATTTTTCTTTGATACTTTGAACATAGTTTACTATTTTACCTTTTATTTTCATTTAACAATTTAAAAATCATTTTTCCTTTTTTATTTAATTCATTAAATGCAATTTATTTTTTAATATATTCTGGCTACGTGATTGTTGATCATAAACTTCATTAACATCATTGGATCTTGAGTGTTGAGTTTAACTCCACTAAAATGGATTGATGATTTTAATGATAGTTTGATTAAATTTTTTATTCAAATGTATCCCCTCCCTCTTCATCTCATCCTCTTCTCTTTTGTGCTACATGTTGTTAGAGGATGATCTACATATCATCACTCCAAACATATGGCACGTAGATTTCTATTGACCGACCTTAAAATAGGTGCGACTTATATATAAGTCCACTTACGATTGCTTAACATAGCGCTAAATTTTATCCCGATTTAAAAATTAATCATTCATGGCCCAAACCTATGTTTGCAAACCCAATTATGTTTAATTTGAAACCTTTGATCCAATAACCTTGAGATTAATTTTTAGGAGTCTTTGGTCTATCAGTCCTCTAATGAATCTTCATAAACTTTGGTCTAAGTGAATCACCTAAACATCATTTATTATTTATTGTTACCTTGATATTTTGAGATGAATGATATACTTGACAAAAAGCAAATGAAACTTCTTGTTGAGAGGCTTTGATTTTATCAATCTTCTAATGAGTTTTCAAATACAAGTTTCAAGATGGTCATTCAACTAACCTCTAATTTCTAATTCATTAACAATTGACTTTTATTTCTATGCTTTTACTTTATGCTTTTACTTTAAGTACCATTTATCTAAGCATTTACATTTCATGCTATTTTCATCTTTGCTCACTTGAGTATTTATCTTTATGTCATTTTGTTATGCTCACTTGAGCTTTTAATTTTCTTTTTGAAGATACCTAATAATCAACTTGAAAAATAAAAAACTTAAAGGTTACTTGGACTATTTGGTTACTATCCTTGGCATTTTGGAGTTTTGGACTTCCCGGACCTAGGAGTAGAGACCTTGACTTACCTAAAGACCTTGGTGACTTCTATTGTTATTTTGTATTAAGTTCTTGGGGTTTACCCTGATAAATTAGGTTGTTTCTTTTCCGTGTGTGCAGGTTATTCTGATTATATGCTTTGTCTGTGATTGGGAATTCATTTGTATACAATTGTTACTCTGCCCAATTTTTGTGAAGACTTAATGCATTTGAAGTTTGGTTTTCTTAAGAGGTTTAGTATCCTTGCTTTCTTGGTTTTAAGTCCAAAGAATGGGAATTCTACGTTGACTCATTGTGTCAAGTGTTGGCTTATTATTGGTTAGATGGTTATTTTCCCTAGTTTTATCTTATGCTTTAGGATAGTGTAGCAATAAAAAATGTAGCGGGATAAATCAGAGATCGAGCTATTAATTAAATCGACTCGCAAAGCAAGAGTCGCCACTACGCTTTATTATTTCCAAGGGAAAAGGAAAAAGAGCGAAATAAAACCCTTAAATATGCAATGTAAAATAGTACTTAAAAGTAATGAAAATACAACGCGTTTTTGAAAAGAGACCTAAAGTTCGGGGATTGGTTATGCAATGGGAAGGTATTAGCACCCAATGCATCTGCGGTACTCCACAGGAACCATTTGAAATATCTTTTATTTTTTGGTTTAAAATGGTTTGTTTGATTAAAATGGTTCGTTTGGCTAAAAATGGGTATGGACGAGATTTTGAAGATACGACGATCTGTGTCGAAGTTTTGACTTAAAAGTGTGAGTTTGAAAATTGAATCTTTTAGGAAAATCGAATTAAGTTTGGAAAAATAGTAAATAGAAAAAAAAATGAATGAGGGTATTCGCATGATCATATGATATATTTTTGATGACATAAAGTCAACAAAATTAAAATATTTCCCTTGGAATTGAGATGGACGAAATATAAGGATTAAACGACCGAGAATAATGTTAATTATAGCGACAACTGAGCAATTAAATAAATAACGAGAGTTAAATTATTAGCATGCATTTTTAAACAAAAATTAAATAAAAGATTAGTTTATAAGCATGTATTTAGACAAAACTAAATAAAAATTAACATGTATTAGGATAATTAATAAACAGAAGATTAAATAAAAACTATTTGAATAATTAATAACTAGCAAAATAAACAACATGTATTAGCTTTTGAAAGAAGTTTATAAATAAACTAGTTAATGTTTTGGTTATCAAGTATATTTTAATAAAATTTAGAAATAAGACTAAAAGAATCAACGTTTTAGTAGCATGCTTTGTCAATTGAACTGTGTTGTTTATCTATCATATCTATACTTTTATTAATAAATAAGGTGATGATGGGAATGAGATTGGGCCAAAAGGCCCAATGGGACCGACCCGGTTGGGCAGAGGCAAGGATGCGTTTTGAAACCCTAAAACATAAAGAAAGGCGCCGCGGCTGGGAGTATTGGAAAGGGTAAATTGCGGATTAATTATTATAGTTTCCAGTAAAAGCAAAAAAACAAAAAAATGAAACAACAACAAAACTATCCTCTCTCTCTCATGGATTACTGTCAACTTCCTCTCTCCCTATTCTAAGTTTACGTCATCTTCGCTCAACCAACCATCACCAACAATTCCTCTCTCACAAAGTTCCCTGTTTTCTTCTGCAACGCTTTCCTTTTACCCTGCCTCGCCTGCCAAATCTTCTCTAAAATGTCGGGATCGAGGCCATACTTAAGGGGGTCGATTATAGAAGGTTGTTCGGTTGATTCGGGTGAGGGAGAAAGAATTTCCAAGTCAGCGTCGTCGAGATCGAAGGGGATTTAGAGGTTCTGAAGGTGATGATGGATGGAAGTATGTGAATCGGTGATGGTGCATGGTAAAAAGGGTAAAGTAGAAGATGAATAGTGGTTGGAATTGACCGGCAATGAGCTAGGCGGAGATGGTGTTGTGCTTCTGAAAACGATATAGATGAAACACTTGAATAGTTGGTTTAGCAACTCTAGTGGAATCATTTTTAGGCTCAGAAACCTGGGAAGTACTACTTATTCCAAGATTTTCAACCTTCGCTCTTTGTTCGATTGGTCCAGATTGTACTCCATTTGAAACTTCATGATCTACAACAGAGAGAAGCATTTGTTGCAAATATCATAACATCTTATGCTATGTAACTAAGATGAAAGAGTTTGTTGGTCACTAGCCAAATAACTTTAGCTTAAATCTCGTCCTATGGGTGAAAAACACACTTCAACGATATTGCTAAGCATCTTTGACGATTTTTTTGTTGTTGTTATTTTCTTATTTTTACTATTTTAGAAGGTGATATATGTGTGGCTTAGTGGCTATATAAGAATTTCTTGTTTTATGTTCAGGTTCTCTTTAAGAAACAATAACCTTCTTCTTCCTCCACACAAGCTTGAGATTCTCAATCCATGAGAACGACAGTCTTCAAAAACCTGTTTAAAATCATTACTTTCCACCGCTATTTCTTTTTAGACGGTGGGAAAAAATGGGAGTGGAGGTGGAGATGATACAAAGGATGTATGAAGGATTTAAGCAGAGCTAATGGAGAGAAGAAGAGGATGAAGATTATGATTTAGAAACAGTGATAAATGTTGACTTGGTGGCAGTACGGTTGCCTGGCGGAAGAGGCAGGCTGTAGCGAAATGAAGCTCTGGTAGGCTGAAAGTGATTTGTCTTGACAGGTAAAGGGGGAATTAGTTTACAGCATTTGTAAGTTCTCAATTTTATTTCATTTTCTTAGTCAAAGTATTTTCTTGGTTGATATCTTACAGGTTTCTTAATAATCTGCCGACTAGACTCGTCCTCAGGATACATAGGTGATGTAAATTCAACTGGTTTTTTATAAACGTCAATGCGATAAAAGCGGGTGACGACAAATCTGGTATCTGAAGTTATACAGGTGATTCTTGAGTATACTGGGTTATTTAGGAATTGATGGTTTCTAATAATAACTGGTTTATATACAACATACAAATGATGGAAGTGTTTGCAGGTTGATATGTATTTTGGATGGTAGAAGGAAGTGAGAAATTGGACAGCATTTGGATGGTACAATTCTATCTCTTATTCTAGTAATTTTAAAGTACTAATGTTGAGTTCTGATGCAGGTTTGGGTTTGTTAACAGGTTAACAAGTTTGGTTTAACAGAGTTGAGCAATTTTTAGAGAAAATTTGTTAGCAGGTTATGCACCTTGTTAACAGGTTAGGCATCTTAGTTTTCTAGTTATGTTAACAGGTTGTAACACATATGCAAAAAAATGTGTCCTATGTTTTTATTTTAATAGGTTGCAACTTAATCCTAAGAAATAATATTCTGATTTTTAACAGGTTAAACATCAACAGAACGTAGCAACTCCAGAATACCTCAAGGATTATGATAAATCAAATATTCATGGCATAAAGCAAATGGTGCAAAGAGAAGATTCAAATCATGGAGGTGATGTTTTTATGCAAATGGATTCAGCAGATTCTATATGAGAAAACTATGCAGAAATAATGGGAAGAGAAATACCTATTGGAGTCTCTCCGATGGAGCTTCAGAAAAAATAGTAAGTTCTTCCTCCCTCTCTTGTTGATTCTTCTCTTCTCAATGCTCCTCTTCCGATTCTTAGTGTGATTCTTGGACAAACTTTTTTCTCTTCCTTTCTGTTGATGAAGGCCTTTATTTATAGTTAAATGTGTGGGGTTTTAGGGGGGAAAACAGTAGAGATTTGAACTATTTTGGCAAGCTGTTTTCATGCTTTGTTCACATAATTTATTTTAACCATTTTGATGAAATTCTGTGGCTACTTTGATGCAGGTTGGAGCAGACTGTATAACAGTTTACAGCAGATTTTGGCAGCATTTAGGGCTGTTGTATGTTGCTGTTTTTTCAAGTTGTTTGTAGCATTTTACAACATCTTTTCTTCGGACTGCTATGCTGCATTTCTGGGCTAGTTTGCTGCCTTGCTGAGCAGTAAAAATACAACAAAATTGGACTGGAAAAATGGGTTGCAAAATGGACTGCATTAGCAACTTTGTTGGGTTGAATTTTTTAGTGTTGAAAAATTATTTTTTACAAACTTGTATCTTCTTTGCAACTTTGTAATAATAACTCAAATAAATTTGTAACACAAATGGAGTTTTTTCTCCAATATAATTCCTTCAATTCTTTTGTAAAATCGTGAACAACTTTGAATCTTCGATTGAAATTTAGAATCTTGATATGTCTTGATAAAATTTCAAGTCTTTCATTTGAATTTGGGAAATAATTGAATAATACTTGGATGAATTATTGAATTATGAATAAATAATAATGCAAGCCTTAAGACTTCAATCTTGCATTTTGTAATAGAAATCAAATAAATCCCATGAATTGATCTTGTAATAAAATAGTAACCATCATGTATTTAATCTTGTGATGAACGATTAATTGGATCGAATTTCTTTTCCCAATATCTTCTTGAATAAATGCTTCATGTGAATTTAAATGGTCATGATGTAAACCCACCAAAATAATCATACAAAATAATCTTGAATAAATATCTAATGCGATTAACGATTATTCTTGAAGGAAATCTCTTGGTAGCTTCTATTAACACTTGAATTCAAATAAAGAAAATTCCAAGTATTTCGACTAAATTCTTCCAGAACGGTCTTGAATTTAATCATCCCCTCTTAACAAAATTCGCCCCGCGTCATGAGAAAACTTGCAGATGAATTTTGGTCGAAGTGGTCAGAATTGACTTGCATATCTTAATTTTTCTTGTATTTCAAGGCAATGCGGAACACACGCGAACCGATAGCAGTAAAACTCTGACTGTTTCTTTCTGAAGAATTTCAGAGACACTTGTGGCCATATGTTAGATAGAGCAGGGAAATAACACACGTTTCTTTCTGCACAGTCAAAGCTCGAAGGTGAAACGTTTGAAATCGACCATATTTCGTGACCTTGATGTATAAATAACACAATGAAAATGAAGATGGGATCTTAGGTAAAAAATTGGGGTATGACAGCTGGCCCTATTTATGTTTCTTCTATCCAGAGATATGAAGATTAAAATCTTCGTCTCGACGCGATTGAAGGTACTTAAATACATAATACGCAATTTTTCCCTAAGATACCGCCATTGTGTTTATGATATGAATGTTGTATTTGAACTTTATGGAGAATGATGTTGTATGAGACAAAATAATGCTGGAGATACCAAGCACATGATAAAATAACCCACAGGAACAGAGATTATACACTACTGGGGAAATGAGCCATCGACTTCGAATGATCGACTCTTAACGGGGAATAAATTTGATAGAAAATAACTTTCTGACCTAACAAAGAAGAAGCCTTGCATAGGCCACGAAAAAAGATGGTTATTGACCCAAGATCATGGTGAGTTCACAACTCAAGGTCAAAGATAGACAAAAGATGTATCAACTTTTGCTGATAGTGAACTACCGACTTTTATTGAAGGTAGAGATTCATAACAAACTTCTCTACGGGACTTTTTCAGAGAGATACCATTTGCTGCTGAAATAACATATGGTTGTAGATACACAAGTTGCTCAAACAAAGAGGCCGCCACTTGTTGTCTTCAGAAGATATCAATAATACACAAGTTTCTCATGATGAGCCTCCGCTTGCTGTTTTCCAAAGATGTCAATAACGCACAAGTTTCTCATGAAGAGACTGCCGCTTGTCATTTTCCAAAGATGTCAATAACGCACAAGTTGCTCATGAAGAGACCGCCGCTTGTTGTTTTCCAAAGATGTCAATAACTTACAAGTTGCTCATGAAGAGACCACCGCTTGTCCTTACATCGATATTCTAGAAGAATGTTGTTATAACACTGCCAGGGAATAAAATTCTTCTTCAAAGGGAACCATGAATAGGTCCTTCCTAAGGAGATCAAATACTTAAATGCACAAAATAAACACGCCATTCATCTTGGTTTTATAGCCTAGAGAAAACCACGAGGTAGCCTATGCAAGAGACAAAACTCAATCCAGGAATAAACCGGAGAGAAAACAATCAAACAAGACTCCACCCAATGAGGAAATAACTCAATTGGGGATTCATCCTATCCAGAGATGGACAAGGAAGGCTAAATCAAAATTCATCCACGAGGATTAGCTCAATTGGGGAATTAGAAAGGAGGCGCATTTTCTGCCTAAGTTAACATTCTATTTGGAAAGAACAGATACGCTGTTTGATTAAACATAAACAAGGTAGATGAAACCAATATCATCGACAGATGCGAATGTGCATGCATGATACAAGGGTAAATGAGTAAATGAATTTCATGTGTATGTTGACAAAATAGATGGAGGAAATAAATTGAAGATGATAAGATATCACAAAACAACTAGATACTTGGCCAATCTCAAAGAGATAGGAAAAAGGCATCGTTAGAGCGTATCATACTACAAGGCTCAAGTCTTTCTGGGGAGAAAGGTATTCAAATTCAATCTTCCAACACCAATAAACCACTGACATGATAACAAAATGTACTTCAACTTCGGTTAGGGAGAAAAATCTCGCTCAACTAGAGATAACCGAAATAAGGCTTAACCGGAATCACTGGGTAGTCACCAAATTTAGTACTCTACTAGAAACACAAGATTACACAATCAACACCTCATGGCGATTTTGAAAGAAAACATGTTCATCATGCAAGAATGAATTACTGTATTGTTTTGCATTCCATGGCTTAATCCTCGGAGCAACTATTACTATTCCTTCCAGTATTCATGACACATTTCAAGATAGGAATACTTTAATTAACTTTGTTTCAAATATTGCCATAAAAGCTAAAAAATTTCCCACAAAAAGATAAATGCTCAAATTTCATTAATAAGATGGTAGTCCGCTATTGGCGCAACTCCAAAGGTTTACAAAAATTTGGAAAACAGTACATGAAAGAAAAGGTTACAAAAACAATGACCACTATTTTCCCTAACAATTTCGAATTCCAAGATGTGTTCACATTGTCATAACTAGTCTGATCAAAAGCCTTCCTAAGCCACCCTTTCAGGTTTTCAAATTAGAAAGCTGTTGTTGTACCCCAAAATTTGCCCTCTCATTTCTCAAGGATTCTCTCACAAGACCTTCTATGATGTCAAGTTTTCAGCACTCATACATCAATTTAGGCTTGGAATTGGCACACGGGCAAAATCGTCAATTGCATATTAGAAAGTTAAACTTTGACTTTTTGGTCAACATTACATTCCAAAGATCAAATTTCATTAAGACATT
The DNA here is from genome assembly GCA_948472305.1 of Vicia faba. Taxonomy (NCBI): domain Eukaryota; kingdom Viridiplantae; phylum Streptophyta; class Magnoliopsida; order Fabales; family Fabaceae; genus Vicia; species Vicia faba. Next base: position 1,303,877,182 of record OX451740.1, on the reverse strand, counting down.
CAAGAATATCAAGCTTGATCATCAAGAAGTCAAGAAAGTCAAAAGTCAACTTGAAAAGTCAAGATTTCCAAGACTTAGAAATTTTCTAAGTGTTTTATACATGATAATTTCATTACTTCATGCCATTCTTTCATCAAGATGCAAGATAGTTCAAGGGAAACTTTCAACATGAAAGTTGTAGATCTCCATGATATCTACAACATTGCTTTACATAACTTCTCCTATAAGTGCTTGTATTTTGAGTTATAAATTCATGAAGTCATGACATTTTCATTTAACACTTAGAGAAATTTCCAACAGATTTTGTTCAGGATTTTATCCCAACTTCTTGGCATTTTTTCACATAGTTCCAAGATGATTTTGTCAAAATGGCCAACATGTAAGTTATAGAGGATGTTTCAAGATTTTCAAAACATCCAAGAGCATAAATTTATAATACTTGAGCTAGGAGATTTAAGGGTATTGAAGTTGGCCATCCATCTTTGAATTGCAAGGCATTCTAAGTGAAGAACACATAACAAAACTCTCATGATTTGCTGCATAATCTTATGTTGTAGGCTTCTTTGCTTGCAAATCTCATCATAATTTAATGTTTAAACAAGATCTTGAGCTATTACCCAAGTGTTTGAGCCATTGTCCAAAAGATCTTTCCATTTATTGCATAAAGGCACCATTGCTATTCTTAAAAAGCAAGCTTTTTGTACAAAGTTTGTCTTGAGACCATTCCTTGCTTGTTGCTGATTATACTCCACCATAAATAATAGGAAGTAGCTCCTCTATACCAGAAACTTTGGTACTTCACCTTGGGACTATGGAGTACTTGACATAGTTTGATTTTTGTAATCCAACCAAACCATAACATGCTGTCTTGCAAACTTAGTCATCTAATATGCACAAACCTCTTGCCTATAAATAAAAGAAGAATTTGCAAGACAAAGAGGTTAGAAAAAATAGAAAGAAAACAAGAAGTTTTGTTGACAAGCTCTCAAAAAATCTCATAACTGAAAAAGGTTATAACAGTCCACAAGGTAACACCTCAAGCTCAAAACATAAGTTATAGCTGCAAGGTAAGTCTTCTTAACTTTAAACTCTTCATTTCAATCATCATCATTTGGTTCATTTTTTAGGCTAAAATGCAGTGACCTTTAAAGAAAAGGTTTGTAAAAAGTCATGAACAATTGCCAAGATTAAGTGAAAAGTTTTCCATGAAATAGCAGCATGAGCATGCAGGTGTAAGGCAGCTATTTTTCAAAACCATACAGCAGGAAATCGATTGCACAACCATGCAAATCGATTGCACGGGGTTCTAGTAGCCAGATTTCCAAATTTTTTGAGTGTGCAATCGATTGCACAACCATGCAAATCGATTGCACGGGGATCCAGTAGCCAGATTTACAAATATTTTGAGTGTGCAATCGATTATACAACCATGTAATCTGATTGCATCGGAAGTCAGTAGCTAATGTTTTAAAAAACTGAAGCATGCAATCGATTGCACTAACATGCAAATCGATTGCACTCAAATGAAAACTGAATTTTTGCTTTGAAAAGACTTGAATAAAGAGTTGGGCAATATAAAATGTTTCTTTTTGACCATTGAGCATCTATATCTTAAGTTCAAGGTAAGTATTATCATTATACCTTGAAATTTGCTAAAGGCTTGAACCAAAGACTTCATCTAAAGAGGCTTTTAGCTTGATCAATAATTTTTGCCTTCTTTATCAATCATGATTTGTATTCATCAAATAAAAAGTGCATTCGAGAAGCTTGATTTTACGGCATGTGTCGACACATAATGATCCAAAATGTTTTCTTTTCCTTTCATTTTTCTTTATTTTTACATGCTTCATATATTTTCTTCATGGTTATTCAATATGGTTGTAATAGATAATTAGGACTTTAATTTCTTGCAATCCCCATTTGTAAATTTGTACACCCCATCCCCAAATGATTGTAATAGCGTAGGATATTTACTTTCCGCAATTTGTCGCTTTATATATAACATGTTAATAATTAGGGTTTTTATGGCAAGACATAAAAGCAACAAGTAGATAACCCTAATCAAAGATTAAATGCATACAAATCAAACACACTATTCACACATGCACCCTTAGGTTAACTCCACGTGTTGCCTAAAAAATGTTCATGTTATGCATGTGGGATGTCTTAGTAAAAACAATCGAAATACAAGATCATAGTCCCTCGATGACGCTATAAATGTTGCCTTTCAAAATGATCTTAGTCCCTCAAAAAATGCTAAGGTACCTCACAACATTATTATCCTGACTATATGATGACCCACGCTCGTCCCGCTTACATCCAAAGATAGGGCTGCTTACCAAATCAATGGTAAGACAACAATGTCAAAGGAAAAGAAAATGAACAAGAAAGACATTTGAGTAGGTAGGTTTCTCCTAATTACTTGCTCCATATCAAAAAAAAAATTCTTGCTATTTTCAAAACAAACACCAACACTTTAAAAACATCTTACAAACTTGAAAACATTTTCAAAAAGACAAACATCTTTGTATACATTCTTACAAACGAGAATCATTACAAAGATTGCCTAAACAATGGCCTCTTTTACAAAATACTTTCAAAACCACACAAAGCAAAATTTCAAAACAAAAGCAAGTGATCTAGCAAGTAACTAAGAGCCCATGGAAAACCATGGATGAAAAGGGTGCTAATACCTTCCCTTTTCATAATCTACCCTCCGAATTCAAGAAACAATCTCAAAGGTCTTTCCTTTTCTTTTTTACCTTTCCTTTTGGATAAAAGAAAAGTCGATGGCGACTCTTGCTAACCGCAACATTTGGATAAAACGTAAAACCTTCAAGTCAGTTCTCCCACCATATCACAGAACTAGTGACTCTGCTGGGGAGTATTATAAAAGTGGGGTTACTTAGGGTTTAGATCATATTTACTTACTTACATTGATTGACTTGTATGCTTTACATTTTGGTTCTTTGTTTGGGTTTGAATCCTCTACCCGGATTTGGGATACCTTATAGGTAAGTAGCAATACATTGTGGAAATTGTGCAGGGTATACTGACACGGTCTAAGCAATAGCTACGTTAGTGAGACATATTTGTAGGTACCGGTAGCCCTTGAGTACGGGGCCGCTGAGTGATGTCATGAAGCACTAATGAACTTTTAGAACCTTTACTTGACCAACTTGGCCTTTAGGACGTAGTGAGATGACCGGCTTTGGTGCAGTCCGAAGTTGGTAGATACTTGATACTACACTCATCGAGGTTTTGTTTTTTGTGATATTTCGGTCTCCATTAAAGAGGCTTGTGCTGAAACAATGCCAGAGAAAACAAATCAGTGATATTGGGCTCCTTAGAACCCGGTTATTATTACTAGGACAGGTTTGAGCCAACTAAACTTCAAGAGAGTACTTACCTATGAGACTCCATGCAAGCCTAAACCTAAGGATTTGTTTGCTTTGTTTGTATATATCTACTTGTACATGACATCATTAACATCATAACATCATACTCATACTCACTAATCATTTCAAGGATCTTGGGATTTATCTTTGTTCTGTTTTGTAGGACATGGATTCTATTCGCAGGAAAACCATTCAAGTCAATCTCGTAAGGATACCTCCTCAACTCAAAGAGTTAGCATTAAGGATTCCTGAAAATTCTCCATTTACCGAAAGACATGGTCGCCTACTAAACTTGGTCACTTCCAACACTGATGAAGACATGATGAAGGTGCTCTTTCAGTTCTTTGATCCCCTACACCATTGCTTTGCATTTCCCGATTATCAACTTGTGCCAACTTTTGAAGAATTCTCCCGACTCTTGAGGATTCCCATTCTCAATCAACTACCTTTCACCGGTATGGAAAGAGATCCAAAGCCATAAGAGATTGCTCAAGCTCTACATTTGCAACCATCTGATATCACAACTAATTGGGAAACAAGGAGTGGTGTCAAAGGTGTCCTAGCAAAGTTCTTGTTTGAGAAAGCCCAAAACTGTTGGAACTCTTTGGACTTGCAAGCCTTTGAGGAAATTGTGGCTCTCCTTATCTATGGGATGGTTTTGTTTCCAAATCCTGACCAACTCATAGATGTGAACGCCGTCAAAATCTTCATGTCTCGTAACCCAGTGCCTAGTTTTCTAGGGGACATCCTTCATTCCTTTCACACTCGCACCATGAGGAAAAGAGGTATCCTTATGTTCTGTACTCCTCATTTGGCAAGATGGTTTATTTCGCATCTTCCCCAATATATATTGAAGAATGAGCTAGGTTCAAGGTGGTCACATAGGTTGATGACGCTCAGACATTCAGATATTCATTGGTGTGCCCACTCTTTGGAGAATGTTATTATCATCGACCATTGTGGAGACTTCCCTAATGTCCCTTTACTTGGAATTAGAGGAGGTATCACCTACAACCCTTGCTTAGCCTTAATACAATTTTATTACTCCCGAAGGGATGGTCCCCATGAGATGCTTATTCAAGGTTTGGTATTTGACTACGAGAGCGACAATCAAGGTTACCGTCAGAGATTTATCCGAGCATGGAGGATGTTGAACAAAGTGGATAGTAAAATGCTAGGACACAAGAATTCCATTCCCCTCTAGCCTTACCTTAAATGGGTATGAGCTCACGCTCAGAAACTTGTGATGACTTATCCCTCCATCTTACCAATCATTATAGAGCCTGTGGTCGAAGGAAATGTTCCTTATACTATCCTCCATCCGGACATGCCTACCTCTCTCGAAGACTTACAAAAGGGTTGGATCCAGCTGAAGGAAGAACGAGACACTTTCGAGGCTCAGTTCTATACTAGTGAGAAGAGAGTATTGGAGCTTACAAAACAGCTACAAGAAGAGCAGAATGTGAACGCTTATCTCGCGCCAAAGAGGATGCGTTCGGTCTTTTTACCTAGAAAGCTATTTTGTAAGCCCAAGAGGCATGATGTAATCTTTCTTGTTTTGTATGAGAATTAACGTTTGTTCATTCTTTTGTCTATACAAATTTAAATTTCATTAATCCTTGAAATCATTTGCATATACACATTCCATGCATCATAACATGACAGGTTTTCGCATAACATGTTTCCTTATCTTTCTGTTGTTTATTTCAGCAAGATGGATCTAGAGAAAACTGTGACGGAACTCCAAACCCAGAACTCTCAATTTCAGGAAGCTCTACTCGCTCTAGCCAAGGGGCAACAAGATATGATGGCTTTGCTGGCCATTAAGAAGAAGCCAAAGAAGAAAGCTCTACTCAACATGGTAGAAGATTCAAGGAGATAATCCGTCAAATCCCAGTTGAAGAAGATTCATCCGAAGAGGACGAAAACCAGATTGGTGAGGTCAAGAGTACTCAGGTTGACTGTATCAATGATCAAGTATCCGATTATGATTATTTTAATGAGCAGTATCCACCCGCTGACATCAAATACAAGCAGTTAGAAGACAAATTAAAAGCTGTTGAGATTCAAGCCATCCCCGGTTTAGATTTTGATGATTTGAGTTTGATCTCTGGGGTAATCATTCCCCACAAATTCAAAGTACCAATATTTTCAAAGTACGATGGGGTTTCTTGTCCCAAACTCCATTTGAAATCTTATGTACGCAAGATACAGCCGCACACTGCTGATAAGAAGCTTTGGGTTTACTTTTTCCAAGAGAGCTTGGCTGGAACACAACTTGATTGGTTTTATCAGTTATATGGTTCTCGTATCAACACTTGGGAGGATCTAGCTACTGCCTTCTACCATCAGTATCAATACAATGCTAACTTGGCACCAACAAGGGTTCAGTTACAAGATATGACCATGGGAAAGAATGAAGGATTTAAGGAATATGCGCAAAAGTTGAGAGACCCTGATAGTAGAGTCCAACCTTTCTTTAATCTATTGGTTGGCTGCTCTTCTTCTTGTTTCACCGAACTAATCTTAACCGGTGAAAGAGTGGAAAGTAGCATCAAAAGTGGGAAGATCTCTGTGGCATCTACCTCCACCATCAATCCTATCAAGAAACGTTTTGCTGCAAAGAAGAAAGTTAATGTTGTGTATGGGGAAAAGGCCCATACCAAGAAGAATGATCGCCGTCTGTCAATGTTGTCCGAATCTCCAATCCAACTCCTACTCCAAGACCATCCGCAAATCATCAACGTTTTGAAATTCCAAGAAGACAATTTACAAGGTTAGGCATGTCAGTGTCTCAAGCCCTTCAACATTTTCTCAAGGCTAATTTAGTGACGTTGCGCGATCCTCCCACCAACCCTGACACCTCGTCACTAAAGTATAATCCAAACGCTAAATATGCTTACCATTCAAACAGCCCCGGACACGATACTGACCAGTGTTGGGCCTTGAAGAACAAAATCCAGGATTTAATTGACAATAAAACTATTAAATTTGATCCTCCTCCAATGCCGAATGTAATTACCGCTCCAATGCCGAAGCATGACAAAGGTGTTAATGCTGTCGAAGATACAATTTTTGTTACCTCTGTTGAAGATTTGACTACTCCGCTGAATATAATCAAGAACAATCTGTTGAAAGCTGGGATCTTCCCTAGCTGTAAAAAAGACTGTGTGTGTTATACAAGACGACACAATGTTTGTGAAAGGCTGAAGAATGGAATACAACGCCTGATGGATAGCCACGAAATTCTGTTTGAAAAGACTCCATTTGCCAAGAGTTTGATCAACAAATGTGAAGACCTCTCCATTATTACCATCTCAAGAAAACCTATTAGGATCAACTCCAAAGACCCTATTAGGATTTCAAATGAACCCACCATTTCCCCATTAATAATTACCAATCCTAGACCGATTCCTTACTCTTCAAACAAAGCGGTACCATGGAATTACGGTGCTGAGGTGTTCTATCATGGGATTAAACAAGATGCCTGGATCGGAGAAGGAAAAGATGACGATGTTGGCAACATAGCTAGCTCAAGAAAAGTAACTAGAACTGGGAGAATATTCTCACCCAATATCTCACCTCGAGTAGTTACAAAGACGCCCATCTGCATTACTGTCGCCAAGCCGAGTACCGAGACAAAATGGAAAGGGAAGGTTATTGATACTGATGTGATTGAAGTACCATCCAAGGACGTAACTAATGAAGAGCCCTCCGCTCGCGAGATAGAAGAGATTTTAAAGATCATAAAAAGAAGTGACTTCAAGATTGTAGAACAGTTAGGGCAAACCCCATCTAAGATTTCAATGTTGTCATTGCTTCTTTGCTCCGATGCCCATGCTCAGACATTAATCAAGTTCCTGAAAAAGGCTCATGTCCCCCATGAGATAACAATAAACCAATTTGATAATTGCGTAGCTAGCCTGACAGCTGATAATGGCTTGGGGTTTTCAGATATTGACTTACCACCTCTCGGGAAGAATCACAACAAAGCTTTACATGTTTCTATCAAGTGCAAAGGGACTACCTTAGCACATGTGCTAGTCGAAACTGGTTCTTCTCTGAATGTATTACCAAAGTGGGCGTTAGATCGTCTTGACTATGAAGATTTAATCTTGAAGCCAAGTGATATCATCGTAAGGGTGTTTGATGGATCAAAGAGGATTGTTCATGGGGAGGTAGATCTTCCAATCAAAATGGGTTCCCAAACCTTCAACTCCACCTTCTATATTATGGATATTCGTCCGGCCTATTCCTTTCTGTTAGGTCACCCGTGGATCCATAAAGCTAGGGCAGTAACCTCAACCCTCCACCAGAAACTCAAATATCCATTCAAGGGCAGAATAGTCACCGTCTGTGGGGAAGAAGAGTTTATGGTGAGCCACCTTAACTCTTTCAAGTATGTAGAGATGGACGGAGAATTCATTGAAACCCCATGTCAAGCCTTTGAGGTTGTACCACCGATGATTGCTGCTACTAAATGTTCTTCTGATGAGTCCAAAGCTGTCAAGGCCACGCCAAAGATGGTTTCAGTCAAGGATGCCCGTGCGGTAATTGAAGAAGGAAACTGTGATACTTGGGGGAAAATCCTCGATATCCCTTTTAAAACGGACAAATTTGGGTTGGGCTTCACTGGAAAAGCTCAGAGGGAAGTGAGGCGTGCTCGTGCTGGAAAGCCACCTCTCCACATTGGAAGCCATGAAGTAAACGCCATGGGTAACTCTGAAGAAGAAGCCGCATTTGAAGAATGGGTGTATCCAACTACTACGGAGCTGAAGAATTGGCATACAAAGGACTTTGTGCCCATCTCCTTCATTGAGGAGTAATCTACTTGTTATTGCTTTTCTTTCAATTCAAGAACATGTTGCCTGTAATATTTTAACAATGACTTTTCAGCCATTTGCCTGGCCCGGGGCACTTTAGCTCCATTTGTCAAGGGTTTTATTTATGTTCATCTAATCATATGATCATTCAGCACATTGGACTCTTTTGCATTCAAATATTTGTTTTCATTGTCTTTCCTTTCTTTCAATTACATTTTTCAAAAAAAAAATAGCCATGTATCTTTCATGCACACACACACACACACACTCTTGCAGGTCCACATCCACTCTGGATCCTATTGCCAATGACTCTACTATTACCGACTATGACTTTGAATGTCCTATCAACCAAGCTGAAGAAGAAAGCAAGGAAGATGGTGACATACCAGGAGAACTATCATGACTTCTATTACAAGAGGAAAAAGCTATTCAACCGCATGAAGAGTCAGTTGAGGTTATCGACTTGGGTACTGAGTCAGATAAGAAGGAAATCAAGATTGGCGCGAACTCGGAAAGCAGTGTCAAGAGAAGGTTGGTTCAGATGTTGCATGATTATGTGGAAGTTTTTGCTTCGTCTTATGAAGATATGCCTCGGTTGGATACCGACATCATATTTCATCGTCTGCCGACAAAAGAAGACTGTCCGCCTATCAAGAAAAAGGTTCGCCACATGAGGCCTGATATGTCTGAAAAGATCAAAGCTGAAGTGATGAAACAATTTGATGCAGGGTTCCTAACTGTGACATCTTATCCTCAATGGGTTGCCAATGTGGTACCAGTGCCAAAGAAAGACGGGAAAGTTCGCATGTGCGTAGACTATAGGGATCTGAATAGGGCAAGCCCCAAAGATGATTTCCCTCTACCACACATTGACGTCTTAGTTGATAATACTTCTCAGAATAAAGACTTCTCTTTCATGGATGGCTTCTCAGGTTATAATCAAATAAGGATGGCTCCCGAAGACATGGAGAAGACTCCTTTCATTACGCAATGGGGCACCTTCTGCTACAAGGTCATGCCGTTCGGACTAAAAAATGCAGAGGCAACATATCAAAGGGCTATGGTAGCTCTATTTCATGACATGATTCATCATGAGATAAAGGTATATGTGGATGATATGATTTCCATATCACAAACCGAAGAAGAACATCTCGATCACTTATACAAATTATTCGAGAGGCTGAAGAAGTACAAGCTGAGGTTAAACCCTAATAAGTGCAGGTTTGGAGTACGCTCTGGAAAGATTTTAGGTTTTGTTGTCAGCAATAAAGGCATTGAAGTAGACCTTGACAAGGTAAAGGCCATCCAAGAAATGCCAGTCCCTCATTCTGAAAAAGAAGTCAGAGGATTCTTGGGTCATGTCAATTACATTGCCCGTTTCATATCCCACTTGACTGCTACTTGTGAACCACTCTTCAAACTCTTGAAGAAAGATCAGGTAGTTAGATGGAACGATGAATGCCAAATTGCCTTTGACAAAATCAAAGAATACCTACAAGAACCTCATATTCTCATGCCTCCATTTGAAGGAAGACTCTTGATCATGTACTTGACTGTACTAGAGAACTCTATGGGGTGTGTGTTGGGCCAACATGACGATTCTGGCCGAATAGAGCATACTATTTATTACCTGAGCAAAAAGTTTACCGACTGTGAAACCAGATATTCACTGCTTGAGAAAACTTTCTATGCTCCGGCATGGGCTGCTCGCCGGCTAATACAGTATATGTTGACTCATACCACTTTGTTGATTTATAAAATGGACCCAATCAAGTACATCTTCAAGAAACCTTCCCTTTCCGGACGGATAGCCATATGGAAAATGATCTTGACTAAGTACGAAATTCAATACACGACTCAAAAAGCCATCAAATTAAGTGTACTAGCATATCATTTGGCCCATCAAGCCGTGGATAATTATCAGTCAATGAATTTCGACTTCCCTGATGAGGACATCATGTTGGTAACTGACGGTGTGAAACCTGGACCGTGTGACGGGCCTAAACAAGGATACTGATGGACTATGGTATTCTATGGGGCTTCCAATGCCTTAGGTAATGGAATTTGTGCTGTGATCATCTCTCCTAAAGGTTGCCACACTCCTTTCACTGCCAGACTATGCTTCGATTGCACAAACAATATGGCTGAGTATGAAGCATGCATCTTAGGTCTGAAAATTTCCATTGACTTAAGGATCAAGCATTTGGATGTGTTTGGAGATTCTGCCTTGGTGATCATCCAAGTAAAAGGAGATTGGGACACTAAACACCCTAATCTTATTCCTTACAAGGAACTTGTGCTATCCCTAATTCCTTACTTCGAAGAGATCACATTCGAGCACTTCCATAGGGAAGAAAACCAGTTGGATGACGCTTTGGCAACCATGTCTTCAATGTTCAAAGTCAGATGGGACAACGAAGCCCCTATGATAACAATTGAAAGATTCAATGAACATGCACATTGCTATGAGCTTGACACCGATGCGGAAAAGCCATGGTACCATGAGGTGATGAGATACCTTGAAACATAAGAGTATCCAGAGGAGACATCTATCAATGACAGAAAGTTCTTGCAAAGATTTGCAGCCAAATTCTTCCTAAGTAACGGGATATTGTACAAACGCAACCATGATTCGACTGTACTCCGATGTGTGGACAAGAAGGAGGGAGAGGAAATTATGGAAGACATGCACGATGGTGTCTTTGGTACTCACTCAAGTGGGCATACGATGGCCAAGAAAATCTTAAGAGCAGGTTACTATTGGTCAACAATGGAGACTGATTGCCATCAACATTCAAGGACATGTCACAAATGCCAAATCTATGCTGACAAGGTCCATGTGCCTCCTATCCCTCTGAATATCATGACCGCTCCGTGGCCATTTGCAATGTTGGGCATTCACATGATTCGAGAGATCAAGCCCACATCTTCCAGCGGACATCGCTTCATTCTTGTTGCTATCGATTATTTCACCAAATGGGTCGAAGCCGCCTCATTTTCCTCAGTCACCAAGAATATGGTAGCCAGATTCATCAGACACAACCTCATATGCCATTATGGTATCCCCGAAAGGATCATCACCGACAATGGGACTAACCTCAATAATGCTATGATTACTGAGCTTTGCACTCAGTTTAAGATCAAGCATCACAATTCTTCGCCATATAGATAAAAAATGAATGGCGCAGTCGAAGCAGCCAACAAAAATATCAAGAAGATTGTGCAAAATATGGTAGTAACCTATAAGGATTGGCATGAGATGTTGCCGTTTTCTTTACATGGTTACCGTACTTCAGCTAGAACCTCAACTGGGGTAACTCCCTTTTCTTTAGTATATGGCATGAAGATGTTCTGCCAGTGGAAGTTCAGATTCCCTCGCTGAGGATTATGATTGAGGCAGGCTTAGGCAAAAACGATTGGATTCAAACGAGATTGGATCAGCTGAACTTGATTGACGAAAAACAGTTAGCTGCTGTTTGCCATGGTCAGACGTACCAAAAACAGATGATCAAGGCTTTCAATAAAAAGATCAAGCCTCGAGTATATCAAGCTGGTGACTTGGTGATAAAACACATCATTCTACCACAAGGAGACCCCAGAGGCAAATGGACTCCTGTTGTACCCCAAAATTTGCCCTCTCATTTATCAAGATTTTTCTCACAAGACCTCTTGGACTCAAGACAAGATTAGGGTTTGGTCAGCTCAAGAAACCTCATCTTGCACTGATACCCCAAAATTAGGGTTTGAGTTTGCACAAGGATTTTTGGACCATCAAGGCTTCATGTGACTTTCATACATCGTGTTGGACCTCTAATATTGCTCATACCAAGTTTCAAGCCATGAACCACATTTTTTACCAGTCAATTGGACAGTTGACCTAAAAATCAACTATATTGGGGAAAAAGTCAACCATGACTAATTTACAGTCAAACTTCTTAATTTTTGATCCACAACAACATTCTAGACTCATATGTACCATTTGATCAAGTTTGGATCACAACTCCTCAAAATATTTGATCAAATCATCAAAAGGGCAAAATGGTCAAAAATAAGGTTTTTGACTGAGAAAGGGCAATTTCTGATTTTTAACCTAGACAATGACCAATTGGGTTCAAGCATGATTTAAAGGATTCAATAGAATCATCTTAACCTAATCACATAGTTCAAAAGATCTCAAATGCATGGGATTGACAGATGAATTTTGCAGTCAACTGATCAAAAGTCAATTGTACACTGAAAAGTCAAACTTTGACTTTTTGGTCAAAATCAAGTGCCAAGGGTCATAATTCATCAAGACATGTAAAAACATGAAACTTGTTGACCAAGAAAACCAATTTTGCAAATTAGGGTTTTAATTTGAAAATTTTTCATAACTTAGAATTTTTCTAAGTATGGAAATTTTCTTATTTTTTCCCAACTTTTCACAACTTTTTCACCATGATGCAATTGGATTCTAAGAAAACTTACAACATTAAAGTTGTATTCCTCCATGAAATATACAACTTTTATTCACAAAGTTTTCCCAAAGGATACTTGTATCTCAAGTTATGAATTTGTGAATAGGGGTCCATGAACTTTTTAACTTAGTGAAAATTTGCCCTAATTTAGGCAGGTTTTTGACCCAACTTCATGGACATTTTTCACCTAGTTCTAAGAGGTATCTCAAAATGCATTTCAAAGATGGATTATATATAATTTTGCAAGTTTCCAAAATGTCCAAGAACTCTCCAAGATCATTTGTGGTTAGGGAGAATCGTAGAAGAGAAAATGGCATTTTGTCACTTTTGATCAATCCATTTCTACAAAATGTCAAGTTGAAAATCTGATCAAGCATGCTTGTACCTTGCATTACAGGTCTTAAAATCCTTTTACACTCCATAATTAAATGCTAACTCAATGGATAATGGCTTTATTTTGGCTTTTGGAGCATTGTACAAGAAATAAATCCATAAATGGCATAAAGGGCACATTGCCATTTTCATAAAGCAAGCTTTTCCAACTTTACAAACATTGAGCCTTGAACTTGTTCTTTTGTTACAAGCAATGTCCACAAATATCAAGCATGGTTTACCAACTCTCATCACCTAAAGAACTAGCCAGTATAGGCCTTTGGCACAAGTCACTTCACTTTTCTTCAAAAGCAAGAAAAGTTGCAAAAGTCCAAAGAACTTGTACATCTGATAAAGGGTGGACTTGGTATCATTCTAGACATATTCACAAACTTGTTACAAGGCTAGACACGAATGCTTATGCTCTGAAACATTCCAAAACTCCAAAACTCCAAATTTCTGCCCAACATTGCAGTTTTTGCAAAATCATAGCAAGCTCAATTTTTGCTCGTGCATTTTGCTTTGTAACACTTCAAACACCTTCCATATATCCTACCAAAGCTATCCAAGCATTCATCTTGCAACTGTGAGCTCTGTTTCAGACATCACCATTTTCAAACTTGAAGGTTGCAGCTTGACTTCTACAGGGAGTTTCAGCCATCCACAAGGCCAGTTAAGCATTGGAATAACTTGAGGGAACTTCAAGGAAGCTCACACGATCCTCAGGCCTCACTCAAAGTCCCCATATTGCCATATCCAAATCTAGCTGAAGGAGGTATTTTTCAAAACTTTATCTCTCTATTTAGGCATCCTCAAGCCACGATTTGTGAAGCAAAAATGTAGTCTCTAGCATGTTGAAGCTGTACATATGCATAGTTGTCATTTATATTAACTGAGCTAAGAGAATTTGAATGTTGAACATGCTGAAAAAACTAGGTCAGAAATTAGGGGTGATTAAATTCTCTCTGATCTTTGAGAGTTAGGTTGCAAATTTTATATCATTGGAATTGTGAGATTACAAGCTACATGTTTTATGTTATGGGTTTTTGCTTTTGTGCACGTATGTGAGAGTTGCAGGTTTGTACATAGAGCGCGCGCAAACTGAAGGACAGGGATGAAGATGAGCTGGCTTGGGCTTTTTGTTGCTTCTGGCCTTTTTTGTTTTTGTTTTCCACACCCGCTGTATTGCTTTTACACCCCCCTGATTATTTCCTCATATTTTCATATTTTCTTGCATATTTTTATATTTATTACTTGCATATATTTTTTCTAATGATAAAAAATCCCCAAAAATAATTTACTATTTTCATGATTTTATTTTATTTTTTTATTATTTTTTGGCATAAAAAATAGTTTTATTAGGGTAATATACTTTATTTTCTTAAATAAATCATAAATACATTTAATAAAAATACTATACATTTTATTTTATTATTTTACACATAAAATATTATTTTCATACACATTTTAATTTTTAATATTTGTTAATAATATTATTTATTATTCCTAGTACAAAAATGGACAAAAAATAAATATTAGGAAACATATTTTCCCTTTTAATAAAAAAAATTAGGGTTTTCCCTTTCAAAAATAATAATGTTATTTTTTCTTATTTTTTAGGACTTAAATAATTTTATTTTCTCATACATAAAACAAATACAAATTGTTTTTGCATAATTACATTTTATTGCATTTTTATTATTTGTTTTTTTATTTAATTTGTACTTAATTCAATTGGGTTGTAATAGTATTTTAGGGTTTATTTTTGTGCAATATCCCCATTCAAAAACTTGTATCTCCCCTCCCATAATAATTGTTGTAATAGTTTAGTTTACTTTACGCAATTTATCGTATTTATACTATGTGTAGTAAATTAGGGTTTTGCATGATAAGATCAAAAGCAAACAAGTAGACATAACCTAATACAAGACAAACAAATGCATGTAAATTAGGGTTTTCCAGTGACTACTCCGTTGAAGATAACAATGCCCGGGCCAGCCCCTTACAAATCAGATAAATCGGTACCATGGAACTATGGTGGAGAAATCTACTATCATGGTATTAAACAGATCAAACAGACTGCTGAAGAAGAAAGCTCCGAAGAGGACAATTCCGACATCAGTAACATTGCGGAACAAGCAAGGTTACCTGTAGTGGAAGAATCTTTTCTCCAGAGATTGCTCCTCCAACAGCAGTCTTTGGACCCGTGGCCATTCCGAAGACTTCTTCTACACCAGTAATTGTACCTACAAGTGTACCCGCTGGCAAATACAATACAATTCTTATCCTTATTTCCGCTGCTGAGAATAAAGGAAAGAATGTTCAAGAGGAGCCTGTCCCGACGAAGGCTCAATCACTAGCTATTCCTAAAACATCCAAGAAGGAGATGGAAGAAATCCTGAGGATCATTAAGAAGAGTGATTATGATGTGGTTGAACAATTGGGGCAGACCCCTTCCAAGATATCTATGCTAGCCCTGCTGCTTTGCTCTGAAGCACATGCCAAGGCTCTGGTCAAATTTCTGAAGACAACTCATGTGCCGCAAGAGACGTCTGCTGACCAATTCGAGGACTGTGTGGCCAGTTTGACATCTGATAATGGTCTGGGCTTCTCCGATGCTGACTTAACACCCCGAGGGAGAAAACACAACGATGCACTACATGTCTCAGTGGAGTGCAGAGGAACAATCCTAGCTCATGTTTTGGTTGATATTGGGTCATCTTTAAATGTCTTGCCGAAGAAAGCCCTTGATAGGTTGGATTGCAAGAGGCTGACTTTAAAACCCAATCAAGGTGAGGACTCAGGTTTTCAATTCAACATTCTATGTGATGGACATCCGTCCTTCTTATTCCTGTCTGTTGGGACTCCCCTAGATCCATAATGCCGGAGCTGTCACTTCCACCTTGCATCAAATGCTCAAGTACCCCGTCCAAGGGAAGATCATAATTGTCCATGGGGAAGAGGAATATATGATTAGTCATCTGAATTCCTTCCGTTATATGGAGTTAGATGGCAAATTCATAGAAACCCCTTTCCAACACTTTGAAGAAGTCTCTCCTGAAATAGCAGCAACCAAGGCGGTATCTTCGATTCCAAAGATCACAAGGCCCTCACCTTGGATGTCATCTCTCAAGGATGCAAGGGCAATAGTGGAAGAGGGGGGATGTACAATCTGGGGTCAGCTTCCAGACTTTCCTTACAAATCACACAAGTTCGGCTTGGGGTTTACTTCGACTGGTCAGAAGGCTGTGCGTCGTGCCCGTGCTGGGGGCCACCTATGAAGATTACCAACCAAGGGGTCAATGCAGTGGAGGATAATGAATAGGAAGGCAGCTTGGAAGACTGGATATTTCCTACTGTCAGCGGAGGACTGCGCAACTTGGAAGCAAAAGACTTTGTTCCGATTACTTTCACATCTCAGTAATTTATCTTTTCCACTTCTGTTGGACTGTAATAATTCACAAACAATTCACACTTTAAAAACCTTGTGTCTTACCCGAGACACAATGGTCCATTTGTAAGGGTTTTTATTTCATCTACATATGTCATTCAATGAATCATGGACACTTTTTCACATATACACTTTTTGCTTATTGTCTTTCTTTTACATTTTATTGTTTTAAGATGGCTATACCCTTACACACACCCACACTCACAAATGCAGGTACCCTTCCATTCTGGATCCCATGGGTAACGATATTGCTATAGCCTTCAGTGACTCTGAAGATCTGATCTACCAAGCCGAATACGAAGGTGAGGAAGATTGTGAGGTGCCAGGGGAATTGGCTAGATTACTGCAACAAGAGGAAAGAGCTATTATGCCTCATGAGGAGTTGTTGGATACAATCAACTTGGGTACTGAGGATGATAAAAAGGAAATCAAGATAGGTTCCAATCTAGAGCCGAGTGCCAAGGAACGCCTAATTCAGCTACTGCATGATTATGTTGACATCTTTTCCTGGTCATACGAAGACATGTCGGGACTCGATATAGACATTGTGGTACACCGTCTACCCACAAGAGAAGACTGTCCACCGGTGAAACAAAAGGTCCTCCGCATGAGACCTGACATGTCCGAGAAGATCAAAGCAGAAGTTATGAAATAGTTCAATGCTGGATTTCTGGTTGTTACTTCCTATCCTCAATGGGTTGATAACATTGTGCCCGTGCCTAAAAAGGACGGCCGAGTGAGAATGTGCGTGGATTATAGAGACTTAAACAGGGCCATCCCTAAAGATGACTTTCCACTTCCATACATCGACATCCTGGTTGACAACACAGCTCAACACAAAGTATTTTCTTTCATGGACGGATTCTCGGGCTATAACCAGATCAAAATGGCACCTGAGGACATGGAGAAAACTACTTTTGTTACACAGTGGGGTACGTTCTGCTACAAATTGATGCCATTCGGACTGAAGAATGTCGGGGCAACCTATCAACGCGCCATGGTAGCTTTGTTTCATGACATGATACATCATGAGATAGAGGTCTACGTAGATGACATGATAGCTCGATCACAAACTAAAGAAGAACACCTTGATCACTTGCAAAAGTTGTTTGTCAGATTGAAGGAGTACAAGCTCAGATTGAACCTAAACAAGTGTACATTCGGAGTCCGGTCCGGTAAACTCTTAGGTTTCATTGTCAGCAACAAAGGCATCAAGGTTGATCCTACCAAAGTCAAAGCTATACAAGAAATGCCTGCTCCTCGCACTGAGAAGGAGGTCAGAGGTTTCTTGGGACGCCTAAAATACATTGCTAGGTTCATTTCTCACCTAACATCTACTTGTGAACCAATCTTCAAGCTATTGAAGAAAGATCAGGTAGTCAGATGGAATGACGAATGTCAAGCTGCTTTCGATAAAATCAAGGAGTATTTTCTAGAACCTCCTGTCTTGATGCCACCCGTCGAGGGAAGACGGCTAATCATGTATCTGACCGTCCTAGAGAATTTAATGCGGTGCGTACTGGGGCAGCATGACGAGTCTGGCCGAAAAGAGCATGTCATTTATTACCTTAGCAAAAAGTTTACCGACTGTGAAACTAGATATTCACTGCTCGAGAAAACTTGCGCGCTTTGGTATGGGCTGCTTGCCGGCTAAGGCAGTATATGTTGACTCATACCACTTTGCTGATATCTAAGATGGATCCGATAAAGTACATCTTTGAGAAGCCTGCTCTGTCCGGAAGGATAGCCAGATGGCAGATGATCCTAACGGAATACGACATACAGTACACGACCCAAAAAGCTATAAAGGGTAGTGTGCTAGCTGATCATCTGTCTCATCAAGCTGTAGAAGATTATCAATCTATGAAGTTTGACTTCCCTGACGAAGACATCATGACAGTAGACAACTGCGAAGAGATCAAACCATATGACAAACCTGAACAAGGATCCCGATGGACCCTGTACTTTGATGGGGTGTCCAATGCACTTGGTAACGGTATCGGCGCTGTGCTCATATCTCCGAAAGGATACCATACTCCTTTCACTGCCAGACTTTGCTTCAACTGTACGAACAACATGGCAGAATATGAGGCATGCATCTTTGGATTCAAGGATGCCATAGACTTGGGAATCAAATCCTTAGATGTGTTTGGGGACTCAGCTTTGGTTATCAGTCAGATCAAAGGAGAGTGGGACACTAAACATCTAAACCTCATCCCTTACAAAGAACATGTTTTGACATTGTTACCTCATTTCAAGCAGATTACCTTCGAGCATTTCCCGTGAGAAGAAAATCAGCTAGCAGATGCTCTAGCTACAATGTCATCGATGTTTAAACTTGATTGGGACAATGAGGCTCCCCAAATCTCCATTGAACGGATGAACGAACCAGCACACTGTCACAAGATTAATACCGAAGAAGTAGTGGACCAGCCATTTCATGAAGTCAAAAGGTATCTCGAGGCTCAGGAATATCCAGAAGGAGCTTCAGTCAACGACAAAAATTTCTTAAGGAGATTCTCAGCTAAGTTCTTCCTAAGTAATGCCATCCTATACAAACGTAATCATGATTCTATTCTGCTCCATTGTATGGACAAAATTGAAGCTGAAAAGATCATGGCTGAATTGCATGAGGGCACCTTTGGCACTCACTCTAGTGGGCATACGATGGCTAAGAAGATTTTGCGGGCATGCTATTACTGGTCTACCATGGAAGCTGACTGCTATCAACACTCCCGGACCTACCATAAATGTCAAATCTATGCGGATAAGGTGCACGTGTCTCCAGTTCCTCTAAATGTCTTAACATCTCCTTGGCCCTTCGCTATGTGGGGAATCAACATGATTGGAGAGATCAAGCCTACAACATCCAATGGACACCGCTTCATTCTGGTGGCCATTGACTACTTCACCAAGTGGGTCGAAGCTGCTTCCTTCGCATCCGTTACTAAGAATGTTGTTGCCCGCTTCATCAAGCAGAATCTTATTTGCCAGTACGGTATCCCCGAAAGGATCATCACTGACAACGGTACAGACCTTAACAATACTATGATCACCGCCTTGTGCGAGCAGTTCAAAATTCAACATCACAATTCATCCCCCTATCGGCCAAAGATGAATGGTGCAATTGAAGCTGCTAACAAAAATATCAAGAAGATCATACAAAAGATGACAGTCACCTACAAGGACTGGCATGAGATGTTACCGTTTGCTCTCCACGGGTACCGAACAAGGGCACACACATCAACTAGGGCAACACCCTATTCCTTGGTTTATGGCATGGAGGCTATTTTGCCTATCGAGGTTCAGATTCCCTCCTTGAGAATCATGAAAGATGCTGATTTGAGTGAAGACGATTGGATCCAGACCCAACTTGATCAGTTGAATTTAATTAACGAGAAGAGACTTACTGCTGTTTTCCATAGTCAGGCGTATCAAAAACGGATGATCAAGGCTTTTAACAAGAAAGTCAGATGCCAAGTATATCAAGTTGGGGATTTAGTGATCAAGCGCATCATCTTGCCACAAAGTGATCCCAGGGGAAAATGGACTCCTACCTATGAAGGACCATTTGTAATCAAGAACATCTTTTCTGGTGGGGCAATGATTTTAACCACCATGGATGGAGAGGACCTGCTGCACCCTACGAATGCAGACATAGTCAAAAGATACTACGCATAAAAGACCCGCTAGGTTTACACACCTAGGCAAAACAAGGGCATCCCGACGAACCAAAAAGGTTCGGGCAAAAATTAGGGATAAAATAAAAAAAAATTGTACACCCGGAAAGTTGAAAACCCGAAAGGGCGACTTGGGCAAAAAAGGGTTTCCCGGTGGATTGAAAACCCGAAAGGGCGGTCCAGGCAAAAGTTAGGGAATTAAAGCGTATGACTATGTCTCGTCGGATCACTTTAAGGATAATCTCTTCACTAACAAACTCCGAGCCTCTGATAAACTCAATCATCTTCGGATGAAGCAGCGGATGGACAAGATATTCTGAGATACGAAGGCTATAGCGGAATGGGAACCCCATGGGATTTTTACACATAACTATCTTTCTTTGTATAAATTTTTCATACTTTTATGACACCATCCTCTTACTAGGATGACTGTCTCCTTTGTACAAAACACTTATTCAAAGTAAATACAAAGATATCTCTTTCAAAGTACAGAAAACTATTCGCCTTTTTCTTTACACTTGTGTTTTTATTTGCAAAAACATTCAATGATTCATTGATGAACATATGCATTTGAACATAATTACTGTTTACAAATAAACAAAGTGGAAGGGAACAATTACTGACAGACTAAAAGGATAGGAAAATGTCTTTAGGATATTCCATGAGTAATCCCTACAGTACATCATCTAGATTCCCATCAGAGTTAAAACTTTAAACTCCCGATCCCCGGCGGAGCCAAAACTTCTAACTATCAATCCCCAACGGAAACCATCTAGTTTCTCCAAATTCCCTAGAAAGTTGTCTTGAAGTCTGGAAATCAACCAAGATGACAGTTAACTTTTGTCTCTCCCCAACCTAGGATAAATCCCCAGTAGAGTGGCAGACAATCGAAAACTCCTGAACTTACTCCCCAACAGTAAGCCTTCTTCCCCGCAGAGTTTTTATTTTTCAACAGAATGAAGATTCTCATTCTTAATTCCCCAGTGAAGTCGCCAAAGTTTTCATTTCTCCTCAACAGAATGAAGATTCTCATTCCCAATTCCCCGCAGAAGTCATCAGAGTTTTCTCTATTCCCCGGCGGAACAAGGATTCCCTTTGTGTAATCCCCAATAGAAGTCATCAAAGTTCTCTGGATTTCCCAAGCAGATTTCTCAAGAAGTATTTGGCATTACTCTCACAACAGAACTTTTATCAATACTCCAGGACATGAAGGATCCTCACATCCCCACAGAAGTTGTCAAGGATTTTTAATCCCCAATAATCGCCCAGGATTTCTTATCCTCAGCAGTCAAGGGTTTTATTATCCCCAACTGTCAAGGATTTATTTTCCTCATCAATACAGCAAATCAGCTTACATGCGCATACATTACATCCATATATCTAAACATTGATAAAATACATATATTGCATCATACATTTCATGCAACATAACTTTGTGTTTCAGCTAACGTTTTACCCTTTTCAGGATAAGATTAACAAGCTACCATTAACAATATACAATCATGATACATTACAGATACACTCCAGACACGGAAGTCATTCTGTTGCTCATTCATATTCAGATTTTAGATACAGTTCAGATACGCTCCAGATATGGATGCCATCCTGATACTTATTCAGATTGCAACTATCAGATACAGTTCAGATACACTCTAGATACGGATGCCATCCTGATACTTATTCAGATTTTAACTTTCAGATACAGTTTAGATATGCTCCAGATACGGATGCCATCCTGATACTTATTCAGATTTCAACTATCAGATACAGTTCAGATACGCTCCAGATACGGATGCTATCCTGATACTTATTCAGATTTCAACTATCAGATACAATTCAGATACACTCTAGACACGTAAGTCATTCTGTCAATTATTCAGATTCTAGTTCAGATACGCTCCAGACACAGATGCCACTATGGCCCTTATTCAGTTTTCCGATTTAGATACAGTACAGATACACTCCAGACACGGAATTAATTATGTTGCTCATTTAGACTCAGATCTCAGATACAATTTAGATACGCTCCAGAGACGGATGCTATTCTATTATTCATTCAGATTCAAACTTCAGATACAGTCCAGATACGCTACAGACACGGTTGCCATTCTGTCATTTATTCTGATTTTCCCCAGCTTAGATACGCTCCAGACACGGTTTCCATTCTGTCACTTATTCAGAATTCAAGTCTCCAGATACAGCTCAGATACGTCCCAGACACAGACACCATTCTGATACTCATTCTTTTGACTTACAACTTACAATTCAACAAACATTCTTGGATGGCATCTTTAAGCCCATCTCCAACAAGATTCTATCACCTCTCCAAATGGAATCTTTAATCCCATTCCCTCAACTACACTTTGTCGAGTGCAAATTTACGGGCACTCTAGTGTCCAATCATCTTTTACCTTCAAGTCACGAACGGAAAAACTCGCAAATCTAACTCTTCAGGTTCAAGAAGATTGAACAGGGGCAGCTGTTGTACCCCAAAATTTTCCCTCTCATTTATTAATATTTTTCTCACAAGACCTCTTGGATTCAAGACAGGATTAGGGTTTGGTCATCTCAAGACACCTCATCTTGCACTGATACCCCAAAATTAAGGTTTGAGTTTGCACAAGGATTTTTGTACCATCAAGGCTTCATGTGACTTTCATACATCATGTTGGACCTCTAATATTTCTCATACCAAGTTTCAAGCCTTGAACCACATTTTTGACCAGTCAATTGTACAGTTGACCTAAAAATCAACTATATTGGGGAAAAAGTCAACCATGGCCAATTTATAGTCAAACTTCTTAATTTTTGATCCAAAACAACATTCTAGACTCATATGTACCATTTGATCAAGTTTGGATCACAACTCCTCAAAAAATTTGATGAAATCATCAAAAGGGCAAAATGGTCAAAATTAGGGTTTTTGACTGAGAAAGGGCAATTTCTGATTTTTAACATAGCCAATGACCAATTGGGTTCAAGCATGATTTTAAGAACTAAATAGAATCATCTTGACCTAATCATATAGTTCAAAAGATCTCAAATGCATAGGATTGACATATGAATTTTGCAGTCAACTGATCAAAAGTCAACTATACACTGAAAAGTCAAACTTTGACTTTTTGGTCAAAATCAAGAGCCAAGGGTCATAATTCATCAAGACATGTCAAAACATGAAACTTGTTGACCCAGAAAACCAATTTTGCAAATTAGGGTTTTAATTTGAAAATTTTTCATAACTTGGAATTTTTCTAAGTATGGAAATTTTCTTATTTTTTCCCAACTTTTCACAACTTTTTCACCATGATGCAATTAGATTCAAAGAAAACTTCCAACATGAAAGTTGTAGTAATCCATGAAATATACAACTTTGATTCACAAAGTTTTCCCAAAGGATTCTTGGATCTCAAGTTATGAATTTGTGAATAGGGGTCCATGAACTTTTTAACTTAGTGAAAATTTGCCCTAATTTAGGCAGGTTTTTGACCCAACTTCATGGTCATTTTTCACCTAGTTCCAAGAGGTATATCAAAATGAATTTCAAAAATGGATTGTAGAGAATGTTGCAAGCTTTCCAAAATGTCCAAGAACTCTCCAAGATCATTTGTGGTTAGGGAGAATCGTAGAAGAGAAAATGACATTTTGTCACTTTTGATCAAGCCATTTCTACAAAATGTCAAGTTGCAAATCTGATCAAGCATGCTTGTACCTTGCATTACAGGTCTTAAACTCCTTCTACAATCCATAATTAAATGCTAACTCAATGGATAATGGCTTTATTTTTGCTTTTGGAGCATTGTACAAGAAATAAATCCATAAATGGCATAAAGGGCACATTGCCATTTTCATAAAGCAAGCTTTTCCAACTTTACAAACATTGAGCCTTGGACATGTTCTTTTGTTACAAGAAATGTCCATAGATATCAAGCATGGTTTACCAACTCTCATCAGCTAAAGAACTAGCCAGTACAGGCCTTTGGCACAAGTCACTACACTTTTCTTCAAAAGCAAGAAAAGTTGCAAAAGTCCAAAGAACTTGTACATCTGATAAAGGGTGGACTTGGTATCATTATAGACATATTCACAAACTTGTTACAAGGATAGACATGAATGTTTATGCTCTGAAACATTCCAAAACTCCAAAACTCCAAATTTCTGCCCAACATTGCAGTTTCTGCAAAATCATAGCAAGCTCAATATTTGCTCGTGCGTTTTGCTTTGTAACACTTCAAACACCTTCCATACATCCTACCGAAGCTATCCAAGCATTCATCCTACAAATGCGAGCTCTGTTTCAAACATCACCATTTTCAAGCTTGAAGGTTGTAGCTTGACTTCTACAGGGAGTTTCAGAAATCCACAAGGCCAGTTAAGAATTGGAATAGCTTGAGGGAACTTCAAGGAAGCTCACACGACCCTCAGGCCTCACTCAAAGTCCCCACATTGCCATATCCAAATCCAGCTGAAGGAGGTATTTTTCAAAACTTTATCTCTCTATTTAGGCATCCTCAAGCCATGATTTGTGAAGCAAAAATGTAGTCTCTAGCATGGTGAATCTGTACATATGCATATTTGTCATTTATATTAACTGAGTTAAGAGAATTTGAATGATGAACATGCTGAAAAAACTAGGTCAGAAATTAGGGGTGATTAAATTCTCTCTGATCTTTAAGAGTTAGGTTACAAATTTTATATCATTGGAATCGTGAGATTACAAGCTACATGTTCTATGTTATGGGTTTTTGTTTTTGTGCACGTATGTGAGAGTTGCAGGTTTGTACATAGAGCACGCGCAAACTGAAGGACAGGGATGAAGATGAGATGGCTTGGGATTTTTGTTGCTTCTGGCCTTTTTTGTTTTTGTTTTCCACACCCCCTGTATTGCTTTTACACCCCCTGATTATTTCCTCATATTTTCATATTTCCTTGCATATTTTAATATTTATTGCTTGCATATATTTTTTCTAATGATAAAAAATCCCCAAAAATAATTTATTATTTTCATACTTTTATTTTATTTTTTTATTATTTTTTGGCATAAAAAATAGTTTTATTAGGGTAATATAATTTATTTTCTTAAATAAATCATAAATACATTTAATAAAAATACTATACATTTTATTTTATTATTTTACACATAAAATATTATTTTCATACACATTTTAATTTTTAATATTTGTTAATAATATTATTTACTATTCCTAGTACAAAAATGGACAAAAAATAAATATTAGGAAACATATTTTCCCTTTTAATCAAAAAAATTAGGGTTTTCCCTTTCAAAAATAATAATGTTATTTTTTCTTATTTTTTAGGACTTAAATAATTTTATTTTCTCATACATAAAACAAATACAAATTATTTTTGCATAATTACATTTTATTGCATTTTTATTATTTGTATTTTTATTTAATTTGTACTTAATTCAATTGGGTTGTAATAGTATTTTAGGGTTTATTTTTGTGCAATATCCCCATTTAAAAACTTGTATCCCCCCTCCCATAATAATTGTTGTAATAGTTTAGTTTACTTTACGCAATTTATCGTATTTATACTATGTGTAGTAAATTAGGGTTTTGCATGATAAGATCAAAAGCAAACAAGTAGACATAACCTAATACAAGACAAACAAATGCATGTAAAATGACACACATTGCACACAAGCATCCCTAGGGTTTCACCCACTTGGTTGCCTAAAAGAAAATGGCCATGGTATGCATGCAAAGTATCTTGGCAAAACAAAACAAAACAAAAGATCATAGCCCCTCGATGACGCTATCAAAAGGTTGCCTAAACAAATGATCTCGGTCTCTCAAAATGCTAAAGATACTTGGCAACATTGCTATCATGGTCATACGATGACCCACGCCGGTCCCGTTTAACATCCAAAGATAGGGTTGTTTACCAAATCAATGGTAAATCAACAATGTCAAAGGAATAAAAATGCACAAGAAAGACTTTTGAGTAGGTAGATAGCTTCTAGTTACTTGATCAACTTCAAAACAATCCTTGCTATTTTCAAAAACAAACACACACATTTCAAAACATTTCTAAAACAACTTTCAAAACATTGAAACATTTTTCAAAAGACAAACATCTTTGTATACATTCTTCCGAACGAGAATCATTACAAAGATTGCCTAAACAAAGGCCTCTTTTCAAAATACTTTCAAAACCACACAAAGCACCATTTCAAACAATTTCAAAAGCAAAGCAAGTGATCTAAACAAGTAACTAAGAGCCCCTGGAAAATCATGGATGAAAAGGGTGCTAGCACCTTCCCTTTTCATAATCTACCCCCCGAACTCAAGAAAACATCTCAAAGGTCATTCCTGTTCGTTTTTACCTTTCCTTTTGGATAAAATAAAAGTCGGTGGTGACTCTTGCTAACCGTGACATTTGCAAACACAAACGCAAAACATCAAGTCAGTTCTCCCACCGCATCACAACTCCCACCTATGAAGGGCCATTCGTTGTCAAAAGAGTTTTCTATGGAGGTGCCATGATGTTGACTACCATGGATGGCGAGGATTTCACACATCCCATAAACACGGACATAGTTAAAAAATACTACGCATAAGAGACCCGTTAGGTTGACACACCTAAGAAAAATAAGGGCATCCCAGCAAACCAAAAGGTTTGGGCAAAAATTAGGGATATATGCAAAAGATTGTACACCCGGAAAGTTGAAAACCCGAAAGGGCGACTTTGGCAAAAAGGGGTATCCTAGT
Organism: Vicia faba; assembly: GCA_948472305.1. Classification (NCBI taxonomy): domain Eukaryota; kingdom Viridiplantae; phylum Streptophyta; class Magnoliopsida; order Fabales; family Fabaceae; genus Vicia; species Vicia faba. Next base: position 1,303,850,270 of record OX451740.1, on the reverse strand, counting down.
GGGCTGAAAACCCAAAAGGGCGGTCCAGGAAAAAGTTAAGGATTAAAAGCGTATGACTATGTCCCATGGAATCAATACAGTCAATTTTATCATCAAGGTCCAAGTTCAAACGGTCCAAGATCAATCCAATCAAATTCTTTCAACGACAAGAGACATTTGAAGACATTGGGGCAATAGTAGAGTTGGAAGGCAATAAGATCATTTCACATGGCTATTTTGTTTTCATTCTCAATGTTTGTTTTTCTTTCGATGATTTCCTCTTACTAGGATCTCCGTCTCTCTGTACAAAAATGCTTATTCATGGGCAAAATATTAATACAAATACACTTTGAAGTGCAAAATTTATGTCTTTGTTTTGAATGTAAATTTGTCCAATGACTAAAATTGAATGAACATATGCATATGAACATAATTAAAAACTATTTGGCATATGAGTCCTGCTAAGCAGCAGTAAGCATCTCTTTAATGTGTAGGAAATATCCCCAGAGTTATCTCATTATCATTATCCCCGTGAGAACGGCTGCAATAAACCTTTCTCCAACAGGTTTTTATTTCCCTAACAATCATCGAGGAACCACATAACTCCCCAGTCGAGTTCAAATCTCCCCAACATATAACAATCAAGACACCACAAAGTTCCCCAGCTGAGCATATCTTCCCTGGCCAAGGCTATTATCCCCAAGCGGAGTTTATCCTCCCCAGTTGAGTATATCCTCCCCAAGTTGAGTCTGTCCTACCCGACTGAATCTACACTCTCCAGTTTGAATTTTATTTCAGATTGTTGCAAATCATAAGGCCATAACCCCCGATCTCCAGTAAAGTCGTCAGCAAAGCCATTACTATTTCAAAAAAAAGATACTATGAAGCCTGGATCCAACCAGGTATTAGCACAATTTTCAAGTTATTACTGAAGCCTGGACCCGACCAGATAATAGTTTAACTTCTTCAAGTTGCTGAAACCTGGACTCGACCAAATAATAGTTTGAGTATCTGAAACCTGGACCCGACCAGATAACAATTGATCTCAATTTCAAGATGCTATGAAACCTGGACCCGACCAGATAATAGTCTAACTCTTCAAAGATATAAAAGAACCTAAACTCAATCCGACCAAGGTTTAATTTCTTTTCCCCAGTAGAGTGTGCCTCTACCCCAACAAGTTGTTGTGAAGCCTGGATCCGACCAGATATCGATTACCCTCGGAGATTTGTTGTGAAACCTGGAAACCGACTAGATAACAACTAAATTCCCAAACAGTTTATTGTGAAACCTGGACCCAACCAGATAGCAATTGACCTCATCAACCTCAGAAATCTGCAAAGCCTGGACCCGGCCAAATGATAGTTTTTTTCAAACAGTTTATTGTGAAACCTGGAACCCGACCAGATAACAATTAACTATGATCCCCAGAGAGACACTATGAAGCTTGGAATCGACCAGATAATAGTACAGATTTCCAAAAACCATGAAACCTGGATCCGACCAGATAGTAGTTACCATTTCATGTTACTGCGAATCCTGGATCCGTCCAGATAACAATTAACTTCCATATCCCCAGCAAGTTGTTGTGGAGCCTGGATCCGACCAGATGACTATTCAATTTCAAGAAATTTTCTGCAAAGCCTGGAATCTGACCAGATAACAGTTAATTCATCTCTTCCCCCAGTAAGTTGCCGTGAATCCTGGATCCGACCAGATAGCAGTTGACTACTTCAGCCTCAGTAAATTGTGAAGCCTGGATCCGACCAGATAACAGCTGACATTCAAGAGATATTCCCCAGCGAAATCATCCTTTCAACAAAGTTTGAAGATAGGCATATTCTTCATCCCCAACGGCAATCAGGGATTCAACCCCCCATAATTTCCTCAACAGCAGTCAGGGATTTATTTTCCCAGACAGAAACATACATCTTAAGATCATACATCATAGCATGTACATACCCTATGCATTTAGCATAATACCACATCTGGTGAACATCATGCATGCATCTGCATTTTACTAACTCTTTTTCTCACAGGTAAAACATCAAGTTTTAGTATAAATCAACAAGAGATTTGTGCTGATATTTATTCTAATGTTTATCAACTTTCCTCCAAATGGCATCTATAAGCCCATTCACCATCCATCTTCTAGTGCAAATTTCTTGGCACTCTAGTGTTCAATCATGTTTCACCTTCAAGTCAAGAATGGCGGACTCACCAATCTAACTCTTCAGGTTTAAGAAGATTGAACAGGGGCAGCTGTTGTACCCCAAAATTTTCCCTCTCATTTCTCAAGGATTCTCTCACAAGACCTTCTATGACATTAAGTTTGCAGCACTCATACATAAATTTAGGCTTGGAATTGACACAAGGGCAAAATGGTCAATTGCATATTAGAAAGTCAAACTTTGACTTTTTGGTCAACATTACATTCCAAAGATCAAATTTCATCAAGACATTCAAGAATATCAAGCTTGATCATCAAGAAGTCAAGAAAGTCAAAAGTCAACTTGAAAAGTCAAGATTTCCAAGACTTAGAAATTTTCTAAGTGTTTTATACATGATAATTTCATCACTTCATGCCATTCTTTCATCAAGATGCAAGATAGTTCAAGGGAAACTTTCAACATGAAAGTTGTATATCTCCATGATATCTACAACATTGCTTTACACAACTTCTCCTGGAAGTGCTTGGATTTTGAGTTATAAATTCATGAAGTCATGACATTTTCATTTAACACAGAAATTTCCAACAGATTTTGTTCAGGATTTTATCCCAACTTCTTGGAATTTTTTCACATAGTTCCAAGATGATTTTGTCAAAATGGCCAACATGAAAGTTATAGAGGATGTTTCAAGCTTTTCAAAACATCCAAGAGCATAAATTTATAATACTTGAGCTAGGAGATTCAAGGGCTTGAAGTTGGCCATCCATCTTTGAATTGCAAGTCATTCTAAGTGAAGAACACATAACAAAACTCTCATGATTTGCTGCATAATCTTATGTTGCAGGCTTCTTTGCTTGCAAATATCATCATAATTTAATGTTTACACAAGAGCTTGAGCTATTACCCAAGTGTTTGAGCCATTGTCCAAAAGATCTTTCCATTTATGGCATAAAGGCACCATTGTTATTCTTGAAAAGTAAGCGTTTTGTACAAAGTTTATCTTGAGCCCATACCTTGCTTGTTGCTGATTATACTCCACCATAAATCATGGGAAGTAGATCCTCTATACCAGCAACTTTGGTACTTCACCTTGGGACTATGGAGTACTTGAAATAGTTTGATTTTTGTAATCCAACCAAACCATAACTTGATGTCTTGCAAACTTAGTCAACTCATATGCACAAACCTCTTGCCTATAAATAGAAGAAGCATTTGCAAGACAAAGAGGTTAGAAAAAATAGAAAGGAAACTAGAAGTTTTGTTGACAAACTCTCAAAAAATCTCATAACTGAAAAAGGTCATAACAGTCCACAAGGCAACACCTCAAGCTCAAAACATAAATTCTAGCTGCAAGGTAAGTCTCCTTACCTTTAAACTCTTCATTTCAATCATCATCATTTGGTTCATTTTTTAGGCTAAAATGCAGTGACCTTTGAAGAAAAGGTTTGTAAAAAATCATGAACAATTGCCAAGATTGAGTGAAAAGTTTTCCATGAAATAGCATCATGAACAGACAGGTGTAAGGCAGCTGTTTTTCAAAACCATGCAGCAGGAAATCGATTGCGCAACCATGAAAATCGATTGCACAGGGTTCTAGTAGCCAGATTTCCAAATTTTTTGAGTGTGTAATCGATTTCACAACCATGCAAATCGATTGCACGGGATTCCAGTAGCCAGATTTACAAATATTTTGAGTGTCCAATCGATTGCACTGGAAGTCAGTAGCCAATGTTTTGAAAAACGGAAGCATGCAATCGATTGCACTAACATGCAAATCGATTGCACTCAAATGAAAACTGAATTTTTCTTTGAAAAGACTTGAATAAAGAGTTGGACAATATAAAATATTTCTTTTTTACTATTGAGCATCTATATTTTAAGTTCAAGTTAAGTATTATCATCATACCTTGAAATTTGCTAAAGGCTTGAACCAAAGACTTCATCCAAATAGGCTTTTAGCTTGATCAATAATGTTTTCCTTCTTTATCAATCATGATTTGTCTTCATCAAAGAACAAGTGCATCCGAGAAGCTTGATTTTACGACATCTGTCGACACATAATGATCCAAAATGTTTTCTTTTCCTTTCAGTTTTCTTTATTTTTACATGCTTCATATATTTTCTTCATGGATATTCAATATGGTTGTAATATATAATTAGGACTTTAATTTCTTGCAATCCCCATTTGTAAATTTGTACACCCCATCCCCAAATGATTGTAATAGCGTAGGATAATTACTTTTCGCAATTTATCGCTTTATATATAACATGTTAATAATTAAGGTTTGTATGGCAAGACATAAAATCAACAAGTAGATAACTCTAATCAAAGATTAAATGCATGAAAATCAAACACACTATTCACACATTCACCCTTAAGGTTAACTCCACTTGTTGCCTAAAAAATGGTCATGTTATGCATGTGGGATGTCTTAGCAAAAACAATCAAAATACAAGATCATAGTCCCTCGATGACGCTATAAATGTTGTCTTTAAAAATGATCTTAGTCCCTCAAAAAATGCTAAGGTACCTCACATCATTGCTATCATGACTATACGATGACCCACACCTGTCCCTCTTACATCCAAAGATAGGGTTGCTTACCAAATCAATGGTAAGACAACAATGTCAAAGGAAAAGAAAATGAACAAGAAAGACATTTGAGTAGGTAGATTGCTCCTAATTACTTGCTCCATCTCAAAACAAACATCCTTGCTATTTTCAAAACAAACACCAACACTTTGAAAACATCTTACAAACTTGAAAACATTTTCAAAAAGACAAACATCTTTGTATACATTCTTACGAATGAGAATCATTACAAAGATTGCCTAAACAATGGCCTCTTTTACAAAATACTTTCAAAACCACACAAAGCATAATTTCAAAACAAAAGCAAGTGATATAGCAAGTAACTAAGAGCCCATGGAAAACCATGGATGAAAAGGGTGCTAATACCTTCCCTTTTCATAATCTACCCCTGAACTCAACAAACAATCTCAAAGGTCTTTCCTCTGCTTTTTTACCTTTCATTTTGGATAAAGGAAAAGTCGGTGGCGACTCTTGCTAACCGCAAAATTTGTGATAAAACGCAAAACCTTCAAGTCAGTTCTCCCACCTTATCACAACTGTCATCTCAATCTTAGGAGAAATACTTCTTGACTGCATCGGCGTTCACGGAGCATGGGAGCTCTTCACCATCCATATTTGTGAGAATCATGGCGCCTCCATAGAAAACCTTCTTAACAACATATGGTCATTCATAATTCGGAGCCAATTTTCCCCTAGAATCAGGTTTGAAAGATAATATCTTCTTGAGCACGAGGTCACCTTCTCTGAATTCGCGTGGTCGAACCTTCTTATCAAATGCCTTCTTCATTCTTTGCTGATATAGTTAACCGTGACACAACACTGTCATTCTCTTTTCTTAAATTAAATTCAACTAATCATATCTACTTTGACACCATTCAGCCTCAGAAAGTTTAGCTTCCATCAAGACTGTCATAGACGGGATCTCAACCTCCACGGGGAGTACTGCTTCCATGCCATATACTAGAGAAAATGGGATTGCTCCTGTTGAAGTTCTAACTGAAGTACGGTATTATGATACGGTAGGAGAATTGACTAGAGATTTTGCATTTCGTTCGCACTTGTGCGGTTAGCAAGAGTCGCCACTGACTTTTCTTTTATCCAAAAGGAAAGGTAAAAAAGAACAGGAAAGACCTTTCGAGAATTTTCTCAGGTTCGGGGGGTATATTATGAAAAGGGAAGGTATTAGCACCCTTTTCATCCATGGTTTTCCATGGTCTCTTAGTTACTCGTTTTAGATCACTTGCTTTTGTTTGATTGTGTGCTTGTGGTGTGGGTTTTGAAAGTATTTTGGAAAAAATCTCTTTGTAATGGTTCTCGTCTCTATAAGAACGTATACAAAGTTTTGTTTTGAAAAATGGTTCAAAGATGTGTTTGTGAATCGTGTTTTGAAAAGTGTTTTGAAAAGAAGTTTTGCAATGGTTCTCGTCTCTATAAGAACGTATACAAAACATTTTGTCTTTTGAAAGTGTTTTGAAATGGAAGTGTAGGTGTAAAAGTTTTTGTCGTGAGCAAGCGAGTAACTAAGAGCGAATCTATCTACTCAAAAGGTCTTAAGTTGTTCTTTTCTTGCTTTTAATGGTGCTATCTTACCATTGATTTGGTAAGAAGCCCCACCATTGGATGTAACGGGACATGCGTGGGTCAATTTTACAATCATCGAAGGCAACTTGTGAGACGCTCTAGTAATTTTTGTAAGGGACGAGATCGTTTTAATCAAAGGCAACATAGAGGGTCATCGAGGGTCTACGATCTTTGATTATCGAAGGGTCATTTGCTAGAGTGTCTCATATTCGAGGGACATGATTTTATTTCCGAGGCAACAAGCGAGGTTACCCTAGAGGTGCGCGTGTGAGAAAGTGTGTTGATTTCAAGTTATTTGTTCTTGGATTAGGTCATCTAGCGATTGATTTTTGAATCTTGCCATACACGCCTGGTTACTATACAGTATATAGAAAGCAATAAATTGCGGGAATTGAAATTCTACGTTATTACAAAAGTATTCGGGAATGGGGGTACAATTGCTACAAATGGGGATGAATCAAATGAAAATAGCAATGTACAAATATCAAACAATACAACCAAATCGAATTGTTGTGCGATTTAATATAAAGTTATGATAATTTACGAAAATAAAATCAACAAAGTATGAAATGTATGTATTTACTTAAAAAAAGAAAAAATAAAACCTAATCTAAAAAAGAAAATGATTTAAGTTAAAAATCTACATTATTATTATTTGTATTCTTATTAATTATGTAAATAAAGAAAGAAACTAAACTAATTTATTGATTTTTTTGGTATTTTATTAAATGTAACAAATTAATAAAAATAAGTTATAAAAGAAGAAAATAGTGAAAATTGATTTTTAAGACTTAAAAAAATGTATAAAAGCATTCTATGTTTTAATTAATAATTTTCAAAACAAATAAAAACAAGTTAGAAGTAAGAAATGGGCTTAGGAGATTTAAAGGGTGTTAGGCCCAAAGGTGTTGTCATTGCTGAAACCATTAGAAACAAGGCTAGATGGGGGATATGTTAGCAAGCGCGCGTGTATGCCTGAGAAGGGTTTGAAACTAAGCAGGCCCAATGCCCTTTGACTCTGTTTAACATTTTTTGATTAGGGGAAACATGCATTAGGGTTTGTGGTTTGAACTTGTACACAGCAGCGCCGTTCCGATCGTCTCTATCGTTTCTCCCTCTCGTTCATCTTTCTCACTAAACGTCCCTCTTCTCGTCCTAATTTCATGAATAAAACGCTTTTTGGCCTTTCCAACTCAAACTAATTCATGTTTTTTTCTGGAAACCCTAGGTTTTGAAATGGATTTATCTAAAGGGTTTGAAACGTTTTGATCTGATCTTCCCTCTATCCTCAAGTTGCCGGAGCGTCTCTCATCCTCACTTCCTAACCAAATGCTAACGGTTTTGTTCTTGAAAGGTAAAGTTCTGCTTTTAGCTTAACAGTTTCATTGGTTTTGTATGTTGTTGTTCATGTTTTGTTTGTTACTCAGGCTTATTGTCTTAATGAGATGCAGAGAAATAACGTTATGAGGAAACCATACATGTTTGGGATTTTTATGGAATGGAAGAGGATAGTGAGATTGAGGGAAGTGACACTCCTTGGTGGCCGTAGACGGGGGAAGAAATGATGATTGGAAGAATGCGCGCTTCTGGTAACCGTTTCTTTTTCTATCTTCTATGTTGAATAATGATGATGATGCTGGGACTTTGTGTTTGTTCTATTTTTGACAGTTTTGATACTTTGTGATGGAATTTGGTTTTGTGATGATGTTTTTTCTGGGTTGATGTTATTGTGCCTTTGACAGTTGGATGTTGTGTTTGAATTTTTTTTTGTTATGAACTGTTAAAATGGTTTTACAGTTTGGAGGTTGGATTTTCTGTTTTTTTGTTTTGGTTACAGTTTGGCTTGGTATGTGATATTGGTTATGCAGGTTTTGGTTTAACAGGTTTGATGGTTGGTTGTTGAGGTTTGAAACTGGTTTGGGACATTCTTTTGACAGTGCAGGCCTTGTGAGTTTGTGATTTTTTGTTGATGGTTTGTAACAGTTTTTTGAAGGTTGTGGAAACTTGGAGGTTTTTTGATGCTGTTGGAATGCTCTTTACTGTTTGGGTTTGACAGTTTTGAGGTTTGATTTTCTGGCTTTTGTTTGATTTGTTGGTTTAACAAATTTTATGAGTTTGAGATGGTTAGCATTTTGTTGGCAGTGGAGACTTTGGTTTTGAAGTTTCAGAATTGACTATTTTGAGATTTTTGGAGTTTTTGACAGTTTTGATGCTTTTCTGAAGTTTGATATCTTTTTTTGTTCTCCCCTCTCTTGAGCCTTATCTACTGTTATATTCGTGTGGTTTCTTGTTTGACAACTTATTCAAAATGGTGGGAAAACCACCAAATTTTGAATACTTTGGGCATGTTCTCCTTATGCTCTTTTCCTTGCAGTTTTGTTTTCTAGCAATTCTGGTGCAATTGTGACAGCAGGGCAGCATCCCTAGGTGACTTCTTTCCTCTCTCTCTCTCTCAATGACCCTAAGCCAAATGCTTTTTTCTGAAAAGTTTGCAGTTTATTTGGAAAATGAGGATTATGGCTTATTGAACAAGCCTCTTGCTTGTTGACTTAGTTTACCATATGTTATATTTTCTTCTTGCTGATGCCTGCTCTAGCTGTTATGCTGTTGTTGCTTGTACTTTGTTTGCATTTTGTTTTTGTTGATGTGCTGCTGTTTGCACATGATGCACTGCTGTCTAGTTTGGCTTTGTTTTTTTGTTTGGCCATGCTGTTGTTTGCCTTTGGACAATTTGCGCTGCTATTTGTTATATTTGTTTGGCCATGCTGCTGTTTGGCGTATTCAGTTTGGAATATTTGTTTTGGCCATGCTGCTTGCATTTCTTGTTTGGGTAGCCTTGTTGCATTTGGACAAATTTGTTGCATTTGTTATTTTTCTTTTTGTGAACCAAGGAGAAAAATATTCTTGTGATTTGCAAATAGAAAAATAAAAACGTGATGAATTAAAAATAGCCCTCTTATTCCAAATTGCAAACTTTAATGATGAACACATTTTTTCTTTTGAAAATTCTTACTCATGTCCAATTAACTGTACTAATTATTTTTCTGTCTTTTGTTTTCATGTGAGCACAACTGGATGGTGGCAAAGCAGAGGGAGCAAGAGATTCTGTAGCAAGCATGGAAGCAATGGAAGCTCGGTCATCCTTAGGCATAAATTCAATTTCTTTTCTTTGTAACTTAGAGAGAAACATTCAACAATTGTACTAATTTATTTTTTCAAATACAATAAGTTGTAAAACCCAAAGCATTCAAATAATAAATTGTTTTGTACCAATTTTTTGAAATAAAATGTAGAAAGTCTTTATGAGATATTATGGTGTCCATTAAAAAAAAAACCTTACTGTTAATAACTTGTAATTCTCTCTTTGTATCTTCACTGATTCTTAAAGATTCCCTGATCAAGATAATTGAAACTGCATTCCAATAATTTCAATCAAGATAACTTAAATTCCAATAATCATGTAACCTTGCAACTGTATTCCAATCAAAACACGCACTGTGTATTCCATAAACAAGCAAATGTTTATTCCATAAACAAGCGAATGTTTTAAAAGACACAAATTATCTGGTTAACCTGGATCAAACAAACACTGCCTTTTCAGTAAATTTGAGAGAGGATGAAAACATGTGAAAAATCAATTGAATTTCTGAGAACTCAATTTCTTCTGAGAAATGCGAGAAAAACCCTAATTGTTGATTTACTGCCACATGAGAAAACCTGTCTGATCGATACCTGAGCCAATCTTGAATATTTCAGAAACCCTAGGGTTGTGCTTTTCTATGAAAAATGGGAGGGCAAATTTTGGGGTACAACAGGTACCCATGTAGAGCAAAAGGAAGCATCTCATGCCAATCTTTATAAGTTACCACCATCTTCTGGATAATCTTCTTGATATTTTTTTTAGCAGCTTCAACAACCCCATTCATCTTTGGTATGTAGGGTGAAGAATTATGGTGTTCGATCTTGAATTCTTCACACAACTCTCTCATTATTTTGTTGTTCAAGTTAAAGCCATTATCACTGATGATCTTGCTCGGGATGCCGTATCAACAAATGATCTGATTCTTGATAAATCTGACCACCACCTATCTGGTTACATTAGCATACGATGCTGCTTCCACCCATTTAGTAAAGTAATCAATAGCCACTAAGATGAAGCGATGATCATTTGAAGCTTTTGGTTCAATCATTCCAATCATATCAATGCCCCACAAAGAGAAAGGCCAAGGTGAAGAGATAACATTGAGGAGGGTCGGTGGCACATGCATCTTGTCTGCATAAATTTGACAGTTATGGCATTTCTTCACATATTTGCAGCAATCTGATTCCATCGTCATCAAATAGTAACCCGCTCTCAACATTTTCTTAGCCATTGCATGTCCATTGGCATGAGTGCCAAAGGATCCTTCATGTACTTCTTGCATCAACATGTCTGCTTCATGTCTTTCCATGCATCTGAGCAAAACCATGTCATAATTACTCTTATATAATACTTCTTTATTGAGGAAGAAACTACTTGCCAATCTCCTCAACATCTTCCTATCTTTATTGGATGCCCCAGGCGGGTACTCTTGAGTTGGAAGAATACGTTTAATGTCATAAAACCAAGGTTTGTCGTTGGTGACCTCTTCTGCTGAGAACACATGAGCGGGTCTATCGAGGCGCATAATTCTTATCGAAGGCATATTATTCCAATCATTCACTTTGAACATAGAAGATAGAGTAGCTAAAGCATCAGCCATTTGGTTCTCATCTCTAGGGATATGATGTAATTCCACTTTGTTGAAGAAAGTTAGCAATCTTCTAGCATAATCTTTGTAAGGGATTAAACCAGGATGACGAGTCTCCCATTCTCCTTATATTTGATTAATTACTAAAGCTGAGTCTCTGTATATGTCAAGAACCTTGATCCTCAGATCCACTGCTTCTTCGAGACCCAAAATATAAGCTTCATATTCGGCCATGTTATTCGTACAACCAAACTTCAACCTCGCTGTGAACGGGATATGAGTACCTCGGGGAGTGACGATGAGTTCCATAATTCCATTTCCATAAGAATTTACAGCTCTGTCAAATATCAAACCCCAATGGGATTCGGGATCAGGTCCTTCTCCAGGCAATGGCTCTTCATAATCTTTGGATTTCAAGTACATAACATCTTCATCTGGGAAGTCGAACTTGATGGATTGATAATCGTCAATTGGTTGGTGAGCCAAATGATCGGCTAAAACACTTCCTTTGATTTCCTTTTGGGTATGATACTCAATGTCATATTCAGGTAACAACATATGCCAACAGGCTATTCTTCCAGACAAGGCGGGCTTCTCGAAGATATACTTGATCAGATCCATTTTGGAGATCGACCAAGTGGTATGGTTAGTCATACACTGGCGCAGACGGCGAGCAGCCCAAGCTAAAGCACAATAGGTTTTCTCAAGCATTGAGTATCGAGACTCACAATCTGTGAATTTCTTACTCAGATAATATATGGCATGTTCCTTTCTTCCAGTCTCATCTTGTTGACCAAGCACGCATCCCATGGAATCTTCCAATATTGTCAGATGCATAATCAAAGGTCTTCCTTCCACTGGAGTAATCAAGATGGGAGGCTTAAGTAAATATTCTTTGATGCTATCAAAAGCTCTCTGAAAATCTTCTGTCCACACAAATCCTTGGTTCTTTCAAAGAAGCTTGAAAATTGGCCCACATGTAGCAGTCATATGAGATATAAACCTAGAAATGTAGTTCAACCTTCCAAGGAATCCTCTTACTTGCTTTTCCATCTTGGGTGAGGGCATCTCTATAATAGCTTTGACTTTATCAGGATCTACCTCAATACCTCGTTGGCTGACAATAAAACCCAAAAGTCTTCCAGAACGAACACCAAAAGTACACATGTTAGGATTCAAACGGAGTTTATACTTTCTCAAACATTGGAATAATGTCAATAGATGCTCCAAATAATCTTCTTCTGTCTGTGATTGGGCAATCATGTCATCTACATAAACTTCTATCTCTTTATGCATCATATCATGGAACAAAGCAGTCATGTCTCTTTGGTACGTTGCACCATCATTCTTTAAACCTAACGACATTACTTGATAACAAAATGTTCCTTAAGGTGTAATGAAGGATGTCTTCTCCATGTCTTCAGGTGCCATCTTGATTTGATTGTAACCAGAGAAACCATCCATAAAAGAAAAGACTTTGAACTTTGCGGTGATGTCAACCAATAAGTCAATGTGAGGTAAAGGGAAATCATCCTTCAGGCTAGCTCTATTCAGATCTCTGTAGTCCACATACATTCGAACTTTGCCATCCTTCTTAGCGACAGGAACTATATTATATAACCACTGAGGATAAACTGATGTAACGAGGAAACCTGCATTAATTTTCTTCTGAACCTCTTCTTTGATCTTGTCAGCCATATCGGGATGAGTCCTTCTCAACTTCTGCTTAATTGGCGGACATTCAGGTCTCAGCGGTAATCGATGCTCTACAATATTGTTATCCAACCCTGGCATATCCTGGTAGGACCAAGAAAACACGTCTACATACTCTTTGAGAATCTCCACCATTCTTTATTTGACCTCTGGGACAAGCAACGCTCCAATCTTGACTTCCTTTTTGTCTTCTTCACCACCCAAGTTAATTATCTCCACGGGCTCTTCAAATGGTTGAATAATCTTTTCACCGTGCTCAAGTAAACGGGAAATATCATTAGGCATCTCTTCACTATCCTCTTCCTCGACTCCAAACACAGGGAATTCAAAGTTGGGAGGGGGCATAGGGTCATTGTTTTCAATGGTTAAGTCATGGATTAATCTGCACATATGATTTATGCTTTATTTTAGAAATTGATTAATGTGAAAGTTGTACAGATATAAAAAATATTATTATATTTCTTTATTTTTATTAGTTTTATTACTATTTTCCAGAAAAAGTGAAAATTTTAAATAGTATGGGACAAAATAAAATTTTTATTCATGATTGGCAATACTTGAAACAAAAGATCCCAAACATCTTCTCTTTTGCCTTGGACAGAGCAAAAGGATTTATTTTTCAACAAAGCCCGACACAAATACTCTTTCGCCTTGGGCAGAGCGAAAGGTTTTTTTCTTCAAAATAAAACAAAGCATTACTCAGAAATGTGCGTCACAACAGGAATATCAACAACAGTCCAGTTCTGGAAAACCACTCCATGCGCTACAAAGTCGGGTAAATACTCTTCAGAATCGTCTTCTATTATAACATCAACTTCGGGCGGAGTCAGATGGATAAAACCTGCGCTTCAGAAAACTTCTTGTATCGGATGGGTAGCTGTATCTTGCTTAGCTCTTGTAGATACAGGGTAAAAACCAAGACCTTCTCCAAACTTGTTCTTAGGCAGAGTTAACACCTGGCCCCAACCTTCAGCCAAACCGCTCTCAACCACTCGTCGTGCATCTTCAAGATAAGAAATAGACGCCCCTTCTGTCTTCACTTCATTATTAGCGACCGATAGAGCTTGGAATTGGGTTCCAACATCGTCATCAACATCAATATAAGAGAAATATGACAAGTGTCTTACCACCATAGCCTGTTCTCCACCAATGGTTACCAGCTTTCCATTCTTCACAAACTTCAATCTTTGATGGAGCGTGGAAGTGACTGCCCCTGCATCATGTATCCATGGGCGACCCAATAGGAAACTGTAGGCAGCATGAATATCCATCACTTGAAAAGTAATCTAAAAAGTATGAGGACCAATTTTCATGGGGAGATCCACTTCAACGATGACAGTTTTCCTAGAACCATCAAATGCTTTGACAATTACTCCACTAGGTCTCATAGGAGCACCTTGATATGATAGTCGAGATAATGTAGTTTTGGGTAGTACATTTAATGATGAACCTGTATCCACCAGCACGCTCGACAAAGTATCATTTCCACAACATATTGAGATATGCAAGGCCATATTATGGTTCCTTCCCTCCTCTGGAAGCTCTTCATCACTGAAACCAATATTGTTACATGAAGTAATATTTCCCACAATTCCATCAAATTGGTCTACCGTCACATCATGATCTACGAACGCCTGGTCTAAGACCTTCATCAAAGCTTCCCTATGGGCACCATAATCTCTTAATAAAGCAAGCACATAAATCTTGGAAGGAGTTTGCAATAGTTGGTCCACAATCTTATATTCACTTCTCTTAATGAGTTTCAAAATCTCATCATCATCAGGATATGGGTTAGGTCCACTGGGTCGGCCTACCTCAACTCTTGGTTCAACATTCATCATTGGAATTTCTGTTGGTGTATGTCTTCTAACTTGAACTTCAAGTATTTTCGGTGGCACAGCTACAAAGATACGCCCACTCCTTGTGACTCTACTCACGTTAGAAATATTGATAAAAGATGGCATTGGTTGTATGGGGACTTCTACTCCATTCTCAATCATTGTGGCATTATACTTGTATGGTATGGCTTTATCCAAATTGTGAGGCACGGGACCAGGTGGACAAATAATCAAAGGAGCAGCAGGTGAAGTCTGACTATCATAAGCAATCTCTATTGGCTCAGGCATGTTGAATTCTGGAACTATAACATTCATTTCATCATCATGATCTTTGTCATATGTGATAGTAATAACCCTTTTATCTAACAACTTATGAATATCTTCTTTCACAACAGGATAATCATCTTCCACTGAGCAAAATTCGTAAACGTCATAATCGTGTTGATGCTTAAAGAAAGCCAGTCTACTTAAACTTTGATGCATTCTGACCAATGAGTCCCTTATATGCTCAACTTGGTAGACTCGGAACTTTCCAGGACATCCGTGCACCATGTTTACTGACGCTGCCCCATGTTGAGGCAATGAATTAGCTTGAACATTCAGATTAACATCTTTGAAGGATAAAATCCCACTCTTAATCAACCTTTGGACATCTGCCTTTAGAGCAAAAAAAAATTCAATACTATGTCCTGGCGAACCTTGGTGATATGCATAGAACTGATCAGCCTTGTACCAAGGGGAATTATTATTTGTTGCAATATGAGGAGGCTTCGTGGTTATGAGGTTCTTTCGGATCAAAGTGGGGAACAACTCAGTGTAAGTCATTGGAATTGCACCAAATTGTGGTTTTCTCGGCAAACGGTTCTGATTGTTGAATTGAGTAGCCTTTTGTCGAAGCTGTTGCTGAAATTGTCGTTGTTGAATTGGAGATGTTTGATAAGTTGGAGTTACCATTGTTGGACGGATAGCAGGAGTAACTGCCGTAACGTGTGAATATCCTCTTCTCGATCTTCTAGGAAAAATTGCACTAACATCTTGTTCCCTCCTTTTGGGGAAGACACTTCCAAATTTCTTGACACCACTAGATGTACCACCTTCCCTGACTAGACGCCCTTCACGAATTCCTTCTTCCAGTCGCATTCCCATGTTTACCATCTCAGTGAAGTCGCTGGGCGCACTCACAATTATTGTCTCATAGTAGAAAGAACCTAATGTCTTCAAAAAGATCTTCGTTATCTCTTTTTCTTCCAGGGGAGGGTATATTTGAGCGGAAATCACGCGCCACCTTTGGGCATATTCTTTAAAAGATTCTATATCTTTCTATGACATAGCTCGGAGTTGATCTTGGTCCAGGGCCATGTCAACATTATACTTGTATTGATGAACAAAAGCTTCACTGAGGTCGTTGAAGTTGCGGACTCGGGTGTTATCCAAACCCATGTACCATTTTAGTGCGGCACCAGTTAAGCTGTCTTGAAAATAGTGAATCAAAATCTTATGATCATCAGAGTAAGTGGACATATTTCTCATATACATGGTCAAATAACTTTGTGAACACGAGTCACCTTTGTATTTTTAAAAGTCTGACACTTTGAACTTAGCTGGAATTTTCACGTTTGGGACCAAACACAAGTCATGAGCATTCTTACCGAACAAGTCTTTCCCTTTAATTGCTCTAATTTCTCTATGCATCTCTTGGAATTGGTCTTGAAACTCCTCCATCCTATCAAAGATGCCCAAACTTTCAGTAGGTTCAGCATGATAAATGGGTTCATTTGTATATGGAATAGTGTGAACCACGGGAGCGGCAATAGTCATTACAGGCTGAGGAAAAGACACCATAGGCTGGATCACAGGTTGCACAGTAGTCATCTCAGGTTGAGGAAAGGATACAACAGGTTGAATCATGGGTTGCACAACAGGATGGTACCCCTCTGGCGTGAAGTTGTAAGGCATTACCGCATGGAAAACCTTTCGGAATTTGATGTTGCCGAGAGTTGACTTGAGCTAGAGATGTTGGAGTAGTGACGATCTTGGAAACCACAGTAGTTTGAGCTTGAGTCTCGGTGGCCGAAGTCGATGGCTGATTCTGAGCAGCCATCAAGCTTTCCACCAAAGCAGTCAACTTTTCCATTCCAGTACGAAGATTAGTGACCTCCTCGCGAAGCTCGTGATTTTCTTTCTCTAGATCTTCCATTCTCTTTCGACGATTAGCTCAAGTATTATACCGGTGAAACAACTTGAAAATCTATCAGAGTGGGAAAATAAACAAGAATAAGACTCTAGAAAACATGTGAAATTGAATGTTGGATGATGCATGATATATGATGCAAATGATTATTTATTTTGATAGTTTTTCAAGGAACTTTAGAACTTTGATAACTTTGCACACATCAATGGTAAAGGAATTCGGAACAACAAAAACTAATTTCATTAATAAAAGCGGTAAATTATAACTTTGGGACAACAAAACCCATTAATAAAAGCAGTAAATTACAACTTTGGAACATAAAGCCCTTTTACAGAGTTTTACAAAATGACACAAGTAATAAAAAACTAGGAACTAAAGATCACTCAGAATCATCATAAAATGAAGGACCAAATGCTACTTGTAACTTGAGCTTCCTAATCTTCTCTTTATAGAAATCTTCTATTTCTTTCTTCTCGGCTACTGATCAATGACTTCCTTCTGTGGATCAGGAACAAGAGTAACGCCTACCAAATCTTCCGTCTTTCTCTTCCTTTCCTTAGCATATTTCCTGAGTAAAGCATCCTTTTGACGAAGCTTCTCATCATGATCAATAAATCAACCATCTTGGATAAATAGCATATCATCCTTCTCCTTCAGCTGTCGAGTCAAGACCCTATTTTCGTATTCGGGCATACTATACTTTTCCTTCCAAGCATCTCTTTCAGACTTCATTCTAGCAAGATTTTCCTGATACTATCTCATGTTTTCAATAGGGATATTAGTAGATGATGATGTAGCAACATGGAATAAAGGTTTCTCGGGATTATAAGGCATCTTGAGAGCACAAGCCCTAGCATGAACCCATTGAAGGTAAGGCTCCAAAGAAACAACACCTATATTCCCTAACATGTCTCTCCCCTTTCTATGGATATGGCGCCAAGCCTTTTCAATCTCCTCTTTAGCCGCTTTGTGATCTTTTCCTTCTTGTAGAAAGAAACCACTCAAATGAATGTTATTCGGCTTGTCCTTCATTAGGTATCCAAACTGGAGGCACTCAAGGACAGGATTATAGTTTAATCCTCCCTTCGTACCAAGAAGAGGTACGTTAGGAAAAACACCACAACTATCAATGATCTTCACGTCATAGTAAGCTCGATTATACCAATCTATGTCAGAATGAGTAAGAGCCATAATTTTTGGTGCCCATCGTGGCTCCTTCTTGAGATCCCAGAAAATATCAGACCCAGGTAAATGAGAAACATACCATTGGTATAGCAAGGGTGCACAACAGATAATCATCCCACCTTGGTAGGAGTTTCGAAGATGGAAGAAGGTATCTCCTAGAAGCGTAGGGACCAGATTTCCGATCAAGAAGATTCTAATGGCGTTGATATCCACGAACTTATCGACGTTAGGGAACAAGAATAATCCATAAGCAAGTAAGGCAAAGACATATTCAAATGCGACATTATCCTTTATCTCGGCGAAGTGACGAGCTTTCTTAAACAAAAACTACGCAGGTAAGCCTCGAATTCCTCCCTTAGTAGTCATGTTCTCTTCTATCTCAGACATCCTCAAATGGGTGATTGTTGCTATCTCGTGAGATATGGGTTCCCCTTCTAAACTAGAGAAAGGAACACAGTCAGTGATTGGCAAACCAAGTATATAGGAGTACTCTTCTAAAGTGGGCATTAACTGGTAATCAGGAAAAGTGAAGCATCGATATAATGGATCATAGAATTGGACCAACGTACTAAGGATGCCTTCCTTCATCTTGCGATTCATGAGAGGGATAATAGATCCATATTTATTTTGAAACTCCGTAGGGTTCTCAATATTTGGAATCATACTCTTCAACTCTTCAATCTCAGGCTCCTTAAAACTATAACTCCGAGTGTTTATTTTTCCAAAATCCATAGTAACAGTACCTGAGATGTCTGCAAAAATCATTCTTAAGTTCCTTGTAAAACATGTTTACAAAAATGCTTATGGATGTATGAATGAATGATAATGCAATAATTACACATAAGTTCACAAACATGGGGTTCAAAGGTTCAACGCTTCGAGCATGGAGTCAAAGGTAAAGCCCACCCCTAAGGTATGTACTAAAGGTTTAATCACACCTGTAAAATGAGGTTCTAAAAGTTCCCAGAGTCTACATCCCTCCTTCAGATATTACCAACGTCTCTATTACTCGATAATTAGTAATATTCTCAAGAGAAACTCATCCGAGTGTAGCATCGCGTGAGAACTACTTTCGAATTACTCCGTTATAGTCTCCGCGCTACACCTAAGAGGCCAAGATGGATTAAGGGTTCTACGGTTCTCAGCTTCTCTGGATCCCAGGTCGAAAGCAATAATGTCTTCCTGATTACTCGGTAAAAAAATACTATGTTCAAAGGGGCTTCCACTGAGTGGGGGATTTCATGCCTCCTTCTTCGGGATTACTCCCTCATAGTTAACATGACTATACCGCCCGTCCTATTCCTAAGTGTAACTTAGTCCGGGTATAGGACTTGTCTTTTGTAAATATTATCAACACCCAAATAACCACAATATATCACATATAATCAAACAAACAAGTAATAATAACAAAAAACAGATATTACAAATTAGGCTTAACCCACTTAGGGATGGACCAGCAAGAGGTCAATCTTTCCCCAGCAGAGTCGCCAATTCTGTAGCGATAAAAAATGTAACGGGGTAAATCAGAGACCGAGCTATTAATTAACTTGACTCGCAAAGCAAGAGTCGTCATCGCGCTTTATTATTTCCAAGGGAAAAGGGAAAAGAGCGAAATAAAACCCTTAAATATGCAATGTAAAATAGTACTTAAAAGTAATGAAAATACAATGCATTTTTGAAAAGAGATCTAAAGTTCGGGGGTTGGTTATGCAATGGGAAGGTATTAGCACCCAATGCATCTGCGGTACTCCACAAGAACCTTTTGAAATATCCGTTTTTTTTTGGTTTAAAATGGTTTGTTTGATTAAAATGGTTCGTTTGGCTAAAAATGGGTATGGATGAGATTTTAAAGATACGACGACCTAGTGTCAAAGTTGTGACTTAAAAGTGTGAGTTTGAAAATTGAATCTTTTAGGAAAATCAACTTAAGTTTGGCAAAATAGTAAATAGAAAAAAAATGAATGAGGCTATTCGCATGATCATATGATATATTTTTGATGACATAAAGTCAACAAAATTAAAATATTTCCCTTGGAATTGAGACCGGCGAAAGATAAGGATTAAACGATCGAGAATAATGTTAATTATAGCGACAACTGAACAATTAAATTAATAACGAGAATTAAATTATTAGCATGCATTTTTAAACAAAAATTAAATAAAAGATTAGTTTATAAGCATGTATTTAGACAAAATTAAATAAAAATTAACATGTATTAGGATAATTAATAAACAGAAGATTAAATAAAAACTATTTGAATAATTAATAACTAGCAAAATAAACAACATGTATTAGCTTTTGAAAGAAGTTTATAAATAAACTAGTTAATGTTTTGGTTATCAAGTATATTTTAATAAAATTTAGAAATAAGACTAAAAGAATTAAGAAAAACATAATAAAATGGCTCAATAAAGAGTTGAACTCGTGTCTCTTAGGTTTTAGTAGCATGCTTTGCCAATTGAACTGTGCTATTTATCTATCAATATCTATGCTTTTATTAATAAATAAGGTGATGATGGGAATGGGATTGGGCCAAAAGGCCTAATGGGGACGACCTGATTGGGCAGAGGCAAGGATGTGTTTTGAAACCCTAAAACATAAAGAATGGCGTCGCGGCTGGGAGTATTGGAAAGGGTAAACTACAGATTAATTATTACAGTTTCCTGTAAAAGAAAAAAAAAACAAAAAAAAGAAACAACAACAAAACTATCCTCTCTCTCTCTCACGGATTACTATCAACTTCCTCTCTCCCTATTCCAACTTTACATCCTCTTCGCTCAAACAACCATCACCAACAATTCCTCTCTCACAAAGTTCCCTATTTTCTTCTACAACGCTTTCCTTTTACCCTGCCTCGCCTACCAAATCTTCTCTAAAATGTCGGGATCGAGGCCATACTTGAGGGGGTCGATTGTACAAGGTTGTTCGGTTGATTCGGGTGAGGGAGAAAGAATGGCCGAGTCAGCGTCGTTGAGATCGGAGCAGATTTAGAGGTTCTGAAGGTGATGATGGATGGAAGCATGTGAATCGGTGATGGTGCATGGTAAAAAGGGTAAAGTAGAAGATGAAGAGTGGTCGGAATTGATAGGCAATGAGCTAGGCGGAGATGGTGTTGTGCTTCAGAAAACGATATAGATGAAACACTTGAATAGTTGGTTTAACAACTCTAGTGGAATCATTTTCAGGCTCAGAAACCTGGGAAGTACTACTTATTTCAAGATTTTCAACCTCCTCTCTTTGTTTGGTAAGTCCAGATTGTACTCCATTTGAAACTTCATGATCTACAACAGAGAGAAGCATTTGTTGCAAATTTCATAACATCTTCTTCTATGTAACTAAGCTGAAAGAGTTTATTGGTCACCAGCCAAATAGATTTATCTTAAATCTCGTCCTGTGGGTGAACAACATACTTCAACGCTATTGCTAAGCATCTTTGACGATTTTGTTTTTGTTGGTATTTTCTGATTTTTACTGTTTTAGAAGGTGTGATATGTGTGGCTTAGTGGCTATATAATGAATTTCGTTTTTTATGTTCAGGTTCTCTTTCAGCAACAATAACCTTCTTCTTCCTCCACGCAAGCTTGAGATTCTTAATCCATGAGAACGACAGTCTTCAAAAACCTGTTTAGAATCATTACTCTCCACCGTTATTTCTTTTTAGACGGTGGAAAAAAATGGGAGTAGCGGTGGAGATGATACAAAGGATGTATGAAGGATTTAAGCAGAGCTAATGGAGAGAAGAAGAGGATGAAGATTATGATTCAGAAACGGCGATAGAGGTTGACTTGGTGGCAGTACGGTTGCATGGCGGAAGAGGTAGGTTGTAGCTAAATGAAGCTCTGGTAGGATGAAAGTGATTTGTTTTGATAGGTAAAGGGGGAATTAGTTTACAACATTTGTAAGTTCTCAATCTGATTTCATTTTCTTAGTTGAAGTATTTTGTTGGTTGATATCTTACAGTTTCTCGATAATCTGTGGACCAGACCTGTCCTCAGGATACATAGGTGATGTAAATTCAACTATTTTTTTATAAACATCATTGCGATAAAATCGGGTGACGGCAAATCTGGTATCTGAAGTTATACAGGTGATTCTTGAGTATACTGGGTTATTTAGGAATTGATGGTTTCTAATAATAACTGGTTTATATACAACATACAGATGCTAGAAGTGTTTGCAGGTTGAGATGTATTGTGGATGGTAGAAGGAAGTGAGAAATTGGACAACATTTGGATGGTACAATTCTATCTCTTATTCTAGTAATTTTAAAGTACTAATGTTGAGTTCTGATGCAGGTTTGGGTTTGTTAACAGGTTAACAGGTTTGGTTTAACAGAGCTGAGAAATTTTTAGAGAAAATTTGTTAGCAGGTTATGCATATTGTTAACAAGTTAGGCATCTTAGTTTTCTAGTTATGTTAAAAGGTTTTAACATATATGCAAAACAAGTATCCTATGTTTTTCTTTTAACAGGTTGCAACTTAATCCTAAGAATTAATATTCTGATTTTTAACAGGTTAAACATCAACAGAACGTAGCAACTCCAGAATACCTCAAGGATTATGATAAATCAAACATTCATGGCATAAAGGAAATGGTGCAAATAGAAGATTCAAATCATGGAGGTGATGTTGTTATGCAATTGGATTCAACAGATTCTATATGAGAAAACTATGCAAAAATAATGGGAAGAGAAATACCTATCGGAGTCTCTCCGATGGAGCTTCAGAAAAAATAGTAAGTTCTCCCTCCCTCTCTTGTTGATGCTTCTCTTCTCAATGATCCTCTTCTGATTCATAGTGTGATTCTTGGACAAATTTTTTTCTCTTCCTTTCTGTTGATGAAGGCCTTTATTTATAGTGAAATGTGTGGGGTTTTAGGGGGGAAAACAATAGAGATTTGAACTTTTTTGGCAAGATGTTTTCATGCTTTGTTCACACAATTTATTTTAACCATTTTGATGCAATTCTGTGGCTACTTTGATGCAGGTTGGAGCAGACTGTATAGCAGTTTATGTCATATTTTGGCATCATTTGGGGTTGTTGTATGTTGCTGTTTTTTCAGGTTGTTTGTAGCATTTTACAACATTTTTTCTTCGGACTGCTATGCTGCATTTCTGGGCTCGTTTGCTGCCTTGCTGAGCAGTAAAAATACAACAAAATTGGACTGGAAAAATGGGTTGCAAAATTGACAGCATTAGCAACTTTGTTGGGCTGAATTTTTGAGTGTTGAAAATATATTTTGTACAAACTTGTATCTTCTTTGCAACTTTGTAATAATAACTCAAATAAATTTGTAACACAAATGGAATTTGTTCTCCAATATAATTCCTTCAATTCTTTTGTAAAATCGTGAACAACTTTGAATCTTCGATTGAAATTTAGAATCTTGATATGTCTTGATAAAATTCCAAGTCTTCCATTTGAATTTGTGAAATAATTGAATAATACTTGGATGAATTGTTGAATGATGAATAAATAATAATGCAAGCCTTAAGACTTCAATCTTTCATTTTGTAATAGAAATCAAATAAATCCCATGAATTGATCTTGTAATAAAATAGTAACCATCATGTATTTAATCTTGTGATGAACGATTAATTGGATCGAATTTCTTTTCCCAATATCTTCTTTAATAAGTGCTTCATGTGAATTCAAATGGTCATGATGTAAACCCACCAAAATAATCATACAAAATAATCTTGAATAAATATCTAATACGATGAACGATTATTCTTGAAGGAAATATCTTGGTAGCTTCTATTAACACTTGAATTCAAATAAAGAAAATTCCAAGTATTTCGACTAAATTCTTCCAGAACGGTCTTGAATTTAATCATCCCCTCTTAATGAAATTCGCCCCGCGTCATGAGAAAATTTGCAGTTAACTTTTGGTCGAAGTGGTCAGAATTGACTTGCATAGCTTGATTTTTCTTGTATTTTAAGGCAATGCAGAACACACGCGAACCGATGGCAGTAAAACTCTGACTGTTTCTTTCTGAAGAATTTCAGAGACACTTGTGGCCATCTGTTACATAGATCATGGAAATAACACACGATTATCTGAAAGTTATTTTGATGAGCCAGTCTTTGAGAATCAACGATCGACTGCATCTCTGTTTTGAGACTCGAAACCCTGATTGAGGCGTGACGTCTAATGCTCTTCTTTCAGACCTGTTTCCTGCACATGAAATAAAATAAAAACAAACCACACACTTCGTGCTTGATCAGTGGTTAGTCATTCATAAGATAAAATGCTCACAACACTCGATAATCTCTACACAGTCAAAGCTCGAAGGTGAAATGTTTGAAACCGACCATATTTCGTGACCTTGATGTATATATAAAACAATGCAAATGAAGATGGGATCTTAGGTCAAAAATTGGGGTATGATAGATAGTCTCTTCATCTCCTCATATCTTCTTTAATTTCAAAAAAATTCTCCCTCCTTTTCAAAAACTATTATTGTTTTCTAAAACTTGAATCGCTTTCACAATAAACTTGGACTTAGGTCCATGCATTTCCAAAAATATTTTCTTTAATCAGATTTTAAACAACTTAATCATACTTTGACATTTTTGTGAGAAGACTAAAATTCAATCAATCTCATTCAAATCATTTTGCCACTTTGGCTTTTTCTTTAAAACTTTTCTCAAAAGATTAGACTCTTGCCAATCCTTGTAGTGATGCGAGATACCATACTTCTACGATATATAGTGAAGTGAGATATGTTCCACTTGGGTGTTGAGTGAGGCTTTATTGATTTTAAAATTCAAGCCATATCCTCCACTTTGAGATGACGCATATTCTCCTTTCTCATAATCGTGGGTAGTAAGTATGTTCTTCTACTCGGAGATGACGATGATGTCTCATCTCTTAAAATTAACCAACACACTTGTGTTATAAAAATTTTAAAGGTGAACTACGAGTACCGTGATCCCCTATTTCACAGAAGGTGGTATATATGCACTAAAGGTTCGCAACTACGGCGGGTGTAAATATTGTAGAAAATACTTCTTTTCTCACCCCCATAATTTATTTTTGTATACAACATTTATAGCCAAAATACACAAATTTTCAAAGAACTTCCCGCAGAGTACCGTAGATGTTTAGAGTGCTAATACCTTCCCTTTGCATAACCAACCCCCGAACTTAGATTCTCTCCCCATCCTTTTTGGGTTATTCTCTCTTTTCCCATTTCTCTGGAAACAATAAAGCGTGGTGGCGATTTTTATTTTGATTTGTGCTAGTTAAGTCAATCTAATGGCTTAGTCTCAACATTTCTACCGCTACTGGAAAAAATGGCGACTTCACTGGGGAACGATTGGCCAATTGTTGGTCCATCCCTAAGTGGGTTAAACCTATCTTTGTTTATCTGTGTTGTGTTATTATTTGTTATATATTATGTGTTGTATATATGTTTGTCTTGATTTTTCCTGGTTTTCAGGGTGCTTGGTGATTTCTCATAAGTCCTATACCCGGACTTGGGAAAACTTAAGATAGGACGGGCGGTCTAGTCATGTTAACTTTGAGGGAGTAATCCCAAAAAAGGAGGCATGAGATCCCCCACTCAGTGGAGGCCCCTTTGACTGTAGTGTCGTTTATCGAGTAATCGAGATGACGTGCTGCTTTCGACCTGGAAGCCTACTGAAATTAAGACCGTAGAACCTTTAACCCATCTTGGCCTTTTAGGTGTAGTGCGGAAACTATGACGGAGTAATCCGAAAATGGTTGTCACGCGATATTACACTCAAACGAGTTTTTCCTGAGAATATTTCTAATTACTGAGTCAATCAGGACATTGGTAATATCCGAAGGAAGGATGTAGACTCTGGGAACCTCTTAGAACCTTGTTCGGAAGGTGATAAACTATTAGACCATACCTTCTGGGTCGTACCTTTGACCTCATGCTTATGACGTCGAACCTATGAACCCCATGTTTATGATATTGTGTGTGATTATTGCATCATGCATTCATGCCCCATGAGCATCCTTTAAAACATTTTGGTTCAAGGGACTTAAAGTTGACTTTTTGCGAATATGCCAGGTACTTTTGACCATGGATTTTGGAAAAAGAAAGACTCGGAAGTAAAATTTGAATAATCCCAATATAGATGATTTACTGAGTCTAATTCCCGAGATTGAGAGTTCTACAAATTTTCGGAAGAAGTATGGACCCATCATGTCTCTCATGAAGCTCAGGATTAAGGAGGGGATTCTCTCAACTATGGTCCAGTTCTATGACCCGATGTATCAATGTTTTACTTTCCCTGTGTTGTACCCCAAAATTTACCCTCCCATTTTTACTCAAGACAGGCCCATTGAGGTTTCCAATTTCTCAAGGATGACCAAGAATTGACCAGACAAATTCTCCTCCTAAGCAATGAACTTCTAATTAGGGTTTCACTTTTCATCAAGATATGTGAACTCCAAATTCCCCAAATGTTATCCATTGTCCTAATATGCCTTCAAGATTGTCCATGCCAAGTTTCATGCCTTACATTACAAGTTTGCTCAGCCAATTGCTCAAATCCTTGGAAATCAACTATACTAGGTCAAAAGTCAAATGTGGCCCATGTATAATCAAATTTCAAGATTTTTGGTCAACATCAACATTTTGAAGTGATATCAATCATTTGATCAAGGGTTGATCATGATTCCTCAAGAAATGCTCCTAATCTATCAAAAGTCAAGAATTGCTAAATTAGGGTTTCTATAGGAAAAGTCAATCAAACTTTGACCAAGCATAACTTTCTAATACTTCATCCATTTTCCCCCAATCAAAGCTCATTTTGAAGAGAATATCATTCCCTACAACTTCTCTTTTTCCATCAAGTCCACGAAATGCATCATTTGAAAGATACAAGCTCATACATTACAGGTCATTTTCAGAAAGTCAACAGAAGGCACTTTTTGTCAAGACCATGTACATCAAAATAAAATCTTCAAATGCAAAATTTATTAAAAGAGGGATTGAAGTAGACATCTTGGTATTTCCAAAAAGTCCAAGATCATCATCATGAGATCAAAATTGAACAAATTATGGCTTGCCCAAGTTGGGAATATTTTGGAAATTTCAAGAATTATGCATTAAGTAAAATTAAACTTTTAGGTCAATGGCCTAATTTTTTGGGTTTAAAACATCTTCCTAACCTTATGGAAGACCTATAAGTTCATTCTTACCCTTCCTTTCATTTTTTATCCATTTTATTCATATTTATTTTGTTTTTATTCACATAAATACAAGATAAATTGTATAAAATAGTGAATGATGGATCATGACACTTGGGCTGTTGGTTTGGATTTAATTTAGGCCCATAAATTCGTGCAAGGCTGTCCAGGTTCATCCCCCAAAGAAAATGAGCAAGAATGATAATTTTTGGAATTTTTTCAAATTTGATTTTGGTGTTTAAACCATGGCTTAATGGGATGATTTCTTTCCACATTTGTTTTCTCTCATCACTCGTCTATATAGCAGCACATTTGCAAGCCTAACTGACGGATATACATAGCCTAGAAAGAGCCACGAAAATTGAAAACAATATCCAAAGTTGTCAATTTCCAAAACCGCTGATCCAGCCTCCCTCAGTCCAAACAAAAGACTTCATCATGTTCCTGAAGGTGCCAGCAGTCGATTCCAGCCATTTTCAAAGTCCATAGCACCCTCAAACTGCAGGATCGTGTGTCACTGGTCAAACGAGGTTTGTCATATTTGAAATCTTAGATTTATGTGTTGTTGATGTTTTTGATGGTTTGATTTGTAATCAGGAGGTCCATTAGAACATGTGGGATGTATAGCATGAGAACTTTAAGGCCTGATTGGTGTGATGCCACTGCTAGGGCATCATAAATTGAAAAGCTTCGCAAATCATAAGCTAGGAGCTTTCAGACTAAATAAACATCACCATTGAATTTGTAGACCCCAAATTAGGGGGTAGGGTAATTTTTGTTCTTGTTGTGCTTGATTTTAGCAGGTTGGAAATTTGGAGCAGCCAGAAGGGATGACCAGAGCCACCACCTCCTGTAGCTTGACCGACGCTGACTAAGGCCTGGCAGAAAGGAACAAAATGATTGGTCCATTCAAAAGTTTGGACCTTACTAGATTGCGCGCGTGTGACAACTCAGTGCTTGGACTTGTTTAACAACATATTATAATCATTTTATATATATTAAGGGATGTAAAGTCGTCCCAATGGTTGAGTGTGTGAGTGTTAAGGCGTTATGTGTGTGAGAGGTCAGGGGTTCAACCCCTGCCTCTTGCATATTATTTTTTCATTTCTTCTTTGCAGATCCAATACAACCATGCCATATGTGCGCACCATGGGCCATCATATCTACACCTTCCAATGTTAACGCAGTCAGATCCAAGCGCAACAAAATACGCGTCCCCATCATGGAGATCCAAAGTATCCTTTCACTGGATCCATACAACCATTAGACTCCTTAATTTGGGCCTAAACATTTTTAATCGTCTCACCCCCTGATTTTTTTCTTTTTTGCAGCGCATGGGCTTGTCATTCTTTGGGCCAAACAAATCTCAGATGCATACCCCCTATTTACTAATCAGCACCAGGCCCATTAGCTTTCTTATTTATTTTATTTTATTATTTACTTCATTCTAATCTTTTTTTAACAAATCATAAAACATCAAAAAAATAATACTAAGTAGACTTAGGTTTTCTTAAATTAATTTTAATTAATTAAATTTATTATTTTAACTTCATTTTATCAATTTAAAATCAACTAGACTTAGGTTTATTTAATTCAAATATTTTCTTAATAAAAACACAAAAAATAGTAGAATTAGTAGAATTAATTAACAATCATTTTTATTTTATTTAATTAATTAAGATTATATTTAGTTTTCCTCAGTTAATTTAGTTTAAGTATTTTCTTAAAATAAACAAAATCAAAAAAGATTTTTTTATTTTTACTTACCAATATCTTAGGTTTTTAGACGTTCGTCTCTATTTCGCGCGTATTATCTTATTCTCGCATTTTTTTATAATAATGTACATGCTGACAATATGTAATAGATTAAACTAGGGCTCTACTGCTTTTATTTATTTTCTTTCCCCCATTTGGACATGTAAATACCCCCTCCCTGAAGCATTGTAATAGCATAGGATTTACAATTTTTGCACTTTAAATTCTTGTACATATTAACTGTTAGTAACTAGGCTTGTATGGAAAGACTGAAATCAAATGTTAGCAAACCTAATAACAAAGATAAACGAACTGAATTGAAGCACTTGCACATATACACCTCTAGGGTACCCCACTTCGGTTTCCTTCGGAAATTAGTCACAACTCTCTAAACGTGAGAGGTTTTAGTGGCTACCCTCTGGTTCAAAAAGATCATAAGTCCCTCGATGATCCACTCGACGTTGCGTTGGTAAAAATATGATCTTAGAACCCTAGGGTAGTTACTAAAGCTTTTTGCCTAGTTACTTTTATGACTATAAAAACGTCCCTTCGAATGTCCCTCAAACATCCAACGATAGGGCTACCTACTCACTAATTGTAGGATAACATTGTCTAAAGGAAAAGAGGAAAAGAACGACTTTTTTGAGTATAAGTAGATAACTGTTAGATACTTGCTCAAAACGAACTTTTTACTCATACACATTTCAAAAACAACTTTTAAAAACATTTTCTTTGTCAACACTCTTGAGGACTGATACAAGAGTTAACGCAAAGCAAATTGTCGCACTAAGGCATTTCAAAACATTTTTCAAAACACACAAAGCACAAGGTACTTTCAAAATGAGCTAAGCATCTAAGAGCCTATAGAAAACTACATATGGAAAAGGTGCTAATACCTACCCTTTCCATAATCTACCCACCTTACTCAGAAAATTCTCGAAAAGGTCTTTTTCTGTTCTTTGCACCCTTTCCTTAATTTGGATAAAAGAAAAGTCGGTGGCGACTCTTGCTTACCGCAACATTTATGAACACAAATGCAAAACCAGTATAATAGTCGGTTCTTCCACCGTATCACAGAACTGACGACTCTGCTGGGGACTTATAAAAGTGGGGTTACTTTAAGAGTTAGTTCATTTTAAACTGTTGCAATTGCTTGTTTTGTATGCTTTATCCTTGGAGGGTTGTTTGGGTTGTTACTATAGATCCTACACCCTCATCTGGGGGCATCTTTTAGGTAAGCAACAATAGATCGTGGAGATTGTATGGTGTAGACCTATATGGTTGAAGCAATAGCTGTGTTGGTGTGACACTTTAGTTGGTATCGGTATCCCTTGTGTTGAATCAAGGAGAATACGGGGCCACCACATGGTGTCGTGAAGCACTAACGGGCCTTAGAACCTTAGTTGAGCAAACTTGGCCATTAGAAAGTAGTGAGATAACCGTCCTCGGTGTAAAGCTGGGAATTGGTTGATACTCGATGCTACACTCATTGAGATCGGACTTTCGAGATGTTTCGGCCGCAAGAAAAGATTTCTAAGCTGAAATAATGCTCGGTAAAGAAAGATCAGTGATATTGAGACTCCTTAGAACTCGGTTACTATTTCTAGGACAGGTTGAACCAACTAAACTTCAAGAGGGTACTTACTTATAAACTCCATGCAAGCCTAAACCTAAGGTCTTGTGTGTTTTGCTTGTGTGTGAGTAATTTGCTTAAACATGACATCATGCATCATAACATCCATTTTTCATTACACTAACCATTTCAAGGACCAAGGGAATTTATCTTTGTTCTATTTTGCAAATCATGGCTTCCGCTCGTAGAAATACTATCTGAATCAACTTTGTGAGAATACCTCTCCAACTCAAAGAGCTAGTATCAAGGGTTCCCGAGACTTCCTCATTTACCAAGAAATATGGTCGACTCCTTAACCTGGTTACTTCAAGCTTTGATGAGAAGATGATGAGTGTACTCTTTCGGTTCTTTGACCCCAAGCACCATTTTCAGACAATCAGCTGGTACCCACCATGGAAGAATTCTCTCAAATATTGCGTATACCTATTCTTGATCAGGTGCCTTTCATTGGTTTAGAAGAAGCTCCAAAGCCAGAAGTCGTTGCAACAACTTTGCATCTAAAAAGGTCTGTGAAGCCACCGGCAGAAAACACAGAGCCGCCACCGAACTTTATTTATCCTGAAGGAAGGGGAAATATCGATAAAACCACAAAGGAATGGATAAGATGGTCTTGCGACCAAGAGAAAGGGTAAGGGCGTCGGTTATGCGAGGGGAAGGTATTAGCACCCCTCACATCCGTTGTACTCAACGGGATCCATTTTTTTGCTTGTCTTAAAGGGTGGGTTTATCTACAACTATGCTTGCTTAAGGGGAAATGAAAGGTTTTCGATTATTGCGTTCGTGAGGGTTTCGCGACCCTTTGCCTATTTATCCAATGAAGGAATCAGAACATTGTAGTTCCTCTAGAAAAAGGTTGAGTTGTTTGTGTTTTTTAGTGGGAGACATTAACGCACGCATTCTAGCAATAGGCACGACCGGTATCGCGGTAGAACGGAGATAACATTCCCTTGGGAGGAGTTTTGATTTGTTGAGTGTTTTGCGGGTTTTAAGATATATTCAAGTAATGATTAAAGAGTGTTTTTGGATTTTTCGGTTTGTTTACTTGTTGATTTTATCTTGCCATACATGCCTAATTACTAGCATTTGTACAAAGTAAATAAAATGAAGAAAGATAAAATCCTACGCTATTACAATCATATCGAAAGGCATAAATAATATGAAGGAAAAAGAAGAAGATAAAAGTAAGAAAAAAGAGTGTCTTTCGACCCAGGCAGTAGCACCCTTCGACTTGCATTTTGTTGGCCTCCTTCGATTGGGGCTAGCACCAGTGAGTTCATGGCCTTCGATTAGGGGATGGCACCAGTGAGGTTCTGTCCTTCGATTGGCCTGGAAGTCAGTGTATGGAGAAGTCTGCCTTGTTGCCTTGTTGTCTTCTTCGACTGGAGGTTGAAAGCAGTGAGGGAATGCCTTTCGACTGAGCCTGGAAGTTAGTGAAGGCATACTTTTCGTTTGGGCCTAGAAGTCAACATGGTTTTCCTCCTGGTTGTCTCTTTCGTTTGACCTGGAGAAAGAGGGTAGAATCCAGAAGCTTCGTTTCCTATTTCCTGTTTCCTGTTTCTTTCATTTCAAGCATTAAATGGCAACATGGCCTGAGGCCATGCTAGTATTTGTCTTGTAAACAATTTAATAGTTAAAGCAAGTTCAGGTAAACAGAAAGCAAAATGAAAGGCTTAGCTCTAAAAAATATGTTAAAAAGGGTGGAAACGAAAGGAACAATGGTATGTAATGTTTCAAACGAAAGGGAAAATTACTATGCCATGGAACGAAAAGTTCAAAGGTAAGAATAACTTACCTTGCTTCAGGCCTTGAATGGATGTGGGTTTCGAACTTGAACTGCTACCTGGACGTTTTCTGGAATTCGAAGAGTAGTCATAGGGGGTTCGCTTTTGGTTCGAAGAGTTGTCACAGAAGGTTGTCTTTGAGTTTGAGAAAACTTTTATGTGTGGGGTGTTCTTCAGAATCGAAAAAGGTGAGTGTTTGGGATTCTGGGTTTTTTTGATTTCTCAAGTGTTGATGAACTTGAGAGTTTTGTTGTGTTTGAGAAAATTTGGGGGATTCGTTCCTCTGGTCCAAATATCCTCCCTTAAACATGTGTTGGAGCCTCTTATTTATAGGCAAAGTTGGCTGAAGTTTTTGGAGGGAAAACAAAATAATTTGAACAATTTGAGTAAACTGCTCTTTGTAGTCTTCGAGGGACAGTGCCTGTATGATATTTCGGTGCAAGAATGGGGCAGTGTTTCAGGACTGCTGTGCAGCAGTTTTGGCCAGTGTATCATGCCTGAAATTGGCAGCAAGCATCTTTGAATATCTCATCCTTTCATTTTGACCCTCCTTCGACCAGATTCTTCTTCCAAACATATTGTTCGACTTTCCTCCAACAAGTGTCCTTCGAACGAATCACCTTTGTGCATCATTTGAAGGGGCCATCAACCATGTGCTGATGTTTGTCAAGGATGGAAATGCAGCACACTAAAGAGAAATGTTGCCCAGTCGAAGCTAGTACAAATGTAGTCAATGTTTTGTCGAAGCCTTTTGGTCAAAACAAGCTAATGCCCAGTCGAAGCTTGTATCAAAGAAAACATATTGCCAAATCGAAAGCTCATGCTCGAAGGAAGCATATTACCCAATAGAAGCATGTGGATCGAAACAAACATAAAGGCAGTCATTGTCTTGTGTCTTTTTAGCATGAGGGAAGTTCCTGGCTTCTAAATTGAAGGGCGCTCTTTCGAGGGAAGCAAGCACTTGGTCAAATCTTGTATGAAGATACCTCTTGGCTCAAACGAAACTTGTATGAAGAAAAGTATGCAAGAGGCCCTTGGTGCAAGTGGATTCGAAGGATGCATAGAGATGATTACTTTGTCCCATCGAAACTTGTCCAAACAAAGCAAGCATGCAGGAAGCAAACTTGTCCAGTCGAAGCAGGTTTGTAGGCAGTAAACTTTTCCAAATCGAAGTAGGCTTGCAGGCAGCACTTGTCCAAGTCGAAGTAGGCTTGCAGGCAACACACTTGGTGAATCGAAAAGGTTTCCTTCCAGGGGGCATGTGTGGCCACCATGTCATGGCCTGTGATTGCAAGCATGTAGACAACACACTTGTCCAATCGAAAGGCTGAATCAAAGGAGGTTTCAAATCCAAACAAAGGATGTACCTAAACTTGCATTCGAAGGAGGCTTTAAGTTCAAAATGAAGGACATGCCCAAGTTGCATTCGAATGAGACTAAGAGTCAATCGAAGGGTGCTGAATCGAAGGAGGCTAAGAGTCAATCGAAGGGTGATGAATCGAAGGAGGCTAAGAGTCAATCGAAGGGTGCTGAATCGAAGGAGACCTGTTTTCCTCCAAATTTGTCAAAATAATATTTTTATCTGTTTTCTCTCTTTTTGACAATTTCCTTTTAATTTTGGTACTGGAAGATCCCAATGCACTTGTGCAAACTTAAACCTTGAGAATCCTTGTGAGAAAGGCCTAATACACTGAGCTTTGAGCCACCCTCGAGGTAGACGACAGAAAAATCTTCATAGAAACCAAAAACTCGAAACCATAGCATCTTGACCAGCACACATAGGGAAATAAACCCTAATCCAGGCTCTGACAAAATTGAGCGAGAACCAACCTTGTAACGTGATGACAAAATTTGTTCCATGATCCACTAATCGAGAACCAAATGCGCTTCCTTTTTACCTGATAAGAAAACCTCAAAACAAGATTAGATAAAAAGAGGGCGTAGCCCTAATACTTCAAACCAAAGTGCCTGATTCCCTGAGATGCGGGATATGCAAATGACTGAATGATAAAATGATGCAAATGGAATGCAAAGTTTGAAGCCAGACAAGAATAAAAGAGATAGGGCAAATTTGGGGTACGACAGCTGCCCCTATTTAATCATCTTAAACCTGAAGGCGAGATTTGCGTCAACCTTTCGAGAGTTCAAGGTGGAAGATGATTAAATACCAGGACCAGAAATTTTCCCTGGAGAGATGGTGTAAGTGTTATTCACTGGTGTGGATGTCTGCTGGAGAAAGACAAAGTGGTCTTCTGGTGGACTGGTCATGATGGATAAAACATGGTTGAAAGAGGGTAGCTCGTACTGGGGTAATGGTGCCAATACAAGGTTCTTGAGGGAGTGGGCGGTAAAGTGACTGAAAGGATATGGTTGACGATGTCGTGATTATTGAAAGTAGAATTACTTGACAAAATGATAACTTAAATGCAATGAGTAGAACTTGATGACGACAGAGAATCTATCACGCGGTATTTCACGACCCAAAAAGAAAGGTGAAGATAATGGGTAAAGATCGGCATATAATCTATGACCCAAGAGAAAGGTATAGTGAGGGTAAGACCTGCAGGCGACCTACGACCCTAAAAAAGATAACATGAGGGTAAGACCTACGAGCGACCTATGACCCTAGCAAAGATAACATGAGGGTAAGACCTACGAGCGACCTACGACCCTAGCAAGGATAACATGAGGGTAAGACCTACGAGCGACCTACGACCCTATGAGATAACGTGAGGGTAAGACCTACGAGCGACCTACGACCCTATGAAAGATAACATGAGGGTAAGACCTACGAGCGACCTACGACCCAAGCAAAGATAACGTGAGGGTAAGACCTACGACCCTAGCAAAGATAACGTGAGGGTAAGACCTACGAGCGACCTACGACCCTATGAAAGATAACGGGAGGGTAAGACCTACAAGCGACCTACGACCCTAGTAAAGACAACGTGAGGGTAAGACCTACGAGCGACCTACGACCCTAGTAAAGATAACATGAGGGTAAGACCTACGAGCGACCTACGACCCTAACAAAGATAACGTGAGGGTAAGACCTACGAGCGACCTACGACCCTAGTAAATATAACGCGAGGGTAAGACCTACGAGCGACCTACGACCCTAGTAAAGATAACATGAGGGTAAGACCTACGAGCGACCTACGACCCTAGCAAAGATAACGTGAGGGTAAGACCTACGAGCGACCTACGACCTTAGAAAAGATAAAATGAATATTGAGAGCTGGTGGGGAGTACGACGTACTGGCATCATGGTTTATTTTAGTTGGTAATGTAATAACAGATGTTAACTGGGAATTATGAGGATGAAATTTTTGTGAGGATGTTTTGTTGACTTGGAGATTGATTTGGGGCTTTCGAGCGAGATACCAAATCTGGATTATGCTTCAAAATGCATTTGAAGTGTGACATGATGATCCATGGATATTCTATGCGTTTGAGGATGCAATGCAGTATGTCGTGATGATTATTGTATGTAAAGTGCCAAAACTCATTGGGATCCGATGCTTGTCCTCTTGAGGTACCAATATGGACCGATGCTTGAAATTTGAGATAAAAGAGTTATATCGAGTTCAGTGGGGATTAAATCTTGTTGAGGAGGAGTAGCTTGATCTGACTTCCTTCACCTGCCGGACTGCTTGTGAATGACTGAATAGAGACATGGATCTCATCAAATGCCTCAAGTTTTCTCTATTGCCAGGGAGGAAAGGGCCCGTCTGACTTTCCTTACTTCACGAACCACTTAGGGATTAGGAGATGGACATTAGTGCCTTCAGATGCCCCGAGTTCACTTCATTGCTGGGGAGTTGCGTGTTTAAACATCTGCATGGAATGATGATGATTCCGAGGACGTTAACTGAACCAAAGTGAATGTCATGACTCTCTTAGCTTGATTGAATTTATACGGATGACAGGAATTTTCTTGAGGAGCTCCGTAAGAGGGGAGGAGGAATGCCCCTGTCTACAAGGATCTCTTCGAGTGGACTGCTGGAAGATTCGTGTCAGAATACGGCGCAAAGTGGAATGCCCCAATATCTGCCTCTGATCATGGATTCTTGTAGATATTTGTCGAATCTCGACGTAACTACCCCAGGTTGCACAAATTTTGAATAGGTTACTCAGCCTGATTTCCCCAGTTTGAAGTTTAAATAGATTTATCGACATGGTTGCTTCTGATTGACTGGAAAAATATGGAAGAGATTTATCAATGTGATAGCCTCTGATTGGAAGCTTGAGGGAATGCCCCAGAATAAGATCAATCTTCGTTTTTTGACAAGTTTCTGCAGCAATCGTCCTTCGAGATGACCATGTTTTCAATTGATGCTCATCACGCAAGCTTACTTGATGTTCAAGAACTTATTTATATGCAACGAATGTTTGTCTAAGAATGATGATTCTAATGCAAATTCTATGCTTGTCTTGAAGTTCGAAAAACTTTTATTGAAATGATGTCGAAGCATCAGTTTTTTGTTTTTATTAATAGGTGACGTGTTACAAAATCAAATTTTAGTACATCTCTGGGGAGTCAGGTTACCGTACTCTCGCTACAGTATTGCTTTTGAATTAACCCATGCTTCAGTTAGGACTTTTAAGAGTTGTAACATGGCCTGGTTCACAGTTTTAGAGAAAAAAAAGGATTTAAGGCTCAAAATTATTTGGTGCCCACCCATTCTCCATGATGTTCTCCATTCCTATGTTCAGTTAACTCGATACGAGCACTCATCTCCCAAGAAGAGAGTTTGTGATGATTGAGGAACCACAGGGGTTTCTAAGACCCGATAATCACTGGCTTCTTGGCGTCTGATCACTTGATCTTGTCCTTTGCTGAGGATTATTATTGTTTTTTATTTCACTTTCCCTAATTTTTTTCTGGACAATTTCTTGATTTTGAAGTTGCAGTCCAGCGGGATGCCCTAACCTTTGCCTAAGTCTCTTGTTTTTGAAGTTATGACTTAACGGGGCTTTTTGTCTCTTTATTTTTGAACAAGTTATTGATCTTCGCGCCATCTTTGATTTATTGGAAATGGTTGTGGTTGTCTGAGTCCTGGATAGATGAAGAATAACTGTTACGGTATTGTCATCTGTTGACCTCCTGATTGTGCAAGAGATACCCATCGGGATATCGTTCTCTTCGATGCACGCTGCTGGTAGGTGACAATTTGTCATTGTGGTGTCGACTTCTCCTAGCACTTTGATGGATAACCATTATTGTATCGCTAGGAACTCCCTCTTGATGAGTTCTGGATGCTCGATCGGATTAACTGAAATCTACCTGCCCTAGGGTTAAAATTGAGGGTTTTTCTGTGTAAAAGAAACTACTACTTCAAAGCTCGAAAGGGTTGACGAGGGTCTATCTTCCTTATAACTTCGGTGTTTGGGGATTTAAAACAATGCTTGTACATCATCAACAAGGTTTTATTCAAAAGCATACCGTTTGAGAATCTAAGTAACAAATCTTCATCATCCTCCCTCAAGAGTTATATATTTTTTTTCTTTCTTTAAATTAAATTAAAAAGAGTTAAGCATCAAAAGCAAGTACAATAACAAAACGTAAATGAGTGAATATGAATGGATTAGTTCAAGACAAACACAGTCAGTGCATGGTGATTCAATATAAAAAGACAAATAATTTTGCATACAACGGGTACTGAACAAAACAAGAAAGGTTACAAATGATAATGCAAATGAAATTAGAAATTGCCATGCTCAAGAGACTTCTTCAGCCCTGGCTCAAATGAGGAGACGCTCTTGCAGTCTTGACACCTATCTCAGCAAGGGGATTCAATCCATTATCAGACCCTTTGGAGTGAACGTGATAACTTTGGCATCAAGGAGGTCTTGAATGTTGTTTTTTAATGCCCTACAATTCTCAATTGTGTGGCATGGAGCCCCTGAATGGAATTCGCAACGAGCGCTGACGTCATACCCTTGTGGGAGAGGATTTGGTGTTGGACCAAGTTCACGCAGTTGAACTAACTGATTGGCAAACAATTGAGGGAAAAGTTGAGCATAAGACATGGGAATGGGATCCACCATCCTTTCAATAACTTTCTTCCTCTTTTTTCCTTGTTGCCCCTGGGGTTGATGACTCGGCTGAAAAGACCCAGATCGTGCTCGTTGAACATACAGTTGTCTCTGTGTGTACTGATGTTGATGAGTCGTCTTTGCTGTTACTGAATTCTGAGAAAGGGGACCCCAATGAGTTTTTGTTGCGAAAAATGAATGCATGGTAGTATGGATGAATGCTTTATCTTCATTTCTGAGGAGACCCAAAGACTCGTCTATCTTTTTAAAATTTCCTTTTTTTTTTTTGAAATGCAATATCAACAAGACTTGTCTTTGGATTTCTCTAGATATGAGATATATATACATGATGATATGATGTCATGGTATGCTATGACATGAAGTCTCAGCTCCACATACTCTGGATAACCATTGCGTAGTCCATTGCAGTAACAGGATCAAAAGTTCGACGTCACAGGCATGGAGTCAGAGTAACCACCCACGAGGTATGTACTAAGGGTTTATCACTTGCCGAACAAGGTTCTAAAGAGTTCTCGAAGTCTACACTCTTCCTTTGGATATTACCGACGTCCTAATTACTTGGTAATCAGTAATATTCGCAGGAAAAACTCGTCCGAGCGTAATATCGCGTGACGACTACTTCCGGATTACTCTGTTACAGTCTCCCCATTGCACCTAAAAAGCCAAGATGGGTTAATGGTTCTACGACCCTCAGCTTCTCGAGGTCCCAGGTCGAAAGCAACGACGTCTTCCCGATTACTCGGTAAACATCACTACTTTCAAGGGGGCCTCCACTGAGTGGGAGATTCTCATGCCTCCTTCTTCGGGATTACTCCCTCAAAGTTAACATGACTATACCGCCCGTCCTAATACTATGTGTAACCCAAGTCAGGGTAGAGGACTTATCAAAAGTAGTCACCAAACCCAACATCACAATGTATCCAAAATATGTGAGTAGCAACAATATATACAAAAGAATAAAGCAATAATAAAACTGTAAAGAAAAATAAAGCAAATAAATAAACACCAGAAAAGACAAATAACAAAACTAGGAGATACTCGCAAAAGATCCCCAGCAAAGTCGCCAGCTGAAACCGCCGACAGAAAACACAGAGCCGCCACCGAACTTTATTTATCCCGAAGGAAGGGGAAATATCGATAAAACCACAAAGGAATGGATAAGATGGTCTTGCGACCAAGAGAAAGGGTAAGGGAGTCAGTTATGCGAGGGGAAGGTATTAGCACCCCTCACATCCGTTGTACTCAACGAGATCCATTTTGTTTGCTTGTCTTAAAGGGTGGTTTATCTACAACTATGCTTGCATAAGGGGAAATGAAAGGTTTTCGATTATTGCGTTCGTGAGGGTTTCGCGACCCTTTGCCTACGTATCCAATGAAGGAATCAGAACACTGTAGTTCCTCTAGAAAAAGGTTGATTTGTTTGTGTTTTTAGTGGGCAACATTAACGCACGAATTCTAGCAATAGGCACGACCGATATCGCGGTAGAACGGAGATAACATGCCCTTGGGAGGAGTTTTGATTTGTTGAGTGTTTTGCAGGTTTTAAGATATATTCAAGTAATGATTAAAGAGTGTTTTTGGATTTTTCAGTTTGTTTACTTGTTGATTTTATCTTGCCATACACGCCTA
This sequence comes from Vicia faba, assembly GCA_948472305.1. Taxonomy (NCBI): domain Eukaryota; kingdom Viridiplantae; phylum Streptophyta; class Magnoliopsida; order Fabales; family Fabaceae; genus Vicia; species Vicia faba. The sequence continues at coordinate 1,303,810,261 of OX451740.1, read as the reverse complement.
ATTACTAGCATTTTTACAAAGTAAATAAAATGCAGAAAGATAAAATCCTACGCTATTACAATCATATCGAAAGGCATAAAAAATATGAAGGAAAAAAAATAAGATAAAAGTAAGAAAAAAGAGTGTCTTTCAACCCAGGCAGTAGCACCATTCGACTTGCATTTTGTTGGCCTCCTTCGATTGGGGCTAGCAGCAGTGAGGTCATGGCCTTTGATTAGGGGCTGGCACCAGTGAGGTTCTGTCCTTCGATTGGCCTGGAAGTCAGTGTATGGCAAAGTATGCCTTGTTTCCTTGTTGTCTTCTTCGACTGGAGGTTGAAAGCAGTGAGGGAATGCCTTTCGACTGAGCCTGGAAGTCAGTGAAGGCATACTTTTCGTTTGGGCCTAGAAGTCAACATGCTTTTCCTCCTGGTTGTCTCTTTCGTTTGACCTGGAGAAAGAGGGTAGAATCCAGAAGCTTCGTTTACTATTTCCTGTTTCCTGTTTCTTTCATTTCAAGCATTAAATGGCAACATGGCCTGAGGCCATACTAGTATTTGTCTTGTAAATAGTTTAATAGTTAAAGCAAGTTCAGGTAAACAGAAAGCAAAACGAAAGGCTTAGCTCTAAAAAATATGTTAAAAAGGGTGGAAACGAAAGGAACAATGGTATGTACATGTTTCAAATGAAAGGGAAAATTATTATGCCATGGAACGAAAAGTTCAAAGGTAAGAATAACTTACCTTGCTTCAGGCCTTGAATGGATGTGGGTTTCGAACTTGAACTGCTACCTGGATGTTTTCTGGAATTCGAAGAGTAGTCACAGGGGGTTCTCTTTTTGTTCGAAGAGTTGTCACAGAAGGTTGTCTTTGAGTTTGAGCAAACTTTTATGTGTGGGATGTTCTTCAGAATCGAAAGAGGTGAGTGTTTGGGATTCTGGGTTTTTTGATTTCTCAAGTGTTGATGAACTTGAGAGTTTTGTTGTGTTTGAGAAAATTTGGGGGATTCGTTCCTCTGGTCCAAAGATCCCCCCTTAAACATGTGTTGGAGCCTCTTATTTATAGGCAAAGTTGGCTGAAGTTTTTGGAGGGAAAACAAAATAATTTGAACAATTTGAGTAAATTTCTCTTTGTAGCCTTCGAGGGATAGTGCCTGTATGCTATTTCGGTGCAAGAATGGGGCAGTGTTTCAGGACTGCTGTGCAGCAGTTTTGGCCAGTGTATCATGCCTGAACTTGGCAGCAAGCATCTTTGAATATCTCATCCTTTCATTTTGACCCTCCTTTGACCAGATTCTTCTTCCAAACATATTGTTCGACTTTCCTCCAACAAGTGTCCTTCGAACAAATCAACTTTGTGCATCATTTGAAGGGGCCATCATTCATGTGCTGAAGTTTGTCAAGGATGGAAATGCAACACACTAAAGAGAAATGTTGCCCAGTCAAAGCTAACACAAATGTAGTCAATGTTTTATCGAAGCCTTGTGGTCAAAACAAGCTAATGCCCAGTCGAAGCTTGTATCGAAGAAAACATATTGCCCAAATCGAAAGCTCATGCTCGAAGGAAGCATATTGCCCAATCGAAGCATGTGGATCGAAACAAACATAAAGGGAGTCATTGTCTTGTGTCTTTTTAGCATGAGGGAAGTTCCTGGCTTCTAAATTGAAGGGCGCTCTTTCAAGGGAAGCAAGCACTTGGTCAAATCTTGTATGAAGATACCTCTTGGCTCAAACGAAACTTGTATGAAGCAAAGTATGCAAGAGGCCCTTGGTTCAAATGGATTCGAAGGATGCATATAGATGGTTACTTTGTCCCATCGAAACTTGTTCAAACAAAGCAAGCATGCAGGTAGCAAACTTGTCCACTCGAAGCAGGTTTGTAGGCAGTAAACTTGTCCAAATCGAAGTAGGCTTGCAGGCAGCACTTGTCCAAGTCGAAGTAGGCTTGTAGGAAGCATGCTTGGTGAATCGAAAAGGTTTCCTTGCAGGGGGAATGTGTGGCCAACATGTCATGGCCTGTGATTGCAAGCATGTAGACAGCACACTTGTCCAATCGAAAGGCTGAATCAAAGGAGGTTTCAAATCCAAACGAAGGATGTATCTAAACTTGCATTCGAAGGAGGCTTTAAGTTCAAAATGAAGGACATTCCCAAGTTGCATTTGAAGGAGACTAAGAGTCAATCGAAGGGTGTTGAATCGAAAGAGGCTAACAGTCAATCGAAGGGTGCTGAATCGAAGGAAGCTAAGAGTCAATCGAAGGGTGCTGAATCGAAGGAGACCTGTTTTCCTCCAAATTTGTCAAAATAATATTTTTATCTGTTTTCTCTCTTTTTGACAGTTTCCTTTTAATTTTGGTACTGGAAGATCCCAATGCACTTGTGCAAACTTAAACCCTGAGAATCCTTGTGAGAAAGGCCTAATACACTAAGCTTTGAGCCACCCTCAAGGCAGGCGACAGAAAAATCTTCACAGAAACCAAAAACTCGAAACCCTAGCATCTTGACCAGCACACATAGGGAAATAAACCCTAATTCAGGCTCTGACAAAATTGAGCGAGAACCAACCTTGTAATGTGATGACAAAATTCGCTCCACGATCCACTAATCGAGAACCAGATGCGCTTCCTTTTTACCTGATAAGAAAACCTCAAAACAAGATTAGACAAAAAGAGGGCGTAGCCCTAATACTTCAAACCAAAGTGCTTGATTCCCTGAGATACGGGATATGCAAATGACTGAATGATAAAATGATGCAAATGGAATGCAAAGTTTGAATCCAGACAAGAATAAAAGAGATAGGGCAAATTTGGGGTACGACAGTCTGATATTGTATCCAATTGGGAAACAAGAATTTGAGTCAAGGGTTATCTAGTCAAATTCCTATTAGAGAAGGCTCAGCTTTTTTGGGATGATTTGGATTTCCAAGCTTTTGAGGAGGTTTTGGCCCTTCTAATCTATGCTTTAGTGTTGTTCCCTAATCCAGACTTACTCATAGATGTGAATTCTATCAAGGTTTTCCTCTCTCGTAACTTTGTGCCTACTCTACTCGGAGACATCTTGTATACCCTACACACTCATACCATGAAGAGAAAATGGATTATTATATGTTGTGTACCATTGTTGTCAAGGTGATTTATTTCTCACTTGCCTAAACCAGTATTGAAGAATGAAGAAGGTTTGGGTTGGTCGCGAAGGATAATGTCACTTTCTCACTCGGATATTCTCTAGTATTCCCGATCTATGGGAGATATTTCTGTCATTGACCGCTGCGGGGAATTCCCTAATGTCCCACTACTTGGCATTAGGGGAGGCATAACTTATAATCCTTCTCTGGCTTTGCGACAATTTGGTTATGCTCGAAGGGATGGTCCCCACGATATGCTTATCCAGCGAATTGTGTTTAACTATGAGGACGATGTGCAAAGGTATCGTCAGAGGTTCATACGAGCTTGGGGCATGGTAAATAGATTTGATATCAAGACCTTGGGGCCTAAGAATTACATCCCTATGGAACATTTTCTCAAATGGGTACGAGCTCACACTCATAACCTTATAATGTCGTATATAGCCATCTTACCAGTGGTTGTGAAGCCTGTCACTGAAGAAGACGTTCCTTATACAGTTCCCCATCCTGACATGCCAACTGATCTTGAAGAGCTGCAGAGATCCTGGATTCAGCTAAAGGAGGAACGAGATACCTTTAGAGATCATTTCTATGCCAATGAGAAGAAAGTGTTGGAGCTCACGAAGCAACTTCGTGAAGAAAAGGGTGTTAATGCCTATCTCGGCACAAAGAGGAAGCGCCCATGTGAAACCTGACTTCTTGGATTTTAGAATTTTTCATTTGTAAGCCTAAAAAGAAATTGATTTGAATTCTACTAATAAAATCTTTGTTTCCTTTTGGTTCACAAATTTAAATTTCCCGAAGTCCTTGAAAACATTGCATAAGCATATCATACATTTCATTTCATAAGCAGGTATTTCAAGATAGGTTTCTTATTCTTTTCGTGGTTTATTTCAGCAAAAGAAATGGCTCTCGACCAAACGGTAAAAGATCTTCAAGCTCAAAACGCTCAGCTTCAGCAAATGTTCCTGGCTCTAGCAAAGGGGCAAGAAGATATGAAAGCTCTGATCCTCTAAGAGAAGACCAAGAAGCCAAAGAAACTAGCTGGTGTCTTGAATTTGGGTAGAAGGTTCAGAGGTCCAGCCAAGCGAGCTCTAGATTATGCAACCACGTCGGATGAAGGAGACAATCAAAGGGAAAAGCCCACAGAATAAAATAACAACCCAGGGTCTAAGGAAGATGAACCTGACTATTCTGAGGAGCAGTATCCTCCTGCTGATGATAAATACTCTGGCTATATGTTGAGGAGCTAGGACTGGTCTCAGGGGTGGTCATCTCGCGAAAGTTCAAGGTCCCCACTTTTGCTAAGTACGACAATGTCTTCTGTCCTAAGCTGCATTTAAGGCCGTATGTCAGGAAGATTCAACCCCACACTACTAATAGGAATCTGTGGGTACATTTATTCCGGGAGAGTTTATCGGGGACTCAGTTGGAATTGTTCTATCAACTTGAAAGAACCAACGTTCGTAATTGGGAAGATCTGGCTGTTGCTTTCTACAAGCAGTACCAATATAATGCTGACCTCGCCCCAACTCGTACGCAATTGTAAAGTATGTTTATGGGTTCCTGTGAAGGTTTTAAAGATTATACTCAAAAGTGGAGAGACCTTGCGGGAAGAGTACAACCTCCATTGTCTGATAGAGAGCTGGTGGACATGCTCTTGGGCACGTTATTTGGGCCGTTCTTCAACCATCTGATTGGAATCTCTTCTGTTGGGTTCACTGAACTGATACTGACTGGTGAATGGGTAGAAGCTGGCATCAAAAGTGATAAAATCCATAGAGAAGTATCCTCCAGTACAACAAAGAAACCATTCACGGGAAAGAAGGAGGTCAGTGCTGCTTATGGCCAAAGAAATCACAATAAAACCGAGCATTGTCCGATGGTATAGGCTGTTATGATATCCAATCCTGCATCAAACCAGCAAAGAAATAATCAGCACAAACCAGATGCACCCTGAAGACAATTACCCGGATCAACATAACCATATCCCAGGTTTTAACACATCTGTTGAAGTCTAATTTGGTGACTCTAAAGGAAGCCCCAAAGAATCCTAATACTGCCTCTCCCCGCTACAACCCGAATGCTCGATGTGCCTATCATTCTGAAACTCTGGGGCATGATACAAATGACTGTTGGGCTTTAAATAATAAGGTACAGGATATCATTGAGGCGAAGGAGATTGAGTTTTACCTTCCAGAGACACCCAATGTAATAACGCCGCCAATGCCCAAACATGGCCAAGGTGTCAATGCTGTTGATGACAAACAGTTTGTATTTTCTATGGATGAGTTAGCTACTCCTCTTCTGACTATTAAATGGAATCTTTTGCGAGCCAGTTTATTTCCGGGCTGTGGTGAAGGTTACCACTTACATATGTCTCTACCAGATGACTGTTTGTTATTGAAGATGGGCGTCCAGCGTCTGATGGTCAACAAAGAAATTATGTTTGATAAAATTCCTCTTGCAAGAAGTTGTTGTGAAGATGTTTCGATAATTACCATTTCCGACAATCCTCCCAGGGTCTCTACCAAAATACCCGTCAGGATTACATTTGTTCCAAAGTTTACTCCCCTGATCATCACCCTTCCGGGGCCAATACCATACTCCTCGGATAAAGCTGTTCCCTGGAATTATGGGGCTGATGTCTATTACCATGGCGTCAAGCAAGACCTATTGGTTGTTGAAGACAAATCTGCTGAAGGTACTGATCCTTACATCGGCAATATCATCGGGATCAGTAAAATTACGAGAATCAGAAGAGTTTTCTCTCCCGAGATCTCTCCAAAAACTATTGTTACCCCTGTGATTATTCCTGCTACTGCTCTTGTCAGCACTCCCATTGCTACTCCCACTATTATCCTTGTTGTTATCCCTACTATTGAGTCAGTCGAGACTCGGGGCAAAGAGGTATTGGCTGAGCCTGTCTAGACTGAGGCACACAAAGAAGTCATCCTTGAGGCTTCTAAAAAGGGAATGGAAGGGATACTGAAGATAATCAAGAAAAGTGATTATAATGTCGTGGAGAAATTGGGGCAGACCCCTTCAAAAATCTCAATGCTGGCCTTACTACTATGCTCTGAAGCCCATTCTAAGGCTTTAGTAAAATTCCTGATGTCTTTCCACGTGCCTCAAGAGACCTCCGCTGATCAATTTGAGAATTGCGTGGCTATTTTGACAACTGACAATGGCCTAGGATTCTCTGATGCAGATTTAACTCCCAAGGGAAGGAAACACAACGATGCCCTACATGTCTCCATTGAGTGCAGGGGAACTATATTAGCCCATGTTCTGATGGATACAGGTTTGTCACTGAATGTCTTTCCTAAGAATGCTCTGAATAGGTTAGATTGTGAAGGACTTACACCAAAGCCCAGTAACATTGTGGTGAGGGCCTTCGACGATTCTAAAAGAACGGTGCACGAGGAGGTGGACATCCCTATCAAAGTGGGTACTCAGACTTTTAATTCCACTTTCTATGTGATGGATATCTGCCCATCTTACTCCTGTTTATTGGGTCGACCTTGGATCCATGGGTCTGGTGCTGTTACTTCCACCCTACATCAGATGCTGAAGTACCCAGTCAATGGGAAAATTATCACAGTCCATGGGGAAGAGGAATACATGGTGAGCCACATGAACTCTTTCAGGTACGTTAAAATGGACGGTGAGTTCATTGAGACCCCCTGTCAGAACTTTGAGGAGGTTCCACAAACAAATGTTGCAACCAAGACTGCTACCAATGTTCCAAAGACTACCAGACCTCCACTGAAGATGGCTTCTCTGAAGGATGCCAAGGCAGTAATTGAAGAAGGTGGGTTTACAATTTGGGGCCAACTTCCGGATATTCCCTACAAATCTGACAAATTTGGTTTGTGTCTTACTTCAGGAGCCCAGAGAGTTGTTCGTCGTGCTCGCACTGGGGGACCACCAGTACGGATCAACAATCATGGAATCAATTCTTTGGAAGACAATGATATTGATTATGAAATGGACAAATGGATCTTCCCAACCATCAGCGGTGGACTCAGCAATTGGGAGGCCAAAGATTTTGTACCCATTACTTTTATCCAAGAGTAATTTGTCTTTTTGTTTTAAGGATATGTAATATTTGAACAATTGAAACTTTAAAGCCTTGTGTCTTACCCGATGCACAATGGTTTATTTGTGAGGGTCATTACTTCATTTTCATATGTTATCAATAAAACATTGGACGCTTTTCATGAAAATTTTGCGCTCTTTGTTTTTATTTTCTGCCTTTTTACTTTATCAAAAAATATACAATTATGCTCTTACGCACATCCACATATCAAACTGCAGATCCACATCCACTCTGGATCCCATTGGTAACGGTTCTGCTATTTCCAGTTATGACTTTGAAAATTTGATCTACCAAGCCGAGGACGAAGGTGAGGAAGATTGTGAAGTACCAGGAGAACTTGTCGGACTATTACAACAGGAAGAAAGGGCAATACAACCTCATGAAGAGTCGGTTGAGACAGTTAACTTGGGTATTGAAGAAGACAAGAAAGAAGTCAAGATAGGCGCCGATCTGGAGCATAGTGTCAAGGAGCAGTTAATACAGATGTTACATGACTATGCTGAGGTTTTTTCCTGGTCATACGAAGACATGTCGGGGCTTGACACCCGTATTATGGTTCATCGCCTACCTACAAAAAGAGGACTGCCCTCCAGTGAAATAGAAGGTTCATTGTATGCAGCCAGAGATGTCAGAGAAGATCAAGGCTAAAGTCATGAAATAGTTCAATATCGATTTCATAGCTGTCACTTCTTATCCATAATGGGTTGCTAACTTGGTTCCAGTATCTAAGAAGGACGGTAAGGTACATATGTGTGTGGATTACAGAGACCTAAACAGGGCAAGCCCCAAGGATGACTTTCTGCTTCCCCACATTGATGTTATGGTTGACAACACCGCACAACATAAGGTATTCTCCTTCATGGATGGTTTCTCTGAATACAATCAGGTTAAGATGGCACCCGAAGACATAGAGAAAACGACCTTTGTCACACTGTGGGGCACTTTCTGCTACAAAGTTATGCCATTTGGGTTAAAGAACATCAGGACAAACTATCAGCATGCTATGGTAGCTTTGTTTCACGATATGATCCATCACGAAATAGAGGTCTACGTTGATGACATGATAGCTAGATCTCATACTGAAGAGGAGCACCTTGATCATCTACATAAGCTGTTTGAAAGGTTGAAGAAGTACAAACTGAGGTTGAACCCGAATAAATGCGCCTTCAGAGTAAGATCTTGTAAGCTCTTAGGCTTCGTTGTCAGCGACAAAGGTATTGAGGTAGACCATACAAAGGCTAAAGATATACAATAAATTCCAACTCCACGCACTGAGAAGGAGGTTAGGGGATTGTGATACGGTGGCATAACCGACTGTTAATACTGGTTTGCGTTTTTTTTCCGCAAAATGTCACGGTAAGCAAGAGTCGCCACCGACTTTTATTCCATCCAATCAGAAAGGAAAAAAGTACAGAAAAAATCATTTTTCAAGATGTTTCTGAGTACGGGGGGTAGATTATAGAAAGGGAAGGTATTAGCACCCTTTCTATCCTTGGTTTTCCACGGGCTCTTAGGTACTTGCTCATCATTTTCAAAATTTCTTGTGTGTGTTTGATTTGAAAAATTTTTTTTGTTTTACTTCGATTTAACCCTTGCTTCTGTCTTCAAGAGTGTTACGAAGTTGTTTTGAAAACTTTGTTTGAAAAGAGTGTAAGTGTGGAGAAAAGTTTGTTTTTGAGCAAGTACCTACTAGCATCTACCTATTCGAAAAAAGGATTATTTATATTCTCGTTTCCTTTAGACAGTGCTATCCTACTATTAAGGAGAAGGTAGCACCATCGTTGGAGTTTGTAAGGGTCAATTTGAAAGGGACGTAATGGTCATTGAAGGCAACATGTAAGGATACCTTAGCATTTCGAAGGGACTGTCATCATATATTCGTAGGCAACATCGAGGGACAAGATCATATACTGTAGGCAGCTTCGAGGGACATCGAGGGACCATGGTCTTTATGATGATTTTAACCGAGGGTCTTTACTAAGGGTATCCCTACTTTCGAGGGACATGACCATTGTTTTCCGAGGCAACCAAGTAAGGCATACCCTAAGAGTGAATATGTGCATATGATTTGTTTCAGTTATTTAATCTTTGCACATTAGGTGATCTACCATTTTAATTTTCAGTTTGTCTTTCCATACAATCCTATTACCATACATCTAAGCAGTTTATAGTTTGCAGAATTTAAAGTGCGGAAAATAAGCTAAGCTATTACAAGGCTTCGGGTATTTAAATAGCCAAAATCAAACCCTTAAAAAAAACGATAAATTAAAGTAAAAAGGTCCTAATTAATCTATTTCAACTTGTGAGCAATTACATTAATATGGTAAAATAAAATAAAGGCGCGCGAATAAAGAACGAGAGAGAATTAGGGTTTTGATCCCGTCTAACCTAATCGAAAGAAAAATTATTTTTTGTTGTTTTTAATTATTTCTAAGAAAAAATAATTAGTGTTTTTAAAATTAAATAAAAAATTAATTAGTAATTAAATTAGTTAAAAATAATTAAATGGCCTATTTTTGTGTTTTGTTATTTTAAGAAAAAAAGAAAATACAATTAAGTTAGAAACAAAATCCTAATTGTTCTATTTAATTTTAATTTATTTACGAAACAATTAAAGTTACCTAAAATTAATTATTCAAGTTTATTATAAAAAATCAAAGGTTTGTGAAAAATGTTAAGTTTTATGAAAAAAAATTTAAACTGAAAGAATAAAAATAGGTAAAAGGATAAATAGAAAGGAAGAAAATCAAAACCAATAGGGGTGGGTGTTGAGCCCACGCCCTTAACCTTCTCAGGATGTCTGTCTTGCCATGTATTGGTGTCATGTGTTGGCTGTTCTGTTTTGGCCATTTGTGTTTTGGCCCCAACGTTCTGTAATGAACCTGCATGAGATCCTGTCTAAATCTGTAGTGTTGAATCTCATGAACACATTAAATAAATTACTATATATTATGAAATACAAATAAATTCAATATATGAAAAAATTTAATGTTAAAACCGATATGGAATATATGAATGATTATACCCTTTTTATCATGGAGATCAAACCAGCCTTACCCTTACTGGAGAAGTAGTGAGATGTGGGTTTGTAACAGGGATGGCTTGTTTGTAGTGAGATGGAGGTTTGTAATAAGGATTTCAAGGTTTTAGGATTCTCGAAAGAATTTGATATTCTGACAGCGTTGTGGCAAAGGATTTTTATTTATTTCTTTTTTGGGTGAAAAGAATGGGATTATATAATAGAAATTAGAGAGAAAAAATGGGCTTTGAATGTGCAATTGGGCCTCCAATGTTCACTTGAGTTCGTCACATTCCAGGCTAAATCGCAGGGGCTTAAGTGCAATTATTGAAGTTGAAATGTGAAAACAAAATGTAGCCGACATCGAGAACTAACTCCTGTCCGAAAATGGGCTCAATCGGATAAACGGTGTATTAGTTATGAATTTTTGAAGTTTCAGCCCAGACAAACTTATTTTGGGCTCTAGTGTCGACTCTGACACGTTCTTCAATAAAAAACTAGTATTGATCGGAGCATAATCCGGTCTCGACTATGGAAGAAAAGTTGTAGATCTCTGAGTCAGTGACCTTGTGTAAAAATATGGGCCCGATCCGATAAAAATTGACCGAGTTATAAATTTTCGAAGTTTCGACCCAGATAAAATAATATTCAGCATTCAGGATTTTCGACGCGTCACGCACATTCTGAGTAAAAAACGGAGGCCTTTCGGATACCGTTCTGTTGTACCCCAAAATTTGCCCTCTCAATTATCAAAGACTTTCTCACAAGGATTTTCAAGGTTCAAGCTTGCACAAGTACTTTGGAAACTGTCAAAAATGGAGAAAACATATAAAAATATTATTTTGACAAAAATTGGAGAAATACAAGTGTTCTTCATTTCATCTCTTTCGATTGGCCTTTAGGCCTCTTTCGATCAGCATCCTTCGATTGGCCTTTTGACCTCTTTCGACACAAGCTTGTCTTGCATCCTTCGATTGACTCTTGACCTCCTTCGATTGCTCAAAGTGGCTGCTAGCGTGCCTCTTTCGCCTGGGAATGTGACTTCTTGTCACAGGTTTCGTTTGTGTCTTTTGCTGCCTGCATGCTTGCAATCGAAAGCCATGACCTACTGGTCACATGTACCCCCCTGCAAGGCAAGTCTTCGTTTGGGCACTCACCTTCTGTGTGCCTGGATGAAAACTTCAGTTGAGCAAGAGCCTCTTTCTAATGCAACTTGGATATGTCCTTCATGTTGAACTCTAAGTCTCCTTCGAACACGGACTTTCTATTGGGAAATATGTTTTCTTCGACCCAGGCTTCGATTGGGCAATATGCTGTCCTTCGAGCATGAGCTTTCGATTGGGCAATAGCTTCCTTCGAGTTAGCTTGTTTCGACCATAAGCTTCGACTGAGGCAAACACTTCCTTCAAACAGGTGTGCTTCGATCACACTCTTGCATTTGACTCAAGATCAAATCTCGTTTGCCAGGCTGTACATAGTCAGAAGTTTGTACAAGGGTTTTAAACTTTACCTTCTGGATACTACTGTTCTGGGTTAAAGGCTACATACTTTTTCTTCATAGAGGGTACTTTATCAACAAAAGCAGCTTTCAACCTGAATTTAGTCTGAGCACAAGCAATGTCAGAGGCCTCAGTCACATCTTCTGCACCCCACTGCTGCTGCTGCCAACATGCCCCCCCACTTGTACTGTCACGTTACAGTATTTTATTATTTTTGCAAGGCTGGCTGTTTTCAAACATATCCATTTCTTTTTCTCTATAAATACAGGATCTTTATGCAAAGCTAAGGAGGACTCTTTGGCCAGTGGAACGAATCACCCAAAAGTTTCTCAAACACAACAAATCTCTCAAGTCCCTTCAATACTTGTGAGAACAAACCCAGAATTTCCTTCCTTCGATTCTGAAGAACAAGTATTCTTCAGTATCCTTTGAATCCAGTTTGGAAAGAAACATAAGAATTGTTTCTTTCCTTCCTTCGAATCCAGCAGTCCAAGCACAGCTGTTGGCCCCCTCTGTCAAATCCAGAACCTTGGGTCTCCACTCAAGGTCCCACATCCATTCAAGTCCATAAGCAAGGTAAGTTTCTTACCTTTGAACTTTTCGATTCATGACATAACATGTAAATAATCTTTACGTTTGTTTGAAACATGTACATACTACTGTCCTTTTCGTTTTCACTCTTTTAACATGTTTTCAGAGCTAAACCCTTTCGTTTTTGCTTGTTGTTTGCCTGAACTAGCTTTAGTTATTAAACTGTTTACTAGCATGGCCTTAGGCCATGTTGTCATTTAATGCTTGAAATGAAAGAAACAAGAAACAAGAAATAGGGAACGAAGCTTCTGGATTCTACCCTCTTTCTCCAGGTCAAACGAAAGAGACAACCAGGAGGAAAACCATGTTGACTTCTAGGCCCAAACGAAAAGCATGCCTTCACTGACTTCCAGCCCCTAATCGAAAGGCACTCCCATGCTGGTGCCAGCCTCCAATCGAAGTACATGACCTGACTGGTGCCAAAGCCTAATCGAAAGACGTGACTTCACTGTTGCTGACCCCAATCGAAGGAGGCCAACAAAATGCAAATCGAAGGCTGCTCCTGCCCAAATCGAAGGAGGCCAGCAAAAGGCAAATCGAAGGGTGCTCCTGCATGAATCTAAATACACTCATTTTATCTTATTTTTTCCTTCATATTTTTCTTGCCTTTCAATATGATTGTAATAGCGTAGGATTTTATCTTTCTGCATTTTACTTACTTTGTACAAATGCTAGTAATTAGGTGTGTATGATAAGATAAAACCAACAAATAGACCGCCAAAAAAATCAAAGACAAATGCATGTAAATAAAACACTTTTCACACATGCACCCTTAGGGTAATTCCACTTGGTTCCTATCGGAAAATAGTCATGTCCCTCAAGCATGGGCGTTTTAGCAAAGACCCTCGATAAAAGATCGTAGTCCCTCGATGACCCTCGATCTTGCCTTCGGGAAACGATCTAGTCCCTAAAATGACATTGCTAAAACGTCCCATATGTTGCCTTCTATGACTATACAAACGTCTTGCGCCAATCCCGTTCAACATCCTAACGCAAGGTTGTTCACCAAATACAATGGTGAAACAACACTGTTAAAAGGGTTAAAAATCATAAGAAAGATCTTTGAGTAAAATAGGGTAGATAGCTCTTAATTACTTGATCAAACTTGCAAAACATCCTTGCCATTTTTCAAACACACTCCACAACACAAACTTCCAAAACAACTTTCAAAACATTGAAACATCTTTTCAAAAAGACAAACACCTTTGTAAAACATTCAAATAAGAATTGTTACAAAGGTTTCCTAGACAAGGCATCTTTTTCAAAACATTTTCAAAACCACACACACAAAGCACCATTTCAAGCAATTGAAAAATAAAGGCAAGTGATCTAGAACAAGTAACTAAGAGCCCATGGATAACCATGGATGAAAAGGGTGCTAGCACCTTCCCTTTTCATAATCTACCCCCCGAACCCACGAAAACATCTCAAAGGTCTTTCCTGTGCTTTTTAACCTTTCCTTAGGATAAAATAAAAAGTCGGTGGTGACTCTTGCTAAACCGAACATTTGCATACACAAAGGCAAGTCCCAAGTCAGTTCTCCCACCGTATCACAGAACTGGCGACTCTGCTGGGGAAATTTCTAAAAGTTGGGTTACCTTAGGGTTTTAGATCACCTTTACATGCTTGCTTTGATTGCTTTGATTGCTTTACTTTTTGGGTTCCTTGTTTGGGTTTGTTGTAAATCCTACACCCGGATTTGGGGGCACCTTTTTAGGTAAATAGCAATAAACTGTGAGGGAACTATGCGGGGTATACCGACATGGTTGAAGCAGTAGCTATGTTAGTGTGACATATTTGTGGGTACCGGTAGCCCTTGAGTAGTCAAGGAGAATACGGGGCCGCTGAGTGATGTCATGAAGCACTAACGAACTCTTAGAACCTAACTTGACCATCTTGGCCTTTTTAGGGGTAGTGAGATGACCGACTTTGGTGCAATCTGAAGTTGGTAGATACTCGATACTACACTCATTGAGGATTGTTTTCTTGGAATATTTTGGTCGCCAGTTAAGTGGCTAAACCAAAACAATGAACACGGAAAATAATCCAGTGATATTGAGCTCCTTAGAACCCGGTTACTATTTATAGGACAGGTTGAGCCAACTAACTTCAAGAGGGTACTTACCTATGAAACCCCATGCAAGCCTAAACCTAAGGACTTGTTTGCTTTGTGTGAATATGATTACCTGTATATACACTTGCTTGCTTTTGCATACATGTACATAACATCATAACATCATACCATAGCATTTTCAATAACCATTTCAAGGATCTCGAGGGTCTTTTGATACAGGGGAACGTTGAACCAGACGTCTACCAAAGAGCAAGAGGGTTCCCCTCTAAACAAACACCGTTAAAGATCAAGTAAAACAACTTGAATCGGGGGCTATGACCCACTTGACATGGTGAGCTTGATTCTCGTGGAAAGACATCCACCAATACAAAGTTCTCCAATCAGAGATGTTGATCGAAGTTCGACTTCTAACATTTTCTTGTGTTTACCCCACGAGATCCTTGAAAACATGCATCCACATATCATGCATCATATCATTACAGGTTTCTCCCATACAGGTCTCCTTACCTTCCTAATGTTTATTTCAGTAAGATGGATATGGAACAAACGGTGAAAGATCTCCAAGCTCAAAACGCTCAATTCCAACAAATGCTTCTGGCTATGGGTAAAGGGCAAGAGGATCTGAAAGATCTCCTTCTCAAAGACAAGAAGAAGAAGTCCAAGAAGGCAGCGGGCATCCTGAACTTGAGAAGAAGACCTAAAACCCTAGATCTTTCAACTCCATCCAACATAGGGGATAGTCTTGAAGAAGACCACAATTTGCAGATTGATGAAGTTGAAGCTCACTACTCCGAGGAACAATATCCTCACACTGATGACAAGTAAAAACAGTTGGAGGATCGCCTTAATGCTATGGATATTCAACAAATACCTGGCTTAGATTTAGGAGACATGGGTTTAGTTTCTGGATTAGTCATCCCTCCAAAGTTCAAAGTCCCTACCTTTGCCCCGTACGATGGAGTCTCTTGCCCTAAGATGCACTTAAAGTATTACGTTCACAAGATTCAACCATACACAACTAATCCAAAGCTTTGGATCCATTTCTTCCAAGAAAGCCTGGTAGGGACTCAACTCGAGTGGTTTTATCAATTGGAGAGTTCCCGCATCCACACCAGGGAGGATTTAGCTGCTGCTTTCTATAGGCAGTATCAGTACAATGCTGATCTTGCACCAACTCGTGTGCAATTGCAGAACATGACCATGAGTTCCAACGAGAGCTTCAAAGGATACGCCCAAAAGTGGAGAGATTTGGCTGGTAGGGTGCAACCCCCTTTAACTGACAGGGAGATGATTGACATCTTCATGGGAACTTTGACAGGGCCTTTCTTCAATCACTTAATTGGAAGCTCCTCAGCCGGGTTCACCGAGCTAATACTGACCGGCGAAAGGGTCGAAGCTGGCATCAAAAGTGGGAAGATTCAAGAAGCTACACCTTATGATGCTCAGAAAAAGCCCTACAATGGGAAGAAAGAGTCCAATGCTGTGTATGGTCAAAAGAGTCGTCATGACCAACACGTAGGAGAAATCTTGATCTCTAATCCTATGCCTACTCAACAAAGACAGGGGCATCAGCGTAAGGAGGTCGTGCCTAAAAGACAATTCACTAAGATCAATATGTCATTGGGTCAACGCTACAACAGATGTTGAAGGCAGAGCTGATTGCGTTAAAGGCTCCTCTCCGGAACGCAAATACTTCTGCTCCTACCTATCATCCCAATGAAAGGTGTGCATACCACTCTGACAGTCCGGGACATGACACAAACAACTGTTGGGCTCTGAAGAACAAGGTCCAAGACATGATTGATGCCAAGGAGATCAAGTTTGACCCCCCGGAGACTCCAAACATAATCACTGCTCCCACGCCAAATCATTGAGAATGTCTTTGTTTCATTTGAATATTTTCAATTGTAATTTCTTTTGTTATTAAAACAATTATCTATTAATGTCAAACTTTGTTTCATTAATGCATTGCATATGTTTGTCTTGATTTGATCCACTCATTTTCATTACATTTAAACTGTGCTTTTTTTACTCTCTTTATGACATTTAACTCTTGCTAAAAGTTACGAGCCTTTAGAGGGAGGATGACGAAACAATGCCATAATCTCATACAATATGCTTTTGAACAGACCTTGCTGATGATGTACATGCATTTCTTTCAATTCCTAAACACTGGAGTTATAAGGAAGATAATCCCTAGTCAACCCCTTCGAGTCAAAGAAGTAGAAGTTTTCTGTTTTAAACACAAATTGAAACCTTTAATTTAAACCTGGGGTAGGGTAGTCTCTCAGTTAATTAAAAATATGCGCTTTGATGTCGCAAACTCTCAGTTCGTAATACAACGAACGACATCAAAAGCATTCCTCGGGAATCAAAAGACAGTGGTGGTTCCTTATCTCATAGGCAGTCAATTTCTCAAAAGAGAAAAGCTCACTGAGCCAAAACCTATAAAGGAGGCTTAAGAAAACTGGGGCATCCCGCTGACTGTAATCTCGAAAACAGGAACAGTCATGCAAAAGTTAGGGATAACAAATCAAAAGAACGAGGTTGCTAAAAATCCTCAACAACATGAAAAATGTTGCAAAAATGACTGCCTTCCAAAATCCAACTTGTGTGAACCATCACCAAAACTTTGTTCTAAATTCAAATAGAGTTTGATGCACAATTAACTGAGTTTAGGATTAAAGAACATCACGAAGAGCGGGTGGGTACAAATATACTTTGAGCCTTTATCCTTTGTTTCTTAAACCGTGAACCAAGCCTTGTTACAACCCTTCAAAATTCCTAACTGAAGAATGGGTTAGTTCGAAAGCATACTGTTACAAAAGGTATCCTGACTCCTGTGAGGCTCTGCTTTAAGTCCTGAGTTTGAATTTTCTTAGCAAAATTTCTTCACTCGCTAAAACGCATTTTCGAAAAAAAACTTCAAGACAAACATAAACTTTGCATTACTTGAATATCATTGTTTGCATTTGGCTATTTGTTTGACAGCGGAGAAATTCACACAACGAATATCCGATGAACGAAAGCCCTCTCAGTGAACAAAATCACTTCAAAAAGGATGACACTTCCATTGACAAATCTCCTATCAACAAGGGGGCATGACATGTCACTATCCAGCACACTTGGGGCAGTCTAGTCAAGATTTCAAGACATCTCTGAAGAAGTGCAGAGTAACCAGGGGCAGGTCTCCATCTCCGTCACTTGGGGCATTGAACATCAATCTCAGTGAAGGGTTACATATAATTAAACATTTTCTGGCAATGTCATACACATTCGCTACTAGGGGCAATAACAAGTCTCCCCAAAGTCCTTCTCATAGGATGATTCCCCAGCGAGAGTATAATCTCTGACCCCCTTTTCCCAACTGAATCAACCTCAAGAATCCTCGAGGACTTCCCCCAACGAAGATGTCACCTCTCTAGCAGACTGACGACAGGGTTTATTTCCCCAATAACACCAGGATTCCCCAGCTTGAGTTTGCCTCTCCGACTACTACAAATCAAAGGATCATAACTCCTCTTCCCCAGTAGACTACTCTACAATCCCCAACAAGTTACTGCGAAACCTGGATCCGACAAGATATCAGTTCAACTTCGACTCCCCAGAAGAGCAACGAACGACTAAGACTCCTAAACTCTTTTCCCAAGAAGAAATAAACATACTCCCCACAGAGTTTTCAATATCCCCCAGCGGAGTTCGCCTCAAACACCAAAGCAGGGATCCCCGATGGAAACATTTTGAGCAAAGTCCAAGACAAAATTACACTTCAACAACATTCTTAACATATGCATACAAAATACATATGACACAAATCTCATTTTATTTTGAGAACATCATTACACAATGCATACACCATGACATTGCATACAACTAACTCTTTACCTTTTCAGGAAAGATCAATGAACAGGCAAAGATCATCATCTTCTGAGATTCCTTCTAGAGACAGTTCAGATGCGATCCAGATACGGCTGACATTCTGATACTTATTCTAGATTCCTTCTAGAGACAGTTCAGATGCGATCCAGATATGGCTAACATTTTGATACTTATTCCAGATTCCTTCTAGAGATAGTTCAGATGCGATCCAGATATGGATGACATTTTGATACTTATTCCAAGATTCCTTCTAGAGACAATTCAGATGCGATCCAGATATGGCTGACATTCTGATACTTATTCCAGATTCCTTCTAGAGACAGTTCAGATGAGATCCAGATATGGCTGACATTCTGATACTTATTCCAAGATTCCTTCTAGAGACAGTTCAGATGCGATCCAGATATGGCTGACATTCTGATACTTATTCCAAGATTCCTTCTAGAGACAGTTCAGATGCGATCCAGATATGGCTGACATTCTGATACTTATTCCAGATTCATTCAAAATACAGTCCAGATACGATCCAGATTCGGATGTCATTCTGTCACTCATTCAAAATACAGTCCAGATACGATCCAGATTCGGATGTCATTATGTCACTCATTCAAAATACAGTCCAAATATGATCCAGTTTCGGATGTCATTCTGTCACTCATTCAAATACATTTCAGATATGCTCCAGACACGGACGCCATTCTTTGGCTCGTATAGACTCAGTCTCCAGATACAATTCAAGTGCATTCCAGACATGGATACCATTTTGATGCTCATTCTTCTGACCTACAACATTGCACTTACAACAAACATTCTTGGATGGCATCTTTAAGCCCATCTCCGACAAGATTTTGTCACATCTCCAGATGGCATCTATAAGCCCATCCTCCTACCAACAATCTCCAAATGGCATCTGTAAGCGCATTCCCGACATCACAATGCTGATACTACACCATGCGAGTGCAAATTTTTGGGCACTCTAGTGTTCAATTATCTTCCACCTTCGGATTACGAAAGGCTCGAAAGCCAATCTACATCCTCAGGTTTAAGAAAATTGAACAAGGGCAACTGTTATACCCCAAAATTTTCCCTCTCAATTATCAAGGCCTTTCTCACAAGGATTTTCAAGGTTCAAGCTTGCACAAGTACTTTGGAAACTGTCAAAAATGGAGAAAACAGATAAAAATATTATTTTGACAAAAATTGGAGAAATACAAGTGTTCTTTGTTTCAGCTCTTTCGATTGGCCTTTAGGCCTCTTTCGATCAGCATCCTTCGATTGGCCTTTTGACCTCTTTCGACACAAGCTTGGCTTGCATCCTTCGATTGACTCTTGGCCTCCTTCGATTGCTCAAAGTGGTTGCTAGGGTGCCTCTTTCGCTTGGGCATGTGACTTCTTGTTGCAAGTTTCGTTTGTGTCTTTTGCTGCCTGCATGCTTGCAATCGAAAGCCATGACCTACTGGTCACATGTACACCCCTGCAAGGCAAGTCTTCGTTTGGGCACTCACCTTCTGTGTGCCTGGATGAAAACTTTAGTTGAGCAAGAGCCTCTTTCGAATGCAACTTGGACATGCCCTTCATGTTGAACTCTAAGCCTCCTTCGAACATGGACTTTCGATTGGGAAATATGTTTGCTTCGACCCAGGCTTCGATTGGGCAATATGCTGTCCTTCGAGCATGAGCTTTCGATTGGGAAATAGCTTCCTTCGAGTTAGCTTGTTTCGACCACAAGCTTCGTCTGAGGCAAACGCTTCCTTCAAACAGGTGTTCTTTGATCTCACTCTTGCATTTGACTCAAGATCAAATCTCGTTTTCCAAGCTGTACATAGTCAGAAGTTTGTACAAGGGTTTTAAACTTTACCTTCTGGATACTACTGTTCTGGGTTAAAGGCTACATACGTTTTCTTCATAGAGGGTACTTTATCAACAAAAGCAGCTTTCAACCTGAATTTAGTCTGAGCACAAGCAATGTCAGAGGCCTCAGTCACATCTTTTGCACCCCACTGTTGTTGCTGCCAACAAACCCCCCACTTGTACTGTCACGTTACAGTATTTTATTATTTTTGCAAGGATGGCTGTTTTCAAACATATCCATTTCTTTTTCTCTATAAATACAGGAACTTTATTCAAAGCTAAGGAGGACTCTTTGGTCAGTGGAACGAATCACCCAAAAGTTTCTCAAACACAACAAATCTCTCAAGTCCCTTCAATACTTGTGAGAACAAACCCAGAATTTCCTTCCTTCGATTCTGAAGAACAAGTATTCTTCAGTATCCTTTGAATCCAGTTTGGAAAGAAACATAAGACTTGTTTCTTTCCTTCCTTCGAATCCAGCAGTCCAAGCACATCTGTTGGCCCCCTCTGTCAAATCCAGAACCTTGGGCCTCCACTCAAGGTCCCACATCCATTCAAGTCCAGAAGCAAGGTAAGTTTCTTACCTTTGAACTTTTCGTTTCATGACATAACATGTAAATAATCTTTACGTTCGTTTGAAACATGTACATACTACTGTCCTTTTCGTTTCCACTCTTTTAACATGTTTTCAGAGCTAAACCCTTTCGTTTTTGCTTGTTGTTTTCCTGAACTAGCTTTAGTTATTAAACTATTTACTAGCATTGCCTCAGGCCATGTTGTCATTTAATGCTTGAAATGAAAGAAACAGGAAACATGAAATAGGGAACGAAGCTTCTAGCTTCTACCCTCTTTCTCCAGGTCAAACGAAAGAGACAACCAGGAGGAAAACCATGTTGACTTCTAGACCCAAACAAAAAACATGCCTTCACTGACTTCCAGCCCCTAATTGAAAGGCACTCCCATGCTGGTGCCAGCCTCCAATCGAAGTACATGACCTGACTGGTGCCAAAGCCTAATCGAAAGACGTGACTTCACTGTTGCTGACCCCAATCGAAGGAGGCCAACAGAATGCAAATCGAAGGCTGCTCCTGCCTAAATCGAAGGAGGCCAGCAGAAGGAAAATCGAAGGGTGCTCCTGCCTGAATCGAAATACACTCATTTTTCTTACTTTTATCTTATTTTTTCCTTCACATTTTTCTTTCCTTTGAATATGGTTGTAATAGCGTAGGATTTTATCTTTCTGCATTTTACCTACTTTGTACAAATGCTAGTAATTAGGTGTGTATGATAAGATAAAACCAACAAATAGACCACCAAAAAAATCAAAGGCAAATGCATGTAAATAAAACACTTTTCACACATGCACCCTTAGGGTAATTCCACTTGTTGCCTAACGGAAAATAGTCATGTCCCTCGAGCATGGGCGTTTTAGAAAAGACCCTCGATAAAATATCGTAGTCCCTCAATGACCCTCGATGTTTCCTTCGGTAAACGATCTAGTCCCTAAAACGACATTGCTAAAACGTCCCATATGTTGCCTTCTATGACTATACAAACGTCTCGCGCCCGTCCTGTTCAACATCCTAACGCAAGGTTGTTCACCAAATACAATGGTGAAACAACACTGTTAAAAGGTTTAAAAAGCATAAGAAAGATCTTTGATTAAAATAGGGTAGATAGCTCTTAATTAGTTGATCAAACTTGCAAAACATCCTTGCCATTTTTCAAACACACTCCATAACACAAACTTCCAAAACAACTTTCAAAACATTGAAACATCTTTTCAAAAAGACAAACACCTTTGTAAAACATTCAAATAAGAATTGTTACAAAGGTTGCCTAGACAAGGCATCTTTTTCAAAACGTTTTCAAAACCACACACACAAAACACCATTTCAAGCAATTGAAAAATAAAGGCAAGTGATCTAGAACAAGTAACTAAGAGCCCATGGATAACCATGGATGAAAAGGGTGCTAGCACCTTCCCTTTTCATAATCTACCCCCCGAACCCACGAAAACATCTCAAAGGTCTTTCCTGTGCTTTTTGACCTTTCCTTAGGATAAAATAAAAAGTCGGTGGCGACTCTTGCTAAACCGAACATTTGCGCACACAAACGCAAGTCCCAAGTCAGTTCTCCCACCGTATCACACGTTCAAACTCAACACCTTCTGTGAAAACTTAGCCAACTAAATTTGTGAAATTTTGGCGCCGGAACCAGCTCGATACGATGAAAATCGACCAAGTTATGATTTTCTGAACATTACGCAAATAAACTTCTGTCACAAATTTTCTATATGAAAATACTTGATAAATCCGCATTTTTGAAGATCTTCTGATTGAAATTGGCTTCCATTCGTGATAGATGAAAACATAGATGACGTCAATATGGAATTTTGGCCACCGGAACGGGTTCAAAAAGAGCCACGATCTTCAAGTTATGAATTTTTTAGCGCGTAAAAACTGCACTTTCAACACACTTTTTCACCATATTTCTTCGAGAAAACTCACACATTCGGATACCTTCTTTAAAGAATTGACTCTTGAGCCGAACCTGAATTTGAGAATACGTTATCAAAGATATCTTGGCGAAAGAACACCTGAGTATGAAGTGCCGGATTGGAGTTGTGAATCTTTGAACCCCGAATCGTTGCAAAACGGCGAACCGATCTTCAGCATGGAAAATACTCTGAGAATATCCATTGATGAAATAAACGTCACTTGTAACATGAAGAAGCTTGATAAATATACCTTTATTCCATAACCATAAAACCAATAATATGCGTGTATGAAAAGAGGGAAAATTTTGGGGTACAACAGCTGCCCCTGTTCAATCTTCTTAAACCTGAAGATTTAGATTGGCCCGTCTGCCTTTCATGATCTGAAGGTGGAAGATGATTGAACACTAGAGTGCCCAGAAATTTGCACTCGTCTGTAATGATGCTTGACTATGTAGGTAGTATCGAGAATGGGCTTACAGATGCCATTTGGAGGAGATGACTGGAGGTCACCGAAGATGGGCTTAAAGATGCCATCTAGAGGATGCTGATTTCCCGAGATATTCCTTTGATGAGAATTCCTGTTCCTATCGTTGAGGAGGAATCTGCTGAGGAATGTTGGTCTCTGTCTTGGGAGAAATAGAATTTTAGGAGCTTCAGTTGTCCGTTAATCTACTGGGGAATTAACTCCGGCTTGAGGAAGCGGAAGTGAACTGCGTATCTAGTCGTGTATAGGCTGCATTGCGACCTACTAGGGAAAGGTGAAACTGATCGTGTTTGATAGGTCCGGGTCTTACAGTGTTATGGACTGCTGTCTGGAGATAAGAGAAAAGAAACCTGGATGGTAAGGTTATGAGAAGGAATCTGCATAGTAGGGCTTATGGGATGGAACCTGGGTAAGGTTGCTTCGTGAGGAGTTTGGATAAAATTGCATCTGAACCGAGAAGGAACCCGGGTAAGGTTGTTTGTGAGGAGTTTGGGTAAAACTGCATCTGAACCGAGAAGGAACCTGGGTAAGGTTGCTTTGTGAGGAGTTTGGGTAAAACTGCATCTGAACCGAGAAGGAACCTGGGTAAGGTTGCTTCAGGATGAGTCTGGGTAAAACTACATTGGGAAATTGTAAGGAGGAACCTGGGTAAGGTTGCTTCAGGATGAGTCTGGGTGAAACTACATCAGGAAATTGTAAGGAGGAACCTGGGTAAGGTTGCTTCAGGATGAGTCTGGGTGAAACTACATCGGGACCGAGAAGGAACCTGGGTAAGGTTGCTTCAGGATAAGTCTGTGTAAAACTTCAGGAGGAACCTGGGTAAAGTTACTTCGGGATAAGTTTGTGTAAAACTTCAGGAGGAACCTGGGTAAGGTTACTTTGGGATAAGTTAGTGTAAAACTTCAAGAGGAACCTGGGTAAGGTTACTTTGTGATAAGTTCATGTAAAACTTCAGAATGAACCGGGGTAAGGTTACTTTGAGATAAGTTTGTGTAAAACTTCAGGAGGAACCTGGGTAAGGTCACCTTGTGATAAGTTCGTGTAAAACTTCAAGAGGAACCTAGGTAAGGTTACTTTAAGATAAGTTCGTGTAAAACTTCAGGAGGAACCTGGGTAAGGTCACCTTGTGATAAGTTCCTGTAAAACTTCAAGAGGAACCTAGGTAAGATTACTTTGTGATAATTTCGTGTAAAACTTCAGGAGGAACCTGGGTAAGGTTACCTTGTGATAAGTTCGTGTAAAACTTCATAATGAACCGGGGTAAGGTTACTTTGAGATAAGTTTGTGTAAAACTTCAGGGGGAACCTGGGTAAGGTTACTTTGTGATAAGTTCGTGTAATACTTCAGGAGGAACCTGGATAAGGTCACCTTGTGATAAGTTCGTGTAAAACTTCATAACGAACCGAGGTATGGTTAGTTTGAGATAAGTTTGTGTAAAACTTCAGGGGGAACTTGGGTAAGGTTACTTTGTGATAAGTTCGTGTAAAACTTCAGGAGGAACCTGGGTAAGGTCACCTTGTGATAAGTTCGTGTAAAACTTCAAAATGAACCGGGGTAAGGTTAATTTGAGATAAGTTTGTGTAAAACTTCAGGAGGAACCTAGGTAAGGTTACTTTGTGATGAGTTCGTGTAAAACTTCATTCATAAATATATGAGAAAGGACCCGTGTAAGATTTTTCAGGATAAACCCGTGTGAAGCTGCATTTAGGAGAAACCCGTGTAAGATTTCTTTGTGACGAACCCGTGTAAAGATGCATTTGATCGTGCAGATAATTACTCTGTTTAGTTTCCGGAGTTAATCTTGAACTTGCTGGAAGTTTTTGATGATAACCATATTTTCTGAAAAGGTACATGATTAATCGTATATGATGCATGACATGCATTGTATGATGGTGTTCTCAAAATAAATGAGATTATGCTGTATGCAATATGTATGCGCACGTCATGATACATGAACATGAAATGCTATTGGGGCACGTCCGAGCTTGGGAAAATAAATCCCTGACTGTTTTTGGAGAGTGATGAGTTTCGCTCGCTGGGGATAACAATCAAAGATGATTTGAGAATAACTTGGCCGGAGAATAATTCTGCTGGAGAATAAATTGGCGAGAAAAAAATGACTCTGTGGAGAAGAGATACTCTGTCAGAAGATCCGCTGATTTGGAGCAATAACCTCGGTTGTGGATGAATTACCGTTGTTGGAAATGATGAACTCTGTCAGAGATAAAAATTTTGTTTGTGGAAGAAATAAACTCCATTGGGGATGGTCTTCCATTGTTGGTGAAAGATGAACTCTGCTTGGGGAGAATTAACACCACTGATTTTGGATATTTCTTACTTTACGGGGAGTGTAGATGTTATTGGGACGCGTGCTGAGGATATGACAATGACTTCGCATCAAGACTTTTCTGCCCCTGTACCTGCTGGAGAAAGTTCATGCGGAAGCCTTGTGGATTGAGTGTAATCCCAACATATGAGGTGCTTGGTAACTACCGATTGGAATGATAAGTCTTCTACTGATAGGAAAGTGACAAGATAACGGGACATAGTCATACGCTTTAATCCCTAACTTTTTCCTGGACTGTCTTTTCAGATTTTCAGTCCACCGGGATACCCTTTTTTGCCCAAGCCGCCTTCTCAGGTTTTCGACTTGTCGGGTGTACAAATCTTTTTTTTTGTTTTTATCCTTAATTTTTGCCTGAACCTTTTGGTTCACCGGGACGCCCTTTTTTGGCCTAGGTGTGTCAACCTAGCGGGTCTTTATTCATGCATAGTATTTTTTGACTATATCCACGCTCTTAGGGTGTAGGGAGTTGTCACTGTCGGTAGTGTTGTGTTTGAACACTAACAGAAAATGTTCGTTTGATCATACAAGATTTGTTGCTGGAACTCATGTCCAATGCCCCAAGTGATTCAGATGGAGATCTGCCCCTTGTTATTTGGCATCTTTGAGAGATTCCTTGAATCTTGACTTGACTGCCCCAAATGATGGACAATGATCCTGCCGTGCCCCTTGGTTGGAAGTGTTTTTCCACTTGAGGTGATCCTTTTTATTGAGAAGGTTTTTGTTTACTAGATATTCGTCATGCGAATTTCTCTGCTGTTGAACAAATAGTCATATGCAAACAATGTTATTTTAAGAATGCAAAGCTTACGTCTGTCTTGAAGTTTGAAAATTCATTTTTTTAGTAAAACAAGTTTTTTTGTAAAAGTGTGATGTCAACTCAAGATTTAAAGCAAGTCCTACAGGATTCAGGATACCTTTTGTAACAGTATGCTTTCGAACTAACCCATGCTTCAGCTAGGACTTTTAAGGGTTATAACGTGGCCTGGTTCACGGTTTAAGAAGCAAATGATAAAGGCTCAAATTTTATTTGTACCCACCCGTTCTTCGCGATGTTCTTCAATCCTAAACTCAGCTAATTGTGTATTTAGAACCCCAGTTGAGTTCTGGAATATTGTCCTTGATGTTCCGGTGATGGTTTAGATACTGACAGTTTATTTTGAATAGGCAGTCATTTTTGTTGAGGGTTTGTAGGACCTCTTTCTTTTTTATTTTATTATCCCTGTCTTTTGCCTGAACTATTTCTTTTTGTGATTACAGTCAGCGGGATGCCCCAGTTTTTTCTTAAGTCTCCTTCATAGGTTTTGACTTAATGGGCTTTTATTTTGAGAGATAACGACTGCCTGCTTGGATGATTATGCGGAACCATCACCGTCTTTTGTTTTGGAAGGACATCTTCGATGCCATTCATTGTGTAGGAAGCGGCAGATCGTGACTGAATGCGCCTCTGAATTAACTGAGAAAACTACCCTGCCCCAGGTTATAATTAAGGGTTTTAATATGTGTGAAAAGAAAAAAACTCCTACTTCTTTGGCTCAAAGGGATTGACTAGGGATTATCTTCCTTATAACTTCACTATTTAGGATTTGAAACAACGCCTGTACATCGTTAGCAGGGTCCGTTCAAAAGCATACTGTAGAGATCGTGGTATCATTTTCATCATCCTCCCTCTAAAGGCTTACAGTTTTTTAGTCGAGAGTTGAATATCACAAAAGGAAATAAGAACACATTTTTTGAAATAGTGAATACGAATGGATTGATTTAAAACAAACATATACAATGCATTAATGAAATAATAAAGTTTTGACATGACTAAATGTGTGAACAATCAAAAGAAAATTACAAATTGAAAATTATAATGAACAAAAAGTCTTCTTGTGAGAACTTGTCACTTCAGATGGTATGCCTTGGAGGGATGGCAGAAGAACTCAACCTGACCATCTTGTGTGAATTCTAATGCTCCTTCATCAATCAGGTCTTGAATTTTGTTTCTCAACGCCCAACAGCTATTGGTGTCATGTCCAGGGCTGTTGGAATGGTATGCACACCTAGCATCAGGATTGTACCATGGGGAGGCTATGTTGGGATTCTGAGGAGAGTCCCTTAATATAACCAACTTGGCCTTCAACAGACGTTGCAATGCTTGATCTAATGACATGTTTATTTCGGTGAAGCACCTTTCAGATGTATTCTTCTTATGCCGATTTCCCTGTTGTCGTTGCAGAGGTTGTGGTTGGGCTTATGATGTAGTAGTAATCATGAAAGGTCTGTTCCCAACCTCTTATCTCACTGGGGGCTGATTAATGCCTTGATCCACAATCTTAACTGTTTGTTTCATGGATCTGCATCCATCTTGGTGAAGCTTGTTGAGGAAGGATCTTAGCCCTTCTTGTCCTTGAGCTAAGTTTTGGATAAGAGCCATCTGCCCCCGGATCTGGATTCTCATTGCTTCTACCTCAGCTTGCAATTGTTCCAGTTGTTCATCCTTGTTGTTGTCTGGACGTTCCTTGGTCAGATTCTCGGCGAAGAGTGTTTTCAGGTCTTCTTGCCCCTTGGATAGATTCAGGAGAAATTCCTTGAACTGCGCATCTTGAGCTTGGAGATCTCTGTTGTCTTGTTTGAGAGCCATTGCTGAAATAAACAGCGAGAACATGAGAGACCTGTACTGAAAGACCTATTATGTAATGATATGTATGATATATGTATGCAAAGTTTTCAAGGATCTCGCGGGGTAAACAAGAAAATTTTAGAATTTGATTGCAGCTTGATTGAAGAAACTTCATGTTGTTGAGAGTCCTTCTTTAAGAGTCAAGCTCACCATATCGAGTGGGTCATAGCCAGTGACTCAAGATCCTTTGACAACATTGGCTAGAGGAAAATAAATCCCCTTGCTAGATGTCTGGTTCGCCATGACTTACATCATAGACCCTTGAGATCCTTGAAATGGTTAGTATGATATTCCATGTTCTGTTATGATGCATGATGTCATGATAAAACACACAACAGGTATAGCAGGTAACAAACATGGTAAAGGCACACAAGTCACACAATAGCCCTTAAGTTTCAGGCATGCATGGAGTCTAGGTACTACCCTCTTGCAGTTTAGTTGGTTCAACCTGTCCTAACAATAGTAACCGGGTTCTAGAGGTTCTCAATATCACTGACCATCCTCTATCGATCATAGTTTCAGCTTACGCAATATTTTCTTACAGCCAGAACCATCTCGAGAGTATGGTCTCAATGAGTGTGGCATCTCACTACTTCCTATGGCCAAGTTGGTCAATTATAGGTTCTAAGGTCAGTTGATGCTTAATGACCCATATAGCAGCCCCATATTCTCCTTGTTGCTCCATAAGGGATATCGGTACCAACTAATGTGCCACATCAACGTAGCTACTACTTCAACCGTATCGGTCTACGCTGTACAGTTCCCTCACAGTCTATTGCTACTTACCTAAATGGTGTTTCCCCCAGATCTGGGTTAGGATCTATAGTAACTCCAATACAAAGCCCTCAAGAGTAAAGCAATTAAATCAAACAATAGAAGCAATATGATGAACTAATCCTAAGGTATACCCCACTTATTATTCCCCAGCAGAGTCGTCAGTTCTGTGATACGGTGGCAGAACCGACTGTTAATACTGGTTTGCGTTTTTTGTTCGCAAAATGTCGCGGTAAGCAAGAGTCGCCACCGAATTTTATTTCATCCAATCGGAAAGGAAAAAAGTACAGAAAAAATCCTTTTTCGAGATGTTTCTGAGTACGGGGGGTAGATTATAGAAATGGAAGGTATTAGCACCCTTTCTATCCGTGGTTTTCCACGGGCTCTTAGGTACTTGCTCATCATTTTCAAAGTTGCTTGTGTGTGTTTGATTTGAAAAAAGTTTTTGTTTTAATTCGATTTAACCCTTGCTTCTGTCTTCAAGAGTGTTACGAAGTTGTTTTGAAAACTTTGTTTGAAAAGAGTGTAAGTGTGGAAAAAGTTTGTTTTTGAGCAAGTACCTACTAGCATCTACCTACTCAAAAAAAGGATTATTTCTATTCTCGT
The DNA here is from genome assembly GCA_948472305.1 of Vicia faba. NCBI lineage: Eukaryota > Viridiplantae > Streptophyta > Magnoliopsida > Fabales > Fabaceae > Vicia > Vicia faba. The sequence goes on along the minus strand of OX451740.1, from coordinate 1,303,780,771 downwards.
TTCCTTTAGACAGCACTATCCTACTATTAAGGAGTAGGTAGCACCGTCATTGGAGTTTGTAAGGGTCAATTCGAAAGGGACGTAATGGTCATTGAAGGCAACATGTAAGGATACCTTAGCATTTCGAAGGGACTGTCATCATATATTCGTATGCAACATCGAGGGACAAGATCATATACCGTAGGAAGCTTCGAGGGACATCGAGGGACCATGATCTTTATGATGATTTTAACCGAGGGTCTTTGCTAAGGGTCTCCCTATGTTCGAGGGACATGACCATTGTTTTCCGAGGCAACCAAGTGAGGCATACCCTAAGAGTGAATATCTGCATATGATTTGTTTCAGTTATTTAATCTTTGCACATTAGGTGATCTACCATTTTAATTTTCAGTTTGTCTTTCCATACAATCCTATTAACATACATCTAAGCAGTTTAAAGTTTGTGGAATTTAAAGTGCGGAAAATAAGCTAAGCTATTACAAGGCTTTGGGTATTTACATAGCCAAAAACAAACCCTTAAAAAATACGATAAATGAAAGTAAAAAGGTCTTAATTAATCTATTACAACTTGTGAGCAATTACATTAATATGGTAAAATAAAATAAAGCGCGCGCGAATAAAGAACGAGAGAGAATTAGGGTTTTGACCCCGTCTAACCTAATCGAAAGAAAAAACATTTTTTTTTGTTTTTAATTATTTCTAAGAAAAAAGAATTAGGTTTTTTAAAATTAAATACAAAATTAATTAGTAAATAAATTAGTTAAAAAAATAATTAAATGACCTATTTTTGTGTTTTGTTATTTTAAGAAAAAAAGAAAATAGAATTAAGTTAGAAACAAAATCCTAATTGTTCTATTTAATTTTAATTTATTTATAGAACAATTAAAGTTACCTAAAATTAAATTAAAACCTAAAATTAATTATTCGAGTTTATTATAAAAAATCAAAGGTTTGTGAAAAATGTTAAGTTTTATGAAAAAAAAATTAAACAGAAAGAATAAAAATAGGTAAAAGGATAAATAGAAAGGAAGAAAATCAAAACCAATAGGGGTGGGTGTTGAGCCCACGCCCTTAACCTTCTCAGGATGTCTGCCTTGCCATGTATTGATGTCATGTGTTGGCTGTTCTGTTTTGGCCATTAGTGTTTTGGCCTCAACGTTCTGTAATGAACCTGCATGGGATCATGTTTAAATCTGCAGTGTTGAATCTCATGAACACATTAAATAAATTACTATATATTATGAAATACAAATAAAGCCAATATATGAAAAAATTTAATGTTAAAACCGATATGGCATATATGAATGATTATACCCTTTTTATCATGGAGATCAAACCAGCCTTACCCTTACTGGAGAAGTAGTGAGATGTGAGTTTGTAACAGGGATAACTTGTTTGTGGTGAGATGGATGTTTATAATAAGGATTTCAAGATTTTAGGGTTCTTGAAAGAATTTGATATTCTGACAGCGTTGTGGCAAAGGCTTTTTTTTATTTCTTTTTTGTGTGAAAAGAATGAGATTATATAATAGAAATTAGAGAGAAAAAAATGGACTTTGGATGTGCAATTGGGCCTCTAATGTTCACTTGAGTTCGTCACATTCCAGGCTAAATCGCAGGGGATTAAGTGCAATTTTTGAAGTTGAAATTTGAAAACAAAATGTAGCCGATATCGAGAACTAACTCCTGTCCAAAAATAGGCTCAATCGGACAAACGGTGAATTAGTTATGAAATTTTGAAGTTTCAGCTCAGACAAACTTATTTTGGGCTCCAGTGTCAACTCTGACACGTTCTTCAATAAAAAATTGTTATTGATCGGAGCATAATCTGGTCTCTACTTTGGAAGCAAAGTTGTAGATCTCTGAGTCAGTGACCTTGTGTAAAAAGATGGGCCCGATCCGATAAAAATTGACCGAGTTATGAATTTTCGAAGTTTCGACCCAGATAAAATAATATTCAGCATTCAGGATTTTCGGCGCGTCACACGCACTCTGAGTAAAAAACGAAGGCCTTTCGGATACCGTTCGAACTCGATACCTTATGTGAAAACTTATCCAACTTAATTTGTGAAATTTTGGCGCCGGAACCAGCTCGATACGATGAAAATCGACCAAGTTATGATTTTCTGAACATGACGCAAATAAACTTCTGTCACAAATTTTCTGTATAAAAATACTTGATAAATCTGCAGTTTTGAAGACCTTCTGATCGAAATTGGCTTCCATCTGTGAGACATGAAAACATAGATGACGTCAATACGGAATTTTGGCCACCGGAACGGGTTCAAAACGAGACACGATCTTCAAGTTATGAATTTTTTAGCGCGTAAAAACTGCATTTTCAGCACACTTTTTCACCATATTTCTTCGAGAAAACTCACACATTTGGATACCTTCTTTAAAGAATTAAATCTTGAGCCGAACCTGAATTTGAGAATATGTTATCAGAGATATCTTGGTGAAAGAGCACTTGAATATGACGTGCCGGGTTGGACTTGTGAATCTTTGAACCCCGAATCGTTGCAAAACGACGAACTGATCTTTAACGCGGAAAATACTCTGAGAATATCCATTGATGAAATAAAAGTCACTTGTAACATGAAGAAGCTTGATAAATATACCTTTATTCCATAACCATAACACCAATAATATGCGTGTATGAAAAGAGGGCAAATTTTGGGGTACAACAGGGATTCTTGGGACGCCTAAACTACATAGCCATATTCATTTCCCATATAACCGCTACTTGTGAGCCAATCTTCAAATTACTGAAGAAAGATCAATAAGTGAAGTGGAATGACAATCGCCAGAATACCTTTGACAAAATCAAGGAATATCTTCGAGAGCCTCCAATTTTAATGCCTACGATTGAAGGAAGACCTTTGATCATATACTTAACTGTGTTAGAGAACTCAATGGGGTATGTGCTGAGGCAGCATGACGAGTCTGGTCGAAAAGAGCATGCAATATACTACTTTAGCAAAAAGTTTACCGACTGTAAAACAAGATACTCACTGCTCGAGAAAACTTGATGCGCTTTGGCATGGGCTACTCGCCGACTAAGACAATATATGTTGACTCACACTACCTTGTTGATATCTAAAATGGATCATATCAAATACATCTTTGAGAAGCCCGCTCTCTCTGGAAGAATAGCAAGATGGAAAATGATCTTGAACGAATACGACATTCAATATATAACCCATAAAGCAATTAAGGGAAGTGTATTAACTGATCATTTAGCTCATCAGGTTATGGATGACTATCAATCCATGAATTTTAAGTTCCCAGATGAGAACATCATGTTAGTAACTGATTATGAAGAACCTGGACCGAATAAAGGACCTGAAAAAGGATCCCGATGGACTATGTTTCAATTGTACCAACAATATGGCTGAATATGAAGCATGCATTATGGGTCTCAAAGCTTCTAATGACTTGAGAATTAAAACATTGAGTGTATTTGGAGACTCGGCTTTAGTGATCAGTCAGATTAAAGGAGAATGAGACACGAAGCATCCTAATCTTATCCCTTATAAAGAGCATGTGATGATATTGATTCCACACTTTGAAGAAGTCACCTTTGAGCATTTTCCACGAGAGGAAAATCAACTAGTAGACGCGCTAGCTACTATGTCATCCATGTTCAAGGTCAGGTGGGATAATGAGGCTCCTCATATCAATATCGAGAGAATGGATGAACCAGCATACTATCACGAGATTGGTACTGAAGAAATAGTGGACAAGCCTTGGTTCCATGAAGTCCAAAGATATCTCGAAACTCAAGAGTATCCTGAAGGAGCTTCAGTCAAGGATAAGAAATTTCTAAGAAGGTTCTCTGCCAAGTTCTTCCTCAGTAACGGGACACTCTACAAGCACAATCACGATTCTACCTTGCTTTGGTATGCAGACAAGAGTGAGGCAGAGAAGATTATGGATGACTTGCACGAAGGTACCTTTGGCACCCATTCTAGTGGCTACTCCATTGCTAAAAAGATCCTACGGGCAGGATATTATTGGTCCACTATGGAAGCAGACTGTTATCAGCATTCACGAACTTATCACAAATGCCAGATATATGCTGATAGGGTACATGTGCCTCCAGGTCCTCTAAACATCTTGACTGCTCCCTGGCCATTCGCAATGTGGGGCATCGATATGATCGGAGAGAATAGACCGGAAACTTCTAATGGGCACCGCTTCATCCTCGTCGCCCTTGATTACTTCACAAAGTGGGTCGAGGAAGCTTCATTTTCTTTTGTTACCAAGAACGTCGTAGCCCGACTCATCAGACATAACCTTATCTATCGGTATGGTATTCCATAGATAATTATTACGGATAATGGTACCAATCTCAATAATATTATGATCACCGAACTCTGCATGCAATTCAATATCCAACATCATAACTCTTCTCCTTACCAGCCAAAGATGAATGGCGTTGTAGAAGCTGGTAATAAAAACATTAAGAAAATCATACAAAAGATGACATTGACATACAAAGACTGGCATGAGATGTTACCATTTACTCTCCATGGTTACCGCACCATAATGCATACATCAATAGGGGAAACTCCTTTCTCTTTGGTATACGGTATGGAAGTTATCCTACCCATAGAAGTCCAGATCCGTTCATTGAGAATCATAAAGGATGCAGGGCTGAGCAAAGATGAATGGGTTCAGACTCGACTTGACCAATTAAACCTGATTGACGAAAAGAGGCTCGCGGTTGACTGCCATGGTCAAATGTACCAAAAACGTATGATCAAAGCTTTTAATAAGAAGCTCATACTTCAGGTATATCAGGATGGTGATCTGTTAATCAAGTGCATCATACTTCCACAAGGTGACCACAGGGGCAAATGGACTCCCACATACGAAGGTCCATTTATGATCAAGAACATATTTTCTGGTGTAGCCATGATCTTAACCACTATGGACGGTGACGACCTTCCGCACCCGGTAAACGCGGACATAGTTAAAAGATACTACACATGAACAAAGACCCACTAGGTTGACTGGCCTAGGAAAAAATAAGGGCATCCCGGCGAACCGAAAGGGTTCGGGAAAAAATTAGGGATATAAAAAAATTTGTATACCCGGTGAGTCGAAAACCTGAAAAGGTGGCTTGGGCAAAAACGGGTATCCCGGTGGACTGAAAATCCGAAAGGGCGGTCCAGGCAAAAATTATGGATTTAAAGCGTGTAACTATGTCCTGTTGGATCACCTTACATCCAGTCTTCAATATCAACTATCAAGCTCAAGCGGTACTAATCAATCCAATCAACTTCGGACAAGCAGCGAAGAGATGAGACACTCGAAGATATAAAGGAAATAGCAGAATGGGAACCCATTAGGATTATTTCACATAGTTGTCTTTCGTTGTACACTATTTTGTATTAGTTTCATTCTTACGACGACATTCTCTTACTAGGATATTCGTCTCCTTGTACAGAAACACTTCTTCAAGTTAATACAAAGTTATCTCTTTGAAAGTGCAAAACTATTTATTTTTATTTTTCTGTTTTGTTTGCGAAAACGTCCAGTGATTATTTTTGAACATATGCATTTGAATGTGATTACTGTTTACAAATATACGCACCAAAAAACAGAAAGACAGTTACCAATGACTTTAATAGACGGGACAATATCTAAGGGCCATCCACAAAATCCCCACAGATATTTTCTCCCGCAGATACCTTCTCCAACATGTACAAAGGCAGATACATCCTACTACAAGGTCACTGCCATATTCTCAGTATGTAACCTAATGGTGTCAGGTTCTCATATCCCCGGCAGAGCAAGAATCTCCAAATTATTGTTCCAACAAAAGATTCCCCAGTGAAGCCACCCAAAGCTTCTCAGGATTCCCCAACAGGATTTCACAAAATCCCCAAGGAGCGCACAGAGTTTTCCTTCCCCAACATAGTTTTTTTCTCTAACAACGGAAATCTGTCTTTCAACTTCAAACAAAATCAGAAGACATACTTTCTTCACCCCAGTTGCAATCAGGTATTTATTTTCCCTAGTTCAACAATAATACAATAGAACAACTGAGACATTCATACATTACATTCATACATCATTTTACAAACATCATAGCATATGTAATACAAATGCATATATCACAATCTCATTTATTTTGAGAGCATCATGCAATTCATACATCATGATATCACATGAAACTGGTTTTACCTTTTTAGGTTAAATGAACAGACAGAAAAACACTATTAACATATACAACAGGTCAAAGATTAATGACAAAAACCAGATGGGGAAACTATCTATACGACCAAGTGGTATGAACTCCCGAAGCAAGACGGGTTTACCAACAAATACAGCAGGCCACAGATTAATGCCAGAAACCAGACGGAGAATTATCTATGTGACCATCATTGCCAAGTTCCAGATTAATACCTGTAACAAGCCAGGAAAACTATCTGTGAACGACCGACTATAGATTAACACCTGTAATAAGCCAGGAAAGCTATCTACATGAGGAGGTTGAAGATTAATACCTGTAACAAGCCAGGAAATCTATCTACATGCGGAGATTGAAGATTAATACCTGTAACAAGCCAGTAAAACTATCTTTCTTTCTCAGGTCAGAGATTAATACCTGAAACTAGACAGGATAACTATCTCGATGACCGACAAAAAACAAGTTCCATATTAATACCTGTAACAAGCCAGGACAACTATCTGTGGACGACCGACTGTAGATTAATACCTGTAACAAGCCAGGAAAACTATCTACATTAGGAGATTGAAGATTAACACCCGAAACCAGACGGGAAAGCTATCTTCCTTTCTCAGGTCAGAGATTAATACCTAAAACCAGACAGGACAACTATCTCAGACGACCGACAATTTTTCAAGTTCCAGATTAATAATTGAAACCAGACAGAACAACTATCTATGAACAGTTGATTGTAGATTAACACCTGAAACCAGACAGGAAAACTATGTACATGACCAGACGAAGCAATCTTACACGGGTTCCTTCTCATATATCTCCGGATGCAGACTAACACGAACTCATCCCAAAATAGCCCTGCACAGGCTCTTTTTATTACATTTCCAGATAACGGTTAACTCCATTATCCCTAACAAGTTACTGTGAAGCCTGGATTTTAACCAGAAAACAACAAACTATCATCTCTCCAGTACAGAGATGATTCCTCAGTAGAGCCTTGGACAACTGAAGTTCCTAGACTTTATTCCCAACAGAGTTTTCCTCAAGTAGGAGAACAACAGAAACCCACATTCCCCAGTGGACTCCTCCTCAGACAGCAGGAACAATAATTCCCCACAAAGAGACCTCTTATGAAGTCAGCATCTACTTTGGATAGCATATTTAAGCCCATATCCGACGACTCTCTATCATCTTCTCTAAATGGAATCTGCAAGCCCATTCCCGATATCATCAACCAATAGTATTACTTCATGTGAGTGCAAATTTTTGGGCACTCTAGTGTTCAATCATCTTCCACCTTCAGATCACAAAAGGCAGACAAGCCAATATAAATCCTCAGATTTAAGAAGATTGAACTGGGGCAGTTATTGTACCCCAAAATTTTCCCTCCCATTTTTACTTAAGACATACTCATTGAGGTTCTTAATTGCTCAAGGATGACCAAGAATTGACCAGACAAAATCTCCTTCTAAGCAATGAACTTCTAATTAGGGTTTCAATTTTCATCAAGATATGTGAGCTCCAAAGGCCCCAAATGTTTTCCATTGTCCTAATATGCCTTCAAGATTGTCCATGCCAAGTTTCATGCCTTACATTACAAGTTTTCTCAATCAATTGCTCAAATGCTTGGAAATCAACTGTACTAGGTCAAAAGTTAACTATGGCCCATGTACAGTCAAAATTCAATATTTTTGGTCAACATCAACATTTTGAAGTGATATCCATCATTTGATCAAGGTTTGATCTTGACTCCTTAAGAAATGCTCCTAATCTATCAAAAGTCAAGAATTGCTAAATTAGGGTTTCTATAGGAAAAGTCAACTGAACTTTGACCAAGCATAACTTGCTCATACTTCATTCATTTTCCCCAACCAAGGCTCATTTTTAAGAGAACCTCATTCCTTACAACTTCTATTTTTCCCTCAATTACAAGAAATGCATCATTTGAAAGATACAAGCTCATACGTTATAGGTCATTTTCAGAAAGTCAACAAAAGACACTTTTTGTCAAGACCATTTACATCAAGATAAAATCTTCAAATGCAAAATTGATTAAAAAAAGTGATTGAAGTAGACATATTGAGATTTCCAAAAAGTCCAAGATCATCATCATGAGATCCAAATTGAACAAGTTATGGCTTGCCCAAATTGGGAAAATTTTGGAAATTTCAAGAATTGTGCATTGAGCAAAATTAAACTTTTAGGTCAATGACCTAACTTTTTAGGTTTCAAACATCTTCCAAACATTATGGAAGACCTATAAATTCATTCTTACCTTGCCTTGCATTTTTTATCTATTTTATTCATATTTATTTTGTTTTTATTCACATAAATACAAGATAAATTGTATAAAATAGTGAATGATGGATCATGACACTTGGGTTGTTGGTTTGGATTTATTTTAGGCCCATAAATTCGTGCAAGGCTGTCCAGGTTCATCCCCCAAATAAAATGACCAAGAATGGTCATTTTTGGAATTTTTTCAAATTTGATTTTGGTGTTTAAACCATGGCTTAATGGGATGATTTCTTTCCACATTTGTTTTCTCTCATCACTCCTCTATATATGCAGCATATTTGTAAGCCTAGCAGACGAATATACATAGCCTAGAAAGAGCCACGAAAATTGAAAAAAATCTCCAAAGTTGTCAATTTCCAAAACCGCTGATTCAGCCTCCCTCAGTCCAAACAAAAGACTCCATCATGTTCCTGAAGGTGCCAGCAGTCGATCCCAACCATTTTCAAAGTCTATAGCACCCTCAAACTGCAGGATCGCGTGTCACCGGTCAAACGAGGTTTTTCATATTTGACATCTTAGATTTATGTGTTGTTGATGTTTTTATGGTTTGATTTGTGATCATGAGGTCCATTAGAACATGTGAGACGTATAGCATGAGGGCTTTAAGGCCTTATTGGTGTGATGCTGTTTCTAGGGCATCACAAACTGAAAAGCTTCACAACTCATAATCTAGGAGTTTTCAGACTAAATAAACATCACCATTGAATTTGTAGACCTCAAATTAGGGGGGTAGGGTCATTTTTGTTCTTGTTGTGCTTGATTTTCGCATGTTGGAAATTTGGAGCAGCCAGAAGGGATGACCGGAGCCACCGCCTCTGGTGGCTTGACCAGCGCCGACTAAGGCGTGGCAGAAAGGAACAAAATGATTGGTCCATTCAAATGTTTGGACCCCACTGAATTTCACACGTGTGACAACTCAGCGCTAGGACTCGTATTACAATATATTATAATTTTTTGATATATATTAACGGATGTAAAGTTGTCCAAACGGTTGAGTGTGTGAGCGTTAAGGCGTTATGTGTGTGAGAGGTCAGGGGTTTGACCCCTGCCTCTTGCATATTATTTTTACATTTCTTCTTTGCAGATCCAATACATCCAGGCCATATGTGTGCACCATGGGCCACCAGATCTACACCTTTTAATGTCAACACATTCAGATCCAAGCGTAGCAAATACGCGTCCCCATCATGGACATCTAAAGGATCCTCTCACTAGATCCATACAACCTCTTGATCCTTAATTTGGGCCTAAACATTTTAAATCATCTCACCCCCTGATTTTTTTTCTTTTTTGCAGTGCCTGGGCTTGTCATTCTTTGGGCCAAACGAATTTCAGATGCATACCTCCTGTTTACTAATCAGCACCAGGCCCATTAGCTTTCTTATATATTTTATTTTATTATTTACTTCATTCTAATCTTTTTTTAACAAATCATAAAACATAAAAAAAAAACTAAGTAGACTTAGGTTTTCTTAAATTAATTTTAATTAATTAAATTAATTATTTTAACTTCATTTTATCAATTTAAAATCAACTAAACTTAGGTTTATTTAATTCAAATATTTTCATAATAAAAACACAAAAAGTAGTAGAATTAGTAGAATTAATTAACAATCATTTTTATTTTATTTAATTAATTAAGATTATATTTAGTTTTCCTCAGTTAATTTAGTTTAAGTATTTTCTTAAAATAAACAAAACCAAAAAAGATTTTTTTATGCTTACTTAGTAATTTTTTAGGATTTTAGACGTTCGTCTCTATTTCGCGCGTATTATCTTATTCTCGCATTTTTTTATAATAATGTACCTACTGACAGTATGTAATAGATTAAACTAGGGCTTTAATGATTATCTTTATTTTCTTTCCCCCATTTGGACATGTAAATACCCCCTCCCTGAAGCATTGTAATAGCGTAGGATTTACAATTATGCACTTTAATTTCCTGTACATATTAACTGTTAGTAACTAGGTTTGTATGCAAAGATTGAAATCAAACGTTAGCAAACCTAATAACAAAGATAAATGAACTGAATTGAGTCACTTGCACATATACACCTCTAGGATACCCCACTTCGGTTGCCTTCGGAAATTAGTCATAGCTCTCGAAATGTGAGAGGTTTTAGTGGCTACCCTCTGGTTCAAAAAGATCATAAGTCCCTGGATGACCCACTCGACGTTGCCTCGGTAAAAATATGATCTTAGAACCATAGGGTAGTTAGTAAAGCTTTTTTCCCAGTTGCCTTTGTGACTATAAAAACGTCCCTTCGAATGTCTCGCAAACATCCAACGATAGGGCTACCTACTCACTAATAGTATAATAGCATTATCTAAAGGAAAAGAGGAAAAGAATGACTTTTTCGAGTACAAGTAGATAGTTGTTAGATTCTTGCTCAAAACGAACTTTTTACACTTACACATTTCAAAAATAACTTTCAAAAACATTTTCTTTGTCAACACTCTTGAGGATCGATACAAGAGTTAACGCAAAGCAAATCGCCACACTAAGGCGTTTCAAAACATTTTTCAAAACACACAAAGCACAAGGTACTTTCAAAATGAGCTAAGCATCTAAGATCCAGTAGAAAACTACGGATGGAAAGGGTGCTAACACCTTCCCTTTCCATAATCTACCCCCCTTACTCAGAAAATTCTCGAAAAGGACTTTTTCTGTTCTTTTCACCCTTTCCTTAATTTGGATAAAAGAAAAGTTGGTGCCGACTCTTGCTTACCGTAACATTTGCGAACACAAACGCAAAACTAGTATAACAGTCGGTTTTGCCACCGTATCACACCCTGATTATCAGTTGATGCCTACATTGGAGGAGTATTCTTATGTATTGGGTTTACCTATTACCGACTGTGTTACTTTCACCGGTTTGGAGGCGGAGCCAAAGTCTCATGAGATTTATGTTATGGTTCATTTGGGGAAGTTTGAGATTGAGTCCCACATAACTACCAAAGGAGGAATTAGAGGATTACCCGCCCGATTTTTATTAGAGAAAGCTCGTTATTTTTCTAGGATGAAGAGTACAATTGCTTTTGAAGCTATCTTTGCTCTGCTTGCTTATGGGTTATTCTTATTTCTGAACATAGATAACTTTATGGATATCAATGCCATCAGGATCTTTTTGATAGGGAATCCATTCCCTACTTTAATAAGAGATCCTTATTACACCATTCATCTTCTGGATTATTATCATGGAGGGATGATCATTTGTTGCACGCCTTTGCTGTATCAGTGGTTTATTTCTCACTTACCTCAGTCCGATGCTTTCTGGGATGTCAAGAAGGAACCTCGTTGGGCTCCAAAGATTATGACCCTCACTCATTCAGATATTGTTTTGTATCATAAGGCTTACCATGTTGTACAAATTGTCGATAGTTATGGTACAGATGAAGGAATTAACTACAATCTCATTCTTGCACGATGTCAGTTTGGATATCCGATGAGAGATAAGCCAAATAGTATTCATCTGAGTGGTTTATTTCTCAAAGAGGGAGAAGATCTTAAGAAATCGAAGGAGGAGATTGCAAAGGAATGGCACCATATTCACAGGAAGATTAGAAAGGACTTGGGACCTAGAGGAGTTGTTTCTTTGGAGCCTTATCTCTGGTGGGTACAGGAAACGGCAATTCAGTTGAAGATGTCGTATTCCCGTGAAGCACCTATGCCTGATATGTTTATGAAGACCACTCCTCCCCTTGTAGATGATGTGGAAGAGCTTCAGCTTTCCCTAGTTAGGATACAGCAGGAGTAGAAAGCTTGGAAGAATAAGTGTCAGACTTTAGAGATGTCCTACCGAGCGGACTTGAAATTCTTGAGAGTCTTACTATAGAGATGATGGAGAAGCAAGTGGATTTATTTTCCTCTCGAGCTCGATCAGGACTTAGTCATTCACTTCCTGACTTTAGTGATTGAAAAGTGGTTATCGACAGGTATGTAGAAGAGAACAAGCAGTTGAAGGCTCAGATTGCAAGACTCATAGGAAAGCGTTAGTGTGTGGAGTGGTCTTCATCAGTTTTGCTTTCTTAGGATTTTATATTCTATCTCTTCTTGTACTTGGGATTTTTGAAACTTATACTAAAATTTGTAATCAATTTTGAAGTTATTATAATGAGATTTTCAGTATTTCAAATTGTGTTAGTACTTTAATATTTTCAAAGTTATCTATAATTCTTCGAGTCCCTTGAAATATTAATAATAATCAATAAATCATGTGCATTGCATATCATGCATTATCTTGTACATATTTCTTACATTTCTGTTCATACCCAGGTGTCTTACCGAGTTTATCTACTTTGTTCAGCAAGCTATTTCACCGGTACAATACTCGAGCTAATTCTAGAGGGAAAATGGAGAATATTGAACAAGAGAATCATGAGCTACGCAAAGAAGTTACTGCTTTGAAGGTCGGTATGGCCAATCTTACTGCTTTGATGGAATCATTGGTGGCTGCTCAGAATCAGCCACCACTTGCTCAGCCTCAACAAACAACAAATGCTTTTGAAGGTCCATCAGTTCCCGTTTCTGTTACCCAAGTTATTGTTGCTCAGAACCGTATGCCTCGGGGTTACCTGTGGAGAATGCCTGAAAACTTTATGCTAGAAAGTTTTAATCTTGATGCTCCAGTTATTCAAGCTGTTGCTACTCCCACACCTCATATGGTGCATGTTACTCCTGCTGCTAGAAATGAGATCCAATATGCTGCACCTCCTTCGGTGAATGCTATGCCATTTGTTAATGATGAATTTTATCATCCTGTTCCTCCAATGAGTTAAAGTGTGGGTTTCTATGACCGGTTGGATGATTTTCAGGACCAGTTCAATGAGATGCAGAAGGAAATGAAGGCCCTTTGAGGAAAATAATTGTTTGGATAAAATGTTATTGAACTCTGCCTCGTTCCCAATGTAAAAGTTCCAGCGAAGTTTAAAATGTTGGAATTTGATAGGTATAAGGGAAACTCTTGCCCTTGTGACCCCCTTGTGATGTATATCTGTAAAATGTCTATCCATACTGACAATCAGCATTTGCTCATTAATTTCTTCTAAGATAGTTTAATTGGTGCTGCTCTGAAGTGGTATATGAGTCTGGACATTAATAATATCTGTACCTTCAATAATCTGGGATAAGACTTTATCAAAAAGTATAAGTACAATATGTTCATGGCACTTGACCCTGACCAGTTAAGGGAAATGGCTCAGAGAGACAAGGAGTCGTTCAAAGAATATGTGTAGAGATGGCGCGATATAGCTTCCCAGGTGGTGCCACATATGGGAGAACAAGAAACGACCAAGGTCTTCCTGAAAACCCTTGGATCATTTTAGTATTAAAGGATGGTCTCCAGTGTGTCGAGTGATTTTACCTAAATGGTAAGCATGGGTGTTCGTTTGGAAGAGGCTGTTAGAGAAGGGCGCTTGACAAAAGATGAAGGGACGAAGAAGTCATCATACGGGTTTTCTCGGAAGAAAGAAAGTGAAACGAATGCTGTTATTGGAGAAAGGAAGATTAGGCCACCTAGAAGAAATCATTGATACCAGCAACAGGTTTCTTCTGTGACTCCAATCGTTAATGTAGCTCCAACCACCATTTCCTATCAGAGACCATCTCCTCAGGGAAATCAAGGGCAAAGTCATAAGAGAGAGACTTTTGACTTTATTCCAATGAGCTATGCAGAGTTGTTACTGGCTTTGATTTAGAAGAAGTTAGTTCAGACCAGGCCTCCCCCGGCGATACATTCACCTTTACCCTGGTATTATAAGGAAGACCAAACATGCACTTTTCATCAAGGAGCCCCAGGGCAAAGTATCGAGAACTATTATCCTTTGTAATCTGAAATACAAAAGATGGTGAGATCTAGCCTTTTATCTTTTAAAGATGTTGGCCCTAACATGAAAGATAATCCTTTACCTAAGCATGGAGAAGCAAATGTTGTAAACATGGTTGCTGGTTGTCCAGGGGACTTTTGGGTTTTTGATATCAACCTAGTTAGAGGAGATTTAGTAAAGATGCATGCTGACCTCTGCGAGTTCAGTTACTATACGCATGACCATGTTAGTTGTGGTATTTGCAATACAGATATCTAGGGATGTGATAAGATAAAAGCTGATCTTCAGGAAATGATGGACGAAGGCCTCATTCATATAATCAGGCCTAGGGCAAAGTACGAAGAAGATGTGAATATGGTCTTTGGATGTCTCGGTGAATTCCATATTTTTGACATGGATCATATGAATGATGATTTGGTGCAGTTGCAAGCTACCTTATGTCACATGGATGGTCAAGAAGAACACCATTATGGGTCTTGCCAGATCGACTGTAGAGATTCTCGTGGTTGCTCCATAGTGAGAAAGGGTGTTTAGTTGTTATTAGACAATGGTACTATTAAGATTTCATGAAATATAGATGATTACCGTGGGATTAACGTGATTGAAGATTGCTCGGCCGAAACCATGTCAGATGATAAGTATGCTTCTGCAGATGAATTATTCTCCTCAGTCGAAGATGCGTTCTCCAACAATGATTCTATGATGTCTAAGTATTCTAAAGAAGGGGTGAATGTTATTGTGCCTTGTTTTTATGTTCCTTCCCCTATAGATATTGAGTATCACAACAAGCCAGCTGTTTCTCTAGTGGTAATTTGCTTGCTGGGTCATGTTCCTTACAAATCAGACAAGGTCGTGCCCTATAAATATAATGCTACAATCCTATAGGATGGTGTGGAGGTTCCCATCCAACCTTTGTTTAATGTCAAGAATATTGCTGAAGCCAACCAAGTAACCCGCAGTCGCCGTATTTTTGCACCTGTCATTCGAGGGAATGCTAATGCTGATAAGAAAATTGTTGAAAATACTGAACCCAAGAAAGCAGCGGGGGAATCTAGTGGTCCTACTATGGAAAAAGATGTGGATGTTATATTGAAGATTATCAAGATGAGCGACTACAGGATCGTAGATCAATTGTTGCAGACTCCATCAAAGATATCTATTCTAGCCTTGCTAATGAACTCTTTTGCCCACACGGAATCTTTGATGAGAGTATTGGATCAAGATTTCATGGAAAGTGATATGCCTTTGGACCAATTCAGTAGTGTTGTCGGGAATATTACATCCTGTAATAACCTGAGTTTCTGTGTGACGAATTTCCCGGTGAAGGAAGGAATCATAACTTGGCTCTCCATATCTCTATGAATTGTAAGAACGATTAATTATCCAATGTGCTGATTGACAATTTATCAGCATTAAATGTCATACCGAGTAGCACACTTATGAAATTAAAGTACCAAGGAACTCCCATGCGCCTGAGTGGCGTAATTATGAAAGATTTTGATGAATTGAGGAAGTCTGTATCGAGGAAGTAGATTTTCCTATTCACATAAGACCGCACTTATTAAGATTACTTTCCAGGTTATGGAGATTGTCTCCTCTTACATGTATTTACTAGAATGATCATGGATACACAAGGCAGGGGCTGTCACTTCAACTTTCCACCAACAGCTGAAGTTTGTCCGTGAAGAAAAAGTGGTCATAATAAATGGAGAACAAGCATTGTTAGTATCTCATTTATCCTATTTCAGTGTTGTGGAAGCGGATGAAGTTGTTTTTGGAACTCACTTCCAAGCTTTATCCATTGATAATGTAAGGGAAAATGAGAATTCTATAGCTTCATCTAAGGATGCTCAATAGGTAGTGCATAATGGCCCTAGTAAACTATCGGGGTAGATTGTTGATCCTCATGTGAATAAGAATAAAGATAGTTTGGGATTCTCTGTAAAGATTGGTAAAGGTGAGATTATTAAGCCAAAGTCTACTTTGGGCAAATATCATGATATCTTTTGTAGCGGAGGTTATCTTCATCCAACTGTTCCTGGGATCAATGCTATTCTGGAAGGTGAATCAGAGAAAGAGATGCCGAACTACGTGACGCATGGAGTCAGAGTCCAAAATTGGATCACTATTGAAGTTTCCCTCTTGAATTCATATCTCAAAGTAATTTTTTTGTTAATCTTTTCAAAAATCTTTCACTCTGCCCAAGGTGAAAGTATTGATGTTGTATGAGCTTATCTGTGGCTTTGATCTTTAAAATCAATAATAAAAGTTATCTTTGATTCTTAAATTGTGTCTTTATTTTCTGCTTTTTCTTGGAAAATGGTAATTAGAAAAAACCTTTTAAAATAAATAATAACTGTAAATAAATCTGCATAATCACTTGTTATATGTGTCAGTTTCTAAAAGCAATCATAAATCATATGTGTAGATTAATTAAAAAACTTGTTGATTACAATGACCCTGCACCCTCTCCCAACTTTGAATATCCTGTGTACGTGGCCGAAGAAGAAGAATATGATGAAATCCCATAAGATGTTTCACGGTTGCTTGAGCGTGAGGAAAGTACCATTCATCCATATAAAGAGTCGTTAGAGACGGTTAATTTGGATACAGAGGAAGATCCAAAAGAAGTCAAGATTGGAGCATTGCTTCATCCCGACGTGAAGAGCAGTTTGATTGAATTGTTAAAAGAATATGTGGACATCTTTGCTTGGTCATACCTAGACATGCCAGGATTGGATAATGATATTGTGGAACATTATTTAATGCTAAAGCCAGAATGCCCGCCAATCAAGCAGAAATTGCGAAGAACTTACACTGATATGGCAGTAAAAATTAAAGAAGTTTTAAAGCAAATTAATGTTGGTTTTCTTGTAACATCAGTGTAACCTCAGTGGATTTCCGATATTGTCCCTGTACCAAAGAAAGACGGAAAAGTTCGCATGTGCGTTAATTATAGAGATTTTAACAAAGCTAGTCTAAAAGATGACTTTCCATTACCATATATTGATATGTTGGTTGATAGTACAACAAAATTCAAAGTATTCTCGTTCATGGACGCATTTTCCGGATATAATCAAATCAGAATGGCTCCCGAGGACATGGAAAAAACAATGTTTATCACACACTAGGGAACATTCTGTTACATAGTGATGCCCTTCAGGTTGAAGAACGCTGGTGCAACATACCGCAGGGCTATGACAACCCTATTCCATGATCTGATGCACAAGAAAATTGAGGTATATGTTGATGATATGATTTATAAATCCCAAACTGAAGAAGGGCATATAAAGGATTTGTTGAAATTGTTTCAGCATTTAAGGAAGTATCGTCTCCGCTTTAATCCAAATATATGCACCTTTGGTGTCTCATCAGGGAAATTGTTAGGTTTCATTCTCAGCCAAAAATGAAAAGCAAGTTAGAGGCTTCCTTGGGCATTTGAATTACATTTCCAGATTTGTTTCCCATATGACTGCAACGTGTGAATGGATCTTTAAATTGTTAAAGAAAGATCAAGGTTGTGTGTGGATAGATGATTGCCAGAGGGAATTTGAAAGTGTTAAAGAGTATCTGTTGGAACCCCCTATCTTGCTCCCTCCTATTGAAGGAAGACCATTGATCATGTATCTGACAGTGTTAGATAGTTCTATGGGCTGTATTTTGGGACAATAAGATGAAACATGGAAGAAGGAATATGCCATTTATTATCTCAGTAATAAGTTTACTGACTGTGAGTCGTAGTATTATATGCTGGAAAAGATATGTTGTGCTCTGGCTTGGGCGGTAAAGCGGTTGCGGCAATATATGTTAAATCATACTACTTGGTTGATTTCCACAATGGATCCAATTAAGTATATTTTTGTAAAGCCTTCTCTTACTGGGAGAGTTTCCCGTTGGTAGATGTTGTTGTTTGAATATGATATTGAATATCGTACTCATAAGGCTATAAAAAGCAGTGTGTTGGCGGATTATCTTTCTCACCAACCGGTTGATGATTATCAGTCTGTTAAATAAGATTTCCCTAATGAGGATGTTATGTTTCTAAAAGTAAAATATTATGATGAACCGTTGCCTGAGGAAGGTCCTGATCCTGAATCTTGTTAGGGAATGGTGTTTGATGGAGTTGTGAATGCTTATGGGAAATGAATTGGTGTTGTGATTATCACTACCCATGGATCGCATATCCCATTTACTGCAAGGTTGGCATTTGATTGCACCAATAACATGGCATGGTATGAAGCTTGTATCATGGGACTCGAAGAGGCTATTGATCTCAGAATCAAAATCCTAGATGTGTATGGTGATTCAACTTTGGTAATAAATCAGATTAAAGGAGAATGGGATACTAGTCACCTTGGCGTAATTACTTACAAAGACTATGCTAGAAGATTATTACCTTTCTTTAATAAAGTTGAATTCCATCATATTCCTAGAGATGAAAATCAATTGGCGGATGCTTTGGCCACTTTGGCTTCTATGTATCAAGTAAATACTTGGAACAATGTGCATTATATCACAGTGTGATGTTTGGATAGACCAGCTCATGTGTTTTACATAAGAAACATCATACGAAAAACCTTGGTATTATGATATCAAGCATTTTCTCCAGACTCGGGAATATTCGGCTGGTGCGTCAAACAAAGATAGAAAGACATTGAGAAGGTTGGTAGGCAGATTTTTCCTCAATGAAGATGTGATATACAAAAGAAATCAAGACATGGTCTTGCTCAGATGCATGGATAGACACGAAGCAGACATGTTGATGCATGAAATCCATGAAGTCTCCTTTGGCACTCTTACCAATGGACATCCGATGGCAAAAAATATGCTTACGGTAGGTTATTATTGGCTGACAATGGAATCTGACTATTACAAATTTGAAAAGAAGTGCCATAAATGCCAGATTTATGTTGATAAAACTCATGTTCCTTCGACGCTTCTCAATGTTATTTCTTCCCCATGGTCTTTCTCTATGTGGGGGTATTGACATGATTGGAATGATTGAACCTAAGGCGTCAAATGGACATCGTTTTATCCTGGTGGCAATAGACTACTTCACCAAATGGGTGGAGGCTGCTTCTTATGCTAATGTTACTTAGCAGGTGGTAGTACATTTTATCAAGAACAATATTATATGTTGGTGTGATTTGCCCAACAGAATTATCACAGACAACGACTCGAATCTGAATAACAAGATGATGACATAACTTTGTTAAGAATTCAAGATTGTCCATCACAATTCATCTCCTTACATGCCAAAGATGAATGGGGTTGTTGAAGCTGCTAATAAAAACATCAAGAAGATCATCCAGAAGATGGTTGTTACCTATAAAGATTGGCATGAGATACTCCCTTTTGCATTTCACGGGTATCGAACATCCATCCGCACTTCAACAGGGGAAACCCCATTCTCTCTTGTGTATGGAATGGAAGAAGTGCTCCCCGTTGAGGTTGAGATTCCCTCTTTACGTGTGATAATGGAAACCAATTTGTCAGAGGCTGAATGGGTCCAAACTAGGTTTGACCAATTAAAATTATTTGAAGAAAAGAGAATGACAGCCTTGTGTCATGGTCAGTTATACCAAAAGAGAATGAAGAGAGATTTTGATAAAAAGGTCAAGCCTCGTGAATTCAGAGAAGGAGACCTCGTGCTCAGGAAGATCATGTCTTTTAACACTAATTTTAGGGGAAAGTGGACTCCAAATTTTGAAGGCCCATATGTTGTCAAGAAATCCTTCTCTAGTGGTGCATTGATTCTTGAAACTATGGATGGCTAGGAGTTCCCACGTCCTATGAATGGTGATGCAGTCATGAAATAATTCGCCTAAAGAAATAAAAGAATAGCTTATTAAGTCAAAAACCTGAAAGGGAGGCTTGAAGTTCTCCATTCAAAGCTGCAGCCAGTTCAACTTATAACATTTCATTTTTGTTTGTCCTGCGAGATCCTTGAAAACATTACATCTACATATCATGCATGTCATCACATAACAAGCTTTCCCAAGACATGCTTTCTTATCTTCTTGCTGTCTGTTTCAGTAAAAGATGGCTCTCGAACAAATCGTGAAAGATCTTCAAGCTCAAAATGCTTAATTCCAACAAATGTTCCTGGACTTAGCCAAGGGGAAGGACGAGCTGAAGACCTTCATTACCAAAGGGAGGAAGAAAAATACCAACTAGTCGGTATCTTCAACATGAGAAGAAGGTTCAAAGGTCCTCCCAAGCAAGCTCAAAATTGTGATATTCCTTATGTCGAAGATGACAATCAGGGTGAAGAAGATAAGAGTGTGAAGGGTGAGATAGGAAGTAACCTTGGTTCTGGCCAAGATTATGATGAAGAAGACTATTTTTGCTGAATAATATCCTCCTGCTGACGAAAAATACAAACAGCTGGAAGATCGTCCTAATGCTATGGAAATCTGGAGAGTGCCTGGGATGGATCTTGAAGAGATGAGTCTAATTTCGAGGGTTGTTATTCCTCAAAAATTCAAGGTCCTTACTTTTGCAATGTATGGCGGTGTCTCCTTTCCAAAACTTCATTGGAGGTCTTACGTTTGGAAGATCCAACCCCATACTGCTGACAAAAAGTTGTGGGCACATTTCTTTCAAGAAAGCTTGGGAAGACCTGGGTACAATTGGAATTGTTCTATCAACTAGAAGGGACCAATATCCGTACTTGGGAAGACATGGCTGCTGATTTTTACAAACAATACCAATACAATATTGATCTTGCACCAACCCGTGTGCAATTACAAAGTATGACTATGGGCCCGAACGAAGGCTTTAAAGAGTATGCCCAGAAGTGGAGAGATCTAGCTGGAAGAGTTCAACCTCCTTTGTCTAATAGGGAGTTGGTTGACATGTTTATGGGAACTTTGACAGGTCCTTTCTTTGATCATCTGATCGGAAGCTCTTCATTTGGTTTCACCGAGCTGATATTAACTAGGGAACATGTCAAAGGTGGAATCAGAAGCGGAAAGGTTCAGGTAGTTGCATCTTCAAGTACGGTAAAAAATAAGTTCAACAGAAAGAAAGAAACTAATGTTGTGTATGGCCAGAAAGGTCGTGCTAGAAGTGATCGCAACCAATCTGTGGGGGTGATGCTGATTTCTAATCCAGTGCCTGTGCAACAACATCAACAAAGTAATCAGCATAGGTCGAACACATCCAGGAGACTGTTTACCAAGATCAACAAGCCATTGTCTCAGGAATTACAATGTCTGTTGAAATCAGAGCTTATAACATTAAGGGATCCTCCTCAGAATCCCAACGCCTCCTCTCCTCGGTACAATTCTAATGTGAGATGCACCTATCATTCCAATAGTACCGGACACGACACCAATAACTGTTAGGCCTTAAAGAATAAAATTCATGATTTGATAGACTCCAAAGAAATTGAATTTGATCCACCCGAGACTGCCAATGTGATTACGGCTCTCATGCCTAAGCACGACAAGGGTATAAATGCTATTGATGTTGTAGAAGATGTTGATGGTGACTACGATCTAGACTGTTGGTGTAACGCCCGTAATTTAATTAATTATTTAAATTAAATTATTTTTGGATTATTTGTGTAGTTGTTTTATGATGATAGTTGATGTGTTGTGGTTATTGGATTTAATTATTCTATTCAGTTGCGGAATAATACTAGAATAATAATATTATTTGATGTGGGCTTATTTTAAGGAATAGAAGTAGTAGAAAGGGGGTGTAGGAGTTTCAAGCCCATTAAGGCATAATGAGAATTATAGGGTTAATATATTAGTTATTTAGAATTAATAAGGAAAAGAAGAAGCAGTAAGAAGAGAAAGAAATAAGGGTTGGAAGAGAATGTGAAAGTTATAGAAAAGAAGGAAAAGAGGCAGAACAGAATTTAATCAGAAAAGTTATAGAGCAACCTTCAATCCAAGGTAAGGGTGGGGCTCTGACTCTATAATCGGGTTTATGATGAGTAGTATGTGGAATTTGATGTGAAAGGTTGTTTTGTTTATGATTGAATTATATATATTGTTGTTTGATGAATATCAATGATTTAGAGATGAGTAATGATGCCCTAGTGTTGTATAATTGATGTAGAAACATAGGATTATTATAATTGATGATTAGAGGATGTTTTAGGGCACAAGGCATGGAAATCACAGTGAAAACACAATGAAATTGCAGAAAATATTCATGATAGAACATTATGAGTCGACCTCAAAGGCCATGCGTCGATACGTACAGGTTTTTGGACTCAGGATGAGTCGATACGAAGGAGCATGTGTCGATACATGCAGTGTTTCAGACTCAGTATGAGTCGATACAAGGGGATTATGCATCGACTCGTGCAGGATGTTAGCCCAGTATGCATCGACTCAAGATATTATGCATCGACTCGTGTAGTCTGATTTTTGGCAGATTCATTCCAAAGGCTGTAACTTGAGTTTCCGGACTCCGTTTGAGGTGTTGTTTGAAGCGTTGGATAGCTAACGCGATGCACTTCATTCTTAAGGATTCAAATGAAGAATAAGAATAATAATCCTAGTAACTCAAATTAGGATTAGAGTTAGCTTCCCGCGTAAATCTCTATGATGATTTTGGAAAGTATGATGAGGATAAGATGATTATAGATTACTGCTTGGTTCATAACAGTAAGATTACTGATGATAATGATGTAGTATTACAAAATAATAATATGTAGAGGTTTTTTAACTAGAGGTAAGCCTTAGAATATTAATTAGTTATAGGCATTATCATGTTGTAGGCCTATGGCCAACGTTGAGGGATTGTCGATCTATCGTTGTATTGTTGTTGTGGTTGAGTTGCTGTAAAATTATGTTGATGAATTACGATGATGAATTATGAGATGAATGATGTTGATGAATGATGTTGAGATGCCTCTAATAATTGGCAGCTATTAAAATGTAGGCTTCTGGCCAACGATGATGTGGTGTTAAGATGTTAATTATGGTTGTTGTTACTACATTCATGATTGTGTCACATATATTGCATATCAAGATGGAGTTGATGCTCGTTAAGATGGCCTGTATTGGCGAATATTAAGATGAAGGCTTATGCCTTGTTGATGCCTCTATTTATTGGCAATTATTTTGAGATGGGAGTTCTTCTCTAATGGTACCACATGCATTTTCATAGTATTGAGTCGCATTATATGATTGCATAAATAAGTTGTGTATTGATACGGTAAATGTGTATATTGTTGGTATTCTGTTGCAATTATTGTTGTTTATAAGATGAGAAGTGGTGATGTCATGTGATCTAATTTAATATATTATTTATCATACGTTCTATTATATTGTTAGATATCTCACCCCTTCTGTGTTGAATGTTACCCTTACGTTGGTAACGTGCAGGTATTCTGGAGTGAAGGCAGTATACCTTCAGTAGTTCGAGTCGGTGTCATTACTCTGATACGTAACAATCGGGGGGATGAATGCTTGTTGTTTTTAATTATTGATTATTTCAGTTGTTGAACTTTAATTTGTTGTTGCTAAGTATGGATTATTTTGAAGTTGTTGTAATTGTTAGAAGAAGATGTTATTATGATTCTGCTGCATAGATGTTCAAGTTGTTGAATTAAGAGATTAAATTATTATGTTGATGGTTCATCCTAAGTTTTAAAGTGTTATGTATCCACGTTAAATGCAATGTGTTTTTTTAAGTCGAATTTGTGGAATCCTGATTCAATTGTATGAATTTTTATAACTCTGATTTACATTTATATTGTCGGGTAGAATTAGGGTGTTACAAAGTTGGTATCAGAGCAAAGGTTGGTCCATCCAACCAAGTTGTCGAGTCGTAGTTGTCTAACAATCGAGTATTGTTAATTTGAGTTCTAACCGTTTCTTATGTTGTAGTGATAAGCTGAGATGGCTGGAAGGAATGTCGTTGGACTTGCTGCTGCTTTAGAAGCAATGGCGCATGCGATGGAGAATCATGATAACACTTACTTTAAACTTGTTTTTGACTCTGATTTCACATGTTATTTAGGTTTTTTATTATTTTTTTCTCGTATTATTTCTATATTTTGTTTCCTTTTCAGGTATTTCAATTATCCAGAGCTCCCCTGAAGAAATGAAGGAAAAGAGGCTGAAAAACAGAAGTTTAGGTCAAATTTGTACTCATGGCGTCCACCATGGCGCCAGCCATAGGGTAGGCCATGACGTGGACCACCTCCTGTTGACCTCAACTGCCACGTTCCCCACTTCCCTTTCATCTACACACATGGCGGGCGCCATGTCCCCCATGGCGGGCGCCACCTTTGGACAATATTTTTCCCCCATAAGGAGTTGGGGGGCATTCCTGTGATTTCCTGCATTCTTAATCCTCTATAAATAGAAGTTTCTGATTTCATTTCAAATCACTGAAGCTTAGTTGCAAACTTGATCCAACCATAGTTGCGAACTTAAGCCATATAATTTCACCATTGTAAAGCAATAATTCTTCACATTGGGGAATTATTGCACTGTTGATTGAGTCTGTGATCGAGTTCGTAGATTGAGTTTGTAATCGAGTTTGGAGCACTTCGGCATAAGTTTATCTTGCCACATTTATTTTCAACTGCTGTTTATTTCCAGTCGCATTTTACTTCCAGTTTGTACCAGATTTAAAACCTCCCTGTTTGGAGCAGGTTTCTATTTCTATTTTCTGCACCTTCTTTTACTTTCTTTATTTCCTGCACATGCTTTTACTTTGTTTATTTCCAGCAGTTTCTTTTACTTTGTTTATTTCCTGCACCTGCTTTTACTTTGTTTATTTTTTGCACCCGCTTTTACTTTGTTTATTTTCCGCACCGCACTTTAAAATTATTTACTTTCTCACATGATTTATTTTAACATGTCTGTTTACATTCCCATGTCAGGCTAAACCTTACTGGGCTAGAATGTAAGGAATCTAGTTAGATCGATATTCCAAATAATGTGTCAATAGAAATGCTTATGGGCTATTTTGGTTTTTAATACGAGTTTTTTGTACTTTATTGTTGTTGGGTAAGATCGAAAGCCGTCCAACCTTTTGTTAAACTCGGTTAGTTCTAACTGGTCAAACAAAGCGAAAGGGCTTTGTCCAGTTAGTTTGGGATTTTTATTATTAAATAAATCAATTTTGAAACTATTTTCCGACGCGTTTATAGGGTTAACGTTAGGTTCCCTTTTTATTAGAAATTCCATATCAAAATACTTTTCAACTTGGTCAGGTACTTTATTTCTTAAAAATAGGTTTATTACTTTAACACAATGCATGCCTTTTTATAAGTGACGATAAGAAGGTCTGATTAGAGAGTAAACTCGGTTCTGAATACGCGAAAGCGACAGTTCCTGTTAAATTAGTTCATTTCTTTAGTAGAAAATATTGCCCTATAAGTAGTTCTATTCTGAAGCATTGCGAATATCATCTGACTATGTGAAAGCGACAGTTCCTGTTAAACTCGGTTCTGAATTCCCGAATGTGACAGTTCCTGTTAAAGTAGTTCTATTTTGAAGTTTATTTCACTGCACTTTACTTTCTTGCGTGATCAATTCCCTGTTTAATATTTACTTAGCTAAACACAGTAACAATAAGAAACGATAGATTGACAATTGGTCTCTGTGGATCGATAATCTTTTATATTACTCTGACGTAATTCGTACACTTGCGAATAAACCACGCATCATGTTTTTGGTGCCGTTGCCGGGGACATAATGTTGTCAAATTTCGCACCCTATAGTCGTACCGTCTAGACTAAGTTTTATTGTCCGGTTAATGCGAAGATCTCGCAGCACCGGAACCTTATTCAATCCTTTAGCGGTACCTGAACGTTACATCCATTTTCTCTGTAGAATTAGAAAAACTATGGCCGAGAATCGTAACCAAAGACCCCTTAAGGAATTTTCCCAACCGTCAGATGAGGAACCTAGTTCAAGTATCGTAAACCCAGCTGTAACCACAAATAATTTCGAACTAAAACCCTCATTGCTGTAATTGGTGCAACAAAACCAAATCAGTGGTCTCGCTACTGAGAACCCGAATCAACACTTAAAAACTTTTATAGAATTAGCAGACACATAAGATTATTCCCTTTTTCCCTCAGAGATAAAGCACGAGATTGGTTAGATTCCCTTCCACCCAATTCAATAATAACCTGGGAAGACCTTAGGAGAGTATTACTCACAAGATATTTTCTGCCCAGCAAAACTGCTGTCCTTAGAAACCAAATCACTAAATTTAACCAAAACCCGGGAGAATCACTTTTTGAAGCATGGGAGAGATATAAGGACCTATTAAGAGCCTGTCCACACCATGGCCTAGAACAATGGCTAATCATCCACACCTTATATAATGGACTCCATTACAACATAAAGATGGTTATCGATGCTGCTGCTGGTG
This sequence comes from Vicia faba, assembly GCA_948472305.1. NCBI lineage: Eukaryota > Viridiplantae > Streptophyta > Magnoliopsida > Fabales > Fabaceae > Vicia > Vicia faba. The sequence goes on along the minus strand of OX451740.1, from coordinate 1,303,754,091 downwards.
GCGCATTACTGAATAAACCTTACCTAGAAGCCTGCGCTCTCATTGAGGAGTGAAAATGTGAAAAACACAAGAAGGGGGGTTGAATTGAAAAAATTAAATCAAAAAGCTTAATAACACAGTATTTTTATCTTGGTTCGTTTTATCTCAAACTACTCCAGTCCACCCGTCAAGGTGATTTCGCCTCTCTCCAACGAGGTCTTAATCCACTAATCTCAAAGGATTACAACAGCTACTTTAACAACTGTTAAAGTCTTCTTGAGTACAACCACAAACCGGTTAATCTCAAGGAAATATTTTACAAATAATTGAACACGAGTGTGTTGTTGTTTTCTAACAAAATAGTTTATCACAACTGTGATAATTACACAAGTTAAGCTTAGAATAGTATAAATTTGCTAGAGCTTGAATATGCGTGGTTTTGAATTATCTGCAAATTGATGTGTGCGTACGTACGTGCTTCTTTCACAAGCAGACTTGTTTATATAGGAAAGCAAGAGACGTTGTCCATAAAAGCAAGTTTAATGATGATAACACACTTTACTTTTGAAGAAGATCTTATCTGAAGAAAGTCGTTGGCATTTAATTCTGTCTTGAATAACCAGTAACGCTTCAGTGTCTTCTTTGCTTTAACTGCTGATAACGCTTTAGAATGTTGATGACTTGGTAAAGATGTCTTTGATCAGAGTCAGAGTGTACTTGTTTAGGCGCAGATTCTGGTCATCAAACTTCAGCGTAATGCCTGCTTTGCTTTCAGCGTGTAGTGCTTTATTGCATATCTTCTGATGCTGATCCCATCAGAACTTCTGCATATACAAGACATAGTTTTAAATTGCATATTTGTTCTATATATATATATATATATATATATATATATATCTTTGGAATTATTTATTCTTTGTATTTTGTTATCATCAAAACTCTAATCCAAGGTTGTAGAATCAAACTATGTTCTAACAATCTCCCCCTTTTTGATGATGACAAAAACCAGATTTTTCAATTAAAAATAAAGAATAAAAAGTATAGAATTAAGAAGAAAAACTCCCCCCGAGTTGATTACTTTCCTTAAATTCTTTCAGTCCTTGAGCATTCGAATTTGACTATGTCTTTCATCAGAGTTTTGTACCTGTTCAAGCTTTTCAGAAGAAAGAAATTAAGTAGATCAGAATGTTTGAGACTTATGTCTCAGTAATCCGTTATTGAAAATATCTTATTCTTTCTCCCCCTTTTTGTCAGTTATCAAAAAGAACATATAATCAGAGCTAAAAATGATTTATATTAAAGATAAGAAGCAATGATAAGAAGTTCAGAACAACAACAATGTAGGAAATATTACAGATAAACAAATTTTTTAAAAAACAAAGGAAAATCTAAGATGGAGGAGGAAGGCACGTGAACAAAGCTTCCAACAAGCCCTTGATCTAGGTGTTGGTTTCCTCTTTTTTGCTTAACATTCTCTTGATTTCCTGAATTGTATTATCCTGTTTATCCATCCTTTCCTGAATAACAATATCCGCTCTCTTCAAATCTTCCAGAGTCTGCCTGTCATAGGAGGAAGCTTGAGAATCTTCAGTAACTGGATGCTTCTCAGAGCATTCTGCAACATGATCTTTTTGAACCAATTCTTCTGTAGGAATCATCTAATCTTAAGCAGTAGTCAGAGTAAGATCTTCTGACTCTGGTTGAACTCTGTCTCCTGGACGATGTTCTGACCAGGGAGCATTGTCCAGAGGGAGAATCTCTTCCTTGAGCAGTTGGCTCAGAACTTGGTCTTCAATTACCTTGAGCAGATTGCTGAAATTCTGTTGAACATGTTCGTAGCTCTGTTCTTGCATCTTATGAGTTTCAGAGCTTATCCATTTTCTGAGACTTGTCCAAAGATAATATGAAGCAGCAGGATTAATCATCTCAAGACTAGCTTGCTTCAGGGAGGTTATCCATTTCTGCATTTCTGTTTTAAACATCAATAAACTAGTACCAACATCTGGTGTGGGTTCAGATGGTTTTGGTTTTGGAATGGCTATTTTGTGAGTTATGGCAGCAAGGCATTCAAAGACAGTTAAATCAATGACAGTTTTAGGGTTTTCATCTAGATTTCTCTTTGGTGAGGGAGTGGGAGAGTTTGGTATAATTATTGGACTAGTTGGGGAATTTGGTGGAGTTTATTCTAGTGAAGAGGGAATTTGGGGAATATCCAGAATGGTGAGGGGCATACGGATGGCCAGAGGTTCAGTGATTCCTGGAATGGGAATGGTATCAGAATCTGAAGTGAGTTCTTCAGATTGATTGGATGTATGGTGGTGAGGTTCAGTTTCACAGGTTTCAGAAGGTTGAATCTCAGAAGTTTGAACTTCTGGTTGTGGTCGTTATGGTTGTGGAGATGGTTGATGAATATCTCGTTGAGGAGATGGAGGTAGTGGTATTTCTGTTTGAGGAGAGAGTGGAATCTCTGATTGTGGTGCCTCTAAAGTGGTTTCGGAGTTTGGATTTTCTGTTGTGGGAGCAGAAGTATTCTGGTCAAAAGTTTCAATATCTGACAGAACTTTTGTAAGTTATGGTTGAGTTGTTTCAGTATTTGGATTGATAGGTAGGGAGTGAGTTTCTCTAAGACTTAGAGTTTCAGAGGGGTCAAAACCTATGTCAAAATCATCAAATGTTTGGGGGGTAGGAATTTCTGAATAGGTAGGTATTGGTTCAGATGTTGATAAAGTAAATGATTCTAAAACAGTTACAGAAGAAGGATTACCTTTCCTTTTAGCAGCTTTTGGAATCCGCTGGGATGATCCTTCTGCTGCTGCTTTTCTTTTCTAGTTCTTCTTCAACACAACTTCTGGAGCCTTCTGTTGCAAGTCTTGAATATTTAGATCTGGTGCAGTTCCATCTGCCTTGCATGCATCCAAATATCTGACGATAATCTCAGGCTTGGAATCAATTTCTAAGAACATAGGGAAATCATCCAGAGGGATTATTCTGGAAGTAATGGTTGCAAAAGAAGTAACACTGGGTTCCTTCTTGATGTTCTCAATTATCTTCATCTTTTTCATATTATTTGCATTCAAAGGCTTCCCAGCAGTTGCCTCTAGAGAGCTGATTTCTTGTGCTTCTGTTAGATGCTCTATCAGCTTATTCTCTATCAGAATATCTGATATGAGCCTTCCAAGGGGTATCCAGTCCCTTTTAGTGCACTCATCTTCTCTAGTCTCCTTAACATTGGTCCTCAGATGATTGAACAACAAATGAGCCAGATTCACCTTAGTCTTCTTGGAGATAAAGTAAATCAGGAATTGTTGATCAATGTTTATGTAGTCAAGAGAGATGGTTGGCTTCCTGTGATTGATGCATCCCATAATTATCTTGGCCCATATTCTGTGATGATCCTTCAGATCCCTTATCTTGTTGGAGGGAAGACCCAGAGTGAAGATTTCTCTTGCAATATAAGCAACATCAACACATCTTTCTTCCATGTCTATACACCTTACGCCTCCACCACTGTAACCTATCAATCTTGCAATAAGGTCTTCAGTTATGACTATCTTCTTCCCCATTACATACGAAGTGAATTGATGGTTAGAGGATGAAGCATGAATCCCAAATTACTTCACAAGGATTGGAAAATGTTGGAAATAGAAGGCGGTCAAAATACATGTTCCAACCTTGAGCCTTTACTTCTTTAGAAATATTAAATCCATTTTCTTAAAGACTTTCAAAATCTACAATCAGTTCTGAAAGCACTTCTAGGTTGTCAATGGGCGTGAGGAGAGTTCTGAATGGTTCTTCATATTGTTCCATGGATTTTGTTCTCTGAGTACTAGTATTTGGGACGCTTGAGGAAGCCATGTTCACACAAGAAATTTGAGAAGAAAATGAAAGGGTTTTGAAAGTACAAGCAGAAAACAATTGGAATGAAGTAAAAGTGAAAGAGTGTAAAGAATAAAACTTGCGTTTAAATAGATTTTTGAAAACATAACCTGCAAGAGAGAGAAATAATTTGTAATGATTATAAGCATTAATGACAACTGATTTTAGGGGATTCAGAAAGATATTGGAACGGTTACCCATGACATGTGTCTCAATGCACCCAATTAGCGCTTTTGACCTTTCAGAAAAGTGAACACGTGTTCTTCCTCAGAAGGTAGTTGATGAATGGATGACAACTGTTTTCTTACATGAACAACACACTTCTATCCTTGAAATGAAACGCTCAGATCTTCATGGATAGATTCTGATACAATTTGTACTTCTAAAAGTCTGAAGGCAGGTTGATCAGCAGTTCACAGAAAATAACCAAAATTCTGAAGGTTAAGATATATAAATAAAATAGTTTATTCTGGGCAAAGCTTCATGCTGAGATGTTTCAGAATGAAGTTAAACCTATCTTCAGAAAGAGGTTATGTAAAGACATCAGCCCATTGATGGTCAGTGTTAATGAATTTTAAATTGAGAATTCCTTTCTGAATATAGTCCCTAATAAAATGATGTGTTATTTTTATATGCTTAGCCCTAGAATGAAAAATAGGATTTTTACTGAGACAAATAGTAGAAGTATTGTCACGGAGGATAGGGACGTTACTCTCAAATATATTGAAGTCCTCAAGTTGACTTTTCATCCATAGCATTTGCGTGCTGCATCCAGCTGCTGCTATGTATTCAACTTCTGCTGTTGATACAGCTATTGTGGATTGTCTTTTACTGGACCATGAGATCATATTTTCTCCCAAAAACTGGCAGCTTCCAGAAGTGCTTTTACGTTCTACTCTGTCTCCAGCAAAATCAGCATCACAGTATCCTACTAAGCTATAATCACTTGATTTTCTATAAAACAAACCCAAATTAGCAGTACCTTTCAGATACTTGAAAATTCGCTCAACTGCTGTTTAGTGAGATTCTCTAGGATCTGATTAGAATCTAGTACAAATGCAAATACTGAATAGAATGTCAGGCCTTGAAGCCGTCAGATAGAGAAGAGAACCAATCATACCTCTGTAGACCTTCTGTTCTACCTTTTTACTTACCTCTTCTTTTTCCAGAATGCACATAGAATGCATTGGAATCCTTGATGGCTTACATTCTGAGAGGTCAAATTTCTTCAGAAGTTCTCTGACATATTTTCTTTGATGAATGTAAGTTCCTTCTGGAGTTTGATTAATCTGAATGCCCAGAAAGAATTTTAGTTCCCCCATTAGGCTCATCTCAAATTCTGCCAGCATACACTTAGCAAACTCTCTTCCCAGAGAGGGTTTAGTGGATCCAAATATGATGTCATCAACATAAATCTGACATACTAAAATGTCATTCTTAACTGTCTTACAGAAAAAGGTTGTGTCCACTTTCCCTCTGGTGAATTCCTTTTCCAACAGGAAGTTACTTAGTCTTTCATACCAAGCTCTGGGAGCTTGTTTTAGACCATAGAGTGACTTCTTTAGTTTGAAAACATATTCTGGATTTTTGGAACTTTCAAAACCAAAGGGTTGGTGCACATATACCTCTTCTTCTATATAGCCATTTAAGAATGCACTCTTGACATTCATCTGATACAGAGTGATGCCTTTATTAACAGCAAAAGATATTAAAAGTCTGATAGATTCTAACCTGGCGACTGGAGCAAAGGTTTCTGTATAGTCTATCCCCTCTTGCTGACTATAACCTTGTGCTACCAGTCGTGCTTTGTTTCTGATAACTTCACCTTGTTCGTTCAGTTTGTTTCTGAACACCCATTTTGCACCAATGACGTTGAATCCTTTTGGTTTGGGAACTAGATCCCATACCTCATTTCTGGTGAATTGATTTAGCTCCTCTTGCATTTCCAGAATCCAGTTGTTGTCCAGAAGTGCTTCATCAATTGTTATTGGTTCAATCAGAGAAACTAGTCCCATGAGAGATTCTTCAGAATTTCTGAAAGTAGATCTTATTCTGATTGGATCTTCCTTCCTTCCTCAGATTGTTTCTTCTGGGTGATCAATGCTGCTTCTGGATGGTCTTTTTTGGAGTTGATCAACAGATGGTGTTGGGTTGCTTGTTGTGACTCTTTCTGATGTTGAGGGAGTGTCTCTATTGAGAGCCTCTGATGAGTTGTCTTCAGTACCTGTGAGTTCAACTTCCATACCTGCAAGGAATTCATTTTGCTTTGACTTTTCAGAGTCAAGCTTATCATCAAATCGAACACTAATTGACTCTTCAACAATCTGTGTTTCTGTATTGTATACTTTGTACCCTCTTGAGCGTTCAGAGTATCCTAACATAATACACTTTTGTGCTTTAGAGTCAAACTTGTTCAAATAATTTTTTGTATTCAAAATAAAACATGTACATCCAAATGGATGGAAATAGGAAATGTTGGGCTTTCTGTTCTTCCACAATTCATATGGAGTCTTTTCCATAATAGGTCTTATGGAGATTCTATTCTGAATATAACACGCTGTGTTTATTGCCTCTGCCCAGAAGATCTTAGCAACGTTAGTCTCGTTGATCATGGTTCTGGCCATTTCTTGCAATGTTCTGTTCTTTCGTTCTTCAACTCCAATTTGATGGGGAGTTCTAGGACAAGAGAAATCATGCAGAATGCCTTTTTCATTAAAGAATAATTCAAAATCTTTATTTTCAAATTCTCTACCATGATCACTTCTGACTTTGACGATTCTAAGATCTTTTTCATTCTGAACTTGGTTGCAGAAGGTAACAAACACAGAGTGTGACTCGTCCTTGTTTCTTAAGAACTTTACCCATGTCCATCTGTTATAGTCATCTACGATTACTAACCCATACTTCTTGCCACTGATTGAAGCAGTTTTTACTGGTCCAAATAAGTCAATGTGCAGAAGTTCTAATGGCTTAGAGGTGGAAACAACATTTTTGGATTTGAAAGCAAGTTTTGCAAACTTGCCTTTCTGACATGCTTCACACAGAGCATATGAATTGAACTTCAAGTTAGGAAGTCCTCTGACCAGATTGAGTTTGTTAATCTGAGATATTCTTCTCATACTAACATGTCCCAATCTTCTATGCCAGATCCATTACTCGTTGTTAACAGACATAAGACATTTTACATTCTGACTTTTCATTTAAGAAAGTTTGATTTTGTAAATGTTGTTTTTCCTCTTTCCATTAAATAGGATAATCCCATCTTTCTGACTAACAACTTTGCATGAATTTTGATTGAAGATTATATCATAATTGTTATTGACTTATAGATAACAGGTTATGCATTAATCCATCAACTAATAAAACATTACTTATAGAGGGAAGATTTCCATTACCTACTGTTCCAAAGCCAATGATCTTTCCTCTCTGATTGCCTCCAAAGCCTACGTGGCCTCCAGGCTTAAGTTCCAGGCTTTGGAACATATGCCTTCTTCCCGTCATGTGTCAGGAGAAGCCAGAGTCCAGGTACCAGGATTGGTGTCTTTGCTTTGCTGCTAAAGATATCTGCCACATGTATTATTTTATCCTTAGGTACTCACATTTTCTTGGGTCTTGATTTGGTAGTTTTACCAAAACTCTGGTTGAATTTTGGTTTGACAGAGTAATCACTACTTGTGTATTTTATGTCATGTGTGTGCCCATATATAAAGTGTGAATCAAGTGAAGTGTGTTTTATAACTAAGTGTGATACGGTGGGAGAACTGACTTGAGGGTTTGCGTTTTGTGTTCCCAAATGTTTCAGTTTAGCAAGAGTCGTTACCGACTTTTTATTTTATCCTAAGGAAAGGTCAAAAAGCACAGGAAAGACCTTTGAGATATTTTCTTGGGTTCGTGGAGTAGATTATGAAAAGGGAAGGTGCAAGCACCCTTTTCATCCATGGTTATCCATGGGCTCTTAGTTACTTGTTTAGATCAATTGCTTTGCTTTTCCAATTGTTTGAAATGGTACTTTGTGTGTGTGGTTTTGAAAATGTTTTAAAAAGAGGCCATCGTTGTGGCAACCTTTGTAATGATTCTTGTTTGAATATATACAAAGGTGTTTGTCTTTTGAGAATATATTTCAATGTTGAAAGTTTATTTTTGGGAAATATTTTGAAATTGTGTTGTAAGGTGTGTTTGAAAATAGCAAGGATGTTTTGCAAGTTTTGATCAAGTAACTAAGAGTTATCTACCCTATTTTACTCAAAGATCTTTCCTATATATTTTTAACCCTTTTGACAGTGTTATTTTACCATTGCATTTGGTAAACAACCTTGTATTAGGATGTTAAACGGGACAAGCGCGGGTCATCGTATAGACCATGATAGCAATTGTGTTATGTATTTTTAGCAAATTTTTGAGGGACTAGATCATTTTGTTTAGGCAACCAAGATAGCGTCATCGAGGGACTATGATATTTTGTTTTTGTTTTTGTTTTGCCAAAGTACTCAACATGCATAACATGGCCCATTTTTAAGGCAACAAGTGGATGTAACCCTAGGGGTGCAAGTGTGTATTATGTTGTCATTTTCATGCATTTTTGTATTTGTATTAGGTCAAGCTACTTGTTGATTTTGGATTTTTGCATACAAACCCTAATCTCTAATCATGGTATAATTGAAAGCATAAATGCGTAAAATAAATCTACCACTATTACAACATGTTATGGGGATGGGGATACAATTTTTGAATGGGGATTATTTGACAAGAAATTAAAACCCTAATTTTACTATTACATCCAAATTGAATCAATGGCATAAATAATAAATGGACAATATTTAAAATAAACAAATTAAATAAATATACAAAATATTATGAATATGAAAAAAGGTTTATGTTTATTTTTTATGTATGTAAAAAATATTTAATGCAAAAAGAAAGAAATAATAAAAAAAAATTATTATTTTTGGTTAAGGGTAAAACCCTAATTTTCTTTAAGAAAATAAATATATTAATTATATTAGTTATATACAATAAAACAAAATAGTGTATATACAAAAATAAAAATATATTTAGAAAAAGTATTATTTAAGTATAAATAATAATAAAAATAAAAGTATAGTATTTTTATATTTTATTCTAAAGTATATATTAAATAAAATAAAAGTATATATGTATATATTAATTATATTAGTTATGTATAATAAAAAATAAAATAAAATATATAAAAAAATTAAAATATATTTAGAACAATATTTTTTAGTGTGAATAAAATAAAGAACAAAATAAAAGTATAATTTATATATTATTTTTAAGTTTTCAATAAATAAAATATATACTAATTAAATTGTTTTCTTGTTAAAAAAAATACAAAAAAAAAACAAAATAAATGTGAAAATTTATAAAAATATTTTTTGAGTATTTTTTATATTTAGAAATAATAAAATAAAATCAGAAATGAAAATAAAAATACAAAAATATAAAACATAAAGAAATTGGGCCAGGGGGTGTATTCAGCAAAAGAGGGGTGCCAATAGTGAGCCAGGACCAAGCCCAGCCCACCACACTTCATCTTCAACCTCTGTTCTTCAAAAACGTGCGCGCTTGGATTTAAACACGAACAACATGTATACGTGCTCTAATGCAAAAACACATAACATCAAAGTTGTAGAGCTTTCCAAGATGAATTCAACCATATAAAAAACTTGTCCTAACTCTCAAAGACCAGAGACAATTTCTCTGGCTCTAAAATCTAACCTAATTTTTTCAGGAAATTCATGGATCAAATTCTCTTAGCATGCTTAACTAAAATGAAAATTGAGCATATGTACAACTTCATGGCTATGAATACTACATTTCTTATTCACAAACCTAAGTCTAAATGTTCCTAAATAGAGAGATAGGATGTTGATAAAAACCTATTTCAGTTGACTTCGTGTATGGCAATGTGGAGCTTTTCAACAAGGCCTGAGATGTTTGGGAGCTTGCTTGAACTTCACTTGACCTTCTTCAATGTCTAGCTTGCCTTGAATGTGCTTGAACAAGCCTACAGAACTCAACCTGCACAAGCTGAAATTAAAAATGGAAAACCCTGTAAATGGAGTTACAGTCAGTGTTTAAGGGTTGGGATAGTGTGGATAGGTTGTAAGGAAGGTGTTTGAACAGGTTTGGGGGAAAACGCACGAGCAAATTGTGCTATGGAAACCAAACTGTAGATGCTGCCTTGTTTTGCCAATGGAAGGTGATTTCTTGCTATGGGAGGTTTGAGGGCTCAAAGTGTTGTGTTTCTGGCAAAAGGGGATGTGAGAAAGATGTTTTAAAAGCTTGCACAAGTTGGTTTTTGCTGATGTTCAAGTTCTAGTGTTTTGGACAAATTTCTTGGTTATGAAGCAAAGTATGAGAAGTGATGTGAAGCAGGCCTGTACAAACTATCCATCAGCTTACACACTTTTCCCTTGGCCCCTCAAGTTTGTGGATCTAATTTTCTGCACAAGATCTGGCTCTATGCTCAAGGATTGTGGTTTTGACATAAAGCAAACTTTGGCAAAAATGGAAATGTTGCTTTTTCTACTTAGGGATTAATCTTATGTGCAATGCCCTAATGACCAAAACAATGCCTTAGACTAATGGATTTGCATTTAATTATTGAGTGTGGAATGGTTTTGAGGCCTATAATCTAGTGCAAAGAAAGCTGATTTGAATTTGCAACTTGTATCAACATGAACATGCCATGGATGAAGAGTGAGTTTTTGCCAACTTCAAGCCTTCGATTCTCTCTAACCACAAATGAGTTTGGATAGTTCCTGGACATTTTGGAAATCTTGCAACATGCTCTACATTCCATATTTGAAATGCAATTTGATATTCCAAGTGGAACTATGTTAAAAATGTCCATGAAGGTAGGTCAAAATCCTGCCTAAACTAGGGCAAAATTTCACTAAGTCAAAAGTTTTAGGGACCCTTGTTCCAAAAATCATAACTTGAGATCCAAGCTTCTTTTGGGAAAACTTTTTGAATCAAAGTTGTAGATTTTGTGGAGTACTACAACTTAAATTTTGGAAGTTTTGTTTGAATCCAATTGCATCATGGTGAAAATGTTGGGCAAAGTTAGGAAATATTAAGAAAATTTCATAACTTAGAAAAATTCTAAGTTATGAAATTGTTCAACTTTAAACCCTAATTTGCAAAAATGGATGTCTTGATGAATAAGTTTCATGTTTTGACACATCTTGATGAAAAATGACCCTTGGCACTTGATTTTGACCAAAAAGTCAAAGTTTGACTTTTCAGTGTACAGTCAAATTTTGATCAGTTGACTGAAAAATTCATATGTCAATCCAATGCATTTGAGATCTTTTGAGCTTGTTGAATAAGTCAAGATGATGCCATTGAGCCCTTGAATCCATTATTGAGCCCAATTTGTCATTTTCTAGGTCAAAAATCATAAATTGCCTTTGTACAGTCAAAACCCTAAAAATGACCATTTTGCCCTTTTGATGATCTGATCAAATTTCTTGAGGAGTTGTGGTCCAAACTTGATAAAATGATTCATATGAGTCTATAATGTTGATGTGGGTCAAAAATCATGAGGTTTGATTGTAAATTGGCCATAGTTGACTTTTTCCCCAATACAGCTGATTTCTAGGTAAATTGTCCAATTGACTGGGCAAAAATTTGATTCAAGGCTTAAAAATTGATATGGACAAACTTATGGGTCCAACATGAAGTATGAAAGTAACTTTAAACATTAGAAGTCCAAAAATCCCTGTGCAAACTCAAACCCTAATTTAGGTCATCAGTGCAAGGAGATGTCTTGAGCAGAGCAAAACCCTAATCATGTCTGGAGTTCAAGGAGCCTTGTGAGGGGAGATCTTGATAAAATGAGAGGGAAAATTTTAGGGTACAACACTAAGTCCATGGCATTTTTTGGTGTAGGTACCTTACCTTGATATCCTATCCCTTTTCTGCCATTTCTGCTAACTCCATAGATCATTGAAGGCATCTTGCTTCTGTCTATGTTTTTAGCAAGAAACTTCTGAAAGTTGTGATCATACTCTTTGATGATCTCATCAGCATTGCTGGGAGTTTCAGGGATTGTTTCCTTCTGAGAGTTTTGCAACTGGTTTTCTAATTTTGAAAATTTTTCTTTTAACTCAGAATTCTCCATTCTGAGACTCTCAGTCTTATCATAGTTAGAAGCAAGATTCCTTTTCAGGTTTCTGAATTTGACTCTGATCTGCTGATACCTTTCCAGAATTTCATTAAGGCTTTCAACTAGTTCATCCTTATTAAATTTTATAGTAAAGTCAGGGAATACCTCTTCTGTATATGATTCAGAGTCTGAATCAGAAGCTTCACTGTTTTCAGATACGTTTTCCATGAGAGCTTTGTTTGCTTTTTCATCATCTGATTCTGAGTCAGCTTCAGATATGTCAGAATCATCCCATGTAGCCATGAGACTTTTCTTCTTTTCCTTGCCAAACTTCTTTTTGGGCTTCTCCTTCCGAAGCTTTGGGCAATCACTTTTGTAGTTCCCTTGCTCGTTACATTCATAGCATATGATGTTTTTGTTGTTTGGCTTTCTGTATCCTGAAGAACCTTCAGATCTTATGTGTCCAGAGGAGGATTATGACCTTCTGTATCTGGAGGAAGATTCATTCTGATTTTCTGATCTTCTGGGATTCCTGAACTTCTTTTTCCTGTGCTTCCACAGTTGGTTCACCCTTCTGGAGAGGAGAGACAGCTCATCTTCTTCTGATGAGGATCCATCAGAGGTTTCTTCCAAAGCTTGTACAACTTTGGAGTCAGATTTTATGTTATATTTTAAAGCTAATGGCTTACCTTGCTTTTGAGGTTCATCTACTTCTAGCTCTATCTCGTGACTTCTGAGGGAGCTGACAAGTTCCTCCAGAGAGATTTTGTTGAGATCCTTGGCTAGCTTAAGCGCTGTGACCATTGGCCTCCGCTGTTTTGGAAAGCTTATGATGATCTTCTTAACGTGATCAGCAGTGGAATACCCTTTGTCAAGAACTTTTAGACCAGCAACAAGAATTTGGAACCTTGAAAACATAGTTTCTATTGATTCACTATCTTCCATCTTGAATGCCTCATACTTCTGAATGAGCGTAAGGGCTTTGGTTTCTTTGAATTGAATGTTGCCTTCATGTGTCATTCTCAGAGAATCAAACATATTCTTGGAAGTTTCTCTATTTGATATTTTCTCATATTCTGAGTATGAGATAACACTGAGAAGAATTATTCTGGCCTTGTGATGATTTCTGAACTCACACTTTTGCTGATCAGACATCATTTTCCTGTCAATCTTCTGACCACGTCCATCCACTAGGTGCGTGTATCCATCAGTTACCATGTCCCACAGGTCAGCATCATGGGCCAGAAAGAAACTATCAATTCTGTCTTTCCAGTCGTCAAAGTTCTCTCCATCAATGACTGGAGGTTTGCCACTGAATCTGTCCCTTTCTTCATTGTTGTCATTGTTGATGTTTTGACTTGGTCCTGCCATTGTGTTTTTCTGACGCTGGATCTTGTACTGACACGGTTAAGTGTTTAAGCTCAGAACCAGGCGCTCTGATGCCAATTGAAGATGTGAAAAACACAAGAAGGGGGGATTGAATTTAAAAACTTAAATCAAAAAGCTTAATAACACAGTATTTTTATCCTGGTTCGTTTGATCTCAAACTACTCCAGTCCACCCGTCAAGGTGATTTCACCTCTCTCCAACGAGGTCTTAATCCACTAATCTCAAAGGATTACAACAACTATTTTAACAACTGTTAAAGTCTTCTTGAGTATAACCACAAACCGGTTAATCTCAAGGAAATCTTTTACAAATAATTGAACATGAGTGTGTTGTTGTTTTCTAACAAAACAGTTTATCACAACTGTGATAATTACACAGGTTAAGCTTAGAATAGTATAAATTTGCTAGAGCTTGAATATGCGTGGTTTTGAATTCTCTGCAAATTGATGTGTGCGTACGTACGTGCTTCTTTCACAAGCAGACTTGTTTATATAGGCAAGCAAGAGACGTTGTCCATAAAAGCAAGTTTAATGATAATAACACACTTTCCTTTTGAAGAAGATCTTGTCTGATGAAAGTCGTTGGCATTTAATTCTGTCTTGAATAACCAGTAACGCTTCAGAGTCTTCTTTGCTTTAACTGCTGATAACGCTTCAGAGTGTTGATGACTTGGTAAAGATGTCTTTGTTCAGAGTCATAGTGTACTTGTTTAGGCGCAGATTCTGGTCATCAAACTTCAGCGTAAAGCCTGCTTTGCTTTCAGCGTGTAGTGCTTTATTGCATATCTTCTAATGCTGATCCCATTAGAACTTCTGCATATACAAGACATAATTTTAAGTAGCATATTTGTTCTATATATATATATATATATATATATATATATATATATATATATATATATATATATATATCTATATATATATCTTTGGAATTATTTATTCAATGTATTTTGTTATCATCAAAACTCTAATCCAGGGTTGTAGAATCAAACTATGTTCTAACAAGGACATTGCCCAAAACCATTACCAATGGGGAACAGAACGAGCTACAGTAGAGATAAAGGAGACCCAAGGAGGAAAGCATGAGATAAGTTCTCTAGACATGATGCAAGTTAAAATGGACGCTCTTGCCTTAAAAGTTAAAAACATGTCTCAAAACCCAAATACTGTAGCCGCAGTAGCTTCAGAATGCGAACTCTGTGGGACCCAAGGACATCAACCTGCAGAATGTAACTTGTTGAATGAGCCTTTCTTAGACCAAGTAAACTACACCCAAGGAAACCCATTTTAAAACACTTACAACCCCGGATGGAGGAATCACCCAAACTTTTCTTATAAAAACAATAGCCCAATATAAAACTCTGCACCTCCGAGACCTACAGGTTTCCAAGCCCAAAGACCAAATCAACCTATGCAAATTGTGGCACCCAAACCAAACCTTGAGAAAATCATGGAAAATTTCATTTCAGCTCAAACCCAGCAAAACAAAGAGTTCCTGAATCAGAATATTCATGTAAATGAACTAATCACGCAATTAGGAACTAAGGTTGATCAGATAATTACGCATAACAAGATGCTTGAAACCCAGATCTCGCAGATAGCCCAAACACAAGCCCCACAAACTAAACCTGGAGGAAAATTCCTTGGACAACCTCAACAAAATCCTAAAGGGCAAGTTAATGCCATTTCCTTACGAAGTGGGACAACTTACGATGGACCCAAGAATCCAGCCATGAGTACACCCTCACAACCTAAGACAAATGTTTTTCCTATAGACCAAGTGGATGAACCAGAGGAACCTGAATAGCAAAAAGAACTAGAATCAAAAGATAAAACTAATAAATCACCCCATACAAACCCCCAGTCCAATTTTCGCAAAGACTTAAACAAACCAAACTTGAAAATCAATACCAGAGATTCGTTAAAGTTATAGAAAAACTCCATGTAGAGATTCCTTTCACCGAAGCCATCACTCAGATACCATCTTATGCTAAATTCCTAAAAGATATCCTGACCAACAAGCGTAGACTTGATGATCCCAAACCTATCGAATGCAATGTTATTTCAGAAAATAAACGTGCCAAGAAAGAAAAGGATCCAGGAAGTTTTTCCATTCCTTGTATCTTAGGAAATCATACTATTGACAAAGCCTTCTTAGATCTAGGAGCTAGCGTCAGCCTTATGCATTTATCAGTTTGTAGAAGGTTAAACTTAGGATAATTGCAGCCGACTAAAATGTCTCTTCAGTTGGCTGATAGATCAGTTAAGTATCCTATAGGCATACTTGAAGACATACCAGTTAAGACCGGTCATCTATATATCCCAACTAATTTCATAGTTATGGACATTAAAGATGACGAAGAAATCACAATCCTCTTAGGTAGACCATTCCTATCAACAGGCGGAGCCATAATTGACGTTAAGAAAGGAAAATTAACATTTGAGGTGGGTGATGAAAAGATAGAATTTATTCTTTCAAAGTTCTTAATGGCACCAGTCATAGGAGATGCATGTTATGCCATCGACGTCATTGACGAGTGTATATTGGAACTTAAGCGAGAGGAATATAACAAAAATATCAAGTTACCTTCGACCCCCATTATGGAGGACGATGAATTTAAAAGTTTAGAACCTTACATCAACGACGACCTCTATGAATGTTTATCGCTTACTCCCGATCCCATGCCTTTCCCTTTGAAACCATCTTTAGAACTGAAGGAACTTCCCAAGAACCTCAGATACGAATTCTTAGATAAAGAGATGAATCGTCCTGTTATAGTTAATGTTATTTTAAGTCAAGACGAGAAAACTCAACTCTTAGAGATGTTACGAAAATATCTCCCAACTTTAGGGTGTAACATCTTCGATTTAAAAGGAATAAGTCCATCGGTGTGCATGCATCGAATCTTGTTAGAGGAAAACTCGAAACCCTCAAGAGAACATCAAAGAAGAATAAACCCTATGATGAGTGATGTTGTTAAAAGAGAAGTTCTTAAGTTACTAGAGGCTGGTATAACTTACCAAATATCAGATAGTAATTGGGTAAGCCCTGTGCATGTGGTGCCAAAGAAAGGAGGCATCAAAGTCATAGAAAATGAGAAAGGTGAGCATATTGCTAAACAAACAGAAGGACGTTGGCGTAAGTGTATAGATCATAGAAAATTAAACAAAACAACCAGGAAGGATCATTTCCCTCTTCTATTTATAGATCAAATGCTCGAACGTCTAGCCAGACACTCGCACTTTTGTTATCTAGATGGATACTCAGGATTTTTCCAAATACCTATTCACCCTGAGGATCAAGAGAAAACAACCTTCACCTGTCCTTATGGAACATTCGCCTATAGACGAATGCCCTTCGGACTCTGTAATGCCCCTGCCACTTTTCAATGTTGTATGATGTCTATATTTGCAGATTACCTAGATGGAATAATGGAAGTTTTCATGGATGATTTCTCGGTGTGTGGATTCAATTTTAAATATTGTCTCTCCAACCTCGAAAAAATCCTTGAAAGATGCGTAGAGGTGAACCTAGTGCTGAACTGGGAAAAATGCCATTTTATGGTTAATGAAGGTTTAGTATTAGGATACATTGTCTCCGAAAGAGGCATTGAGGTCGATAGAGCCAAAATTGAATTTATAGAAAACCTCATCCCACCTAAAACCATCAGGGAGATTAGAAGTTTTCTTGGACATGCTGGTTTTTATCGGCGTTTTATAAAAGACTTCTCTAAAATAACAAAACCTTTGACTAATCTTCTAATGAAGGACGTTGAATTTTTTTTTTGATGAGAAATGTCTCGAAGCTTTAAAATATTTTGAAACAAGCACTGATTTCAGCTCTGATCATGCAACCCCTAGATTGGACACAACCTTTTGAAATCATGTGCGATGCCAGCGATTATGCAGTTGGTGTTGTTCTAGGACAACGAAAAGACAAGAAATTACATGTTATATATTATGCTAGTAGAACCCTAGATACCACCCATCTCAACTATGCAACAACATAGAAAGAATTACTGGCATTAATTTTTGTGATAGATAAGTTTAGGTCCTACCTAGTTGGAGCAAAGATCATTATTTACACTGATCATGTTGCCATATGTTATCTATTAAATAAAAAGGATGCTAAACCTATATTACTTAGATGGATCCTATTACTCCAATAGTTTGATCTAGACATTACGGATAAGAAAGGCACAGAGAATGTTGTCATTGACCACCTCTCTAGATTAGAACACTTAAAACCTAACTTATTGCTTATAATTAATGATGATTTCACCTATGACAGACTTATAGCTAAGACTGGTGATTTCAAGCCTTACAGAGATAAAGATTTTGAAAAAATTTCAGTAATGAAGAGTGTACCTTGGTACGCTGATTTTGTAAACTACCTAGCTGCAGATATCATACCCCCTGATCTAAATTACCAACAGAAAAAGAAGTTCTTCAAAGATGTTAAACATTTATACTGGGATGAATCACTCTTATTCAAGAGAGGAATAGATAATATTTTCAGGCGTTGCATCCTAAAAAGGAAATAGAAGACATCATCAGACACTGTCATTCTGCATCTATGGTGGACATGCAGGTATATCTAAAACACACGCCAAGATTCTTCAAGCAGGCCTATATTGGCCAACTTTATGGCGCAATGTTCATGCCTACACTTTCAAGTGCAACCGATGCCAACGCACCGGGAACATATCAAGACGTGACGAGATGCCAATGAGGAATATCCAGAAAGTTGAACTCTTTGATGTTTGGGGTATAGACTTTATGGGACCATTTCCACCTTCAATGGGAAATAGGTACATTTTGGTAGTTGTGGACTACATCTCTAGATGGATTGAGGCTATTGTATCACCCACAAATGACATAAGAGTGGTAGTCAAGTTATTTAAGAATATCATTTTTCTGAGGTTTGGAACACCCCGTCTCGTTATAAGTGATGGAGGATCACATATCATATCCAGAATCTTTGATAAGCTCTTGAGTAAGTATGGAGTAAAGCCCAGAGTAGCAACACCTTATCATCCACAGACTAACGGCCAAGTAGAAGTGTCTAATAGGGAGATTAAACAAATGTTAGAAAAACCGTTTCAATCTGCAGAAAAGATTGGTCTCAGAAGCTACATGAAGCATTATGGGCCTATAGAACAACTTTTAAAACCCCTATTGGAACAACCCCTTACCAATTAGTCTATGAAAAATCTTGTCATTTACCCTTCGAGTTATAGCATAAATCCTATTGGGCTATTAAGACCATGAATTTGGAATAATTGACTGCCGGTGAAAAGCGCATCCTTGACATTCATAAATTGGAGGAATTCCGCCAGTCTGCATATGTGAATGCTATAATATATAAAGAAAGAACCAAAACATGGCATGACAGAAGAATTGTAAAGAAATATTTCAATATAGGCGACCTTGTTATCCTTTTCAATTCCAGGTTACGACTTTTTCCTGGCAAGCTACGTTCAAGATGGACTGGTCCTTTTGAAGTCTCTAGAATCCTAAGATCTGGAGCAGTCGAGATCAAGAAAAATTCTTGTAGCCCATTCATCGTCAATGGAAAGAGGTTGAAGCACTACGAAGAAGGTGACATTCCCAACAACTACTCCAACCACACTCTGATTGATCCACCAGTACCAGTTTCCGTTATATGAAGTTTACTCGTCAAGCTAACAACGTTAAACAAGCGCTGCATGGGAGGCAACCCATGGGTTTATTTTTATCTTTTTCATTTACTTACTTTTTACTTTATCAAATTTTATTTTTATCTTTATACTAACAATTGCAAAATTTATGATTTCAGGCTTCACCTGCTAGTTGTCTTTGCTAACTACATTTTTCCGGATGGAGCATTTTGATGACATGCATGTTTCCTTCCGAGATGATACTCAAAGACAACACTATGCGTTCCTTTCACAGCGACCCATGGCGCTGACTAGATATCCAGACCAGATTTGCATGGAAGCTCTTGGCTTTGAAGCCAGTATCAAGTATCTATGCAACCAGCTAAAGTGGGACGAGTATGCAGATTACCTAAATGTGACCTACATGAACCTCACCTTAGAATTCCTCAGATCATTCGAGTTTGAGCCCTATAATGGCCAAGATAGATATCTTACTTTTAGACTATTCGGGATAGAATACTGTTTTACCCAGAGGGAGTTTGGAGACTTGCTAGGCTTCCAGACCACACCCGCTGATATACTTGAGCTACCAGTTGGCTATTTCATGACTAGGGACATCGAGAAATTCTGGAGAGATATTACTGCTGGAGGGAGCCTTGATCCTTCCACTCAACTATCCCATGTTATTCACAACCCCGCTCTCAGGTATTTTCAAATTGTTATTGCTCACACTTTCCTAGGGAAGGCCGGCACTGATACCCATGTTAGCGAGGAAGAGATCTTTTTCCTCTACTATGTTACCCAGTCTCGCCCTGTAGCCTGTGGAAACTTTCTGCTGTGGAATCTTATGATGACTTCTAAGTCTGCTGAAGGTATCCTCCATGTGGGAGGGAGAGTGACTCAGATTTCTTCTGCTTTGGGTCATACAAGTAAGTTATCTCACCTTACCTCCTACTTTGGATATACCACAATAGACATTGATTTCTATTTGGATCGTGGGCTGATGAGAAGAGTCTACTTTAATCCCAACCAGTATAGACTCCTATTTGATAATGAAACCGTTCACTATTTTACCTTGCTTGATCCCATGATGACCAATGTCCATAACCCTGCCAATTGGACATATGCCTTAGAAGGTCTTGGAGAGACCGTGGACGAGCGAAAATCACCTCCCGTACCTGAGTATAATCTAAGTCCATCGATAGAAAGGACCATTATATTCTCTAATAATTTCTCTTTACAGCAACCCGACATCTACACACAGGTTGCCGAGTTGCGTAGAGAGGTAGCTTAACTTCGTTAGATAGTTGAAGACCTCTCTCTCCAGGTTATGGTTTCTGATGCTACTCACTCTATAGAGGCAAAGCTCCTACAGCAGGAAATTGATGATCTTCGCAGTAAGTTAGCTGCAGCTCATGGTTCTGAGTCGACCAAGGACCCTACTACTCCTTGATGATCTTAATTCATATTTGCACTATTTTTCTGTTTTGTTTATCATGTTGTTTCCTTTTCCGAACTTATTTATTTTTATGCCTAACTCTTGCATTCTACTTTCTTTTTATTTTTATTTTTTGTGATTTACCATTATTAAGTATATTTCTTTTTTATTTTTTCTCTTTAATTAATTGTTTATTTCATTTTTATGAGTTTATTATTTTTAAGTTATAAACATAAAAGAAAAAAAAATTCAATATACCAATCCTTGGAAGCACCAAATGAAGAATTGTTGTTTGCACCTACGAGAAGAAATTGGAATAAGAAGCCCAAACCAATAAAACAAAGAAATTTGAGCCCAACCAAATTTTCAAACATGGCGTCTGCCACCAAGACCATGGGGTCTGGGATTATAA
The DNA here is from genome assembly GCA_948472305.1 of Vicia faba. Classification (NCBI taxonomy): domain Eukaryota; kingdom Viridiplantae; phylum Streptophyta; class Magnoliopsida; order Fabales; family Fabaceae; genus Vicia; species Vicia faba. Next base: position 1,303,733,228 of record OX451740.1, on the reverse strand, counting down.
CGGGCAGATTTTCAAAAATCTCCCACTTTCTCCATTTTCAACCCCAAAACCTCTCATTTTCTCAACCATCTAATACCCCATTAACCACCCAACACCTCTCATTTTATCAACCACCTACTATCCCATTAACCACTCCAACATCCATTTTTCTAACCTTCATAAAAATTCAAACTTTCTCCTCCCAATCTCCAACACCCATTTTTGAAACCCATTTTTTTCAAATTTCTTCCAAAGGAGCAACAATGGAGTTCAACAGATACGTTCTTCGTGAAGGCAAACCCGGAGACCGACAATGGAAAATCCTTGAAAAATTGCAAGGACGGGAAATTGTCTCAACCAGGTATGTCGATGAAGATTGTCTGTATACTTTAGGACTTTATCATAGTTTTTTCATTTAACTGACATCCTAGGATTGCATGATATCTTTACTAGAAAAGAGCCCACCTTTGAGAGGCTAACTCGGGAATTCTTAAGTTCCCTTATTTATTTGGTTCACCCCGACACTGCTAGTACTTTCAGTACAATTAAATTTTGTCTGTTTAATGTTGAATATGAATATAGCACCGACGAACTAGCAGCTCTATTGGGTATTCCTCATGGTGATGGCGCTATTTGTGAGACCCCTTTGGATTCTGAATGGTCCACTGATGCATTTTCCTCTGGCTTCAATTGTCAAACTCTTATATAAATTCTTTTGAAGGAATTTTAGCATCATTGATCCATAACCCAGCTATTCAGATTTTTCGATAAATGATCGCCTGTACTATTTTTGGCCGGGAGAATCCAAACAAGGTATATGCTATAGAACTTCTATTTTTGTAGGGTAGTCTCACTAATAGAAGAATTAATTCAGTATCGTTTATGATTGCTCACATGATTGTTGTCCTGAGACACACAAGGACCATAACTTTTGGGGGACTAGTTACATCTATTGCTAGAGCTTTGCACCTTGACACTGAGATAGCTACCCTAGCACCCCTACCTCCCCACACAATTAATTTTAAATTTCTAAAAGATATGTAATTGTGCAAGGTGAGGAGAGCGGGTGGATTTGAACTAATGGTTCGAGGTGTCGCTATCCCATCAGTCATTCTGCGTTGCACTAGACGTACTGATGTACGCATTGTGAGGAACTGAACCTATGATCTAGATGCTGCACCTTTCACGGGTCCATTACCTCCTAATGTTCCACTCTGGGACGGACACGAGACTGATGAAGAATACAAGCAGAGGGATGAACCTCATGCCCCACCTGTGTCCCCCTACCATGCTTCACCCGCACACACTGCACCTTCTACTTTTAACAATTTTGTAGGTACGGCTCCTGGCTTCTACATCACTAAAGAGATGTGGCGTGACCAGCTAGCCCGGGAGGAGAGAAGAGATGGTTTACTTTCTGCCATCCAACAGCAGCTGGCAGATAACATGAGTTTTATGGAGGCGTCACGATAGCAGTCGAACCGCTCTTTTCAAAGTCTTATGGAATCTCAATTGGCGATATCCAACGAGCAACATAGGCACCAAGCTCAGTTTCAGAGGCACTCCTCCCTCATGGAGGCCACTCAAGGTTCCCTTTTAGGCAACCTTCGCGATATTCAGAGTTCATAGATTGCCTTGTCCACCAAAATTGACCAGTTCGAGGCTTCTCAGAGCAGTCATCGTCGCAGTCGATCCCATCATCCTAGACATTAACCGCAGGATGGCGAGGCACCCAGCCAACCTTAGTACTTAACCAGGTGACTCTTTCCTTATCTTATTTCGCAACATTGGGGACAATGTTCGATTTAAGTGTGGGAGGAGATTTACTCGCTTTATTTTTATTTTTCTCGCTTTATTTTTCCTTTCCTGCATTTTCCTTCTCGTTATTTTACTTCTTTATTTGCTTTAGTTTGCTTGTTTGCTTTCTTTTCAAAATAATACATGTGTTTGACGAGTCATCTATATCTGTATGGTCTAGTGTATGTCCACTCCCCCATTTCTTGAGCTTAACCAAAAAAAATTCTAAGAAAAACATTGTGTTTTGAACTTAGTTGGGCTATAAGACCTGGTTGAGATAGGATGTAGTATGACTTAGGAAAGCCCTTTTGAAGCATCGACATCGTTTTTACACCTTAAGCTTCGTAAATATAGGAATTCGATCCCGATACCCCCTATGTCGTGGCCTTAAAATTTTCATTCTTAAATCCTTGAATAGTTTATCCTAGCAGCCAGCTCCGGTCTAAGCATGCTCTACGTAGGGGACCAAAGAGAAGTGAATGATCTATATATGTTATGTTCTTATTATAAACTACAACCCATGGATAGGTGACCCTCATAAAATCATTTAAATCAACAAAAGTTGTATGTTGAAAAATAAAGCAAAAGAAAATGCAAAAGAAGAAGAAAAAGAAAAAGAAAAAAATTTTTTTACCCATCTTTAGTTGGTTCAGAGGTATCTGGTGCTGAACTTGGTATGGCAGATTACGATTCAATCCCCCGCAACTATAAATGGGTCAATAAAATGGGTTACACCAACTTTTTATACCAGAGCCCTGCGTTTTATGATCAGAATCACTACCCGGTCACTTTACTATGAGCATGTACGAATAACGGACTTAATGTGATTGCACCTGAATGAAAAAGGATTTGAAAATAGGAAAAATATAGGCCTAAGCATAGTGGCATGATATAGATTGGTTCGTAAAAGAACGAAGCTTATGTCCGTTTTATAGAAGAGTGTCACTACGATATCCTTGGTTTGAATCAGTCAGTACCTATCAATACATCCCTATTTTAATTCCAGAGGCCCCTTGCAACCCAACTTGTTCACTAACACCATTTTTCTTCTTAATCTATTTAGAGTTTTTTCTTGAGGACAAGCAAAGGTTTAAGTATGGGAGAATTTAATAACTCTTACTTTACACTTGTTTTTTATTCTGATTTCACATGTTAGATAGTTTTTTTATTATTTTTTTCTCGTATTATGCCTATCTTTTGTTTCCTTTTCAGGTATTTCAATTATCCAGAGCTTCCCTGAAGAAATGAAGGAAAACAGGCTGAAAAACAAGAGTTTAGGTCAAATTTGCACTCATGGCGTCCACCATGGCTCCAACCATAGGCTAGGGCATGACGTGGACCACCTCCTGCTGACCTCAACTGCCATGTTCCCCACTTCCCTTTCATCTACACACATGGCGGGCGCCACCTTTGGACGGTATTTCCCCCCCCCCCCCCCCGCCCCAAAGGAGTTGGGGGGCATTCCTGTAATTTCATGCATTCTTCATCCTCTATAAATAGAAGTTCCTGATTTCATTTCAAATCACCCAAGCTTAGTTGCAAACTTGATCCAACCATAGTTGCGAACTTATGCCATATAATTTCACCATTGTAAAGCGATAATTCTTCATGTCGGGGAATTATTGCACTATTGATTGAGTTTGTGATCGAGTTTGTAGATTGAGTCTGTAATCGAGTTTGGAGCACTTCGGCAAAAGTTTATCTTGCCACGTTTATTTTCAACTGCTGTTTATTTTCAGTCGCATTTTACTTCCAGTTTGTACCATATTTAAAACCTCCCCGTTTGGAGCAGGTTTCTATTTATATTTTCTGCACCTGCTTTTACTTTGTTTATTTCCTGCACCTGCTTTTACTTTGTTTATTTCCTGCACCTTCTTTTACTTTGTTTATTTCCTGCACCTGCTTTTAGTTTTTTTATTTTATGCACCTGCTTTTACTTTGTTTATTTTCTGCACCGCACTTTAAAATTATTTACTTTCTCGCATGATTTATTTTAACATGTCTGTTTACATTCCCATGTCAGGCTAAACCTTACTGGGCTAGAATGTAAGGAATATAGTTAGATCGATATTCCAAATAATGTGTCAATAGAAATGCTTATGAGCTATTTTGGTTTTTAATACGAGTTTTCTGTACTTTATTGTTGTTGGGTAAGATCGAAAGTCGTCCAACCTTTTGTTAAACTCGGTTAGTTCTAACTGGTCAAAGGAAGCGAAAATGCTTTGTCCAGTTAGTTAGGGATTTTTATTATCAAAGAAATCAATTTTAAAACTATTTTCGGACACGTTTATAGGGTTAAAGTTAGGTTCCCTTTTTATTAGAAATTCCAGATCAAAATACTTTTCAACTTGGTCAAGTACTTTATTTCTTAAAAATAGGTTTATTACTTTAACGCAATGTGTGCCTTTTTATAAGTGACGATAAGAAGGTCTGATTAGAGAGTAAACTCGGTTCTGAATACGCAAAAGCAATAGTTCGTGTTAAATTAGGTCATTTCTTTAGTAGAAAATATTTCCCTAAATTAGTTCTCTTCCGAAGCATTGCGAATATCATCTGACTATGTGAATTACATTCCACTCTACTTTTATATCTGAAGTTTATTTCACCACACTTTACTTTCTTGCATGCTCAATTCCCTGTTTAATAATGACTTAGCTAAACACCGTAACAATAGGAAAAGATAGATTTACAAATTGTCTCTGTGGATCGATAATCTTTTATATTACTCTGACGCGATTCGTACACTTGCAAATAAACCACGCATCAAATTAGCTGAATGTTGACGGAAAGGCTGGATCTCATAGTTTGGCGACTTTCCAGAGAGAGCATTGGATTGGCTGAAGGAGATTGAGAGAATCTTTCGTGTGATGGACTGCACTCCAGCGTAGAAGGTTCGATATGGTACTCATATGCTAGCAGTTGAAGATGATGACTGGTGGCTAGAGACTTGTCAGAGATTGGAAGTTGCAGGAGAAAATGTCACTTGGGCTGTGTTCCGTAGGGAATTTCTGAGGAAGTATTTTCCTGAAGACGTCTGTGGTAAGAAGGAGATTGAATTCCTTGAGTTGAAGCAAGGGAATATGTCGGTTGTGGAGTATGCTGCAAAGTTTTGAGTTGGCTAAGTTTTATCCGCACTATGGTGAGGCAGATGCTGAGTTTTCGAAGTGCATCAAGTTTGAGAATGGGTTGCACCCAGAGATCAAGAAGGCAGCTGGATACTAGAAGATATGTGTCTTTGCTGATCTGATTGATAGGTTCAGGATTTATGAAGAGGATAATAATGCTCATTACAAGATTATCAGTGAGAAGAGAGGTAAGCACCAATAGAATCGTGTTAAGCCTTATGATACCCCAGCTGGTAAAGGTAAACTGAAAGCTGCTCAGGGTCATAGGACTAGTGGGGGAGATGCTCCTACTGGTGTGGTTTGTTTTAAATGTGGAAAAACAAGGCATAAGAGTAATGTGTGTATTGCTGAGGTAAAGAGGTGTTTTCGTTGTGGTAATACAGGACATGTTGTATCTGAATGCAAGCATAAGGATGTGATTTGTTTCAATTTTAGTGAAGAAGGGCACATTGGTAGTCAGTGTCAGAAACCAAAGAGGGCGCAAACAAGTGGTAAAGTGTTCACTTTGGTTGGGGATCAGACATCTGCCGAGGAAAGACTTAACAGAGGTACATGTTTCATTAATAGTACTCCTTTAATTACTATTATTGATATTGGTGCTACTAATTTCTTTATTGCTACTGATTATGTTGAAAGATTGAGTCTTATGTTATCTTCTATGAATGGAGAAATGGTCGTCGACACTCCAGCCAAGGGGTCAATGACTACTTCGGTTGTGTGTGCTTAAAGTGTCCCTTGTCGATCTTCAACAGAGACATTTATGTTGATTTGGTTTGTTTACCGTTAAGAGGGTTGGATGTGATTTTGGGTATGAACTGGTTAGAGCATAACTATGTTCACATTAACTGTTATGATAAGTCTGTGAGATTTTCTACTCCTGAAGAAGAGGAAGATAGTTTGTTGTCTTCTAGACAGTTGAGGAAGTTCATACAAGAAGAGGCATAAATGTTCTCGTTGATGGCGTCGCTATCTGTAGAGACTCAAGCTATAATTGAGGAATTGAAGGTGGTGTGTGAATTTCCTGAAGTTTTCCCTGACAAAATTCCTGATGTACCGCCGGAGAGGGAAGTTGAATTTGCTATTGATCTTGTACCTGGTACCAGACCTGTGTCTATGGCACCATACAGGATGTCTGCATCTGAATTGTCAGAGTTAAAGAAGCAATTGGAAGAGTTACTTGAAAATAAGTTTGTAAGACCAAGTGTATCACCGTGGGGAGCTCCAGTGTTGTTAGTAAAGAAGAAAGATGTAAGTATGAGGCTTTGTGTTGATTATAGACAGTTGAATAAAGTGACGATTAAGAATAAGTATCCGCTTCCAAGAATAGATGACTTAATGGATCAATTGGTGGATGCTCGTGTGTTCAGTAAGATTGATTTGAGGTCGGGTTACCATCAAATTAAGGTGAAGGATGAAGATATCCAGAAGATGGCTTTCAGGATGCGTTATTGACATTATGAGTATTCTGTGATGCCTTTCGGTGTTACTAATGCGCCGGGAGCATTCATGGAATACATGAACCGTATCTTTCATACTTATTTGGATCGGTTCGTGGTGGTGTTTATTGATGATATTTTTATTTACTCTAAGTCAGAAGAAGAGCATGCAAAACACTTAAGAGTGGTATTGCAAGTTTTGAAAGAAAGGAAGTTATATGAAAAGCTGTCCAAGTGTGAGTTCTGGTTAAAGGAAGTTAGTTTTCTTGGTCATGTAATCTCCGGTAGTGGCATTATTTTAGATCCATCGAAGGTTGATGCGGTGTTGCAATGGGAAACTCCGAAGTCAGCTATTGAGATTATAAGCTTTTTGGGATTAGTTGGTCACTATAGGAGGTTTATCGAAGGTTTTTCTAAGTTGGCCCTTCTGTTGACTAAGTTGACTTGTAAAGGTAGAGCTTTTGTATGGGATGTTCAGTGTGAAGAAAGTTTTACAAAATTGAAGAAAAAATTAACATCGGCTCCGATTTTGACGTTGCCTAATCCAGGAGAGCCTTTTGTGGTATATTGTGATGCTTCTAAGATGGGTTTAGGAGGCGTTCTTATGCAGAATGATAAGGTAGTTGCTTATGCGTCAAGGCAGTTGATGACTCATGAGAAGAACTATCCTACGCATGATTTAGAGCTTGTTGCAGTTGTTTTTGTGTTGAAGATTTTGAGGCATTATCTTTATGGCTCTAGATTTGAAGTGTTTATTGACCATAAGAGCTTAAAGTATTTATTCGATCAGAAGGAACTGCATATGAGGCAACGGAAATGGTTGGAATTGTTAAAGGATTTTGATTTTTGTTTTAATTATCATCCAGGAAAAGAGAATGTGCTAGCTGATGCATTGAGTCGAAAGACTTTACATATGTCGGTAATGATGGTTAAAGAGTTGGAATTAATTGAGCAGTTTAGAGATATGAGCTTAGTTTGTAAGGTGACACCGCAGAGTGTTATGTTGGGTATGTTGAAGATTAATAATGAATTTCTAGACAGTATTAGAGAAGCTTAGAAGCTGGATGTGAAACTGGTAGATTCGATGGTTGGGATCGATTAGTCTGGGAATAATGATTTTAAGTTAGATGCGTAAGGTGTGTTGAGATTTCGTAACCGGATTTGTATTCCTGATGATGCTGAGATGAATAAAGTGATACTTGAAGAGAGTCATAGAAGTAAGTTGAGTATTCATCCAGGAGCTATAAAGATGTATCAAGATTTGAAAGGTTTGTTTTGGTGGCCTGGAATGAAGAGTGATGTGGCCCGTTTGTGTATGCATGTTTGACTTGTCAGAAGTCGGAAGTTGAACATCAGAAGCCTGCAGGGTTAATACAACCGTTAGAAGTTCCAGAATGGAAATGGGATAGCATTTTGATGGACTTTGTGACGGGGTTACCTAATACTTTAAGAGGACATGATTCGATTTGGGTGATTGTTGATAGGCTTACAAAGTCAGCTCATTTTACTTCTATTAACATCAGTTTTCCATTGTCAAAGTTAGCTGAGATTTGCACTGGTGTAATCGTGAAACTACATGGTGTCCCTTTGTGCATTGTGTCAGATAGAGATCCAAGATTTACTTCTGATTTTTGTAAGAGTTTGCAAGAAGCGTTGGGTTCTAAGTTGAGGTTGAGTTTGGCGTATCATTCTCAGACAGATGGTCAGACTGAACGGATTATCCAATCGTTGGAAGACTTGCTGAGGGAATGTGTTCTTGAGCAGGGAGGTTCGTGGGATACTTGTCTTTCATTGATATAGTTCACTTATAATAACAATTACCATTCTAGTATTGGGATGGCACCTTTTGAATGGTTGTATGGTCGAAGATGTAGAACTCCTTTATGTTGGCATGAATCTTGTGAAAGTGTAGTACTTGGACCTGAACTTGTTCGTGAAACTACTGAGAAGGTGAAGTTGATTCGAGAAAAGATGAAAGCTTCCCAAAGTAGACAGAAGAGTTATCATGACAAGCGAATGAAAGATTTAGAATTTCAAGCGGGTGACCACGTGTTTTTAAGAGTTACACATGTGACTGGTGTTGGGAGAGCATTGAGGTCTAAGAAGCCCACTTCTCGTTTTATTGGACTATATCAGATTTCAGAGAGAGTTGGGAATGTTTCTTATAGAGTGGCCTTACCGCCTAATATTTCGAATTTGCATGATTTGTTTCATGTGTCACAACTCGGGAAGTATATTCCAGATCCATCTCATGTGATTCATATGGATGATGTGCAAGTATGAGATAACCTTACTGTGGAGACGATGCCTGTACAGATCACGGATCATGAAATAAAGACTCTGAGGGGCAAAAAGATTGCTTTGGTTAAAGTGGTTTGGCTAGGAGCTACCGGAGAAAGCATGACTTGGGAGTTGGAAAGCAAGATTCGGGACTCCTATCCTGAGTTGTTTGATTAAGGTAAATTTTCGAGGACGAAAATATTCTAAGTGGGGGAGAGTTGTAACGCCCTTAAGATAATTAATTATTTAAATTAAATTATTTTTGGATTATTTGTGTAGTTGTGTTATGATGATAGTTGATGTGTTGTGGTTATTGGATTTAATTATTCTATTCAGTTGTGGAATAATATTAGAATAATAATATTATTTGATGTGGGCTTATTTTAAGGAATAAAAGTAGTAGAAAGGGGGTGTAGGAGTTTCAAGCCCATTAAGGCATAATGAGAATTATAGGGTTAATATATTAGTTATTTAGAATTAATAAGGAAAAGAAGAAGCGGTAAGAAGAGAAAGAAATAAGGGTTGGAAGAGAACGTGAAAGTTGCAGAAAAGAAGGAAAAGAGGGAGAACGAAATTCAATCAGAAAAGTTATAGAGCATCCTTCAATCCAAGGTAAGGGTGGGGTTTTGACTCTATAATCGAGTTTATGATGAGTAGTATGTGGGATTTGATGTGAAAGGTTATTTTGTTTATGATTGAATTATATATATTGTTGTTTGATGAAGATCAATGATTTAGAGATGAGTAATGATGCCCTAGTGCTGTATAATTAATGTAGAAACATAGGATTATTATAATTGATGATTACCTATGATTAAAGGATGTTTTTAGGGCCTAAGGCAGGGAAATTACAATGAAAACACAGTGAAATCGCAGAAAATATTCATGACAAAACAGTATGAGTCGACCTCAAAGGCCATGCGTCGATATGTGCGGGTTTTTGGACTTAGGATGAGTCGATACGAAGGAGCATGCGTCGATACGTGCAGTGTTGCAGAATCAGTATGAGTCAATACAAGAGTATTACGCGTCGACTCATGCAGGATGTTAGCCCAGTGTAGCGGTAGAAATGTTTAAGACCAAGCCATTGGATTGAATAGACTTATACAAATCAAAATAAAAATCACCACCTCGCATTTTTGTTTCCAAAGGAATGGGAAAATAGCGAATAACCCAAAAAGAAGGGGAAAGATTCAAGGTAAGGGGGTTGGTTATGCAAAAGGAAGGTATTAGCACCCTAAACATCTATGGTACTCCGCAGGAACCTCTTTGTAAAATCTGTATATTTTGGTTATGAAAAATGTTATATAAAATAGATGGTGGAGGTGAGAAAAGAAATATATTTATTATTTTTTCACCCGCCACGGTTGCGAACCTTTAGTGCCTACGTACCACCTTTTCCTGCAATAGAGGATCAGGGTACACGGAGTTCCCTTTTTTTTTTAAATTAATAAAAAAAACAAATGTGTTGGTTAATTTTATGAGATAAAATATCATCGTCATTGTCCGTGTGGAAAACATACCTACTACCCACAATCATGAGAAAGGAGAATTTGCATCATCTCAAAATAGAGGATATGGCTTGGATTTTAAAATCAATAATGCCTCACTCAACACCCAAGTGGAAAATATCTCTCTTCACTATATATTATAGAAGTATAGTTGTTTGCATCACTACAATGATTGACAAGAGTTCAATCTTTTTTGAGAAAAGTTTAAAGATAAAAGCCAAAGTGACAAAATGGTTTGAAATGAGATTGATTGAATTTTAGTCTTCTCACAAAAAGGATGTCAATGTATTATTAAGTTTATTGGAGTTTATTTATGAAAATTCATGGACCTAAGTCCAAGTTTATTATGAAAGTTGTTCAAGTTTAAAACAAGAAGGGTTTTCAAAGGGAGGGAGAAGGTTTTTGAAATTAAAGAATGAAGGGGTGAAAAACACAAGAAGGGGGGGGGGGGGGGGTTGAATTGTAAAACTAAAATCTTAAAGCAATTGACAAGATATTTTTATCCTGGTTCGTTTGATCTCAAACTACTCCAGTCCACCCGTCAAGGTGATTTTGCCTCTCTCCAACGAGGTCTTAATTCACTATATTCAACTGAATATTACCGACTGCTTTAACAACTGCTAAAGCCTTCTTGATTCAAACCACAATCCGGTTTGTCAAGGCAACACTTTCTTACAAAGATATAAAACAATGTGTGTGAATGTTTTCTACAAAACTTTATCACAACTGTGATGTATACACAAAATGAAGCTTAGAAACTAGATTGCTAAACACTAATGGAGTATCAGAGTTTGTGGTTTAGCAAAACTGGTAGATGAAGATTATTGTTCAGCTTTGTGCGTGTAGAGATTTGGAGAGCATTAGCCATTATAATCTTCGAAGCCTTGTTTATATAGCACTTGAGAAGATGAACGTTGAATGCAATATTCTTGATTCAATGCTAATAACAAGCTTTCCTTTTTGAGCAGATCTTGTCTAGAATGATGCCGTTGGAATTAATTAGCGTTGAATGCACAGTACCGTTGCTTCTTCAATGCACGTTCTGGCTTGGCTCATTCTGATTCTGCTTCGCTGCTGATGAACTATTGTTTTTGTATCAGAGTGTTTACGCGCAGTTCTGTTCATCAAGCTTCAGCATGTACGTGAGTTGATCATCTGATCTTGACGTTCTGATTCAGCAACTTCTGATGCTGGTGTATGAAATCAAATTCTGATGCTGAAGAAGTGATCTTGCTTATTTCAATCAGCGTATCTGCAAGTCAGAGCATAGTAATTTTAGGCAGCATATAGTTCAAACATGAAACATATAAATACTATATCTTTTCACTTTGTTATCATCAAAACTTAAATAGGGTAGTAGATTCAAACATTGTTCTAACAATCTCCCCCTTTTTGATGATGACAAAAACTAGATATTTTAAATGAAAAATAACGTGAAAAGGTGTCTGGGAAATGTTTCAGAGATAAGAAGTAAGGAGAAATCAGAGTTAAGAGATACTCCCCCTGAGTTGATTACTTCCCTTTGATGATACGTGTTCTTCAAGATCAGATCTTTTTCTTTCTTTGAACATCACATTATAAGAGTCTTTGACTTATCAGAGAGCAGAGCTTCAGAGCTTTTCCTGTCAGAGCTTTGCTTTGGATCAGAGTATTTGGTCGATCAGAACTTCATATTTGATCAGAGCAACATTGATCAGAGCTTCTACATTTTGATCAGAGCTTCTAGTCTTCATAGTGTTCAGGAGCTTCCTTGTGCCTGTAGACTTTAAACAAAACAGAAAAACATTTCAAGTAATAGAGTTAAAATGTTTGAGAATTTCTGTCTAGTTAGCCGTTATTGATTTTAAATATCATTCTTGTTCTCCCCCTTTTTGTCAGCAATCAAAAAGTGTTGGTGATGTGCTAAAACAATTTGATCAGAAAAACTAATCATATTAATAGTCCAGAATCAGAGAAAAAGAACATTACAAAACATAGTCAAAACAGTACTTTAGAAAATCAAGAAAACATAGAGAATGTCATGCATGAAAAAATTTTAAGGATTATGAGAAAGCGTAAAGAATAAGAATGAAGGATTAATGTGCTTAAATAGAGGTTTCAAAAATTATTTTGAAAAATTAAACGTTTTTAAGAGAGAGAAAAAATAATGATTGCCATTTAACAAGCGTGATTACTTTTCATTAAATGCTTGCTGATTTTGGGGGATTTGAGAAAGATACTTAAAAACGGTTACCAGACATGTGTCTCAATGCACCCAATCAGCGCTTTGCCTTCTCAGAAGCGTGCACGCGTTCTGCTTCAGAGATTTGCTGATGATTGGATGGCACTTGTTTGATGTAGTGATCAGCACGTCTGTCTTTGAGATTAGACTCTCAGACCTTTAGACTTGCATCTGATACAATCTGCATGTTCTATCTTTCTGAAAGAAGATTGATCAGAAGTTCACAGTAATATAATTACATTCTGAAGATAAATATATGGAATTAAAACATTTTCATTATGGGCATACTTTCATGCTGAGATGTTTCAGAATGAAATTAAACCTATCTTCTGAAAGGGGTTTAGTAAAGATATCAGCCCATTGATGGTCTGTATCTATAAATTTCAAGTTCAAAATACCTTTCTGAATATAGTCCCTAATGAAATGATGCTTAATTTCTATATGCTTAGCTCTAGAATGTAAAATAGGATTCTTACTTAAGCAAATAGCAGAAGTATTATCACAAAGAATAGGAATGTTACTCTCAAAAATCTGGAAGTCTTCAAGCTGACTTTTCATCCAGAGCATTTGTGTGCTACATCCTGCTGCTGCTATGTACTCAGCTTCTGCTGTTGACAGAGCAATTGTTGATTGCCTTTTGCTGGACCACGAGATCAGATTTTCTCCCAGAAACTGGCAGCTTCCAGAAGTACTTTTACGTTCCACTCTGTCTCCAGCAAAATCAGCATCACAGTAGCCTACTAAGCTGTAATCACTAGATTTTCTATAAAACAAACCCAGATTAGTAGTACCTTTCAGATACTTGAAAATTCGCTTAACAGCTGTTAAGTGAGATTCTCTAGGATCTGATTGGAATCTAGCACAAATACATACGCTGAATAAGATATCAGGTCTTGAAGCTGTCAGATAAAGGAGAGAACCAATCATACCTCTGTAGACTTTTTGTTCTACACTTTTGCTTACCTCTTCTCTTTCCAGAATGCACGTGGGATGCATTGGAATCTTTGATGGCTTACATTCTGAGAGGTCAAATTTCTTCAGAAGATCTCTGATGTATTTGCTCTGATGAATGTAAGTTCCTTCTGGAGTTTGATTGATCTGAATTCCTAGAAAGAATTTCAGTTCCCCCATGAGGCTCATCTCAAATTCTGCCTGCATACACTTAGCAAATTTCCTTCCAAGAGAAGGATTAGTAGAACCAAAAATTATATCATCAACATAAATTTGACAGACTAAAATGTCACTCTTAACTGTTTTACAGAATAGAGTAGTGTCCACCTTCCCTCTGGTGAATTCATTTTCAAGCAGAAAGTTACTTAGCCTTTCATACCAAGCTCTGGGAGCTTGTTTCAGACCATACAGTGACTTCTTTAGTTTAAAAACATGTTCTGGATGTTTTGTATTTTCAAAACCTGGGGGTTGGTGAACATAAACTTCTTCTTCTATATAACCATTTAAGAATGCACTTTTGACATCCATCTGATACAGAGTGATGCCTCTATTAACAGCAAATGAAATTAAAAGTCTGATAGATTCTAACCTGGCGACCGGGGCAAAGGTTTCTGTATAGTATATCCCCTCTTGCTGACTATAACCTTGTGCAACCAGTCGTGCCTTGTTTCTGATGACTTCACCTTGTTCATTTAGCTTGTTTCTGAACACCCATCTTGTTCCAATGACGTTGAATCCTTTTGGTCTGGGGACGAGATCCCATACGTCGTTTCTGGTGAATTGATTCAGCTCTTCTTGCATTGCCAGAATCCAGTCATTATCCAGAAGTGCTTCATCAATAGAAGAAGGTTCAATCAGAGACACAAGTCCCATAAGAGTTTCTTCAGAGTTTCTGAAGCTTGCTCTTGTTCTGATTGGATCTTCCTTTCTTCCTAGGATAGTCTCTTCTGGGTGATCCAAACTGCTTCTGGGTAATCTCTTCTGAGGTTGATCAGCAGCAGTTGTAGGATTTCTAGCATTGCTCCTTTCAGACGTTGAAGGAATGTCTGTGTTGAGAGCTTCTGATGACTTGTCTTCAGAACCTGCAAATTCAATTTCTATACCTGCAAGATTTTCATTCTGCTTTGACTTTTCAGAGTCAAGCTTGTCATCAAAACGAACACTGATTGATTCTTCCACAATCTGTGTTTCTGTATTGTATACTCTGTACCCTCTTGAGCGTTCAGAGTATCCTAACATAATACACTTCTGTGCCTTAGAATCAAACTTGTTCAAATAGTTCTTTGTATTTAACATAAAGCAAGTACATCCAAATGGATGAAAATACGAAATGTTGGGCTTTCTGTTCTTCCACAATTCATATGGAGTCTTTTCCAGAATAGGTCTTATTGAGATTCTATTCTGAATGTAGCACGCTGTGTTTATTGCCTCTGCCCAGAAAGTCTTAGCAACGTTTGTCTCATTGATCATGGTTCTGGCCATTTCTTGCAATGTTCTGTTCTTTCGTTCTACAACTCCATTTTGTTGGGGAGTTCTAGGACAAGAGAAATCATGCAGAATGCCTTTGTCATTAAAGAATGACTCAAAATCTTTATTTTTAAATTCTCCACCATGATCACTTCTGACTTTAACGATTCTAAGATATTTTTCATTCTGAACTTGGTTACAGAAGGTAACAAACACAGAGTTTGACTCGTCCTTGTGTCTTAAGAACTTTACCCATGTCCGTCTGCTATAGTCATCTACGATTACTAACCCATACTTCTTGCCACTGACTGAAGCAGTTTTAACTGGTCCAAATAAGTCAATATGCAGAAGTTCTAATGGCTTAGAGGTAGAAACAACATTTTTGGATTTAAAAGAAGGTTTTGCAAATTTGCCTTTCTGACATGCTTCACACAGAGCATCTGAATTGAAATTCAAATTTGGAAGTCCTCTGACCAGATTGAGTTTGTTAATCTGAGATATTCTTCTCATACTAACATGCCCCAATCTTCTGTGCCAGATCCACTGCTCGTTGTTAACAGACAGAAGACATTTTACATTCTGACTCTTTAGTTCAGAAAGTTTGATTTTGTAAATGTTGTTTTTCCTCTTTCCATTAAACAGGATAGTCCCATCTTTCTGACTAACAGCTTTACATGATTTTTGATTAAAGATTATATCATAACCGTTATCACTTAATTGACTTATGGATAACAGATTATGCATCAATCCATCAACTAGCAGAACATTATTAATAGAGGGAAGATTTCCATTACCTACAGTTCCAGAGCCAATTATCTTTCCCCTCTGATTGCCTCCAAAGCCAACGTGGCCTCCAGACTTAAGTTCCAGGCTTTGGAACATATGCCTTCTTCCCGTCATGTGTCATGAGCAGCCAGAGTCCAGGTACCATGACTGGTGTTTCTGACTTGCTGCTAAAGATATCTGCAACATGTATTATTTTATCCTTAGGTACCCAGATCTTCTTGGGTCCTGATTTGTTAGTTTTACCAAAACTCTGGTTGAATTTTGGTTTCACAGAGTGCTTACTGCTAGTCTATTTGATGTCATGTGTGTGACCATACACAAAGTGTGAATTTAGAGGAGTGTGTTTAATGGTTAAATCCATGACATTCTTCGGTGTAGGAACCTTACCTAGGTATCCTATTCCTTTCCTGCCGTTTCTGCTAACTCCATAGATCATTGAAGCCATTCTGCTTCTATCTATGCTTTTAGCTAAGAACTTCTGGAAACTATGATCATACTCCTTGATGATCTCATCAGCGTTGCTGGGAGTTTCAGAAATTGGTTCCTTATGAGAGTTTTGTAAAGAGTTTTCTAATTTTGAAATTTTATCTCTCAGCTCAGAGTTTTCCAATTTGAGACTCTCAGACTTATTAGAGTCAGATTCAAGATTCCTTTTCAGGTCTCTGAATTTAGCTCTAATCTGCTGATAACGTTCCAGAATTTCATTGAGGCTTTCAGCAAGTTCAGCCTTTGTAAAATTAACAGCGAAGTTAGGGAATACCTCTTCTGTGTCTGATTCTGAGTCTGATTCAGAAGCTTCACTATCATCTGGAATGTTAGCCATGAGCGCTATGTTTGCCCTTTCATCATCTGATTCTGAGTCAGCTTCAGACGAGTCAGAGTCATCCCATGTGGCCATGAGACTTTTCTTCTTCTCTCTTCCAAACTTCTTTTTGGGCTTTTCCCTCTGAAGCTTTGGGCAGTCACTCTTGTAGTGTCCTTGCTCATTGCACTCGTAGCAGATGATGTCTTTTGTGTTTGGCTTCTTGCTACTAGAGGAGCCTTCAGATCTTCTGTATCCAGAGGAAGAATCTGTCCTTCTGTATCTGGAAGAAGACTCGTTCTGATCAGATCTTCTGGGATTCCTGAACTTCCTTTGTCTTTGCTTCCACAGTTGATTTACTCTTCTGGAGAGAAGGGAAAGTTCGTCTTCTTCTGATGAGGATCCATCAGATGTTTCTTCAACTGCCTGCAAAACTTTAGACTCAGATTTTCTGTTAGATTTTAATGCTAAAGGCTTACCTTGCTTCTGAGGCTCGTCAGCTTCTAGCTCTATCTCATGACTTCTGAGGGAGCTTATAAGTTCCTCCAGAGTGATTTTGTTGAGATCTTTCGCTAGCTTCAGAGCAGTAACCATAGGCCTCCACTGCTTGGGTAAACTTCTGATTATCTTCTTGACATGGTCAGCAGTAGAGTATCCTTTGTCCAGAACTTTGAGACCAGCTACCATAATCTGGAATCTAGAGAACATAGTTTCAATGGATTCAGATTCTTCCATTTTGAACGCCTCATACTTCTGAATGAGCGCCAGAGCTTTTGTTTCTTTGACTTGAACGTTGCCCTCATGCGTCATTCTGAGAGAATCAAAGATGTTCTTAGCTGTATCTCTGTTGGAGATCTTTTCATACTCAGTATAGGAGATGGCACTGAGGAGGATGGTTCTGGCCTTATGGTGATTCTTGAAGTCACGCTTTTGTTGATCAGTCATTGATTTTCTATCAATCTTCTGACCAGTTGCATTCACAGGGTGCGTGTATCCATCTGTCACCATATCCCACAGATCAGCATCATGCGCTAGAAAGAAGCTTTCAATTCTGTCTTTCCAGTAATCAAAGTTTTCTCCATCAAAAACTGGAGGTTTGCCGCTGAATCTGTCTCTGTCCTCATTGTTGTCATTGCTGAAATGAGAGTTGTTTCCTGCCATTGTGTTTTTTGACGCTGGATCTTGTACTGACACGGTTAAGTGTTTTAGCTCAGAACCAGGCGCTCTGATACCAATTGAAGGGGTGAAAAACACAAGAAGGGGGGGGGGGTTGAATTGTAAAACTGAAATCTTAAAGCAATTGACAAGATATTTTTATCCTGGTTCGTTTGATCTCAAACTACTCCAGTCCACCCGTCAAGGTGATTTCGCCTCTCTCCAACGAGGTCTTAATTCACTATATTCAACTGAATATTACAGACTGCTTTAACAACTGCTAAAGCCTTCTTGATTCAAACCACAATCCGGTTTGTCAAGGCAACACTTTCTTACAAAGATATAAAACAATGTGTGTGAATGTTTTCTACAAAACTTTATCACAACTGTGATGTATACACAAAATGAAGCTTAGAAACTAGATTGCTAAACACTAATGGAGTATCAGAGTTTGTGGTTTAGCAAAACTGGTAGATGAAGATTATTGTTCAGCTTTGTGCGTGTAGAGATTTGGAGAGCATTAGCCATTATAATCTTCGAAGCCTTGTTTATATAGCACTTGAGAAGATGAACGTTGAATGCAATATTCTTGATTCAATGCTAATAACAAGCTTTCCTTTTTGAGCAGATCTTGTCTAGAATGATGGCGTTGGAATTAATTAGCGTTCAATGCACAGTACCGTTGCTTCTTCAATGCACGTTCTGGTCATTCTGATTCTGCTTCGCTGCTGATGAACTATTGTTTTTGTATCAGAGTGTTTACGCGCAGTTCTGTTCATCAAGCTTCAGCATGTACGTGAGTTGATCATCTGATCTTGACGTTCTGATTCAGCAACTTCTGATGCTGGTGTATGAAATCAAATTCTGATGCTGAAGAAGTGATCTTGCTTATTTCAATCAGCGTATCTGCAAGTCAGAGCATAGTAATTTTAGGCAGCATATAGTTCAAACATGAAACATATAAATACTATATCTTTTCACTTTGTTATCATCAAAACTTAAATAGGGTAGTAGATTCAAACATTGTTCTAACAAAGAAGATGGGAGGTGAAGAAGAGGCTATCCTAAAGCATAAAGTAAAAGCTAGGGATAACAACCATCTAACCAACAAGAAGCCAATACTTGACACTATGAGCCAAGATAGAATTCCCATTCTTTAGATTGAAACCAAATAAGCAAAAATACTAGACCTCTTGAGAGAACCAAATTTCAAGTGTATTGTCTTCACAAATATTGGGCAGAGTAACAGCTGTATACGGGTGAATTCCAGATTACAAATAAAGGGTGTAATCACAATAATCTGCACACAAAATAAACAAACAACCTAATGTCTTGAGGTAAACCTCAAGAGCTCCAGACAAAATAATCAGATAAGATCACAAGGTCTCCAATCATAGGCCAAGTTTTCTAATCCTAAGTCCAAAAAGTCCAATGCTCCATAATGCCAGGGGTAGTAACCAAATAGTCCAAGTATCATTAAAGATTTTTAGGGTTTATGTTGATTATTAGGCGTCTTTAAAATAAAATAAAAGCTCAAGTGAGTAAAAAAAAATGACAAGAATATAAATGGGCTCAAGTGAGCAAAGATGAAAAATAGCATGAAATGTAAATGCTAAAAGTAAATGGTGCATAAAATTAAGAGCATAAAATAAAAACACAAAATAAAATCAATTATTAGTGATATGTGGTTAGTTGGATGATCATCTTGAAACTTGCATTTGGAACATAAGTTTGGGCCACGAATGATCATTTATTCGAATCGAGACAAAATTTAGCTCTATGTTAAGCAATCGTAAGTGGACTTATATAGAAGTCGAACCTATTTTGAGGCCGGTCAATAGCAATCTATGCACCATTTTTTTTATACATGATATAGAGATCATGCTCCAATAATATTTAGTGCAATAAGAAGAGGATGAGATGAAGAGGGGTGGGAAAGAATATACAAATCACTTTTGGATTAAATTTAATCAAACTATTATTAAAATCATTCACCCATTTTTGTGGAATTAGACTCAACACCATGGATCTAATGATGTTAATAAAGTTCATGATCTAAAATTTAACCCAAGATCATCCAGAAAATAATCACAAAATAATATTATACTTTAATATATACAAAAAGGTTTAAAAATAATGTTTAAAAATAGAAATAAAAGAGAAAAAATGTCAACTATGTTAAAATTAATCAAGAAATAAAAAGTAAGACCATAGAAAAATCAGAAATGAACTAAAATAATTTTATAAATTTTTTGGTAATTTTTTAAAGTCAGAAAATATTTTAAAATTTAAAGAAATGGGTGAAATAAATAAAAAAATGATAAAAAATAGCAAAGTTAGAAACAAAAATAAAATAAGGTCACCAATATTTGTCACAATATCATTGGATCATTTCATAATTCTTTCAGAAATTAAAAAAGCATAAAAGTATTTTTAAACATTTAAAACAATTCCATTAAAGTGTAAATTTATAAAAAAATACCAAAACCTAAAATTAAATTGTGAAAAAATAAAAATCAGAAAGAGAATAATCAAAAATATTTTTTATAATTTTTTCAGATTTTTTGGACTAAATGAATTTTCTATGAAATTTTGAAGTTTAAAACAATTAAATATAAAAAAATCAAAAAAGAAAATAAAAGTAAAAAATATGTGGACCATTGGATGAAAGTCAAAACGCGTTAGTAATCAAATCCAAGGGATCTGGCGCGTTGTGCATATCATGGTCATTAGTGAATAAAGCACTGAATCAGAAATAAAATCAGAATTCAAAAATAACAAGTGGTGTGCCATCATTGGTTGGAAGATGACACGTTGGTCATATTCAACCTCCAGCTAACGTGAATTACAGGTCTCTAAAGGCTTGAGAATGGATTTCGAATTTGCTGAATTCTGAGTTAGTGGACAAGTTTGGCAGGGTGGTTCTAGCTATCCATGCTTGAGAAAACGAATGGGATAGTTCATGTATGTATAGGAGAAGCAAATGGGATCAAAAGGAAGAGTGAATGATGCATTTTGGAGGGAATTCGTGCAAACCTAATGCACGAGTGAAGTGTGATTTAATTTTCACCAAAAGTCATCCAATCCTTGTGTTTTGAGGTGCTAAACAAATCTGGAACTTCACTAAACATGTTTAGAGGCAAAAACGCGTGGAAAACTTGTGATTAGAGGTCACATTATGGATTTCAAAATTCTAACTTGGTGAGAAATTCAGTTTCAAAGGGGTCTTAAGGCATGATTCTTGATGCTTTATAAAGACGAGGTTTCAAGCTTTGCAATAGAAAAAGAATGGAATCAAATGGATGCTTGAGCTGAAAGTTGTGTTGAGTCAAAGTTGAGGAAAAAGGGTTAAGTTTCCATACTTAGAAATATTTCAAATTTTTCATCAAAAGTGACCTATAATGTCTTGCATCCAAATATAGCATTCCACTTGGAATTTACTCTTGACCAAAAAAGATGGCATGAAGTAGATCTATTGAATGACATTTTGAAACTTGAACCATTCACAATCTCCAAAAATTGAGAAAGTTATGACTTGTTAAAGTTGGCAAAATTTCATAAAATGACCTATAATCTTTAGTATCCTTAAGGCAACTTCCATCCATTTTCTCACTTTGCACATAAAAGAAGGCATAAAGTTCACACATTCAAGATCATTATGGAAAAATAATGGGCTCAAGTTGATAAAATTTGACCAAGTTATGATCATTTGAAGTCAAAATTGAGAAATTGGGGGTTCATCTGGAGGACTTATAATCTTTCTTCATCATCAAGTTTCTTCCAGATGAAAAATCCTTGGAATTTTTGAAGTGATTTATTGGAATCCCTTTGAAGAGAAGGATGTATTTGAAATCACTCAAAAATACCAAAAGATGGGCAAGATATACTCCTTTGAAGTTTAAAACCCTAGCTCCTAGATTAAGAAATATGCCTTGAGGAACTTTGACAATTTTGAACAAACTTCTTGTACCAAAACAAATGCATTGTAAATATAAATTGTTGAGGATGATATTGAGAACTCATAGCAACCATAACCACTTCCATGTCTTGATAATTGAGAGAATATGCACTTGTGACCAATGGGAACAAGACCTTGCCCAACCATGACTATTTTTCAATCAACCCCTTGTACTTTTTGGATCAAATCTTGATATATTGGAAATGTATACCAAAATAACCTTGCTATTCCATAATTTCCAAAACAACTTCAATGGTGAGGTTTGAACTTCTCAAGCTTCATTGACTAGGTCATGGAAATAAACTCATGAACCCATGGAGCAACTTGCTGAATCTTATTGCCTTTACCTACATGAGTAACAAGCAAGACAATCCAATATTACATTTCATTAATTAAAAGAAGAAATCAAGACAAAAATATTCATGATCACAAAAGAACACAAGTCAAGGTGCTTGGTGATTCCTCAAAGAGCAAAGCTAAGTATAGGGAGGGGAACCAAGAATTCTAATGTGATCTTGTTGTGATTAAATCAAAATGATATGATGAATAGATCTTTGGGGCAAAAATTGGGGTACAACAGCTTCCCTTATTTAAGTTTCTTCTATCTGGAAATACGAAGGTTAAAAATCTTTGTGTCGACGCGATCGAAGATACTTAAATATAAAACAAACCCTATTTTTTGCCCTAAGATGCCATGCAAATGTTTATGATCATGAATGCATATGAACAAAACTAAAGAGATACATAACATAATTGGGGATGTAACAATGATAAAGAAATAAGAGAGTGATCTGACTTATAGAGGATGGTAAAATGGTCAAAGGATACACCAACTCCTACTAGAGGTAAAGCTACCAACATCCACTGAAGGTGGAAAGAGGAACGAAATAACAACATCGATGTTCACTGACAGTGAGCTACCAATGTTCACTGAAGGTAGAAAGAGAATATATAATAGCACATCCGTTCACTGACGATGAACTACCAACGTACACTGATGGTAGCGGGAAAAGAAATATCATAGCATCGTCGTTCACTGACGATGAACTACCAACATTCATTGAGGGTAGAAAAAAGATAACAAACACCAAATCTCACTGATGGTGATCTACCAACTTTCACTGAAGGTAGAAAGAGAAAATATCATAGCGCCGCCGTTCACTGACGATGAACTACTAACGTTCACTGAGGGTAGAAAAAAGATAAAAAAACACCAACTTTCACTGATGGTGATCTACCAACTTTCAATGGAGGTAGAAAGAGAATATATCATAGCACCGCCGTTCACTGACGATGAACTACCAACATTCACCGAGGGTAGCAAAAAGATAACAAACACCAACTTTCACTGATGGTGATCTACCAACTTTCACTGAAGGTAGAAAGAGAATATATCATAGCATTGTCGTTCACAGACGATGAACTACCAACATTCACTGAGGGTAGAAAAAATATAACAAACACCAACTTTCACTGATGGTGATCTACCAACTTTCACTGAAGGTAGAAAGATAATATATCATAGCACCGCCGTTCACTGATGATGAACTACCAACGTTCATTGAGGGTAGCAAAAAGATAACAAACACCAACTTTCATTGATGGTGATCTACCAACTTTCACTGAAGGTAGAAAGAGAATATATCATAACACTGCCGTTCACTGATGATGAACTACCAACGTTCACTGAGGGTAGCAAAAAGATAACAATCATCGACGTTCACTGCCAATGACCTACCAACTTTCACTGAAGGTAGAAAGAGAAAATACCATAGCACCGCCGTTCACTGACGATGAACTGCCGACATTCACTGAGCGTAGCAAAAAGATAACAAGTTTCCCTAAAATTTTGGCACTTCTCCTAGAAAGGGTCTCAACTTCTTCTTTAACCGAGGCACTTTGCCTGGAAAGAGTAATATGTAAGCTGTCTCAAATAAAGAGACTTCCACTTGTGAAGATTTCACAATGAGTTGTTTCTGCGAATTTAAAAGTCTTGCCATCCACTGGCATAAACTGACGTTGGACTGCAAACTATCCACCTATAGAGGAGATAGCAAAAAAGAGTTACGTCGACTTTTACGGGGAAGCACAAGTTTCTCAAATAAAGAGACCTGCTACTTGTTGTCATGGAGGACTGTAAAAAGAAATGACTTTCTAGGAATAGGAATATGGCTTCCTGGGGATAGGAATATGACTTCCTGGGGAAATTCCATGATATTCCTGCTGAGGAGATAAAGTCTTCTCGTGCAAAATAAATGCACAAACTAAAACTCGAAGCTTTCAGAAATACAAAGTAAATAACGTTGTTGTCGAACAACAGATTCAAACCAGAAATAAATTGGGATGAAACAATCAACCAAAATACATCCTTTGAGAAATATACTCAAGAGGGAAAAATAAATCCATCCAAACAAGGAGCTGTACAGGAAGGATAAAGCAAAAATCTTCCACGAGAGACAACTCCGTGGGGACATTGAGAGAATATACGCTTTCTGCTTAAGGCCAACACTCTGTTGAAGAGAGGACAATGTAACTCTGCAAAACAGGTTGATATGTCAACAAAAAATATTAACAAATGTTAATGAACAATGATTTGCCAATTTTAGCTATGCATGATGTATGTATGAATGTATGAGTGTTATCGTGCGTATGCTGACAAAACAGATATACAACACTGGGAGTAACTAGGAAAAACCAACTCGGGCACGAATAACACTCGGCTAAACCACATCCAGGATGATCATTCCAAGAAAAAGTAAATGCCAACTGAGGAAACAAAACCTACTGCCTGCTTTAGCTTTACCGAGGAGAAACATAATCCAGAAGTAAACAAAACAAAGTGACAAAATAGTACAGATACAGGGATAGAACATCCTTCTTCCGGCTTCATTGGGAAACAAATGTTTTCAAAAGTAACACTTCTATTGAGGATTGCAAAACTAGTCTCAAGTAAAGTAGATGGACACCAAATCATCAAAACATTCATTGGGGAATTCAGGCCTACTTCATTGGGGAGGTTAACACCACATCCTCAAAGGGAAAACCACAATACGTTCTTTACTAGAGAAACCAGGGACTTGCATTCTTCAAGAGTGATTATGGTACCATCTTCTCGGGAAAAAGAACTTCCATTAAACCGAACAAAAACTTCACTGGAGATATCTCGGATTGAAACTTCACATCATGAAAACTCAGAAAAGAGGAGAAATGAATCCAAACATGACCAAGGATACCGGCGTCACGAACCCAATACGATGAATCATCCTGAGTAAACCTTCCCGAGGGGAACAAAAACTTCTTAAGACAAACCAGAGTTTGTCGATTCCTGGGATCACCATTTTTTTGTTGTTGTTGTTGTTTTTTCGCATCACAAATTCTAAAGTAAAAGCAAATTGTAAATTCTTTTTTGAAAAATCGATTTTGTTATTTAATCTATTTGCTTTGAAAGTTATTATCAACAATAAATGGAGTATTTGCAAGCTAAATAAAATAAGGAATACAAAAAATTGGGTAAAAGCTAAAATTTCATTAATAGAATGGTAGTCTGCGAATGGAGAGACTCCATGGATAATTACAAAGTTCGGAAAATGGTAATATATAATGGAAAAGATACATTGAGATACAATGACCATTATCCCCTCTAACAACTTTTGAAATCCCGAGCAGCAGCTTCTGTTGAAGTGTGATGTGAATCCGAGAAGATTGTTGCTCCAATGATCAAGTCTTGTCTGATGTAGTTACTTGCCAAAAAAGTCCGTAACTTTTGCCTAAACTGCCCTTGTGGGTTTTTAGCTTAGCGGGAAATTTATTCTGTTTATGTCTCTAATTTTTCCCTAGACCGTCCTTTCAGGTTTTCGGCCTACCGAGACGCTCTTTTTTTCCTAATCTGCCCTTTTGGGTTTTCAACTTAGCGAGCTGTTCTTTTATTTCTTTAGGCGAAGTATTTCTTGACTGCATCAACATTCATGGGACGTGGAACTCCTCGTCATCCATAGTTTTAAGATTTAATGCACCGCCAGAGAAGGCTTCCTTGACAACATATGGGCCTTCGAAATTGGGAGTCCACTTGCCCCTAGAATCAGCGTTGAAAGACATGATCTTCCTGAGGACGTGGTCGCCTTCTCTGAATTCACGAGGTTTGACCTTCTTATCAAAAGGTTTCTTCATCCTTTTCTGATATAACTGTCCATGACATAAAGCTGTCATCCTCTTCTCTTCGATCATATTCAATTGGTCAAACCGGTTCTGGACCCATTCAGCCTCTGACAACTTGGTTTCCATTATCACACGCAAAGAGGGAATCTCAACCTTGACTGGGAGTACAACTTCTTGTTGAAGTGCAAATAGATGTTCGATATCCATGCAAAGAAAAAGGGAGAATTCCATGCCAATCCTTATAAGTAACGACAATTTTCTGGATAATCTTCTTGATATTCTTATTAGCAGCTTCAGCAACCCTATTCATCTTTGGCCTATACGGAGAGGAATTATGATGGACAATCTTGAATTCTTCACACAGTTCTATCATCATTTTATTGTTCAGATTCGAGCCATTGTCGGTGATAATTCTGCTTGGCACACCATACCGACATATATGATTATTCTTGATGAAACGCACAACCACCTGCTTAGTAACATTAGCATATGAAGCAGCCTCCACCCACTTGGTGAAGTAATCAATTGCTACCAAGATAAAACGGTGTCCATTCGAAGCTTTGGGTTCTATCATCCCAATCATGTCAATACCCCATATAGAGAAAGGCCACGGGAAGGAAATCACATTGAGAAGTGTCGGAGGCACATGGACCTTGTCCGCATAAATCTGGCATTTGTGACACTTCTTTGCAAATTTATAACAATCAGATTCCATTGTCAACCAATAGTAACCTTCCCTTAGCATCTTTTTAGCCATCGAATGTCCATTGGCATGAGTTCCAAATGAACCTTCATGAACCTCATGCATCAACAGGTCTGCTTCATGTCTATACACGCATCTGAGCAAGACCATGTCATAATTTCTTTTATACAACACATTTTCACTGAGGAAGAAACTGCTAGCCAATCTTCTCAGTGTGTTTCTATCTTTCTTCGATGCACCGATCGGGTATTCTTGAGTCTGAAGAAAATGCTTGATATCATGATACCATGGTTTTTCATCTGCTACCTCCTCTGTTGTAAAAACACGAGCGGGCCTATCCAATCTCCGAACCATAATTCAAGGTATATCATTCCAAGTATTCACTTGGTACATAGAAGCCAGAGTTGCCAGAGCATCCGCAATCGGATTTTCATCTCTAGGAATGTGATGGAACTCAACTTTATTGAAAAAGGGTAAAAATATTCTAGCATAATATTTGTAAGGGATCAAGCCAGGGTGACGATTATCCCATTCTCCTTTAATCTGATTTATTACCAAAGCTGAATCACCACACACATCTAGATTTTAATTCTGAGATCAATAGCTTCTTCGATACCCATGATGCTAGCCTCATATTCTGCCATATTATTAGTACAATTGAATGTTAACCTTACAGTAAAAGGAAGGTGCGATCCATGTGGAGTGACAATCACAGCACCAATTCCTTTACCATAAGCATTCACAGCTCCATTAAATATCATATTCCAATGAGATTCAGGGTCAGGACCTTTCTCAGGCAATGGTTCATCACAATCCTTCACTTTCAGGAACATCACATCCTCATCGGGGAATTCATATTCTACAGACTGATGATCCTCCACTGGTTGGTGAGCAAGATAATCTACCAACACACTGCTTTTAATAGCTTTTTAAGTGCGGTATTCGATATCATATTCAGATAGCAACATCTGCCAGCGGCCAATTCTCCCAGTAAGAGCAGGCTTTTCAAAAATGTACTTGATTTGATCCATTTTGGAGATCAACCAAGTAGTATGATTCAACATATACTGCCGCAAACGCTTTGCCGCCCAGGCCAAAGCACAACATGTCTTTTCCAACATGGAATACAACGACTCATAATCAGTGAATTTTTTACTGAGATAATAAATGGCGAACTCCTTCTTCCCTGTTTCATCTTGTTGTCCCAGAATACAACCCATGGAATTATCTAACAATGTCAGATACATAATCAACGGTGTTCCTTCGACAGGAGGGAGAAAGATAGGAGGTTCAAGCAGATATTCTTTAATACTTTCAAATTCCCTTTTGCAGTCATCCGTCCATACACAACCTTGATCTTTCTTTAACAACTTAAAGATCGGTTCACATGTTGCAGTCATGTGGGAAATGAATCTGGAAATATAATTCAAACGCCCGAGGAAACCTCTAACTTGCTTTTCAGTTTTTGGCGCTGGCATCTCTTGAATTTCTTTGACTTTATCAGGGTCAACTTCAATTACTTTCTGGCTAACAATGAAACCCAACAATTTTCCTGATCGAACACCGAAGGTGCATTTATTTGGATTCAAGCGGAGACGATACTTCCTCAAACTCTGAAATAACTTCAACAAATGTTCTACACGCCCTTCTTCAGTCTGGGATTTGGAAATCATATCATCAACATATACTTCGATTTCCTTGTGCATCAGATCATGGAATAGGGTTGTCATAGCCCTCTGGTACGTTGCACCGGCGTTCTTCAACCCGAAGGGCATCACTTTGTAACAGAATGTTCCCTAGGGTGTGATAAACGTTGTTTTTTCCATGTCCTCCGGAGTCATTCTTATTTGATTATACCCGGAAAATCCTTCCATGAACGAGAATACTTTGAATTTTTCTGTGCTATCCACTAACATATCAATGTATGGCAATGGAAAATCATCTTTTGGACTAACTTTACTTAGATCTCTGTAATCTACGCACATGCGGACTTTTCCGTCTTTTTTCGGTATTGGGATAATATTGGAAATCTATTGAGGATACACTAACATCATAAGAAAACCAGCATTAATCTGTTTTAGAACCTACTCTTTGATTTTCACTTCCATATCTGGGTGAGTTCATCTCAACTTTTGTTTAATTGGTGGACACTCTGACTTTAATGGAAAACGGTGCTCTACATTATCTGTATCTAGACCAGGCATATCTTAGTAAGACCAAGCAAAAATATCCACATACTCTTTCAACAGCTCAATCAACCTGCTCTTCATATCAGGATGCATCAATGCTCCAATCTTGGCTTCCTTCAGATATTCTTCTGAACCCAAATTAATCACTTCCACTGGCTCTTTATATGGCTGAATGGTATTTTCCTCGTGCTCAAGAAACCGTGAGACCTATTCTGGAATCTCATCATAATCTTCTTCTTCAGCCCCATACACAGGACATTCAAAGTTGGGAGAGGGTGCAGGGTCATTATATTCAACAGGTTTTTTAATTAATTTGCACATATGATTTATGATTGCTTTTAGAAACTGACACATATAAAAAGTGATCATGAAGATTGAATTTCAGTTATTATTTATTTTGAAAGGGTTTTTTTTCTTTCTTTTTTAATTACCATTTTCCGAGAAAAAGAAGAAAATAAAGACACAATTTGGGAAACAAAGACAACTTTTATTATTGATTTTAAAGGTCACAACAAACAGATAAGACCTACAACATTAATACTTCCACCTTGGGAAGAGTGAAAGCTTTTTCAAAAATATTAACAAAACAAATTACTTTGAAACATGTATGCAAGAGGGAACATCAATGGTGATCCAGTTCTGAACCCTAACTCTGTGCGTCACATGATTCGACATTTCCTGATCTGCTTCATCTTCTACAATGGCATTAATCCCGGAAACAATTGGATGAAGATAACCCCCGCTACGGAAGATGTCTTGATACTTGCTTGCGGCAGACTTCGGCTTCGTGCCCTTACCTTTATCATTCTTCAAAGAGAACCCCAAGCAAGATTTGTTCTTGTTCACATGTGGATCCGCAATATGTCCCCACACTTCACTATGACCCTTACGTACAACCTGTTGCGCATCCTTAAGAGAAACCATGGAATTCTCATTTCCTCTTATATTTTCAATGGATAAGGCTTGGAACTGGGTTCCAACAGCAGCTTCATCCGCCTCCACAATGATGAAAGAGGACAAATGAGATATCAATAATTCTTGTTCCCCATTTATGATCACTACTTTCCCTTCACGTACAAACTTTAGTTTCTGGTGTAAAGTTGAAGTGACAACCCCTGCCTCATGTATCCATGGCCGTCCCAACAAACGGCTATAAGCAGGAACAATGTCCATAACCTGGAAAGTTACCTTAGACAAATATGGTCTTATATGAATAGGCAAGTCCACTTCACCAATAACAAATTTCCTTGATCCATCGAACGCTTTCACAATGATGCCACTCGGGCGCATAGGCGTTCCTTGATATTTCAACTTCATAAGTGTACTCCTCGATATAACATTCATTGTGGATCCCTTATCAATCAGCATATTGGATAGTGAATCATTCTTGCAGTTCATAGAGATATGGAGGGCCAAGTTGTGATTCCTTCCTTCATCTAGTAATTCATCATTGCAGAAACTGAAGTTATTACATGACATAATGTTCCCTATTACACTACTGAATTGGTCTATTGGCATATCATTATCCACAAAAGATTGGTCCAATACCCTCATCAAGGATTCTCTGTGAGCATAAGAGTTCATCAATAAAGCTAAGATATATATTTTTGAAGGAGTTTGCAGTAGCTGATCTACAATTCTGTAGTCCCTCATCTTGATTATCTTTAAAATATCATCCACTTCTTTATCTAACGCAGCCCCACTAGTCTCACCCGTAGCCTTCTTGGGTTCAACATTCTCAGCAATTTTCTTTCCATCACTAATACTTCTTCGAACAACTAGTGCAAACACACGACCGTTGTGGGTCACCCTGCTATTTTCAGCAATATTCCCAACATCAGGCATTGGCTGGATGGGAACTTCCACTCCATCCTCTAAGATTGTACTGTTGTATTTGTAAGGCATAGCCTTATCTTATTTATAGGGGATAGCACCCGACAAACTAATCACCAATGGGGTAATAACTGGCTTGCTATAATATTCAACTTCAATATGAGCGGGTGCCTCAAAATAAGGTACAATGACGTTTACCCCTTCTTCAGCATAATCAATCATTATTGATTCATTTCTAGAAAACAAATCCTCATCTGAGGAGAAACACTCATCTGCAGAGGCATACTCTTCATCCGACCCTTCTTTAGTCAAACAAACCTTAACCATATCAACTTCATGGTAATCATCCCTTTTACTTGTAACCTTGATAATTACATTGTCTAACAACAATTGAACACCCTTCTTCATGATTGAACATCCTCGGGAATCTCGACAGCAAACTCGGCAAGATCCATATTGGTGTTCCACCTGGCCAGCCATATGGTAGAAGGTAGCATGAAATTGTACAAGGTCTTCATTCATATACTCTACATCAAAAATTCTGAATTCTCCAGGACAACCAGAAACCATATTCACCTCCTCTTCATACTCTTCCCTAGGCCTGATTATATAGATTAGGCCCTCATCCATCATCACTTGTAAATCAAGCTTTATCTTATCGCAACCATGTATATCTGTACTGCAAATAGCACAACTGTCATGGTCATGTGTATAGTAGCTAAATTCATAAAGGTCTGCATGCATTTTCACAAAATCTCCTCTAACCAGATTAATATCAAAAATCCGGAAGTCGCCTGGACAACCGGCCACCATATTCACAACATTTACTCCCCCATGCTTGGGTAGAGGATTGTCTTTCACATTAGGTCCCACGTCCTTGAAAGACAGAACACCAGACCTTACCAACTTTTGCACCTCAGTCTTCAAAGGATAACAATTCTCACCATTATGCCCTGGTGCTCCCTAATGAAAAGCACATGTTTGGTCTGCCTTGTAATACTAAGGCAATGGTGATGGTACAACGGGAGGTGGTCGGGTCTGAACCAGCTTCTTCTGAATCAATGCTGGTAGTAACTCTGTATAGCTCATAGAAATAGGGTCATAACTCTCCCTTCTCTGATTATACCCTTGATTCCCCTATTGGGACGGTCTCTGGTAAGCAACGGTAGTTGGAGCGGCACCCACAACTGGAGTAACTGAGGCGACTTGCTGATGACGCTGATAATTCCTTCTAGGAGTATTAACGCTCCTCTTTTGCATAACATCATTTTCATCCCCTTCCTTCTTCTTGGTGAGCCCATAAGATGGTTTCTTCACACCTCTAGAACTTTCACTCTTTGTTAAACGGCCCTCTCTTACAGCCTCCTCTAAGCGGATACGCATTCCTACCATTTCAGTAAAGTCATTTGGTGCACTTGCTACCATCCTCTCGTAGTAGAAAGAACCCAGCATTTTCAAGAAAATCTTAGTCATCTCCTTCTCTTCCATGGGAGGAATCACTTGAGCGGCTACCTCATGCCATCTCTGTGCATACTCTTTGAACGATTCCATGTCTTTCTAAACCATGGCCCTGAGTTGATCACGGTCAGGCGCCATGTCCATGCTGTACTTGTATTGTTTGATGATTGCTTCCCCTAAATCATTGAAAGTATGGATATTGGCGCTGTCCAAACTCATATACCACTTCAGCGCAGCACCGGTCAAACTATCCTGATAAAAGTGAATCAGCAAACGCTGATCATCATTATGGATAGACATTCTCCTCACATACATCACCAGATGAGCACGAGGGCAAGTGTTTCCTTTGTACTTCTCAAACTCCGGGACCTTAAACTTAGCAGGTATCTTAACATTTGGGACCAAGCATAACTCATTCACATTCTTCCCAAATAGCTCTTTTCCCCTGAGGGCCTTCATCTCTCTTTGCATCTTGTCAAACTGCTCTTGAAAATCATCCATTCTGTCATAAAGACCTAAGTCTTCACTCGGTGGAGGGAAAGGACGACACACATCATCATTAACAAACGAAACCATATTCACCGAAGGAGGCGGAACAAGAGTAGCATGCACCACCGGAGGTGCCGGAGTAACAATAGTCTGAACAATTGGAGAATCTTGAGGACCAAGATTGAAACCTTCAGGTGTAAAATTCTCTGGCATTCCCCATGGATAACCTTGAGGCATGTGATTATGAACAACAACTGGAGTAACATATGCGGGAACAGTCGGAGCTTCAGTAGTTGCCCTTGTTGGTTGAGGTTGAACACTCAGTGGCTGATTCTGAGCAGCCACCAGAGCTTCCATCAGAGTAGTCAGATTGTCCATGCCTGCTTTCAAAGGAAAAACCTCCTCACGCAGCTCGCGATTCTCTTGTTCTAAGTTGTCTATCTTCTTTCTGAGATTAGCCCGAGTGTTGTAGTGGTGAGTCAGCTTGCTGAACGAAGTAAAGAAGCTTGGTAAGACACCTGGATATGCATAACAAATTCAAGAAATATGTGCAATATGATGCATGATATGTAATGCACATGATTTTATTTTATTTAATATTTTAAGGGATTTAAAATTTATGGACATATTGCAAATATCAAAGTAATAACGCATTTGAAATACTGAAATTTTTTTATTATAACAACTCCAAAATGGATTAAAAGTTTCAATGATCCCAAGTACAAGATGAAAATAAAATCTAAAACCCTGAGAGGTAAAATGGATGCAGATCACTCTATACGCTGGAGCTTCCTTGTGAGCCTGGCAATATGAGCCTTCAATATCTAGTTTTCTTCTGCATATCTGGTGGCAACCTCCTTCCAATCACCTGAATCAGGAAGTGAGTGATCAACATCTGATTGAGGCTTAGGAGAAAATAAATCCCCCTGTCTCTCCATAGTCTCTACCACTCGAATTTCAAGGATCTCAATCAAGTCATCTTTCTCCTTCGAGTCTGCTCTATAGGAAATCTCTAAAGTTTGGCACTTATTCTTCCAAGCGTCCTTTTTCCCGTTGCACCCTAACCAAAGCAAGCTACAACTCTTCTAGATCATCTAATAAGGGAGAAGTGGTCTTCACAAACAGATCAGACATAGGTGTTTCCCAGGAATACGGCATCTTCAACTGAATAACTCTTGTTTGAACCCACTGAAGATATGAATCCAAAGAAACAGCTGTTGGATTAAAATATCCAGCGTCAACCTTAGGTATTCGAAGGGCTTAACATCCCCCCATGGGAGCCTACACAGGTGTGTTAGGTGGGTCAGGTAGGCCCCTTGTTAGATTCTCTATAAGGAAATAGAGTAGCACCTTGGCTACAAGCAATTGCTTTTAGCTCAGTGGTAAGCTCTTGATCCTACAAGTGGTATCAGAGCAAGGTCATGGGTTCGAATCCTCCCAGCTAACACTGGGGGGGAGATTGTTGGATTAAAATATCCAGCATCAACCTTAGGGATTCAAAGGGCTTAACATCCCCCCATGGGCGCCTACACAGGTGTGTTAGGTGGGTCAGGTAGGCCCCTTGTTAGATTCTCTATAAGGAAATAGAGTAGCACCTTGGCTACAAGCAATTGCTTTTAGCTCAGTGGTAAGCGCTTGATCCTACAACAACACCCCTAGGTCCCAAATCCTTCCTACTCTTCTTATGAATGTGACTCCAGGCCTTCGCAATATTCTCCCTAGCTTCCCTATGGTATTTTCCCTCCTTCAGAAATAAACTACTCAAGTGAATACTATTTGGTTTATCCCTCATTGGATAACCAAGCTGTCATCGTGCAATAACAGGGTTATAGTTAATTCCTCCCTTTGTACCAAGAAAAGGTACATTGGGGAAACTACCACAACTATTAACAATATCTATATCCTGGTAAGCTCGATGATACCAATCAATATCCGAGTGAGTAAGTGCCTTGATCTTAGGAGCCCAACGGGGTTCCTTCTTGACATCCCAAAAAGCATCAGATTGAGGCATATGAGAGATAAACCACCGGTACAACAGAGGCGTGCAACAGAGAATCATCCCCCCATGATAAGAATTCTGAAGATGAATATAGTAATAAGAATCACTCAACAAGGTTGGAACTGGGTTTCCAATCATGAAGATCATGATAGAATTAATGTCAACAAACATGTCCACATTAGGAAATAAGAACAACCCATAAGCAAGTAGAGAAAAGATGGCTTCAAAAGCGACTGTACTCTCCATCTTGGAAAACGAACGTGCTTTCTCCAATTAGAACTGAGCTAGTAATCCTCTAATCCCTCCTTTATTAGTCATATTGGCTTCCATCTCAGACATCCCCAGATGAATCAAAGCAGCAACCTCATGTGGTTTTGGCTCACCCTCCAAACCAGTAAAAGGAACACGATCAGTAACAGGTAAATCCAACAAATAAGAATACTTCTCCAGTGTAGGCATCAACTGATAGTTGGGAAAAGTAAAGAAATGATACATCGGATCATAGAACTGGACCAAGGTCGAGAGAATACCCTCCTTCATCTTCAACTTCATGAGAGGAATAATGGATCCATACTTCTTCCAAAAATCTGTAGAACACTCAATCTCAGGAATTAGACTGATCAACTCATCTATCTTGGGATCCTTGAAACTGTACTTCCCGGTCTTTCTCTTTCCAGAATCCATGGTTAAAAAGTACTTGAGATATTCACAAATGGTCAACCTTTAAATCCCTTGAAATATGATCTCTCCAAAAGATGCTTATGAGTGCATGGATGCATGATGTAGCAATCACACACTAGATCACACATATAGGGTTCATAGGTTCAACTTCACGAGCATGAGGTCGAAGGTACTACCCATAAGGTATTGGTCTAAAAGTTATCACCTTCCGAACAAGGTTCTAGAGGTTCCCAGAGTCTACATCCTTCCTTCGAATATGACCAACTTCCCGATTAACTCGGTAATTAGTAATATTCTCATGAAAAACTCGTTCGTGAGTAGTATCGCATGACAACTGTTTCCGGATTACTCTGTTGTAGCTTATGCACTACACCTAAAAGGACAATATGGGTTAGGTATTCTACGGTCCTCAGCTTCAGCAGGCTCTCAGGTCGAAAGAAGTACGTCTTCCCGATTACTTGGTAAACGACACTACAGTCAAAGGGGCCTCCATTGAGTGGGGGATCTCATGCCTCCTTTTTTGGGATTACTCCCTCAAAGTTAACATGACTATACCGCCCTTCCTATCTTAAAGTTTGCCCAAGTCTGGGTATAGGACTTATGAGTAATCATCGAGCACCCTGAAAACCAGGAAAATCCAGACAAACATATACACAACATATAACACAAAAACAATAATAACACATATACAGATATAAACAAAGATAGGCTCAACCCACTTAAGGATGGACCAGCAAGAGGTCAATCTTTCCCCAGTGAAGTCGCCATTTTTTGTAGCGGTAGAAATATTAAGACTAAGCCATTGGATTGACTAGACTTATACAAATTAAAATAAAAATCACCATCGTGCTTTATTGTTTCCAAAGGAATGGGAAAAGAGCGAATAACCCAAAAAGAAGGGGAAAGATTCAAGGTAAGGGGGTTGGTTATGCAAAAGGAAGGTATTATCACCCTAAACATCTACGGTACTCCACAGGAACCTCTTTGTAAAATCTGTATATTTTGGTTATGAAAAATGTTGTATAAAATAGATGGTGGAGGTGAGAAAAGAAATATATTTATTATTTTTGCACCCGCCACGATTTTGAACCTTTAGTGCCTACGTACCACCTTTTCGTGCAATAGGGGATCAAGGTACACCTAGTTCCCTTTTTTAAAAAAACAAAAAAAAAAACAAATGTGTTGGTTAATTTTATGAGATAAAACATCATCGTCATTGTCCGTGTGGAAAACATACCTACTACACATTATCATGAGAAAGGAGAATTTGCATCATCTCAAAATGGAGGATATGGATTGGATTTTAAAATCAACAATACCTCACTCAACACCCAAGTGGAAAATATCTCTCTTCACTACATATTATAGAAGTATAGGTGTTTACATCACTACAAGGATAGACAAGAGTTCAATCTTTTTTGAGAAAAGTTTAAAGATAAAAAACAAAGTCGCAAAATGGTTTGAAATGAGATTGATTGACTTTTAGTCTTCTCACAAAAAGCATGTCAAAGTATTATTAAGTTTATTGGAGTTTATTTATGAAAATGTTTGAAAATGCATGGACCTAAGTCCAAGTTTATTATGAAAGTGGTTCAAGTTTAAAACAAGGCGGGTTTTCAAAGGGAGGGAGAAGATTTTTGAAATTAAAGAAGATGGGAGGTGAAGAAGAGGCTATCCTAAAGCATAAGGTAAAAGCTAGGTATACTATACAATAATTGACACTATGAGCCAAGATAGAATTCCCATTATTTGGATTGAAACCAAACAAGCAAAAATACTAGACCTCTTGAGAGAACCAAACTTCAAGTGTATTAAATCTTTACAAAAATTGGACAGAGTAACAGTTGTATACGGGTGAATTCAAGATTACAAACAAAGGGTGTAATCACAATAACCTGCACACAAAACAAACAAACAACCCAATGTCTTGAGGTAAACCTCAAGAGCTGCAGACAAAATAATCAGATAAGATCACAAGGTCTCCAATCATAG
Source organism: Vicia faba (assembly GCA_948472305.1). Taxonomy (NCBI): domain Eukaryota; kingdom Viridiplantae; phylum Streptophyta; class Magnoliopsida; order Fabales; family Fabaceae; genus Vicia; species Vicia faba. The sequence goes on along the minus strand of OX451740.1, from coordinate 1,303,696,261 downwards.
GCCAAGGTTTCTAATCCTAAGTCCAAAAATTCCAATGCTCCATAATGCCTTGGGTAGTAACCAAATAGTCCAAGTATCATTAAATATTTTTAAGGTTTATGTTGATTATTAGGTGTCTTCAAAAGAAAAGAAAAGCTCAAGTGAGCAAAATAAAAAATGACTAGAATACAAAGGGGCTCAAGTAAGCAAAGATGAAAAATAACATGAAATGTAAATGCTAAAAGTAAATGGTGCATAAAGTAAAGAGCATAAAATAAAAACACAAAATAAAATCAATTATTAGTGATTAGTGGTTAGTTGGATGATCATCTTGAAACTTTCATTTGGAACTCATTAGAGGATTGGTAGAACCAAAGCCTCCACACAACAAGTTGCATTTTCTTTTTGTCAAGTATATCATCCATTTGGAATCCTTATGAGTATCATTTAATGATCAATGATGTTTAAGTGATCCGCGTTGACCAAATGTGTTGTAGACCCATTAGAGGATTGGTAGAACCAAAGCCTCCATATAATGAATCTCAAGGTTATTGGATCAAAGAGATCAAACTAACATACTTGGGCTTGCAAACATAAATTTGGGCCACAAATGATCATTTATTCGAATCGGGACAAAATTTAGCACTATGTTAAGCAATCGTAAGTGGACTTATATAGAAGTCGCACCTATTTTGAGGCCGCTCAATAGCAATCTATGCACCATTTTTTTTGAGACATGATATAGAGATCATGCTCCAACAACATTTAGTGCAATAAGAAGAGTATGAGATGAAGAGGGATGGGAGAGAATATACAAATCACTTTTGGGTTAAATTTAATCAAACTATTATTAAAATCATTCATCCATTTTTGTGGAGTTAGACTCAACATCATAGATCCAATGATGTTAATAAAGTTCATGATAAACATTTAACCCAAGATCAGCCAGAAAATAATCACAAAATAATATTACACTTTAATATATACAAAAAGGTTTAAAAATAATGTTTAAAAATAGAAATAAAAGAGAAAAAATATCAAATATGTTCAAATTAATCAAGAAATAAAAAGTAAGACCATAGAAAAATCAGAAATGAACTAAAATAATTTTATAAATATTTTGGTAATTTTTAAACAATATCATTGGATCATTCCATAATTTTTTCAGAATTTAAAAATGCATAAAAGTATTTTAAACATTTAAAATAATTCCAATAAAGTGTAAATTTATAAACAATACCAAAACACAAAATTAAATTGTGAAAAAATAAAAAATCAGAAAGAGAATAATCAAAAATATTTTTCATAATATTTTCAGATTTTTTGGACTAAAAATGAATTTTCCATAATTTTTTGAAGTTTAAAACAATTAAATGTAAAAAATTAGAAAAAAAATAAAAGTCAAAATATGTGGACCATTGGATGAGAGTCAAAACGCGTTAGTAATCAAATCCAAGGGATCTGGCGCGTTATGCATATCATGGTCATTAGTGAGTAAAGCACTGAATCAGAAATAAAATTAGAATTCAAAAATAACAAGTGGCGTGCCATCATTGGTTGGAAGATGACACGTTGATCATCTTCAACTTCCAGCAAACGTGAATTATAGGTCTCTCAAACTGTAAAATCAGAAGCTCGGACCTATGCCATTCGCTTCGTCTCTTCAAGACGAAGACAACCACACCCTCGCGCCAAATTTATATAAATTATAGCTCAAGTAATTTGGAAAGAAAGTTTTGAAAAGGGATTTGAAATTTCATGGTCCAAACGTGTTTCCTGTAAGAAGTAAGTGTTGCAACTAGAACCAGGGAAATGAGAGCATCACAATGATATAAAAGTTTTGAAGAATTGATGAAGGAATCTACCTATTGAAGTTGAGTTGTAGAGCTCTGAAACTGGACTTCTATGGAGCAATATAGGGCACGATTCTTGAATGTAATTATATGGTTGGCTTCAGGGAAGACCAAGCAAGGTGAATTGATGAAAAAATTTGATTGAAAAAGGCTTGAGAATGGATTTCGAAGTTGCTGAATTCTGAGTTAGGGAACAAGTTTGGCAGGGTGATTCTGGCTATCCAAGCTTATGAAAACGAATGGGATAGTTCATGTATTTATAGGAGAAGCAAATGGGATCAAAAGGAAGAGTGAATGATGCATTTTGGAGGGAATTCGTGCAAACCTGATGCACGAGTGAAGTGTGATCTAATTTTCACCAAAACTCATCTAATCCTTGTTTTTGAGGTACTAAACAAATCTGGAACTTCACTAAACATGTTTAGAGGCAAAAACGCGTGGAAAACTTGTGATTAGATGCCACATTATGGATTTCAAAATTCTGACTTGGTGAGAAATTCAGTTTCAAAGTGACAACTTCTGACCAATGGCATTCTCAGCTCAAGTTAGGGCATGATTCTTGATGCTTTAGAAAGATGAGGTTTCAAGCTTTGCAATGGAAAAAGAATGGAATCAAATGGATGCTTGAGATGAAAGTTGTGTTGAGTCAAAGTTGAGGAAAAAGGGTTGAGTTTCCATACTTAGAAATATTTCAAAAAAAATTCTTCAAAAGCGACCTATAATGTCTTGCATCTAAACATAGCCTTCCACTTGGAATTTCCTCTTGACCAAAAAATATGGCATGAAATAGATCTCTTGAATGACATTTTGAAACTTGAACCATTCACAATCTCCAAAAATTGAGAAAGTTATGACTTGTTGAAGTTGGCAAAATTTCATAAAATGACCTATAATCTTTAGTATCCTTAAGGCAACTTCCATCCATTTTCTCACTTTGCACATAAAAGAAGGCATAAAGTTCACATCTTCAAGATTAATATGGAAAAATAATGGACTCAGGTGATAAAAATTTACCAAGTTATGATCATTAGAAGTCAAACTTGAGAAATTGGGGGTTCATCTGGAGTACTTTTAATCTTTCTTCATCATCAAGTTTCTTCCACATGAAAACTCCTCGGAATTTTTGAAGTGATTTGTTGATATCCCTTTGAAGAGAAGGATGTCTTTGGAATCACTCAAAAATACTAGAAGATGGGCAAGATATACTCCTTTGAAGTTCAAAACCCTAGCTCCTAGATTAAGAAACATGCCTTGAGGAACTTTGACAATTTTGGACAAACTTCTGGTACCAAAACAAATGCTTTGTAAATATAAATTGTTGAGGATGATAATGAGAACTCATAGCAACCACAACCACTTCCATATCTTGATAATTGAGAGAAATATGCACTTGTGACCAATGGGAACAAGACCTTGTCCAAACATGACTATTTTTCAATCAACCCCTTGTACTTTTGGATCAAATATTGATAACCTGGAAATGTAGTGAACCAAAATAACCTTTCCATGCCATCCCTTCCAAAACAACTTCAATGGTTATGTTTGAACTTCTCAAGCTTCATTGACTAGGTCATGGAAATAAACTCATGAACCCATGGAGCAACTTGTTGAATCTTATTGCCTTTACCTACATGAGTAATAAGCAAGACAATCCAACATTGCATTTCATTAATTAAAAGAAGAAATCATGACAAAAATATTCATGATCACAAAAGAACACAAGTCAATGTGCTTGGTGATTCCTCAAAGAGCAAAGCTAAGTATAGGGAGGGGAACCAAGAATTCTAATGTGATCTTGTTGTGATTAAATCAAAATGATATGATGAAGGGATCTTAGGGGGAAAAATTTGGGTACAACACCTAGTACGCGTCGACTCAAGATATTATGCGTCGACTCATGTAGTCTGATTTTTGGCAGATTCGTTCCAAAGGCTGTAACTTGAGTTTCCGGACTCTGTTTGAGGTGTCGTTTGAAGCGTTGGATAGCTAACGCGATGAACTTAATTCTTAAGGATTCAAATGAATAATAAGAATAATAATACTAGTAACTCAAATTAGGATTAGAGTTAGCTTCCCGCATTAATCGCTATGATGATTTTGGGAAGTGTGATGAGGATAAGATGATTATAGATTACTGCTTGGTTCATAACAGTAAGATTACTAATGATAATAATGTAGTATTATAGAATAATAATATGTAGAGGTTTGTTAACTAGAATTAAGCCTTAGATGATTAACTAATTATAGGCATTATCATGTTGTAGGCCTATGGCCAACATTGAGGGATTGTCATTCTATCGTTGAATTGTTGTTGTGGCTGAGTTGCTGTAAAATTATGTTGATGAATTACGTTGATGAATTATGCGATGATTGATGTTTGTGAATGATGTTGAGATGCCTCTAATAATTGGAAGCTATTGAGATGTAGGATTCTGGCCAACAATGATATGGTGTTAAGATGTTGTTAATTGTGGTTATGGTTACTACATTCATGATTGTGTCGCATACATTGCATATCAAGATGGAGATGATGCTCATTAAGATGGCTTGTATTGGAGAATATTAAGATGAAGGCTTATGCCTTGTTGATGCCTCTATTTATTGGAAATTATTTTTAGATGGGAGTTCTGCTCCAATGGTACCACATGCATTTTCATAGTATAGAGTCGCATTATATGATTGCATAAAGAAGTTGTGTATTGATGCAGTAAATGTGTATATTGTTGGTATTCTATTACGATTATTGTTGTTTATAAGATGAGAAGTGGTGATGTTATGTGATCTAATTTAATATATTATTTATCATATGTTTTATTATATTGTTAGATATCTCACCCCTTCTGTTTGAATGTTACCCTTACATTGGTTACGTGCAGGTATTCCGGAGTGAAGGCGGTATACCTTCAGTAATTCGAGTAGGTGTCATTGCTCTACTACGTAACACTCGGGGGGATGAATGCTTGTTGTTTTTAATTATTGATTATTTTAGTTGTTGAACTTTAATTTGTTGTTGCTAAGTATACATTATTTTGAAGTTGTTGTAATTGTTAGAAGAAGATGTTATTATGATTCCACTGTGTAGATGTTCAAGTTGTTGAATTAAGAGATTAAATTATTATGCTGATGGTTCATCCGAAGTTTTAAAGTGTTATGTATCCACGTTAAATGCAATGTGTTTTTTTAAGTCGAATTTGTGGCCTCCTGATTCAATTGTATGAATTTTTTTAACTCTAATTTACATTTATATTGTCGGGTAGAGTTGGGGTGTTATATTTGGACTTTTCCTACCATTGGCAGCGGACTCAGCAACTGGAAAACTGAAGACGTTATACCAATCTCCTTTAGTGAGTAGTAAATTCTACTTTCTGTTTTATTGCTTTCATGTTTTGGTTGTGTAATTTTAAAACAATAACGTTAAGCCATGTGCCTTGCCCGAGGCACAACAGTCCATTCGTTAGGGTTGTCATTTCATTAACATAACTTCATTCAATAAATCATTGGACGTTTTGCATTCAAATTTTGTGCTCTTTTCTTTTCTTTTATTTCATCACATTCAAAATATTTGTGTTCTTATACACACCCACACAACAAATTGCAGATCCACATCCATTCTAGATCTCATTAATAACAATTCTGCTATTGCCACTTATGACTTTGAGAATCCGATCTACCAAGATAAGGATGAAGGTGAGGAAGATTGTGAAATACCTGGAGAACTTGCCAGATTGTTAGTGCAAGAGGAAAGGCTATACAACCGCATGAAGATCCAGTTGAGGTTGTAAATTTGGGTACTGCATAGGACAAGAAAGAAGTCAAGATAGGTCCCAACCTAGAAGACAGTGTCAAGAATAGATTAATCCATATGTTGCATGATTATATTGAGATCTTTTCTTGGTCGTACGAAAAAATGCCAAGGCTCAATACTGGTATTATGATTCATCGTCTACCGATGAAAGAGGGTTGTTCTCTAATTAAGCAGAAAATTCATCGTATGCATCCTGAAATGTCTAAAAAGATCAAGGCTGAGGTTATAAAGCAATTCAATGCAGGTTTCTTGGCTATTATATCCTATCCTCAGTGGGTTGCGAATTTGGTGAAAGTACCTAAGAAGGATGGCAAAGTGCATATGAGTGTAGACTACCGGGATCTGAACAGGGCAAGCCCTAAAGATGACTTACCGCTTCCACATATTGACGTTCTGGTTGAAAACACCTCTCATCAAAAAGTGTTCTCCTTCATGAACGGCTTCTCAGGATATAATCAGATCAAGATGGCAATTGAAGACATGGAGAAAACTACCTCCATCACTTAATGGGGAACTTTCTGTTACAAGGTTATGCCTTTTGGTTTGAAGAACGCCGTGTTAGAACATAGTTTGATTCTACAACCCTCAATTAGAGTTTTGATGATAACAAAATACAAGAATAAATAAATTGTAAGATTTATATATAAGACATATATGCTACTTAAAATTATGTTTTGTGTTTACAGAAACTCTGATGGAATCAGCATCAGAAGATCAGTATCAACATTAGCATCAGAAGATATGTCAGCATCATAAGATCAAATAACATGTGCTACACGCTGAAGCTTGATGAACAGAATCTGCGCATAAAATACTCTAACTCTGATCAAGATCCTAACCAAGTCATCAGCACTCAGAAGCGTCAGCATAAAGGAAAGAACACTCTGATCATCATTAGCAGAACACTCTGAAGCGTTACTATTCATTCAAGACAGATTAATTACCAACGACTTTATCCAAGACAAGATCTTCTCAAAAAGGAAAGAACGTTATTAGCATTGAAATGGCTTTATAGACAACAACGTATCTCTTCCTAGGATATATAAACAAGTCAGTGTGAGAAAAGAAAAGGCTAATAATCCACGCGCACGCACTCATACAAATTGCTAAGCTTTCCAACCACGCTTACTCTATCGCTCTAGCAAATCCAGTTTTATTCTAAGCTTAATATTGTGTATTATCACAATTGTGATATATATTTTTATTAGAAAACATCAAACACACTTTTGTTCAATTATCTGTAAGAGAATTTCCTTGAGATAAACCGATCTGTGGTTAGACTCAAGAAGGCTTTAACGGTTGTTAAAGTAGTTGTTGTATTCAATTGAATATAGTGGATTAAGACCTCGTTGGAGAGAGGCGAAATCATCTTGACGGGTGGACTGGAGTAGTTTGAGATTAAATGAACCAGGATAAAAATACAGTGTTGTCTGCACATTTGATTTAAGTTTTACAATTTAACCCCCCTTCTTGTGTTTTTCACATCTTCACGCCGACTTAACATATCAGCGTGCTATGCTCGCTTTATTTCATGACATGATCCACCACGAGATAGAGGTCTACATCGACAACATGATAGCCATATCTCAAACTGAAGAAAAACATCTTGACCACCTACAAAAGCTGTTTGAGAGACTAAATAAGTACAAGCTGAGGTTGAATCCAAACAAGTGCACCTTTGGGGTGAGAACCGGTAAACTCCTAGGTTTTGTCATCTGTGGTAAAGGAATTGAATTTGATCCTGCTAAAGTCAAATCCATTCAAGAAATTCCAGCTCCCCGTATTGAGAAGGAAGTCAGAGGTTTCTTGGGACGACTAAATTATATTGCCAGATTTATTTCTCATTTGACCACTACTTATGAGTCGATCTTTAAGTTTCTGAAGAAAGATCAGGTAGTGAAACGGAACGATGATTTCCAGATAGCCTTTGACAAAATCAAGGAGTACCTCCAAGAACCTATGATTCTAATTCTGCCAGTTGAAAGAAGACCTCTGATTATGTACCTAACAGTGTTAGAGAAATCAATGGGGGTTTGTATTGGGGCAGCATGACGAGTCTGGTCAAAAAGAGCATGCAATATACTACCTTAGAAAAAAATTTACCGACTGTGAAACAAGATAATCACTGCTCGAGAAAACTTGTTGTGCTTTGGCATGGGCTGCTTGTCGACTAAGACATTATATGTTGACTCATACCACTTTGTTGATCTCTAAAATGGATCCCATGAAGTACATATTCGAGAAACCCGCTCTATCCGGAAGAATAGCAAGATGGAAAATGGTCTTGACAAAATAAGACATTCAGTACACCACTCAGAAGGAAATCAAAGGAAATGTACTGGAAGATCATTTGGCTCACCAAGTTGTAGACGACTATCAGTCTATGAGTTTCGAGTTCCCGGATGAGAATATCATGCTAGTTACAGCTTGTGAAGAACCTGGACTGTATGAAACACCTGAGCCGGGATACCGATGGACTATAGTTTTAGATGGAGCTTCCAACGCGCTTGGAAATGGAATTGGTGATGTAGTTATCTCTCCCAAGGGTTTCCATACGTTGTTTACCGCTAGATTATGCTTTGATTGTACCAACAACATGGAAAAATATGAAGCGTGCATCATGGGTATCAAAGCTTCTATTGATATGAGAATCAAATTCTCGAATATGTATGGGGACTCATCCCTAGTGATTATTCAGATTAAGGGAGAATGGGATACGAAGCACCCGAATCTCATTCCTTACCGAGAGCACGTGTTGACCTTAATCTCGTACTTTAAGGAAATCACTTTTGGGCACATTCCACGAGAAGAGAATCAGTTGGAAGACGCATTAGAAACTATGTCGTCTATGTTCAAGGTCACATGGGACAACGAAGCTCCTCAAATTACCATTAGGATACTAGACGGACCGGCACACTGCTACAAAGTTGACATTGATGGAGTGTAGGAAAAACATTGGTTTCTCGAAGTGAAGAGATACCTTGAGGCTCAAGAGTACCCCGAGGGAGCATCTATCAATGACAAGGAATTTCTATGGAGGTTCTCTGCCAAGTTCTTTCTAAGAAACGAAATTTTGTAGAAGCGCAACCATGATTTGACTCTGCTTCGCTTCGTAGACAAGAGGGAAGCGGAGAAAATTATGGAGGATATGCATGGAGGAATTTTTGGTACTCACTCCAGTGGGCACACGATGGCTAAAAAGATTCTGAGAGAGGGTTATTATTGGTCGACTATGGAAACTGATTTCCATCATCATTCCTGAACCTGTCATAAATGCCAAATTTATGCTGACAAAAGATACGTGCCTCTGGTTCCTCTGAATGTCTTAACTTCTCCTTGGCCATTTGCAATGTGGTGCATTGATATGATTGGAGAGATTAATCCTACTTCTTCCAATGGGCATCATTTCATCCCCGTCGCCATTGATTACTTCACGAAGTGGGTTGAAGTAGCCTCGTTTGCCTCCGTCAACAAGAAAGTTGTGGCTCGGTTCATCAAGCATAACCTTATCTATCGGTATGGCATCCCCAAAAGGATTATAATGGACAATGGTATTAATCTTAACAATATTATGATCACGGAACTCTGCATGCAATTCAAAATTAAGCACCACAATTCTTCACTATATCGACCAAAGATGAATGGCGTAGTGGAAGATTCCAATAAGAATATCAAGAAGATCTTGTAGAAGATGACAGTGACACATAAATATTGGCATGAGATGTTACCATTTGCTCTTCATGGCTATCACAGTTCAGTATAGAAATCAACTAGGGCAACCTCATTCTCTCTAGTCTACAGTGAGGAAGTCGTCTTACCTGTCGAAGTTTGGATTCCTTCTCTAAGGATTAAGAAAGACGTAGGTTTAGACAAAGACGAGTGGATTCAGACTCGACTGGACCAGATAAATCTGATTGATGAGGAAAGACTTGCGGTTGTTTGTTATGGGAAGATGTACCAGAAGTGTATGATCAAAGCTTTCAACAAGAAGGTCAAACATCGGGTATATCAGGCTAACGACTTGGTAATAAAGCGCATCATCTTACCACAAGGTGATCCCAGGGGAAAATGGAATCCCATATACAAAGGGACATTTGGAATCAAGAAGATATTTTCAGGCGGTGCTATGATTCTTACCACCATGGACGGTGAATATTTTCCACACACTGTGAATGCGGACATATAGTGGATTAAGACCTCGTTGGAGAGAGGCGAAATCACCTTGACGGGTGGACTAGAGTAGTTTGAGATTAAACGAACCAAGATAAAAATACAGTTTTATCTGTACATTTGATTTAAGTTTTACAATTCAAGCCCCCTTCTTGTGTTTTTCACATCTTCAATTAGCATCAGAGCGCCTGGTTCTGAGCTTATAACACTTAACCGTGTCAGTACAAGATCCAGTGTCAGAAAAACACAATGGAAGGACCACATCAAAACATCAGCAATGACAATAATGAAGAAAGAGACAGATTCAATGGAAAACCTCCATTCTTTGATGGAGAGAACTTTGACTACTGGAAAGACAGAATTGAAAGTTTCTTTCTAGCCCAAGATGCTGATCTGTGGGACATGGTGACTGATGGATACACACACCTAGTGGATGGAAGTGGTCAGAAGATTGACAGGAAAGCAATGCCTGATCAGCAAAAGCGTTACTTCAGAAATCATCACAAGGCTAGAACAATTCTTCTCAGCGCCATCTCTTATTCTGAATATGAAAAGATATCAAACAGAGACAGTGCAAAGAATATGTTTGACTCTCTGAGAATGACGCATGAAGGCAACATTAAAGTCAAAGAAACCAAAGCTCTTGCTCTCATTCAGAAGTATGAGGCATTCAAGATGGAAGAGAGTGAATCAATAGAGACTATGTTCTCAAGATTTCAAATTCTGGTTGCTGGTCTCAAAGTTCTTGACAAAGGGTATTCCACTGCTGGTTATATTAAGAAGATCATCAGAAGCATGCCAAAACAGTGGAGGCCAATGGTCACAGCGCTTAAGCTAGCCAAGTATCTCAACAAAATCTCTATGGAGGAACTTGTCAGCTCCCTCAGAAGTTACGAGATAGAGCTAGAAGCAGATGAACCTCAAAAGCAAGGTAAGCCATTAGCTTTAAAATCTAACAGAAAATCTGACTCCAAAGTTTTGCAGGCTGTAGAAGAAACCTCTGATGGGTCCTCATCATAAGAAGATGAATTGTCTCTCCTCTCCAGAAGGGTGAACCAACTGTGGAAGCAGATGCAAAGGAAGTTCAGGAATCCCGGAAGATCATAGAATCAGAATGAATCCTTCTCTAGATACAGAAGGTCGGAATCCTCCTCTGGACACAAAAGATGTGAAGGCTCTTCAGGAAGCAGAAAGCCAAACAACAAAGACAGCATCTGCTATGAATGTAACGAGCAAGGGCACTACAAAAGTGATTTCCCAAAGCTTCAGAAGGAAAAGCCCAAAAAGAAGTTTGGCAAGGAAAAGAAGAAAAGTCTCATGGCTACATGGGATGATTCAGACACATATGGAGCTGACTCAGAATCAGATGATGAAAGAGAAAACACAGCTCTCATGGCAAACATAACAGAAGACAGTGAAGCTTCTGAATCAGACTCTGAATCAGATACAGAAGAGGTATTTCCTGACTTTGCTATAAACTTTACTAAGGCTGAACTAGCTGAAAGCCTTAATGAAATTCTGGAAAGATATCAGCAGATCAGAGTCAAATTCAGAAACCTGAAAAGGAATCTTGCTTCTGACTCTGATAAGACTGAGAGTCTCAAATTGGAGAATTATGAGTTAAAAGATAAAATTTCAAAATTAGAAAACCAATTGCAAAACTCTCAGAAGGAAACAATCCCTGAAACTCCCAGTAGTGCTGATGAGATCATTAAAGAGTATGATCACATCTTTCAGAAGTTTCTAGCTAAAAACATAGATAGAAGCAAAATGCCTTCAATGATCTATGGAGTTAGCAGAAATGACAGAAAAGGGATAGGATATCAAGGTAAGGTACCTACACCAAAAAATGCCATGGATTTAGTTATAAAACATACTCCACTTGATTCACACTTCATATATGGGAACATACATGACATCAAATATACTAGTAGTAATTATTCTGTCAAACCAAAATTCAACCAGAGTTTTGGTAAAACTAACAAATCAGGACCCAAGAAAATATGGGTACCTAATGATAAAATAATACATGTGGCAGATCTCTTTAGCAGCAAAGCAGAAACACCATTCATGGTACCTAGACTCTGGCTGCTCACGACACATGACGGGAAGAAGGCATATGTTCCAAAGCCTGGAACTTAAGCCTAGAGGCCACGTAGGCTTTGGAGTCAATCAGAGGGGAAAGATCATTGGCTCTGGAACAATAGGTAATGGAAATCTTCCCTCTATAAGTAATGTGTTATTAGTAGATGGATTAATGCATAACCTGTTATCCATAAGTCAACTAAGTGATAACGGTTATGATATAATCTTTAATCAAAATTCATGCAAAGCTGTTAGTCAGAAAGATGGGATTATCCTATTTAACAGAAAGAGGAGAAACAACATTTATAAAATAAAACTTTCTGAACTAAAAAGTCAGAAAGTAAAGTGTCTTCTGTTTGTTAACAACGAGAAATGGATCTGGCACAGAAGATTGGGACATGTTAGTATGAGAAGAATATCTCAGATTAACAAACTCAATCTGGTCAGAGGACTTCCTAACCTGAAGTTCAATTCAGATGCTCTGTGTGAAGCATGTCAGAAAGGAAAGTTTGCAAAACGAGCTTTCAAATCTAAAAACGTTGTTTCCACCTCTAAGCCATTAGACCTTATGCACATTGACTTATTTGGACCAGTTAAAACTACTTCAGTCAGTGTCAAGAAGTATGGGTTAGTAATCGTAGATGACTATAGCAGATGGACATGGGTAAAGTTCTTAAGACACAAGGACGAGTCACACTCTGTGTTTGTCACCTTCTGCAACCAAGTTCAGAATGAAAAGGATCTTAGAATCATCAAAGTCAGAAGTGATCATGGTGGAGAGTTTGAAAACAAAGATTTTGAGTCATTCTTTAATGACAAAGGCATTCTGCATGATTTCTCTTGTCCTAGAACTCCCCAGCAAAATGGAGTTGTAGAACGAAAGAACAGAATATTGCAAGAAATGGCCAGAACCATGATCAACGAGACTAACGTTGCTAAGATCTTCTGGGTAGAGGCAATAAACACAGCGTGTTACATTTAGAATAGAATCTCCATAAGACCTATTCTGGAAAAGACTCCATATGAATTGTGTTAGAACAAAAAGCCCAACATTTCTTATTTTCATCCATTTGGATGTACTTGCTTTATTTTGAATACAAAAAATTATTTGAACAAGTTTGACTCTAAAGCACAAAAGTGTATTATGTTAGGATACTCTGAACGCTCAAGAGGGTACAGAGTATACAATACAGAAACACAGATTGTGGAAGAATCAATCAGTGTTCGTTTTGATGATAAGCTTGACTCTCAAAAGTCAAAGCAGAATGAAGTATTTGCTGGTATGGAAGTTGAATTCACAGGTACTGAAGACAAGTCATCAGAAGCTCTTAACAGAGACTCTCCCTCAACATCAGAAATAGGCACTGCAAGAAATCCAACACCTTTTGTTGATCAACTTCAGAAAAGACCATCCAGAAGCAGCATGGATCACCCAGAAGAAACAATCTTAGGAAGAAAGGAAGATCCTATCAGAACAAGAGCTAGCTTCAGAAACTCTGAAGAATCCCTCATAGGACTTGTTTCTCTAATTGAACCATCAACAATTGATGAAGCACTTCTGGACAATGACTGGATTCTAGCAATGCAAGAGGAGCTAAATCAATTCACAAGAAATGACGTATGGGATCTAGTTCCTAAACCAAAAGGATTCAACGTCATTGGAACAAAATGGGTGTTCAGAAACAAACTGAACGAACAAGGTGAAGTAATCAGAAACAAGGCACGATTGGTAGAACAAGGTTATAGTCAGCAAGAGGGGATAGACTATACAGAAACCTTCGCTCCAGTCGCCAGGTTAGAATCTATCAGACTCTTAATCTCATTTGCTGTTAATAAAGGCATCACTCTGTATCAGATGGATGTTAAGAGTGCATTCTTAAATGGCTATATAGAAGAAGAGGTATATGTGCACCAACCCCCTGGTTTTGAAAGTTCAAAAAATCCAGAATATGTTTTCAAACTAAAGAAGTCACTCTATGGTCTGAAACAAGCTCCCAGAGCTTGGTATGAAAGACTAAGTAACTTCCTGTTAGAAAAGGAATTCACCAGAGGGAAAGTGGACACAACTCTATTATGTAAGACAGTTAAGAATGACATTTTAGTATGTTAGATTTATGTTGATGACATCATATTTGGATCTACTAAACCTTCTATGGGAAGAAAGTTTGCTAAGTGTATGCAGGCATAATTTGAGATGAGCCTAATGGGGGAACTGAAATTCTTTTTGGGCATTTAGATTAATCAAACCCCAGAAGGAACTTACATTCATCAGAGAAAATATGTCAGAGAACTTCTGAAGAAATTTGATCTCTCGGAATGTAAGCCATCAAAGATTCCAATGCATCCCACGTGCATTCTGGAAAGAGAAGAGGTAAGTAAAAAGGTAGAACATAAGGTCTACAGAGGTATGATTGGTTCTCTTCTCTATCTGACGGCTTCAAGGCCTGACATTTTATTCAGTGTATGCATTTGTGCTAGATTCCAATCAGATCCTAGAGAATCTCACTTAACAACAGTTAAGAGAATTTTCAAGTATCTGAAAGATACTACTAATTTGGGTTTGTTTTATAGAAAATCAAGTGATTACAGCTTAGTAGGATACTATGATGCTGATTTTGCTGGAGACAGAGTAGAGCGTAAAAGCACTTCTGGGAGCTGCCAATTTCTGGGAGAAAATCTGATCTCTTGGTCCAGCAAAAGACAATCCACAATTGCTCTATCAACATCAGAAGCTGAATACATAGCAGCAGCTGGATGCAGCACACAAATGCTCTGGATGAAAAGTCAACTTGAGGACTTCCAGATATTTGAGAGTAACATTCATATCCCCTGTGACAATACTTCTGCTATTTGTCTTAGTAAAAATCCAATTTTACATTCTAGGGCTAAGCATATAGAAATAAAACATCATTTTATTAGGGACTATATTCAGAAAGGGATTTTAAATTTTAAATTTATTAACACAGACCATCAATGGGCTGATATTTTTACAAAACCACTTTCTGAAGATAGGTTCAACTTCATTCTGAAACATCTCAGCATGAAGCTCTATCCAGAATAAAATTGTTTTGATTCCATATATTAACCTTCAGAACTTTGTTTATTTTTCTGTGAACTACTGATCAATCTTCTTTCAGAACATTAGAAGTGCAGATTGTATCAGAATTTATCCATGAAGATCTGAGCGCTTCATATCAAGGATAGAAAAGTGTTGTTCACTCAAGAAAACAAGTGTCATCCAGTCATCAGCTATTTTCTGAGGTTGAACACGCGTTCACGTTTCTGAAAAGGCAAAGCGCTGATTGGATGCATTGAGACACATGTCATGGGTAACAGTTCCAAATATCTTTCCGAATCCCCTAAAATCAGCTATCATTAAATGCTAATAATCATTATTAATTTCTCTCTCTTAATGTTTATGTTTTCAAAACGTTTTTAGAAATCTATTTAAACACACTTCACACCATTTACACGTTTTACCTTCACATTAATTTTCTCTGAATATTTCTGATTTCAGTGTTCTTACTTTCTCAAAAATCCTTTTAATCTTTTTCATAAAAACCTCGTGTGAACATGGCTTCTTCCAGCATTCCTACTTCAGGTTCCCAGAAAACTGTTTCATCTGAACAATATGAAGTACCCTTCAGAACGCTTCTAACACCAGTCAAAAACCTAGAGGTTCTGTCAGAATTAATCGTGGATTTCAACAGTCTCTGGGAAAATGGGTTTAATCTATCTGAAGAGGTTAAAGCTCAAGGTTGGGAAAAGTATTTTGACAGGCTGGTGGGTCCAACATTTCCTATTCTGGTAAAGGAATTTTGGATTCACGCTTCTTCTTAAAATCATCAAGTCACGTCTTACATCATGAGGAAGAAGATTGTTATTACTGAAGACCTGATTGCAAGACTCATATGGTACAATGGTGGTGGTGTTCGTTGCATTGATATGGCAGAAAGGTGTGCAGATGCTGCCCTAATTGCAAGGGAAATATTTACTCTAGGGGTTCCCTCCAGCAAGATAAGGGATTTGAAAGACAAACACATAATTTGGGCCAAGATCATTCTGGTCTTCTTCAACCACAGGAAGCCTACCAGCTCTCCTGATTACATTAATATTGATCAGCAGTTTCTGATCTATTTCATCTCTCAGAAGGTCAAGATAAGTCTGGCTCACCTTCTGTTCAACCATCTCATAACAAGTGTTAAAGAAACAAGAGAAGGGGAACGAACAAAAAGGGATTGGATACCCTTAGGAAGACTGATATCAGATATTCTAACAGAGAATAGGCTGATTGATCATCTGACAGAGGCTCAAGAAATCATCACTCTGGAACCTAGTGTTGGCAAACAGCTGAATGCCAAAAATATGAAGAAAATGAAGTTGATAGAGAACATTAAGAAGGAGCCCAGCGTCACTCCTTTTGCTGAAATCTCCAGCAGAAGAGTCCCTCTAGACAACTTCCCTCTGTTCTCAGAAATTGACTCCAAACCTGAAATAATTCTGAGATGTCTAGATGCTTGTAAAGCTGATGGTACAACACCAAATCTGAATATTCAAGATCTTTAGTAGAAGGCTCCAGAGGTTGTTCTGAAGAAGATAAAGAAAAGAAAAGCTATTGCAGAAGGATCATCTCAGCAGACTCCTAAGAAGAGAGGTAATCCTTCTTCTGTAACTGTTTTAGATTCAACTGTTGTATCAACATCCATTCCAATTCCAACTCCATGTGAAAACCCAACACCTCAAACTTTTGATGATTTTGACATTGAATTTGACCCTTATGAATCATTAACCCTCAGAAGATCTCGCTCCCAACCACAAAATCCAAATACTGAAGCCATACCAGAACAAGAACTTGAAAAAGTTCTTTCTGATATAGACCAACACACTTCTGCTCCCGAAACAGATAATCCAAATCCAAACACAGAAGCACAACCAGAAATACCCCTCTCACCGATACCAGAAATTCCACTCTCTCCAGAACCAGAAATCCCACAACCTTCATCTCCTCAACCAGAAATTAATCCACCCTCTCCTCAACCTGCACAATCTCCCAACCTGAGACTCAAAACTCTGAGGCTCAACCCTCTGAATCTCCTGAACCACAACCTTTGGCTATTCAATTACCCTCTGGCACCATTGTGAATATTCCTCAACTTCCCTCTTCACCAGAAATAACTCCACCAAATTCCCCATCAAGTCCAATCATAATTCCTGACTCTCCCACTCCCTCACCTAGAAAAAATTCAGATGACCACAGCAAGACTGTCCTTGACTTAACAATCCTTGAACGCCTTGCTGTAATAACCAACAAAACTGCTATCCCAAAACCAAAACATCCAGATGTTGGTTCCAACATATTGAACTTTGAAATAGAAATACAGAAGTGGATCACTTCTTTGAAACAAGCAAGTCTGGAACTGGTTGATCCTGCTGCATCATACTACCTATGGACAAAGTTCAGAAGATGGGTATGCTCTGAAACCTTTAAGTTGCAAGAACAGAGCTATGGACAAGCTCAACAGAATTTCAGCAATCTGCTGAAGGAAATTGAAGGTCCAGTTCTGAGCAAGCTGCTTAAGAAAGAAGTTCTCCCGCTGGACAATGCTCCTTGGTCTGAATACCGTCAACCAGAGTCAGAAGAACAGATGATTCCAACTGAAGAACAGGGTCATGAAGAAGATACTGCAGAAATCTCTGAGAAGCAACCTGTTTCTAAAGATCCTCAAGCTTCCTCCCTTGACAGACAGACTCTTGAAGACTTGAAAAGATCTGATATGCTGATGAATGAAAGAATGGATAAGCAGGACACCAAGATTGATGCTATAGCCAGCATGTTATCTCAGCAACAGGAAACCAGCACCCAAATCAAGAGCATGTTGGAAGCTCTGTTCACACGACTTCCTCCTCCCTCTTAGAATTTCCTTGTTGTTTTTATAACTTGTTTATCTGTAATATTTTTACATGTTCTGAACTTATCATTGCTTCTGTTTTTAATATAAACGCATTTAAAGCTATGATCATTTTAGCTCTGATTATTTGTGCTTTTTGATAACTGACAAAAAGGGGGAGAAAGAATGATATTTTTCAATAACGGATTACTGAGACATAAGTCTCAAACATTCTAACATTCTGATATATTTGAATTTCTTTTCTTCTGAAAAGCTTACAGGTACAAAACTCTGATGAATCTGATGAACTCTGATACGGTAAAGTTCTGATGCTCAAGGTCTCATGGAATTAAAAGGAAGTAATCAACTCAGGGGGAGTTTTCTCTTCTTATCTCTGATACCTTTATTCGTTATTTGTTCATCTCTGATACCTTTTATTCGTTATTTGTTCATCTTTGGTACCTTTTATTCTTTATCTTTAATCTCTGATACCTTTTATTCTTTAATTTTAATTGAAAAAATCTGGTTTTTGTCATCATCAAAAAGGGGGAGATTGTTAGAACAAAGTTTGATTCTACAACCCTCAATTAGAGTTTTGATGATAACAAAATACAAGAATAAATAAATTCAAAGATTTATATATAAGACATATATGCTACTTAAAATTATGTTTTGTGTTTACAGAAACTC
Source organism: Vicia faba (assembly GCA_948472305.1). Classification (NCBI taxonomy): domain Eukaryota; kingdom Viridiplantae; phylum Streptophyta; class Magnoliopsida; order Fabales; family Fabaceae; genus Vicia; species Vicia faba. The sequence goes on along the minus strand of OX451740.1, from coordinate 1,303,677,791 downwards.
TGATAGAATCAGCATCAGAAGATCAGTATCAACATTAGCATCAGAAGATATGTCAGCATCAGAAGATCAAATAACATGTGCTACATGCTGAAGCCTGATGAACATAATCTGCGAATAAAATACTCTGACTCTGATCAAGATCCTAACCAAGTCATCAGCACTCAGAAGCGTCAGCATAAAGGAAAGAACACTCTGATTATCATTAGCAGAACACTCTGAAGCGTTACTATGCATTCAAGACAGATTAATTACCAGTGGCTTTATCCAAGACAAGATATTCTAAAAAAGGAAAGAACCTTATTAGCATTGAAATGGCTTTATGGACAACAACATATCTCTTCCTAGGCTATATAAACAAGTCATTGTGAGAAAAGAAAAGGCTAATAATCCACGCGCACACACTCATACAAATTGCTAAGCTTTCCAACCACGCTTACTTTATTGCTCTAGCAAATCCAGTTTTATTCTAAGCTTAATATTGTGTATTATCACAGTTGTGATATATAGTTTTATTAGAAAACATCAAACACACTTTTGTTCAATTATCTGTAAGAGAGTTTCCTTGAGATAAATCGGTATGTGGTTACACTCAAGAAGGCTTTAACGGTTGTTAAAGTAGTTGTTGTATTCAGTTGAATATAGTGGATTAAGACCTCGTTGGAGAGAGGCGAAATCACCTTGACGGGTGGACTGGAGTAGTTTGAGATCAAACGAACCAGTATAAAAATACAGTGTTGTTTGCACATTTGATTTAAGTTTTACAATTCAACCCCCCCTTCTTGTGTTTTTCACATCTTCACGCCGACTTAACATATCAGCGTGCTATGCTAGCTTTATTTCATGACATTATTCACCACGAGATAGAGGTCTATCTTGACAACATGATAGCCAGATCTCAGACTGAAGAAAAACATCTTGACCACCTACACAAGCTGTTTGAGAGACTAAAGAAGTACAAGCTGAGGTTGAATCCAAACAAGTGCACATTTGGGGTGAGAACCGGTAAACTCCTAGGTTTTGTCATCTGTGGTAAAGGTATTGAAGTTGATCCTGCTAAAGTCAAATCCATTCAAGAAATTCCAGCTCCCCGTATTGAGAAGGAAGTCAGAGGTTTCTTGGGACGACTAAATTATATGCCAAATTTATTTCTCATTTGACCACTACTTGTGAGTCGATCTTTAAGTTTCTGAAGAAAGATCAGGTAGTGAAACGGAACGATGATTTCTAAATAGCCTTTGACAAAATAAAGGAGTACCTCCAAGAACCTCTGATTCTAATTCTGCCAGTTGAAAGAAGACCTCTGATCATGTACCTAACAGTGTTAGAGAAATCAATGGGGGTTTGTATTGGGGCAGCATGACGAGTCTGGTCAAAAAGAGCATGCAATATACTACCTTAGAAAAAAGTTTACCGACTGTGAAACAAGATAATCACTGCTCGAGAAAACTTGTTGTGCTTTGGCATGGGCTGCTCGTCGACTAAGACAGTATATGTTGACTCATACCACTTTGTTGATCTCTAAAATGGATCCCATGAAGTACATATTCGAGAAACCCACTCTCTCCGGAAGAATAGCAAGATGGAAAATGGTCTTGACATAATAAGACATTCAGTACACCACTCAGAAGGAAATCAAAGGAAGTGTACTGGAAGATCATTTGGCTCACCAAGTTGTAGATGACTATCAGTCTATGAGTTTCGAGTTCCCGGACGAGAATACCATGCTAGTTACAGCTTGTGAAGAACCTGGACCGTGTGAAACACCTGAGCCGGGATACCGATGGACTATAGTTTTCGATGGAGATTCCAACGCGCTTGGAAATGGAATTGGTGTTGTAGTTATCTCTCCCAAGGGTTTCCATACGTTGTTTACCGCTAGATTATGCTTTGATTGTACCAACAACATGGAAAAATATGAAGCGTGCATCATGGGTATCAAAGCTTCTATTGATATGAGAATCAAATTCTCGAATATGTACGGGGACTAATCCCTAGTGATTAGTCAGATTAAGGGAGAATGGGATATGAAGCACCCAAATCTCATTCCTTACCGAGAGCACGTGTTGACCTTAATCTCGTACTTTAAGGAAATCACTTTTGGGCACATTCCACGAGAAAAGAATCAGTTGGAAGACGCATTAGAAACTATGTCGTCTATGTTCAAGGTCACATGGGACAACGAAGCTCTTCAAATTACCATTAGGAGACTAGACGAACCGACACACTGCTACAAATTTGACATTGATGGAGTATAGGAAAAACCTTGGTTTCTCGAAGTGAAGAGATACCTTGAGGCTCAAGAGTACCCCGAGGGAGCATCTATCAATGACAAGGAATTTCTACGGAGGTTCTCTGCCAAGTTCTTTCTAAGAAACGAAATTTTGTAGAAGCGCAACCACGATTTGACTCTGCTTCGCTGTGTAGACAAGAGGGAAGCGAAGAAAATTATGGAGGATATGCACGAAGGAATTTTTCGTACTCACTCCAGTGGGGACACGATGGCTAAAAATATTCTGAGAGCGGGTTATTATTGGTCGACTATGGAAACTGATTTCCATCATCATTCCTGAACCTGTCATAAATGCCAAATTTATGCTGACAAAAGATACGTGCCTCTGGTTCCTCTGAATGTCTTGACTTCTTCTTGGCCATTTGCAATGTGGTGCATTGATATGATTGGAGAGATTAATCCTACTTCTTCCAATGGGAATCATTTCATCCCCGTCGCCAATGATTACTTCACGAAGTGGGTTAAAGTAGCCTCGTTTGCCTTCGTTAACAAGAAAGTTGTGGCTCGGTTCATCAAGCATAACCTTATCTATCGGTATGGCATCCCCAAAAGGATTATAACGGACAATGGTATTAATCTTAACAATATTATGATCACGGAACTCTACATGCAATTCAAAATTAAGACCACAATTCTTCTTTGTATCGACCAAAGATGAATGGCATAGTGGAAGCTTCCAATAAGAATATCAAGAAGATCTTGTAGAAGATGACAGTGACACATAAATATTGGCATGAGATGTTACCATTTTCTCTTCATGGCTATCACATTTCAGTATAGAAATCAACTAGGGCAACCTCATTCTCTCTAGTCTACAGTGTAGAAGTCGTCTTACCAGTCGAAGTTTTGATTCCTTCTCTAAGGATTAAGAAAGACGTAGGTTTAGACAAAGACGAGTGGATTCAGAATCGACTGGACCAGATAAATCTGATTGATGAGGAAAGACTTGCGGTTGTTTGTCATGGGAAGATGTACCATAAGTGTATGATCAAAGCTTTCAACAAGCAGGTCAAACATCGGGTATATCAGGCTAACGACTTGGTAATAAAGCGTATCATCTTACCACAAGGTGATCCCAGGGGAAAATGGAATCCCATATACAAAGGGCCATTTGTAATCAAGAAGATATTTTCAGACGGTGCTATGATTCTTACCACCATGGACGGTGAAGATTTTCCACACAGTGTGAATGCAGACATAGTCAAAACATACTACGCATGAAAGTGACCCGCTAGGTTGACTGGCCTAGGAAAAAATAAGGGCATCACACTGAAACAAAAGGGTTCCGGCAAAAATTAGGGATATATATAAATTTTATACACCCGGCAAGTCGAAAACCTGAAAGGGTGGCTTGGGAAAAAAAGGGTATCCTGGTGGACTGAAAACTCGAAAGGGAGGTCCAGGAAAAAGTTAGGGATTAAAGCGTACAACTATGTCTCTGGATCATCAACCTACATTAAGCTTTATTATCGATGTCAAGTTTAAATGGTACTGATCAATTCAGTCAACTTCTTCCGATAATAAGGGATGAGATGCTTGAAGATATAAGGGCAATACTAGAGTTGAAACTCGATGAGATCACTTACACATAGTTGTTTTTCCTTGTTTTCTTTGTATTCTCTTTTATGACGATTTCCTCTTGCTAGGAATTCTGTCTCCTTTGTACAAAACCGCCTGTTTATAGGCAAACTTTCAATGCAGATATAATTCAAAATTCAAAGTTGTTTTACTTTTTCTGCTTTGTTTGCAAAAACGTCCAATGACTAAATTGAATGAACATATGCATATGAATAGGATTACTATTAACAAATATGTGCATATAGACAGGAGTAAGCATTTACTATAGACTCTAGGAGTTGGGATAGCATTCAAGTTGTCTGTACTTCCCCACATAGAAAATCCCCGCAGAGCTATCTTCACAAGCTCATCTCAGACAAAGATGTATTCATCGGCAAGTCTAATATGCCCTCAGACAAAAATTGAGGCATCTTACATCGGTTCACATGATCATCTCCCCAGTAGCCCCCCTAGAGGATAAGAAAGTTTGATCATTTCCCCAGCATAGACATTCTCAACAAGATTGAAGACTCATATTCTTCATTCCCCATCAACAGTCAGGTATTTATTTTCCCCAGCCAAAGATGTTATACGAAGCAACCGTTACCAACATCTTACATCTATACATCATTTACAAAACATCATAGCATATGCATACGAAACGCATATAACACTCTCATTCACTTTGAGAACGTCAGTACGCAATGCATTACATACATCCTGACATTTCATAAAACTAACTTTGTTTGTTTTAGGTTAGTCCGCAAACAGACGGATATCATCAGAAATTTTCAAATAGGTCAGAGATTAATTCTCGAAACAGGACGGGGCAACTATTAATACGTCCAAGCGGTATGAATTCCCGAAACAAGACAAATTACCAACAAAGAACAAGTCAGAGATTAATTCCCGAAATAGGACGAGGCAACTATCTATACGATCGGGTGGTATGAATTCCCGAAACAGGACGGGTTTACCAACAAAAACAGATTTTAGATCAATTCTCGAAACAGGACGGAGCGACTACCTACATGACCAGATGACTTCCCTCAGAGACTAAATCATAAAATCAACTCCCGCAGAGATCAAATCTAACAAGCATTTTCCTCAGAGATTTATTCTAAAAAAATTCTTCAGAAACAGTCGGGCGAAGACTCATTCTGATCCACTACTAGATACAGTCAGACGCAGACTCACTCTAGTACACTTCTCAGATACAGTCGAACATAGACTCATTCTGATACTCCTATCAACAATTACTTTGGATGGATTCAATAAGCCAATCTCCGAAGGCACTCTATCATATCTCCAAATTTCATCTTTAATTCCATTCAAGCAATGCAATCAACCAACAGTGTTACTTCGTGCACATGTGAGTCCAAATTCATAGGCACTTAAGTGTTCAATCCTCTTCTACCTTCAAATCATGAATGGAAGACAGACCAATCTAACTCTTCAAGTTTTAAAATATTAAACAGGGGAAGTTGTTGTACCCCAAAATTTTCCCTCCTATTTCCTTCTTGTACTCCTAGGGTTCTCAATTGCTCAAGGATGCCCAACAATTGATCAGACAAATTCTCCTCCGAAGCAATGGATCTACAACTAGGGTTTCACTTTTCTCAAGGAAGATTAGGTTTCTAAGGCCTCAAGCAGATTTCATGGTTTCTTATATGTCTCCAAGAGTGCTCATGACAGGTTTCAAGCCTTGCATCACATGTTTTCTCAGTCAATTGCTCAGATGACTAAAACTCAATTGTATTGGACAAAAGTCAATTATGGTCAACATACGGTCAAACCTCAATATTTTTTGTCAACATTAATATTTTGAAGTTATATTCATCATTTGATCAAGGGTTGATCATGATTCATCAAGAAAAATCTCAATTCATTAAAAGTCAAAAGTTATCAAATTAGGGTTTTCTTAAGGAGAAGTCAACTGAACTTTGACCAAGCACAACTTTCACATGCTTTATCAGATTTTCCTCAACCAAAGCTCATTTTGAAGGAAATTCAATTCTCTACAACTTTATATCTCTAAGGGTAAGTCCAAAAAATGCTTCATTTGAGAAATATGGGCTAATACATTATAGGTCATTTCAAAAGTCAACAAAAAGACACTTTTTGTCAAGGCAACTTACATCAAGATAAAATCTCCAAATGCAAAAATGATCAAAATAGAGATTGTAGAGGACATCTCGTTCTTTCCAAAAAGTCAAAGATCACCTATATATGATAAAAATTAAGGGAGTTATGATTGATGCAAGTTGGGAAATTTTGAGAAAATGCATTAAACCAAAAGTGATCAAACTTAGAATTTGGGCAAATGGGCTATTGTTTCAAGGTCCACGCGTGTTATATACTTCATAGTGAACCTCAGAACTTATTCATATACCCCTTGGGTTTTTGATTTTTTTTATTTTGATTTTTATTAATTTAAATTCAAAATAAATTAAATAAAGGTCAAGCTTTCTTACAAGGTCCAATCCCACAATCTCTTGACCTAATTCATCCTTATATATAGCCTCATTATTTCAGACAAGAGGACATGAAACCCTTGCACAAGAATATATCCCAAAACATCCAAAATTCTCAAAACTAGGGCAAACTTTCAACCCTAGTTGCAGCCATTTTCAAAGCAAGCTAACCTTCCCAAACGGCTTCTGAAGTGTTGTAGGGTAAGAATGGATCAACCTTGACGATCCAAAGGGCCTGAAACCCTCATACATGCCGCGTCGGTTTCTCATCTTGCATGAGTTCATATTTTTATTTTTATTTGTTTTTTATGCATACTAACCTTGCTAATGTGTTTATGAGGTATCAATATGCAGGAAAAACCCATCGTGTGAGCCCCATGATGGCTGAATTAAAAACGGCCATGCTTGGTCTGTTTCATGTTATTTTAGTCATATCTCATAACCTAGCGTTATTTGGCCAAAAATAACACTTCCATTGAATTTGCAAGGCCTGATTTAGGGGGGAGGGTCCTTTTTATGCATTAATGTGTGTTATTTTATAGGGGCCACAAACGAGCTCACCGGAGAAGACGACCGGAGCTAGGGCTTCGGCGCCTCTCTGGTCCATACCATAATGCTTATCTTATGTTTAATTTGTTTCACCAATGTTACTGGATGTATAGCCACCCTAGTGGCAAGGAAGCGCGTGTTAAGGAATTACTACACCAGGGCGTGGGTTCAATCCATGTCTTTTGGTGTTTTGGTTTTTTCTTCATATTTTCATGTTTTGTAGGTTTAACATATAGTGCGTTGATTCCATTCTTTCAACACAAACACGTGTCAGGCGTAGTGGTAAAATGTATGGTTGAGGAAGCTAAGGGTGTGGGTTCAACACCCACCCCTGACATTTGTATTGTTTTTTAATCTTCTAACCTTTTTCTTTGGTTTTTATTCCCTTATGCATTTTTGGCAAACTTAACCCTAAATTCACTTAACCACAAAACCTTTTACAAACCCTAATTAGGTTTTAGTTTCTTTTAATTAACCTTTTTAATTAACTTTTTTTCTTAAATAAAATTAATTAATTTTTTAGGTTTTTCATCATTAACGTTTTTTTATTAATTTAATTAATCAACTATTTTTGTTAATTAAAATTAATTAGTTTTTAGGTTTACTTTAATCATCATTAAAAAACCTTTTCCATAAAAATCATCAAAAACATTTCTTCTTTCCACTATTTCAATTTTATTTTCATAGATAAAGTGTATAGGGTTCGCAATTTGTAATAGCTTAGATTTCTCGCTTTCTGTTTTCATTATTATGTAATTATTTTCCCATTTGTAATAGCTTATGGTTTTACTTTCAGCTTTCTATTATGTAACTGCCCCAAAGACGTGTAAAAGGTTTAGGTTTATCTTTTCTGCTTTTACTTTCCACACTTTTTCTGTTTCTATATTTTAGGCTACTGCTTAGTAATTAGGGTTGCATGGAAAGACTAAAAACTCAATTGTTAGAAAACCCTAACTTCAAAAGATAAAATAATTGAATACAACACACTCGCACACTTGCACCTCTAGGGTAACCTCCTTTACTGCCTTTAGAAAATAATGGTCATGTCCCTCGAACATGGGGAATCCTTAGCAAAGACCCTCGAGAAAGTCATCATACAAAAATATCATAGTCCCTTGATGACCCTTTCGATGTTGCCTTTCGGAAATGATCTAGTCCCTCGAGTTTCCTATAAATAAAACTATGATAGTCCCTTACGAAATTACTAAGGTATCCTTACGAGTTGCCTTCGATGATCGTACGATGACCTCGCTTGTCCCTTCATATTAAATAGATAGGGCTACCTACTAACTAATGGTATGGATAACACTTTCTCTAAAGGATAAGGAAAATAAACGAAAGATTTTAGTGGGTAGGAAAATACTTTGTATACATTCTTCAGGACTGATACAAGAATCATTACAAAGTCGGTCTTACATTGGAGTTTTCAAAATATTTTCAAACACACACACAAAGCAAATTTACAAAGTGAGCTAAGAGATTAAGAGCCCGTAGATAACTACGTATGAAAAGGGTGCTAACACCTTCCCTTTTCATAACCTTCCCCCTGAACTCTAAATCGATAAAGGTCTTTCATGTTCTTTTCACCCTTTCCTTATTGGACAAAAGAAAAGTCGGTGGCGAATCTTGCTATCCGTAAAATTTGCGATAAAATGCAAAACCAAGTCAGTTCTCCCACTGTATTACATTTTCAAAAAGGATTGTGGAGATCTTTTATATTAACTGCAAACTCCGTCTATGATTCCTCTATTTTCAACCCAGACTTAGTTCAGGGATTAATTCAAAATATTTCCACAATCCATGAAAAAAACTAACCAAACATTTCGAACTACGAATTGAGACTCTGATTCCTCATAAGAGGATATGTATGCATACGACTTAAAAATCATGGCAAGTTCCCCTAATTAAAAAATTAAAACCATATTCCTAAACCTTAAATATAAACCATAGTATCCTTGTGAACAAGGTAGTTGAAGGGTGCCTAACACCTTCCCTTCATCTAAAGTGAGTCAATAACTTAAAATCTCTGTATCATCAATTAGGGTTATTCCATTATTCACCCGTCATTAGAACAAAAAGTAGTGGTGGCGACTCTCATATTTTTGCCGATTATTACAGCTGGTCACTCTATTGGGGATACAACCCTATGGTTTAGAAATTTCTCTCTTTTTAGGTTTAGGGTTTTTCTAGGGTTTCTTTTCTATTTTTGGTATGCTTTTATTTCTATATCTTTTATTTTTGGTTTATTCATTTGTTATATTATTTGTTTAGATTATCTTTTTTATCATTATTGGTGAGATTTTAAATTCGAAAAAATGCAAAACCTTAGAAGGAAGGTTCGTCTATTGGCCAAGGGGATATATCATCCCTATGAGTTTTTGTGACGACTTCGCCTAGAGTCGGTGAAATTCCAAAAAAGGAATATGTCTCAAGAGGTATGCTCTTGGGGGATAGGACTTTGGAATGAAACCTATGACTCTTTGTATAATCCTAAACCAAAATCTCATAATGAGACCTTGTACGATCTTAAAGACAAAAAATTTGGTCTATAATGAGGCCCCGCTTAAGGGAGGCCCTTGTGCCTTTCCCTCTAGTATTATCTATTATACCCTTAAGGAATCCACCTTATGGGGAGGGTAGAATATTGCTGGGCGGAAACTAGGAACCTACGTACTAAGGAAACTATTGTCATCCCATCCTTCATAGGAAGCCTTTCCGCGAGGGACATTCTATTGTAATTTTAAGCCTACGTCGGGTTACCTCTTATCATTATTATAACCTAGACTTGTAGGGGTATTATTTGGCTTAACTCGTAGGATTTTCTATTTAGTCATAATAGCTTGTAGGGATCCCCTTTTGTCTGTCATTATCCTTAGAACCTTTATAGGATCTTGTTCCTCATATGGAACCTTCCCGTGAAAGACGTCCTCGTTGATGCACGCCGTGTGGCCTATATCAGGCCATGAGATTTGGTGATCGTTGACAGGTCACCATGTGCTCTCTTCCACACTATTCTCTCAAGTCTAATCTTTGTCTCAACTGTCCATTGGTCTGTCACAATTCCTAGCCTGTAGGAATTCTGGTCGCTTTGTTACAATCTGTAGCTTGTAGGGATTCCTCTTCGTCTTTCATTGTCCATAATCCTTAAGAAGTTCCTGTCTGCCTCAATCTTTGAGTCAGTGTAGGGTATCCTTATTCCCAAGTCTATCATTAAACCCGAATAGGGAACCCTTATGTTTACCTTCATACTACGTCTGTGTCGTATCACATATCCATGAAACGTTTATGCATACTGTTGTACCCCAAAATTTTCCCTCTCACTTATCAAGAATTTACTCACAAGATCTCCTTTGGCTCAAGACTGCTCTAGGGTTAATCAGCTCAAGACACCTCCTTAAGCACTAATGACCAAAATTAGGGTTTGAGATTGCACAAGGATATTTGAACTTTCAATTCCCCATATGACTTTCATGGATCATTATAGACCCTCAAGATTACTCATGCCAAGTTTCAAGCTTTGGATCACACTTTTGCTCAGTCAATTGAGCAGTTGACCTAAAAATCAGCTGTATTGGGGAAAAAGTCAATTGTGGCCAATTTACAGTCAAACTCCATAATTTTTTATCCACATAAACATTTTAAACTCATATGTATCATTTGATCAAGTTTGGACCACAATTCCTCAAGAAATTTGATCAAATCTTTAAAAGGGCAGAATGGTCAAAATTAGGGTTTTTGAATGGGAAAGGGCAATTTCTGATTTTTGACCTAGCAAATTATCAATTGGTTTAAGGCATGATCTCAAGAGTTAAATTACATCATTTTTACCTAATGACATGGCTCAAAACATTTCTCAAGTCCAATGGATTGACAAATGAATTTTTAGTCAACTGATCAAAAGTCAACTATATACTGAAAAGTCAAACTTTGACTTTTTAGTCAAAATCCAATATCAAAGATCACAATTCATCAAAGTATCTCAAAATATGAAAATTATTCATCAAGAAATCAAAAATTCAAGATTTCATTTTGAAAAGTTAAAATTTCTAAACTTAGAAATTTTTCTAAGTGTTGGAAATTTCTTATTTTTTCACAATATTGAGCAAAATTTTCACCATGATGCATGATGATTCAAAAGAAACTTCCAACATGAAAGTTGTAGATCTCCATGAAATCTACAACTTTTCTTTACACAACTCCTTCGAAAAGTACTTGGATCTCAGGTTATAATTTTAAGAACACATGGTCATGAAACAAAACACTTAGTGAAATTTTTGTAAGTCTAAGAGTGCCTAATAGGGGGGTGAATTAGGTATATAAAAATTTATTCGGTTTTATGAGAATACTTGTAGTAATTTGTGGTTAAGTGTTTTAAGGTTTTTGACTATATCTTATCTTTTCTTGATTATGGTGATGAAAATGATAAAAGCGGAAAAGTAAAGAACACGGCGATATATCCTGGTTCCCCTTACAATCCGAGAGTACCCCAGTCCCCTTTCCAACACAAAAGAGATTTCACTATAGTTTAGAATGATTGTACAGCCTATGCTTACTATCTAACCTATAGGGTGACCAAAGGTTCTTAACACCTTTAAGGTCAAACAAACACTAATGTGAATGAAGAACAATCTTCTTCAAATCACAACACTTACTTCCAACAATCCTGGATAGTAAGGGAATACTTTCTTTACACTAATATGAATAAAGAACAATCCTCTTCAAATCATAACACTTACTTCCAACAATCCTGGATAGTAAGGGAATACTTTATTTTTGTAATACAATGATTTATTTGAAAGAGATGGAGAGCACTATCAATCTTTGATTGATCTTCTTCTTCAAGAAAGAAACAATTCTCAAGCAATGATTATAAATGTTCACAATGAATGTATGAAACTTGTAATGATTTCTTAATGAAAATGTATATGGTAAGTTTCACAAAATTTATGATTTGTAAGAACACTTGAAAGTTTGTAAGAATATGCAAATTTGAATGATGAAAATTGTTAATTGAAGAAGGTAATTTGAATTTGAAAATCTGCACAATTTATAATGTCACAAATACCTCTTCATTCATGCCATTTGATATGAAAAGATGCAATGCAATAATGAAAGAATACCATTTGAATTATGTTCAAAAAACAAAAGAAAATTTGTACTGGTTCGCTGGGAACCGGTTCCGATCCAGGCAGAACTCGGTTCCTAGTGAATGTTATAACCCAGAATTCAAAAATAACACGCAGGAACCGGTTCCCCTATAGGTACAACCCGGTTCCTAGTACAAATTCCAGGGAAGTGATTTTTGAACAAGTTTGGAACCTGATTCCCTGTTAGGTAGGAACCGGTTCCTGAAAGTTTATTTTCAAAAAAAGCCTTTTGAAAAAGATTTCAAACATAGTTTTTCTTATTGTTAAAAATGTGGGATATGTATATGATTATGAATGCATATTTGTGAACATCTATATTCAAGTTTAAGAATTATTTATACCTTTTGACATTTGTTGTTTCTTTAATAATTCTTCTTCTAATCTTCAAGACTTGTAACAAGGTTTTATATGATATTGATAAACTTTTTGCACATCCTTTGAATGTTGATATCCATGTTGTCTTCATCAAAACCAATGCTTTAAACATGACTTGAGAAGCTTGCAATTACATTCTCCCCCTTTTTGATGATGACAACCAAGTCTTGAAAACAATTCTTGAAATGTTTATGTTGTTTTGTGTAGCAAAAATGTTAAGCAAATGCAAGGCTCCCCCTAAATTGTATGCTCCCCCTAAGTCCATGATTCTTTGAATTTTGGAGTGAGTTTTATGATAGTTATTTTGGCCTGCAATTTCTTTGAAACAAAACAACACATATGCATATTCTTCTCCCCCTCTGTTAACATAAAAAAGGATGGGGAAAAAGAGTGAAACGGGAAAAATCATCTACAATAACTAAAGCATAAATGTTACCTCTGAAGCTTCTTGTTCTACATGGACCAAAAAGATCCATGTGCAACAATTGAAGTGGTCTTGTTGTTGAAACCACATTCTTTGGTTTGAAAGTTGATTTGGTCTGTTTGCCCTTTTGGCATGCACTACATAATTTGTCTTTGATGAACTTCATCTTTGGTATACCAATAACTAAGTCATTCTTAACCAATTTGTTCAAGTGCTCCATGTGAATGTGAGCAATCCTCTTGTGCCATAACCAAGCGTCATTGTTGTTTACCATAAGACATTGTACCTTCATGGACAAATCATCTAAAGTAATCATAAAAATATTGTTAGATCTTATACCTTTGAGTTTTACCTCATTGGTTGCCTCATCCATAATAAGGCATTCTTCTTTGTTGAATTTGATCTTGAAGCCTTTGTCACAAAGTTGGCTAATGCTAAGAAGATTGTGCTTTAGTCCTTCAACATAAAGAACATCTTCAATGGATATGAAAGTTAGTGTATCAACTTTGCTAATGCCAAGAATTCTTCCTTTAAGGTATTTCCCATATGTGAAATAATCCTTGGACTTGAACTAGATTTGAAAGTTAGTGTATCAACTTTGCTAATGCCAAGAATTCTTCCTTTAAGGTATTTCCCATATGTGAAATAATCCTTGGACTTGAACTAGATATGAAAGTTAGTGTATGTCTCCCATCATATGCTTTGAAGAACCACTATCAAGATACAAAATATTGTATGTGGTCTTCAAGCATACCTACAAAACAAATTAAGTTTGATTTGGTACCCAATGTGCTTTGGGTCCATCATAGTTAGTTCCTTTCTTAACCCACACATAATGCCCACTTGCCATACTAAAGTTTCTAACATAGCAAGCATTAGGTGTATGGCCTTTAATACCACAATAAAAATAAGTAGGTTCAAAGTTACTTCTATATCTAGAAGGATAAGTTTTCTTCTTAGGAAATGTTTTCTTTTTCGGATAGTGACGAACTATTTTAGGTTTGTTCACTTTCTCTTTGGAAGATTGATCACTTGCCTTAACAAAGATAGTTTTGTTATAACTTGGTTTTGAGAACTTTGAATATCCAAGTCCACTTTTATCATTGGAGTATCTTTGTTGGCAAAGAACACCTTCCAATCCAATTTTCCCTTTTTCATATCTTTCAATGACTCTTTTTAATTGGACAATTTTGAAAGAGAGTGAATCACAATTTTTGCATACAAAATTCTGTTTTTGTTCATCACTTGACTTTTGTTTTTCTTCTTTGAAATCTTTTTCCATTGAAACATATTTTTCTTCTAAGGATGAAATTTGTTTCTTTTGTGATGAAATGGTTTTATACAGAATTTTGCATTCATTCAATAGTTCATCTATAGAACCTTGTGCATCACTATCAGAAAGAGAAAATTCATTACTAACCTCATTGTCTTCATCATCGGAATGGTGTGAGACCATCAATGCTAGATTTGCACGTTGATCGTTTTTGGAATCGGAAGATGAACTTTCCCATGCTATATATGCTTTCTTTGACTTTTTATCTTTATTTCTCTTGAAATATTTCTTCTTTTTTTCAAGTGTAGGACATTCACTTTTAACATGTCCCTTTTCTCCACATTCAAAGCATATAACCTTCCTTGTTGGTGCTTCTCTTTTTCTTTCTTTTCGTAGAGCCTTTTCAATCTTCTTGATAAGATCATCATCTTCACTACTAGTGGATTCATTCTCTTGATTGCTATCATGATTTTTTATCCTTGTATTCAGAGCCATGTCTTTTGAGTCTTTTACTTGGATTTCATGCTTTTCGAGTCTTGCAAGTTTCGTCTCGTATTCTTGAAGTTTTCCGAAAAGTGTTGCGGAAGTCATAGTTTCTAGGCTTTTCTTTTCGGATATTGCTGTCACTTTTGGTTGCCATTCCCTAGATAAAGACCTAAGCACTTTAAGATTTAATTCATCGTTAGTTAAAGTCTTACCGAGTTCCTTCAAATGGTTTGTCAAGTGAACGAATCTCTTTTGCAAGTCAAGGATGGATTCTCCGGGCAGCATTCTGAATAATTCATATTCTTGACTCAAAGTGTTCAATCTAGACCTTTTGACTTCGGCGGTTACTTCATGAGTTTCTACAAGAGTATCCCAAATTTCCTTTGTCGTTGTACATGCCGATACTCGGAAAAATTCATCCATACTAAGAGCACTTTGGAGAATATTGATTGCCTTTTTGTCAAAGAGAACTTTTTTCTTGTCATCGTCATCCCATGATGCTTTAGGCTTTGATGACCCAACACCATTGACAACACACACCGGATTAAATGGACCATTCTCAACAGCATTCCATATTTCTTCTCCTTGCGCTTCAAGATGAGCCTTCATGCGAATTTTCCAAAAGTCAAAGTATTCACCACAAAATAATGGAGGCTTGTTGTTACTACCACCATCTTTGAAAACCGGATTTTGATTTGCGGAAGCCATTCTGGATCTTTAGGAACAAGTTACCTATAACTTTCTCTGATGCCAATTGTAAATCTAAGAGTGCCTAATAGGGGGGGTGAATTAGGTATATAAAAATTTATTCGGTTTTATGAGAATACTTGTAGTAATTTGTGGTTAAGTGTTTGAAGGTTTTTGACTATATCTTATCTTTTCTTGATTATGGTGATGAAAACGATAAAAGCGGAAAAGTAAAGAACACGCCGATATATCCTGGTTCCCCTCATAATCCGAGAGTACTCCAGTCCCCTTTCCAACATGAAAGAGATTTCACTATAGTTTAGAATGATTGTACAGCCTATGCTTACTATCTAACCTATAGGGTGACCAAAGGTTCTTAACACCTTTAAGGTCAAACAAACACTAATGTGAATGAAGAACAATCCTCTTCAAATCACAACACTTACTTCCAACAATCCTGGATAGTAAGGGAATACTTTCTTTACACTAATGTGAATAAAGAACAATCCCCTTCAAATCACAACACTTACTTCCAACAATCCTGGATAGTAAGGGAATACTTTCTTTTTGTAATACAATGATTTATTT
The DNA here is from genome assembly GCA_948472305.1 of Vicia faba. Lineage (NCBI taxonomy): Eukaryota > Viridiplantae > Streptophyta > Magnoliopsida > Fabales > Fabaceae > Vicia > Vicia faba. The sequence continues at coordinate 1,303,661,941 of OX451740.1, read as the reverse complement.
GAAAGAGATGGAGAGCACTATCAATCTTTGATTGATCTTCTTCTTCAAGAAAGAAACAATTCTCAGGCAATGATTATAAATGTTCACAATGAATGTATGAAACTTGTAATGATTTCTTAATGAAAATGTATATGGCAAGTTTCACAAAATTTATGATTTGTAAGAACACTTGAAAGTTTGTAAGAATATGCAAATTTGGATGATGAAAATTGTTAATTGAAGAAGGTAATTTGAATTTGAAAATCTGCACAATTTATAATGTCACAAATACCTCTTCATTCATTCCATTTGATATGAAAAGATGCAATACAATCATGAAAGAATACCATTTGAATTATGTTCAATAAACAAAAGAAAATCTGTACTGGTTCGCTGGGAACCGGTTCCGACCCAGGCAGAACCCGGTTCCTAGTGAACGTTATAACCCAGAATTCAAAAATAACACGCAGGAACCGGTTCCCCTATAGGTACAACCCGGTTCCTGGTACAAATTCCAGGGAAGTGATTTTTGAACAAGTTTGGAACCCGGTTCCCTGTTAGGTAGGAACCGGTTCCTGAAAGTTTATTTTCAAAAAAATCCTTTTGAAAAAGATTTCAAACTTAGTTTTTCTTATTGTTAAAAATTGTGGGATATGTATATGATTATGAATGCATATTTGTGAACATCTATATTCAAGTTTAAGAACTATTTATACCTTTTGACATTTGTTGTTTCTTTAATAATTCTTCTTCTAATCTTCAAGACTTGTAACAAGGTTTTATATGATATTGATAAACTTTTTGCACATCCTTTGAATGTTGATATCCATGTTGTCTTCATCAAAACCAATGCTTTAAACATGACTTGAGAAGCTTGCAATTAAAATTTTACCCTAATTTGGTTAGGATTTTGACCCAACTTCATGGCACTTTTTCATATAGTTCCAAGGGGAATTTTCAAAAGTGATTCAAAGATGGGTTGTAGGTCACATTGCAATATTTCCAAAATATCAAGAACTCCTTGAGATCATTTTTGAGTAGGTAGAATCAAAGAGATGAAGTTAGGGTTTTATCACTTGAATTACAAGTCATTTTATGAGGAACAAATTCAAAATTCAAACTTATGCTGCATAAACTCTACTTTGCAAGCCTCAAACTTGTTAGGCACTCCATAATTAATTGCTAGCACAGCTGTTAGAGGTCTCATTTGAAGCATTTAATGCAAGGCCATGCTTTATATCCATTTTGGGAAGAAAGTGCACATTATCATTTTGATAAAGTGACTTTTTGCAAAAAACTTGTTCTTGAGATTTGCACTTGTTCTTTTCTGATCATACAAGTCCCATAACTCAAGTGAAACTTGTTAGACACTTACAATCACTCAGCCCATGCTTGTACCTCCTCTTGAAACTTGTTTTCCCATATTTCTTCAAAATCAAGTAACCTATCAATTAGCTTGTAACTTGTACTTCTGACCTTCCAAAGCACTCAAACCTCTTTGCTTATACATATACAAGCCATTTTCCACAAATCCCACGCATGCTTAAGCCTTGAAAACACCTAGAACACAATCACTAAAAACACTTCAAAACTTGTCATTTCTGAGTTTTGAATCCAATCTCCAAATTTACTCGTGCGTTTCTTGGCCTTCTACTTTCAGAAGCTTCTATACAACATATACAAATAATCCCAACACCCGCAGCACCACTGTAACACCTCCATCATCATCCACCATTTTCAAAAACAGCACCTTGCACCTTGACTTCTCCAGAACTCCTCAGGCACTTTCAGCTTCTTGGGAACTTGAGGAAGCTAATCCAATCATTGGAACTCATTGAAAGCTACTCAAACTCCAAACCTGATACCCTCTTGCAAGGTAAATTTTCTGACTTTGGAACTTTCCATACAGGCATCATTAATGGTTTATTTGTGAATGAAAAATGTAGATATCATTGCCCTAAAGCTAACCATGTCCATAGTTTTCATTAATTTTGTTTGAGCTTAGAGAATTTTAAGATTGAAGTTTATGTGATTTTTAGGGTTCAGATTAGGGCCATTAAAATCCATGCTTATCTTTGATCTGTAATTTTATTGCTTTGCATTTCTGAAATCGTGAGGAAATTTGCTACAAGTTTCCTATTTACACTTTTCATTTTTGTTGAGAATTGATTAAGATACAGAGGCTCTGGCTGGGCGTGAGGTTGAAGATGAAGTTCAGGCCATGGACTTGTTTACTATCATATATTTATTGTTTTGATTATATAAACAAATGTATAGCCACCCCAGTGGTAGAAGCGTGCGCCTATGACTAGAGGGACCTGGGTTCGAGCCCCAGTGGTACCCTTTAGGTTTTTTTACATTTTTTACACATTCTGACTTTTTTGGACAGGCGCATGGGCCTCCCTTGGGCCTTTTTGTTTATTTTCTTACTTTTAACCCCTCTTGCAGGCTATCCACACCCCTGGCCCATTTTATATTCTTTTTTCTTATTTTTATTTATTTGTTTTCTTAAATATTTTTCTAATACTAAAAAATCATAAAAAATATAAAAATATTAGATTTATATTTTGACATAGTTTATTTATTTTTTTCTCACACAAAAAATTATTTTATTTAATCATATTTTATTTATTTCACTAATTATTTTGTAAATTTAATTAAAAACTAGGGTTTTAATTATTTTCTTTTACACAATTTAAATATATTATTTTGATATTTAAAAAGACCAAAAATATTTTATAATACTATAAATTATTTTTAAGACAAAAATACCAAAAAAATACTTTTCTTATAAACTTAATTTCTTTTTAATCAATTAATAGATTAGGGTTTTATTTAATTTATTTTCCTAGTAAATCTAGGTTTTTACTTTTAATTAATTATTTTCCCTTTAGTTAATTAGGTTAAAATCAAAACCCCTTTTCCCTAAAAATCCAAATAAACATCCATTTACTTTACATTTACATTCTTGTACATTTATCCATTTTTGTACATTATTTATTTCAATTCTTGTACAAATTCAATATGGTTGTAATAGATAACTAGGTTTATTTTCTTGCAATCCCCATTTATAATTTGTACACCCCCTCCCACAAGTATTGTAATAGCGTAGTAATCTTAAATTCCTCAATTTATCGCTTTTATATACTAATGCCAGTAATTAGAGTTTGTATGGAAAGACTAAAACCAATGCTTAGAAAACCCTAGTCAAAGACAAAACCAAGCATGAAAAACATTACACTTGCACACAAGCACCCCTAGGGTAAAATCCACTTGGTTGCCTTACAACATGGCCATATTATGCATGTAAGGTATCTTAGCAAAAACAAGCAAATACAAGATCATAGTCCCTCGATGACACAATCCATGTTGCCTTTTAAATGATCTTAGTCCCTAAAGAAAAAATGCTAAGATACCTTGCAACATTGCTAGTCATGGTTATACAATGACCCACGCTCGTCTCGTTTACATCCAAAGATAGGGTTGCTTACCAAATCAATGGTAAGATAACAACGTCAAAGGAAAGAGGAAATGAACATGAAAGACTTTTTGAGTAGGTAGAATGCTCCTAATTACTTACTCCATTTCGAAACAAACACCTACACTTTCGAAACATCTTACAAACTTGAAAACATTTTCAAAATATTAAACATCTTTGTATACATTCTTACGAACGAGAATCATTACAAAGATTGCCTAAACAATGGCCTCTTTACAAAATACTTTCAAAAACCATACAAAAGCACAATTTCAAACAAAAGAAAGTGATCTAGCAAGTAACTAAGAGCCCATGGAAAACCATGGATGAAAAGGGTGCTAATACCTTCCCTTTTTATAATCTACCCCCTGAACTCAAGAAATAATCTCAAAGGTCTTTCTTGTGCTTTTTCACCTTTCCTTTTGGATAAAATAAAAGTCGGTGGTGACTCTTGCTAATCGCAACATTTGTGATCAAACGCAAAATACCCAAGTCAGTTCTTCCACTGTATCACAGAATTGGAGACTCTGCTGGGGAAATTTCTAAAAGTGGGGTTACCTTAGGGTTAGATCACATTTACTTGCTTTCTTTGTTTGACTTGTATGCTTTACATTATGGTTCTTTGTTTGGATTTAAATCCTCTACCCAGATTTGGGATACCTTATAGGTAAGTAGAAATACATTATGGAAACTGTACGGGGTATACCGATATGGTCTAAGAAATAGCTATGTTAGTGCGACATATTTGTGGGTACCAGTAGCCTTTGAGTTAATCAAGGAGAATATGGGGCCGCTGAGTGATGTCATGAAGCACTAATGAACTTTTAGAACCTTTACTTGACCAACTTGGCCATTAGGACTTAGTGAGATGACCAGCTTTGGTGCAGTCCGAAGTTGGTAGATACTCGATACTACACTCATTGAGGTTTGGTTTTTGGGATATTTCGGTCGCCATTAAAGAGGCTTGTGCTGAAACAATGACCAAGGAAACAAACCAGTGATATTGAGCTCCTTAGAACCCGGTTACTATTACTAGGACAGGTTTGAGCCAACTAAACTTCAAGAGGGTACTTACCTATCAGACTCCATGCAAGCCTAAATCTAAGGGCTTGTTTGCTTTTTTTGTGTATATTTACTTGTACATAACATCATAAACATCATAACATCATATTAATTAACTAACCATTTCAAGGATCTTGGGATTTATCTTTGTTCTATTTTGTAGGATATGGATTCTATTCGTAGGAAAACTATTCAAGTCAATCTTATAAGGATCCCTCCTCAACTAAAAGAGCTAGCTTCAAGGATTCCTGAAAACTCTCCATTCACCGAAAGACATGGTCGCCTTCTAAACTTGGTCACCTCCAACACTGATGAAGACATGATGAAGGTGCTCTTTCATTTCTTTGATCCTTTACACTATTGCTTCACATTCCCTGATTATCAACTTGTGCCAACTTTGGAAGAAGTCTCCTAACTCTTGAGGATTCCCATTCCCAATCAACTACCTTTCAACGGTACAGAAAAAGATCCAAAGCCAGAAGAGATTGCTCAAGCTCTACACTTGTAACCATATGATATCACAACTAATTGGGAAACAAGGAGTGGTGTCAAAGTTTTCCTAGCAAAGTTCTTGTTTGAGAAAGCCCAAAACTATTGAAATTCTTTGGATTTTCAAGATTTTGAGGAAATTGTGGCTCTCCTCATCTATGGGATGGTTTTGTTTCCAAATCCTGACCAACTCATAGATGTGAACACTGTCAAAATCATCATGTCTCGTAACCCATTGCCTACTTTGCTAGGGGACATCCTACATTCTTTTCACACTCGCACTATGAGGAAAAGATGTATCCTTATGTGTTATACTCTTCTCTTGGCAAGATGGTTTATTTCGCATCTTCCCCGATCTGCATTAAAGAACGAGCAATGTTCAAGGTGGTCACAAAGGTTGGTGACACTCAAACATTCAGACATCCATTGGTGTTCCCGATATATAGAGAATGTTATCATTGTCGACCGTTATGGAGAATTCCCTAATATCCCCTTACTTTGTATTAGGGGAGGTATCACCTACAACTTCTGCTTAGCTTTAAGACAGTTTGGTTACGCCCGAAGGGATGGTCCATATGAAATGTTGATTCAAGGTTTGGTATTTGATTACGAGAACGACGATCAAGGTCATCGCCAGAGGTTCATCCGAGCTTGGAGGATATTGAACAAGGTAGATAGCAAGACATTGGGGCATAAGAATTCCATCCCTCTTGATCCATACCTCAAATGGGTACGTACTCGTGCTCAAAGTCTTATGATGCCTTATCCCTCCATTCTCCCCGTAATCATGGAGCCCGTTATGGAAGGAGATGTTCCATACACTATCCTACATACTGACATGCCCACCTCTCTTGAAGACTTAGAGATTCGATACAACTCAAAGGGGAGCGAGACACTTTCGAAGCCCAATTCTACGCTAGCGAGAAGAAGGTTTTGGAACTCACTAAGAAACTTCATGAGGAGCGGACTCTGAATGCCTACATCTCACCAAAGAGGATGCGTATAACCTTTTAATCTTAGAGTTTTTGTATTGTTTTGACCAAAAAAGCATTGATGTACTCAAGCTTTAATTTATTAATATAACGTGTGTTTCCTTTTTGTCTAAAACAAATTTGAATCTTTAAAATCCTTGAAATCATTGCATATGCATCTACCATTCATCATAACATAAGAAGGTTTCTTGCAACAAGTCTCCTCATCTTTCTACTATTTATTTTAGTAAGATGGATCTCGAGCAGACGGTGAAGGACCTCCAAGCACAAAATGCTCAGTTTCAACAGATGTTCTTAACTCTAGCCAAAGGACAAGAAGAGTTGAAGACCTTGCTTGTTGAAGAGGAAAAGAAGGAAAATAAAATAACTGGAGTTCTAAACATGGGAAGAAGGTTCCAAGGTCAAGCAAGAAGGACCCTAGACTTTGCAACGTCATCTGGTGAGAAAGACAATCAAGATGGGAAAGGCAAGGAAGCAGTTGTCCAACCAGATTCAAAAGAGGAAGAGGAAGAAGAAAATTATTCTGAAAAACAATATCATCCTGCCGACGAAAAGTATAAGCATCTGGAAGAACGATTAAGTGCAATGGAAATCCAAAAAGTGCCTGCACTGTACTTTGAGGAGTTAGGGTTAGTATCTGGGATTGTCATTCCTCCAAAATTCAAAGCACCGGTGTTCTCCAAGTACGACGGAGTTTCATGTCCCAAAACGCATCTCCGGTCCTATGTGAGGAAAATCCAGCCTCATACCGCTAACAAGGATTTATGGGTACACTTCTTTCAAGACAGCCTGTCTGAAACTCAACTTGATTGGTTTTATCAGTTATAAAGAGCCAATGTTCATAACTGGGAAGATCTTGCCGCTGCCTTTTACAAATAATACCAATACAACGCTGATCTTGCTCCCACGTGTACTCAACTCTATAGTATGGCCATGGTTTCAAGTGAAGGCTTCAAAGACTACGCGCAAAAGTGGAGGGACTTAGCAGGAAGAGTCCAACCTCCCCTATCTGAAAGAGAGTCAGTAGACATGTTCTTGGGCACCTTGTCCGGTCCTTTCTTCAATCACTTAATTGGTAGTTCCTCGACGGGATTTATCGAATTGATATTAACCAGAGAAAGAGTGGAAGCCGGGATAAAGAATGGGAAGATTCAAAAAAATGTATCCTCTGCTGCTGTAAGGAAACCATCCATTGGAAAGAAAGAAGTTATTGTTGTATATCCTCAGAGAAATCAAGATAGGGTTGAGCGTCGTCCAATGGTAGGGGTTGTCATGATTCCTAAACCCACGCCTGCTCAGCAAAGAAGCAACCAGCCAAGAACGGAAAGACTAGTCAGACAGTTCACTCGAATTAATATGACACTATCTCAAGTATTGCCACATTTGTTAAGATCTAATCTAGTGACTTTGAAAGAAGCTCCAAAGAATCCTAACACAACTTCTCCTCACTATGATCCTAATTCCCGCTGTGCATACCATTCTGAGAGTCTCGACCATGACACTAACAACTGTTGGGCTCTAAAAAACAAGGTACGAGACCTTCTTGAAGCCAAAGAGATTGAATTCGACGCGCCAGAAATTCCCAATGTTATCACTGCCCCTATGACCAAGCACGACCGTGATGTCAACCCTGTTGAGGAAGATATGTTTGTTACTTTGGTTGATGAACTTGTGACCCCACTCCTGACTGTCAAAAAGAACTTGTTGAATGCCGGTGTATTCCCAGGCTGTGATGGAAGCTGTCATTTCTGTTTATCCACACCAACCAGATGTCATTTGTTAAAAATAGGCGTTCAATGCCTTATAGATGACAAGGAGATTTTGTTCGAGAAGACTTCTATTCCAACTGTTCCTTATAAGAATGTTTCCATCGTGACCATTTCCGCCAATTCTTCCAGGTTCTCCACCAAAAGACCCGTTAGAATTACATCAGTTCCTAAAGTAGCTCCGTTGATAATTACAATGCTTGGACCAATCCCGTATTCATCAGAAAAAACCGTCCCATGGAATTATGGAGGTGATGTCTACTATCACGGTATCAAGCAAGATTGGCCAGCTGCTGAAGATTCAAGTTTTGAGAAAGTTGACTATGATATTAGTAATATCGCATGGACTAGTAAGATAACCCGAAAATGGAAGGGTATTCTCTCCATAAATTGCTCCTCCAAAAGCTATTTCTGGACCCGTAATCATTCATGTTGTTGTTGCTCCTCCAAAGGCTATTCCCAGTCCTACCATCATCTCTGCTAATACTCTTGTTGACAAAACTGTTACAATCCCTGTTATGACCCCTACTGACATTCCCACTGCCAAGTCAACTGAGACTCAAGGAAAAGGTATTTTGGTTAAGCCTGTCCAAACGAAGGCACAATCAGTAGTTGTCCTTGAGACCTCCCGAAAAGAGATGAAGGAAATTCTAAAGATCATAAAAAGAAGCGACTACAACATAATCGAGCAACTGGGGAAAACTCCATCAAAAATTTCCATGTTGGCTTTATTATTATGTTCTGAGGCTCATGCAAAGGCCTTGGTAAAATTCCTCAAAACTGCCCATGTACCCCAAGAAACATTTGTCGATCAGTTCCAAGACTGCGTATCTAGCTTGACTGTGTATAATGGTTTAAGCTTTTCGGATGCTGATTTAACGCCAAGGGAAGGGGGGGTGGCGGGGAAGCATAACGAGGCATTTCATGTCTCAGCCGAATGCAGGGGCACGACCTTGTCTCATGTCTTGGTTGACACTGGTTCGTCTCTGAATGTGTTGCCTAAAAAGGATCTTGATAGGCTTGACTTTGAAGGATTGACTTTGAAACCTAGCAATATAGTGGTGAGGGCCTTCGACGGCTCAAAAAGGATGGTGCATGGGGAAGTGGACATCCCCATAAACGTTGGAACCCAAACATTTGATTCAACTTTTTATGTAATGGATATTAGCCCTTCATATTCCTGCTTATTAGGCCGATCGTGGATTCACAATGCTGGTGACGTTACCTCCACGTTGCATCAAATGCTGAAATATCGAATTCAAGGGAAAATCATCATTATTCATGGAGAAGAAGAGTATATGGTCAGCCATCTAAATTCCTTCAGATATGTGGAATTAGATGGTGAATTTATTGAAACTTCATTCCAGCACTTTGAAGAAGTCCCGCAAGATATGGCAGTAACCAAGACTGTTTCTCAAGTCCCAAAGTTTACAAGGCCTCCGCTCAAGATGTCGTCTTTAAAATATGCCAAGGCAGTGATAGAAGAAGGTGGGTGCACTATTTGGGGCCAACTCCCAGATATCCCATACAAATCTAACAAATTTGGTTTGGGTTTCACTTCAGGAGCCCAAAAAGTTGTACGCCGTGCTCGTGCCGGAGGACCACCCTTGAAGATCAGCAACCACCAAGTCAACACCATGGAGGATGATGAAAACAGCTACGACCTGGAGGATTGGATTTTCCCAACTGTCAATGGAGGGCTCAGCAACTGGGAAGCTAGAGATTTTGTCCCGATCACTTTTATCCCAAAGTAATTTGTCTTTAAATTTTGTTGGACCTGTAATATTAAACAATTCAGACTCTTAAAACCTCGTGTCTTACCCAAGGCACAATGGTCCACTTGTAAGGGTTATTATCTCATTTCCATATGACATCAATGAATCATGGACGTTTTTGCATACAAACTTTGCGCTCATTGTTTTTATTTTTTACATTTTCATTTCTTTCAAAGATAGCTATACTCTTACACACAATCACATTCAAAATTCCGATCTACATCCATTCGGGATCCCATGGATAACGATTCTGCTATGGCCTTCTGTGACTCTGAAAATCTAATCTACCAAGCCGAAGACGAAGGTGAGAAAGATTATGAAGTGCCAGAGGAACTCTCCAGGTTACTACAACAAGAATAGAGGACCATTCAGCCCCACGAGGAACCAGTGGACACAATTAACCTAGGTACCAAAGAAGACAAGAAAGAAGTCAAGGTGGGTGCCAATCTGGAACCCAATGTAAAAGACTGCCTGATTCAATTGCTACATGATTATGTTGAGGTCTTTTCCTGGTCGTATGAAGACATGCCAGGACTCGATGCAGATATCGTGGTACATCGTCTACCAACAAAAGAAGACTGCCCACCGGTAAAACAAAAGGTCTTTTCATGCGACCAGACATGTTAGAGAAGATCAAAGCAGAAGTCATGAAACAATTCAACGCCAAATTCTTGGTCGTTACTTCCTACCCACAATGGGTTACCAATATCGTTCCCGTTCCCAAAAAGGACGGCAAAGTACGAATGTGCATGGACTACAGAGACTTGAATAGGGATAGCCCTAAGGATGACATCCCACTTCCCCACATTGATGTTCTAGTTGAAAATACGGCACAACATAAGGTGTTTTTTCTTCATGGATGGTTTCTCAGGCTACAACCAAATCAAAATGGCGCCTGAGGACATGGAGAAAACAACCTTTGTCACACAGTGGGGCATATTCTGCTACAAGGTTATGCCATTCAGACTGAACAACGTTGGGGCAACCTATCAGCGTGCCATGGTAGCCTTATTTCATGACATGATACATCACGAAATAGAGGTCAATGTGGACGACATGATAGCTAGATCTCAGACAAAAGAAGAACATCTCGATCATTTACAAAAACTGTTTGAGAGGTTAAAGAAATACAAGCTAAGGTTGAACCCAAATAAATGCACATTTGGGGTAAGGTCTGGTAAACTCCTAGGCTTTGTCGTCAGCAATAAAGGTATCGAAGTGGATCCCGCCAAGGTGAAAGCGATACAAGAGATTCCTGCTCCTCATACCGAGAAGGAAGTCAGAGGATTTTTGGGACGTTTGAATTACATTGCCAGATTCATTTCTCACCTGACAGCTACTTGTGAACGAATCTTCAAATTACTGAAGAAAGATCAAGTAGTCAAATGGAATGATGAGTGCCAAGCTTCCTTCGACAAGATCAAAGAGTACCTACAAGAGCCTCCTGTTTTGATGCCACCAGTCGAGGGAAGACCATTGATTATGTATCTAACTGTTTTGGAAAATTCAATGGGGTGTGTGTTGGGGCAGCATGACGAGTCTGGCCGAAAAAGAGCATGCTATTTATTACCTGAGCAAAAGGTTTACCGACTGTGAAATAAGATATTCTCTGCTCGAGAAAACTTGTTGCACTCTGGAATGGGCTGCTCGCCGGCTAAGACAGTATATGCTGACCCATACTACCTTATTGATATCTAAAATGGATCCAATAAAATACATCTTCGAGAAACCTTCCCTCTCTGGGAGAATAGCCAGATGGAAGATGATCTTGACAGAATATGACATCTAGTATACTACCCAAAAATCAATAAAGGGCAGTGTACTAGCTGATCTCCTTGCTCACTAAGCTGTGGAAGACTACCAGTCCACGAAGTTCGAATTCCTAGATGAAGATATCATGATGGTAAACAACTGTGAAGAATTTAGACCATATGACGGACCTGAACAAGGATCCCGATGGACCCTTGGTTTTGATGGGGCGTCCAACACACTCGGTAATGGTATAGGTGTTGTACTCATATCTCCTGAAGGATGTCATACCCCCTTTACGGCAAGACTCTGCTTCAACTGTACAAACAACATGGTGGAATACGAAGCGTGCATTTTTGGTCTCAAAGTTGCCATAGATTTGGGGATCAAATCCTTAAATGTATTTGGAGATTCAGCTTTGGTCATCAGCCAGATCAAAGGGGAATGGGACACCAAACACCCTAACCTTATCCCCTACAAAGAACATGTGCTGACATTGATCCCACATTTTGAGAAGATTACCTTCGAGCATTTCCCGCGAGAAGAAAATCAGCTAGATGACGCGTTAGCCACAATGTCATCCATATTTAAACTTAAATGGGATAACGAGGCTCCCTAGATCACCATTGAACGAATGGATGAACCAGCTCATTGTCACGAGATTAATACTGAAGAAGTAGTGGATCGGCCTTGGTTTCACAAAGTCAAGAGATATCTCGAGGCTCAAGAATATCCAGAAGGAGCTTCAGCCAATGATAAAAAGTTCTTAAGGAGATTCTCTGCTAAATTCTTCCTTAGTAATGACATCCTTTACAAACGCAACCATGACTCTATTTTGCTCGTTTCATAGACAAGGTTGAGGCAGAAAAGATCATGGTTGATCTACATGAAGGCACTTTTGGTACCCATTCCAGTGGGCATACAATGGCAAAGAAGATCCTACAGGAAGGCTATTATTGGTCTACCATGGAAGCAGATTGCTATCAACACTCTCGAACCTGCCACAAGTGTCAGATCTATGCTGACAAGGTGCACGTACCTCCGGTTCTTTTGAATGTCTTGACGGCTCCTTGGCCTTTGTCTATGTGGGGCATCAATATGATTGGGGAAATCAAGCAACCCGCCTCTAATGGACACCGCTTCATCTTGGTGGCCATTGACTATTTTACAAAGTGGGTTGAGGTGGCCTCTTTCGCTTTCTTGACCAAAAATGTTGTATCCCGGTTCATTAAACAGAATCTCATCTGCTAGTATGGTATCCGGAGAGGATCATTACAGACAATGGTATGAATCTAAACAATACTATGATCACCTCCCTGTGCGATCAATTCAAGATCCAGCATCACAATTCTTCCCCTTACCGGCCAAAGATGAATGGTGTTGTCGAAGCCGCAAATAAGAACATCAAAAAGATCATACAGAAAATGACAGTCGCATACAAAGACTGACATGAGATGCTACCATTAGCTCTCCACGGTTATCGTACCACGGCACACACATCAACTGGGGAAACTCCCTACTCTCTGGTATATGGCATGGAGGCTGTCTTGCCTATTGAGGTCCAGATCGCCTCTATGAGAATCATGAAGATGCAGGTCTAAACAAAGACGATTAGATCCAGACTCGACTTGATCAACTGAACTTGATTGATGAGAAAAGGCTTATTGCTGTCTGTCATGGTCAAATGTATCAAAAATGGATGATCAAGGCTTTCAACAAAAAGGTCAGACGCCAAGTATATCAAGTCGGGGATCTGGTGATCAAATGTATCATACTACCGCAGGGTGATCCCAGGGGAAACTGGACTCCTACATACGAAGGGCCATTTGTAATAAAAAAACATATTCTTTGGTGGGGCAATGATCTTGACCACCATGGATGGCGACGACCTGCCGCACCCTGTGAACACAAACATAGTCAAAAGATACTACGCATAAGAGACCCGCTAGGTTGACACATCTTGGAAAAACAAGGGCATCCCGGTGAACCAAAAAGGTTTAGGAAAAAATTAGGGATAAAACAAAAAATTTGTACACCCGGCAAGCTAAAAATCCGAAAGGGCGGCTTGGGCAAAAAAGGGTATCCCGGTGGACTGAAAACCCGAAAGGGAGGTCCAGGCAAAAGTTAGGGAATTAAAGCGTATGACCATGTCCTGTTGGATCACATTACGGACAACCTTTGGCTTCAACTGACAAACTCGACGGTTCTGATCAATTCAATCAGCTTCAGACAAGTCAACAAATAGACAAGATGCTCAAAGACACGAAGGCTATAGCAGAATGGGAACCCCATGGGATTATTTCAGATAGCTATCTTTTCTTTGTATCAAATTTTCATTTTTTACGACGGCATTCTCTTACTAGAATGATTGTCTCATTGTACAAAAATACTTACTCAAAGTCAATACAAAGATATCCCCTTGAAAGTGCAAAATTATCTGTTTTTCTTTACTCTTGTGTATTGTTTACAAAAACGTCTAATGATTTATTTTTGAACATATGCATTTGAACGTAATTACTGTTTACAAATGAACAAAATAAAAAGACAATCACTGATGGCTTTAAGAGATAGGGAAATCTCTCTAAGTTATTTCCATAAAACCCCCGCAGTGTGCAGTTTGATCCCCAGCGGAACAGAGCTTCCAGTTATCAATCCCCGGTAGAAGTCGCCAAATTTCTCAGGATTCCCCAACAGGATTTTACAAGCAGTACACGGTGTATACCTTACAACAGAGTTTATTTCTCTAAGTGGAAATTTATCAACACTTCAACTTCACAACATGAAGACTTGCACTTTGTATCCTCAACAACAGTCAGGGATTTATTTTCCCTAAATCAAACAAGCAGTGCAGCAGATTAGCTCACATGCGCATACATCACATCCTGTTGTACCCCAAAATTTTCCCTCTCATTTTACTCAATACACACTCCTATAGATCCTCAAGTTTCTTATGGTTGCCCAAGAGTTGACCAAACAAACTCTCTTCTAAGGCAGGGTATCTCAAATCAGGGTTTCCATTTTCATCAAGATAGTTGGACTCCAAAGACCTCATATGCTCTCCATGGCATTAATATGTTCTCAATACCCTACATGTCAAGTTTCATGCCTTGTACAAGAAGTTTGCTTAGTCAACTGCTCAGATGCTTGAGAATCAATTATATTAGGTCAAAAGTCAAATGTGACCCACATACAGTCAAACTTCAAGATTTTGGGTCAACATCAACATTTTGAAGTGATATCCATCATTTGATCAAGGTTTGATCATGATTCTTCAAGGAATGCTCCAAATTCATCAAAACCCAAAAGTTGCTAAATTAGGGTTTCCTAGGAAAAGTCAACCAAACTTTGACCAAGCATAACTTTCTCATATTTTATCAGAAAGTTTCCATCCAAGGTTCATTTTTAATAGGATGCAATTACCTACAACTCATCTTCATCCCACAAGTTCAAAATATGCACTCATAAAAAGATATGAATTTCTACATTATGGGTCCTTTTGAAAAAGGCAACAAAAACACCTTTTGGTTCAAAGCTTGTTACATGAACATGGAAGACTCAATTGAGATGAGACAAAAAAGGTTGATTAGGGGACATCCTAAGATTTCTAAAAAGTCCAAGAACACCTCTCTAGGGTTAAAATTGGAGGAGATATGCCTTGTCAAAGTTGACCTTTTTTGCAAAATTGCCAAAAGTTAAATAGGCTCAAAATTACATTTTTTTGCCAAATGGGCCTAACTTTTTATGCTTGCACCTCACTTATAATATAGTCCACGACCCAAATATTCACCCACACATTATTTGCTTCATTTTTAAATTTATTTTGATTTTTTATTAATTAAAAGTTGAATTAAATCAAATAATTAATGAGTAATAGCAAAAATATGATTTGATTTAGTTTTTGGACAAGTTGGCAATCAAAATATGCTGAGTTATCAAGGCCAAAACGAATCAAGAATAATTGGTACAAGAAACAGATGATTTGGCTCAAAATAGCAAATTTACATGTAGCATGAAAATCAAATCAAATCTCTCATAATTGCAAAGATTCAATCCAATTTCACAACCCTAATTCATTTCTAGATATATATTGGACATGTACAAAGCATAAAACAAGGTTTTGCGGTCGTAGAAGAGAAAGAACAAACTCAAATAAGTGGACAAAAAGTGTGACTCATTTTTCACTCCACAGGGCCTTTCAGAACAATTCAAAGCCAGCAATCGTATCTTAGAGCATCCCTGAAGCCAACTGGATCATTTGCAAGCCTTATCTCGCCCAGAAACGCACGCAATCACTCCCACGGTTTGCTTTTATTTTCCAACTCAATTATTGAATTTCCTGCATCATTAGCATATTTAAGTGATATATTCGTGATCATGGATGTGTTTGCAACCTGACTGGATGATTTAATTGTGTTTTTGACGCATATCCGTGCCTTTGCCATTATTAGGGTTTTCGTGTGCATTTTAGGGGTTTGTCACACAGGTTAAATTGGGCCAAAAGAAGAACACCATGATGTTCACGAGATCAAGACAAATTGATCCACATAATTGGAAGTAATTTATCATGTGCCTTGTGCATTTTGGAAATTCACAGGGTTATAGCTACAAACACATGATTGTAGGTAAAAGGTATGCAGCTAAGACGATGGAGAAAGGTAGAAGAAGATTAGGTGTCAGCCAACCAGTGGACCATTTGAATCTCGTGCGCGTTTCCCTCTAACTTAATTATTTTGTTATATTATATTTTGTTTTTATTCTATATACAACAAAGCAAATCAGTCCAGTGGAAGAGCGCACTAGTGGTAAGTGTGAGGACCTGGGTTCGGTCCCAGGTCCAAGCATTTTCTTATTTCCTCAAATTCTGTTCACAAATCTAGTGCATCAACCTTGCATGCGCCTTCCCTACTCCTCAAGTCATCACCAATGGATCACAGCCTCTCCAGATCTAACGCATAAGCAGTGAGGGACCATGATGCACCCCCAGGTCAACGCCACATGGAGCCAGGCATTGACTGGGCTTGGAGGACTTTTGGGCTTGGGAAATTCAGATTTGCACCCTCCATTTACTCATCATACAGACCCAGTTTGCTCTTCTTTCTTTTTTTTTTAATTTCTTTAATTAATTTCTTTATTTGTTTTATTTAATTAACACAAAAATTATTATTTTTTATAAAACTAAAAAATCACAAAAATACAGAATTAAATATTATTTATTCAAATTAATATTTTTGAAAATAAATTAGGTTAATTAGTTTATTTGATTATTTGTTTTAATTAAAATTAAATAGAAATTAGGTTAAATTTTGTAATTAAATTGTTTCTTTTCTCAAATAAAGAACCACAAAAAATACATAAAATCTCATTTTACAAAATATTTTATTTTCTTGAATTATTTAGTTTAGTTTAAATTAGGTTAATTTCAATTTCTTTTTATAATTAAAAAATGATTAGAATTGGGGTTTAAATTGTACATAACTAATTAAGTCTTTTCTCAAAAAACAACTTAAATACTTTTAATTAGATTTTTAGGGTTTTCAATTTCTTCTCACATTTAATTTGTCGCGCGCATTTTAATTTGTTTTATTATTATTGTAACTGTTCCGGGATTGTAATAGTAATTAGGGTTTTAAACTTCCGCATTTTTATTTTCCGTCGAGATAATATTTTAACTGGCAAAGCCTTGTAATAGCTAGGTTTATTTTCCCGCACTTTAAATTCCTGCAAATATTTAACTGTCTAGATGTATGCTAATAGGATTGTATGGGAATATTACTTGAAATTAAAACGGTAGATCACATAATGTGCAAAGACTAATTAACTGAAACAATTCACGTGCACATATTCACTCCTAGGGTTTGCCTCACTTCGGTTGCCTTCGGTAAACAATCATTAAGCATAGGAGATTTTAGTGGTTTCCCTCCAGTCTAAAAGATCAAAATGTCCCATTCGAATATTGCCTCAGAAATTTTGCCTCGGAAAGATCTTAAGACTCTAGGGTTACTACTAAAGTTTTCTAACTGTTGCTTTAGTGATTGTACTTGTCCCTTTCGAATGTCCCTTACAAACTCCAACGACGGTGCTACCTACTTCTTAATATTGGGATACCGTTGTCTAAAGGAAGCGAGAACAAACAATATTTTTTCGAGTAGGTGGAATCTTAAGTACTTTTTCAACCAAAAACTTTTCACAAACACCTTTCAAAACAAATTTTCAAAACAAACTTCGTCACATCCTTGAGGACAGAAACAAGGGTTAAAAAGAAGTAAAGCAAACATTTCAAAACAAGCACACACAAGCAATTTGAAAAAATGAGCAAGTACCTAAGAGCCCATGGAAAACCATGGATAGAAAGGGTGATAACACCTTCCCTTTCTATAATATATCCCCCGTACTCAGGAATATCTCAGAAGAAAAAAAAAATTTGTTCTTTTTCCTTTTCCATGATTGGATGAAATAAAAGTTGGTGGCGACTCTATCTTACTGCAACATTTTACAAACAAAAAACGCAAAACACAAACCAGTATAACAGTCGGTTCTGCCACCGTATCACAGAACTGGAGACTCTGCTGAGGAATAAATAAGTGGGGTATACCTTAGGATCTAGGTCATGTTTCAAATTGCTTTCTTGCTTGTTTGCTTTATTTTTAAAGGTTTTTGTTTGGGTTACCATAGATCCTACACCCGGATCTGGGGGCACTCATTAGGTAAACAGCAATAGATCGTGGAGACTATATGGCATAGACCGATATGGTTAAAGCGGTGGCTGTGTTGGTGTGGCACTTTGGTTGGTACCAGTATCCTTCATGGGGAAACAAGGAGAATACGGGGCCGTCGCGTGGTGTCGTGAAGCATTAACAGACCTTAGAACCTTAGTTGAACAAACTTGTCCATTAGAAAGTAGCGAGATATCCGGCCTCGGTGTAGAGCTAAGGATTGGTTGATACTCGATGCTACACTCATTGAGATCAGACTTTCGAGATATTTCGGTCGCAAGAAAAGATTGCTTGAGCTGAGACAATTCCTAATAAAGGACGGTCAGTGATATTTACATCCCTTAGAACCCGGTTACATTTTAAGACAGGTTTGAAACCAACTAAACTCCAAGAGGGTACTACCTTTAACCTCATGCAAGCCTTAAACCTAAGGACTTTGTGTGATTTGACTGTGTTTGTTATACATGTGTTTGCTATACCTGTGTTTTCTCATGACATCATGCATCATAACATGGCATCCATTCTTATTGCACTAACCATTTCAAAGACCAAGGGAATTTATTTTTGTTCTATTTTGCAGATCATGGCTTCCATTCGTAGAAACATTATCCGAATCAGCTTTGTGAAGATACCTTCACAACTCAAAGAGCTAGCATCAAGGGTTTCTGAAACTTCTACGTTCACTAAGAAACATGGTCGACTTCTCAACCTGGTTACTTCAAACTTTGATGAAAATATGATGAGTGTACTCTTCCAGTTCTTTGATCCCAAGCACCACTGCTTCACCTTTCCAGATTATTAGTTGGTACCTACCTTGGAAGAATTCTCTCAACTGTCGAATATACCCATTCTTGAACAGTTGCCCTTCACAGGTCTAGAAGAAGTTCCTAAGCCAGAAATCATGGCCTCAGCTTTGCATCTGAAACAGGCCGACGTGGTATCCAATTGGGAAACAAAAAGCGGAGTCAAAGGTTTTCTAGCTAAGTTTCTGATAGACAAGGCCCAGCTGTTTTGGGATGATATGGATTTTCAGGCTTTTGAGGAGGTCTTGGCTCGTCTTATCTATGGGTTAGTTCTTTTCCCTAATCCGGACTCATTCATAGATATGAATGCTATCAAGATCTTTCTCTCTTGCAATCCTGTGCCTACCTTACTCGGAGATATTCTGCATACTCGTACCATGAAGAGAAGAGGGATTCTTATGTGCTGCACACCATTGCTGTCAAGGTGGTTTATTTCTCACCTCCTTAAGTCCATATTGAAAAATGAAGAAGGTTTGGGTTGGTCGCAAAGGATAATGTCGCTCGCTCACACGGATATTCTTTGGTGTTCTCGAGCTACGGAAAACACTTCTATTATTGACCGTTGTGGGATGTACCCTAATGTCCCGCTACTTGGTATCAGAGGGGGTATAACCTACAATCCTTGTTTAGCTCTGCGACAATTTGGTTACGCTCGAAGAGATGGTCCTCATGAGTTACTTATCAAGGGCATCGTATTCAACTATGAGGATGATGTTCAAGAGTATTGTCGGAGGTTCATACGAGCTTGGGGCATGGTAAACCGATCTGGCACCAAGGCTTTGGGTCCAAAAACTTCCATTCCTATGGAACCTTACCTCCAATGGGTACGATCTCGTGCCCAGAAGCTTATGATGCCCTATGTGGCCGTTTTACTAGTGATTGTGGAACCCACTACTGAAGAAGGTATTGCTTACACGGTTCTCTATCCTTATATGCCCACTGATCTTGGGGAATTACAAAGGTCTTGGATTCAGTTGATGAAGGAGCGGGATACCTACAGGGATCAGTTCCATGCTCAGGAGAGGAAGGTTTTAGAGCTCACAAAGAAACTGCATGAAGAAAGAGGACTCAATGACTATCTTGGCATAAAGAGGAAGCATCCATTGGAACTTTGATGTCTTTTATAGTTTTAGATTTTTTTTATTATGACGCCTAAAATGAATTTGAACTTTGAATTCAGATAATAAATCTTTGTTTATTTTGGTTTGCAAATTTAAATTTCCCAAAGTCTTTGAAATTATTGCATGTGCATCCCATTCATAGCATTGCATGTACAGGTACCATTATAGCTTTCTCATCTTCTTCGTTGTTTATTTCAGCATGAAATGGCTTCCGAGCAAACCATCAAGGACCTTCAGGCACAGAACGCCCAGTTCCAACTAATGTTCATAAGTCTGGCAAAAGGGAAGGAGGATCTGAAAGCCCTCATCCTGAAAGAGAAGAAGAAAAAGAAGAAGGTTGTCGGTATTTTTAATATGGGCAGAAGGTTTGGAGAGCGGTTGAAGCGACAAGTTGATCTGACCTCTTCATCCAAGGAAGGGGAGAATCAGGAAGAAGAGAAGGATCCCAGTCCTGCAATTTTTGACAATGATACTGACTACAATGATGAGCAATATCCTCCTGCTGAGGATAGATACAAGCAATTGGAAGATCGTCTAAGTGCCATGGAAGTTCAGAGGATACCTGGATTGTATTTCAAAGAATTGGGATTGGTGTCGGGAGTGGTCATCTCACAAAAGTTCAAAGCTCCGATTTTTGCTAAGTATGATGAGGTGTCCTGCCCAAAACTCCATCTCCGTTATTATGTCAGAAAGATCCATCCCCACACCATTGATAGAAATATGTGGGTTCATTCCTTTCAAGATAGTTTGTCAGAGACTCGGCTTGAATGGTTCTACCAACTGGAGGGAGAAAATGTTTGAAACTAGGAAGATTTGGCTGCTGCTTTCTACAAGCAGTATCAATACAACGCCGACCTTTCTCCTAATCGTACTCAACTCCAGAGTATGTCCATGGGTGCAAGTGAAGGCTTTAAGGACCATGCACAGAAATGGAGAGACTTGGCTGGGAGAGTTCAACCCCCATTGTCTGATAGGGAGTTGGTTGACATGTTTCTAGGGACGCTATCTGGTCCATTTTTCAATCATTTGATCAGAAGCTCGTCAGCTGGTTTCACCGAGCTGATTCTAACTGGAGAAAGATTAGAAGCTAGGATTCGAAGCGGAAAAATATAGAAGGATGCCTCTTCGAGTTCAGAAAAGAAGCCTTTTGATGGTAAAAAGGAAGCCAGTGCCATCTATAGCCCGAGAGGCCAAAACAAGACTGAACATCGTTAGACAGTAAGTGCCATAATGATACCTAGGCCTGCAGTTGCTCCATAACGCAACAATCAACAAAGGGGGGAAAGACCACAACGGCATTTTACCCGAATCAACATGACATTGGCTGAAGTGCTACCTCATCTGCTGAGATCCAACTTGGCAACCTTGAAAGAGGATCCCAAGAATCCAAATGCTACATCTCCCCAATATAATCCAAATGCTTGGTGTGCTTATTGTTGTACCCCAAAATTTTACCTCCCATATTTCTCAAAACATTTCGAGAAAGATCCTCAAGTTGCTCAAGGAAGTCCAAGGGTTGGCCAGACAAGCTCTCTCCTAAGGCAGTCTACTCCAAATTAGGGTTTCATGTTGCATCAAGATACTTGAGTCCAAGTGGTCCCAAATGTTCAAATTTGTCCTAATATGTTCCCAAAATCATCCATGTCAAGTTTCAAGCCTTGCAGAGGAGGTTTGCTCAGTCAATTGCTCAAAGGTCCAAAAGTCGATTATGCTAGGGCAAAAGTCAATTGTGGCCCACATACAGTCAAAATTCAATATTTTTGGTCAACATCCTCATTTTTAAGTATATTTCATCATTTTATCAAGGGTTTATCATGATTCATCAAGGATTGCTCATAATTCATCAAGACTCAAAAGTTGCTAAATTAGGGTTTTGTAGGAAAAGTCAACCCAACTTTGACCAAGCATAACATTCTCATATTTTATGAGAAATGACCCATCCAAATCTTATTTTTAATAGGATTCAATTTTCTACAATCCATCTTCATCTCCCAAGTTCAAAATATGCACTCACAAGAAGTTATGAATTTGGACATTATAGGTCATTTTGGAAAGTCAACAAAAACACCTTTTTTGTCAAGGCTTCATACATGAGCATGGAATATCAAATCTATATGAGACCAAAAGGGTTTATTAGAGGACATCTCAAGCTTTCTAAAAAGTCAAAAAACACCTCCAAAGATTCAAAATTGAGGAAGTTATGCATTGGTGAAGTTGACCTTTTTTGCAAAATTGCCAAAAGTCAACTATCCCTAAAACTTCAAATTTTGCCAAATGGGCCCAATCTTTTCCACTTGTTTTGAGTTGGAAACATAACTCGCGACCTCTAACCTTTTCCACTTGTCCATATCTTATTTTTATTATTTATTTTGATTTTTATTTGAATTAATTAAATTTAAATCAAAACAAATAAAATAAAATCAAAAATATTGAAAACTAAAGATTTGGTGATTGTTTCAGGTCTTAAATTACAGATACCAATCATTCAAACTCGTGTAAATGCATAGTGTGGACAAAAAGATTGATTTAGGCCATGTTTGGAAAGATTTTAAAGGTGAATCAAATCAAATCAAAAATCATTGAAGGAGGAAGATTTGGATGCAGTTAGCAACCCTAATGCATTCACTCATACATATAGAACGAGGCCAAACCTAAAAGGGAGTTAGAGACAGGCGTGTGAGAAAGAATCAAAACTAAAAAAAACCAAGAAAAGTGTGAGATCGAAATCCCATTTGGAGGCAGTTTCAGGACTTTTGAACGATCCCAATCGACTCCTGGGACTCTCAGCAAGCTAAGGAAATAAAAAACAAGTCCACTCCAGTCCCAAAATGCATTGTAAGTCCATCACGACATACCCCTGTTCTTGAACTTGTATCTCGTAATATAAGCATTGTTAACATGAATTAATTGCATATTCTTGATCTATGAGGCATTTGCAAATTTTCTGCATCATCCAATTTCATTTATATGTCCTATACTGTAAATCACCATTGCTAGGTTTCGAAGCTTTGTTTTAGGGTTTTGATTACAGGGACAATTGGCCTTCGTAAGTGGTACTGGCATGTTCAGGAGGACGAGACGGACACGACCATGGCTTTAGAGTTATTTCCATGGCCTGTGGAAGATTTTGAGAAGGCACAAGTCTGTAGCAACAAACATTTATCTGGCGCATTTTCTTTTTGTTCTCCACTAACGCATGTTTTTGTATATTATTTTTATTATTCATTGTATGTACAACAAGAACAAAATAGCCTAGTGGTAGCCTGCTGGGTGTTAAGGCGTTTGAAGGCTGGAGGTCAGGGGTTCGATCCATGCCTCCAGCATTTGCTATTTTTCTATTTTCTTTCAGGCAATTCAGTGCGTGCATAACTCCAAGGCCTACCATACGCCTTCATCATCAATCATGCCAAATGGCCAAATGGCCAAATCTAATGGTCACCACTGAAGGAACACCATAGGCCAAGTCAACGCATCATACTGGATCCAAGAAAGTCAGCATGGATCATCACTAATGGGCCCAGGAAATTGCTCTTGGCACCCCCATTTTTTCAGGCCCAATTTCTCTTTCTTTTATATTTTATTTATTTAATTTAATTTTATTTATTTATTTACTAACCAAAAAAATTATTTTCTTTTTATCAAAAATCACCAAAAATATTTTCATGTCCAATTAAAGTTAGAATTTTATTTTTCATCAATAACTTAATTAATTAAATTAGGTTATTAATGTTAGATAACTTTAATTTATTTTTGTAAATAATTAAAATCAATTAGAACAAATAGGTTTTATTAACTTAATTATCTTATTTCTTTCCTAAAATAACAAAAATACAAAAAATATGTCATTTAATTATTTTCATTAATTAATTTAATAACTAATTAATTTTGCATTTAAATTCAAAAACCTAATCTCTTTTCTTAAAAAATATTAAAAACAACAAAAAATAATTTTTGTTAGGATAGAAGGGTCAAAACCCTAGTTTCGCATTCAATCTAATTTTCTCGCACGCTTTTATTCTTTATCCAATTATTGTATCTGCTCACAGTTTGTAATAGTTTTAATTAGGACTTTTACATTTATCGCTTTTATTTTCAAAGGGTTTGTTTTTGGCTATGTAAATACCTGAAGCCTTGTAATAGCGTAGTTTTAATTTCCGCATTTTAAATTCCGCAAATTATTAACTGTTAGATGTATGAATAATTAGGGTTTGCATGACAAGAATGTATAATTAATTTTAAAATAGTTAGATCACCCTAAATGTGCAAAGATAAATAAACTGAAATTGAATCATTCGCACATGCGCACTCCTAGGGTACACTCCCATTTGGTTGCCTTCGGTAAACGGTCATTGAGTATAGGATGCTTTAGTGGTCGTCCTTTTGTCTAAACAAAGATCAAAGTCCCGATTCGGAAAAGTTTCCTCGGAATGGTTTCCTCGGAATTGTTGCCTCGAATAATCGATCTAAAACATTAGGGTTATTACTAAGACGTCCTAACATTGCTTTAGTGACCGTACGTCCCTTTAGAATTGACCCTCAAAACTCCAACGATGATGCTACCTACTCACTAATAGTGGGATAGTGTTGTCTAAAGTAAACGAACATAGAACGATTCTTTTTTTTGAGTAGGTAGATTAGTTCTTAAGTACTTGCTCAATCAAAACAAATTTTTCACACTTACACTCCTTTTCAAACATGTTTTCGAAAACACTTCATTACACTCTTGAAGACAGAAGCAAGAGTTAAATCGAAGTT
Source organism: Vicia faba (assembly GCA_948472305.1). Classification (NCBI taxonomy): domain Eukaryota; kingdom Viridiplantae; phylum Streptophyta; class Magnoliopsida; order Fabales; family Fabaceae; genus Vicia; species Vicia faba. The sequence goes on along the minus strand of OX451740.1, from coordinate 1,303,637,259 downwards.
AAAATAAAAAACTTTTCAAAGCGCACAAACACAAAGAAAACAATTTTGAAAATGATGAGCAAGTACCTAAGAGCCCGTAGATAACTACGGATAGAAAGGGTGCTAATATCTTCCCTTTCTATAATCTACCCCCCGTACTCAGAAATATCTCGAAAAAGGAATTTTTCCGTGCTTTTTTCCTTTCCTTGTTGGATAAAATAAAAGTCGGTGGCGACTCTTGCCTACTGCGACATTTTGCAAAAACAAACGCAAAACGCAAACCAGCAAATTCCTTAAAAAAAATAGGGAAACACGATCCCAGTTTTGGCCACCGTATCACAGAACTGGCGACTCTGCTGGGGACGCTTATAAGTGGGGTGTACCTTAGGAATAGTTCATCATATTGTTTTCAATTGTTTGATCTGTTTGCTTTATTTTTGTGGGCTTTGTGTAGGAGTTACTATAGATCCTAACCCGGATTTGGGGATACCTTTTAGGTAAGTAGCAATAGACTGTGAGAGACCTGTACGGCGTAGACCGATATGGTTGAAGCAGTAGCTACATTGGTGTGACACTTTAGTTGGTACCGATATCCCTTGTGGAGGAACAAGGAGAGTATGGGGTTGCTAATGGGTCATTAAGCATAAACTAACCTTAGAACCTATAATTGACCAACTTGGCCATAGAAAATTAGCAGTATGCTACACTCATTGAGACCATACTCTCGCGATGATTCCGGCTGCAAGAAAAGGTTGCTAAATTGGAATTATGACCGATCGAGGATGGTCAGTGATATTGAGATCCTCTAGAACCCGGTTACTATTACTAGGACAGGTTGAACCAACTAAACTGAAAGAGGGTAATACCTAAACTCTTTGCCAGCTTGAAATTTAAGGGCTACTGTGTGACTTGTTTGCCTTTACCATGTTTACTATATGTGATACTTGTGGTGTGTTTTTATCATGACATCATGCATCATGACATTGCATGCATATTTCATCAGACTAACCATTTCAAAGACCAAGGGGATTCATCTTTGTTTTGTTTTAAAGATCATGGCCTCCATGCATAGAAATACTATTCGGATCAACTTCGTACAAATCCTTGTTCAGCTTAGAGAGTTGGTTTCGAAGGTTCCTGGTACTTCTTCCTTTATTAGAAGACATGGTCATCTCCTTGGCTTGGTCACTTCTAGATTGGATGAACAAATAATGAGTGTCTTGTTCCTGTTCTTTGACCCGTTGCATCACTTTTTCACCTTCCCGGACTATCAGTTGGTCCCTACTTTGGAGGAGTTTTCTGAGTTGCTTGGCATATCTATTTTAGAGCAGACACCCTTTACAGGTTTGGAGATAGCTCCTAGGCCAGAAGATATTGCTACAGCCCTACATCTGACAAAGGCTGATGTAGTGTCTAACTGGGAGGTTCGGAGTGGGGTTAAAGGTTTCTTGGCTAAGTTCTTGATTGATCAAGCTCAACAGTTCTGGGATAGTTTAGACTTTCAAGCATTTGAAGACATCCTGGAACTTCTCATCTATGGCTTGGTTCTGTTCCCAAATTCAGATTCTTTTATCGACGTGAACGCAATCAATATCTTCATGTCCCGTAATCCAGTGCCCACTCTCTTAGGTGACATTCTACATGCTATTTATGCTCATACTGCTTGGAAAAGGGGAACCCTTATGTGTTGTGCACCGCTGCTGGAGAGGTGGTTTATTTCTCACCTCCCCAAATATATATTGAAGAATAAGGAAGGTATTCGGTTGGGCCTACAGAATCATGTCCCTTGCTCACACAGACATCATTTGGAGTACTAAAGATATGGAAGAGGTAGCTGTCATTGATCGGTGTGGGGAATACCCCAATGTCACATTGCTTGGAATTCGAGGAGGAATAACCTATAATCCTTGTTTGGCCTTACGACAGTTTGGACGAGCTCGAAGGGACGGTCCTCATGAGCTGCTTCTTACAGGCATTGTCTTTGACTTCAAGGGGGATGTTGAGGGACATCGCCGCCGGTTTGTACGAGCTTGGGATAGGGTGAACAGGTCTGATCCACATGAGCTAGGAATGAAGACTTCTCTCCCGATGCAGCCATACCTCCAGTGGGTTCGGGCCCATGCTCAAAAGCTGGGGATGCCATATGAAGTCGTTATGCCGGTAACTGTGGAGCATACTGATAAAGAAGGGGTTCCTTATATTGTCCTCCATCCATACATGCCTACTGATATTGGGGCATTGAAGAGGTCTTGGATCCAACTAAGGGAAGAACGAGATACTTACAGAGAGAAGTATCATGAGCAGGAGTGGAAGATCCTGAAGCTTACAAGGAAGTTGGAAACCGAGAGGACAATCAATGATTATGTTAGCACGAAAGGAAAACGACCATGGGAGCGCTGATGTCTTTTACGATTTCTAGTTTAGATTTGCTTTTCAGTTTTTCTTTTGTAATGCCTTAAAGGAATTTGTTAAACATTGTTTCAAGTTTTAATCTAATAAAGTGTGTTTTATTTTGGTTTACAAATTTGAATCTCCCTAAGTCTTTGAAATCATTTCATACGCATTCCATTCCCATGCACCTCATTATAGGTACCCTTACAAGTTTCTCATCTTCTTCGCTGTTTATTTCAGCACAACATGTCTTCTAAAACACCTACTGATCAAGCCATCAAGGCTCTGCAAGCTTAGAATGCTCAGTTCCAGGAAATGTTCATGAACTTGGCCAAGGCTCAACAAGATTTGAAGACTCTTATCCTGAAGGACAAGAAGAAGAAGAAGAAGAAGAAGGTTCTCCTAAATATGGGTCACAGATTTGGGAACCGGTTGAGACAAGAAGCTGATTTATCTCACTCATCTGGAGGGGGAGAGAATCAAGAGGAAAGGAGGGCTCTTAGCCCTATGGTTTCTGACAATGACACTTACTTTGATGAAGACAAGTATCCTCCTGCCGAGGATAGGTATAAGCAACTCGAAGAGCGGCTAAGTGCAATGGAGATCCAGAAGATACCTAGGTTGGACTTCAAAGATTTGGGTTTGGCATCTGGGGTGGTGATCCCCCACAAGTTTAAAGCTCCAGTCTTTGCTAAGTACGACGGGGTCTCCTGTATAAAGTTACACCTCCGCTCGTATGTTAGAAAGATTCAACCATATACTGCTGATAGGAACCTCTGGGTTCATTTCTTTCAAGATAGTCTGTCAGGGACTCAACTTGAATGATTTTATCAACTAGAAGGAGCTAGTGTCCGTAACAGGGAGGACCTCGCTGCTGCTTTTTACAAGCAATACCAGTATAATGTCGACCTTGCTCCCACGCGTACCCAACTTCAGGGTATGTCTATGGGTGCGAGCGAAGGTTTCAAGGAGTACGCTCAGAAGTGGAGAGATCTCGCTGGGAGAGTACAACCCCCTCTGACTGATAGGGAGTTGGTGGATATGTTTCTTGGGACTTTATTTGGTCTGTATTTCAATCATTTGATCGGAAGTTCATCGTCTAGTTTCACTGAGTTAATTATGACTGGGGAGAGGGTTGAAGCCGGTATCAAGAGCGGCAAGATACAGAAAGGAGTTTCATCAAGTACAGAGAAGAAGCCTTTCAAGAAGGAGTCTAGTGCAATTTACAGCTCGAGGAACCAAAATCGACCTTAGCGCCGCCAAGCAGTTAATGCGGTAGTTATTTCAAGGCCTGTTGTTACCCCATAATGCAACAATCAGCAAAGAGCAGAGAGACTGCAAAGACAGTTTACTCGGCTCAGTATGACTTTATCCCAAATTTTTACGCAATTGTTGAATACCGACTTGGTGATTCCGAAGGAGGCTCCAAAGAATCCCAACACCACATCACCGTTGTATAATCTGAATGCCCGCTGCGCTTATCACTCTGATAGCCTGGGGCATGATACAAATAACTAATGGGCTTTGAAGAATAAAGTGCAAGATTTGATTGATGATAAGTAGATTGAGTTTGAGGCGCCGGAAAAGCCTAATGTCATGACTGCTCCCATGCCCAAGCATGGAGTGAATGCTGTGGATGATGACTCGTTCGTGACTTCCGTGAACGACATTTCTACTTCATTGATGACAGTGAAGAAGAATTTATTATTGGCCAGTTTATTTCCGGGTTGTGGCGAAGGTTGCCATCTATGCTCCATCCTACCTACTGGTTGCCATCTATTGAAGTCAGGTGTCCAATGCCTGATGGATAACAAAGAAATCTTGTTCGAGAAGACTTTGGTTCCTTTGATTCCTGTTGAAGATGTTTCTATAATCACCATTTCCGCCAATTCTTATAAGGCTTCCTCGAGAAAGCCTGTTAGAATTATATTTGTTCCGATAATGTCTCCTTTGATCATTACTGTTCCTGGACCTATCCCTTACACGTCGGATAAAGCTGTTCCGTGGCATTATGGGGCCGATGTGTACTATCATGGGATTAAACAAGACTTGAAGGATGAAGAAGCTGATACTGATGTCAGCAATATTGTTGGATCTAGTAAAGTCACCCGCAGCGGATGACTTTTCTCTCCTGAGATCTCCCCGCCAATTGTTCAGAAGTCTGTTGTTATTACACATGCCAGTACATATGCTACTGTTCCTGTTCATGTTCCAATCATTACCCCTGTCGCCGAGTCATCTGACACTCGGGGCAAAGGGATCACCAGTGAGCTTTCCCAGACGGAGGCACTAAAAAAGGTTACTGTTGAAACCTCTAGACATGAGATAGAGGAAATTCTAAAGATCATCAAGAAAAGTGACTACAATGTAGTCGAACAACTGGGGTAAACCCTGTCGAAGGTCTCTATGTTGTCTTTATTGCTATGCTCAGAAGCCCATGCTAAGGCTCTAATTGCTTTCTTGAAAACTGCGCACGTGCCTCAGGAAACATCCGCTGACCAGTTCAAAGACTGTGTGGCTAGTTTGACTGCTGATAACGGGTTGGGTTTCTCCAACGTAGATTTGATTTCCAAAGGAAAGAATCACAATGACGCTCTGCATGTTTCAATCGAGTGCATGGTCATCACTCTAGCTCACGTACTGGTAGACAGTGGGTCCTCGTTGAATGTTTTACCCAAGAAAGTGTTAGACCGGTTAGACTGTGAAGGGTTGGTGCTGAAGCCGAGTAATATTGTGGTTAGGGCCTTTGACGGGTCCAAGAGGATGGTACATGGAGAGGTGGATGTTCCTATTAAGGTCTATTCTCAGATTTTCGCGTCTACATTCTATGTGATGGGCATTCGACCATCTTATTCTTGTTTGTTGGGTCGCCCGTGGATCCATAAAGCTGGGGCAGTGACTTCTACGCTCCACCATATGTTAAAGTATCCGGTTAAGGGGACAATTGTTATAGTGCGAGGAGAAGAGGAGTACATGGTAAGCCACCTCAACTCTTTCCGATACATGGAGATGGTCGGGAGTTCATTGAAACCCCGTGTCAACATTTTGAAGAAGTCCCCCAGACTCTGGCGTCGACTGAAATTGTTATTGAAGATCCTCCAATGAAGATGGCTTCCCTTAAGGATGCTCGGGTTGTTATTGAAAAAGGTGGGTGTGCGAATTGGGGCCAACTCCCTGACTTTCCACACAAGACTAACAAGTTTGGTTTGGGTTTTAATGCAGAAGCTCAAAGGGCAGTTCGGCGTGCGCGGATTGGAAAACCTCCCCTCCGTATCACTAATCCGGAAGTGAAAGCGATTGAAGATGATGATGAAGAGTCTGAGTTTGACAGCTGGATTTACTCGACTACCGACGGTGGATTAAGCAATTGGACGGAAAAGGACTTCGTGCCAGTTTCTTTTATTACACAGTAATAAACTTTTGTTTTGGATTTGTAACAGACAATTTTAAACTTTATGGCTTGGTGCTTTACCCGAGACACCGTGGCTTTGTTTGAGGGCTTATTACGTGTCATTTCCATATATCATCAATAAAAGCATTGGATGTTTTCTTGCATTACGAACTTTGCGCTCCTTGTTTTTCTTTTTCATCTTGCAAAATAGCTATTTGTCTTACACACACTCACATATACAGGTCTACATCCACTCTGGATCCCACTGATAACGACTATGCTACTGCCAATTATGACTTCGAAAGTCCGATCAACCAAGCCGAGGACGAAGGTGAGGATAATTGTGAAGTGCCTAGTGAACTTGCTAGACTGTTACTTCAGGAAGAGAGGGCCATATAGCCGCATGAGGAGCCAGTGGAAACAGTAAATCTGGGTACAGAGGTAGACAAGAAAGAGGTCAAGATCGGTGCAAATCTGGAGTCTAGTGTAAACAACGGTTGATTCAGATGCTGCGTGACTATGTTGAGATCTTTGCCTGGTCTTATGAAGATATGCCTTGGTTGGATACCGATATTGTGGTTCATCGTTTGCCAACTAAGGAAGATTGTCCTCCAGTGAAACAGAAAGTTCGCCGAATGCGCCCAGAGATGTCTGAGAAAATCAAGGCTGAAGTTATGAAACAGTTTGATGCCAGTTTTCTAGCAGTTACTTCTTACCCGCAGTGGGTTGCCAACGTGGTCCTGGTGCCTAAGAAAGATGGTAAAGTACAGATGTGTGTTGACTATAGGGATCTGAATAGGGCGAGTCCCAAGGATGATTTCCCTCTGCCTCATATCGATGTTCTGGTTGACAATACCGCACAGCATAAGGTCTTCTCCTTTATGGATGGTTTCTCTGGTTACAATAAGATTAAGATGGCTCCCGGGGATATGGAGAAGACAACCTTTGTTACTCAATGGGGTACCTTTTGCTACAAGGTCATGCCATTCAGATTGAAGAATGTTGGGGCAACGTATCAGCGCGCCATGGTCGCTTTGTTCCACGACATGATTCACAATGAGATTGAGGTATACGTTGACGACATGATTGCACGGTCCCAGACTGAGGAATAACACCTCGATCATCTTCAGAAGCTATTTGACATGTTGAAGTTATACAAGCTGAGGTTAAACCCGAACAAGTGCACCTTCGGGGTGAGATCCGGTAAGCTGCTAGTTTTCGTCGTAAGTGATAAAGGTATTCAGGTAGATCCTACAAAGGTGAAGGCTATACAGGAAATGCCAGCTCCCCGAACTGAAAAGGAAGTCAGAGGCTTTTTGGGACGTCTGAACTATATTACCCGATTCATCTCACACCTGACTGCTACTTGTGAGCCAATCTTCAAGCTACTGAAGAAATATCAAGTTGTAAAATGGAACGATGAATGTCAGGCCGCTTTCGAAAGGATCAAAGAATATCTCTAAGAGCCACCTATTCTGATGCCTCTAGTTGAAGGGAGACCTTTGATCTTATACTTGACAGTACTCGATAATTCAATGGGGTGCGTGTTGGGGCAGCATGACGAGTCTAGTCGAAAAGAGCATGCTATTTATTACCTTAGCAAAACGTTTACCGACTGCGAGACCCGATACTCGTTGCTTGAGAAAACTTGTTGCGCTTTGGCATGGGCTGCTCGCTGGCTGAGACAGTATATGCTGACTCACACTACTATATTGATATCAAAGATGGATCCAATCAAGTATATCTTCGAAAAGCCTGCCTTGTCCGGAAGAATAGCAAGATGGCAGATAATCTTGACCGAGTATGACATTCAATACACAACCCAAAAAGAAATTAAGGGAAGTGTGTTAGCAGATCATCTGGCGCATCAGGCAGTGGACGATTACCAGTCTATGAACTTCGAATTCCCAGATGAGAACATCATGTTGGTAACTGACTGTGAAATACATGGACGGGATGAAGGACCTGAGGAGGGGTCCTAATGGTCTATGTACTTTGATGGAGCTTCAAACGCTTTGGGTAATGGCATTGGCGCCGTGATTTTATCTCCTGAAGGATCTCATACTCCATTCACCGCCCGATTATGTTTTAACTGCACCAACAACATGGCGGAGTATGAAGCATGAATCATGGGCCTTCGAGCAGCTATTGACCTAAGGATTAAGTTCTTAAGTGTATTCGGAGATTCCGCTCTCGTGATCAGTCAGATCAAAGGCGAGTGGGATACGAAACACCCAAATCTTATTCCTTACAAGGAGTATGTATTGACTTTGCTTCCACACTTCGAGGAGATAACCTTTGAACACTTCCCTAGAGATGAGAATCAGTTAGTGGACGCGCTAGCTACGATGTCTTCTATGTTCAAGGTCAGATGGTACAACGAGGCTCCCCAGATTACCATTGAGAGGTTGGACGAACCTGCACATTGTTGTGTCATTGAGACTGGAGAGGTGGCAGATAAACCCTGGTTTCATGAGGTAAAAAGGTATCTGGAGGCTCAAGAATACCCTGAGGGTGCATCTGTTAATGATAAGAAGTTTCTGTGGAGGTTCGCGGCAAAGTTCTTCATCAATAATGGTATCCTTTACAAGCGTAACCATGATTCAACCTTACTGCGGTGTGTAGACAAGAATGAAGCAGAAAGGATTATGATAGAATTACATGAAGGTACTTTCGGAACTCACTCCAGTGGACACACCATGGTGAAGAATATCCTACGGGCAGGATATTATTGGTCTACTATGGAAGCCGACTATTATCAGCATTCTCAGACATGTCATAAGTGCCAAGTCTATGCTGATAAGGTGCACATACCCCTAGTTCATCTGAACATCTTGACAGCTCCTTGGCCTTTCGCAATGTGGGGCATCGATATGATTGGTGAGATCAGACCTACTACGTCCAACGGGCATCGTTTCATCTTGGTAGCTATTGATTACTTTATAAAGTGGGTTGAGACAGCTTCCTTTGCTACTGTAACTATGATACGGTGGGAGAACTGACTTGATGTTTTGCATTTCGATCGCATTTGTGCGGATAGCAAGAGTCTCCACCAACTTTTCTTTTATCCAAAAGGAAAGGTAAAAAGCACAGGAAAGACCTTTCGAGATTATTTCTCGGGTTCGGGGGGTATATTATAAAAAGGGAAGGTATTAGCACCCTTTCAATCCATTGTTCTCTATGGGCTCTTAGTTACTCGTTTAGATCACTTGCTTTCATTTGACAGTGTGCTTGTGGTGTGGGCTTTGAAAGTATTTTGAAAAATCTCTTTGTAATGGTTCTCGTCTCTATAAGAACGCGTACAAAGTTTTGTTTCAAAAAGTGGTTCAAAGATGTGTTTGTGAATCGTATTTCGGAAAGTGTTTTGAAAAGATGATTTGCAATGGTTCTCGTCTCTATAAGAATGTATACAAAACATTTTGTCTTTTTGAAAGTGTTTTGAAATGAAAGTGTAGGTGTAAGAAAAATTTATTGTGACCAAGCGAGTAACTAAGAGCGAATATATCTACTCGAAAGGTCTTAAATTGTTCTTTTCTTCCTCCTCTTAATGGTGCTATCTTACCATTGATTTGGTAAGAAGCCCCACCATTGGATGTGAAGGGACAGGCGTGGGTCAATTTCACAATCATCGAAAGCAACTTATGGGACGCTTTAGCAATTTTTTGTAAGGGACGAGATCATTTCATCAAAGGCAACATCGAGGGTCATCGAGGGACTACAGTCTTTTTTATCAAAGGGTCATTGCTAAAGTATCCCATACTTGAGGGACATGATTGTATTTCCGAGGCAACGAGCGAGGTTACCCTAGAGGTGCGCGTGTGAAAAAGTGTGTTGATTTCAAGTTATTTTATTCTTCGATTAGGTCATCTAGCGATTGATTTTTTGAATCTTTCCATACACGCCTAGTTACTATACAGTATAAAGAAAACAGTAAATTGCGGGAATTGAAATTCTATGCTATTACAATATATTCGATAATGGGGGTACAATTTTTACAAATGGGGATGAATCAAATGTGATAGGAAGGTCCAAATAACAAGTAATACAACCAAATTGAATTTTGTGCGATTTAATTAAAGCTATGATAATCCATGAAAATAAAATCGACAAAATATGGAAATGAAATGTTAAGTATTTACTTGAAAAGAAAAAAGTAAAACCTATTCTAGAAAATAAAATAATTGACTAAAAGAAAATTAAAATCGTATGCATTATCTTTATGTGTTTTTTTTAAATTATGTAAGTAACAAAATAAATTAAAGAAGGAAAAAACTAAGTTCTATTATTATTTTTGGGGTTTTATTATATGTAAAATTAAATCTAAAGAGAAATTTATTAAAGAAAGAGAGTGGTAAAAATTATTTACAAAACCTAAATCAAACTAATAAAAATATATTTTAAATTTTATTTAGTATTTTGCATAACAAAAAAAAATAAATGAACTAAAGAAACAGTATGGGCCTGTGTAAGATTTGAGAATGAGGCCCAAAGAATTCAAAGCTTATTTGCTAAAAAAAACAAACCAAGAAGGGGGTGCATCCTGCAAAACGCATGGGCTTATGGATGTTCACTGGGTTGTCCAAACGTTTGTTAGCAAAACAAAAAAAACAGAATTCTTAAACCAACTTAGTTATTGATTTAAGGGATAATGAAAAATTAGGGCTTGGAACCCTCATGCGGGGCGATTCTTCATCCCCTCCATTCATCTCTTCCATTTTTGCTTAAACCTCTAAACAATCTCACTATCCCGTCCCTGTTTCATTTCGCGAACAAAACCACTCTCTCCATTAACATGCTAACTCCTTATCTCACCGTGATTTGCATCTTTAAAAACCCTAAGTTTTGAAATCATATTTAAGCCTAAGAGATTCGAAATTGGTTCATCTGATCTCCCCCCTAACTCTCTGTTGCCGGAACACAACCGTTTCGTCTCCCTAAGCAAGCTCTAGCGATTTTCTTAAAGGGGTGAGGTTTCTGTTCTTTTCAAGGTTTACAAAATTTCGTTGATTTTTCTTATCTCTATTGTGTTTTTTGTTAACTACCATATTCTTTAGATGCAGAGAAATATGTTATAGAATTATGATAAAGGGGAGAATATCATACCTGTTGGAGATTTTTTCTGTGAAATAGGAAAGGGGAGGACGAGGTTGAGGATTGTGTTCCGTGGTGGCCGGAGTTGCACGAGGGGAAGAGATGAGGATGAAGGTGTGGCTTTTCTGACTCGTTGGTAACCTCTTTTGTTTTTCTTTATTGAATGATGATGATGTTGGTTATTGTTGTTCTGGTTTTTTCTTGGATTTTTGTTCAAGTTTGGGATGTTTGAGGCTTACTGGTTTTTTGGATGGAGGCTTGGTACTGGTTCTATTAACTTGGCTTGAGGCTTGTCAACTGTGTTTTGGTTTTGGATTCATTGATGGTTAACAGTTTTTTTTGTTTTGTGAGTTTGAAGCTTGGTTCAGGTTTGTAGTTTTGAGGTTTGGTTTGATATCTTTGTGATGGTTACTAGTTTTCGTTCACAGGTTTTGTGTTTGAGACTTGCTACTGTATTTTTTTGTTCTCCTGGTTTCGAGTTTGTGAAACTTGTTGCAGGTTTGATATTTGTTGCAGGTTTGTGACTTGTTGCAGGTTTGAGATTTTGAGGCTATGTTTTTGGTTTTGTGATTTGAGATCTTTTGCTGGACAGTTGACAGGGTTTTGCCTTTGAAGCTTGTTTCAAGTTTTTTTGAGGAGTTTTTATGGTTAACAGTTTTTTTGATGATGTTACTGTGTTTGAGATTTGTTTTTGGTTTTTATTTGTTTGAAGCTTTGTTCAGGTTTTTGAGGTTGATTACTGTGTTTGAGATTTGGTTCAGGTTTTTGAGGTTTGGCTTGGTTACAGGTTTTGTTGCTGGTTTTTGCGAGTTAGATGCTGGTTTTTCTATCTTTTCAGTTTGAGACCTGTTGCCGATTTTCTGAGTTTGAGACTTGTGTGTTTTTTCTTTCTATTTCCATCTTCCTGTTATATTGACCCTGCTTCTGTTATCCATCTTCAAAATGGTGGGAAACCAACAAATTTGAATATTTTAGTTTATTGTCCTTATGGCTTTTTTGTTGCAGTTTTGTTTTCTTCCATTTTCCATGAAATTTGGGACAGACTGTGGGCAGGGCAGCAAGGCTGTGCATTTTGGGCAATTCCAATAAACTAGGTGACTTCTTGTTAGAACAATGTTTGAATCTAGTACCCTATAATTAAGTTTTGATGATAACAAAGTGAAAAGATATAGTAGTTAAATATTTCATGATTGAATTATATGCTACTTAAAATTACTATGCTCTGACTTGCAGATATGCTGATTAAAATAAGCAAGATCACGTTCTCAGCATCAGAATATGAGTTTGCACACCAGCATCAGAAGTTGCTGAATCAGAACGTCAAGATCAGAAGATCAACGCTTGCACATGCTGAAGCTTGATGAACAGAACTGCGCGTAAAACACTCTGATACAGAAACAAATCAGTTCATCAGCAGCGAAGCAGAATCAGAATGAGCCAAGCCAGATCGTGCATTGAAGAAGCAACGGTACTGTGCATTGAAAGCTAATCAATACCAACGGCATCATTCTAGACAAGATCTGCTCAAAAAGGAAAGCTTGTTAATAGCATTGAATCAAGAATATTTGCTTCAACGTTCATCTTCTCAAAGTGCTATATAAACCAAGCTTTGAAGATTATCACGGCTAATGCTTCCAAACTCTCTACACGCACAAAGCTGAACAGTAATCTTCACTCTACAAGTTTTGCTAAACTACCAAACTCTGATACTCTATTAGCGTTTAGCATCTTAGTATTCTAAGCTTCATTTGTGTAAACATCACAGTTGTGATATAGTTTTTGTAGAAACATTCACACACATTTGATTATACCTTTGTAAGAAAGTGTTGCCTTGACAAACCGGATTGTGGTTTGAATCAAGAAGGTTTTAGCAGTTGCTAAAGCAGATTTGTATTCAGTTGAATATAGTGAATTAAGACCTCGTTGGAGAGAGGCGAAATCACCTTGAACGGGTGGACTGGAGTAGTTTGAGATCAAACGAACCAGGATAAAAATACCTTGTCATTTGCTTTAAGTTTCCAGTTTTACAATTCAACCCCCCCTTCTTGTGTTTTTCACCCCTTCAATTGGCATCAGAGCTCCTGGTTCTGAGCTAAAACACTTAACCGTGTCAGTAAAAGATCCAGCATCAGAAAAACACTATGGCAGGAAACAACTCTCATTTCAGCAATGACAACAATGAGGATAGAGACAGATTCAGCGGCAAACCTCCAGTCTTTGATGGAGAAAACTTTGACTACTGGAAAGACAGAATTGAAAGCTTCTTTCTAGCACATGATGCTGATCTGTGGGATATGGTGACAGATGGATACACGCACCCTGTGAATGCAACTGGTCAGAAGATTGATAGAAAATCAATGACTGATCAACAAAAGCGTGATTTCAAGAATCACCATAAGGCCAGAACCATCCTCCTCAGTGCTATCTCTTATACTGAGTATGAGAAGATCTCCAACAGAGACACAGCTAAGAACATCTTTGATTCTCTCAGAATGACGCATGAGGGGAACGTTCAAGTCAAGGAAACAAAGGCTCTGGCGCTCATTCAGAAGTATGAGGCGTTTAAAATGGAAGAATCTGAATCCATTGAAACTATGTTCTCTAGATTCCAGATTCTGGTAGCTGGTCTCAAAGTTCTGGACAAGGGATACTCTACTGCTGACCATGTCAAGAAGATAATCAGAAGTTTACCCAAGCAGTGGAGGCCTATGGTTACTGCTCTGAAGCTGGCGAAAGATCTCAACAAAATCACTCTGGAGGAACTTATAAGCTCCCTCAGAAGTCATGAGATAGAGCTGGAAGCTGACGAGCCTCAGAAGCAAGGTAAGCCTATAGCTTTAAAATCTAACAGAAAATCTGAATCTAAAGTTTTGCAGGCAGTTGAAGAAACATCTGATGGATCCTCATCAGAAGAAGACGAGCTTTCTCTTCTCTCCAGAAGAGTAAATCAACTGTGGAAGCAAAGACAAAAGAAGTTCAGGAATCCCAGAAGATCTGATCAGAACGAGTCTTCTTCCAGATACAGAAGGACAGATTCTTCCTCTGGATACAGAAGATCTGAAGGCTCCTCAGGTAGCAAGAAGCCAAATACAAAAGACATCATCTGCTACGAGTGCAATGAGCAAGGTCACTACAAGAGTGACTGTCCAAAGCTTCAGAGGGAAAAGCCAAAAAGGAAGTTTGGAAGAGAGAAGAAGAAAAGTCTCATGGCCACATGGGATGACTCTGACTCGTCTGAAGCTGACTCAGAATCAGATGATGAAAGGGCGAACATAGCGCTTATGGCTAACATTCCAGATGACAGTGAAGCTTCTGACTCAGACTCAGAATCAGACACAGAAGAGGTATTCCCTAACTTCGCTGTTAATTTTACAAAGGCTGAACTTGCTGAAAGCCTCAATGAAATTCTGGAACGTTATCAGCAGATTAGAGCTAAATTCAGAGACCTGAAAAGGACTCTTGAATCTGACTCTAATAAGTCTGAGAGTCTCAAATTGGAAAACTCTGAGCTGAGAGATAAAATTTTAAAATTAGAAAACTCTTTACAAAACTCTCAGAAGGAACCAATTGCTGAAACTCCCAGCAACGCTGATGAGATCATCAAGGAGTATGATCATAGTTTCCAGAAGTTCCTTGCTAAAAGCATAGATAGAAGCAGAATGGCTTCAATGATCTATGGAGTTAGCAGAAACGGCAGGAAAGGAATAGGATACCTAGGTAAGGTTCCTACACCTAAAAATGTCATGGATTTAACAATTAAGTACACTCCTCTAAATTCACACTTTGTGTATGGTCACACACATGACATCAAATATACTAGTAGCAATCACTTTGTGAAACCAAAATTCAACCAGAGTTTTGGTAAGACTAACAAATCAGGACCCAAGAAGATCTGGGTACCTAAGGATAAAATAATACATGTTGCAGATATCTTTAGCAGCAAGTCAGAAACACCAGTCATGGTACCTGGACTCTGGCTGCTCACGTCACATGACGGGAAGAAGGCATATGTTCCAAAGCCTGGAACTTAAGCCTGGAGGCCACGTTGGCTTTGGAGGCAATCAGAGGGGAAAGATAATTGGCTCTGGAACTGTAGGTAACGGAAATCTTCCCTCTATTAATAATGTTCTGCTTGTTGATGGATTGATGCATAACCTGTTATCCATAAGTCAATTAAGTGATAACGGTTATGATATAATCTTTAATCAAAAATCATGTAAAGCTGTTAGTCAGAAAGATGGGACTATCCTATTTAATGGTAAGAGGAAAAACAACATTTACAAAATCAAACTTTCTGAACTTAAGAGTCAGAACGTAAAATGTCTTCTGTCTGTTAACAACGAGCAGTGGATCTGGCACAGAAGATTGGGGCATGTTAGTATGAGAAGAATATCTCAGATTAACAAACTCAATCTGGTCAGAGGACTTCCAAATTTGAAGTTCAATTCAGATGCTATGTGTGAAGCATGTCAGAAAGGCAAATTTGCAAAACCATCTTTTAAATCCAAAAATGTTGTTTCTACCTCTAAGCCATTAGAACTTCTGCACATTGACTTATTTGGACCAGTTAAGACTGCTTCTGTCAGTGGCAAGAAGTATGGGTTAGTAATCGTAAATGACTATAGCAGATGGACATGGGTAAAGTTCTTAAGACACAAGGACGAGTCACACTCTGTGTTTGTTACCTTCTGTAACCAAGTTCAGAATGAAAAAGATCTTAGAATCGTTAAAGTCAGAAGTGATCATGGTGGAGAATTTGAAAATAAAGATTTTGAGTCATTCTTTAATGACAAAGGCATTCTGCATGATTTCTCTTGTCCTAGAACTCCCCAACAAAATGGAGTTGTAGAACGAAAGAACAGAACATTGCAAGAAATGGCCAGAACCATGATCAACGAGACAAACGTTGCTAAGACTTTCTGGGCAGAGGCAATAAACACAGCGTGCTACATTCAGAATAGAATCTCAATAAGACCTATTCTGGAAAAGACTCCATATGAATTGTGGAAGAACAGAAAGCCCAACATTTCGTATTTTCATCCATTTGGATGTACTTGCTATATGTTAAATACTAAGAATTATTTGAACAAGTTTGATTCTAAGGCACAGAAGTGTATTATGTTAGGATACTCTGAACGCTCAAGAGGGTACAGAGTATACAATACAGAAACCCAGATTGTGGAAGAATCAATCAGTGTTCATTTTGATGACAAGCTTGACTCTGAAAAGTCAAAGCAGAATGAAAATCTTGCAGGTATAGAAATTGAATTTGCAGGTTCTGAAGACAAGTCATCAGAAGCTCTCAACACAGACATTCCTTCAACGTCTGAAAGAAGCAATGCTAGAAATCCTACAACTGCTGCTGATCAACCTCAGAAGAGACTACCCAGAAGCAGTGTGGATCACCCAGAAGAGACTATTCTAGGGAGAAAGGAAGATCCAATCAGAACAAGAGCAAGCTTCAGAAACTCTGAAGAAACTCTGATGGGACTTGTATCTCTGATTGAACCTTCTTCTATTGATGAAGCACTTCTGGACAATGACTGGATTCTGGCAATGCAAGAAGAGCTGAATCAATTCACCAGAAACGACGTATGGGATCTCGTTCCAAGACCAAAAGGATTCAACGTCATTGGAACAAGATGGGTGTTCAGAAACAAGCTCAATGAACAAGGTGAAGTCGTCAGAAACAAGGCACGACTGGTTGCACAAGGTTATAGTCAGCAAGAGGGGATAGACTATACAGAAACCTTTGCCCCAGTCGCCAGGTTAGAATCTATCAGACTTTTAATCTCATTTGCTGTTAATAGAGGCATCACTCTGTATCAGATGGATGTCAAAAGTGCATTCTTAAATGGTTATATAGAAGAAGAAGTGTATGTTCACCAACCCCCAGGTTTTGAAAATACAAAACATCCAGAACATGTTTTCAAACTGAAAAAGTCACTGTATGGTCTGAAACAAGCTCCCAGAGCTTGGTATGAAAGGCTAAGTAACTTTCTGCTTGAAAATGAGTTCACCAGAGGGAAAGTGGACACCACTCTATTCTGTAAAACAGTTAAGAGTGACATTTTAGTTTGTCAAATTTATGTTGATGATATAATCTTTGGTTCTACTAATCCTTCTCTTGGAAGAAAATTTGCTAAGTGTATGCAGGCAGAATTTGAGATGAGCCTCATGGGGGAACTGAAGTTCTTTCTAGGAATTCAGATCAATCAAACTCCAGAGGGAACTTACATTCATCAGAGCAAATACATCAGAGATCTTCTGAAGAAATTTGACCTCTCAGAATGTAAGCCATCAAAAATTCCAATGCATCCCACGTGCATTCTGGAAAGAGAAGAGGTAAGCAAAAGCGTAGAACAGAAAGTCTACAGAGGTATGATTGGTTCTCTCCTTTATCTGACTGCTTCAAGACCTGATATTCTATTCAGTGTATGTATTTGTGCTAGATTCCAATCAGATCCTAGAGAATCTCACTTAACAGCGGTTAAGCGAATTTTCAAGTATCTGAAAGGTACTACTAATCTGGGTCTGTTTTATAGAAAATCTAGTGATTACAGTTTAGTAGGCTACTGCGACGCTGATTTTGCTGGAGACAGAGTGGAACGAAAAAGTACTTCTGGAAGCTGCCAGTTTCTGGGAGAAAATCTGATCTCGTGGTCCAGCAAAAGGCAATCAACTATTGCTCTGTCAACAGCAGAAGCTGAGTACATAGCAGCAGCTGGATGCAGCACACAGATGCTCTGGATGAAAAGTCAGCTTGAAGACTTCCAGATTTTTGAGAGTAACATTCCTATTCTTTGTGATAATACTTCTGCTATTTGCTTAAGTAAGAATCCTATTTTACATTCTAGAGCTAAGCATATAGAAATAAAACATCATTTCATTAGGGACTATATTCAGAAAGGCATTTTAAACTTGAAATTTATAGATACAGACCATCAATGGGCTGATATCTTTACTAAACCCCTTTCAGAAGATAGGTTTAATTTCATTCTGAAACATCTCAGCATGAAAGTATGCCCAGAATGAAAATGCTTTAATTCCATATGTTTATCTTTCAGAATGTAATTATATTACTGTGAACTTCTGATCAATCTTTGTTTCAGAAAGTTAGAACATGCAGATTGTATCAGAGGCAAGTCTAAAGATCTGAGAGTCTAATCTCAAATACAGACGTGCTGATCACTACATCAAACAAGTGTCATCCAATCATCAGCAAATCCCTGAAGCAGAACGCGTGCACGTTTCTGAGAAAGGAAAACGCTGATTGGGTGCATTGAGACACATGTCTGGTAACCGTTTTTAAGTATCTTTCTCAAATCCCCCAAAATCAGCAAGCATTAAATGCAAAAGTAATCACGCTTGTTAATTGCAATCATTATTTTTTTCTCTCTCTTAAAAACGTTTTATTTTTCAAAATAATTGTTGAAAATCCTATTTAAGCACATTACTCTTCATTCTTAATCTTTACGCTTACTCATAATCTCTTAAGAATTTTTCTGCATATCTCCTTCAAAACCCTAGCTTTTCTCAAATCACTCTCAAGCTTTTTGTGTGAGAACAATGGCATCCTCCAGCATTTCTGCAGGAAATCAGAAGAAGGAAACCTCAGAGCAATATCAAGCGCCTACCAGAACTCTTCTCACACCAGTAAAGAATCTTGAGGTTCTCTCTGAGTTAATCGTGGTCTGAGAAAGAGCAAGCTGCACAGGTGGAACCAGCAGAAGAAGACAAGACTCTTCAAGAAGAAAATCCAGCAGAAGATGTAGCTGAAAGTTCTGAGAAGCTTCCTCCTGCTGAAAGTTCTCAAGCTGCCTTGGACAGGCAGGCTCTGGAAGAATTAAGGCTGAATGACTTGCGTCTACAGCAGCGGATGGATGAGAATAATCAGAAGATGGAAGCAAGAATGAATGTCCAGGACAGCAAGATTGATTCTGTTGTCACCTTGGTTCAGAAGCAAAATGCAACTTCTGAAAAGATTCAAGCAATGCTGGAAAGCCTGTTCTCACGCATGCCCCCACAACCTTGAAATTTTTTCATGCATGCCATTCTCTATATTTTCCTTATTTTCTGATGTACTTTTGACTATGTTTTGACTATGGTTTGTAATGCTATTTTGCTCTGATTCTGAACTATTTTAATATTATTAGTTTTTTTTCTGATCTAAATCATTTTAGCACATCACCAGCACTTTTTGATTGCTGACAAAAAGGGGGAGAACAAGAATGATATTTAAAATCAATAACGGATAACTAGACAGAAACTCTCAAACATTCTAACTCTCTATTCTTGAAATGTTTTTCTGTTTTGTCTTTAAGTCTACAGGCACAAGGAAGCTCTTGAACACAATGAAGACTAGAAGCTCATGTTGCTCTGATCAAATATGAAGTTCTGATATATGAAGCTCTGATCAACCTAACACTCTGATCTGAAGCAAAGCTCTGACAGGAAAAGCTCTGAAGCTCTGCTCTCTGATAAGTCAAAGACTTACAATCTGATGCTCAAAGATAGAAAAAGATCTGACTCTGAAGAACACGCATATCAAAGGGAAGTAACAAACTCAGGGGGAGTATTTCTTAACTCTGACTTCTCCGTACTTCTTATTCTGATACATAGATCTGATAACTTTTCACGTTATTTTTTCATTTAAAATATCTAGTTTTTGTCATCATCAAAAAGGGGGAGATTGTTAGAACAATGTTTGAATCTAGTACCCTATAATTAAGTTTTGATGATAACAAAGTGAAAAGATATAGTAGTTAAATATTTCATGATTGAATTATATGCTACTTAAAATTACTATGCTCTGACTTGCAGATATGCTGATTAAAATAAGCAAGATCACGTTCTCAGCATCAGAATATGAGTTTGCACACCAGCATCAGAAGTTGCTGAATCAGAACGTCAAGATCAGAAGATCAACGCTTGCACATGCTGAAGCTTGATGAACAGAACTGCGCGTAAAACACTCTGATACAGAAACAAATCAGTTCATCAGCAGCGAAGCAGAATCAGAATGAGCCAAGCCAGATCGTGCATTGAAGAAGCAACGGTACTGTGCATTGAAAGCTAATCAATACCAACGGCATCATTCTAGACAAGATCTGCTCAAAAAGGAAAGCTTGTTAATAGCATTGAATCAAGAATATTTGCTTCAACGTTCATCTTCTCAAAGTGCTATATAAACCAAGCTTTGAAGATTATCACGGCTAATGCTTCCAAACTCTCTACACGCACAAAGCTGAACAGTAATCTTCACTCTACAAGTTTTGCTAAACTACCAAACTCTGATACTCTATTAGCGTTTAGCATCTTAGTATTCTAAGCTTCATTTGTGTAAACATCACAGTTGTGATATAGTTTTTGTAGAAACATTCACACACATTTGATTATACCTTTGTAAGAAAGTGTTGCCTTGACAAACCGGATTGTGGTTTGAATCAAGAAGGTTTTAGCAGTTGCTAAAGCAGATTTGTATTCAGTTGAATATAGTGAATTAAGACCTCGTTGGAGAGAGGCGAAATCACCTTGAACGGGTGGACTGGAGTAGTTTGAGATCAAACGAACCAGGATAAAAATACCTTGTCATTTGCTTTAAGTTTCCAGTTTTACAATTCAACCCCCCCTTCTTGTGTTTTTCACCCCTTCACTTCTTTCCTCTCTTCTCTCTCAATGACAATAAAAAAGCAAATTTCTCTTTTGCCTTTTTTCTAATTCTGAAAGGTTTTCATGGAAAATGATGATATATTGCTTGAGCAAGTTTTGCTTATTTGCTTATTTTGTCATACTGCTGCACTGCTGCCTGCTTTAGCTTTTGTTGATGCTGTTGTTATTTGTCTAGTTGTGATGATTTTTGTTGTCTTGTTTGCGCTGTTGTTTGTTGTCTAGTTTGCGCTGCTGTTTGTGATGTTGTTTGGACAGTTTGCTTGCATTTTGTTTGGACAGTTTGCTTGCATTTTGTTTGGACAGTTTGTAGCATTTGTTTGGACAGTTTGCTCGCGAATTTCTTCTTCTTTATTTTTGTGAACCAAGAAGGATAGCCTTCTTGTGATTTGCAAATAGAGGAAATAAATTGTGATGAATTAAACATCACTCTGATTCCACATTGCAAACCTTAATGATGAATGCCTTTTTTTGGAAAAATTTATGTTCATGCCCAAATAATTTGCACTAACTATTTTTTTTTCTTTCTTTTGTTTTCATGTGAGCACAATTGGATATGGCAAAGCAAGGAAGGCAAGAACTCTGTGGCAAGCAAGGATGTCTTGGAGATAAGCAAAGGAAATTGATACGACTTCAATCTTCAGACAAACTTAGGCATAGATTAATTCTCCTAGGCCAATCAAACATTTGGATTTTCTTTGTAAATTTAGAAAAATCACTCTGGTATTTTGGATGTGTTGTATCCAATAGTACCAATTCATCTTTAAATACAATGAGTTGTGAAACATAAAGTATTAAAGAATAAATTGTTTTGTACCAAATGTTTGAAATTGGAGAAAATATTGAGTTGTAACATGAAATATTCTGGTGTCACTTGAAATCCTTTAACAACAACAACTTGTAATTTCTCTTCGCATCCTAATTGATTTTTGAAATTCCCAATCAAGATATTTGAAACAAAATGCTCCAGTCTGGTAAATTAAATTCCAAGTAATCCCAATAATTCTGTAACTGCATTTCAAACAAACACGTATTGTATACTCCATTTCCTAACCAAGCAAATGTTTTAAAAGACGCAAATCAATCTGGTCAACCTGGATCCCACAATCATGAGTGTCCTAAATGACAGTCTTAACTTCTATCTCTTGTCCCAAATAGATCATGCTCTGAGAACAAATATTATCTTTTCAGTAAACTGCGTTTTTTAAGAAAATTCAAAATCAATCAAATGCCTTGCGATGATTTGATAATTTTAAAGTTTCCCAAACTCAAATTTCTTCCAATTCTTTGAAGATAAACCTGTGAGCGACATCACATCTGACTATGAACAGACAGAATCGTCTCAAATGCTTGTATCTTGAAGAAATCATAAATACAACCTTGAGGAAGCATGAAGACCTGTGAAAGCCAATTGGATCTTTGAAAATTCATTTTCTTTTGAGAATTGCAATAAACCTAATTGCTGGTTTATTACCACAGAAGAGAATCTGTCTGGTCGATTTATGAGCCAACTTGAATATCCAAGAAACCCTAGGGTTGTGTCTTCTATGAAAAATGGGAGGGCAAATTTTAGGGTACAACAGTTGCCCCTGTTCAATTTTCTTAAACTTGAAAAGCGAGATCGACATGTTTGTCATTTGTGGTTTGGAAATAGAAGATAATTGAACACTAGAGTGCCCAGAAATTTGCACTTGATGACGCGCTGGTTTGATTGTGTATGGAAATGGGCTTAAAGATGCCATTTGGAGAAACAGGGGATAATTGTCGGAGATGGGCTTGTATATGCCATCCAAAGGTACTTGTTGGCGAAAAGTTTGAACTGAATCTGAACAGAGAACGAATTAGAATAAACCGTTGAGAGATTTATCTGAAACAATAAAATCTGGAAATGAATCAGAATAAACCGTTGAGAGATTTATCTGAAACAATAAAAATCTGGAAATGAATCAAAATAAACCATTGAGAGATTTATCTGAAACAGTGAAATAATCTGGAGATGAATCAGAATAAACCGTTGAGAGATTTATCTGAACTAGTAAAAAACTGGAGACAAATCAAAATAAACCGTTGAGAGATTTATCTGAACCAGTGAAATTTGGAAATGAATCAGAATAAACCGTTGAGAGATTTATCTGAACCAGTAAAAATCTTGAAATGAATCAGAATAAACCGTTGAGCGATTTATCTGAACCAGTAAAAATCTGGAGACGAATCAGAATAAACCTTTGAGAGATTTATCTGAACCAGTGAAATCTGGAAATGAATCAGAATAAACCGTTGAGAGATTTATCTGAACCAGTGAAATCTGGAAATGAATCAGAATAAATCATTGAGAGATTTATTTGAACCAGTAAAAATTTGGAGACGAATCAGAATAAATCATTGGGAGATTTATCTGAACCAGTAAAAATATGGAGATGAATCAGAATAAACTGTTGAGAGATTTATCTGAACCAGTAAAAATATGGAAATGAATCAGAATAAACCATTGAGAGATTTATCTGAACCACTAAAAATCAGCCTTTTCTTGGAAACTGATATGTATTTGACTTGTTGAAGATTTGTATTTGTCGGAAATTTGTTGATAATAACTGTCAAATGTTTCTTTCCTGTAAAAAGATGAAGAGTTAATTGTATGCAATGCTATGATGTATGTGATGCATGGTGTGATGTTTGCCTCTCAAAATAAATGAGATTGCATTGTATGCATTTGAGTTGCCAATGTTATGACGTATGTATGCAAATGTATGAAAAGTAAAGATTGTTTGTGCCGTAGCATTGCTGGAAGTGGGGAAAATAAATCCCCTTTGAAGCACTGATGGGTAAGTTTCCAAGTAAAAACTCTGTTGAAGAAAGGAAAAGCCAGACATTGCTTGTGATATTCTGCTGGGGAAATCTGAGAAGTTGGGCAACTTGCTGGAGACACTTTGGACCAGTGGTTGGAAATTTTGTTCTGGCTGGAGAAAGTACCTGCGTGGGGTTTTATGGAATGGCTTACAGATGTTATTCTATTTCTTTAAGTTATTAGTAATTATCTTTCCGTTTTATTTATTTATTTATTTGCAGCACTAATCACGTTCAAATGCATATGTTCAAAATAAATCATTGGACGTTTTTGTAAATAAAACATAGAAATAAGAAAAACAGATGGTTTTGCACTTTCAAAAGGGATATATTTGTATTAACTTGAACAAGTGTTTTTTGTACAATGATACGAACATTCTTGCAAGAGAATGTCGTCGTAAGAAAATGAAAATTTATACAAAGAAAAGGTAACTATGTGAAATAATCCCAAGGGGTTCCCGTTCTACTATAGCCTTCATGTCTCTGAAAGCCTTGTCCGCTGGTCGACTTGGCGAAGTCCACTGGATTGATTTAGAGCCAGTTGAGTTGATTGGTTGACACTGAAGATTGTTTTCCAGATGATCCAACGGGGCATAGTCATATGCTTTAATCCCTAACTTTTTCCTGGACCGCCCTCTCGGATTTTCAGTCCACCGGGATACCCTTTTTTGCCCAAGCCGCCCTTTTGGGTTTTCGACTTGCCGGGTGTACAAATTTTTATTTTCATCCCTTATTTTTGCCCGAACCCTTTTGGTTCGCCGGGAAGCCCTTATTTTTGCCTAGGCCAGTCAACCTAGCGGGTCTTTGATCATGCATAGTATCTTTTAACTATGTCTGTATTTACAGGGTGCAGGAGGTCGTCGCCATCCATAGTAGTCAAGATCATTTCTCCACCAGAGAAAATGCTTTTGATTACAAATGATGTAGGGGTCCATTTGCCCCTGGGATCACCTTGTGGCAAAATGATACGCTTGATTACCAGGTCACCGACCCGATATACCCGACGCTTGACCTTTTTATTAAAAGCTTTGATCATGCATTTTTGGTACATCTGACCATGACAGATAGCTGTAAGCCTCTTCTCATCAATCAAGTTTAGTTGGTCAAACTGAGTCTGAATCCAATCCTCTTCATTCAAACCAGCATCCTTCATGATTCTCAGAGAGGGGATCTAGACCTCAATAGGCAAGACAACTTCCATGTCGTATACGAGAGAAAAAGGTGTTGCCCCAGTTGATGTGCGAGTTGTGGTGCGATACCCATGAAGAGCGAATGGTAGCATCTCATGCCAGTCTTTGTATGTGACTGTCATTTTCTGTATGATCTTCTTAATTTTTTTGTTAGTAGCTTCTACAGCACCATTCATCTTTGGTCGGTAAGGGGAAGAATTGTGATGCTGAATCTTGAATTGCTCGCACAAGGCGGTGATCATAGTATTATTCAGATTTGTACCATTATTAGTGAGGATTCTCTCTTGGATACTGTATCGACAGATGAGATTCTGCTTGATGAACCGGGCGACCACATTCTTAGTAACGAAAGCAAAGGAAGCCGCCTCAACCCACTTTGTGAAAGAGTCAATGGCCACCAAGATAAAGCGATGTCCGTTGGAGGCTGTTGGATTGATTTCCCCAATCATATCAATTCCCCACATGGAAAATGGCCAAGGAGCCGTCAAGACATTCAGAGGAACTGGAGGTACATGCACTTTATCGGTATAGATTTGGCACTTATGGCAAGTTCGAGAGTGTTGGTAGCAATCTGCCTCCATGGTAGACCAATAATAGCCTACCCGTAGGATTTTCTTTGCCATTGTATGCCCACTGGAATGTGTACCAAAAGTTCCTTCGTGTAGCTCACCTATGATCCTTTCAGCCTCAGCCTTGTCTAAACACCGAAGCAATACCGAGTCATGACTGCGTTTGTACAGAATGTTGTTACTAAGGAAGAATTTAGCCGAGAACCTTCTCAGGAATTTCTTGTCATTCACCGAAGCTCCTTCTGGATATTCTTGAGACTCGAGATACCTCTTGACTTCATGAAACCAAGGTTGGTCCACTACTTCTTCAGTATTAATCTCGTGACAGTAGGCTGGTTCATTCATCCGCTCAATGGAGATTTGAGGAGCCTCGTTATCCCAATTAAGTTTAAACATAGATGACATTGTAGCTAGAGCATCTGCTAGCTGATTTTCTTCTCGTGGGAAGTGCTCGAAGGTAATCTGCTCGAAATGTGGTAGTAATGTCAAAACATGTTCTTTGTAAGGGATAAGGTTTAGATGCTTAGTGTCCCATTCTACTTTGATCTGACTGATGACCAAAGCTGAATCTCCAAACACAACTAAAGATTTGATTCCCAAGTCTATGGCAGCCTTGAGTCCAAAGATGCATGCTTCGTATTCTGACATGTTGTTCGTACAGTTGAAGCAAAGTCTGGAAGTGAAAGGAGTATGGCATCCTTCCGGAGATATGAGTATAGCACTGATACCGTTACCAAGTGCATTGGATGCCCCAAAGTACAGGGTCCATCGGGATCCTTGTTCAGGTCCGTCATATGGCCTGAATTCTTCAACATTGTCCAATGTCATGATGTCTTCGTCAGGGAAGTCAAACTTCATGGATTGATAATCTTCTACAGCTTGATGGGCCAGATGATCAGCTAGCACACTGCCCTTTATAGCTTTTTGGGTCGTGTACTGTATGTCATATTCCGTTAGGATCATCTGCCATCTAGCTATCCTCCCAGACAAAGCAGGCTTCTCGAAGATGTACTTTATCGGATCCATTTTAGATATCAGCAAAGTGGTATGAGTCAACATATACTGTCTTAGCCGGCGAACAGCCCATACCAGAGCGCAGCAAGTTTTCTCGAGCAGTGAATATTTGGTTTCATAGTTGGTAAACTTTTTTCTCAATTAATAAATAGCATGCTCTTTTCGGCCAGACTCGTCATGCTGCCCCAATACGCACCCCATTGAGTTCTCTAAGATGGTAAAATACATGATTAACGGTCTTCCTTCGACTGGTGGCAACAAGACAGGAGGCTCTAGCAAATACTCCTTGATTTTATCGAAAGCAATCTGACAATCATCATTCCATCTAACTACTTGATCTTTCTTCAACAGCTTGAAGATTGGTTCAGAAGTAGATGTTAGGTGAGAAATGAACCTAGCAATGTAGTTCAGGTGTACCAAGAAACCTTTGACTTCCTTCTCAGTGCGAGGAGTAGGCATTTTTTGTATTGTTTTGACTTTGGCAGGATCAACCTCGATGCCTTTGTTGCTGACAATGAAACCTAAGAGTTTGTCAGACCATACCCCGAATGTGCACTTGTTTGGGTTCAATCTTAGCTTGTACTCCTTCAACCTGACAAATAGCTTTTGCAAGTGATCAAGGTGTTCTTCTTCAGTTTGTGATCGGGCTATCATGTCATCTACGTAGACCTCTATCTCATGATGTATCATATCATGAAACAAAGCTACCATGGCGCGCTGATAGGTTGCCCCAGCATTCTTCAGTTTGAATGGCATCACTTTGTAGCAGAATGTATCCCACTGTATGACAAATATAGTTTTCTCCATGTCCTCAGGTGCCATTTTGATCTGGTTATAGCCTGAGAATCCATCCATGAAAGAAAATACTATGTGTTGGGTTGTATTGTCAACCAGGATGTCAATGTGTGGAAGTGGAAAATCATCTTTAGGGCTAGCCCGGTTTAAGTCTCTGTAGTCCAAGCACATCCGCACTTTACCATCTTTCTTGGGTATAGGGACAACATTGGCTACCCATTGGGGATAAGAGTTAACATCCAAAAACCCAGCATTGAACTGCTTCATAACTTCTGTTTTGGTCTTTTCCGACATGTTGGGCCTCATACGACGAACCTTCTATTTTACTGGGGGACAATCTTCCTTTGTAGGCAAACGATGTACCACGATGTCTGTATCCAGTCCTGGCATGTCTTCGTATGACCAGGCGAAGATCTCAACATAATCGTGCAATAGCTGAATCAGACGTTCCTTGACACTCGGCTCTAGGTTGGCACCCACCTTGATTTCCTTTTTATCTTCCTCGGTACCCAAGTTGATTGTATCCAACGGTTCCTCATGAGGCTGAATAGCTATGTCTTCTTGTTGCAACAACCTGGCCAACTCTCCTGGCACTTCATAATCTTCCTCACCTTCGTTGTCGGCTTGGTAGATCATACTTTCAAAGTCACAATTGGCCATAGCAGAACTGTACCCCTAAGATCCTGAGTGGACGTAGATCTGCATTTTCAATGTGTGAGTGTGTGTAAGAACATAGCTACCTTTGAAAGAAATGCAAGAAAGAAAAGACAAAGAAAACAAAATTTGATGTAAAAAACGTCCATGATTCATTAATGACATATGAGAATGAAGTGACAACCCTTACAGATGGACCATTGTGCCTCGGGTAAGACACAAGGTTTTAAAAAAAAAAGTCTGAATTGTTTAAATATTACAAGCCTGAAAATATTAAAAGACAATTACTCTTGAATAAAAGTAATAGGAATGAAATCCTTTGCCTCCCAATTATTAAGCCCTCCGCCGATAGTTGGAAAAATCCACTCATCCCTGTCACAGCTGTCATCACTATCTTCAAAGGCGTTGACTCCTTGATTGCTGATACGTAGAGGTGGTCCCCCTGCGCAAGAACGTCGGACCGTTTTCTGAGCCTCTAAAGTGAACCCCAACCCAAATTTGTCGGACTTGTAGGGAATATCCGGAAGCTGACCCCAGATAGTACATCCTCCCTCTTCAACTACTGCTCGAGCGTCATTCAATGAAGCCATTTTTAACGGAGGTCTGGTAATCTCCGGGACATTTGGAGTAGACTTGGTTGCTGAAACTATTGCTGGAACCTCCTCAAAGTTCTGATAGGGAGTCTCTATGAATTCACCATCCATTTCAATGTACCTGAAAGAGTTCAGATGGCTAACCATGTATTCCTCTTCCCCGTGAACTGTGACAATCTTCCCTCTGATCGGGTACTTTAGCATTTGGTGTAGGGTGGAAGTGACGGCACCAACACCATGGATCCAGGGTTGACCCAACAGACAAGAGTACGAAGGGCAGATGTCCATCACATAGAAAATTGAGTCAAAGGTCTGAGACCTAATTTTTATGGGGATACTAACTTCTCCGTGCACTGTCCTCTTGGAACCATCAAAGGCCCTTACTATGATGTTGCTAGGTTTTAAGACGAGCCCCACACAATCCAGTCGGTTGAGAGCATTTTTGGGTAAGACATTCAATGATGAACCGGTATCCACCAAAACATGGACAAGTGTGGTTCCCCTGCATTCAATGGAAATATGCAAGGCGTCATTGTGCTTCCTTCCCTTAGAGGTTAAATCAGCATCGGAAAAGCCCAATCTGTTATCAGCAGTTAGACTGGCCACACAGTCTTCAAATTTGTCGATAGAGGTCTCCTGGGGCACATGAGCATTCTTAAGAAACTTTACCAAGGCTTTGGCGTGACTTTCAGAGCACAAGAGTAAGGACAACAATGATATCTTCGAGGGGGTCTGCCCCAATTGTTCTACAATGTTGTAGTCACTTTTTTTTATTATCTTCAGGATTTCTTCTATTTCTTTTCTAGAAGCTTCAAGGATGACTTCGGGACGTTCTCTTGCTTGGGCACGCTTAACCAAAGCCTCTTTGCCCCTGGTATTGGAAGTAGGGACAACATCGGGAGTATCACTGGCGGTGTCAGTAGGAGTGGCAGTAGTGATGATCACAGGAGTAGCAACAGTCTTTGGAGAAATCTCAGGTGAGAAGACTCTTCCACTTCTTGTTATTTTGCTGGTTCCAGTGATGTTACCGATATCAGGATCAATATCTCTCGCAACTTCATTTGTGACAGCCAACTGATCTTGCTTGACACCGTAGTAGTAAACTCCAGCCTCATAACTCCAGGGAACAGCTTTATTTGAGGAGTATGGTATTGGTCTTGGCATAGTGATGATCAATGGTGTAGTTCTGGGAGCTGGTGTAATCCTGACGGGTCTTTTGGTGGAGACCCTGGGAGGATTGTCGGATATGGTGATTATCGAAACATCTTGATAAGAACTTTTGATAAGAGGTAGCTTTTCAAATAGGATTTCTTTACTAGTCATCAGGCGCTGGACGCCTATCTTTAGTAACAAACAACCGTTTGGCAGAGATTTGCAAAGGTGGCAATTTTCATCACAACCTGGGAACAAGCCGGCTTGTAGTAGATTTTGTTTAACGGTTAACAGAGGAGTAACCAAATCATTCACGGAGGAAACAAAACGATCATCATCAATGGCGTTGATACCTTGGCCATGTCTGGGCATTGGTGCCGTTATTACATTAGGCGTTTCTGGGGACTCAAATTCAATCTCTTTCGCATCAATAAGGTCTTGCACCTTATTCTTTAAGGCCCAACAATCATTTGTATTGTGCCCCGGGCTTTCAGAATGATAGGCACATCGGGCGTTCGGGTTGTAGCGGGGAGAAGCAGTATTGGGATTTTTGGGAGCTTCTTTTAAGGTTACTAGATTATTCTTGAGAAGGTGTGGCAAGACCTGAGACATGGTCATGTTAATCCGGGTAAATCGTCTCATGGGCGCTTCTGGTTTGCGCTGATAATTTCGCTGCTGATTTGGCACAGGATTAGAGATCATGACAGCCCCTACTGCCGGACGACGGTCGGTTTTGTTTTGATTTCTATGGTCATATGCAGCACTGACCTCCTTCTTTCCAACAAAAGGTTTCTTCACCATAATTGAGGATGCATCTCTTTGAATTTTGCCGCTTCTTATACCGGCTTCGACCCGTTCACCAGTCATGATTAATTCGGTAAACCCAGCTGAAGAACTCCTAATCAGGTGATTGAAAAATGGTCTTGACAAGGTGCCAAGGAATATATCCACTAATTCTTTGTCGGATAGAGGGGGCTGGACTCTGCCTGCGAGATCCCTCCATTTTTTAGCATAGGTTTTGAAACCCTCATTTGTTCCCATAGACATACTCTGTAATTGTGTCCTAGTCGGAGCCAAATCAGCATTATACTGATATTGTTTGTAGAAAGCGGCAGCCAACTCTTCCCAGTTATGGACATTGGACCCTTCTAATTGGTAAAACCAATCCAACTGAGTCCCCGATAAGCTCTCCTGGAAGAAATACACCCACAGATTTTTGTCATCCGTGTGGGGCTGAATCTTTCTGACATATGACCTCAGATGTAGTTTTGGGAAAGAGATACCATCATACTTGGCGAAGGTAGGGACCTTGAATTTCTATGGGATGACAACCCCTGAGATGAGTCCTAATTCTTCAAAGTCCAAACCGGGTACCCTCTGAATCTCCATGGCAATCAAACGATCCTATAGCTGTTTGTATTTATCATCAGCGGGAGGATATTGTTCCTCATAGTAATCAGGCTCTTCCTCTCTTTCGGATGTTGGGTCATTGTTCACTTCTTGGGTTTGATTATCTCCCTCGCCTGATGATGTTGCAAAGTCTAAGGTTCTCCTGGTCTGTCCTTTAAACCTTCTTCCCATAATCACAACTCCGGTTGGTTTCTTTGTTTTCTTATTCTTCTCTTTGGCTAGCAAAGTCTTCAACTCCTCTTTCCCCTTTGTCAGAGCCATGAGCATTTATTGAAACTGGGCATTCTGCGCCTGAAGATCTTTCAATGTCTGTTCAACATCCATCTCACTGAAATAAACAGTAGAAGGATAAGGCAACCTGTTATGAGAAACCTGTATGATGTTATGATGAATGAAGATGCAATATGCAAATGATTTCAAGGAAATTTAGAAGATTTATCTGAAACAGCAAATTAATCTGGAGATGAATCAGAATAAACCATTGAGAGATTTATCTGAAACAGTGAAATAATCTAGAGATGAATCAGAATAAACCGTTGAGAGATTTATCTGAACCAGTAAAAATCTGGAAATGAATCAAAATAAACCGTTGAGAGATTTATCTGAACCAGTGAAATCTGGAAATGAATCAGAATAAACCATTGAGAGATTTATCTGAACCAGTAAAAATCTTGAAATGAATCAGAATAAACCGTTGAGAGATTTATGTGAACCAGTAAAAATCTGGAGAAGAATCAGAATAAACCGTTGAGATATTTATCTGAACAAGTGAAATCTGGAAATGAATCAGAATAAACCGTTGAGAGATTTATCTGAACCAGTGAAATCTGGAAATGAATCAGAATAAACCGTTGAGAGATTTATCTGAACCAGTAAAAATTTGGAGACGAATCAGAATAAATCATTGAGAGAATTATCTGAACCTGTAAAAATATAGAGATGAATCAGAATAAATTGTTGAGAGATTTATCTGAACCAGTAAAAATATGGAAATGAATCAGAATAAACCGTTGAGAGATTTATCTGAACCACTAAAAATCATCCTTTTCTTGGAAACGGATCTGTATTTGACTTGTTGAAGATTTGTATCTGTCGGAAATTTGTTGATAATAACTGTCAAATGTTTATTTCCTGTAAAAAGATGAAGAGTTAATTGTATACAATGTTATGATGTATGTGATGCATGGTGTGATGTTTGCCTCTCAAAATAAATGAGATTGCATTGTATGCATTTGAGTTGCCAATGTTATGACGTATGTATGCGAATGTATGAAAAGTAAAGATTGTTTGTGCCGTAGCGTTGCTGGATGTGGGGAAAATAAATCCCCTTTAAAGCACTGATGGGTAAGTTTCCAAGTAAAACCTCTGTTGCAGAAAGGAAAAGCCAGACATTGTTTGTGATATTCTGCTGGGGAAATCTGAGAAGTTGGGCAACTTGCTGGAGACACTTTGGACCAGTGGTTGGAAATTTTGTTCTGGCTGGAGAAAGTACCTGCGTGGGGTTTTATGGAATGGCTTACAGAATTTATTCTATTTCTTTAAGTTATTAGTAATTATCTTTCCGTTTTATTTATTTATTTATTTGCAGCAGTAATCACGTTCAAATGCATATGTTCAAAATAAATCATTGGACGTTTTTGTAAATAAAACATAGAAATAAGAAAAACAGATGGTTTTGCACTTTCAAAAGGGATATCTTTGTATTAACTTGAACAAGTGTTTTTTGTACAATGATACGAACATTCTTGCAAGAGAATGTCGTCGTAAGAAAATGAAAATTTATACAAAGAAAAGGTAGCTATGTGAAATAATCCCAAGGGGTTCCCGTTCTACTATAGCCTTCATGTCTCTGAAAGCCTTGTCCGCTGGTCGCCTTGGCGAAGTCTATTGGATTGATTTAGAGCCAGTTGAGTTGATTGGTTGACACTGAAGATTGTTTGCCAGATGATCCAACGGGGCATAGTCATATGCTTTAATCCCTAAATTTTGCCTGGACCGCCCTCTCGAGTTTTTAGTCCACCGGGATACCCTTTTTTGCCCAAGCCGCCCTTTTGGGTTTTCGACTTGTCGGGTGTACAAATTTTTATTTTCATCCCTTATTTTTGCCCGAACCCTTTTGGTTCGCCGGGAAGCCCTTATTTTTGCCTAGGCCAGTCAACCTAGCGGGTCTTTGACCATGCGTAGTATCTTTTAACTATGTATGTATTTACAGGGTGCAGGAGGTCGTCGCCATCCATAGTAGTCAAGATCATTGCTCCACCAGAGAAAATGCTTTTGATTCCAAATGGCCCTTCATAT
Source organism: Vicia faba (assembly GCA_948472305.1). Lineage (NCBI taxonomy): Eukaryota > Viridiplantae > Streptophyta > Magnoliopsida > Fabales > Fabaceae > Vicia > Vicia faba. The sequence goes on along the minus strand of OX451740.1, from coordinate 1,303,604,219 downwards.
GTAGGGGTCCATTTGCCCCTGGGATCACCTTGTGGCAAAATGATACGCTTAATTACCAGGTCACCGACCCGATATACCCGACGCTTGACCTTTTTATTAAAAGCCTTGATCATGCATTTTTGGTACATCTGACCATGACAGGTAGCTGTAAGCCTCTTCTCATCAATCAAGTTTAGTTGGTCAAACTGAGTCTGAATCCAATCCTCTTCATTCAAACCATCATCCTTCATGATTCTCATTGAGGGGATCTGGACCTCAATAGGCAAGACAACTTCCATGTCGTATACGAGAGAAAAAGGTGTTGCCCCAGTTGATGTGCGAGTTGTTGTGCAATACCCATGAAGAGCGAATGGTAGCATCTCATGCCAGTCTTTGTATGTGACTGTCATTTACTGTATGATCTTCTTAATGTTTTTGTTAGTAGCTTCTACAACACCATTTATCTTTGGCCGGTAAGGGGAAGAATTGTGATGCTGAATCTTGAATTGCTCGCACAAGGCGGTGATCATAGTATTATTCAGATTTCTACCATTATCAGTGAGGATTCTCTCTGGGATACTGTACCGACAGATGAGATTCTGCTTGATGAACCGGGCGACAACATTCTTAGTAACGTAAGCAAAGGAAGCCGCCTCAACCCACTTTGTGAAATAGTCGATGGCCACCAAGATAAAGCGATGTTTGTTGGAGGCTGTTGGATTGATTTCCCCGATCATATCGATTCCCCACATGGCAAATGGCCAAGGAGCTGTCAAAACATTCAGAGGAACCGGAGGTACATGCACTTTATCGGCATAGATTTGGCACTTATGGCAAGTCCGAGAGTGTTGGTAGGAATCTGCCTCCATGGTAGACCAATAATAGCCTACCCGTAGAATTTTCTTTGCCATTGTATGCCCACTGGAATGTGTACCAAAAGTGCCTTCGTGTAGCTCACCAATGATCCTTTCAGCCTCAGCCTTGTCTACACACCGAAGCAATACCGAGTCATGACTGCGTTTGTACAGAATGCTGTTACTAAGGAAGAATTTAGCCGAGAACCTTCTCAAGAATTTCTTGTCATTCACCGAAGCTCCTTCTGGATATTCCTGAAACTCGAGATACCTCTTGACTTCATGAAACCAAGGTTGGTCCACTACTTCTTCGGTATTAATCTCATGACAGTAGGCTGGTTCATTCATCTGCTCAATGGAGATTTGAGGAGCCTCGTTATCCCAATTAAGTTTAAACATAGATGACATTGTAGCTAGAGCATCTGCTAGCTGATTTTCTTCTCGTGGGAAGTGCTCGAAGGTAATCTGCTCGAAATGTGGTAGTAATGTCAAAACATGTTCTTTGTAAGGGATAAGGTTTAGATGCTTAGTGTCCCATTCTACTTTGATCTGACTGATGACCAAAGCTAAATCCCCAAACATAACTAAAGATTTGATTCCCAAGTCTATGGCAGCCTTGAGTCCAAAGATGCATGCTTCGTATTCTGCCATGTTGTTCGTACAGTTGAAGCAAAGTCTGGAAGTGAAAGGAGTATGGCATCCTTCCGAAGATATGAGTATATCACTTATACCGTTACCAAGTGCATTGGATGCCCCAAAGTACAGGGTCCATCGGGATCCTTGTTCAGGCCCGTCATATATGGCCTGAATTCTTCAACATTGTCCAATGTCATGATATCTTCGTCAGGGAAGTCAAACTTCATGGATTGATAATCTTCTACAGCTTGATGGGCCAGATGATCATCTAGCACAATGCCCTTTATAGCTTTTTGGGTCGTGTACTGTATGTCATATTCCGTTAGGATCATCTGCCATCTAGCTATCCTCCCAGACAAAGCAGGCTTCTCGAAGATGTACTTTATCGGATCCATTTTAGATATCAGCAAAGTGGTATGAGTCAACATATACTGTCTTAGCCGGCGAGCAGCCCATACCAGAGCGCAACAAGTTTTCTCGAGCAGTGAATATCTGGTTTCACAGTTGGTAAACTTTTTTCTCAGGTAATAAATAGCATGCTCTTTTCGGCCAGACTCGTCATGCTTCCCCAATACGCACCCCATTGAGTTCTCTAAGACGGTCAAATACATGATTAATGGTCTTCCTTCGACTGGTGGCAACAAGACAGGAGGCTCTAGCAAATACTCCTTGATTTTATCGAAAGCAATCTGACAGTCATCATTCCATCTAACTACTTGATCTTTCTTCAACAGCTTGAAGATTGGTTCAGAAGTATATGTTAGGTGAGAAATGAACCTAGCAATGTAGTTCAGGCGTACCAAGAAACCTCTGACTTCCTTCTCAGTGCAAGGAGCAGGGATTTCTTGTATTGTTTTGACTTTGGCAGGATCAACCTCGATGCCTTTGTTGCTGACAATGAAACCTAAGAGTTTGTCGGACCATACCCCGAATGTGCACTTGTTTGGGTTCAATCTTAGCTTGTACTCCTTCAACCTGACAAACAGCTTTTGCAAGTGATCAAGGTGTTCTTCTTCAGTTTGTGATCGGGCTATCATGTCATCTACGTAGACCTCTATCTCATGATGTATCATATCATGAAACAAAGCTACCATGGCGCGCTGATAGGTTGCCCCAGCATTCTTCAGTTTGAATGGCACCACTTTGTAGCAGAATGTACCCCACTGTGTGACAAATGTAGTTTTCTCCATGTCCTCAGGTGCCATTTTGATCTGGTTATAGCCTGAGAATCCATCCATGAAAGAAAATACTATGTGCTGGATTGTATTGTCAACCAGGATGTCAATGTGTGGAAGTGGAAAATCATCTTTAGGGCTAGCCCGGTTTAAGTCTCTGTAGTCCACGCACATCCACACTTTACCATCTTTCTTGGGTACAGGGATAACATTGGCCACCCATTGGGGATAAGAGGTGACATCCAAAAATCCAGCATTGAACTGCTTCATAACTTCTGTTTTGGTCTTTTCCGACATGTTGGGCCTCATACTACGAACCTTCTATTTTACTGGGGGACAATCTTCCTTTGTAGGCAGACGATGTACCACGATGTCTGCATCCAGTCCTGGCATGTCTTCGTATGACCAGGCAAAGATCTCAACATAATCGTGCAACAGCTGAATCAGACGTTCCTTGACACTCGGCTCTAGGTTGGTACCCACCTTGATTTCCTTTTTATCTTCCTCGGTACCCAAGTTGATTGTATCCAACGGTTCCTCATGAGGCTGAATAGCTCTGTCTTCTTGTTGCAACAACCTGGCCAACTCTCTTGGCACTTCATAATCTTCCTCACCTTCATCGTCGGCTTGGTAGATCAGACTTTCAAAGTCACAATTGGCCATAGCAGAATTGTACCCCTGAGATCCTGAGTGGACGTAGATCTGCATTTTCAATGTGTGAGTGTGTGTAAGAACATAGCTACCTTTGAAAGAAATGCAAGAAAGAAAAGACAAAGAAAACAAAATTTGATGTAAAAAACGTCCATGATTCATTAATGACATATGAGAATTAAGTGACAACCCTTACAGATGGACCATTGTGCCTCGGGTAAGACACAAGGTTTTAAAAAAAAAAGTCTGAATTGTTTAAATATTACAAGCCTGGAAATATTAAAAGACAATTACTCTTGAATAAAAGTAATAGGAATGAAATCCTTTGCCTCCCAATTATTAAGCCCTCCGCTGATAGTTGGAAAAATCCATTCATCCCTGTCACAGCTGTCATCACTATCTTCTAAGGCGTTGACTCCTTGATTGCTGATACGCAGAGGTGTTCCCCCTACGCGAGAACGTCGGACCGTTTTCTGAGCCTCTAAAGTGAACCCCAACCAAAATTTGTCGGACTTATAGGGAATATCCGGAAGCTGACCCCAGATAGTACATCCTCCCTCTTCAACTACTGCTCGAGCGTCTTTCAATGAAGCCATTTTTAGCGGAGGTCTAGTAATCTCCGGGACATTTGGAGTAGACTTGGTTGCTGAACTGTTGCTGGAACCTCCTCAAAGTTCTGATAGGGAGTCTCTATGAATTCACCATCCATTTCAACGTACCTGAAAGAGTTCAGATGGCTAACCATGTATTCCTCTTCCCCGTGAACTGTGACAATCTTCCCTCTGATCGGGTACTTTAGCATTTGGTGTAGGGTGGAAGTGACGGCACCAACACCATGGATCCAGGGTTGACCCAACAGACAAGAGTACGAAGGGCGGATGTCCATCACATAGAAAATTGAGTCAAAGGTCTGAGACCTAATTTTTATGGGGATACTAACTTCTCCGTGCACTGTCCTCTTGGAACCATCAAAGGCCCTTACTATGATGTTGCTAGGTTTTAAGACGAGCCCCACACAATCCAGTCGGTTGAGAGCATTTTTGGGTAAGACATTCAATGATGAACCGGTATCCACCAAAACATGGACAAGTGTGGTTCCCTTGCATTCAATGGAAATATGCAAGGCGTCATTGTGCTTCCTTCCCTTAGAGGTTAAATCAGCATCGGAAAAGCCCAATCTGTTATCAGCAGTTAGACTGGCCACACAGTCTTCAAATTTGTCGATAGAGGTCTCCTGGGGAACATGAGCATTCTTAAGAAACTTTACCAAGGCTTTGGCGTGACTTTCAGAGCACAAGAGTAAGGACAACAATGATATCTTCGAGGGGGTCTGCCCCAATTGTTATACAATGTTGTAGTCACTTTTTTTTATTATCTTCAGGATATCTTCTATTTCTTTTCTAGAAGCTTCAAGGATGACTTCGGGATGTTCTCTTTCTTGGGCACACTTAACCAAAGCCTCTTTGCCCCTGGTATCGGCAGTAGGGACAACATCGGGAGTATTGATGGGGTTTTTCTGTAACGTATAGCCTAAATGTAGTACTGCAAGTGTACAGCCTATCGAAGTAATATATAAGATTATCGAACCACAGAGACCAATTGTCAATCTATCAACTCTATTGCTAAGGTGCTTATCTAAGGCGAACAAGGATATTGATGTGAGTGCAGTGCACAAAGTAAATGAGCGAGGTAAATAACAGTTTAAAAGACAGGTTGGAATGTAAATCATGTAATCGGATATTGGTCCGGTCATGCGTAGATGAACCTACTTATGGGGCAGTATTTTCTATTGATAGCAAAGGATCAGTTTAACGGGAACTTGTAGCTTTTGACTACTAAGAACCGAGTTTACTCTTTAAATTAAATTCCTTTATTGTCACATATAAAGGGTGCCTTCCGCGTTAAAGAGGTAAACCTATTTTTAAGAAATTGATAGTTTTGACTTAACAGAAAAGTGATCTTACTCGGAAAGATTAACTTAAAGAGACTTTTGGCTTTTGACCAAGAGTCAGATTTCAAACCTACAAACGCGTCCGAAAATAGTTTCAAAATCGTTTTCTAAAAAGGTCAATGATTCCTATTTAACCAATCAACGGCTCTCGCTCTTTTTGTTTGGTTAAATAATAATCAAGTCGTATCATTAGTTTGGACGGCTTTCGATCTTACCCAATAAACATTAAAACACAATTGACTTAAGTTAGAAGCAAAACATCCCCAGAGTATTTTCACTAGCATGATAATTGGAACACAACCACGATGACAATCATTACATCCTAACCTTTATAGTTTAGCCAGACATAATAAGTGCGAGTCTATAAAACATGTAGACTATGGTAAGAGCATTTAAAGTCTATAAAACGTGTAGACTATGGTAAGAGCATTTAAAGTCTATAAAACGTGTAGACTATGGTAAGAGCATTTAAAGTCTATAAAACGTGTAGACTATGGTAAGAGCATTTAAAGTCTATAAAACGTGTAGACTATGATAAGAGCAATTAAATAAAGAAATGCAATAAATTAGAACCTTGCTCCGGTCGGAGACTTGAATCTGATACAAATCTACGGAAAAGTAAGGCCGGTATGATGAACTTCAACCAAAGTGCTCCAAGACTCGATTACAACTCAATCTACACCGCAATAACTCCCCGATGTGAAGAGATTATTACTTTACAGAAACTGATAGTATATGGCTTAAGATTGTACTAAGCTTGGATGAAACTAAAGAATGAGAATCGAAAGCTATTTATAGAGGAACTTTGAGGTGCGTAAGGACCAGCATGCCCCTTAACTTCTTTTGAGCGGGAACCTTTTTGTGAAGGCCGCGGGCGCGGTGAGGGTGGCCGCGGGCGCGGTGCCTGGAACCGCCACATCATGGGAACGTGGCAGTTGATCTCTGGGTGAAAGTGGGCCACGTCATCGCGTTTCCTGTAGCCAGCGCGGTGCTGAACGCCATAAGTGCAGAATATCATGAAAAACCCTAATTTCTTGGCGTTTTGGCTCGTTTCTTCACAGAAGGCTCTGAAATGACAAGAATCCTGAAAACAAAGGAAAAAGGAACATAATACGAGAAAATGACAATAAAAACTAAGGAAAACATGTGATATTTGAGTCAGAAACATAGTGCGATTTAGTGCGATCAAATCCTCCCACGCTTAGACCTTTGCTTGTCCTCAAGCAACAACTCTTAAAAGTAGATGAAAGAAATTTATGGTGTATACAGGTTTTGGGCAAAGAGGGCTTCTAAGTCCGAGTAAGGGTGTGTTGTCAGGCACTAACTATCTGAATCAAGGGTATCGTAATTACACTACTCGCAGAAATGCGGACATAAACCTCATAAGTATACAGATCGATCCTAATATCCTTACTATGCTAAGACTTCTTTTTGTACGAGGTCCTTTTTCATTCAGGCGCAATCACATTAAGCCCGTTATCCGTACATACTCATGGTGTAGTGACCCGTTAGTGACTCTGATCTCAAGTGATGGGGTTCTGGTACAAGAGTTGGTTTAACCCCTTTTTATTTTACCCATTTGCAGTTGCGGGGGATCGGGCCGAAGTCTGCCCTACCAAGTCCAGCACCAGATACCTCTGGACCAACTACAACGGATGTGCCTTATATATATATTTTTTCTTTGTTTTTATTGGTGCTTACAACTTTCTTGAGTTGAGTAATCTTTGTGAGGATCACCCAACTCGTAGTCGTATTCATACTTTATTTTATAATTTTTAAGGCAAAATAGAGATCATCCACTTATATTCATCGATCCCACACTTAGAGCATGCTTAGGCCGGAGCTGACTGCTAAGATAAACTACTTGAAGACCTATTTGTACAGTTTTATTCAAAATCATAGCATATTGGGGAGAAAGGATCTAATCTAAATATTCAAAAAGGCTTATGGTGTAAAGAATGATAACGAATTTTTCAAAAAGTGAGTGTCCGAGAAACAGACCCTATCTAGGACCTGTCTCATAGCCCAAATCCTTAAAAACAACCATAAATCTTTGAAAAATAAAAATTTTGTAAGGCTAAAAGGTGGGGGAAATGAAAGGGTACACTACGCAGAAAGACTCGCCTATCACATGCATTTTATTAACTACGAATATAAAAAAAGGAAAAATGCGGAAGGGAAATAAAAGCAGAAAAAACGGAAAATAAAAGCGATAAATAAAAGCGAAAATGGGAAATAAAAGCGATAAATGCTCCTCCCACACTTAAATCAGACATTGTCCTCAATGTTCCAAAATAAGGTAGGAGGAGGTACCTGAAAACACTAGTGGGGGCCACTAGGACCTTCACCATCCTGGTTGGGACGACCGGAACGGCGGCTACGGCTGCGACGGCGGCTATCTCGGTCCAAAACAAGCTGCTACAGTCTCTCTGACAAGGCGGCATTTGCCGCTTGTAGCTCTTGGTTCCGACCAATGAGGGTGCCTTGGGTTGCCTCCATCAATTGGAAGTGACGAGCGTATGTGGTCTGGTGTAGGTGCTGTTCTCTCTGGAAAGCCAGCTGACTTTCCATAATAGTGCGCAGAGAGCTAGGATTTTGTTCTTGGGACGCTTGCATGAAGGCCATGTTGTCGGCCGCCTGTTGCTGCAAGGTAGCAAGGAGGGTGTCCCTCTGGGCCTCTCGGGCCATATGCTCACGCCACATGTCCTCAGTGACATGGAAGCTAGGAGTTGTACCTGCATGTGGGTTAGAGGTAGAAGGTGTCGTGTGTGATGGTGAAAAATGGGGTGGTTCCTCTGTTTGGAAATCGTACTCATCATCAGTGTTGTTACCCTCATTTAAAGGTAGATTTGAGGGCAACGGACCAATAAAAGCAGGAGCGTTGAGATCGTAGGTCCAGTTACGCTCAAATCTAATATCAGTACGACGGGTGCAAGGCATAACAACACTGGGTATAGCAGCACCTCCAACCATTAGGAAGTAACCACCTTCCTTCCTCGTCTTGCATAAACGCATATCCCTGAAAAATTTAAGATTTTCAATCCGAGGAGGAAGTGGTTCTAGGGTGGCAAGTTCCGTATCCAATCCTATGGCACGGGCAAGAGTGGTAATCAGTCCACCAAAGGAAATCGGCCCACCTTTTCTTAAAACATGGTGCATGTGGGCAATCATGAATGGGACGGGATTAACTTTGGTGTCTGTGAGGCAGCTCTGCATGATAATTAATTCTTTAGCATTCACCTTGTTTGGGTTTTCCCGAGCAAAGATGGTGGATGCTAAAAGAAATCTAAAGACACGAAGGGCAGGATTGTGGATGTGAGAAGCAAGAAGGCCATCAAAAGATGTTGCATTTAGTTTAGTAATTCTGGCCCAAAATGCTTCAAATGCCCAATCCGTGTCTAAAGGTGCTTCACAAATGGCACCATCCCCATAAGGCAATCCTAACATGGCGGCTAGACCGTCAGTGGAGTAATCATATTCGACATTAAACATTCTAAATTTGACTCCACCTACGGTGCTAGCAGTGTTAGGGGAGACGTTATAAATTAAAGAACTTAAAAACTCGAACGTCAGCCTAGGGTAGGTTGGTGCTTGAGTAGCAAAAATATCATGCATACCTATTTTATCTAGAAGGAAGAATACACTATGGTATATACCTAATGAATATAGACAGTTTTCATCGATATACCTGGTAGAGTGTATTGGTGTTGTCAGCAATTTTTCAAGCCGCTTTAGTTGCCTTTCTCCGGCTTGACCACCACGTAAAATGTAACCGTGATATTCCATAGGATTTTCTTGTGGATGAAAAGAGAGAAAGAATGGGATGTAGAAGTAATGAAGGTGTGAGGAAGAAAATGAAATAGTGGGGGGTATTTATAGGAAGGGAAGAAAGAAAATGGTGGTTGTAAATATTTATGATGAAAATAATGGAAATAAATGTAGTGGGTTGGTATGGGAAATAAAGTGGGTAAAAAATGGAAGAAAATGGGATTGGAAATGGAAAAAGTGGTAAAATGGGGGGAAAAACGAGCTACTAGCCGTTAGGTGACCGTTGCGTCACCGCGGGCGCGGCAGGGCCTACCGCGGGCGCGGTGAGGTCGAGGTCAGTTGGGCTGGCCTGGCTTTCTTTCCATTGGGCTTTTTCTTCCTCGCCATTATCTTCAATTTCTGGAGGTGTACCTATTTTTCTTATAAATGTGCATATATGTACGTGAATACATATACACATGTATATTTATTTTATTTTTATATTAAAACTATGGTGACCTAGAAAAACAAAAACATTAGTAAATAAATAAAACATATGCATATATATATATATATATATATATATATATATATATATATATATATATATATATATATATATATATATATATATATATATATATATATATATATAGATATAGGTACGGACATTGGGTTATTAAAATAAATATTAACAACGCAGGAAATAGAGAAAAAATAAAAATGAGTCTGAAAAGTAAATCAACATAATACGAATAATACTGAAACTAGATATCTTGTGAACAATACAGATCTACTGCCAACCGGTAGGATGCTCTGCAGGAGTGCCTGGGCCACGCAGCTCAGTCAGCTGGCGTCGAATCTCTGCCACCTCGTGAGCTAATTCATCTAACTCACCAGCAAAGGTAACATCATTCACTTCCAACTGCAAATGAAGGTCAGCCACCTCATTGCGGAGAGTGGTTATCTCAGTGCGCATAACAGTCAATAGAGTGCGAATATCAGGTTCCTGCAAGCTGAGGTTATTAGTAAGAACAGTAGTGTGTGTAACCTCGGGTCGGGATGTGTGATCCGGAGTGGAGTCCTCGGGAGCAGGAGTGTAGTCCTGAGTGGGATCTTCGGAAGCAGGAGTGTATTCTGGAGTGAGATCTTCGGAAGCAGGAGTGTATTCTGGAGTGTACTCTGATATCTCACCCCAACCTTCTACAGAATAGTTCCAATTAGCAGAGTTGGAAACACAAGTCATCTGAGGGTCTGGCATGGTGAAGGTGTAAACTGTCTGGTCATTGATAAGCAATCTGTACCGATATGGGTGGAAAGAGGCCCTCCTCATGAATCCACGATCCATGCAAAAGTCTAAATCCAGAAAAGTATATCCACAGTATGGGGTCAGCTGTGCTATCATACTGTCTAAACCCAAAGCAGAAGCTATCTGTGTCACATTCCCTCCGGAATGAATGAGCCCTACAGCGGATCGGGCAGTCTGCTCGAGGCTCTCTATCAGAAAACCTCCACTAGCTATAGGTCTGGACTGACTAGCACAGTATAGGAAAAGGATCTCCTCAGCGGTGACCAAGTGGTCACAGTAACTCCTCCCAAAGAAAGTGTGGCACAGGATCATCTTGAAGTATCGGAAGGCCGGGTTATGGATCTTCCGGGACAGCTGGGTAGAGGGGTCAAGGCTGGCTCTATCAGTAATGTCCTGCCAAAATTTATCAATATCTCTGTCCATGTAGCAACTCAATGGGAACTCAGTGATAGCGGTCGGTCCAGTTTGGAAACCAAGCAAATCCCCAAATTCTTTGGTGGTCAGGGTATACTCGGTGCCAAACAATCTGAAACTCAGGCATCCTCGCTCATCTCCTTCACCCACTCGTGGGTTATAGTCCATAGAGCTAAGAAACTCCAGAGTAAGGTTCCTGTAGGTTTTGTGGACATCATCAGCATAAGAATCCCAGCTAAGTTGGTTGCATAGATACCGAATACTTGGCTCAATCCCGAGTGCCTCCATGCAGCTCTGATCGGGGTACCTAGTGGGTACCATAGGTCTAGCAGATAAGGTAGCAAATCGGGCCTTTTGTGCTTCATCTCTGAAAATCACAACCATACCATCGGGGTAATGCATCCTGAAAATATAAACACAAGAAATTAGTCCAGATAAAATATATAAATTACTAAAATAAAAATAAAATAAAATGAAGAATAAACCATGGGTTGCCTCCCATGCAGCGCTTGTTTAACGTCGTTTAGCTTGACGATTAGATCTTACTTTATGTGGGTATTGGTGGGTCTATAAGAATATGACTAGAGTAGTCAACAGGCAAATCGCCTCCTTTGTAGAGCTTCAGTCTTTGTCCATTTACCACAAATGGAGCGCATGAATTGTTTTTGATTTCTACTGCTCCAGACTTTAGAACTTTTGACACTTCAAATGGACCTGTCCATCTTGAACGAAGCTTACCAGGAAAAAGTCGTAACCTTGAGTTAAATAGGAGAACAGGATCACCAATGTTGAAATCTTTCTTGATGATTTTTTTATCATGCCACATTTTGGTTCTTTCCTTATATATGATGGCATTCTCATAGGAATTCAAGCGAAGCTCTTCTAGCTTGTGAATGTCCAGGATACGTTTTTCTCCGGCTTTCAGGTAATCTAGATTCAAGGATTTAATGGCCCAATAGGCTTTATGTTCTAATTCGAAGGGTAAATGACAGGACTTTCCATAAACCAATTGATAAGGAGTTGTTCCAATAGGGGTTTTATAAGCCGTTCTATAAGCCCATAAGGCGTCTTTAAGTTTTCCAGACCAGTCTTTTCTGGATAGTGATACGGTTTTTTCTAGGATCTGCTTAATCTCCCTATTCGATACCTCTACTTGGCCACTGGTTTGCGGGTGATATGGTGATGCTACTCTATGTTTTACTCCGTATTTGCTTAGAAGCTTGTCAAATATCTTAGATATAAAATGCGATCCTCCATCACTTATGACTAACCTCGGGGTTCCAAACCTAGGAAAAATAATATTCTTAAACAGTTTGATAACTACCTTGGTATCGTTTGTGGGTGATGCAACAGCTTCGATCCACTTTGAGACATAATCGACAGCTACTAGGATATACTTGTTACCCATTGAGGAAGGAAAAGGTCCCATGAAATCTATACCCCAGACATCAAATATTTCCACTTCTTGGATGTTACTTAAAGGCATTTCATCACGTCTTGAGATGTTCCCAGTGCGTTGGCATCGGTCACATTTTGTAATGTAAGTGTGGACATCGCGCCATACAGTAGGCCAATAAAAACCTGCTTGAAATATTTTGGCGCATGTTTTAGACGTGCTTGCATGTCCACCATAAGGTGAAGCATGACAATGTTTAATGACATTGCCTACTTCTTCCTCCGGCACACATCGTCGGAATATATTATCTATTCCTCTTTTGAATAGGAGGGGTTCATCCCAAAAGAAGTGTTTAACATCTCTAAAAAACTTCTTCTTCTGTTGGTAGCTTAAGTCAGGGGGTATGATATCAGCGGCTAGATAATTCACAATATCTGCGTACCATGGTATGTTATTCATGGTTGAGATTTCCTCATAGGTCTCTTCTTCAGTTGAGTTTATCCCAGCTATTAATCTTTCATAAGTAGAGTGATCGTCTATAGGTATAAGTTCAGGCTTAAGGTGTTCTAACCTAGAGAGATGATCAGCTACTAAGTTTTCAGCTCCTTTTTTATCCTTAATATCCAAGTCAAATTCTTGGAGTAAAAGTACCCATCTGAGCAATCTAGGCTTAGCATCTTTCTTACTTAACAAGTACCGGATTGCTGCATGATCTGTGTATACTATTATTTTTGCTCCCACCAAATAAGATCGAAATTTATCAATAGCAAAAACTACGGCTAGCAATTCTTTTTCTGTGGTTGTATAATTTAGCTGGGCAGCGTCTAGTGTTCTACTAGCGTAGTAAATTGCATGCAGTTTTTTGTCTTTTCTTTGCCCTAGTACAGCCCCTACAGCGAAATCACTAGCATCGCACATGATTTCAAAAGGTTGTGTCCAATCAGGTGGTCTTATGATAGGTGCTGAAATAAGAGCTTGCTTTAAAACTTCAAAGGCCTCAAGACATTTTTGGTCGAATTCAAACTCGACATCCTTCATCAATAAGTTAGTTAAGGGTTTAGTTATTGCGGAAAAATTCTTGATGAAACGTCGGTAGAACCCGGCATGTCCTAGGAAACTTCTTATTTCCCTAACGGTCTTAGGTGGGTTTAAGTTTTCTATAACTTCTATCTTGGCCTTATCGACTTCTATACCTCTTTCAGAAATAATGTGTCCCAAGACTATCCCTTCACTTACCATAAAGTGGCACTTTTCCCAATTCAACACAAGGTTTACTTCCACACATCTTTTTAAGATTTTCTCCAAGTTCGAGAGGCAGTTTTTGAAATCAAACCCACACACTGAAAAATCGTCCATAAATACTTCCATAATTCCATCTAGGTAGTCTGCGAAAATTGACATCATACAACGTTGGAAAGTGGCAGGTGCATTACAGAGTCCAAAGGGCATTCGTCTATAAGCAAATGTTCCATAAGGGCAGGTAAATGTGGTTTTTTCTTGGTCCTCTGGGTGAATAGGGATTTGGAAAAATCCCGAATATCCATCAAGATAGCAGAAACATGAGTGTCTTGCTAGACGTTCAAGCATCTGATCTATAAATGGGAGAGGGAAATGGTCTTTTCTCGTTGCCTTATTCAACCTTCTGTAATCTATACACATACGCCATCCTCCTTCTGTTTGTTTTGCCACATGCTCACCTTTCTCATTTTTCAGAACAGTGATACCTCCTTTCTTGGGTACCACATGGACTGGGCTTACCCATTCACTATCCGAAATTTGGTATATGATACCAGCTTCTAATAACTTAAGAACTTCTTTCTTGACTACATCACTCATGATAGGGTTTATTCTTCTTTGATGTTCTCTTGAGGGTTTCGAATCTTTTTCTAGCATAATCCGATGCATGCATACGGATGGGCTTATACCTCTTAAATCTGAAACTTTATACCCTAAAGCTGAGGGATATTTTCGCAAGGTATCTAATAGTTGATTTGTTTCTATTTGGTTTAGAGTGGCGCTAATTATAACAGGTCTATTCATCTCCTCATCCAAAAACTCATATCTTAGATTCTTGGGTAGTTCCTTAAGTTCTATAGTGGTTTTCTCAGTACGTGGCATAAGGTCATGGGTAAGAGCTAAGCATTCGAAAAGGTTATCGTCAATGTACGGTTCGATACTCTCAAATCTGTCATCCTCTAAAATAGGGGTTGATGGTAATTTGGTTAAGAATTCGTTTTGTTCGAGCTCATTTACACATTCATCAATGATGTCGATGGCATAGCACGCATCTCCTATCACTGGTGCCATTAGAAATTTTGATAAAATGAACTCAATCTTTTCATCTCCTACCTCGAAAGTCAGTTTCCCTTTCTTAACATCTATTACAGCTCCGGCGGTCGATAGGAAGGGTCTTCCTAAAAGGATTGGGATGTCTTCATCTTCTTTGATATCCATTACGACGAAGTCGGTCGGAATGTACAACTGACCAATCTTGACAGGTATGTCTTCTAAAATACCCATGGGATATTTGACAGATCTATCAGCTAGTTGTAGGGACATCTTGGTAGGTTGAAGTTCTCCTAATTTTAACCTCTTACAGACGGCCAGAGGCATCAGACTTACGCTTGCTCCTAGGTCTAAAAATGCTTTGTCTATCATATGGTTACCTAGGATGCAAGGGATAGAAAAACTTCCAGGGTCTTTATCTTTCTTGGCAAGTTTATTTTCGGATATAAAATGACATTCTAAAGGCTTGGGATCATCGAGTCGCCGTTTATTGGTCAAAATATCTTTCAAAAACTTAGCATATGATGGTATCTGGGTTATAGCTTCAGTAAAAGGAATCTCAACATGGAGTTTCTCTATTACCTTAATAAACTTTTGGTACTGGTTTTCTACTTTGGTGTTTTTCAGCCTCTGTGGGAATGGAATAGGTGGTTTATAAGGTTGTTGAGTGTTTTTCTCTACTTCCGGTTTTGATTGCTTTTCTGGTTTCTCTGGTTCCTCCACCTGGTCTTTGGGCGTAGCATCTTCCATAGGTTTTTCTGATGTGCTTAAGTTAGGATTTCTAGGCCCTTCATAAGCAGTTCCACTTCTTAGTGTGATAGAATTTGCTTGGCCTTTTGGATTTGGTTGAGTTTGTCCAGGGAATTGTCCTCCAGGTGCAACTTGTACAGAGGTGTTTTGGGCTACTTGGGAAATCTGAGTCTCAAGCATTTTGGTGTGGGTTATTATCTGGTCAAACTTGGTTGCTAATTGTGTAACTAGTTCGTTCGTGTGAATGTGTTGGTTCATAAACTCCTTATTTTGCTGGGTTTGAGCCTGAATAAAGGTGTCTATGGTCTCTTTAAGGTTTGGTCTTGGGGGTACTATTTGCATAGGTTGGTTTTGTTTTTGCGTTTGGAATCCTTGAGGTCTCGAAGGTCCGGGATTTTGGATAGGGTTGTTGTTTTTGTAAGAGAAATTCGGGTGGTTCCTCCATCCAGGATTGTAGGTGTTCGAGAAAGGGTTCCCTTGAGTATAGTTAACTTGGTCTGAGCTTGATTCGTTCAAAAGGTTACAGTCAACGGTTTGATGTCCTTGAGTTCCACAGAGTTCGCACTCCGATTGGATTGCTGCTACTGTGGTTGGGTTTTGAGACATGTTCTCGACTCTTAAGGCTAGGGCGTCCATCTTGGCATTAATCATGTCCATGCAACTTACCTCATGCTTTCCTCCATGGCTCTCCTTTTTCTCTACTGTCGCTCGTTCTAATCCCCATTGGGCGTGGTTTTGGGCCATGTCCTCTATTAGGGCACAAGCGTCAGGGTAAGGTTTGTTCATCAACGCTCCGCCAGCGGCAGCGTCTATGGACATCTTTGTGTTGTAATGGAGTCCATTATAGAAGGTATGTATGATTAACCATTGCTCCAGGCCATGGTGCGGACAGGCTCTTAAAAGTTCTTTATATCTCTCCCAGGCATCAAAAAGTGATTCGCCTTGGTTTTGGGTGAAACAAGTGATCAGGTTCCTAAGAACAGCGGTCTTGCTTGGTGGAAAATACCTCGCAAGAAAAGCTCTCCTAAGGTCTTCCCAAGTTGTTATTGAGTTAGTTGGAAGGGCGTCTAACCAGTCGTGAGCTTTACCTCTAAGGGAAAAAGGAAATAGTCTTAATCGGATAGCTTCGGGCGTGGCTCCATTTGCCTTAAGGGTGTCAGCTAACTGGATAAATACCTTTAAATGTTGATTCGGGTTCTCGGTAGCGAGACCAGCGAATTGGTTTTGTTGTACTAATTGTAGTAACGAGGGCTTTAGTTCAAAGTTGTTGGTAGTTATAGCAGGGTTTACTATACTAGAACTAGGTTCCTCGTTAGATGGTTGGGCGAATTCCTTGAGCGGTCTTTGGTTACGATCTTCTGCCATAGCTCTTCTTATCTTGCGAATAAAAAGATGGGCACGAGCGTAACGTTCAGGTTCTACTAAAGGATCTATTAGGTTGTCGGTGCTACGATTTCTACGCATCTACCGGCTAGAATAGCCTTAGTCTAAACGGGATAACAATAGGGTACGAAATTTGACGAAGTTGGTCCCCGGCAACGGCGCCAAAAACTTGATGGGGTTTTTCTGTAACGTATAGCCTAAATGTAGTACTGCAAGTGTACAGCCTATCGAAGTAATATATAAGATTATCGAACCACAGAGACCAATTGTCAATCTATCAACTCTATTGCTAAGGTGCTTATCTAAGGCGAACAAGGATATTGATGTGAGTGCAGTGCACAAAGTAAATGAGCGAGGTAAATAACAGTTTAAAAGACAGGTTGGAATGTAAATCATGTAATCGGATATTGGTCCGGTCATGCGTAGATGAACCTACTTATGGGGCAGTATTTTCTATTGATAGCAAAGGATCAGTTTAACGGGAACTTGTAGCTTTTGACTACTAAGAACCGAGTTTACTCTTTAAATTAAATTCCTTTATTGTCACATATAAAGGGTGCCTTCCGCGTTAAAGAGGTAAACCTATTTTTAAGAAATTGATAGTTTTGACTTAACAGAAAAGTGATCTTACTCGGAAAGATTAACTTAAAGAGACTTTTGGCTTTTGACCAAGAGTCAGATTTCAAACCTACAAACGCGTCCGAAAATAGTTTCAAAATCGTTTTCTAAAAAGGTCAATGATTCCTATTTAACCAATCAACGGCTCTCGCTCTTTTTGTTTGGTTAAATAATAATCAAGTCGTATCATTAGTTTGGACGGCTTTCGATCTTACCCAATAAACATTAAAACACAATTGACTTAAGTTAGAAGCAAAACATCCCCAGAGTATTTTCACTAGCATGATAATTGGAACACAACCACGATGACAATCATTACATCCTAACCTTTATAGTTTAGCCAGACATAATAAGTGCGAGTCTATAAAACATGTAGACTATGGTAAGAGCATTTAAAGTCTATAAAACGTGTAGACTATGGTAAGAGCATTTAAAGTCTATAAAACGTGTAGACTATGGTAAGAGCATTTAAAGTCTATAAAACGTGTAGACTATGGTAAGAGCATTTAAAGTCTATAAAACGTGTAGACTATGATAAGAGCAATTAAATAAAGAAATGCAATAAATTAGAACCTTGCTCCGGTCGGAGACTTGAATCTGATACAAATCTACGGAAAAGTAAGGCCGGTATGATGAACTTCAACCAAAGTGCTCCAAGACTCGATTATAACTCAATCTACACCGCAATAACTCCCCGATGTGAAGAGATTATTACTTTATAGAAACTGATAGTATATGGCTTAAGATTGTACTAAGCTTGGATGAAACTAAAGAATGAGAATCGAAAGCTATTTATAGAGGAACTTTGAGGTGCGTAAGGACCAGCATGCCCCTTAACTTCTTTTGAGCGGGAACCTTTTTGTGAAGGCCGCGGGCGCGGTGAGGGTGGCCGCGGGCGCGGTGCCTGGAACCGCCACATCATGGGAACGTGGCAGTTGATCTCTGGGTGAAAGTGGGCCACGTCATCGCGTTTCCTGTAGCCAGCGCGGTGCTGAACGCCATAAGTGCAGAATATCATGAAAAACCCTAATTTCTTGGCGTTTTGGCTCGTTTCTTCACAGAAGGCTCTGAAATGACAAGAATCCTGAAAACAAAGGAAAAAGGAACATAATACGAGAAAATGACAATAAAAACTAAGGAAAACATGTGATATTTGAGTCAGAAACATAGTGCGATTTAGTGCGATCAAGTATCACTGGCGGTGTCAGTAGGAGTGGCAGTAGTGATGATCACAGGAGTAGCAACAGTCTTTGGAGAAATCTCAGGTGAGAAGACTCTTCCACTTCTTGTTATTTTACTGGTTCCAGTGATGTTACCGATATCAGGATCAATATCTCTCGCAACTTCATTTGTGATAGCCAACTGATCTTGCTTGACACCGTAGTAGTAAACGCCAGCCTCATAACTCCAGGGAACAACTTTATTTGAGGAGTATGGTATTGGTCTTGGCATAGTGATGATCAATGTTGTAGTTCTGGGAGCTGGTGTAATCCTGACGGGTCTTTTGGTGGAGACCCTGGGAGGATTGTCGGAAATGGTGATTATCGAAACATCTTGATAAGAACTTTTGATAAGAGGTAGCTTTTCAAATAGGATTTCTTTACTAGTCATCAGGCGCTGGATGCCTATCTTTAGTAACAAACAACCGTTTGGCAGAGATTTGCAAAGGTGGCAATTTTCATCACAACCTGGGAACAAGCCGGCTTGCAGTAGATTTTGTTTAATGGTCAACAGAGGAGTAACCAAATCATTCACGGAGGAAACAAAACGATCATCATCAATGGCATTGATACCTTGGCCATGTCTGGGTATTGGTGCCGTTATTACATTAGGCGTTTCTGGGGACTCAAATTCAATCTCTTTCGCATCAATAAGGTCTTGCACCTTATTCTTTAAGGCCCAACAATCATTTGTATTGTGCCCCGGGCTTTCAGAATGATAGGCACATCGGGCGTTCGGGTTATAGAGGGGAGAAGCAGTATTGGGATTTTTGGGAGCTTCTTTTATGGTTACTAGATTATTCTTGAGAAGGTGTGGCAAGACCTGAGACATGGTCATGTTAATCCGGGTAAATCGTCTCATGGGCGCTTCTGGTTTGCGCTGATAATTTCGCTGCTGATTTGGCGCAGGATTAGAGATCATGACAGCCCCTACTACCGGATGATGGTCGGTTTTGTTTTGATTTCTATGGTCATATGCAGCACTGGCCTCCTTCTTTCCAACAAAAGGTTTCTTCACCATAATTGAGGATGCATCTCTTTGAATTTTGTCGCTTCTTATACCGGCTTCGACCCGTTCACCAGTCATGATTAATTCGATAAACCCAGCTGAAGAACTCCTAATCAGGTGATTGAAAAATGGTCCTGACAAGGTGCCAAGGAATATATCCACTAATTCTTTTTCGGATAGAGGGGGCTGGACTCTGCCTGCGAGATCCCTCCATTTTTTAGCATAGGTTTTGAAACCCTCATTTGTTCCCATAGACATACTCTATAATTGTGTCCTAGTCGGAGCCAAATCAGCATTATAATGATATTGTTTGTAGAAAGCGGCAGCCAACTCTTCCCAGTTATGGACATTGGACCCTTCTAATTGGTAAAACCAATCCAACTGAGTCCCCGATAAGCTCTCCTGGAAGAAATGCACCCACTGATTTTTGTCATCCGTGTGGGGCTGAATCTTTCTGACATATGACCTCAAATGTAGTTTTGGGCAAGAGATACCATCATACTTGGCGAAGGTTGGGACCTTGAATTTCTGTGGGATGACAACCCCTGAGATGAGTCCTAATTCTCCAAAGTCCAAACTGGGTACCCTCTGAATCTCCATGGCAATCAAACGATCCTCTAGCTGTTTGTATTTATCATCAGCGGGAGGATATTATTCCTCATAGTAATCAGGCTCTTCCTCTCTTTCGGATGTTGGGTCATTGTTCACTTCTTGGGTTTGATTATCTCCCTCGCCTGATGATGTTGCAAAGTCTAAGGTTCTCCTGGTCTGTCCTTTAAACCTTCTTCCCATAATCACAACCCCGGTTGGTTTCTTCGTTTTCTTCTTCTTCTCTTTGGCTAGCAAAGTCTTCAACTCCTCTTGCCCCTTTGTCAGAGCCATGAGCATTTATTGAAACTGGGCATTATGTGCCTGAAGATCTTTCACTGTCTGTTCAACATCCATCTCACTGAAATAAACAGTAGAAGGATAAGGCGACCTATTATGAGAAACTTGTATGATGTTATGGTGAATGAAGATGCAATATGCAAATGATTTCAAGGAAATTTAGAAGATTTAAATTTGTCCAAAATGAAAAGAACACACGTCATATTAAATAAAACCAAGTTTGAATACATCATGCCTCCTTGGGCTTACAAAAAAAGAAACAAAATACAGCAAAACTTCTTAAGACAAAAATACCGAGCGCATCCTTTTTGGAGCAATGTAGGTATTCATATTTTTCTCTTCATGAAGCAGTTTGGTAAGCTCTAGAACCTTCTTCTCACTGGTGTAGTACTGGGTTTCAAAGGTGTTTCGTTCTTCCTTCAACTCAATCCAAGCTTTCTGCAGGTCTTCGAGAGAGGTAGGCATGTCCGGATGAAGAACGATGTATGGGACGTCTCCTTCAATAACAGGCTCAATGATGACAGGAAGGATGGAAGGATAAGGCATTAAGAGACTCTGGGCACGAGCCCGTACCCACTTAAGGTAAGGCTCGAGAGGGATAGAGTTTTTATGTTCCAAAGTCTTACTGTCCACCTTGTTCACCATTCCCTAAGCACGTGCAAACCTCTGGCAATAACCTTGATCTTCTTTGTCGTAGTAGAAAACCAAACCCTAGACGAGCATCTATTGAAGGCCATCTCTTTGGGCATACCCAAATTACCGAAGAGCTAAACACGGTTTGTAGGTGATACCTCCCCTAATACCAAGCAGAGGTACATTAGGGAACTCACCACAGCGGTCAATGATAGAGATATCTTCCAAAGATCTTGAGCACCAACGGATATCAGAGTGAGTGAGAGACATCATCCTTTAAGGCCAAGTCAATCTTTGCTCGTTCTTTAATGCTGACTGAGGCAGGTGTGAAGTGAACCACTTAGCGAGTAGGGGAATACAACATAAAAGGGTACCTATTTTCTTCATGGTACGGGTATGAAGGCAATGCAAGATGTCTCCTAGCAAGGTGGGTATAGGATTGCGAGAGAGAAAGACTTTTATGGCATTAACATCTATGAATTGGTACAAATTAGGAAACAGAACCAAATCATAAATGAGGAGAGCTAGCACGTCTTCAAAAGCTTGGAAATCCATGTCATCCCAGAATGAACGAGCTTTTTCCAACAGAAACTTAGCTAAAAAACCTTTAACCCCACTTCATGTCTCCCAATTGGCTATGACGTCGGCCCTCTTCACATGTAAAGCTTCGGCGATGACTTCAGGTTTCAGAATCCCTTCTAGCCCGATGAACGGTATCTGATTAAGCACGGGCACCCCTAAGAGTAGAGAGAACTCTTCCAATGTAGGTACCAACTGATAGTCCGGAAAAGTGAAACAATGATGTACGGGATCAAAGAATTGGAATAGTACACACATCATCTCTTCTTGGAAGTTGGATATAGCCAAACTGAGGAGTCGACTATACTTATTGGTAAAAGGAGAATCCCCTGGCACTCTTGAGGATAACTCTTGAAGTTGAGGATATGCTTTTACAAAGCTGATTCGGATGGTGTTTCTTCGGAGAGAATTAATATCCTACAAAACAAAAACAAAGATAAATTTCTAAATCCTTGAAATGGTTAGTAAGCATGCATATGATGTTGATGATGTTTATGATGTTTATGTACAAGCAAACATATAAACACACAACAAACAGATCCATATGTTTCAGGCTTGTATGAGTTTGTAGGTAAGTACCCTCTTGAAGTTTTAGTTGGCTCAACCTGTCCTAGAAATAATGATCAGGTTCTAAAGGATCTCAATATCACCGACCTTTCTCTTAGGCATTGTCTCAGCACAACAATCTTTTCTTGCGGCCGAGATATCCCAAAAGTCTATCCTCAATTAGTGTAGCATCGAGTGTCAACCAATTTTCAGCTTTACACCGAAACCGGCTACCTCACTACGTCCTAATGGCCAAGTTTGTTCAATTAGGGTTCTAAGGTTAATTAGTGCTTTGCGACGCCACTCAGTGTCCCCGTATTCTCCTCGATTCACCACGAGGGATACCGGTACCCACAAATGCGTCACACTAACATAGCCATTGTTTCAACCATATCGGTCTACGCCGTACAGTCTCCACAATCTATTGCTATTTACCTAAAAAGCTGCCCCAAATCCGGGTGGAGGATCAAAGCAAACCCAATACAAAGAACTGAATATAAAGCACACAAATCAAATAATGAAAGCGAGTAAAAGTGATCTATCCCTAAGGTAACCCCACTTTTTAAATTATCCCCAGCAGAGTCGCCAGTATTGTGATACGGTGGGAGAACTGACTTGATGATTTGCGTTTCGGTCGCATTTGTGCGGATAGCAAGAGTCGCCACCGGCTTTTCTTTTATCCAAAAGGAAAGGTAAAAAAGCACAGGAAAGACCTTTCGATATTATTTCTCGAGTTCGGGGGGTAGATTATGAAAAGGGAAGGTATTAGCACCCTTTTCATCCATGGTTCTCTATGGGCTCTTAGTTAATCGTTTAGATCACTTGCTTTCATTTGACAGTGTGCTTGTGGTGTGGGCTTTGAAAGTATTTTGAAAAATCTCTTTGTAATGGTTCTCGTCTCTATAAGAACGCGTACAAAGTTTTGTTTCAAAAAGTGGTTCAAAGATGTGTTTGTGAATCGTGTTTCGGAAAGTGTTTTGCAATGGTTCTTATCTCTATAAGAATGTATACAAAATGTTTTGTCTTTTTGAAAGTGATTTGAAATGAAAGTGTAGGTGTAAAAAAATTTTGTCGTGAGCAAGCGAGTAACTAAGAGCGAATCTATCTACTCGAAAGGTCTTAAATTTTTCTTTTCTTCCTCCTCTTGATGGTGCTATCTTACCATTGATTTGGTAATAAGCCCCACCGTTGGATGTGAAGGGAAAGGCGCGAGTCAATTTCGTAATCATCGAAAGCAACTTATGGGACGCTTTAGCAATTTTTTGTAATGGACGAGATCATTTTATCGAAGGCAACATCGAGGGTCATTGAGGGACTACGATCTTTTTTATCCAAGGGTCATTGCTAAAGTATCCCATATTCGAGGGACATGATTGTATTTCTGAGGCAACGAGCGAGGTTACCCTAGAGGTGCGCGTGTGAAAAAGTGTGTTGGTTTCAAGTTATTTTATTCTTTGATTAGGTCATCTAGCGAATGATTTGTTAAATCTTTCCATACACGCCTAGTTACTATACAGTATAAAGAAAATAGTAAATTGCGGGAATTGAAATTCTACGCTATTACAAAATATTCGGGAATGGGGGTACAATTTTTACAAATGGGGATGAATCAAATGTGATAGGAAGGTCCAAATAACAAGCAATACAACCAAATTGAATTTTCTCCAACAGCAATCCGGGAATTTTCCCAGCTAAAAACATCACATTTCCATACATCATGACATGCATACGCCTCATACGACACAATCTCATTTATTTTGAGAACATCATCGCTTGATACATATCATGCATTATATACAACTAACCTTTACCTTTCAGGAAGGATACGATTAAATTATCATAAAATTCAAGCTATAAAGCTTTTACCTCAGTTGAATTACGGACGAGTTCCTAAATTTCAGCATAGATGATTCCTCAGTTGAATTACGGACAAGTTCCTAAATTTCAGCAGAGATGATTCCTCAGTTGAATTACGGACGAGTTCCTAAATCTCGACAGAGATGTTTTCTCGGTTGAATTATGGACGAGTTCCTAAATCTCAACAAAGATGTTTCCTCAGTTGGATTACGGACGAGTTCCTAAATCTCAACATAGATGTTTCCTCAGTTGAATTAGGGACAAGTTCCTAAATCTCGACAGAGATGTTTCCTCAGTTGAATTACGGACGAGTTCCTAAATCTCAGCAGAGATGTTACCTCAGTTGAATTACGGACGAGTTCCTAAATCTCGACAGAGATGTTTCCTCAGTTGAATTACGAACGAGTTCCTAAATCTCAGCATAGATGTTTCCTCAGTTGAATTACGGATGAGTTCCTAAATCTCGACAGAGATGTTTCCTCAGTTGAATTATGGACGAGTTCCTAAATCTCGACAGAGATGTTTCCTCAGTTGAATTACGGACGAGTTCCTAAATCTCGATAGAGATGTTTCCTCAGTTGAATTACGGACGAGTTCCTAAATCTCGACAGAGATATTTCCTCAGTTGAATTATGGATGAGTTCTTAAATCTCGACAGAGATGTTTCCTCAGTTGAATTACGGACGAGTTCCTAAATATTGACAGAGATGTTTCCTCAGTTGAATTATGGACGAGTTCCTAAATCTCGACAGAGATGTTTCCTCAGTTGAATTACGGACGAGTTCCTAAATCTCGACAGAGATGTTTCCTCAGTTGAATTACGGACGAGTTCCTAAATCTCAGCAGATATGATTCCTCAGTTGAACAACGGATGACTGAAGTTCCTAAATGTCAGCAGAGATGACTCCTCAGTTGAACAACAGACGACCGAAGCTCCAAAAATTCTACTTCTCTCAACAAAGATCATCCCTCCCCAGCGGAATCTTCCTCAACAACAGGTATACAAGCTCTTGCTAAGGAATCTCTTATGCGATCGACACTCCTTCAGATGGCATCTTTAAACCCATCCCCTCGTCAGCAATTTCCAAATGGCATCTGTAAGCCTATTCCCGACATAACAAGACAATTACCACTTCATGCGAGGTCAAATTTCTGGGCACTCTAGTGTTCAATCCTCTTCCACCTTTGGATCACGAAAGGCACAAAAGCCAATCTATATCCTCAGGTTTAAGAAGATTGAACAGGGGCAACTGTTGTACCCCAAAATTTTCCCTCCCATATTTCTCAAAACATTTCAAGAAAGATCCTCAAGTTGCTCAAGGAAGTCCAAGGGTTGGCCAGACAAGCTCTCTCCTAAGGCAGTCTACCCCAATTTAGGGTTCCATGTTGCATCAAGATACTTGAGTCCAAGTGGTCCCAAATGTTCAACTTTGTCCTAATATGTTCTCAAAATCATCCATGTCAAGTTTCAAGCCTTGCAGAGGAGGTTTGCTCAGTCAATTGCTCAAAGATCCAAAAGTCGACTGTGCTAGGGAAAAAGTCAACTGTGGCCCACATACAGTCAAACTTCAAGATTTTTGGTCAACATCCTCATTTTTAAGTATATTTCATCATTTGATTAAGGGTTTATCATGATTCATCAAGGATTTCTCATAATTCATCAAGACTCAAAAGTTGCTAAATTAGGGTTTTGTAGGAAAAGTCAACCCAACTTTGACCAAGCATACCTTTCTCATACTATATGATAAATGACCCATCCAAAGCTCATTTTGAAGAGGATGAAATTTCCTACAATCCATCTTCATCTCCCAAGTTCAAAATATGCACTCACAAGAAGTTATGAATTTGGACATTATAGGTCATTTTGGAAAGTCAACAAAAACATATTTTTTGTCAAGGCTTCATACACGAGCATGGAATGTCAAATCGAGATGAGACCAAAAGGGTTGATTATAGGACATCTCAAGCTTTCTAAAAAGTTCAAAAATACCTCCAAAGAGTCAAAATTGAGGAAGTTATGCATTGGTGAAGTTGACCTTTTTTTGCAAAATTGCCAAAAGTCAACTATCCCTAAAACATCAAATTTTGCCAAATGGGCCCAATCATTTCCACTTGTTTCGAGTTGGCAACATAGCCCACGAGCCCTAGCCTTTGCCACTTGTCCATATCTTATTTTTATTATTTATTTTGATTTTTATTTGAATTAATTCAATTTAAATCAAAACAAATCAAATAAAATCAAAAATATTGAAAACTAAAGATTTGGTGATTGTTTCAGGTCTTAAATTACAGATACTAATCATTCAAAATCATGTAAATGCATAGTGTAGACAAAAAGATTGATTTAGGCCTTGTTTGGAAAGATTTTAAAGGTGAATCAAATCAAATCAAAAATCATTGAAGGAGGAAGATTTGGATGCAGTTATCAACCCTAATGCATTCACTAATACATATAGAATGAGGCCAGACCTAAAAGGGAGTTGGAGACAGGCGTGTGAGAAAGAATCAAAACTGAAAAAAACCAAGAAAAGTGTGAGATCGAAATCCCATTTGGAGGCAGTTTCAGGACTTTTGAACGATCCCAATCGACTCCTGGGACTCTCAGCAAGCTAAGGCAATCAAAAACAAGTCCATTCCAGTCCCAAAACGCATTGTAAGTCCATCACGACATACGCCTGTGCTTGAACTCGTATCTCGTAATATAAGCATTGTTAACATGAATTAATTGCATATTGTTGATCTATGAGGCATTTGCAAACTTTATGCATCATCCAATTTCATTTATATGGCCTATACTGTAAATCACCATTGCTAGGTTTCGAAGCTTTGTTTTAGGGTTTTGATTACAGGGACAATTGTCGTTCGTAAGTGGTACTGGCATGTTCGGGAGGACGAGACAGACACAACCATGGCTTTAGATGTTATTTCCATGGCCTGTGGAAGATTTTGAGAAGGCACAAGTCTGTAGCAACGGACATTTATCCGTAGGTATAGGTTATCAGACCTTTAGCCACGGAGAGAGGAAGGAGACGATGAGTTGTCACTTCCCCATTGGCCAATTCAAATGACCAGCGTGCATTTTCTTTTTGTTCTCCACTAACGCATGTTTTTGTATATTATTTTTATTATTCATTGTATGTACAACAAGAACAAAATAGCCCAGTGGTAACCTACTGGGTGTTAAGGCGTTGGAAGGCTGGAGGTCAGGGGTTCGATCCTTGCCTCCAGCATTTGCTATTTTTCTATTTTCTTTTTAGGCAATTCAGTGCGTGCATAACTCCAAGGCCTACCATACGCCTTCATCATCAATCATGCCAAATGGCCAAATGGCCAAATCTAATGGTCACCACTGAAGGAACACCATAGGCCAAGTCAACGCATCATACTGAATCCAAGAAAGTCAGCATGGATCATCACTAATGGGCCCAGGAAATTGCTTTTGGCACCCCCATTTTTTCAGGCCCAATTTCTCTTTCTTTTATATTTTATTTATTTCATTTAATTTTATTTATTTATTTACTAACCAAAAAAATTATTTTCTTTTTATCAAAAATCACCAAAAATATTTTCATGTCCAATTAAAGTTAGAATTTTATTTTTCATCAATAAATTAATTAATTAAATTAGGTTATTAATGTTAGATAACTTTAATTTATTTTTGTAAATAATTAAAATCAATTAGAACAAATAGTTTTTATTAACTTAATTATCTTATTTCTTTCCTAAAATAACAAAAATCAAAAAAATATGTCATTTAATTATTTTCATTAATTAATTTAATAACTAATTAATTTTGCATTCAAATTCAAAAACCTAATCTCTTTTCTTAAAAAATATTAAAAACAACAAAAAATAATTTTCGTTAGGATAGAAGGGTCAAAACCCTAGTTTCGCATTCGATCTAATTTTCTCACACGCTTTTATTCTTTATCCAATCATTGTATCTGCTCACAGTTTGTAATAGTTTTAATTAGGACTTTTACATTTATCGCTTTTATTTGCAAAGGGTTTGTTTTTGGCTATGTAAATACCCGAAGCCTTGTAATAGCGTAGTTTTAATTTTCGCATTTTAAATTCCGCAAATTATTAACTGTTAGATGTATGAATAATTAGGGTTTGCATGACAAGAATGTATGATTAATTTTAAAACAGTTAGATCACCCTAAATGTGCAAAGATAAATAAACTGAAATTGAATCATTCGCACATGCGCACTCCTAGGGTACACTCCCATTTGGTTGCCTTCGGTAAACGGTCATTGAGTATAGGATGCTTTAGTGGTCGTCCTTTTGTCTAAACAAAGATCAAAGTCCCGATTCGGAAAAGTTGCCTCAGAATGGTTGCCTCAGAATTGTTGCCTCGAATAATCGATCTAAGACATTAGGGTTATTACTAAGACATCCTAACATTGCTTTAGTGACCGTACGTCCCTTTCGAATTGACCCTCAAAACTCCAACGATGATGCTACCTACTCACTAATAGTGGGATAGCGTTGTCTAAAGGAAACGAACATAGAACGATTCTTTTTTCGAGTAGGTAGATTAGTTCTTAAGTACTTGCTCAATCAAAACAAATTTTTCACACTTACACTCCTTTTCAAACAAGTTTTCAAAAACACTTCATTACACTCTTGAAGACAGAAGCGAGAGTTAAATCGAAGTTAAAATAAAAAACTTTTTAAAGCGCACAAACACAAAGAAAACAATTTTGAAAATGATGAGCAAGTACCTAAGAGCCCGTAGATAACTACGGATAGAAAGGGTGCTAATACCTTCCCTTTCTATAATCTACCCCCCGTACTCAGAAATATCTCGAAAAAGGAATTTTTCTGTGCTTTTTTCCTTTCCTTATTGGATAAAATAAAAGTCGGTGGCGACTCTTTCTTACCGCGACATTTTGCGAAAACAAACGCAAAACACAAACCAGCAAATTCCTTTAAAAAATAGGGAAACACGATCCCGGTTCTGGCCACAGTATCACACTTATCATTCTGAGAGTCCTATCCACAATACAAATGACTGCTGGGCTCTGAGGAACAAAGTACAAGATTTGATTGAAGCCAAATAAATAGATTTTAATGCTCCGGAGAAGCCAAATATCATAACGGCTCCCATGCCTAAGCACGGTCGTGGAGTTAATGTTGTTGATACTGATTTGTTTGTTACCTCTATTGATGAAGTTTCTACTCCTCTCATGATTGTCAAGAAGAATTTGTTGTTGGCCGGTTTATTTCTGGGTTGTGGTGAAGGTTACCACATGTGTTCGTTTCTACCTTCTGGTTGCCGTTTGCTGAAGTTAGGTGTTCAACGCCTGATAGATAGCAAAGAAATTTTGTTTGAGAAAACTTTAGTTCCTGTTGTTCCATCTGAAGACATTGCCATTATAACCATTTCCGCCAATCCTTCCAAGGTCTCCTCGAGAAGACTTGTTAGGATTACATCTGCTCCAAGAATTGCTCCGCTGATAATCATTGTTCCTGGTCCTATCTCGTATGTCTCATACAAAGATGTCCCATGGCATTATGGTTCCGATGTGTACTATCATGGCATCAAACAAGATTTGAAAGATTAAGAGGTTGATCCTGATATTAGTAACATTTTTGGAACCAGCAAAGTTACCTGAAGTGGAAGGGTCTTCTCTCCCGAGATTTCCCCTAAGACTGTTGTTGTACCCCAAAATTTTCCCTCCCATTTTTCACTCAATATGCTATCCTAGGTTTTTTTCAGACACCTAATTGGTTCATAAGTTGATCGGACAGATTCTCTTCCTAGGCAGTAAGTCAACAATTAGGGTTCGATGTTTCTCAAAGAAAATTGATTCTTCAGGGTTTCAAATGGTCTTTATAGGTCTTCATGTCTCCTCAAGGTTGTTTAAATCAGTTTTCAAACCTCGCATTGCAAATTTGCTCAATCAATGGTCCAGATAATTGAAAACTACTACATTTACTTGAAAATTTCCCTTTTGCGAGAACAAATTCAAATGATCGTAACTTCTTCATTATTCAAAAAATTTTAATGGTTTTTCTTGCGTATGATTCTCCTTGATGCGATCTCAAATTTCTCTTCACAAATCAAGAACTGATTACACGTAGAAAATCACCAAAAATTTGAACGCGTTGGAAGTCACTTCATGAATTTTTGACCTAAATTCAAATAACAGTCGTCTGATTTCTAGAATTGTGATTTCTTTAAATTACAAGACCTTGAGACGTTTATTTCTGCTCATTATCATATGTGATGTTGCTCATGGGTTTATCTTTAAAGAATTGAAGGAAAATTGTGTTTGGAAGACTTTGAAAGTTATCAAATCGTCGCAAGTCATTTGTTTGTTTTCAAAATGTTCTTAATCATCATTAATCTTGGAATTTGTAAAGGTTGATGAGGGTTCTCAAAGCATGATTGTTTAGCAATAAAGTCCCATTGTTATCAAGCATGGCGTGCGAGTTTCATTTTGAATGAAAATTTGGTGTGGACGAGAGGAGAAGGTTAGGATTATCATTTAGATGACCAGGGCTTTGGGATTAAGTTAACCAAGTTAGAATTTTTAAACATTTATTTTGTTTAGAAGTTTAATTGGAATACGAGGCATATTGATTACCCGATCATTTGTGATTGCTTAAAATCCAAGTTATCGAACCAAGATGTTTTAGTCCAAAACATTCAATTGAGAATTGCAAACTTAAATAAATTTAAGTCTTGAACAATAAAATTCATTACAACAAATTTATTCAAGGCCTCATTTTATTACATTACAAATGGTTTTATTTACAAGTTTTTGTTGTTTTATTACAAAGAACTACAGGTTTTTGTCTACAAAGAGAGAACATTTATTTTGTTTCTTCAAGCCTATTTGCTTCATTTTCAAGAAACTCATCCGCTCCTTGCTAGCTATGGCCTTTTCTTCTTTTAAACCTTTCCTCGATCATCCAATCCTCGGGTTTATGAAATAAGAAAAAAGAAAAATTAGCAAGCAATTGATATGTGAAAATTTTCCAAACAATTATTTGTTAAAATAAAAATGCTCATCATCAGGGTTGGTATTTGGAATCAGAAATCAGAAGGGGTCTATCTTTAACATGGACCATTTCTCCCAGTTGCAAATAACAAAAAGTTTCCCTTTTGGTTCACGAAAAGAAGAAAGAAAAATTGCAAATATTCTCTTGTTGCTAAAGCGAAATAGCCAAAGAAATGCAGGCCAAATAAACAGACCTACTGCAGCAAGCATATGGGCTAACAAGACAGCAGGCAAAAGAAAATAATAACAATAAACACAAGCAGAAACAGCAGCAGCAACAGGCCAAAATGAAACAGCAGCCCAAGGCTGCAACCAGCAAGTGTAGCAACAGCAAGTCAGAGGCTAGCAAACAAGCAGCAACAGCAGGCTGGCAAACAAAAAGCAAGAGCAGGCCAAAGCAGAACAACAATAGAACAACAGCAAACATAAGGCAAGCAAAGGGCAGGTTTGTAGCAAATGAAAATAGGCAGCAGTTCATAAAAATAACAAGTTATCAAGTAACTCAAAACACTCTTTTGTGTCATCATGTTCCAAAAATAGCCAACCCTTCAGAATTAATTTTCAAAAAAAAGCAACAGCTTTGTATCATAGAAAGATGAGAGAGAAGAGATATCACCTGTAAGAACCAAAACAACCACAAAAAAAACCTGCATCCCACAGTCAAGTTTGCACCAAAATGAATAGAAACAAAACCTGTACCCTGAAGCACAAAGACAGCATACCAATTGTGTTCGAAATTATCTCATTTTCCCCCCCAAAACACCTATCAATTTGCCTATATAACATGCTTCATTCATAGTAAGAGGAGGAGGATTTTTTTTAAAACAAACTATCAAAGCATGAACCAGCCAAAACAAACTGCCAAAGCATGAACCAACCAAAACAAACTGTCAAAGCAAAAACTAATGAAACCGAAACCGCATCAACCAAAAAAAAAATACATTACAACCAAAAGCTCATCAAAGCCCTTGTCTCAAATCCCAGAATAAACACCATAAAACCAAGAAACCAGAACCAACAAAGGGAGGAGATAAAAATATATCAGAGCAAACATACCGACCAACAACATATCAGGGAAAGAACCAACAAAAACCAAAAATAACCATCACAACTTCACATACCTCCAATTGATGTCTTGAAACTACTGCAACCTTTTCATACCTTTGCATTTCCATTCTCAATCTTCAAACTATATACAGAGCATTTTCCTCTCTGCCTATTTCCCCAACTTCACCTCACACCTGGAACCAAGTTACAAATATACAAGGAAAAAGATTCAGAATCTCAAAGATCAAACGAAACCTAAGTGAACAAATAGCAGGTAAAAAAATTGTACCTTTTCTTCTTTCATTTTCATCACTATTAATTGCTGACAAATCATGAAATCATGAATGAATTGGGGCTTAGGGTTTGTTGGGGTTAAGGGTTTCGGTTATTTGCTAAGCTTGCTGATATTCGGCTTACCATCCATAAAAAAAATCGTTTTGAGAAAGAGGAAGAAGACGCAACAAAAACGGTTTAGATTTGATATGTTGTGAGAGACGAAGAGAGATGAAGCGAGAAATAGATGAATCTCGTTTTTTATTGTTATTCCTCGAAGTTCAGAAACCAAACACAGCACAGGAAATCACGGTGAGGAAGCGATTTTAATAAAAGATAGATCGAGAGAGATTAAGATTTACAAAATTTGAAGAGATTGAAGCAACTGATTTCACTGGGTGGAGGATTCACTAGTTTTCTAAACTTATTGTTTCATAATAATAAAACCAAATTTCCCTTCCCAGTGATAACTACCAGCAGCGCCACTGTGACCACTAGGGTTTTCCCTAATTTTTTCTCTTCTTTTGTTTTTAGCTCGAACCGGGTCGGCCCAGTGGGCCTTTTGACCCAGTCTCATTATCAGTATTTTGTTAGAACAATGTTTGAATCTAGTACCCTATATTTGAGTTTTGATGATAACAAAGTGAAAAGATATAGTATTTATATGTTTCATGCTTGAACTATATGCTGCCTAAAATTACTATGCTCTGACTTGCAGATATGCTGATTAAAATAAGCAAGATCACTTCTTCAGCATCAGAATTTGATTTCATACACCAGCATCAGAAGTTGCTGAATCAGAACATCAAGATCAGATGATCAACTCACGTACATGCTGAAGCTTGATGAACAGAACTGCGCGTAAACACTCTGATACAAAAACAATAGTTCATCAGCAGCGAAGCAGAATCAGAATGAGCCAAGCCAGAACGTGCATTGAAGAAGCAACGGTATTGTGCATTGAACGCTAATTAATTCCAACGGCATCATTCTAGACAAGATCTGCTCAAAAAGGAAAGCTTGTTATTAGCATTGAATCAAGAATATTTGCATTCAACGTTCATCTTCTCAAGTGCTATATAAACAAGGCTTCGAAGATTATAATGGCTAATGCTCTCCAATTCTCTACACGCACAAAGCTGAACAATAATCTTCATCTACCAGTTCTGCTAAACCAACAAACTCTGATACTCCATTAGTGTTTAGCATTCTAAGTTTCTAAGCTTAATTTGTGTATACATCACAGTTGTGATAAAGTTTTGTAGAAAACATTCACACACATTATTTTATACCTTTGTAAGAAAGTGTTGCCTTGACAAACCGGATTGTGGTTTGAATCAAGAAGGCTTTAGCAGATGTTAAAGCAGTCTGTAATATTCAAGTTGAATATAGTGAATTAAGACCTCGTTGGAGAGAGGCGAAATCACCTTGACGGGTGGACTGGAGTAGTTTGAGATCAAACGAACCAGGATAAAAATATCTTGTCAATTGCTTTAAGGTTCCAGTTTTACAATTCAACCCCCCCTTCTTGTGTTTTTCACCCCTTCAATTGGCATCAGAGCGCCTGGTTCTGAGCTAAAACACTTAACCGTGTCAGTACAAGATCCAGCGTCAGAAAAACACAATGGCAGGAAACAACTCTCATTTCAGCAATGACAACAATGAGGACAGAGACAGATTCAGCGGCAAACCTCCAGTCTTTGATGGAGAAAACTTTGATTACTGGAAAGACAGAATTGAAAGCTTCTTTCTAGAACATGATGCTGATCTGTGGGATATGGTGACAGATGGATACACGCACCCTGTGAATGCAACTGGTCAGAAGATTGATAGAAAATCAATGACTGATCAACAAAAGCGTGATTTCAAGAATCACCATAAGGCCAGAACCATCCTCCTCAGTGCCATCTCCTATACTGAGTATGAAAAGATCTCCAACAGAGACACAACTAAGAACATCTTTGATTCTCTCAGAATGACGCATGAGGGCAACGTTCAAGTCAAAGAAACAAAAGCTCTGGCGCTCATCCAGAAGTATGAGGCGTTCAAAATGGAAGAATCTGAATCCATTGAAACTATGTTCTCTAGATTCCAGATTCTGGTAGCTGGTCTCAAAGTTCTGAACAAAGGATACTCTACTGCTGACCATGTCAAGAAGATAATCAGAAGTTTACCCAAGCAGTGGAGGCCTATGGTTACTGCTCTGAAGCTAGCGAAGGATCTCAACAAAATCACTCTGGAGGAACTTATAAGCTCCCTCAGAAGTCATGAGATAGAGCTAGAAGCTGATGAGCCTCAGAAGCAAGGTAAGCCTTTAGCTTTAAAATCTAACAGAAAATCTGAATCTAAAGTTTTGCAGGCAGTTGAAGAAACATCTGATGGATCCTCATCAGAAGAAGACGAACTTTCCCTTCTCTCCAGAAGAGTAAATCAACTGTGGAAGCAAAGACAAAGGAAGTTCAGGAATCCCAGAAGATCTGATCAGAACGAGTCTTCTTCCAGATTCAGAAGGACATATTCTTCCTCTGGATACAGAAGATCTGAAGGCTCCTCCGGTAGCAAGAAGCCAAACACAAAAGACATCATCTGCTACGAGTGCAATGAGCAAGGACACTACAAGAGTGACTGCCCAAAGCTTCAGAGGGAAAAGCCCAAAAAGAAGTTTGGGAGAGAGAAGAAGAAAAGTCTCATGGCCACATGGGATGACTCTGACTCGTCTGAAGCTGACTCAGAATCAGATGATGAAAGGGCAAACATAGCGCTCATGGCTAACATTCCAGATGATAGTGAAGCTTCTGAATCAGACTCAGAATCAGACACAGAAGAGGTATTCCCTAACTTCGCTGTTAATTTTACAAAGGCTGAACTTGCTGAAAGCCTCAATGAAATTCTGGAACGTTATCAGCAGATTAGAGCTAAATTCAGAGACCTGAAAAGGAATCTTGAATCTGACTCTAATAAGTCTGAGAGTCTCAAATTGGAAAACTCTGAGCTGAGAGATAAAATTTTAAAATTAGAAAACTCTTTACAAAACTCTCAGAAGGAACCAATTTCTGAAACTCCCAGCAACGCTGATGAGATCATCAAGGAGTATGATCATAGTTTCCAGAAGTTCCTTGCTAAAAGCATAGATAGAAGCAGAATGGCTTCAATGATCTATGGAGTTAGCAGAAACGGCAGGAAAGGAATAGGATACCAAGGTAAGGTTCCTACACCTAAGAATGTCATGGATTTAACCATTAAACACACTCCTCTAAATTCACACTTTGTGTATGGTCACACACATGACATCAAATATACTAGCAGTAAGCACTCTGTGAAACCAAAATTCAACCAGAGTTTTGGTAAAACTAACAAATCAGGACCCAAGAAGATCTGGGTACCTAAGGATAAAATAATACATGTTGCAGATATCTTTAGCAGCAAGTCAGAAACACCAGTCTTGGTACCTGGACTCTGGCTGCTCACGACACATGACGGGAAGAAGGCATATGTTCCAAAGCCTGGAACTTAAGCCTGGAGGCCACGTTGGCTTTGGAGGCAATCAGAGGGGAAAGATAATTGGCTCTGGAACTGTAGGTAACGGAAATCTTCCCTCTATTAATAATGTTCTGCTAGTTGATGGATTGATGCATAATCTGTTATCCATAAGTCAATTAAGTGATAACGGTTATGATATAATCTTTAATCAAAAATCATGTAAAGCTGTTAGTCAGAAAGATGGGACTATCCTATTTAATGGTAAGAGGAAAAACAACATTTACAAAATCAAACTTTCTGAACTAAAGAGTCAGAACGTAAAATGTCTTCTGTCTGTTAACAATGAGCAGTGGATCTGGCACAGAAGATTGGGGCATGTTAGTATGAGAAGAATATCTCAGATTAACAAACTCAATCTGGTCAGAGGACTTCCTAATTTGAAGTTCAATTCAGATGCTCTGTGTGAAGCATGTCAGAAAGGCAAATTTGCAAAACCTTCTTTCAAATCCAAAAATGTTGTTTCTACCTCTAAGCCATTAGAACTTCTGCACATTGACTTATTTGGACCAGTTAAAACTGCTTCAGTCAGTGGCAAGAAGTATGGGTTAGTAATCGTAGATGACTATAGCAGATGGACATGGGTAAAGTTCTTAAGACACAAGGACGAGTCACACTCTGTGTTTGTTACCTTCTGTAACCAAGTTCAGAATGAAAAAGATCTTAGAATCGTTAAAGTCAGAAGTGATCATGGTGGAGAATTTGAAAATAAAGATTTTGAGTCATTCTTTAATGACAAAGGCATTCTGCATGATTTCTCTTATCCTAGAACTCCCCAACAAAATGGAGTTGTAGAACGAAAGAACAGAACATTGCAAGAAATGGCCAGAACCATGATCAATGAGACAAACGTTGCTAAGACTTTCTGGGCAGAGGCAATAAACACAGCGTGCTACATTCAGAATAGAATCTCAATAAGACCTATTCTGGAAAAGACTCCATATGAATTGTGGAAGAACAGAAAGCCCAACATTTCGTATTTTCATCCATTTGGATGTACTTGCTTTATATTGAATACGAAGAATTATTTGAACAAGTTTGATTCTAAGGCACATAAGTGTATTATGTTAGGATACTCTGAACGCTCAAGAGGGTACAGAGTATACAATACAGAAACACAGATTGTGGAAGAATCAATCAGTGTTCGTTTTGATGACAAGCTTGACTCTGAAAAGTCAAAGCAGAATGAAACTTTTGCAGGTATAGAAATTGAATTTGCAGGTTCTGAAGACAAGTCATCAGATGCTCTCAACACAGACATTCCTTCAACGTCTGAAAGGAGCAATGCTAGAAATCCTACAACTGCTGCTGATCAACCTCAGAAGAGATTACCCAGAAGCAGTTTGGATCACCCAGAAGAAACTATCCTAGGAAGAAAGGAAGATCCAATCAGAACAAGAGCAAGCTTCAGAAACTCTGAAGAAACTCTTATGGGACTTGTGTCTCTGATTGAACCTTCGTCTATTGATGAAGCACTTCTGGACAACGACTGGATTCTGGCAATGCAAGAAGAGCTGAATCAATTCACCAGAAACGACGTATGGGATCTCGTTCCCAGACCAAAAGGATTCAACGTCATTGGAACAAGATGGGTGTTCAGAAACAAGCTAAATGAACAAGGTGAAGTCGTCAGAAACAAGGCACGACTGGTTGCACAAGGTTATAGTCAGCAAGAGGGGATAGACTATACATAAACCTTTGCCCCAGTCGCCAGGTTAGAATCTATCAGACTTTTAATTTCATTTGCTGTTAATAGAGGCATCACTCTGTATCAGATGGATGTCAAAAGTGCATTCTTAAATGGTTATATAGAAGAAGAAGTTTATGTTCACCAACCCCCAGGTTTTGAAAATACAAAACATCCAGAACATGTTTTCAAACTGAAAAAGTCACTGTATGGTCTGAAACAAGCTCCCAGAGCTTGGTATGAAAGGCTAAGTAACTTTCTGCTTGAAAATGAATTCACCAGAGGGAAAGTGGACACTACTCTATTCTGTAAAACAGTTAAGAGTGACATTTTAGTCTGTCAAATTTATGTTGATGATATTATTTTTGGTTCTACTAATCCTTCTCTTGGAAGAAAATTTGCTAAGTGTATGCAGGCAGAATTTGAGATGAGCCTCATGGGGGAACTGAAATTCTTT
Organism: Vicia faba; assembly: GCA_948472305.1. Lineage (NCBI taxonomy): Eukaryota > Viridiplantae > Streptophyta > Magnoliopsida > Fabales > Fabaceae > Vicia > Vicia faba. The sequence goes on along the minus strand of OX451740.1, from coordinate 1,303,566,323 downwards.
CTAGGAATTCAGATCAATCAAACTCCAGAGGGAACTTACATTCATCAGAGCAAATACATCAGAGATCTTCTGAAGAAATTTGAACTCTCAGAATGTAAGCCATCAAAGATTCCAATGCATCCCACGTGCATTCTGGAAAGAGAAGAGGTAAGCAAAAGTGTAGAACAGAAGGTCTACAGAGGTATGATTGGTTCTCTCCTTTAGCTGACTGCTTCAAGACCTGATATCTTATTCAGCGTATGCATTTGTGCTAGATTCCAATCAGATCCTAGAGAATCTCACTTAACAGCTGTTAAGCGAATTTTCAAGTATCTGAAAGGTACTACTAATCTGGGTTTGTTTTATAGAAAATCTAGTGATTACAGCTTAGTAGGCTACTGTGATGCTGATTTTGCTGGAGACAGAGTGGAACGTAAAAGTACTTCTGGAAGCTGCCAGTTTCTGGGAGAAAATCTGATCTCGTGGTCCAGCAAAAGGCAATCAACAATTGCTCTGTCAACAGCAGAAGCTGAGTACATAGCAGCAGCAGGATGTAGCACACAAATGCTCTGGATGAAAAGTCAGCTTGAAGACTTCCAGATTTTTGAGAGTAACATTCCTATTCTTTGTGATAATACTTCTGCTATTTGCTTAAGTAAGAATCCTATTTTACATTCTAGAGCTAAGCATATAGAAATAAAACATCATTTCATTAGGGACTATATTCAGAAAGGTATTTTAAACTTGAAATTTATAGATACAGACCATCAATGGGCTGATATCTTTACTAAACCCCTTTCAGAAGATAGGTTCAATTTCATTCTGAAACATCTCAGCATGAAAGTATGCCCAGAATGAAAATGTTTTAATTCCATGTATTTATCTTCAGAATGTAATTATATTACTGTGAACTTCTGATCAATCTTCTTTCAGAAAGATAGAACATGCAGATTGTATCAGATGCAAGTCTAAAGATCTGAGAGTCTAATCTCAAATACAGACGTGCTGATCACTACATCAAACAAGTGTCATCCAATCATCAGCAAATCCCTGAAGCAGAACGCGTGCACGCTTCTGAGAAGGCAAAGCGCTGATTGGGTGCATTGAGACACATGTCTGGTAACCGTTTTTAAGTATCTTTCTCAAATCCCCCAAAATCAGCAAGCATTTAATGAAAAGTAATCACGCTTGTTAATGGCAATCATTATTTTTTTTTTCTCTCTTAAAAACGTTTAATTTTTCAAAATAATTTTTGAAAACTCTATTTAAGCACATTAATCCTTCATCTTTATTCTTTACGCTTTCTCATAATCATTCAAGTATTCTCTGTATATTTCTGAGTTTATCTCCTTCAAACCTTTTTCTCTCAAATCATTCTCAAGCTTTTGTGTGAGAACAATGGCATCCTCCAGCATTTCTGCAGGCAATCAGAAGAAAGAAACCTCTGAACAATATCAGGTGCCCCTCAGAACTCTTCTCACACCGGTAAAGAATCTTGAGGTTCTCTCTGAGTTAATCATCGACTTTGAAAGTTTGAAGGATAATGGATTTGACCTAACTGAAGAAATTAGGGCTCAAAAGTGGGAGAGGTATTTCGATAGGTTGGTTGGACCAACATTCCCAGAGCTTGTCAAGGAATTTTGGATTCACGCCAAGATTCATAAACATCTAGTCATCTCTTCTGTCATGGGAAAGAAGATAGTAATTTCTGAAGACCTCATTGCTAGGTTAATCGGTCAAAGTGGTGGTGGAGTCCGTTGTGTGGACATGGCTGATAGATGCCCTGATATAGGTGTGGTAGCCAACAGCATTTTCACTCTTGGATTTCCCAGCAGCAAAATTAAGGATCTGAAGGATCACTGCAGAGTATGGGCCAAGATTGTTCTTGGATGCTTCAATCACAGGAAGCCAACAAGCTCTCCTGATTATATAAACGTGGATCAGCAGTTTCTGATCTACTTTATTGATCAGAGGGTGAAGATCAATCTGGCACACTTCCTATTCAACCATCTCAAGACCAGTGTGAAAGAGACAAGAGAAGAAGAAAGGACCAAAAGGGACTGGATACCGTTTGGAAGGCTCATATCAGATATTCTGACAGAGAATAAGCTGATAGAGTATCTAAGTGAAGCTCAAGTGCTGAGCACTATGGAACCAACTGTTGGAAAACCGCTGAACGCTAAGAACCTGAAAAAGATGAAGCTGATAGAAAATATTAGGAAGGAACCCAGAGCTACTTCAACTGCTGACATCTCCAGCAGAAGAGTGCCTCTGAATGATTTCCCAAAATTTTCTGAAATGGAATCCAAACCGGATATGTTTCTCAAGTATCCAGATTCATACAAGGAAGAAGATACAGGTTCATAGATGAAGATCAAAGATCTGAGTCAAGTCCAACCAGAAGTGACTCAGAAGAAGACAAAGAAGAGGAAAGCAGAAGGATCATCTCATCAGACTCCAAAGAAAAGAGGTAATTCATCTGCTGCCCCTATTTCAATTTCATCTACTATTCCAACATCTGCTGCTCCTCCTAAAACCTCTCACAGAATATCAATCCCAATCCCTACTATTGATGAAACCATACCAGAAGACCCTTCTGAGGCCTTACTACTCAGAAGACCCAGAACTAAGATTCCCAAACAACCAACTGTTTCAACAACACCAGCACTTGATAGAGTGCTAGCTGATATTGAGCGTGAACATGCTTCTGCTCAACCAAATTCTGAACCACCAAATATTCCTCCTTCACAACCAGAACCACAACCTGAACCAGAAATACAACCAGAACCAGAATCAGAACCACAACAACAACAACCACTCACAGAAGAACCTCTGATCCCTGAGCAATCAGAGATTCCACCTCCTCAACCAGAAAATAATCCACCTGCACCACAAACAGAGTTTCACCGCTATGAAACCCCTTCTCCTCATCATTCTGACCCTCACTCACCTCAACCTTCACCGCTGGCAATCCAGTTGCCATGTGGAACCACTATTGTCAGGCCCCAGTTGCCATCTTCAGAAGAATCAACACCTCCAAAAACTCCAACCACTCCAATAGAAATATCTGACTCTGATTCTGATAACCCTCCTCCAAAACAAACAACCTCTCAGAAAACCGCTGAAAACCCCAGCAGAACTTTCATTGACTTTACAAGTCTTGAACGTCTTGCTGATCTAAGACACAAAATTGCCATACCCAAACCAAAGCAACCAGATGTTGGCTCTGGTATTTTGAATTTTGAAACAGGTATGCTGCAATGGATTGCTTCTTTGAAGCAAGTCTGTCCGGGGATGATCGACCCAGCTGCTTCTGATCAGCTCTGGTCACAGTTCAGACTATGGGTACGTGCTGAAGCCCTCAAGCTGCAGGACGTCAACTACGAGCAGGCTCAACAGAACTTTAGCAAGCTGCTGAAGGAAGTTGAGAGTCAGCTGCCTCAAGAAGTTGTGCTCCCTCTGGACAGTGAATCTTGGTCTGAGAAAGAGCAAGCTGCACAGGTGCAACCATCAGAAGAAGACAAGACCATTCAGGCTGAAGAAAATCCAGCAGAAGATGTAGCTGAAAGTTCTGATAAGCTTCCTCCTTCTGAAAGTTCTCAAGCTGCCTTGGACAGGCAGGCTCTGGAAGAACTAAGGCTGAATGACTTGCGTCTACAGCAGCGGATGGAAGAGAATGATCAGAAAATGAAAGCAAGAATGGATGTACAGGACAGCAAGATTGACACTGTTGTCAACATGGTTCAGAAGCAGAATGAAACTTCTGAAAAGATTCAAGCAATGATGGAAAGCCTGTTCTCACGCATGCCCCCACAACCTTAAAATTTTTCATGCATGACATTCTCTATGTTTTCTTCATTTTCTGATGTACTGTTTTGACTATGTTTTGTAATGTTCTTTTGCTCTGATTATGAACTATTTTAATATAATTTGTTTTTCTGATCTAAATTGTTTTAGCACATCACCAACACTTTTTGATTGCTGACAAAAAGGGGGAGAACAAGAATGATATTTAAAATCATAACGGCTAACTAGACAGAAATTCTCAAACATTCTAACTCTATTACTTGAAATGTTTTTCTGTTTTGTTTTTTAGTCTACAGGCACAAGGAAGCTCCTGAACACTATGAAGACTAGAAGCTAGAAGCTCTGATCAAAATGTAGAAGCTCATGTTGCTCTGATCAAATATGAAGTTCTGATCGACCTAACACTCTGATCCAAAGCAAAGCTCTGACAGGAAAAGCTCTGAAGCTCTGCTCTCTGATAAGTCAAAGACCTATAATCTGATGCTCAAAGATAGAAAAAGATCTGATCCTGAAGAACACGTATCATCAAAGGGAAGTAATCAACTCAGGGGGAGTATCTCTTAACTCTGATTTCTCCTTACTTCTTAACTCTGAAACATTTCCTAGACACCTTTTCACGTTATTTTTTATTTAAAATATCTAGTTTTTGTCATCATCAAAAAGGGGGAGATTGTTAGAACAATGTTTGAATCTAGTACCCTATATTTGAGTTTTGATGATAACAAAGTGAAAAGATATAGTATTTATATGTTTCATGCTTGAACTATATGCTGCCTAAAATTACTATGCTCTGACTTGCAGATATGCTGATTAAAATAAGCAAGATCACTTCTTCAGCATCAGAATTTGATTTCATACACCAGCATCAGAAGTTGCTGAATCAGAACATCAAGATCAGATGATCAACTCACGTACATGCTGAAGCTTGATGAACAGAACTGCGCGTAAACACTCTGATACAAAAACAATAGTTCATCAGCAGCGAAGCAGAATCAGAATGAGCCAAGCCAGAACGTGCATTGAAGAAGCAACGGTACTGTGCATTGAACGCTAATTAATTCCAACGGCATCATTCTAGACAAGATCTGCTCAAAAAGGAAAGCTTGTTATTAGCATTGAATCAAGAATATTTGCATTCAACGTTCATCTTCTCAAGTGCTATATAAACAAGGCTTCGAAGATTATAATGGCTAATGCTCTCCAATTCTCTACACGCACAAAGCTGAACAATAATCTTCATCTACCAGTTCTGCTAAACCAACAAACTCTGATACTCCATTAGTGTTTAGCATTCTAAGTTTCTAAGCTTAATTTGTGTATACATCACAGTTGTGATAAAGTTTTGTAGAAAACATTCACACACATTATTTTATACCTTTGTAAGAAAGTGTTGCCTTGACAAACCGGATTGTGGTTTGAATCAAGAAGGCTTTAGCAGTTGTTAAAGCAGTCTGTAATATTCAAGTTGAATATAGTGAATTAAGACCTCGTTGGAGAGAGGCGAAATCACCTTGACGGGTGGACTGGAGTAGTTTGAGATCAAACGAACCAGGATAAAAATATCTTGTCAATTGCTTTAAGGTTCCAGTTTTACAATTCAACCCCCCCTTCTTGTGTTTTTCACCCCTTCATATTTCACCTTACCTATTAATAAAAAAAGCTCAGTTATAACAGACAGGTGGCATTAGTTCATTGGCAAAGCATATCTCTAATAACTCAAGTGACCCAGGTTCAACACTTTGCCAAGCCTTTTTTATTTTGTTTCTAACTCTTTAGCCTTATAAATTAGTTTAGGTTTGGTTTTTATTTATTTATTTTCTTAAACTTCAATTAAAATATATAATTTCAAAATTAGTTAATTAATTTAGTTTAGGCTTTTGTAATTGACTTTACTAATTAATCTTTTACTTAGTTTTAAATTATTCTTGTTTAATTTCTTCGTAATAATAAAAAAATACCAAAAGACAAAATATATACAAATTATCTAATCAGTTATTTTCTTTAATAGAATAGAAGTTTATTTTTATTTCCAAATTCTCACAAACAAAAATATCAAGAATTTTTTTATATACTTTGTTAATTAATTTTTACTTCATAGACTATTGTAATTTTAATTAATTTGTTCGATTCGATTTGGTTGTATTGAGTGCCTATTTAGACTTTTAATCACATTGATCCATCCCCATTTGTAAATTTGTACTCCCCATTCCCAAAAATTCTGTAATAGCGTAGAATTTTAATTTCCACAATTTACTGTTTTTCTTTATACTGTATAGTAATTAGGCGTGCATGGCAAGACATAAAATCAAGCGCTAGATAACCTAAATTCAAAGACAAAATTAACTTGAACCAAAAACACTTTTTCACACGCGCATCTCTAGGGTAGCCTCGTTCGTTGCCTCAAAAACACAGTCATGTCCCTCAAATATTGGACGCTTTAGCAATGACTCTTTGATAAAAAGATCGTAGTCCCTCGATGACCCTCGACGCTGCCTTCAATAAAACGATCTCATCCCTTACGAAAATTGCTAAAGCGTCTCATAAGTTGCTTTCAATGACTGTAAAATTGACCCGCGCCTGTCCCTTTACATCCAACGATGGGGCTTCTTACCAAATCAATGGTAAGATAGAAACATCTAAAGGAGGAAAAAAAGAACAATTGAAAACCTTTCGAGTGGGTAGATTCGCTCTTAGTTACTCGCTTGCTCACGATAAAAAAAATATTTTTTACACCAACACTTTCATCTCAAAACATTTTCAAAAGACAAAACATTCTGTATACGTTCTTATAGAGACGAGAACCATTGCAAAACATCTTTTCAAAACCACTTTCGAAAACACATTCCACAAACACATCTTTGAACCACTTTTCGAAACAAAATTTTGTACGCGTTCTTATAGAAACGAGAACCATTGCAAATACATTTTCAAAATATTTCCAAAGCTCACACCACAAGGACACTGTCAAAATAAAAGCAAGTGATCTAAACGAGTAACTAAGAGCCCATGGAAAACCATGGATGAAAAGGGTGCTAATACCTTCCCTTTTCATAATCTACCCCCCGAACCCGAGAAATAATCTCGAAAGTTCTTTCCTGTGCTTTTTTACCTTTCCTTTTGGATAAAAGAAAATTCGGTGGTGACTCTTGCTATCTGCACAAATGCGATCAAAACACAAATAAACCAAGTCAGTTCTCCCACCGTATCACAGAATTGGCGACTCTGCTGGGAAATAAATTCTAAAAAACTGGGGTTACCTTAGGGTTAGATCACCTTTACTCGCTTTCATTATTTGATTTGTGTGCTTTATATTTAGTTCTTTGTATTGGGCTTGCTTTGATCCTCCACCCGGATCTGGGACACCTTTTTAGGTAAATAGAAATAGATTGTGGAGACTGTACGGCGTAGACCGATATGGTTGAAACAATGGCTATGTTAGTGTGACGCATTTGTTGGTACCGGTATCCCTCGTGGTGAATCGAGGAGAATACGGGGCCGCTGAGTAGCGTCATGAAGCACTAATTGACCTTAGAATCCTAATTGAACAAACTTGGCCATTAGGATGTAGTGAGGTAGCCGGTTTCGGTGTAAAGCTGAAAATTGGTTGATACTCGATACTACACTCATTGAGGCTAGACTTTTTGGATATCTCAGCCGCAAGAAAAGATTGTTGTGTTGAGACAATGCCTAAGAGAAAGGTCGGTGATATTGAGATCCTTTAGAACCCGATCATTATTTATAGGACAGGTTGAGCCAACTAGACTTCAAGAGGGTACTTGCCTACAAAACTCATGCAAGCCTAAAACATAGGGATCTGTTTGTTGTGTGTGTATAATTGCTTGTAAATAAACATCATAAACATCATCAACATCATATGCATGCTCACTAACCATTTCAAGGATTTAGAAATTTATCTTTGTTTTTGTTTTGTAGGACATAAATTCTCTCCGAAGAAACACCATCCGAATCAGCTTTGTAAAAGCACATCCTCAACTTCAAGAGCTAGCCTCAAGAGTGCCCATGGATTCTCCTTTTACCAAGAAATATGGTTGACTCCTCAATTTGGCTACATCCAACTTCCAAGAAGAAATGATTGTGTACTATTCCAATTCTTTGATCTCGTACATCATTGTTTCACTTTCCCGGACTATCAGTTGGTACCTACGCTGGAAGAGTTCTCTCTACTCTTAGGGGTGCCCGTGCTTAATCAGATACCGTTCACCGGTCTAGAAGGGATTCTAAAACTTGAAGTCATCGCCGAAGCTTTACATGTGAAGAGGGTCGATGTCATAGCCAAATGGGAGACAAGAAGTGGGGTTAAAGGCTTTCTAGCTAAGTTTCTATTGGAAAAAGCTCGTTCATTCTGGGATGACATGGATTTCCAAGCTTTCAAAGACATACTAGCTCTCCTCATTTATGGTTTGGTTCTGTTTCCAAATTCGGACCAATTCATAGACATTAATGCCATCAAAGTTTTTCTCTCTCGTAATCCTATACCTACCTTACTAGGAGACATCTTGCATTGCCTTTATACCCGCATCATGAAGAAAAGAGGCACCCTTTTGTGTTGTATCCCCCTACTTGCTAAGTGGTTCACTTCACACCTGCCTCAATCAGTATTGAAGAACGAGCAAAGACTGACTTGGTCTTAAAGATTGATTTCTCTCACCCACTCTGATATCCGTTGGTGCTCGAGATACTTGGAAGATATCTCTATCATTGACCGCTATGGGGAGTTCCCTAATGTACCTCTTCTTGGTATTAGGGGAGGTATCACCTACAACCCATGCTTAGCTCTTCGGCAGTTTAGGTATGCCTGAAGAGACGACCCTCATGAGATGCTCATCCATGGTCTAGTGTTCGACTACGACAAAGAAGACCAAAGTTACCGCCAGAGGTTTACACATTCTTGGGGAATGGTGAACAAGGTGGACAGTAGGAATTTGGGACATAAAAACTATATCCCTCTCGAGCCTTACCTTAGGTGGGTACGGGCTCGTGTCCATAGTATCTTGATGCCTTACCCTTCCATCCTTCTTGTCATCATTGAGCCTGTTATTGAAGGAGACGTCCCATATATCATTCTTCATCCTGACATGCCTACCTCTCTCGAAGACCTACAGAAAGCTTGGGTTCAGTTAAAGAAAGAGCGAGACACCTTTGAAGCCCAGTATTACGCCAGTGAGAAGAAGGTCCTGGAGCTCACCAAACTGCTTCATGAAGAGAAAAACCTGAATGCCTACATTGCTCCAAAGAGGATGCGTTCGGTCTTTTTGTCTTAGGAGTTTTGATATATTTTGTTTCTTTCTTTGTAATCCCAAGGAGGCATGATGTATTCAAACTTGGTTTTATTTAATATAACGTGTGTTCCTTTTTTGGTTTGAACAAGTTTAAATCTCTAAATTTCCTTGAAATCATTTGCATATTGCATCTTCATTCATCATAACATCATACAGGTTTCTCATAACAGGTCGCCTTATCCTTCTACTGTTTATTTCAGTGAGATGGATGTTGAACAGACTGTGAAAGATCTTTAGGTGCAGAATGCCCAGTTTCAACAAATGCTCATGGCTCTGACAAAAGGACAAGAGGATTTGAAGACTCTGCTGGCCAAAGAGAAGAAGAAGAAAACGAAGAAACCAACTGGTGTTGTAATCATGGGAAGAAGGTTTAAAGGAAAAACCAGACGAACTTTAGACTTTGCAACATCATCAGGCGAAGGAGATAATCAAACCCAAGAAGTGAAGAATGACCCAGCATCTGAAGGAGAGGAAGAGCCTGATTACTCTGAGGAATAATATCCTCCTGCTGATGATAAATACAAACAGCTAGAGGATCGTTTGAATGCTATGGAGATTCAGAGGGTACCCAGTTTGGACTTTGAAGAATTAGGACTCATCTCGGGGGTTGTCATCCCATAAAAATTCAAGGTCCCAACTTTCGCCAAGTACGATGGTGTCTCTTGCCCGAAGCTACATCTAAGGTCATATGTCAGAAAGATTCAACCCCACACGGCTGACAAGAATATGTGGGTGCATTTCTTCCAGGAGAGTTTATCTGGGGCGCAGTTGGATTGGTTCTACCAATTGGAAGGGACCAATGTTCGCAACTGGGAAGAGTTGGCCGCCGCTTTCTACAAACAATATCAGTATAATGCTGATTTGGCTCCGACTAGGACGCAATTACAAAGCATGTCTATGGGAACGGGTGAAGGTTTCAAAACCTATGCTCAAAAATGGAGGGATCTCGCAGGTAGGGTCCAGCCCCCTCTATCTGACAGAGAATTAGTGGATATGTTCCTAGGCACCTTGTCGGGACCATTTTTCAATCACCTGATTGGGAGTTCCTCAGTTGGGTTTACTGAATTAATTATGACTGGTGAGCGGGTTGAGGCCGGTATAAAAAGCGGCAAAATTCAAAGAGATGCATCCTCGAGTATGGTGAAGAAGCCCTTTGTTAGAAAGAAGGAGTTCAGTGTTGCATATGATTATAGAAGTCAAAACAAAACCGGTTGTCGTCCGGCAGTAGGGGCTATCATGATTTCTAACCCTGCGCCAAATCAGAAGCGAAATTATCATTGCAAACCAAAAGCGCCCATGAGACGATTTACCTGGATTAACATGACCATGTCTAAAGTTTTGCCACACCTTCTAAAAACCAATCTAGCAACTTTAAAGGAAGCTCCCAAGAATCCCAATACTGCTTCTCCTCGCTACAACCCGAACGCCCGATGTGCCTATCATTCTGAAAGCCCGGGACACGATACAAATGATTGTTGGGCCTTAAAGAATAAGGTGCAAGACCTTATCGATACGAAAGATATTGAATTTGATCCCCCAGAAACGCCTAATGTAATAATGGCGCCAATGCCCAGACATGGCCAAGGTATCAACGCCATTGACGATGATCATTTTGTTTCCTATGTGAATGACTTAGTTACTCCTCTGTTGACCATTAAACAGAATCTACTACAAGTCGGCCTGTTCCCAGGTTGTGATGAAGATTGTCACTTATGCAAGTCTCTACCGAACGGATGTTTGTTACTAAAGATAGGCATCCAGCGCCTGATGACTAGAAAAGAAATCCTATTTGAAAAGCTACCTCTTATCAAAAGTTCTTATCAAGATGTTTCGATAATCACCATTTCCAATAATCCTCCCAGGGTCTCCACCAAAAGACCCGTCAGGATTACATCTGTTCCAAGATCTGCACCTTTAATCATCACTATGCCAAGACCAATATCATATCCTCGGATAAAGTTGTTCCCTAGAGTTATGGGGCTGACGTTTATTACTATGGCGTCAAGCAAGATCAGTTGGCTATCAAAGACGAAGTTGTGAGACTTATTGATCCCGATATAAGTAACATCATTGGGACCAGCAAAATAACAAGAAGTGGAAGAGTCTTCTCACCTGAGATTTCTCCAAAGAACGGTGCTACTCCTATGATCATTCCTACTGCCACTCCTATCGACACTCCTAATGATACTTCTATTGTTATACATGTTGCCGATACAAGGGGCAAAGAGGCTTTGGGTGAGCCTTCCCAAGCAAGAGAATGTCCTGAAGTCATCCTTGAAGCTTCTAGAAAATAAATAGAAGAAATCCTGAAGATAATCAAGAAAAGTGACTACAACATTGTAGAACAATTGGGGCAGACCCCCTCGAAGATATCATGGTTGTCCTTACTTTTGTGTTCTGAAACCCACGCCAAAGCCTTGGTAAAGTTTCTTAAGACCGCCCACGTACCCCAAGATACCTCCATCGACCAATTTGAAAACTGCGTGGCCAGTCTAACTGCTGATAACGGATTGGGCTTTTCCGACGCTGATTTAACCTCTAAGGGAAGGAAGCACAATGATGCCTTACATATTTCCATTGAATGCAGGGGCACCACACTTGCCCATGTTCTGGTGGATACTGGCTCATCATTGAATGTCTTTCCCAAAATTGCCCTCGATCGACTGGATTGTGAGGGGTTAATCTTGAAACCTAGCAGCATCATAGTAAGGGCCTTTGATGGCTCCAAGAGGACAGTTCATGGAGAAGTCATTATCCCCATAAAAATTGGGACTCAGACTCTTGAATCAATTTTCTATGTGATGGACATCCTCCCTTCGTACTCTTGTCTGTTGGGTCGGCCCTGGATCCATGGTGCTGGTGCCATCACTTCTACCCTACACCAAATGCTAAAATACATGATCAGAGGAAAGATTGTCATAGTTCACGGAGAGGAAGAGTACATGGTTAGCCATCTGAACACTTTCAGGTATGTCAAAATGGATGGTGAATTCATAGAGAATCCCTATCAAAACTTTGAGGAAGTTCCAACAACGGTCGCGGAAACCAAGTCTACTCCAAAGGTCCCGAAGATCACCAGACCTCCACTGAAGATGGCCTCGTTGAAAGATGCTCGAGCAGTAGTTGAAGAGGGAGGGTGTACTATCTGGGGTCAGCTTCCGGATATTCCCTACAAGTCTGACAAATTTGGGTTAGGGTTCACTTCAGAGGCCCAAAAAACTGTTCGACGTTGTCGTGCTAGGGGACCACCTCTGCGTATCAGCAATCAGGGAATCAGTGCAATAGAAGACAGTGATGGCAGCTGTGACATGGAAGAATGGATTTTTCTAACAATCGGCGGAGGGCTCGACAATTGGGAGGCCAGAGATTTCATTCCTATTACTTTTATTCAAGAGTAATTGTCTTTTAATATTTTCAGGCTTGTAATATTTAAACAATTCAGACTTTTTAAAACCTTGTTTCTTACCCGAGGCACAGTGGTCCATTTGTGAGGGTTGTCACTTCATTCTCATATGTCATTAATGAATCATGGACGTTTTTGCATCAAATTTTGTTTTCTTTATCTTTTCTTTCTTACATTTTATTTCTTTCAAAGGTAGCTATGCTCTTACACACACTCACATATTAAAAATGCAGATCTACATCCACTCAGGATCCCATGGGTAACAGTCCTGCTATGGCCAATTGTGACTTTGAAAATTCGATCTACCAAGCCGACAACGAAGGTGAGGAAGATTGTGAGGTGCCAGGGGAGTTGGCCAAGTTGTTGCAACAGGAAGAAAGGACCATTCAGCCACACGAAGGGTTGGTCGAAACAGTTAACTTGGGAACTGAGGAAGACAAGAAGGAGGTCAAGATGGGTTCCAATTTGGAGCTTAATGTCAAGAAGCGTCTGGTTCAGTTGCTACATCATTACGTTGAAGTCTTTTCCTGGTCATATGAAGACATGCCGTGACTAGATGCAGACATTGTGGTGCATCGTCTGCCTACGAGAGAAGATTGTCCTCCAGTAAAGAAAAAGGTTCGCCGCATAAGGCCTGATATGTCAAAAAAGATCAAGGAAAAAGTCATGAAGCAATTCAATGCCAGATTTTTAGTTGTCACCTCTTATCCCCAATGGGTGGCCAATGTTGTTCCTGTGCCCAAGAAAGATGGTAAAGTGAGAATGTGTGTGGACTAAAGAGATTTAAACAGGGCAAGTCCCAAAGATGATTTCCCACTCCCCCACATCGACATCCTAGTTGACAATATGGCGCAGCACAAAGTGTTTTCCTTCATGGACGGTTTCTCAGGCTACAACCAAATCAAAATGGCGCCTGACGATATGGAGAAAATGACCTTTGTTACACAGTGGGGAACTTTATGTTATAAGGTCATACCATTCGGATTGAAGAATGCTGGGGCAACTCATCAACGCGCCATGGTAGCTTTATTTCATGACATGATACATCATGAGATAGAGGTCTATATAGACGATAGGATAGCCAGATCGTAGACGGAAGAAGAGCACCTTGATCACTTACAGAAGCTGTTTGATAGGATGAAGAAGTACAAGTTGAGATTGAATCCAAACAAGTGCACGTTCGGAGTACAGTCTGGTAAAATCTTAGGCTTTGTCGTTAGCAACAAGGGTATCGAGGTTGATCCTGCCAAGGTTAAAGCGATACAAGAAATGCCATCTCCTCGTACTGAAAAGGAAGTCAGAGGATTTTTGGGACGTTTGAATTACATCGCCAAGTTAATTTCTCACCTGACAGCTACTTGTGAGCCAATCTTCAAGCTCTTGAAGAAAGATCAAGTAATCAAATGGAATGATGAATGCCAAGTTTCTTTTGACAAAATAAAAGAATATCTGCAAGAGCCTCATGTGTTGTTGCCACCTGTCGAGGGAAGGCCATTGATCTTATATCTAACTGTTTTAGAAAACTCAATGGGGTGTGTGCTGGGGCAGCATGACGAGTCTGGCCGAAAAGAGCATGCTATTTATTACCTTAGAAAAAAGTTTATCGACTGTGAAACAAGATATTCACTGCTCGAGAAAACTTGTTGCGCTCTGGCATGGGCTGCTCGCCGGTTGAGACAGTATATGTTGACCCATACTACTCTGTTGATATCTAAAATGGATCTGATAAAGTACATCTTTGAGAAGCCCTCTCTTTCTGGGAGAATAGCGAGATGGAAGATGATCCTGACAGAATATGACATACAGTATACTACCTAGAAAGCTATAAAGGGTAGTGTATTGGCTAATCACCTCGCTCACCAAGCTGTGGAAGACTATCAGTCCATGAAGTTTGAGTTCCCAGATGAAGACATCATGACATTAGACAACTGTGAAGAAATCAGGCCATATGACGTACCTGAACAAGGATCCCGATGGACCTTGTTATTTGATGGGGCATCCAATGCACTTGTCAATGGTATTGGTGATGTACTCATATCTACGGAAGGATGTCATACTCCCTTTACTGCCAGACTTTCCTTCAACTGTACAAACAACATGGCAGAATACGAAGCATGCATCTTCGGTCTCAAAGCTACTATAGACTTGGGGATCAAATGCTTGGATGTATTTGGAGATTCAACTTTGGTCATCAGTCAGGTCAAAGGGGAATGGGACACCAAACACCCCAACCGTATCCCTTACAAAGAACATGTGTTGACATTGTTGCCGCATTTTGAGAAGATTACCTTAGAGCATTTCCCGCGAGAAGAAAATCAGCTAGCAGACGCATTAGCTACAATGTCATCTATGTTTAAACTTAATTGGGATAACGAGGCTCCTCAAATCACCATTGAGCGGATGGATGAACCAGCCTACTACCACGAGATCGGTACTGAAGAAGTAGTGGATCGACCTTGGTTCCACGAATTTAAAAGGTATCTCGAGTCTCAAGAATATCCAGAAGGAGCTTCGGTGAATGACAAGAAGTTCCTAATAAGATTCTCGGCTAAATTCTTTCTTATTAACGACATTTTGTACAAACGTAGTCATGACTCTGTATTGCTTTGGTGCGTAGACAAGGCTGAGGCTGAAAGGATCATGGTTGAATTACACGAAGGCACTTTTGGTACTCATTCCAGTGGACATACAATGGAAAAGAAAATCCTACGGGCTGGCTATTATTGGTCTACCATGGAGGCAGAATGCTACCAACACTCTCGGACTTGCCATAAGTGTCAGATTTATACGGATAAAGTGCACGTACCTCCGGTTCCTGTAAACGTCTTGACGGATCCTTGGCCCTTTGCTATGTGGGGAATCAATATGATTGGGGAAATCAAGCCAACGGCCTCCAATGGACACCGCTTTATCTTAGTAGCCATCGACTATTTTACAAAGTGGGTTGCGGCAGCTTCATTTGCTTCCGTTACCAAGAATGTGGTCGCCCGGTTCATCAAACAGAATCTCATCTGTCGGTATGGTATCCCAGAGAGAATCCTCACTGATAATGGTACGAATCTAAATAACATTATGATCACGGCCTTGTGCGAGCAATTCAAGATTCAGCATCACAATTCTTCCCCTTATCGGCCAAAGATGAATGGTGTTGCTGAAGCTGCAAATAAAAATATTAAGAAGATCATACAGAAAATGACAGTCACATACAAATATTGGCATGAGATGCTGTTGTTCGCTCTCCACGGGTATTGTACCATAGCTCGCACATCAACTGGGGCAACACCCTATTCTCTGGTATACGGCATGGAGGGTGTCTTGCCTATTGAGGTCCAGATACCCTCTCTAAGAATTATGAAGGATGCTGGTTTGAATGAAGAAGATTGGATTCAGACTCGGTTTGACCAACTAAACTTGAGTGATGAGAAGAGGCTTACAGCTATCTGTCATGGTCAGATGTACCAAAAACGCATGATCAAAGCTTTTAATAAAAAGGTCAAACGTCAAGTATATTGGGTCGGTGACTTGGTAATCAAGCGTATCATTTTGCCACAAGGTGATCCCAGGGGCAAATGGACCCCTACATATGAAGGGCCATTTGTAATCAAAAGCATATTCTCTGGTGGAGCAATGATCTTGACCACTATGGATGGCGACGACCTCCCGCACCCTGTAAGTACGGACATAGTTAAAAGATACTACGCATGATAAAAGACCCGCTAGGTTAACTGTCCTAGGAAAAAATAAGGGCTTCCCGGGGAACCAAAAGGGTTCGGAAAAAAATAAGGGATGAAAATTAAAAAAAATCTGTACACCCGGCAAGTCGAAAACCTGAAAGGGCGGCTTGGGCAAAAAGGGGTATCCCGGTGGACTGAAAACCCGAGAGGGCGGTCCAGGCAAAAGTTAGGGATTGAAGCGTGTGACTATGTCCTATTGGATCATCTGGAATACAATCTTCAGCGTCGACCAATCAACTCAAACGGCTCTAAATCAATCCAATCGACTTCACCGAGGCGACAAGTGGACAAGACATTCAGAGACATGAAGACTATAGCAGAATGGGAACCCCATGGGATTATTTCACATAGCTATCTTTTCTTTGTACTAATTTTCATTTTTACGATCACATTCTCTCGCTAGAATGCTTGTCTCATTGTACAAAAATACTTATTCAAGTTAATACAAAAATGTCCCCTTTGGAAGTGTAAAACCATTTGTTTTCTTTTTTCTTTGTTTCTGTGTCTTGTTTACAAAAATGTCCAATGATTTATTTTTGAGCATATGCATTTGAACGTGATTACTGTTACAAATAAACAAAAAAACGGAAAGACAATTACTAATGACTCTAAGAAATAGGATAATATCTATGGTCCATTCCATAAGATCCCCGCAGGTACTTTCTCCAGCCAGAGCAAAACTTCCAACTACCGCTCCAGAGGTTCCCCAGTAAGTTTCCCAACTTCTCAGATTTCCCCGGCAAGATATCACAAAGACTACAAGCAGTGCCTGGCTTTTCCCTTCTACAACAAAGTTTATGTTTGGAAACTCACCCATCAGTGCTTCAAAAGGGATTTATTTTCCCCGCTTCCAGCAACGCTACGGCACAAACAATCTTTAATTCCATACATTTGCATCCATACGTCATAAAATTGACAACTCAAGTACATACAATCCAATCTCATTTATTTTGAGAGGCAAACATCACACCATGCATCGCATACATCATAGCATTGCATACAATTAACTCTTGACCTTCTGCAGGAAAGAGTCATTTGACAGGAAATCATCATCAACAAATTTCCAACAGACCAAGATTTTCAAAAGACTGGTCGACCATCTATATAACAAAATATTTCTTCCAGACTTTTACTGGTTCAGATAAATCTCTCAATGGTTTATTCTGATTCGTCTCCATATTTTCACTGGTTCAGATAAATCTCTCAACGGTTTATTCTGATTTGTCTCCAGATTTTCACTGGTTCAGATAAATATCTCAACGGTTTATTCTGATTCGTCTCCGGATTTTCACTGGTTCAGATAAATCTCTCAACGGTTTATTCTGATTCGTCTCCAGATTTTCACTGGTTCAGATAAATCTCTCAACGATTTATTCTGATTCGTCTCCAGATTTTTACTGGTTCAGATAAATCTCTCAATGGTTTATTCTGATTTGTCTCCAGATTTTCACTGGTTCAGATAAATCTCTCAATGATTTATTCTGATTCGTCTCCATATTTTCACTGGTTCAGATAAATCTCTCAACAGTTTATTCTGATTCTTCTCCAGATTCTCACTAGTTCAGATAAATTTATCAACGGTTTATTCTGATTCGTCTCCAGATTTCCACTGGTTCAGATAAATCTCTCAACGGTTTATTCTGATTCGTCCCCATATTTCCACTGGTTCAGATAAATCTCTCAACGGTTTATTCTGATTCATTTTCTGTTAAAAAAAAGAGATCGAGTTCAAACTTTCCATCAATAATCGTCTTTAGATGGCATCTATAAGCCTATCTCCGACAATTCTCCTTTGCTTCTCCAAATGGCATCTTTAAGCCCATTTCCTTACGCAATCGACCAGCGCATCATGAAGCGCAAATTTCTGGGCACTCTAGTGTTCAATCATCTTCTACTTTCAAGCCGCGAACGACAAACGCGTCAATCTCGCTTTTCAAGTTTAAGAAGATTAAACAGGGGCAGTTGTTGTACCCCAAAATTTGCCCTCCCATTTTTCACTCAAGATGCTATCCTAGGTTTTTTTCAGACACCTAATTGGTTCAGAAGTTAAACGGACAGATTCTGTTCCTAGGCAGTAAGTCAACAATTAGGGTTCGATGTTTCTCAAAGAAAATTGAGTCTTCAGAGTTTCAAATGGTCTTCATAGGTCTTCATGTCTCCTCGAGGTTGTTTAAATCAGTTTTCAAACCTCGCATTGCAAATTTTCTCAATTAATGGTCCAGATAACTGAAAACGACTACATTGACTTGAAAATTTCCCTTTTGCGAGAACAAATTCAAATGATCGTAACTTCTTCATTATTCAAAATTTTTGAATGGTTTTTCTTGGTATCATTCTCCTTGATTCCATCTCAAATTTCTCTTCACAAATCAAGAACTGATTACACGTAGAAAATCACCAAAAATTCGAATGTGTTGGAAGTCACTTCATGAATTTTTGACCTAATTTCGAATAACAGTCGTCTGATTTCTAGAATTGTGATTTCTTCAAATTACAAGACCTTGAGACGTTTATTTCTGCTCATGGTCATGTATGATGTCGCTCATGGGTTTATCTTTAAAGAATTGAAGGAAAATTGCGTTTGGAAGACTTTGAAAGTTATCAAATCGTCGCAAGTCATTTGTTTGTTTTCAAAATGTTCTTAATCATCATTAATCTTGGAATTTATAAAGTTTGATGAGGGTTCTCAAAGGATGATTGTTTAGCAATAAAAGTCGCACTGTTATCAAGCATGGCGTGCGAGTTTCATTTTGAATGAAAATTTGGTGTGGACAAGAGGCGAAGGTTAGGATTATCATTTAGATGACCATGGCTTTGGGATTAAGTTAACCAAGTTATAATTTTTAAACATTTATTTTGTTTAGAAGTTTAATTGGAATACGAGGCATATTGATTACCCGATCATTTGTGATTGCTTAAAATCCAAGTTACCGAACCAAGATGTTTTAGTCCAAAACATTCAATTGAGAATTGCAAATTTAAATAAATTCAAGTCTTGAACAATAAAATTCATTACAACAAATTTATTCAAGGCCTCATTTTATTACATTACAAATGGTTTGATTTACAAGTTTTTGTTGTTTTATTACAAAGAACTATAGGTTTTTGTCTACAAAGAGAGAACATTTATTTTATTTCTTCAAGCCTCTTTGCTTCATTTTCAAGAAACTCATCCGCTCCTTGCTAGCTATGGCCTTTTCATCTTTTAACCCTTTCCTCGATCATCCAATCCTCGGGTTTATGAAATAAGAAAAAAGAAAAATTAGCAAGCAATTGATATGTGAAAATTTCCCAAACAATTATTTATTAAAATAAAAATGCTCATCATCAGGGTTGGTATTTGGAATCAGAAATCAGAAGGGGTTTATCTTTAATCATGGACCATTTCTACGAGTTGCAAATCACAAAAAGTTTCCCTTTTGGTTCACGAAAAGAAGAAATAAAAATTGCAAATATTCTCTTGTTGCTAAAGCGAAACAGCCAAAGAAATGCAGGACAAATAAAAACACCTACTGCAGCAAGCATATGGGCTAACAAGACAACAAACAAAAGCAAATAATAACAATAAACACAAGCAGAAACAGCAACGGCAACAGGCCAAAATGCAACAGCATCCCAAGGCTGCAACCAGCAACCGTAGCAACAGCAAGTCACAGGCTAGCAAACAAGCAGCAACAGCAGGCTGGAAAACAAAAAGCAAGAGCAGGCCAAAGCAGAACAACAATAGAACAACAACAAACATAAGGCAAACAAAGGGCAGGTTTGTAGCAAATAAAAATAGGCAGCAGTTATAAAAATAACAAGTTATCAAGTAACTCGCAACACCCTTTTGTGTCATCTTGTTCCAAAAATAGCCAACCCTTTAGAATTAATTTTCAAAAAAAAGAAACAACTTTGTATCATAGAAAGATGAGAGAGAGAAGAGATATCACCTGCAAGAACCAAAACAGCCACACAAAAAAAACCTGCATCCCACAGTCAAGTTTGCACCAAAATGAATAGAAACAAAACCTGTACCCTGAAGCACAAAGACAGCATACCAATTTTGTTTGAAATTATCTCATTCCCCCCCCCCCCCCCCCCCAAAAAAAAACACCTATCAATCTGCCTATATAACATGCTTCATTCATAGTAAGAGGAGGAGGATTTTTTTAAAACAAATTGTCAAAGCATGAACCAGCCAAAACAAACTATCAAAGCATGAACCAGCCAAAAACAAACTGTCAAAGCAAAAACTAGCGAAACCGAAACTGCATCAACCAAAAAAACAAAAATACAGAACAACCAAAAAGCTCATCAAAACCCTTGTCTCAAATCCCAGAATAAATACCATAAAACCAAGAAACCAGAACCAACAAAGGGAGGAGATAAAAATATATCAGAGCAAACATACCGACCAACAGCATATCAGGGAAAGAACCAACAAAAACCAAAAATAACCATCACAACTTCACATACCTCCAATTGATGTCTTGAAACTACTGCAGCCTTTTCATACCTTTACATTTCCATTCTCATTCTTCAAACTCTATACAAAGCATTTTCCTCTCTTCCTATTTCCCCAACTTCACCTCACACCCGAAACCAAGTTACAAATATACAAGGAAAAAGATTCAGAATCTCAAAGATCAAACGAAACCTAAGTGAACAAATAACAGGTAAAAAAATGGTACCTTTTCTTCTTTCATTTTCGTCACTGTTAATTGTTGACAAATCATGAAATCATGAATGAATTGAAGCGTAGGTTTTGTTGGGGTTAAGGGTTTCGGTTATTTGCTAAGCTTGCTGATATTCGGCTTGCCATCCATAAAAAAAATCATTTTGAGAAAGAGGAAGAAGACGCAACAAAAAGGGTTTAGATTTGAGTTATTGTGAGAGACGGAGAGAGATGAAGCGAGAAACAGAGGAATCTCATTTTTGATTGTTATTCCTTGAAGTTCTGAAACCAAACACAGCACAGGAAATCACGGTGAGGAAGTGATTTTAATAAAAGATAGATCGAGAGCAATTAAGATTTACAAATTTTGAAGAGATTGAAGCAACCGATTTCACTGGGTGGAGGATTCACGAGTTTTCTAAACTTATTGTTTCATAATAATAAAACCAAATTTCCCTTCCCATTGATAACTTCCAGCGGCGCCACCGTGACCACTAGGGTTTTCCCTAATTTTTTCTCTTCTTTTGTTTCTAGCTCGAACCGGGTCGGCCCAGTGGGCCTTTTGACCCAGTCTCATTATCAGTATTTCACCTTACCTATTAATAAAAAAAGCTCAGTTATAACAGATAAGTGGCATTAGTTCATTGGCAAATCATATCTCTAATAACTCAAGTGACCCGGGTTCAACACTTTTCCAAGCCCTTTTTATTTTGTTTCTAACTCTTTAGCCTTATAAATTAGTTTAGGTTTGGTTTTTATTTATTTTCTTAAACTTCAATTAAAATATATAATTTCAAAATTAGTTAATTAATTTAGTTTAGGCTTTTGTAATTGACTTTACTAATTAATCCTTTACTTAGTTTTAAATTATTCTTGTTTAATTTCTTCGTAATAATAAAAAAATACCAAAAGACAAAATATATACAAATGGTCTAATCACTTATTTTCTTTATGAGAATAGAAGTTTATTTTTCTTTCCAAATTCTCACAAACAAAAATATCAAGAATTTTTTTTATATACTTTGTTAATTAATTTTTACTTCATAGACTATTGTAATTTTAATTAATTTGTTCGATTCGATTTGGTTGTATTGAGTGCCTATTTAGACTTTTAATCACATTGATTCATCCCCATTTGTAAATTTGTACTCCCCATTCCCTAAAATTTCGTAATATCGTAGAATTTTAATTTCTGCAATTTACTGTTTTTCTTTATACTGTATAGTAATTAGGCGTGTATGGCAAGACATAAAATCAAGCGCTAGATAACCTAATTTCAAAGACAAAATTAACTTGAACCAAAAACACTTTTTCACACGCGCATCTCTAGGGTAGCCTCGCTCGTTGCCTCGGAAACACAGTCGTGTCCCTCGAATATGGGACGCTTTAGTAATGACCCTTTGATAAAAAGATCGTAGTCCCTCGATGACCCTCGACGCTGCCTTCAATAAAACGATATCGTCCCTTACCAAATTTGCTAAAGCGTCTCATAAGTTGCTTTCGATGACTGTAAAATTGACCCGCGCCTGTCCCTTTACATCCAACGATGGGGCTTCTTACCAAATCAATGGTAATATAGCAATATCTAAAGGAGGAAGAAAAGAACAATTGAAAACCTTTTGAGTGGGTAGATTCGCTCCTAGTTACTCGCTCGCTCACGACAAAAAAATATTTTTTACACCAACACTTTCATCTCAAAACATTTTCAAAAGACAAAACATATTGTATACGTTCTTATAGAGACGAGAACCATTGCAAAACATCTTTTCAAAACCACTTTCAAAAACTCATTCCACAAACACATCTTTGAACCACTTTTCGAAACAAAATTTTTTACGCGTTCTTATAGAAACGAGAACCATTGCAAAGACATTTTCAAAATATTTCCAAAGCTCACACCACAAGCATACTGTCAAAATAAAAGCAAGTGATCTAAACGAGTAACTAAAAGCCCATGGAAAACCATGGATGAAAAGGGTGTTAATACCTTCCCTTTTCATAATCTATCCCCCGAACCCGAGAAATAATCTTGAAAGGTCTTTCATGTGCTTTTTTACCTTTCCTTTTGGATAAAAGAAAAGTCGGTGACGACTCTTGCTATCCGCACAAATGCGATCAAAATGAAAAAAAACCAAGTCAGTTCTCCCACCATATCACAACTGTCAACAAAACTATTGTCATTCCATCTGTTGTGCCTGCTAGTACATCAACTACAGTTCCTGTTCTTACTCCATTTATTACCCCTGTCGGCGAATCGTCTGATACCCGCGGCAAGGAAGTTATAGGTGAGCCTGCCTGGACGGAGGCACCTAAGAAAATTGTTGTGGAAGCCTCTAAGCAAGAAATAGAGGAAATACTGAAAATCATTAAGAAGAGCGATTATAATGTGGTCGAGTAGCTGGGGCAGACCCCATCAAAGATATCCATGTTATCTCTGTTGTTGTGCTCCGAGGCCCATGCGAAGGCTTTGATTGCATTCCTCAAAACTATGCATGTGTCGCAAGAGTCTTCAGCTGATCAGTTCAAAGATTGTGTGGCCAGTCTGACTGTTGATAATGGGCTGGGTTTTCAGATGTGGATTTGACACCAAAAGGAAGGAAGCATAATGATACTCTGCATGTCTCGATTGAATGCAGGGGCACCACTATGGCTCATGTGCTGGTAGATACTGGGTCTTCACTGAATGTTCTGCCGAAAAAGGCGTTGGACCGGTTGGACTGCGAGGGTTTAACTCTAAATCCTAGTAACATTGTGGTAAGGGCTTTTGACGGATCAAAGAGAATGGTGCATGGGGAAATGGACATCCCTGTCAAAGTAGGTTCTCAGACTTTTGGGTCCACCTTCTATGTGATGGATATCAGGCCGTCGTATTCTTGTTTGCTGGGTCGTTCTTAGATCCACGAGGCTAGGGCAATCACCTCCACACTCCACCAAATTCTAAAGTATCCGGTAAAAGGGAAGATTTTCACAGTACGGGGGTGAAGAGGAGTATATGGTGAGCCATCTCAATTCCTTCTGGTACGTAGAGATGGACGGGGAATTCATAGAAACTCCTTGTCAGAATTTCGAAGAGGTCCCTCAGATCTTGGCATCGGCTGAAACTACCATCAGCAAACCTCCTCTGAAGATGGCTTCCCTCAAGGACGCTAGGGTCGTGGTTGAAGAAGGTGAGTGTGCCAATTAGGGTCAGCTTCCTGATGTCACTCACAAAACTGACAAATTTGGTTTGGGCTTTACTACCGGGGCTGTTAGACGCGCTCGGGCCGGAAGATCTCCCCTACACATCAGTAATCGGGGGGTTAATACCATTGAAGACAGCGAGTAAGACTCAGACATCGACAGCTGGATCTACCCAACAACCAACGGTGGACCGAATAACTGGATGGCTAGGAACTTTATACCTGTTTCTTTTATTTCGTAGTAATTGACTTACTTGTTTTGAGATTTGTAATAAACAATTTAAAACTTTACGGTCTTGTGCCTTGCTCGAGGCACATTGATTTTGTTTGTGGGGCTATTATTTGTCATTTCATATATCATTAATAAAGCATTGGACGTTTCTTACAGACAAATTTTGCGCTCTCTGTTTTTATTTTATGTTTTCCACTTTATCCATACAGCTTTTCTCTTACACACACTCACGTATCATAATGCAGATCCATATCCACTCTGGATCCCATTGATAACAGCTCTGCTATTTCCAGTTATAACTTCAAAAATACGATCAACCAAGCCGAGGACGAAGGTGAGGATGATTGTGAGGTGCCTGGAGAACTTGCTAGACTACTACAGCAGGAAGAAAGGGCCATACAACCCCATGAAGAGCTGGTTGAGACAGTGAACTTGGGTATTGAGGAAGACAGAAAAGAGGTTAAAATAGGTGAAAATCTGGAGCTTAGCATCAAACAGAGGATGATACAGATGTTGCACGACTATGTCGAGATCTTCGCCTGGTCCTATGAAGACATGCCCGGTTTGGATACTGATATTGTGGTACACCGCCTTCCGACTAAAGAAGATTGTTCTCCGATTAAACAGAAGGTCCGTCGTATGCGCCCTAAAATGTCAGAGAAGATCAAGGCAGAGGTCACAAAACAGTTCGATGCAGGATTCTTAGTTGTCACTTCCTATCCACAGTGGGTTGCCAACGTTGTTCTGGTACCTAAGAAGGACGGTAAGGTACATATGTGTGTGGATTACAGAGATCTGAATAGGGCAAGCCCCAAGGATGACTTCCCACTTCCTCACATTGACGTTCTGGTCGACAATACCGCGCAACACAAAATCTTCTACTTCATGGATGGTTTCTCTGGCTACAACAAGATCAAGATGGCTCCTGAAGACATGGAGAAGATAACCTTCGTCACGCAGTGGGGAACTTTCTGCTACAAGGTGATTCCTTTTGGGTTGAAGAATGATGGGGAAACTTATCAGCGCGCCATGGTCGCTTTGTTCCACGATATGATTCACCATGAGATCAAAGTCTATGTTGATGACATGATAGCCAGGTCTCAGACTGAGGAAGAGCACCTTGACCATCTCCAAAAGTTGTTCGACAGATTGAAGACATACAAGCTGAGGTTGAATCCGAACAAGTGCACCTTCGGAGTAAGATCTGGTAAGCTTCTGGGTTTCATCGTCAGTGACAAAGGCATCCAGGTAGACCCTACGAAGGTAAAGGCCATACAAGATATGTAGGCTCCCCGTACAGAGAAAGAGATTAGAGGTTTCTTAGGATGTCTAAATTACATCTCCAGGTTCATTTCACATCTGACTGCTACTTGTGAGCCAATCTTAAAGCTTATGAAGAAAGATCAAGTGGTAAAGTGGAATAAAAATGCCAGACTTCTTTCGAAAGAATCAAGGAATACCTTCAAGAACCACCAATTTTGATGCCTCCAGTTGAAGGAAGAGCTTTGATATTATACTTGACGGTGCTAGACAATTTAATGGGGTTTTTACTAGGGAAGCATGACGAGTCTGGTCGAAAATAGCACGCAATATACTACCTTAGCAAAAAGTTTACCGACTGTGAGACAAGATACTCACTACTCGAGAAAACTTGTTACGCTTTGGCATGGGTTTCTCGCTAACTGAGACAGTATATGCTGACTCACACTACCTTGTTGATATCAAAGATGGATCCGATCAAGTATATTTTCGAGAAGCCCACTCTCTCCGGAAGGATAGCAAGGTGGAAAATGATCTTAACTGAGTACGACATACAATATACAACCCAAAAAGAAATAAAGGGGAGTGTATTGGCTGATCATTTGGCTCATCAGGCCGTGGATGACTACCATTCCATGAATTTTGACTTCCTGGATGAGAATATCATGTTGGTGACTGACTACGAAGAACCTGGAGTGGATGAACGACCTGAGGAGGGATCTCGATGGTCTATGTATTTTGATGGAGCCTCAAACGCACTGGGTAACGGCATTGGCGTTGTAATCATATCTCCCGAGGGCTGTCATATTCCGTTCACTGCCCGATTATGTTTCAATTGCACCAACAACATGGCAGAGTATGAAGCGTGCATCATGGGTCTTAGGGCTGCTATTGACCTGGGGATTAAGTTCTTGAATGTATTCGGGGATTCTGCTCTGGTGATAAGTCAGATCAAAGGCGAGTGGGATACGAAGCACCCGAATCTCATTCCTTACAAAGAGTATGTACTGACATTGCTCCCACACTTTGAGGAGGTAACCTTCGAACATTTCCTACGAGAGGAAAACCAGTTAGAGGACGCGCTAGCTACTATGTCTTCTATGTTCAAGGTTAGGTGGGACAATGAAGCTCCCCAAAACACCATTGAGATGTTGGATGAACCATCACACTGCTATGAGATTGATACCATAGAAGTGGCAGACAAACCCTGGTTTCATGAAGTCAAAAGGTATCTCGAGGCTCAGGAGTATCCCGAAGGGGCATCTGTCAATGATAAGAAGTTTCTGAGAAGGTTCGCTGCGAAGTTCTTCCTCAGTAATGGAATCCTCTATAAACGCAACCATGACTCCACACTACTACGGTGTGTAGACAAGAGCGAAGCAGAGAGGATCATGACAGACCTACATGAAGGCACCTTCGGAACCCATTCTAGTGGATATACCATGGCTAATAAGATCCTACGGGAAGGATATTATTGGTCCACTATGGAAGTCGATTGTTATCAGCACTCTCGAACTTGTCATAAATGCCAAATCTATGATGATAAGGTTCATGTGCCTCCGGTCCCCTTAAACGTCTTGACAGCTCTGTGGCCCTTTACAATGTGGGGCATCGACATGATCGGAGAAATTAGGCCCACCGCTTCCAATGGATATCGCTTCATCTTAGTAGCCATTGATTAGTTCACGAAGTGGGTTGAGGCAGCTTCCTTTGCTACAGTAACCAAAAACGTCGTGGCGCGGTTTATCTGACATAACCTGATATGTCGATATGGTGTGCCAGAGAGGATTATTATTGATAATGGTATGAATCTCAACAACACATTGATCACCGAGCTGTGTAAACAATTCAATATACAGCACCATAATTCTTCCCCCTATCGGCCGAAGATGAATGGCGATGTTGAGGCAGCTAACAAGAATATCAAGAAGATTGTATAGAAGATGACAGTGACATACAAAGACTGGCATGAGATGTTACCATTCGCTCTTCATAGGTACCGTACCTCAGCACGGACATTGACAGGGGCAACACCCTACTCTCTGGTATATGGCATGGAGGCAGTCCTACCCATCAAAGTCTAGATACCTTCTCTCAGGATTATGAAGGATGCGGGTTTGAACGAGGACGACTGGATCCAAACCCGACTTGATCAGCTAAATCTAATCGATGAACAGAGACTTACTTCTATCTGCCATGGTCAGACGTATCAAAAGTGAATGATCAAGGTTTTTAAAAAGAAAGTAAGACGCCAAGAATATCAGGTTGGGGATCTAGTGATCAAACGCATCATACTGCCGCAAGGTGATCCCAGGGGAAAATGGACCCCCACATACGAAGGTTCATTTGTGGTAAAGAATATTTTCTCGGGAGGAGCTATGATTCTAACCACCATGTATGGTGATGACCTTCCTTACCCTGTCAATGCAGACATAGTGAAAAGATACTACACATAATCAAAGACCCGCTAGGTCGAGTGGCCTAGGGAAAAATAAGGTTTCCCGACTGTTGTACCCCAAAATTTACCCTCTTTTCATACACGCATATTATTGGTTTTATGGTTACAGAATAAAGGTATATTTATCAAGCTTCTTCAGGTTACAGGTGAGGTTTATTTCGTCAATGGATGTTCTCAGAGTATTTTCTGTGCTGAAGATCGATTTTTCGTTTTGCAATGATTCGGGGTTCAAAGATTCACAAGTCCAACCCGGCGCGTCATATTCAGGTGTTCTTTCGCCAAGATATCTCTGATAACGTATTCTCAAATTCAGGTTCGGCTCAAGAGTCAATTCTTTAAAGAAGGTCTCCGAATGTGTGAGTTTTCTCCAATAAATGTGGTGAAAAAAGTATGCTGAAAGTGCAGTTTTTACGCACTAAAAAATTCATAACTTGAAGATCGTGGCTCGTTTTGAACCCGTTCTGGTGGCCAAAATTTTGTATTGATGTCATCTACGTTTTCATCTCTCACAGATGGAAGCCAATTTCGATCATAAAATCTTCAAAAATGCAGATTTATCAAGTATTTTCGTACAGAAAATTTGTGACAGAAGTTTATTTGCGTCATGTTCAGAACATCATAACTTGGTCGAGTTTCATCGTATCGAGATGGTTCCGGCGCCAAAATTTCACAAATTGAGTTGGATAAGTTTTCACATAAGGTATTGAGTTCGAAAGGTATCTAAAAGGCCTTCGTTTTTTGCTCAGAATGCGTGTGACGCGCCGAAAATCCTGAATGCTGAATATTATTTCATCTGGGTCGAAACTTCAAAAATTCATAACTCGTTCAATTTTTATCGGATGGGGCCCATCTTTTTACACAATGTCACTGACTCAGAGATTTACAACTTTGCTTACAAAGTCGAGATCGGGTTATGCTCCTATCGATACCAGTTTTTTATTGAAGAACGTGTCAGAGTTGACACTGGAGCCCAAAATAAGTTTGCCTGGAGCCAATACATTTTGTTTTCACATTTCAACTTCAAAAATTGCACTTAAGCCCCTGCGATTTAGCCTAGAACATGACGGAATCAAGTGAACATTGGAGGCCCTATTGCACATTCAAAGCCCATTTTTTTCTCTCTAATTTCTATTATATAATCTCATTCTTTTCACATAAACAACAGGGGGAGGAAAAAAAACCTTTGCCAAAATCCTGTCAAAATATCCAATTCTTTCAAGAACCCTAAAACCTTGAAATCCTTATTACAAACCCTAATCTCACTACAAACAAGCCATCCTTGTTACAAATCCATATCTCACTACTTCTCCAGTAAGAGTAAGGCTGGTTTGATCTCCATGATCAAAAGGGTGTAGAAGCATTCATACATGCCATATCGGTTTTAACATTAAAAAAATTTCATATATTTGTTTTATTTGTATTTCATGATATAGTAATTTATTTAATGTGTTCATGAGATTCAACACTGCAGATTTAGACAGGGTCCCATACAGGGTTATCACAAAACGCTGAGGGCAGAACAGAACAACCAATGCATGGCTCATGGCAAGGCAGGCATCCTGAGGAGGCTAAGGGCGTGGGTTCAACAACCATCCCTATTGGTTTTGGTTTTCTTCCTTTATATTTATCCTTTTACCTATTTTTATTCTTTCTGTTTAAAATCTTTTTCATAAAACTTAACATTTTTCAGAAACCTTTGATTTTTCACAATAAACTCGAATAATTAATTTTAGGTTTTAAATTAATTTTTGGGCCAACACCCACCCTTGGCAATATGTATAATTTTGCTTATTTTTAACCATTTGTGCATCATTTCTTTCTCTTTAATATCTTCCTTAAAAATCCTAAATTCATATAAACTCTAATTTTATTTAAATCAAAAACCCTATTAATTGGCAAACTTAACCTTTCTTACAAACCCTAATTAATTTAGGTTTTAAATTTTTTTTATTATTATTAACTCTTTTTTTATTAACTCTTT
This sequence comes from Vicia faba, assembly GCA_948472305.1. Classification (NCBI taxonomy): domain Eukaryota; kingdom Viridiplantae; phylum Streptophyta; class Magnoliopsida; order Fabales; family Fabaceae; genus Vicia; species Vicia faba. Next base: position 1,303,536,333 of record OX451740.1, on the reverse strand, counting down.
AATTATTTTCTCTTTATTTTCCTTTTTTTAATTATTTATTAATTATTTTCTTTTTACAAATAACACAAAAATCAGTTTTTATCATTAAATCAAAAAATCACAAAAAACAAAAATTATTTTTTTTTCATAAAAATATTTTATTTTCTTAATTAATTAGTTTAATTAAATTAGGGCAATTAAATCTTATTTTTCATAATTTAAAATAATTAGAAATTAGGGTTTAATTTTGTATATAACCTAATTAATTTTTTCTTAAAAAATAACCTAAATCTTTTTTTAAACTAGATTTTTTAGGTTTCTTAATTCATTCTTGCATTTAATTCGACGCGCGCATTTTTTAATTTCTTTTTTATTATTATTGTAACTGCTCCGAGTTTGTAATAGTAATTAGGGTTTTAAAGTCCGCATCTTTATTTTCAGTCCAAGATAATTATGTATCTGCAAAAGCCTTGTAATAGCTAGGACTTTAAACTTTCCGCATTTTATTTTCGCAAACTATAAACTGCTTAGATGTATGTTAATAGGATTGTATGGAAAGACTAACTGAAAAAGCACACATGCACATGCTCACTCATAGGGTTTGCCCCACTTGGTTGCCTCGGAAAACAATGGTCATGTCCCTCGAACGTAGAGATATCTTAGCAAAAGACCCTCAATCTAAAAGTCATCATAAAGATCATAGTCCCTTAACGTCCCTCGAGTTTCCTACGAGAAATGATCTTGTCCCTCGATGTTGCCTACAAATATATGATGACAGTCCCTTCGAAATGCAAAGGTATCCTTACATGTTGTCTTCAATGACCATTACGTCCCTTTCGATAGTCCCTCAAACATCCAACGACTAGGGTTACCTACTCACTAATAGTAGGATAACACGGTCTAAAGGATAAGAGGAAAAGAACGCCTTTTTTCGAGTAGGTAGATAACTGTTAGGTACTTGCTCAAACAAACAAATCTTTTTCACACAAACACTTTTCAAACAAAGTTTTCAAAAACAACTTCGTAACACTCTTGAGGACATAAACAAGGGTTAAAACGAAGTAAAACAAAAAATTTCAAAACAGAGCACACACAAGCAATTTCAAAATGAGCAAGTACCTAAGATCCCGTGGAAAACCACGGATAGAAAGGGTGCTAACACCTTCCCTTTCTATAATCTACCCCCCGTACTCAGAAACATCTCGAAAAAGGTTCTTTCTATTCTTTTTCCTTTCCCTTTGTTGGATGAAATAAAAGTCGATGGCGACTCTTGCTTACCGAGACATTTGCGAACAAAAAACGCAAACCAGCATTCAAACAGTCGGTTCTTCCACCGTATCACAGAACTGGAGACTCTGCTGGGGAAAGTTTATAAGTGGGGTATACCTTAGGATCTAGTTCATCGTAATTTCTTCTCTTGATTGCTTTGTTTGCTTTACTTTTAAGGGTTTTGTTTGGGTTTACTATAGATCCTACACCCGGATCTGGGGAACACCTTTTAAGTAAGTAGCAATAAACTGTGAGGGTTTAGTTGTGTTTTTGACGCATATCTGTGCCTTTGCCATTATTAGGGTTTTCGTGTGCATTTTAAGGGTTTGTCACACAGGTTAAATTGGGCCAAAAGAATAACACCATGATGTTCACGAGATCAAGACGAATTGATCCACATAATTGGAAGTAATTTATCATGTGTCTTGGGCATTTTGGAAATTCACAGGGCTATAGCTACAAACACATGATTGTAGGTAAAAGGTATGCAGCTAAGACGACGGAGAAAGGAAGAAGAAGATTAGGTGTCAGCTAACCAGTGGACCATTTGAATCTCGCGTGCGTTTCCCACTAACTCAATTATTTTGTTATATTATATTTTGTTTTTATTCTATATACAACAAAGCAAATCAGCCCAGTGGAAGAGCGCGCTAGTGGTAAGTGTGAGGACTTAGGTTCGATCTCAGGTCCAAGCATTTTCTTATTTTCTCAAATTATGTTCACAGATCTAGTGCATCAACCTTGCATGCGCCTTCCCTAGTCCTCAAGTCATCACCAATGGATCACAGCCTCTCCAGATCTAACGCATAAGCAGTGAGGGACCATGATGCACCCCCAGGTCAATGCCAGATGGAGCCAAGCGCTGACTGGGCTTGGAGGACTTTTGGGCTTGGGAAACTCAGATTTGCACCCTCCATTTACTCATCATACAGACCCAGTTTGCTCTTCTTTCTATTTCTTTTTTAATTTCTTTAATTAATTTCTTTATTTGTTTTAATTAATTAACACAAAAATTATTATTTTTTATAAAACTAAAAAATTACAAAAATACAGAATTAAATATTATTTATTCAAATTAATATATTTGAAAATAAATTAGGTTAATTAGTTTATTTGATTATTTGTTTTAATTAAAATTAAATAAAAATTAGGTTAAGTTTTGTAATTAAATTGTTTCTTTTCTCAAATAAAGAACCACAAAAAATACATAAAATCTCATTTTACAAAATATTTTATTTTCTTGAATTATTTAATTTAGTTTAAATTAGGTTAATTTCAATTTCTTTTTATAATTAAAAAATGATTAGAATTAGTGTTTAAATTGTACATAACCTAATTAAGTCTTTTCTCAAAAAATAACTTCAATACTTTTAATTAGATTTTTAGGGTTTTCAATTTCTTCTCGCATTTAATTTTTCGCGCGCATTTTAATTTGTTTTATTATTATTGTAACTGTTCCGGGATTGTAATAGTAATTAGGGTTTTAAACTTCCGCATTTTTATTTTTCGTCAAGATAATTATGTAACTGTCAAAGCTTTGTAATAGCTAGGTTTATTTTCTCGCACTTTAAATTCCTGCAAATATTTAACTTTCTAGATGTATGTTAATAGGATTGTATGAGAATATTACTTGAAATTAAAATGGTAGATCACCTAATGTGCAAAGACTAATTAACTGAAACAATTCACATGCACATATTCACTCCTAGGGTTTACCTCACTTCGGTTTCCTTCGGTAAACAATCGTTAAGCATAGGAGATTTTAGTGGTTGCCCACCTGTCTAAAAGATCAAAATGTCCCATTCGAATGTTGTCTCAGAAATGTTGTCTCGGAAATGTTGCCTCGGAAAGATCTTAAGACTCTAGGGTTACTACTAAAGTTTTCTAATTGTTGCTTTAGTGATTGTACTTGTCCCTTTCGAATGTCCCTTACAAACTCCAACGATGGTGCTACCTACTCCTTAATAGTGGGATAGCGCTGTCTAAAGGAACCGAGAACAAACAATCTTTTTTCGAGTAGGTAGAATCTTAAGTACTTGCTCAACCAAAAACTTTTCACAAACACCTTTCAAAACAAATTTTCAAAACAAACTTCGTCACATCCTTAAGGACAGAAACAACGGTTAAAACAAAGTAAAGCAAACATTTCAAAACAAGCACACACAAGCAATTTGAAAAAATGAGCAAGTACCTAAGATCCCATGGAAAACCATGGATAGAAAGGGTGCTAACACCTTCCCTTTCTATAATCTACCCCCTGTACTCAGGAATATCTCGAAAAAAGGTTTTTTCTGTTCTTTTTCATTTTCCATGATTGGATGAAATAAAAGTCGGTGGCGACTCTAGCTTACTGTGACATTTTGCGAACAAAAAACGCAAAATGCAAACCAGTATAACAGTCGGTTCTACCACCGTATCACACATCCATATATCATAAACATCGATAACATGAATGCATGTATCACAATCTCATTATACCATGCATTTCATACAACATGACTTTGCATATTAGCTAACATTTTACCCTTTTCAGGATAAGGTTAACCAATAGCTACCATTAACAATGTTCAAAGGCTTTTCAGATACAATTCAGATACGCTCCAGATATGGATGCCATCCTGATACTCATTCAGATTCAATCTTCAGATACAGTTCAGATACGCTCCAGACACGGATGCCATCCTCAAACTCATTTAACTCTCAGATACAATTCAGATACGCTCCAAACACGGATGCCATCCTGATACTCATTACGATTTAGCTTTCAGATACAGTTCAGATACGCTTCAGACACTGATGCCATCCTAATACTCATTCAGATTTAGCTTTCAGATATAGTTCAGATACGCTCCAGACACGGATGCCATCCTGATACTCATTCAGATTTATCTTTCAGACACAGTTCAGATATGCTCCAAACACTGATTCCATCCTGATACTCATTCAGATTCATCTCTCAGATACAGTTCAAATATGCTCCAGACATGGATGCCATCCTGATACTCTTTCAGATTCAGCTTTCAGATACAGTTCAAATACGCTCCAGACATGGACGTCATTCTGATGCTCATTCAGTTTCACATTACAAATACGGTTCAACAATCATTTTTGGATGGAATCTACAAGCCCATCTCCAACAAATTTCCATCATCCCTCCAAATGGCATATTTAAGCCTATTCCCTATACCATCAACCATCACATCACCAAGTGCAAATTTCTGGGCACTCTAATTTCCAATCATCTTCCACCTTCAGTCACGAATGGAAAAACTCGCCAATCTAACTCTTCAGGCTTAAGAAGGTTGAACAAGGGAAGCTGTTGTACCCCAAAATTTTGTTAGAACATAGTTTGATTCTACAACCCTTGGTTAGAGTTTTTATGAAAACAAATACAAAGAATAAATAAATACAAAGAACAAATATGCACCTTAAAAAATATGTTTTATGTATGCAGAAGTTCTGATCAAATCAGCATCAGAAGATAAGCCATAAGTGCTACACGCTGAAGCAATCAGAACATGCGTTGAAGATTGATGACCAGAACCTGCGCTTAATCAAAGTAAACTCTAATTATGAACAAGAACATATCAAACCAAGTCATCAATATTCTGAAGCGTCATCAGCAGTAAGGAGAAAAGATTCTGAAGCGTTACTAAACATTCAAGACAGCATCAATTCCAACGGCTTCCTTCAGACAGGATCTTCTCCAAAAAGGAAAGTGTGTTAATGACATTAAACATGCTTTATGATCAACGTCTTTACACTGCCTATATAAAAAAGTCAGATTTCAAAATGAAGCACGTACATACATACAACAATTTTGCTAGCTCTTCACTCACGTATATTCAAGCTTCAAGCAATTTCATTCTTTATTCAAAGCTATAAACCTGTTTAATTTATCACAGTTGTGATAAACCGTTTTTGTTAGAAAAACAACAACACATATTGTACAATCATATTGAAAAAGAGATCCTTGAGAGTAACCGGATTGTGGTTATACTCATGAAGACTTTAACAGTTGTTAAAGTAGCTTTTGTAATCTTGTTGAGATTAGTGGATTAAGACCTCGTTGGAGAGAGGCGAAATCACCTTGACGGGTGGACTGGAGTAGTTTGAGATCAAACGAACCAGGATAAAAATACTGTGTCATTAAGCTCTTTAGATCCAAGTTTTCAATTCAACCCCCCCACCCCCCCCCCCTTCTTGTGTTTTTCACATCTTCAATTGGAATCAGAGCGCCTGGTTCTGAGCTTAAACACTTAACCGTGTTAGTACAAGATCCAAGCTTCAGAAAAACACTATGGTGGGACCAAGCCAAAACATCAGCAATGACAACAATGAAGACAGTGACAGATTCAGTGGTAAACCTCCAGCCTTTGATGGAGAAAACCTTGACTACTGGAAAGACAGAATTGAGAGTTTCTTTTTGGCCCATGATGCTGATCTGTGGGACATGGTGACTGATGGATACATGCATCCTGTGGATGGACGTGGTCAGAAGATGGATAGGAAAATGATGTCTGATCAGCAAAAGCGTGAATTCAGAAACCACCACAAGGCCATAACAATTCTCCTCAGCGCCATCTCATACTCAGAATATGAGAAAATATCAAACAGAGAAACTGCCAAGAATATGTTTGACTCTCTGAGAATGACGCATGAAGGAAACATTCAAGTCAAAGAAACCAAGGCCCTTGCGCTCATTCAGAAGTATGAGGTATTCAAGATGGAAGATAGTGAATCAATAGAAATTATGTTTTCAAGATTTCAAATTCTTGTTGTTGGACTAAAAGTTCTTGACAAAGGCTATTCTACTGCTGATCACGTTAAGAAGATTATCAGAAGCTTGCCCAAACAATGGAGGCCAATGGCCACAGCACTTAAGCTAGCCAAAGATCTCAACAAAATCTCTCTGGAGGAACTTGTTAGCTCCCTCAGAAGTCACGAGATAGAGCTAGAAGAAGACGAACCTCAAAAGCAAGGTAAGCCATTAGCTTTAAAATCTAACAGAAAATCTGACTCCAAAGTTTTGCAGGCTGTGGAAGAAACTTCTGATGGATCCTCATCAGAAGAAGATGAATTGTATCTCCTCTCCAGAAGGGTGAACCAAATGTGGAAGCAGCGACAGAGGAAGTTCAGAAATCCCAGAAGATCAGAGAATTAGAATGAATCCTCCTCCAGATACAGAAAGTTTGAGTCCTCTTCTGGACACCGAAGATCTGAAGGTTCTTCAAGATACAGAAAGCCAAACAACAAGGACATCATCTGCTATGAATGTAATGAGAAAGGACACTACAAAAGTGACTGCCCAAAGCTTCAGAAGGAAAAGCCCAAAAAGAAATTTCTCAAGGAAAAGAAGAAAAGCCTCATGGCTACATGGGATGATTCTGAAACATCTGAAGCTGACTCAGAATCAGATGATGAAAGAGCAAACATAGCTCTCATGGCAAATGTATCAGAAGACAATGAAGCTTCTAGTTCAGATTCAGAATCAGACACTGAAGAGGTATTCCTTGACTTTACCATAAACTTTAATAAGGCTGAACTTGCTGAAAGCCTAAATGAAATTCTGGAAAGGTATCAACAGATCAGAGTCAAATTCAGAAACCTGAAAAGGAATCTTGCCTCTGACTCTGAAAAGACTGAGAGTCTGAGATTGGAGAATTCTGAGTTAAGAGAAAAAAATTTTAAAATTAGAAAATCATTTACAAAACTCTCAAAAGGAAACAATCTTTGAAACTCCTAGCAATGCTGATGAGATCATCAAAGAGTATGATCACAGCTTTCAAAAGTTTCTAGCTAAAAACATAGACAGAAGCAAAATGGCTTCAATGATCTATGGAGTTAGCAGAAATGGCAGAAAAGGGATAGGATATCAAGGTAAGGTACCTACACCAAAAAATTCCATGGACTTAATTATAAAATGCAGACCACTTAATTCACATTTTATATATGGGCACACACATGACATAAAATACACAAGTAGTGATTATTCTGTCAAACCAAAATTCAATCAGAATTTTGGTAAAACTAACAAATCAGGACCCAAGAAAATGTGGGTACCTAAGGATAAAATCATACATGTGGCAGATATCTTTAGCAGCAAGGCTAAGACACCAATCATGGTACCTGGACTCTGGCTGCTCACGACACATGAAGGGAAGAAGGCATATGTTCCAAAGCCTGGAACTTAAGCCTGGAGGCCACGTGGGCTTTGGAGGCAATCAGAGAGGAAAGATCATTGGCTCTGGAACAGTAGGTAATGGAAATCTTCCCTCTATAAGTAATGTTTTATTAGTTGATGGATTAATGCATAACCTGTTATCCATAAGTCAATTAAGTGATAATGGTTATGATATAATCTTCAATCAAAATTTATGCAAAGCTGTTAGTCAGAAAGATGGGACTATCCTATTTAATGGAATAAGGAAAAACAACATTTATAAAATAAAACTTTCTGAACTAAAGAGTCAGAATGTAAAATGTAAAATGTCTACTGTCTGTTAACAACGAGCAATGGATCTGGCACAGAAGATTGGGACATGTTAGTATGAGAAGAATATCTCAGATTAACAAACTCAATCTGGTCAGAGGACTTCCTAACTTGAAGTTTAATTCAGATGCTCTGTGTGAAGCATGTTAGAAAGGAAAATTTGTAAAACCTGCTTTCAAATCCAAAAATGTTGTTTCCACCTCTAAGCCATTAGAACTTCTACACATTGACTTATTTGGACCAGTAAAAACTGCTTCAGTCAGTGGCAAGAAGTATGGGTTAGTAATCGTAGATGACTATAACAGATGGACATGGGTAAAGTTCTTAAGACACAAGGACGAGTCACACTATGTGTTTATTACCTTCTGCAACCAAGTTCAGAATGAAAAGGATCTTAGAATTGTCAAAGTCAGAAGTGATCATGGTGGAGAATTTGAAAATAAAGATTTTGAATTATTCTTTAATGAAAATGGCATTCTGCATGATTTCTCTTAGCCTAGAACTCCCCAGCAAAATGGAGTTGTAGAACGAAAGAACAAAACATTGCAAGAAATGGCCAGAACCATGATCAACGAGACTAACATTGCTAAGATCTTCTGGGCAGAGGCAATAAATACAGTGTGTTACATTCAGAATAGAATCTCCATAAGACCTATTCTGGAAAAGACTCCATATGAATTGTGGAAGAACAGAAAGCCCAACATTTCTTATTTTCACCCATTTGGATACACATGTTTTATTCTGAATACAAAAAATTATTTGAACAAGTTTGACTCTAAAGCACAAAAGTGTATTATGTTAGGAGACTCTGAACGCTCGAGAGGGTACAGAGTATACAATACAGAAACACAGATTGTTGAAGAGTCAATCAGTGTTAGGTTTGATGATAAGCTTGACTCTCAAAAGTCAAAGCAGAATGAACTCCTTGCAGGTATGGAAGTTGAACTCACAGGTACTGAAGTCAACTCATCAGAGGTTCTCAACAGAGACACTCCCTCGACAACAGAAAGAGTCACTGCAAGCAATCCAGCACCTTCTGTTGATCAACTCCAGAAAAGACTATCCAGAAGCAGCATTGATCATCTAGAAGATACAATACTGGGAAAGAAGGAAGATCCAATCAGAACAAGATCAACATTCAGAAACTCTGAAGAATCCCTCATGGGACTGGTTTCTCTGATTGAACCAACAACAATTGATGAAGCACTTCTGGATAATGACTGGATTCTAGCAATTCAAGAGGAACTAAATCAATTCACCAGAAATGATGTATGGGATCTAGTTCCCAAACCAAAAGGATTCAACATCATTGGTACAAAATGGGTGTTCATAAACAAACTGAACAGGCAAGGACAAGTCATCAGAAACAAAGCACGAATGGTGGCACAAGGTTATAGTCAGTAAGAGGGGATAGACTATACAGAAACCTTTGCTCCAGTAGCCAGGTTAGAATCTATCAGACTCTTAATATCATTTGCTGTTAATAAAGGCATCACTCTGCATCAGATGGATGTCAAAAGTGCATTCTTAAATGGCTATATAGATAAAGAGGTATATGTGCACCAACCCCCTGGTTTTGAGAGTTCCAAAAATCCAGAATATGTTTTCAAACTAAAGAAGTCACTCTATGGTCTGAAACAAGCTCCCGGAGCTTGGTATGAAAGACTAAGTAACTTCCTATTAGAAAAGGAATTCACCAGAGGGAAAGTGGGCACAACCTTGTTCTGTAAGACAATTAAGAATGACATGTTAGTTTGTCAGATTTATGTTGATGACATCATATTTGGATCTATTAAACCCTCTCTGGGAAGAGTGTTTGCTAAATGTATGCAGGCAGAATTTGAGATGAGCCTAATGGGGGAACTCAAATTCTTTCTGGGCATTCAGATAAATCAAACTCCAGAAGTAACTTACATTCATCAGAGCAAATATGTCATAGAACTTCTGAAGAAATTTAATCTCTCAGAATGTAAGCCCTCAAAGATTCCAATGCATCCCACATGCATTCTGGAAAAGGAAGAGGTAAGTAAGAAGATAGAACATAAGTTCTACAGAGGTATGATTGGTTCTCTTCTCTATCTGACGGCTTCAAGGCCTGACATTCTATTTAGTGTTTGCATTTGTGCTAGATTCCAATCAGATCCTAGAGAATCTCACTTAACAGCAGTTAAGCGAATTTTCAAGTATCTGAAAGGTACTGCTAATCTGGGTTTGTTTTATAGAAAATCAAATGATTATAGCTTAGTAGGATACTGTGATGCTGACTTTGCTGGAGACAGAGTAGAACGTAAAAGCACTTTTGGAAGCTGCCAATTTTTGGGAGAAAATCTGATATCATGGTCCAGCAAAAGACAATCCACAATAGCACTATCAACAGCAGAAGCTGAATTCATAGCAGCTGCTGGATGTAGTATGCAAATGCTCTGGATGAAGAGTCAACTTGAAGACTTCAATATATTTGAGAGTAACATTCCTATCCTATGTGACAATACTTCTGTTATTTGTCTCAGTAAAAATCCTATTTTACATTCTAGGGCTAAGCATATAGAAATAAAACATCACTTTATTAGGGACTATATTCAGAAAGGGATTCTTAACTTAAAATTCATTGACACAGACCATCAATGGGCTGATGTATTTACAAAACCTCTTTCTGAAGATAGGTTTAACTTCATTCTGAAACATCTCAGCGTGAAGCTTTACCCAGAATAAATTGTTTTATTTACATATCTTAACCTTCAGAACTTAGTTATTTTCTGTGAACTACTGATCAACCTGCCTTCACAGTTTTAGAAGTACAGATTACATCAGAATCTATTCATGAAGATCTGAACATTTCATTTCAAGGATAGAAGTGTGTTGTTCACGTAAGCAAATAGTTGTCATCCATTCATCAGCTACCTTCTGAGGCTGAACACGCGTTCACTTTTATGAAAGGTCAAAATCGCTGATTCGGTGCATTGAGACACACGTCATGGGTAACCGTTCTAATATCTTTATGAATCCCCTAAAATCAGCTATCATTAATGCTTATAATCATGATTAATCATTTATCTCTCTTACTATTTATGCTTTCAAGAAAATCTATTTAAACTCAAGTTTCACTCTTTACATTCTTTCACTTTTACTCTCTCAATACCTTCTATTGGTTTCAGTTCGTACTTTCAAAAACCCTTTCATCTTTCTCAAAATTTCTTGTGTGAACATGGCTTCTTCAAGCGTCCAAAACATTAGTAGTCAGGAAACTGCCTCTCTGGAACAGTACGAAGAACCATACAGAACGCTACTCACTCCCATTGACAATCTGGAAGTTCTTTCAGAACTGGTTGTTGACTTTGAAAGCCTTCAAGAAAACGGCTTCAATCTGCATGAAGACGTCAATGCTCAAGGTTGGAACAGATATTTTGACCGTCTTCTAGGGCCAACGTTTCCAATTCTTATCAAAGAATTCTGGATACATGCTTCCTCCTCAAATCATCAAGTTACCTTGTATGTCATGGGGAAGAAGATTGTCATTACAGAAGACCTAATTTCAAGGCTTATTGGCTACAATGGTGGAGGTGTCAGATGTATTGACATGGCTGAAAGATGTTTTGATGTAGCGTCTATTGCAAGGGAAATATTTACTCTGGGCCTACCCTCCAGCAAAATTAGGGATCTGAAGGATCATCACAGAATTTGGGCTAAAATAATTCTGGGATGCATCAACCACAGGAATCCAACTAGCTCTCCTGACTACATAAACATTGATTAGCAGTTTCTAATCTACTTTATCTCCAAGAAGACTAAGGTAAATCTCCCTCACTTGCTATTTAATCATCTGAGGACCAGTGTAAAGGAAACAAGATAAGATGAGTGTACCAAAAGGGACTAGATACCCCTGGGAAGACTCATATTAGATATTCTGACAAAGAATAGGCTGATAGAGCATTTGACTGAAGCACAAGAAATCAGCTCACTAGAAGCAACGGTTGGGAAGCCTCTGAACGCAAAAAATCTGAAAAAGATGAAAATCATTGAGAACATCATGAAGGAACCCAACGTTACTTCTTTTACAACCATCACTTCCATAAGAATTCCTCTGGATGATTTTCCTCTTTTCTCTGAGATTGACTCCAAGCCTGAGATAATTGTCAGATATATGGATGCGTGCAAGGCAGATGGCATTGCACCAGGAATAAACATCTAGGACTTGCATCAAGCTGCTCCAGAAGTTATTCTGAAGAAGACCAAGAAAAGGAAAGCAGCAGCAGAAGGACCATCTCAGAAGACTCCAAAAGCTGCAAGAAAGAAAGGTAATCCTTCCTATATTACTATTTTAGAATCAATAACTATATCAACATCTGAAACCTTAACTACCCAATCAGAACATCCAACTCCATAAACTTTTGATGACTTTGACATAGGGTTTGATCCATCAGAAACTCTAAGTCTAAGAGAAACTCACTCCCTTCCTATCAATCCAAATCCTGAACAAACTCAACCAGAACTTGCCAAAGTTCTGTCTGATATTGACTCTTTTGACCAAGAAATTTCAGCTCCCACACCATAAAATCCAAATCCTCAAATCCCTGATAATCCAAACTCCGAAACTACAACAGATGTTCCACAACAAGATATTCCACTACCTCTCTCTCTCTCCACAACAAGATATTCCTCATCCACCATCACCTCAACCTAAACAACCACAACCAGAAGCTAAAACTTCTGAGAATCAACCATCTAAGACCCATGAACCAGAACATCACAATGTTTCATCCAACCAATCTGAAGAACCTACCTCAGATTTGGATACTATACCAATCCCAGGAATCACTGAACCACTTACCATTCGCATGCCTCTCACCATCCTGGACATTCCACAAATTCCTTCTTCTCTGGAATCCACACCACCAAATTCCCCTACCAGTCCAATCATCATACCTGACTCTCCCACTCCTTCACCCAAGAGCAATCCAGCTGGCAACGTAAGACTTGTCATTGATCCAATAGCATTGGAAAGACTAGCTGCTATATCTCACCAAAATACCATTCCCAAACCAAAACCAACTGAAACCACACCATATGTTGGTACAAGTTTGTTGATGATTGAAATAGGAATACAGGAATGGATAACCTCCTTGAAGCATGCTAGTCTAGAGACGATTAATTCTGCTGCCTCTGATTATCTATGGACAAGTTTCAGAAACTGGCTAAGTTCTGAAACACTAAAGCTAAAAGAACAGAGCTATGAACAGGTTCAATGGAATTTCAATGATATGCTAAAGGTTTTTGAAGACCGAGTTCTGAGCCATCTTCTCAAGGAGGAGATTCTCCCTCTGGATAATGCTCTCTGGTCAGAACATCGTCCCTCAGATGAAGTTTAACCAGAATCAGAAGGTCTCTCCCTAACTGCTGCTCCAGAAGAGATGATCTCAGCAGAGGAAATGGTTCAATGTGATCAAGCTGCAGAATGCTCTAAGAAGTATCCAGATACTGAAGAATCTCCAGCTCCTTCCTATGTCATGCAAACTCTGGAAGAATTGAAGAGAGCAAATGCTATTATCCAAGAAAGGTTGGATAAGCAGGAGGACACAAACAAAGAAATCAAGAGCATCTTGGGAAAACAAGAAGAATCTAACTCCCAGATCAAGGGCTTGCTGGAAGCTTTGTTCACACGACTTCCTCCTCCCTCTTAGATTCTTTTCTGTTTTAAATCTGTTTACATGTAACGTTTGTTTTACATTGCTTATGTTCTGGACTATTTTTCATTGCTTCTTGTTTTTTAATATAAATCAACTTTTTAGCTCTAATTATATTGCCTTTTTGATAACTGAAAAAAAGGGGGAGAAAGTAAGATATTTTCAATAACGGTTTACTGAGACAAAAGTCTCAAACATTCTGGACTACTTAACCTCTATCTTCTGAAAAGCTTGAACAGGTACAAACTCTGATGAAAGACGCAGTTAAACTCTGATGCTCAAAGACTCAAGGAACTTAAGGTAAGTAATGAACTCAGGGGGAGTTTTTCTTCTTAATTCTAAACTTTTTATTCTTTATTTTTTAATTGAAAAATCTGGTTTTTTGTCATCATCAAAAAGGGGGAGATTGTTAGAACATAGTTTGATTCTACAATCCTTGGTTAGAGTTTTGATGATAACAAATACAAAGAATAAATAAATACAAAGAATAAATATGCACCTTAAAAAATATGTTTTATGTATGCAGAAGTTCTGATCAAATCAGCATTAGAAGATAAGCCATAAGTGCTACACGCTGAAGCAATCAGAACACACGCTGAAGATTGATGACCAGAACCTGCGCTTAATCAAAGTAAACTCTGATTCTGAACAAGAACATATCAAACCAAGTCATCAATACTCTGAAGCGTCATCAGCAGTAAGGAGAAAAGATTTTGAAGCGTTACTAAACATTCAAGACATCATCAATTCCAACGGCTTCCTTCAGACAGGATCTTCTCCAAAAGGAAAGTGTGTTAATGACATTAAACATGCTTTATGATCAACGTCTTTACACTTCCTATATAAACAAGTCAGCTTTCAAAATGAAGCATGTACATACATACAACGATTTTGCTAGCTCTCCACTCACGTATATTCAAGCTTCAAGAAATTTCATTCTTTATTCAAAGCTATAAACCTGTGTAATTTATCACAATTGTGATAAACCGTTTTTGTTAGAAAAACAACAACACATATTGTATAATCATATTGAAAAAGAGATCCTTGAGAGTAACCGGATTGTGGTTGTACTCAAGAATACTTTAACAGTTGTTAAAGTAGCTTTTGTAATCTTGTTGAGATTAGTGGATTAAGACCTCGTTGGAGAGAGGCGGAATCACCTTGACGGGTGGACTGGAGTAGTTTGAGATCAAACGAACCAGGATAAAAATACTGTGTCATTAAGCTTTTTAGATCCAAGTTTTCAATTCAACACCCCCCCCCCTTCTTGTGTTTTTCACATCTTCAAATTTTCCCTCTCACTTATCAAGAATTTACTCATAAGATCTCCTTTGGCTCAAGACTGCACAAGGGTTAATCAGCTCAAGACACCTCCTTAAGCACTGATGACCAAAATTAGGGTTTGAGATTGCACAAGGATATTTGAACTTCCAATGCCCCATATGACTTTCATGGATCATTATAGACCCTCAAGATTACTCATTCCAAGTTTCAAGCTTTGGATCACACTTTTGCTCAGTCAATTGAGCAGTTGACCTAAAAATCAGTTGTATTGGGGAAAAAGTCAATTGTGGCCAATTTAAAGTCAAACTCCATAATTTTTATCCACATAAACATTTTAAACTCATATGTATCATTTGATCAAGTTTGGACCACAATTCCTCAAGAAATTTGATCAAAACTTCAAAAGGGCAAAATGGTCAAAATTAGGGTTTTTGACTAGGAAAGGGCAATTTCTGATTTTTGACCTAGTAAATGATCAATTGGTTTAAGGCATGATCTCAAGATTTCAATTGAATCATTTTTACCTAATTACATGGCTCAAAACATTGCTCAAGTCCAATGGATTGACAGATGGATTTTCAGTTAACTTATCAAAAGTCAATTGTATACTGAAAAGTCAAACTTTGACTTTTTGGTCAAAATCCAATGTCAAAGATCACAATTCATCAAAGTATGTCAAAATATGAAACTTATTCATCAAGAAATCAAAAATTCAAGATTTCATTTTGAAAAGTTAAAATTTCTAAACTTAGAAATTTTTGTGTTGGAAATTTCTTATTTTTTCACAACTTTGAGCAAACTTTTCACCATGATGCAAGATGATTCAGAAGAAACTTCCAACATGAAAGTGTTATATCTCCATGAAATCTACAAATTTCATTTATACAACTCCTTACAAAAGTTCTTGGATCTCAAGTTATAATTTTAAGAACACGTAGTCATGAAACAAAACACTTAGTGAAATTTTCCCCTAATTTGGTCAGGATTTTGACCCAACTTCATGGCACTTTTTCATATAGTTCCAAGTGGAATTTTCAAAATTGATTCAAATATGGGTTGTAAAGAACATTTCAAGGTTTCCAAAAATGTCAAAGAAATCCTTGAGATCATTTTTGAGTAGGGAGAATCGAAGAGATGAAGTTAGGGTTTTATCACTTGAATTACAAGTCATTTTGTGATGAACAAATTCAAAGTTCAAACTTATGCCGCATAAACTCTACTTTTCAGGCCTCAAACTTTTTAGGCACTCCATAATTAATTGCTTGTATAGCTGTTAGAGGTCTCATTTCAAGCATTCAATGCAAGGTCATGCTTTATATCCATTTTGGGAAGAAAGTGCACATTGTCATTTTGATAAAGTGACTTTTTGCACAAAACTTGTTCTTGAGATTTACAATTGTTCTTTTCTGATCATACAAGTCCCATAACTCAAGAGAAACTTGTTAGACACTTACAATCACTCATCCCATACTTGTACCTCCTCTTGAAACTTGTTTTCCCACTTCTCTTCAAAATCAAGTAACCTAGAAATTAGCTTGTAACTTGTACTACTTACCTTCCAAAGCACTCAAACCTTTTTGCTTATACATACACAAGCCATTTGCCACAAATCCCACGCAGGCTTAAGCCTTTAAAACACCTAGAACATATAATCACCAAAAACACTTCAAAAGTTGTCATTTGTGGGTTTTGAATCCAATCTCCAAATTTGCTCGTGCATTTCTTGGCCTTCTACTTTCAGAAGCTTCTAAACAACATATACAAACAATCCCAACACCCGCAGAACCACTGTAACACCTCCATCATCATCCACCATTTTCAAAAACGACACCTTTCACCTTGACTTCTCCAAAACTCCTCAGGCACTTTCAGCTCAAGCTAAGCATCCCATTAGCTTCCTGGGAACTTGAGGAAGCTAATTCAATCATTGGAACTCACTGAAAGTTACTCAAACTCCAAACTCGATACCCTCTTGCAAGGTAAGTTTACTGACTTTGGAACTTTTCATACAGGCATCATTAATGGTTTATTTGTGAATGAAAATGGTAGATATCATTGCCTTAAAGCTACCCATGTCCATAGTTTTCATTAATTTTGTTTGAGCTTAGAGAATTTTAAGATTGAAGTTTCAATGATTTTTAGGGTTCAGATTAAAGCCATTAAAATTCATGCTTACCTTTGATCTATAATTTTATTGCTTTACATTTCTGAAATCGTGAGGAAATTTGCTACCAGTTTCCTGTTTACACTTTTCATTTTTGTTGAGAATTGATCAAGATACAAAGTTTTTGGCTGAGCGTGAGGTTGAAGATGAAGTTCAGGCCATGGACTTATTTACTATCATATATTTATTGTTTTGATTATATAAACGGATGTATAGCCACCTCGGTAGTAGAAGCGCGCCCCTGTGACTAGAGGGACCTGGGTTCGATCCCCATTGGTACCCTTTTAGTTTTTTTTACATTTTTTACACATTCTGAATTTTTTGGACAGGCGTCTGGTCCTCCCTTGGGCCTTTTTGTTTTTTTTTCTTACTGTTAACCCCCATTGCAGGATATCCACACCCCTGGCCCATTTTATTTTCTTTTTTCTTATTTTTATTTATTTGTTTTCTTAAATATTTTTCTAATACTAAAAAATCTTTAAAAGTATAAAAATATTAGATTTATATTTTGACATAGTTTATTTATTTTTTTCTCACACAAAAAATTATTTTATTTAATCATATTTTATTTATTTCACTAATTATTTTGTAAATTTAATTAAAAACTAGGGTTTTAATTATTTTCTTTTACACAATTTAAATATATTATTTTGATATTTAAAAAGCCCAAAAATATTTTATAATACTATAAATTATTTTTAAGACAAAAATACCAAAAAAATACTTTTCTTATAAACTTAATTTCTTTTTAATCAATTAATAGATTAGGATTTTATTTAATTTCTTTTCCTAGTAAATTTAGGTTTTTACTTTTAATTAATTATTATCTCTTTAGTTAATTAGGTTAAAATCAAAACCCTTTTTCCCTAAAAATCCAAATAAACATTCATTTAGTTTACATTTACGTTCTTGTACATTTATTCATTTTTGTACATTATTTATTTCAATTCTTGTACAAATTCAATATGGTTGTAATAGATAACTAGGTTTATTTTCTTGCAATCTCCATTTATAATTTGTACACCCCCTTCCCACAAGTATTGTAATAGCGTAGTAATCTTAAATTCTGTAATTTATCGCTTTTATATACAAATGCTGGTAATTAGGGTTTGTATGGAAAGACTAAAACCAATGCTTAGAAAACCCTAATCAAAGACAAAATCAAGCATGAAAAATAATACACTTGCACACAAGCACCCCTAGGGTAAAATCCACTTGGTTGCCTTACAAAATGGCCATATTATGCATGTAAGGTATCTTGGCAAAAACAAGCAAATACAAGATCATAGTCCCTCAATGACGCTATCCATGTTGCCTTTTAAATGATCTTAGTCCCTAAAGAAAAAATGCTAAGATACATGGCAACATTGCTAATCATGGTTATACGATGACCCACGCCCGTCCTGTTTACATCCAAAGATAGGGTTGCTTACCAAATCAATGCTAAGATAACAATGTCAAAGGAAAGAGGAAATGAACATAAAAGACTTTTTGAGTAGGTAGAATGCTCCTAATTACTTGCTCCATTTCAAAACAAACACCCACACTTTCAAAACATATTACAAACTTGAAAACATTTTCAAAAGATCAAACATCTTTGTATACATTCTTACGAACGAGAATCATTACAAAGATTGCCTAAACAATGGCCTCTTTACAAAATACTTTCAAAAACCACACAAAAGCACAATTTCAAACAAAAGCAAGTGATCTAGCAAGTAACTAAGAGCCCATGGAAAACCATGGATGAAAAGGGTGCTAATACCTTCCCTTTTCATAATCTACCCCCCGAACTCAAGAAATAATCTCAAAGGTCTTACTTGTGCTTTTTCACCTTTCCTTTTGGATAAAAGAAAAGTCGGTGGCGACTCTTGCTAACCGCAACATTTGCGATCAAACGCAAAACACCTAAGTCAGTTCTCCCACCGTATCACACATACCCTTAAATCCAGAAATATTTTTGCATATTATACATTCATACATACACATTTACATCTCCTCCCTTGTCCAAATATAATCTAGCTAATAAGTTTCTCGACACTCAAAGAACAAATTCCAAACATGCTTGACAGAACTCTAGAAAATTCATAAGTTGTTGAAGGAGAAATTCAACCTTTGAGCTTGGTCCTACAAATCTTCTTAAGGAGAGAAGATAATTCTTCGTCATATAAGCCAAAGGCTTACACAATGCCTCAAATTCCACCACCATGGGTGATCCCTCCCCATAAAGAGTAACTTCCATATTGGCAGAGTTGGTATGCCTAAAGAAAAGTCAAAGATCACCACATACTTCTACAAATCCAAGAACATCCTGAAGCTCTCATAAAGTCAAGAGGATCAACAAAGAAGCTCTTCCATAGGACCATTAGACTTTATCAATTTCAAATTGTAAATTCTATGTTGCTAAGTTGTATTTAGTGTAAATTTGTATCTTTTGACTAGTGATTCAAATAAATAATCATGCATGTTTTTGAAATCAATCCATTTATATTCACTATTCTATCATTTCCATAAATAATTAACGACTTTCCTTTTCACTCTTTTTTTCCATTTTTATTTTTAAACTTTAACAAACTTTGAGGGAGAATGATAAAAACTAAATAACTGAATGTTGCTAAATGTATGCTTTCAATGTAAGACCGAGATGATGATGTAAGGAATTGTCTAAACAGTGGAGAAATAAGGAGTTAATTCATAGTCAACCCCCTCAAACCAGGAGTTGTAGTTTTGTTCTATTTTCTAAAAATAAAAAACCTTAATTTTAACCAGGGGCAGGTTAGATTTCAATTAATTCAATGATGCATTCAAATCCCATGAGAATCAAAACGATTTAAGCAAAGGTTCAAGCATATCTCTTTCCATGATACATCATTTAGGAAATGGTCTAAGCAAAGGTTCAAGCACATCCTTTTCCTTGCACATCAACAAAGATTGAGGAAGCAATCAATAAAGAAAAAGTTCATGACATCTTCTTCCTCGTAACATCCTTCAAGATCGAGGAAACGATAAAGACGAAGCTTACAATATTAGCATAGACAGTCACAAGTTGTCAAAATAAAAAGTAAAAAAAAAAAAGAAATTAAAAAAAAAATTTCCACTAAGTCATGTAACAATAAAAAAAACTTGACTTAAGCAAAAGTTAGGGCATCCCGATGGACCAGATTCAAAAGAATCGGCCCATGCAAAAATAAGGGGTTTGAAAATAAATTGAAGAACAATCTTGTGACCCCCGCTTCAAGAATCATCAAGGTTTATCATCAATTCTTGGATCTTATCAATGCTTTTAATCGGTGCTTGGATCTTTACTAATGCTTCTGCTCATCATCGCGACTACGTAAATTCTCTTGCAAACTAAACGCATTTGTTGGATTAATTGAACTTAGAATTGGAGAACATCAAGGAGAATGGGGTGGGCTAAATAAATTTTTAGCCTTATATCCTTTGTTTATTTAACCACAACCCAAGGCTATGTTACAAGCATACTCGGCAAAAATTGTTTAAACTGACTCCTATGTTTGTTAAAACTATTGATGAACACTTTACTTCTTCGAATATCCATCTATAATTATCCATTTCTATTCCATAACAAACTTAGATTTCAAAACTTGCATGTACATCAAACATAATTACTTTTCAAAATGTACAATTTTATCTACGAATAGACACTTAACATCAAAGGAGATTTCAAAATTGGTTTAATTAAAAGTGATCATTTCCAGAAAGCTCCTAACTAGGGCAAAGCATAAAAAAAGAACCATATAATCATAAGCAAGACTATTGATCGTAAGGGCATATCACATGAAGATCCAATTGACTAGGGGTGATCATTATGAGATTCAATCAACTTGGATCACATTTCAAAGCACTAATCATGGGCATACCTTTCGAAGGAGCATTCCTTAATCAATTCATATCACAACATGGTATGACTCGGATTCATCTTTTCAACAAACTTCTCAAGGCCCTCCAAGACTCAAATGTTGGGGCAATGCATATCAATTTCATCTTATAGAATATAGGATTCAAGTTCCCCTTCAAGCGACTTTAGATACAAACTCCGTAAGATTCGAATACTTGGGGTAATTCGTATTGAACCTATATCATGGAGATCCAAGAGTACCGCCTCCAAATTCTGGAGATTGAGGGGCATACCTTTCAAAGAACTCAAATATAGGGGAAAACCATTACGAGGCACGATTAAGAGAAGTTGATCGGGACATTCGTCTTTAAGAGTCCATTAATTAGGGGTATAGTTCAAGATAGTAGGGTCATTCATGATCAAACTACTTCCTAAATCATGTCAAGAAGAATCTCTCAAATACCTTACCAACAAATTGGGGCAAGACAGACCACGAAGGGGAAAACTCTCCTCCTACATCAGCAATTTTCAAGTTTAAAACGAGTATCAGGAAATCATGCAAGCACAAAACTCTACCACCATGTGACAGACAGACTTGTTACACAGGAAAACTCTACGTCTTAACCATCTGCGATCCCTCACAAGGGCATTCGTCAAAAGCACACGAGTCTGCATAAATCATTTATTAGGGCTCTTTGATCTAGAATCAAGATATACTTATCATCTCATCCATCTGACGAATTCCAACAGCATGGATCGGGCATATCTCAAAAAGCCCAATTAATCATTGGAATTTCAAAATCAAACATCCATTGATTCCCAAGTAACTCATTACTTGCATCAATCAATAATTACATTTCATACATCAATCAAAATGTCCACGCATAGAATAAAACCATGTTTCATGTGAAGACAATCATCATTGTCAATCAGGTTATCTATTCTTGGCAATAGATCTCCCTGGTTAATCTTGGCAGATGATTTTCTAGAAGACCTCGGCAGAAGGTAGTTTCTTTACTGAATCTCGGTAGTGGATTCCCCTGGTTAATCTCGGCAGATGATTTTCTAGAAGACATTGGTAGAAGGTGGTTTTTAATAGAATCTGGACAGTAGATTCCCCTGGTTGATCTCGGAAGATGATTTTACAAAAGATCTCGGCAGTAGGTAGTCCTTAATTGAATCCCGATAGTAGATTCCTTGGAAATCTCGGCAGTAGATTTCTCATTAAGAGCCTCATGTCATGCATAACGTGCACATAACCATATCAAAGTATCAAAATCTTTCATAACATTTGGTACATCTGACATACATAAACATCAAAAAAAGCATTTGATAAGACATCAGAGAGTATTTTGGTTAGAAAAAACATCGAAGAGGTCCACGACTACGCCTACACCTACGATACAATCTTCAAATCTTGCTGAAACTATTCATCTTGATATGTCAAATCAATTTGGAGATACCACGACAAAACAACATGCAACATTGGGGAGTCGGTGACAAAAGAAAAAAGAGACAATGGTTTAAAAGGAGAAAAAGATCAAAAGTATTTATAATACATTTGGTGCATGAACATGCGAAACATTTGTTGCATATACATATACATTTGGATTTCATATCAATTTAGGGCATCGTGGATATACATCGTTTATGGAATTTTCAAATCTACTTTAGGTAAGAATAGTACAAATTTTTATTGGGGCATATTGTTGAACTAGCTTATCCTCGTATTATCTATCCTCTAGGTAGTGATAAGCACACAAGCCTATCGTCATATTATCTATCCTCTAGGTTGTGGTAGGTATGCAAAAATCTATAAGTTCATTATATCAGACTCTAAGCGATAATGAATTATCAGGTTTATATTATTAATCCACTATATCGTGATAAATACACAAGCCTATCACCGTATTATCTATCCCCTAGAATGTGGTAGGTATGTGAAAATCTATAGTTCATGGTGTTAGTCTCGAAGCGTCAGTGAATTATCTGCTGTGTTATTTTCCCCATATGTTACAGTGAATATGCAATAATTGCGATGTAATTCATTGTGTCAGTCTCTATGTGTTATTAAGATATTTTCAACCCGTATCGTTTACTCCCTAGGTTGTATTAGATGAACGAAATTTTTGATATAACTCATTGTGTTAGTCTCAAAGCATCAATAAGTTATTTGTTCCTCTGTGATATAATTTATTGTGTTAGACTCCATGCGGCAATGGATTATCAAACTTTGTTTTATTCATCCCCTAGGTTGCGATGAGTATACGAAATCTGCGTTATAGCTTACTATGTTAGTCTCGAAGATTAATAAGTCAATTTTCAAACTTGTGTTTACCTCCTAAGTTATGGTAAATACGCAAAAATCTACGACTACTTTCCTAGATATTGGCGAGTTATCTGCGTCCTCGTATCTAGATCAATCATACTCTTTAGTCTAGTCTTGGTTGGATGACGGCATCATCCCTGCCTAATTTTCTGTACTTTTGGGTGTAATTTACAGTTTATCCTTATCTTTTCTATTGAGTATGCTTTACAGTGTATCCTTATAATCTTTCGGTCAAATTTTAGGATTCTCCATTATTTAATAATCAGTCGATCCAAATGTGCAAGACCTTCGTATTCTCGTACTCTTTAATCGAAGAATAATTAAATAGGGACAATTGTCATACCCCAAATCTGCCCGCCCCATTTTTAAAATATTTAAATTATTTTTAAACTTAGTTTCATAAATTTTTTGGATATTACTCACATTTGGTTTAACAATAATTTATTTTTGCTTATTTAAAATATATAATAATTTACTTTAAATTATTTGTATCTTTAAAATAGAAAAATATTTTCCCGCCTTCATATGCTTCTATGTGCCTTTATGTCTCGAATAGAATGACATAACACAGTTGGTAAGAGAGTAAAGCTTACAAGTGGAAGATCTTGAGTTCAAGTCCTATTACACTATTTTTTAAGTATTTATATTCTTTTGTGTGTTTTTTAAAACAAAAGGATAAAAAAGTCATTTTTCAATTATTTTATTATTGTTTTCATTATCTATTTTAAGGGTATTTTAAAGTTATTTTTTAAAATCTTTGATTTTATATACTTAATAGTCAAGATGTTTAAAATAATTGAAATCTTTCAAAATCAATTTTTATTAATCACCAAATCAATCACAATATTGAGAAAAATCACAATAGTGTCTAGGTTCATAATCTTGTCCTTCAAATTTCAATCAAGTCTCAATTTGTATAAATCTTTCCAAAAATATCATGAAAAAATGTTTTTTTATTTACTTAAATAATATCTTCGTTTTCCTATATTTAATATATTTTAAAATATTATTTTTTTTATTAAAACCATTATTTTATGTAAAAAAATAGCAAAAAAAATTTAAAAATAAATGAAATCTTTTTCAGGTTAAATATTTTTCAAATCGTATCTTGTATAAAGTCACAAATAAGAGCAGATTCTTAAACTTGCTGACCAAGATAGAAATTTGAGTTTTTTATGTTGGATAATTTCCTTTTTGGTGTTTTGAACCTAATTTCTAATTCTATAAATAGGGCTCTCTTCACCATAGTTTTTCATCAACAATTTTCTATCTCTCCCTTACAAATATTTTTTCTACGCAATTCTTTTGGTTAATTTTAGGATTTTGAACAGAACACCTAAAATTTTTCCATCAACAACCATATAGAGAATCAATAATTATTTGCAGATCAATAACTCACTAGAGTTATCGTAAAAGTTCTCCACATCGAAGAAAAACAACAACTAAACCTTAAGGTCTCCATTCCACCATCAATCTGAAAAAAGAGGGATCTTGTACCGAAGGAAAAAAAATGAGAATCTTGCATCGGAGGAGAAAGGAGAAAAGCACAAAGAAAAGGAAAAGAATGATGGATGGAGCAGCTTAATTTGGTCACGGTATTCCATGTTGGTATTTTTTATATCTTTAAACATGTGTATGAATATTGTATTTAATGTAGATTAGAATTTATTATTGTTTGAGTTTTGGTTTAATTGTTTCATTGCTATTTGTTTTGTTTATGATTTATGATATTCATATTTTTTTTATTGTTATTTTCACATTTTTTTAATAAAAAAACCTTTTCTCTAATCCTAAAAAGACATTTTTTACCCTTAAGTTTTTTTAATATTAATACAAAAAAATAATACAAAAATACAAAAATCTAAAAAATGACTTTAGTTTATTTTGAATAACAAAATACACTTCAGATTTAACTTTTACTCCCCTCCTTTAATTAATTTATTTATTAATTTATTTCTTTAATTGATTTCTTTAATTAACTTATTATATTTTCTTCATTTAATTAACATATATCATATTTTTTGAAATTTGCATTAAATTATAATTGCACATATTAATAAATAATTATTGGATCAAAAATATTTAATATATTTTTAATAATTAGAAAAAATAGTTATTTATTAATGAAATATTTTCTAAAATACTAACCCTATTTTTCTAATTGCATTAAATCTTTTTCTCATTCAATATTTTTTATTTTACATATTGCATAACATATTCTAAAACAACTAACCAATCAATTAGTAACATTTTTTCTACTAACATAATTTTAAATACAAGATGTTTTCAAAAAGGATTGTGGAGATCTTTTATATTAACTATTGTTGGAGCACAAGGAAGATAAAAGGCAAAAAAAATATTTACTGATAGCTTCAAAAATAAGGATTTACAATAACCTACTCCACTAGGCTATTTATACACACAAATTAAATATAAAATATATCTTCTACAAAGATATAAGAAGATCTAAGATTTATATCTTCTAACAAAGATATAAACAATCTAAAAGATATTCCTAAATATAAACTAATATCTAATTAAATCTAAATTAATTCTAACACCATCCCTTAATTTATATTTACCCAAAACTGTCAACGCCAATTCCATCCCTTAATCCAAGAAATTGATCAGTTTTAATAGCCTTTGTCAAAACATTCTTAAACTCAACTATCTCTTGTTCCTTGAAAAACGAATCAATCTTCAAATTCCAAGCTTTGGGAGCTTGCTTCAATCCATACAATACTTTGTGTAATTTTAACACCATCCCTTCCTGATTCTTTTTCTCAAATCCACGAGGTTGTGAAACGTACACCTATTCTTGTAATGGACCTTCAGAAATGCAGATTTTACATCTAAATGCATCAGAGGCCAATTCCTGTTAGCAGCTATTGCAATCACTAGACTGATTATTTCATGTCTCGCTACAGGTGCAAACACTTCAAAGTAATCCAGCCCAGGCTTCTGTAGGAAGCCTCTTGCTACTAATCTCGCTTTGTGTTTTCCAATTGACCCATCTGGCTTTAGCTTCTACTTGAAAACCCATATGACGCTGATGGCTTTCTTGCCTTTTGGAAGTTCTGTCAGATTCCAAGCATCAAGTTCTTCTTTCATGGCCTGTAACCAAACTTGGTGCTTAAGAGGCTCTTTTGTACTCACGGTTTCAGAGTCTACTAACATTGCACACTGAATAACTTCTCCTTCAGAGTTTACTTCAGTGTCTAGCAACATGTCAAACTCTGTAAATCTTCTTGGAATGCTTCTGACTCTTTGTTGCCTCTGAACTGGACCTTCAGAACTTTCCCCTTCAGAAGATCTTACTTCAGAGTTTTGACTTTCTCCAGAACCTTGACTGTCTTCAGAGTCTTGAAAATTCTCAGCTTATGAATCATCATCAGATTCAAAGCCACTACCTTCATAAATACCATCTTCAAAAGTTGGATCACCTCTGCCTTCAGAAGTTCCACTTTCAGAATCATGATCATCCTCAAAGGCTGAATTTCCTCCAAAAACTCCTCCTTCAGAGGGTCCATCCTTAGAGTCATGATTTCCACCAGAAACCTGATCATCTTTAGAAGCTTGTCCTCCAGAACCTAGGTCTTTAGAGTTTTCCCTTCTAGAAGCATGATCACCATCAAATTCTGGATCATCATCAAAATCTGGATCAGAATCAGATTCACCATCTGACTCACCTTCAGAGTTTCCAGAGTCATCATCTTCTGACTCTTCTTCAGAAGCAGAATCTTCTTCAGAATCACCTTCGGATTCTGACTTGTCTTCAGCTTCAGAGTCATCTTATGACTCTAACTCGTCTTCAAAAACTTCAGATTCTGACTCATCTTTAAAATCTTCAGCGTCGTCATCTGATTCTAACTCAGAGTCATATTCTGATTCTGACTCATACAAAATCACTCCTTCAGAATCAGAATATTCAGAAACATATTCTTCTTCCCCTTCAGAATCAGAAAATGACAATTTCATTGGTTCCTCATCAGATTCATAAGCCATAAATAGCACAGGTTCATCATCTGAATATCCTTTTGCTATATTTGCTTCTTCTGACTTTTTTTCTTTGTTGGACCAGCAATCTCTGGCATAGTGACCAAAGTTCTTATAACAGTAACACTGAACATTCTTCTTGTCAAACTTCTCCTTTGCCTTCTAGACATTCTTCTGCCTATCAGAGTTTGAAGCTTCTGACTTTGGACCACCATTAGTTCTCTTCCTGGCCTCTGACCAGGCCTGCTTCTGATGTTTCTTACCAGAAGTTACTTTCAGAGCCTGCTGCTCTACTTCCCTCTCAGAAGTCCTTGCAGTCATACGCAACTCATGCGTCTCTAGACTACTTTGCAGCTCTTCAACTCTCATGGTGCTCAGATCTTTGGAATGTTCAATTGCTACAACAATGTAATCAAACTGAGAAGTTAAAGATCTCAAGATCTTCTCAATAATTACTTGTTCAAACAGATTTTCTCCACAATCTTTCATCTCATTAGTAATCAGAATCACTCTAGAGATGTATTCAGAAACCTTCTCGTTGTCCTTCATGTTGAGATTCTCATATTGCTTTCTGAGAGACTGAAGCTTCACCTTCTTCACTGACGCGTCACCACCGTAACATCTTACCAGTGTGTCCCACGTAGCCTTTACTGTTTCAGAAGCAGCAATCTTCTCAAACACATTCACATCCACACATTGATGGATGTAGAACAACGCATTCTGATCTTTCTTCCTCAGCGCCTTCTGTGCTATCTTCTGGGCCTCTGTTGCGTCTGCTTCTAACAGATTATAGCCATCAGTGACAAGATCTAACACATCTTGAGAACCAAATAACACGTGCATCTGGATCTTCCAACGATTCCATTTTTTGCCATCAAATACTGGAAGCTTGGAATGAATATCGTCGTTTTTGTTCATCTTCTACCTTGTGCAATTTACGTAGAAACTCAATGAAAAAACAATTTTTCCCAAATTCCAGAGTTTCTAACCAGGAGCTCTGATACCAATTGTGGGAGCACAAGGAAGATAAAAGGCAAAAGGAATATTTATTGATAGCTTTAAAAATAAGGATTTACAATAAATTACAATAACCTACTCCACTAGGCTATTTATACACACAAATTAAATCTAAAATATATCTTCTACAAAGATATAAGAAGATCTAAGATTTATATCTTCTAACATATATATAAACAATCTAAAAGATATTCCTAAATATAAACTAATATCTAATTAAATCTAAATTAATTCTAACAACTATGAACTGCGTCTACGATTCTACTATTTCAATCCAGACTTGGTTCAAGGATTAATTCAAAATATTTCCATAATCCATAAAAAAACTAAGCAAATACTTTCGAACTGCAAATTGGTACTCTGATTCCTCATAAGAGAATACATAGGCATACGACTTTAAAACCGTGACAAGTTCCCCTAATTAAAAAATTAAAACCCTATTCATAAACCTTAAATTTAAACCCTAGTATCCTTATGAACAAGATAGATGAAAGGTTCCCAACACTTTCCCTTCATCTAAAGTGAGTCAAGAACTTAGAATCTTTGTATCATCAATTAGGGTTATTCTATTATTCACCCGTCGTTAGGACAAAAAGTAGTGGTGACAACTCTCATATTTTTTTTCCGGTTATTACATAGTGTCCGGGCTCCTTGAATTTGTAGAACGTCGCATCCTTGCTTCCTCTTCCTTTTGAAGATGTTTCTGGACGATCATCTCTTCTTCTAGATCTTCTAAAGTTGTTTTGTCTTTTCTTCTAGAGTTGTTTGACTCTTCGGGACAGGAGGGAGAATTCATCTTCGTCATTAGAACCATCATCGTCATATTCTCCAGCCTCTTCAGCTTGGAAGGCTTTGCACTTTTCTGACTTAGTCCTTTCTGACCTTGACCTTGACCTTAGAGAAACAAAATTTCCTCTTTTTTTGGGGCTCATCTTCCTCTAGCTCTATTTCATGACTTTTAAGGGAGCTAACCAACTCTTCAAGAGTTAAGTTGCTTAGATCCTTAGACAACTTTAAAGTAGTGACCATAGATCTTATTTCTTCGGAAGAATTCTGATGATCTTTTTAACTTGATCAGTTGTAGAATAATCTGTGTCCTGAACTTTAAGTCCTGCGACCAAAGTTTAGAACCTTCTTGACTTGAGTGTTACCTTCATGAGTCATTCTCAAAGAATCAAAAATATATTTTGTTGTTTTTCTATTAGTGATCTTCTGATATTCATTGTAATATATTGAGTTAGGAAGAATGATTCTCACTTTACGATGATTTTTGAGCACACACTTTTGACCATCATTCATTCTGTTTCTGGGAATGGGCATACCAATCGCAGATTCAGGTTCTTCGAATCCAAGAACAACAAGATCCCAAAGATCTATATCATAGCCTATAAAGAAACTCTCTAGTATATATTTCTAATATTCAAATTTCTCTCCGTAAAAAATAGGAGGCTTAGTAATGTAACCATCTCTGTCATTTGTATGAGCAACAACCATAGAATTTTTTTCTCACACTGGATCTCTCTACATGGTTAAGTGTTTGATTTGTAAACCAATAACAGAGTCGGAGCTCTGATACCAATTGAAGGTTGAGAAAAACACAAGAAAGAGGATTTGAATTGGGGTTTTCAAAAACTATTTCTTTTACAATTGCTTATCACAAATGAACAATGATAAACCGACTAGAAGAGAAAAGTGACACAATTAGTTTATATAAGTTCACCTTAAAAAAAGCTACTCTTGTCCACCCGCCAATGTGATTTTTCTTTAGCAAAGGACTTAATACAATAATCTATAAAGATTACAACAATGTATAAGTGTTTAGAAAAACCCCTTAACCCTCTCAAGTAATTCTGACTACAACTTAGTAACTTGAGAAAACAAATCTAGAAAGATTTACAATCAAACAATGTTTACAAGATTCCTTCTAAAAAGCAAATTTAACACTTCAATAAAGAATAAATATTTACACACAAATATGAGCAACAACTCTTGTGTATACAATGATAAAATTAACACAGTAACGAGCAACAACTCTTGTGTTCTAGAGAATAGAAGTTAACACAAATTTGAGCAATAACTCTTTACGTTTTTATTTCTTTTAAAGATTTTCTCTCTTTGTTTTTGTTTGCACTACTTTCTTTTGATACTTCACTTGTTTGAAATAGAATAGATCAATTTGTTGTGATTCGTTTTTCAATCGTTGGTTTCTAAGGAAGTAGTTATCTCTTTATATAGGCTGAGAAAAGAAGATCGTTAGAAAATATCACTTTTACCAAGCCGTCTGCTATAACGATAGTGTGTTATCGTGAGAGACAAAGAGCACACCAAAAATTCTTATGTACATTGTGTTCTCCACAAATAACGGAAAAGGCATTGTATTGTTGTATTGTTTACTTCTAGTGTAAGTTTTTGATGTTTTCTTCTTATAAGATATTTCCGATCTGAAGTAGAAAGAGAGTGCATAAGAGATCATGTCTTTGTTCTTTAATCTTTTGATGAAATGTTTCTTGATAAGAAGTGATGAGTATACCAGAAGATAACTCATTGTAGTGTTCTAAAAAAGTATCAGAGTCTTTCAAAATCAGAACCTAGTCTTCAGATATGTAGCAACAACTTATTTGACAAACAGTTTCTTGATATCTGAGCTAGAAGCATGTACTTTATCTAAGAAACACTTTATCTTGATATCTGATCGTTGAAGCAAAAACTTGATATCTGATCGTTAAAGCAAAAAACTTGATATCTGATCTTCACTGTAGATCCTTTTCTGGACACACTTGACTTTTGAAGCAACAATTTATCTGGAGAAGTACATGTGGATCTCGTTTCTGGCGAACATTCAACATTCATTAGAACTGTTGATGTTTCTTCAGAATAAAATACGATAGTCTTTTTTAGGCGGGCTAAACACATTTATATAGATTTCTTTAAACAACAATCCTGAATCAATTTGAATATTTTATATGCACACTTAAAGAACTATTAAATACCAAAACTATTACATATAAAATATATGTATTGTTATCATCAAAACACAGAGATTATATGCAGAACCAAATCTTGTTCTTATAGATTTAACATTTAAAGATTCCATGAATTTTATTGTAGTTGTTCTTGTTGTTTTTGTTGTGAGATTTCATATTTTGTTTTTATTGTTGTTATAGGTGTTGTTGTTGATGATGAATAAAATTTAGAATTTGTTAAAAAAATTAATGCTTTGTAAATTAAAACGAAAAACAAATAAGTTAAAATTAAAATTTTGTAACAGGACTTTACTCCTCAGTTATTGTTAAAAACCGAAGTAAAAAGTAGCATAATTTTAAAAAAGTAGCGCATTTTCCCCCTAGATTTTCAAATCCCTAAGGTGATAATTGCAACTTTTCATATCGCCCTTCATTAGATCGCCTTTATAACCATGATTATATCCATTTCGGAATTTTTTTTATTAATAACCATGTATTAAAATAATATTTCGCAAATAACCGCGTTTCGGAAAAAAATACACAAATAACCATGTTCCAGATGACTCCCCAAAGGATGAGCCATCTGAAATGGCGCATGCACCTATATTTTAAGGGGAGGCACCATCTCACTTGGCGCCTATGTGCTTAGGGCATGCCCTAAGCCAAGTGAGATGGCGCCTAGGTGTTAATTTAGGGCAAAAATGTGATTTTTTTTTGTCCGGTGCGTTGCGTGTTCGATAGATGATCAACAAAATGGACTTTTTATTAAAAAATAAATAATTACATCCAACTGTATTACATTAAAATAACAGATAAAAAAACAGGAAAAAAAAACGGATAAAAAAAACAGATAAATCAGTGATCCCCCGAAACCCGGTAATGACCCCCCGGTTCCGCATCCCCGTCCTCGCCTTTCTCGTGCTGGGTGTCATCGTGTTTCCTGCTGCGGCAAGGTCAATGGCCCAGCGAAGTCAATACGGTCCGGATCCATAAAATCAGTCAGATCTCCATATCTAGAAGATCCGCTTTGGTACAGTCGGTTACCCATACCCTCAAAGTTTGGTCGTGTTGGCGGTGGGTGGGGTTCCATAGTGGGTCTGTAGCATTGATCGTCTGAGTATGATGGGTAGAAAGAAAATGGATCTTGGGGTGTTTGGTATTGAGGATGTTGGGTGGTTTGGTGATATTGTGGTTGATGGTAGGTTGGGTCGGTTTGTTCGTAATCTTCCAACATTCCCATATCAGGGCTAAGGCTGGATGTTGAGGGGCCCATATTGGGATATGCGGAAGACTGAAATTGTGTGTGGGGTATGCGGGTGTGCTGGTATTGGGATTTGTGATACGGTGGGAGAACTGACTTGAGGTTTTGCGTTTGTATTCGCATTTGTTCGGTTTAGCAAGAGTCGCCACCGACTTTTTATTTTATCCTAAAGGAAAGGTTAAAAAGCACAGGAAAAACCTTTGAGATGTTTTCGTGGGTTCGAGGGGTAGATTATGAAAAGGGAAGGTGCTAGCACCCTTTTCATCCATGGTTATCCATGGGCTCTTACTTACTTGTTTTATATCACTTGCCTTGATTTTCAATTGTGTGAAATGGTGCTTTGTGTGTGGGGTTTTTGAGAATGTTTTGAAAAAGATGCCTTGTCTAGGCAACCATTGTAATGACTCTTGTTTGAGTATATGCAATGGTGTTTGTCTTTTTGAAAAGATGTTTCAATATTTTTGAAAGTTGTTTTGAAAGTTATGTTGTGGAGTGTGTTTTGAAAGTAGGCAAGTGTGTTTTGCAAGTTTGATCAAGTAACTAAGAGTTGTCTACCCTATTGTACTCAAATATCTTTCCTTATGTTTTAACCCTTTTAATAGTGTTGTTTCACCATTGTATTTGGTGAACAACCTTGTGTTAGGATGTTAACGGGACGGGAACGGGTCATCGTTTAGACCATGAATGCAATAGTGCCAAGTGTCTTTGGCAATTTTTCCTTCAAGGGACTTGATCATTTTTTAGGCAACTTGAGAAAGCGTCATCAAGGGACTATGATCATTTGATTCGTTTTTGTTTTGCCAAAAATACTCAACATGCAAACATGGCCCATTTTGGAAGGTAACAAGCGGGATTACCCTAGGGGTGCAAGTGTGAATTGTGTATTGATTGTCATGCATTTGTCTTTGTATTAGGTTATCTAGCGGTTGATTTTGAATCTTCGCCTACAAACCCTAATTACTATACAGTATATAGAAAGCGATAAATTGCGGGAATTTAAAGTCTAAGCTATTACAAATAAGTATCCGGGGATGTGGGTACAAATGTCTACAAATGGGGATGAGACTTATCAGGATAGCATTGTCCAAATAATATTTACAACCAAATCGAATCGCATTCTCAATGTAAAATATAGCAATGTATAAGAAAATAAAAGTATTGCAATGTATGTGATTATTTACAAATGAGAAAAATATGTTAACCTAATGCAATATTAAGTATTTTATTTATTTTTGTGTTTTTGTCAATATTATATAAACAAAAGGTTTAATAATAGAAAAGTATTTAACTTAAAAATCTATTTTTTTATGTATTTTAAGTGTTTTTAGGAATTTATATAAAAATTGTTTAAACAAAAAAAGTTTTAAGACAAAAAATCTATTAACCTAATAAATCTAATATTTACATATTTTAAGTGTAGTAAAAGTATTGTTAAAATAAATTTAATATGAAAAATTAATATATTATTTATTTAACAAGAAAAGAAAGAAAAAAAAAGAGAATCAAGTTATATAAAAAGAAAATAAAGTGATAATATGAAAAATTTATTTGTAATCATAAGAAAAGAAAATGCAAGAGTTAAATGGGCCTTAGGATTGTATGCATGGCCCAAACAAAAGAAAACAAGCAGATTCAAAGAAAGGGGTGTACGCACTGAAAGAGGGGTCAGGCTCTAGAAATTGAGATTGGGCTTAGTGTGCACAAGGGACAGGCCCAGAATGCATTTGACAAACTTTTGTTTAGGGTTCATTTGGTTTTGTCCAGAACTTAGGGTTACAGAGGCTTAGAACGGCGCCACTTCCATCTTCTTCTTCGTTGTCCTCTTCATCCTTTCTTAAACCAGCCACTGATATTCTCCTTCCACGCCTGGCTACTGGACGCCAACTCCATTTCCCCTCTCTCCATGGCTTGCTCAAGGCGATGATTCAAAAGGTAACAAATTCGTTTTATTGCGTTTTAAGGTTATGGATTCATGTATGTTGTTAACCTTGGACACGTTTTTGATTTTCTGTGTTCATTGTTTATGTTTGTGTGAGGTGTAGAGAAAAGGGAGGAGTTACTACCTTTAGGGTTTTTGGAGAAGAGGTGGAGAAGTGGACAGGAGGCTCCTTAGGTGGCCAAGGCGTGGAATGATGACACTGATGAGGCTTGCCGACTTCCCTGGTACTTTGTATCTTGCTTTAGTTTAATGATGATAGCTTTGCTTCTGAAAATGCTTGTGTAGCTTCTTTTCCTCTTCTGATTGCTTGCTTTATTTCCAATGCTATGATGATTTGATTCTGAGTATTGTTTTCCTTTTTTTTGCTTCTGAGTAGCTTTTCCTCTCTTGATGCTTGGTTGGTAATTTTTGGCTATTTTGACCCTATGATGAACATGGTTCTGACGGCTTTTGTTCTTGTGGCTTGGATATTTGGATGTTGGATGATGGTTGATGATTCTGAGGGTGGTTGTTGGTTATTTGGATATTGGATTTTTGAACAAAGGTTTGTTAGGGCTAGTGATGTTTTGACAGGCTTTGTATGATACAAGCTTGAAAGGCTGGCTGGTAACAGGCTTATTGGCTTGTATCTGGTTTTTAGCAGGTTGATATGCTTGTATGGTTTTGACACTGAGTTGGTTTATTGTACAGGCAGGCCTGTGGTATATGCAGGTTTGGAGTTTTGAGTTGGTTCAGGCTTGCTTTGTAACAGGTTTAAAGCTTGAGGCAGCTTTGTTTGTGTTTTTGATACATGCTTTAGAGCTTGTGTTATTATGCAGGTTTGTGGAGGTTTGAGTTGGTTCAGGCTTGCTTTGTAACAGGTTTAAAGCTTGAGGCAGCTTTGTTTGTGTTTCTGATACAGGCTTGAGAGCTTGTGTTATATCTTTCTTTATGTTTTTCTGTCTTTTTTTTACAGTGTACTGATTTGTTCTCTTTATCTCTAAGCCTGCCTGTAAGCCTCTACTTCTCTCTCTCTTTTCTCTCTCTATCAGAAAAGCATATTTTAATGCTTTACTGTCCTTTTTTCTGAAAAAGTGATGGCCTGGAAAATGATGATAATTTGCTTGCATTTTGTCTCTTCTCTGCATATTGTACTTTCTTCTTTTCTTTGATGACAACTTGATATCTTTTGATATCTTTTGATATCTTCTTGAAAGTTTGGTAGCTTTTTTGACATTTTGAACAATGCAATTTGGTTGACATCTCTTGGTAACTTAGTTTGCCATGTGCAGTTTGTTTGTAACTTGTTTGTTTTAGTGACAGTCTTGTTTGAATTTATGCATTCTTGGGCATTTTGTTTAACATGCTTCCTTGTATTTAATTCATACGCTTGCAAGATAATTTTCTTTCCCTCTTTGTGAACCAAGAGTCTTCTTGTGATTTGCAGAGAGGGCGAACAAACTGATTCCGGCCAACACTTTTAATGATGAGTTTCTGATTAACTGTCTGAAAATGCCTTTAATTTATCTGTACTGATTTCTTTCTTTTTTGTCTTTGCAGATAAAAATCAATTGAGCAAAGGATGTAATTAGTAGAAGATGAAGATTTCCAGAGATTTAGGATATAGTTTCAATTTATTTTTAATCATTGTAATAATATTATTGTAAATACTGTAAAAATTACTTGTATTTAAATAACACTTGTACCAATAATTAAAAATAAATAAAAGTCTTTTTGTCAGATATCTCTTTTATTTCACTGCCTATT
This sequence comes from Vicia faba, assembly GCA_948472305.1. NCBI lineage: Eukaryota > Viridiplantae > Streptophyta > Magnoliopsida > Fabales > Fabaceae > Vicia > Vicia faba. The sequence continues at coordinate 1,303,500,353 of OX451740.1, read as the reverse complement.
TAATTATTTAAGTTTTCTTGAATTAAAATAACTGGAAGTAAATCCCAATTATTCTAACTTAGATAAAAATAAATAATTAATAAACATTGTAGTCTTGCAACTTCGCATTAACCAATAATAAACCCGGCGTTCCGATTAACCATAAACATTGCACAGTTAATCAAACAAACGTCCATATGCCTTTCCTTCTACTGATTAAACCAAACACTGCAAATTTCCAACCAGAAGCCTCAGCCCATATCCCAGAGTCAATTGAAAAGAACTGTAAAATTAATTCCTTCTGAGAATGCGCGCGCAAACCCTAATTCTTGATTTAATGTCTAAGAAGCGTCTGCTTGATCAAACCCTGAGCCAAACTCAAACAAACCCTAACAACCTGCTTGAACTGATTCAAAAGTTAATGGAAACCTTAATTTTCTCCGACTGATGAGAAAAGTCTGTTTGACCGATTCTTAAGCCAATCTGAAAAATCAGGAAAAGCCCGAAGCTGTGATTTCTTGTGGAAAAGGGAGGGCAAATTTTGGGGTACAACAGGATTGGTATTGTGGTTGGGTGTGAGCCATATCGGGGTATTGGTAGTGTGGTGGTGATTGTGGTAGGTTGTGTGGCATTTGAGTGTAATTGTGTTGTGGTGGGGACTGTGGTTGGGTGTTTGTGGGTCTGTTTCTTCTTGGGGGTTGGTGGGAGGTTTATGGGTTTTGGGTTTGTTGATGGGGAAACGAGGGTTGTGCCCATTGTGTGCATGGGTCAACCAAGTACCTTGGATGAGACACGTGCATCTCAGGGTTACTAACCGACCTGTACCAAGACAAATATTGATCTGTGTGTCGCATATTACCTTGATTAAGGAAAACCGGGAATTGCAAGACGTAGCAGTGACACCTCTGCCACATCTTACACCATTCCGGAGCGAAGTCTTTCCAGTTGGTAAGACCCCACTGGGCGTCGACCCTTTTAAGATGCCATGGGGACAAACAAGATGGATCACTTGGTATCTCTTGATGCATTCCGAATTGCATCTTCACACGGTCGCTGTGGTGCATCTCCATAATGTTGAACCGAATGATTGCAGTCTTCACGGTCCAAGTTGCTGCATCCTCCGGGTTTGGATCATGGTCCAAACCCAAATATGGTCTCCAGACGAACTGCGATAAAATTTAAATCAGGTTAATGCAAAAGTAATGTATAAATAATTTAAATGAACAAAAGTTAAAAGCTACGACGTACGTCATCCGGGCCTAAGTGATCCAAAAGATTGCGGTAGAGTGCGACATTGAATCTTGGATTCTTGCCGTAATCCATACCCCTCACGCAGTACCTAAAGGAAATGAGAAACATTTTATTCTTAGCATATATTTGGGGAAGAGATGAATAGTTATAAATGCTATAAATTAATGACTTACTTTGTTGCGTACGGGAAACCGAAAGTGTTATTGTTGACGGGGTTTAAGGACTCCATCCTCCACCAACCCCAGGCTTGTAGTAAAAAAGCGCACCCATAAAATGTACATTTTTCCTTGACTGTATTTTTGCACAAGGAACTGTATAGGTGGGCTAAAACTGCAGAACCCCAACTATATTTTCTTGTTTTTTCAAAATTTCTTAGTAAATGTAAATACATAAAATTTACACCATTTCCCGTACTTTCGGGAAATAAAAATGTACCAAAAAGTATCATAAGATAAGTTCTGGCTTTTACTACCCTGTCATTCTCGGAGGAATTTTCATTTAATTCCAAACTTGCATAATGACTTTTCAGCCCAGTGAGTAGTATTCACTGACCTCTCGCACCACCACCTTCTACCATATCCCTGCCCAACAGTTCTTCGCACTGAGAGTTGGGTTGTTGAACTGACCCATTCACGGCCTTACCATCGACAGGGAGACCTAGTAGCATGTACACATCCTCTAGCGTGATGGTACATTCACCTATTGGTAGGTGAAATGTATGGGTCTCTGGTCTCCACCTTTCCAACATTGCAAGAATGAACTTCGAGTCAATGGTGCAGTTGGAGATCTTTATGACATGTCCAAAACCTGTGTATTCCAGATATGGTACGATAAATGGGTCGGGAGCCAGGTAGTTGTGAGAACGGATTCTGAATCTTTTTGTGTCCTGAGTTCATAATGTAACATGTGTAAGATTAAGTAAGAAGAACAACACATTATCTGAAGTATGAAAAATGTATAACCAAAAAAGAAACTTACAAATGCGGCAATGTTTTCCCTTGTGCCTCTGTGAGTATCTCCCATTGTTAGAAGATCCATTGTTTAAAATGCTTGAGATTATGAAAGACTTAGGAAGAGATAGAGAGTATGATAGACTTAGAAAGTTTAAGAGATTCTGAAAGATTTCGTAGCAGAGAGTGAGACTTGTGTGGGTGTGAGAGATGTATGATATGGTATGTATTTATAGTCAAATAAATTTCATATAATGGTTGTTGGTGCTTGCATGCATGCGAAGTGTCACTCTTGCAGGCTAGGTGGCAGCCTAGGGGGTTACATATATGCATGCATGCATGTACAAAAAATGAAAGGTGTCACTCTTGTAGGCTAGGTGGCAGCCTAAGGATGTATCACGATTGGACAGTAAGGGAGGCACCATTGGACTTGGCGAAAGAGTATAAAAAAGAATGTGTCGCCACCCCAATTGGCGAATAAGAGGTGTCCTTTGTTGCAGCCTAGGCTCAGGCTACGTGACAGCCTTTGGGATTCCTTGCCTGAATGCATGTAAGCCCATTGGAGGTGATGGGAGGAGACTTACAACATACATGTATAGGTGTAGACTAGGGGCAGGCTAGGTGGCAGCCTAGGGGGTTACATATCTGCATGCATGTATCACGATTGGACAGTAAGGGAGGCGCCATTGGACTTAGCGAAAGAGTACAAAAATGAATGGTGTCGCCACCCCAATTGGCGAATAAGAGGTGTCCTTTGTTGCAGCCTAGGCTCAGGCTACGTGACAGCCTTTGGGATTCCTTGCCTGAATGCATGTAAGCCCATTGGAGGTGATGGGAGGAGACTTACAACATACATGTATAGGTGCAGACTAGGGGCAGGCTAGGTGGCAGCCTAGGGGGTTACATATCTGCATGCATGTATCACGATTGGACAATAAGGGAGGCGCCATTGGACTTGGCGAAAGAGTACAAAAATGAATGGTGTCGCCACCCCAATTGGCGAATAAGAGGTGTCCTTTGTTGGAGCCTAGGCTCAGGCTACGTGACAACCTTTGGGATTCCTTGTATGTAACATTATTGGCAGTCTTGGGGGGTTGCATCCTTACTTAATTGAAATTTTTAGCCTTACGTTTATCATAACATTGATTCACATAATCTGTCAAATCTTCTAACCTTCAAACGTTCTTACAACCAAACCTTCAAACCTGCAAACAATCAAACATATAAACTTTCGAATCACTCGTAAAGTTCAAACATTCCAACCTTCAAACATTACAGCATTCAAACCTTCATACAATCAATAAACCTCACACATTCCAACCTTCGAATCACTCATAAAATTCAAACATTCCAACCTTCAAACATTACAGCATTCAAACCTTCATACAATCAATAAACCTCAAACATTCCAACCTTTGAATCACTCATAAAATTCAAACATTCCAACCTTCAAACCTTAAAACAATTCTACGCAATGGCCTCCGCACCACAATATGTCGTCAAAGCACATTTCAACGGTGAGACATACATTTGTCCCACCGCTGGGTTTTTATTTAGAGACACAGACAACATCTGATTTCTCTTAAACGGGAAAGCCAATTTCTCGTACTTCAAAAAAAGATTGGAGGCCAAACTTGAACGAGGCCCGGTGTCCCAGATATTTTATCAGAATCCAGTTTTCTTTGGAAACAACCAAGTAATTTTTTATAAGGTTGAAGTTCAAGATGACGAGGATCTCCATAATATGTTTTCCAGCCATGTCTATTTTGGGTACGACTCTATTGAGTTGTACGTTATGCTGCGAGAGCCTCAGGTGACACAGGAGGTTGATCCTTTGGAGAATGAACAAGCTGAGGTAGATGCAGTTGATGATGAAGAAGAAGATAACGAGTTAGAGTTTGATGAAATGGTGAATGATGATTCCGACGATGATGGCATCCCTAGTATTCCTGCAAACAAAATCTACACACCACCTCCGCACATGACAAACTTCAACATGGGCGGAGATGAACCTTCTACTGACTTATTTTTCAATCTGTATATGCAGTCGGATGAAAATTTAAAAGAGAAGGACAAGTTTCGTAATAGAGAGGAATGCATCAGGGCCATTAAAAATTCCACATGCTCAACTCGGTTGATTTTAAGGTGGATCGTGTCAACCCGGAAAGGTACAAGATCAAGTGTGTCCACCCTGACTGTATGTTCAAGCGGACCGCATCATACAGATTAAGGGGTGACTGCTGGGTCATAGGTTCTATGACTACCCACACTTGTGTAAGTTCCACTCAATCATAGGACCACCGAAAACTCAACTATGATCTAATCTGTCAAGAAATCCTACCCCTGGTCAGCAACGACCCATCTTTGAAGGTGAAAACAATCATCTCCCACATCACCACGGTTTTTAATTACACTCCGTCTTACCGTAAGGCATGGTTAGCAAAGACTAAGGCGATTGAAAGGGTGTACGGAAACTGGGAGGAGTCATACCAAGAACTTCCCTGCTACCTGAATGCACTCAAGACGTATTCTCTAGGTAGTGTTTACGTTCTGGAAACAGTGCCAGCATACGCCCAAGATGGTAGTCTACTAAATGGCAACGGAATATTCAGTCGCGTGTTTTGGGCATTTCAACCATGCATCACAGGGTTTGCATCATGCAAACCAATTATACAAATTGATGGGACTTAGTTGTATGGGAAGTACAAAGGCACGCTATTGATGGCAGTTGCACAAGATGGCAACAACAACATTTTCCCCATTGCCTTTGCCCTTGTCGAGGGGGAGACCGATGGTGCTTGGAGCTTTTTCCTGAAAATTTTTCCGACACACGTGGCTCCTCAACCAGATCTCTGTTTGATCTCGGACAGACATGCCTCCATTGAAAGTGCCTACAATAATCCAGCAAATGGTTGGCATAACCCTCCTTCTACGCATGTCTATTGCGTTAGGCATATCGTCCATAATTTCTCGAGGGAGATCAAGGACAAAACATTGAGGAAAGCGGTTATGAATGCGGGATATGCATTGACACAACCCACATTCAAATATTACCGCAACAAGATCCGTTTGTCTAATCCAGAAGCCGGTAGGTGGATTGACAATATTCCGGTGGGAAAATGGACTAGGTCATACGACAATGGCCAAAGATGGGAGCATATGACAACGAATCTTATTGAATCAATGAATGGGGTATTCAAAGGTATACGAAACCTCCCAATCACTTCCTTGGTAAAATCTACGTATTTTAGGATGGCTGCGTTATTTGCCAAAAGAGGTGAAATGTGGAATGCGGTGTTGCAATCTGGACAACTATGGAGTGAAAGCTGCATGAAATACATTAAGGCTGAAAGTGCTAAAGCCAACACTCACATGGTTATACGGTTTGACCGACACATCCACAACTTCATTGTGAAAGAGACAATCGACCACAATGAAGGCCTGCCAAGACAAGAATATAGGGTCATTTTACCTTCTCAATGGTACGATTGTGGTAGGTTTCAAGCATTTCGTATGCCTTGCTCTCATGTCATTGCGCTTGTGCTCATATCCATCAAGACGCGCTGCAACTTCTGTCAAACATTTACAAATCTGAAACGTTGCTCAACGTTTACAACAACAACTTTCCTTTGGTAGCAAAACCAGATTATTGGCCTGCATACGACGGCGAAATAGTGTGGCACAATGACCAAATGCGAAGGAAAAAGAAGGGTAGTCCCAAAAGTAAGCGCATCACAACAGAAATGGACGATCTTGATAGGTTGGAAAGAAAGTGTGGTTTATGCCGTCAGGTCGGACACAATCGCAAAAACTGTCCGAATCGGGCGTCTGGCTCGACCACATAAATATTGTAATACATAAAATCTTTTCTTAATTGTGTTGTAAACATTTGGGTTTTCCGTTAACAGATTTTGCTACAATTAATAAAACGCGTGCAAGAATAATTAACGATAACCCATCTAGAAAATTACAATTGTTAACACAATTTCATCTGACCCATGCATCATCAACATTACATCGCTGTCTGTTTTGACTTCCTCCAACCACACATTAGGTCTTCCTGTCGCATGTGAGGTTGTTGTTCGTTTTCGCTGGATCCTTCGAATTTTTCCCCCCTCCGCAATGTCTCCATCTAGCCATCGCATCAACTCCCGCTTCAGACGCTCCATGGAGTGAATGTGCCAGAATTTCATTTTCATCACAGGTTTCGTGGCGGAGAAGATAATGTAACCATCTCTGCTAAAAATCATAGGCGACGTCATGACGCAAATAACAGAGTACAAAATAAAAATACAGTGCGAGAAAGTGTGATAAATTTCGGAGAAACAGACGAATTATTTATAAAACAGCATTTTGCCCTAGTTTTGCCCTAGGAGCCAAGTGACATGGCGCCTCCTCTCACTTTTAAGGAGCATGCGCCATCTCACTTGGCTAAAAGTCAAGGGAGGCGCCAAGTGAGATGGCGCCTAGGGCAAAATGGTAGGTGCATGCGCCATTTCAGATGGCTCCTCCTTTGGGGAGTCATCTGAAACATGGTTATTTGCGTAATTTTTTCCGAAACCCAGTTATTTGCGAAATATTATTTTAATACATGGTTATTAATAAAAAAAATTCTCCATTTCGAGTCTAAGGTTAAAAATACTTTTTATAGTAATACTTGTTCTAATACTAGCTCTCACATACTTGCTACTTTCTTTCTTCTATCTACTAGAACTTTTTACACTATCCAACTACAATCTAAACTATCACTACTACCTCTAATACCAACAAAATCTATCGCACACGCCTAGCGGGTGGGACTCATACACCTCACAGACAAAGCTGATAAGATAATGTTATCAACCAAACATGATGTTACAACACTTAATATTCAACCATATGAGATACAAAGCTTACAGGTTATAACCCTCCACCTCTTGACAAAAAAATTACCAACATTTTACTCACTAAATTAGAACACTCATCGCCACAATTCTCATGATTTCCCACACTTCGAAATATTTTACTCATAATTTGCACACTTAGCAACAATAACAATGTAGTCTAAACAATCAATATATATATATATATATATATATATATATATATATATATATATATATATATATATATATATATATATATATATATATATATATATATATATATATATATTGTGCTGGAAATATTAATTGGAATAAGGTACAATATTACTGTATTAATTAGGTCTTTGAATCCAAAAGCATAATGGTACTGAGATTCATTGGATGCATGTATTCACTGGATCCTACCATGAACCTGTCTACAATAAGTCTGTTTGCTCTGTCACTTGGATGGAATGGATCCCAAAATACATTTGCATCTCTGTTTGGACATAGGTTTGATGCTGGAGTACATAGTCCAATCCCATTGTAGGGTCCTTGACCACAACATGCAACTTTTGATGTAGCAAATCCTGCACAATAAAGAAGGTAATTAAATACTTCAAATTTTATATATTTCTGTTAATGCTAGTATATCAAGTATCATTAAGAAAAATTTGTGGCTAAAACTAAATTATTTTAAGGATTTTCCTTTAAAACTGTCTAGTGGCAAAATTCGCGCATACTTTTAGGGCAGATAAGTTAAATATTGAATATTCAAATACAAATTTGCGTTCAATATATCTAATATCTCTGCAATATTTTACGATCTATCATTTGAGCTTGCAAACATTTGTGAGGATATCATTAATATGTCTAATTATATTAATGCAGATAGTGCATCAGTAATGATTTGATCGAGATCAGACAATTTAAATTTCAAACTCAAAATTTGACTGATCTAATCTCGGTTTGGTTGTCAGCAATGCATTAATTACATGGAAACAATGATGATAGTGAATCTGAATTTGATAGTGTACAAGTATGTAAGATATTTTCTGGCTGGGGAATGATGTGACTGTGGTAGCTAGTTCATAGAATTGAAAGACAACTGGTTGGAGTGGAGGGGTTAAATTAAATCTATGGTGTAAATAATAGCTCATCTAATGTGAGAGAACAATAGTAGTTGGCCATCTCAATAATGTTCCAAAGTCTTTAATATTTGCTCAAAACCAATACCAAACTCATAGTATATATTCATAGTAAGCTAGGAGTAATTTATAGCACATGTCTCCACTATTTCTCTTATAATGTAAAAAGTTTAAAAAGGATCCCCACACACAAGTTGGCCAAATTACATACCTATAAATATTGCAACCAACACATATATATTTTTCCCTTTCTTCAGTCTTATGAATAATTCATTAAAAATAATTAAGAAAAATAAAATGTGGTCCCTATATGCATGTGGCTAAAATTAAATATGTTCACATGAATATTTTACATAATCAAAATATAATTAAAAAAAACTGTAGAAAAATTTAATCTAATGTTCGGACACAACTATCAACTGAGCTGATTTAACGTGGCCAATATTTAATCTGACGTCTATACACAACTATCAATTGAAGTGACTTAACGTGACATATGTGTAAAATGATACAAATAAAAATTGCGAGATATTTAATATACCGTATGCTTGAGGATTGCCAACGAAATCCATATTCATTGCGAAGGCATTTGCAGAAATAAAGACATCAGCACCAATTTCAGAGTTGAGCTGAGCTAACAACCGAGCAAGTTGAGGATTGAACAGATTAGCAGCTTCCTGAAGTTCTCCATAACATTCACCATTTCTGCTATGCTGAGCTAGTTCTGCTGGTGCACAGCCTATAGGACCAGTACCAGTTACTAACACTCTTCTTGCTCCTAAATTATACAGGCTCTGCATACAATAATTGGTTGAAAATGGACAATTGTGTAAGAGATTGACCCCATAATGCATTAAATTTGCATTTATATGTCTAGATATGTTCACCGACATGCATGGTTGTTGATGCATATAACAGGGAAAATAGTCAATGGCTGGCTATAGCAACCCATCATGTTTGTCACAATAACTCACATGCATAAATGAATTTAATATGCACAGAAAACTTTGAAAAATAAATTATTTTTTAAAGTAGTACAAATGAATATTTGTGATTGGTGGACTCTAAACAAATCTTTTTCCGATATAAATCGAGTATCTACTGCGCGCAACTGCATAGACTAATCTCTTGAGCATTGTAGAATCATAATAGATAACAAACTCTTCTTAAGAGATTTGAATTCAACGCAATATATGTTATTCATTGGTTGCCGGTGTGTAAGTACATTTTCCATTTTTTCATTGGTTTTGATATTATATAAGTGTGTTCAAATTAACATATGTATAGTTAAAAAAAATAATGCTAAAATTTGTGCACTAAAATTTCCCTGCAATATTGTGTATAGATACTTCTCTGCAAAAACATTATTGTGTATAAAATTTGTATATACTTTGCTTACATAGTTACATACCCTTTTATGATTCTCAATCTCATGCAGTTAATGGGCATGTCTACATATTTTTGTAGGACATAGTTTTCCCCTACCTATAAGTTGAGTACTTTTTATTCAAGACTCATAAATGTTATATGTACATGTCAATTTTTGCACTATCATTTTACACTAAAGTTAAAAGGGTAAACAATTGATTTTCACTTAAGAAGGTAAATGTATACTATTTTCATATATTGTTTATGCTATTACACAAATATGTTTTCTTCTTATTTTATGAATAAATATAAAGTAATATTTATAAAGCTTGTAATAAAAAGTTGATATTTATAAAATTGTTAATCAAAATATTTTAACAATAAAAAATAGAGAATAATGTTTTTAAAATAGTTAAATTTGAGTGACTATAATCTAGAGTCTAGTTCGAATCGGGTTAAATTATATTAGATTCAACTATTTTAATATTTAATATGATATTATTTGTAAATTCAAGTTCAACTGAAAGTTGATATAGTTAAGTTTAACACTATAAAGGTTTGAATTAGTTATATATATATATATATATATATATATCATTCTAATAGGTCTTTAAATAGACTTTGAAAAGGACAAGACTTAGCTCAAAACATAATTGTACGACAACCTACATGTTTAAGTCTTGAATATTCTAACCTACAAAATCTAACTCTTGATTAGTCTATTCTCACTACTAATTATATAGTAAAAATATATTAAACAAAAGTTATTAATTAATGACAAAATAAAAGAAACATTAATACTAACAATAACAGCAACCAGAGAGAGAGAGAGAGAGGGGGTGTATAACATTACCACAAGAATTTTACGATACTCAGAAATGAGGTATACAACATAATCCGGTAGTCGAAATTGTCGTGATCTTGCAGAAAAAGGAACAACAAAATAATTGTTCACAAAATCATTTCCACCTAAAGTCATCAAAAACAATGCTTCATTCACCAATCTCACTGTTCCCTCTTCTCCAATCAATGCACTCACTCTTTGTTGATACTGCTCAAAATACTGCAATTGTCTTGTAATTCTGATTATGTTAAACTGCAAAAATAGTATACCACATGATCTCATTTATATATAATTTTTTTTCTTCTATATAACCACTAAAAACTCACACACAACCGTGATAGTCAGTGTGTTAGAACTCTGGTGTTGGCGTCCAACTAACAATATCGTCATTTTTGCCAGTTGAGTAGGAATTTATATTATATAGTCTAAGCTGTATAGAAACTTACAAATTGAACTCCAGTATCATTGAGAATTCCAATTCCAGCAGAAGCAAAGTTAGCACCATTTAGTAGTGCCTCTCCATTGAGTTCAGGACTCAGATATGGTAATGTGGGTTCTGAGCCAATTTTCTCACCTACATACATTATAACTAATTAACTATATGCAATATATGTATATAAATATAGATCAATAAATCAAGTTTAAAATATCTATGTAATAAAAGATGAAGTATTATATATACTGATAAGGTCAGGCATGTTAAGGCCATTAGAGAAACGTCCGGTGGCACGGTGAGTCGGATAATCGATGCCATATGGATAAGAGTCGGCGCGAGCAGTGGTGGCTAAGTAGTTGTTGTTGCCATTGTCAACAAGTGAATCACCGAAAACAAAAAATGCTCTTGCTTCAACATGTGGAACAATAATGTTAAATGTTAGAAACATGCAAGAGAGAAAAACTAGTAATGTTTGGTTATTTAATTGATCCATGGATTGGATAGTTTTATTTGAGTTAGTGTGTTTGGGGTATGTGAATGTGTATGGGAGTGACTTTATATAGAGGTCATTTGTTGTGATATTTGATGTGTAGAATTAAATCATTTCTGCTACCACCCAACAAATAAACTGATATAGGTCTATCAATGTTATATTGAATTTAATTCTATTCACTACTTTTGGAGAGTGTGTGTTAAATGCACCATGATTTTAAGGCTAAAGATAGATCTGTTTTATTTTTTTTATCTTTTTACTTAATTTTATTGTTTTATTACTATACTGATTAGATTTTGTTTTTAAATCAAGATATCATTTACTGATCATGATATGCACCGAAGAGAATTTTTTTTTACAATAATCAAGTATTAAAATAATATTTCACAAATAACTGCGTTTCGGAAAAAATTACGCAAATAACTATGTTTCGGATGACTCCCCAAAGGAGGAGCCATCTCACTTGGCGCCTCCACCCCTAGATTTGCCCTAGGCGCCATCTCACTTGGCGCCTCCCTTCACTTTTAGCCAAGTGAGATGGCGCATGCACCTTAAAAGTGAGAGGAGGCGCCATCTCACTTGGCTCCTATGGCAAAACTAGGGAAAAATATTGTTTTATAAATAATTCGTCCGTTTCTTCGAAATTTCGCACACTTTCTCGCACTGTATTTTTATTTTTTACTCTGTTATTTGCGTCATGACGTCGCCCATGATTTTTAGCAGAGATGGTTACGTTATCTTCTCCGCCACGAAACATGCGATGAAAATGAAATTCTGGCACATTCACTCCATGGAGCGTCTGAAGCGGGAGTTGATGCGATGGCTAGATAGAGACATTGCGGAGGGGGAAAAATTCGAAGGATCAAGCGAAAACGAACAACAACCTCACATGCGACAGGAAGACCTAATGTATGGTTGGAGGAAGTCAAAACAGACAGCGATGTAATGTTGATGATGCATGGGTCAGATGAAATTGTGTTAACAGTTGTAATTTCGTAGACGGAATATCGTTAATTTTTCTTGTACGCGCAATATTTATTGTAGCAAAATCTGTTAACGGAAAACCCTAATGTTTACAACATAATTAAGGAAAGATTTTATGTATTACAATTTTTATGTGGTCGAGGCAGACGCCCGATTCGGACAATTTTTGCGATTGTGTCCGACCTGACGGCATAAACCACACTTTCTTTCCAACTTGTCAAGATCGTCCATTTTTGTTGTGATGCGCTTACTTTTGGGACGACCCTTCTTGTTCCTTCGCATTTGGTCATTGTGCCACACTATTTCGCCGTCGTATGCAGGCCAATAATCTGGTTTTGCTACCAAAGGAAAGTTGTTGTTGTAAACGTTGAGCAACGTTTCAGATCTGTAAATATTTGACAGAAGTTGCAGCGCGTCTTGATGGGTATGAGCACAAGCGACAATGACATGAGAGCAAGGCATACGAAATGCTTGAAACCTACCACAATCGCACCAACGAGAAGGTAGCATGACCCTATATTCTTGTCTTGGCAGGCCTTCGTTGTGGTCGATTGTCTCTTTCACAATGAAGTTGTGGTTGTGTCGGTCAAACTGTATAACCATATGAGTGTTGGCTTTGGCACTTTCTGCCTTAATGTATTTCATGCAGTTTTCACTCCATAGTTGTCAAGATTGCAACACTGCATTCCATATTTCACCTCTTTTGGCAAATAACGCAGTCATCCTAAAATACGTAGATTTTACCAAAGCAGTGATCAGGAGGTTTCGTATGCCTTTGAATACCCCATTCATTGATTCAATAAGATTCGTTGTCATGTGCCCCCATCTTTGGCCATTGTCGTATGACCTAGTCCATTTTTCCACCGGAATATTTTTGATCCACCTACCGGCTTCCGGATTTGACAAACGGATCTCGTTGCAGTAATATTTGAATGTGGGTTGTGTCAATGCATATCCCGCATTTATAACCGCTTTCCTTAATGTTTTGTCCTTGATCTCCCTCGTGAAATTCTGGACGATATGCATAACGCAATAGACATGCGTAGAAGGAGGGTCATGCTAACCGTTTGCAGGATTATTGTATGCACTTTCAATGGAGGCATGTCTGTCCGAGATCAAACAGAGATCTGGTTGAGGAGCCACGTGTGTCCGCAGATTTTTCAGAAAAAAGCTCCAAGAACCACCGGTCTCCCCCTCGACAAGGGCAAAGGCAATGGGGAAAATGTTGTTGTTGCCATCTTATGCAACTGCCATCAGTAGCGTGCCTTTGTACTTCCCATACAACCAAGTCCCATCAATTTGTATAATTGGTTTGCATGATGCAAACCATGTGATGCAAGGTTGAAATGCCCAAAACACTCGACTGAATATTCTGTTGCCGTTTAATAGACTACCATCTTAGGTGTATGCTGGCACTGTTTCCAGAACGTAAACAGTACCCGGAGAATACGTCTTGAGTGCATTCAGGTAGCGAGGAAGTTCTTCGTATGACTCATCCCAGTTTCCGTACACCTTTTCAATCGCCTTAGTCTTTGCTAACTACGCCTTACGATAAGACGAAGTGTAGTTAAAAACCGTGGTGATGTGGGATATGATTGTTTTCACCTTCAAAGATGGGTTGTTGCTGACCAGGGGTAGGATTTCTTGACAGATGAGATCGTAGTTAAGTTTTTGGTGGTCCTGTGATTGGGTAGAACTTACACAAGTGTGGGTAGTCATGGAACCTATGACCCAGCAGTCACCTCTTAATCTGTATGATGCAGTCAGCTTGAACATACAGTCAGGGTGGACACACTTGATCTTGTACCTTTCGGGGTTGACACGGTCCACCTTAAAATCAACCGAGTTGAGCATGTGGAATTTTTGTATGGCTCTGATGCATTCCTCTCTGTTACGAAACTTGTCATTCTCTTTTAAATTTTCATCCGACTGCATATACGGATTGAAAAATAAGTCAGTAGAAGGTTCATCTCCGCCCATGTTGAAGTTTGTCATGTGCGGAGGTGGTGTGTAGATCTCGTTTGCAGGAATACTAGGTATGCCATCATCGTCAGAATCATCATTCATCATTTCATCAAAATCTAACTCGTCATCTTCTTCTTCATCAACTACATCTACCTCAACTTGTTCATTCTCCAAAGGATCAACCACTTGTGTCACCTGAGGCTCTCGCAGCATAATGTACAACTCAATAGAGTCGTAACCAGAATACACATGGCTGGAAAACATATTCTGGAGATCCTCGTCATCTTGAAATTCAACCTTATAAAAAATTACTTGGTTGTTTCCAAAAAAACTGGATTCTGATAAAATATCTGGGTCACCGGGCCTCGTCCAAGTTTGGCCTCCAATCGTTTTTTGAAGTACGAGAAATTGGCTTTCCCGTTTAAGAGAAATCAGATGATGTCTGTGTCTCTAAACAAAAACCCAACGGTGGGACAAATGTATGTCTCACCGTTGAAATGTGCTTTGACGACATATTATGGTGCAGAGGCCATTGCGTAGGGTTGTTTGAAGGTTTGAAGGTTGGAATGTTTGAAGTTTATGAGTTATTCGAAGGTTGGAATGTTTGAAGTTTATTGATTGTATGAAGGTTTGAAGGTTGTAAGGTTTGAAGGTTGGAATGTTTGAAGTTTATTGATTGTATGAAGGTTTGAAGCTTGTAAGGTTTGAAGGTTGGAATGTTTGAAGTTTATGAGTTATTCGAAGGTTTGTATGTTTGATTGTTTGAAGGTTTGAAGGTTTGATTATAAGAACGTTTGAAGGTTGGAAGATTTGACAAATTAAGTGAATCAATGTTATGATAAACGTAAGACTAAAAATATCATACTGAATTTCAATTAAGTAAGGATGTAACCCCCAAGGCTTCCAATAGTGTTACATGCATGGCATCCCAAAGGCTGTCACGTAGCCTGAGCCTAGCCTGCAACCAATGACACCTCTTATTCGCCAATTGGGATGGCGACACCTATCATTTTTGTACTCTTTCGCAAAGTCCATTGGCGCCTCCCTTACTGTCCAATCGTGATACATGCATGCAGATATGTAACCCCCTAGGCTGCCACCTAGCCTGCGTCAACTCTGCACCTACACTGTATCTTGTAAGTCTCCTCCCATTACCTCTAATAGGGTTACATGCATTCAGGCATGGCATCCCAAAGGCTGTCACGTAGCCTGAGCCTAGCCTGCAACCAATGACACCTCTTATTCGCCAATTGGGATGGCGACACCTATCATTTTTGTACTCTTTCGCCAAGTCCATTGGCGCCTCCCTTACTGTCCAATCGTGATACATGCATGCAGATATGTAACCCCCTAGGTTGCCACCTAGCCTGCACCTACTCTGCACCTACACTGTATCTTGTAAGTCTCCTCCCATCACCTCCAATAGGGTTACATGCATTCAGGCATGGCATCCCAAAGGCTGTCACGTAGCCTGAGCCTAACCTGCAACCAATGACACCTCTTATTCGCCAATTGGGATGGCGACACCTATCATTTTTGTACTCTTTCGCCAAGTCCATTGGCGCCTCCCTTACTGTCCAATCGTGATACATGCATGCAGATATGTAACCCCATAGGCTGCCACCTAGCCTGCGCCTACTCTACACGTACACTATATCTTGTATGTCTCCTCCCATCACCTCCAATAGGGTTACATGCATTCAGGCATGGCATCCCAAAGGTTGTCACGTAGCCTGAGCCTAGCCTGCAACCAATGACACCTCTAATTCGCCAATTGGGATGGCGAAACCTTTCATTTTTGTACTCTTTCTCCAAGTCCATTAGCGCCTCCCTTACTGTCCAATCGTGTTACATCCTTAGGCTGCCACCTAGCCTGCAAGAGTGGCACCTTTCATTTTTGTACATGCATGCAGATATGTAACCCCCTAGGCTGTCACCTAGCCTGCAAGAGTGACACTTCTCATGCATGCATGCACCAACTACCACCTCACTCACTCTATGAATTTTTTTTGCCTATAAATACAGACCATATCATACATCTCTCACACCCACACAAGTCTCACTCTCTGCTACGAAATCTTTCATAATCTCTTACACTTTCTAAGTCTTTCATAATCTCTTACACTTTATAAGTCTTTCAGAATCTCAAGCATTTTAAACAATGGCTCTTCTAACAATGGGCGATTCTCACAGAGGCACAAGGGAAAACATTTCCGCATTTGTAAGTTTCTATTTTGGTTATACATTCGTCATACTTCAGATAATGCTTTGTTCATCTTACTTAATCTTACACCTTTTACATTATGAACTTAGGATACCAAAAGATTCATAATCCGTTCTCACAACTACCTGGCTCCCGACCCATTTATCGTACCATATCTGGAATACGCAGGTTTTGGACATGTTATAAAGATCTCCAACTGCACAATTGATTCGAAGTTCATTCTTGCAATGTTGGAAAAGTGGAGACCAGAGACCCATACATTTCACCTACCAATAGGTGAATGTACCGTCACGCTAGAGGATGTGTACACGTTACTAGGTCTCCCTGTCGACGGTAAGGCCGTGAACGGGTCGGTTCAACAACCCAACTCTCAGTGTGAAGAGCTGTTGGGCAGGGATATGGTAGAAGGTGGTGGTGCGAGAGGTCAGGGAATACTACTCACTGAGCTTAAAAGTCATTATGCAAGTTTGGAATTAAACGAAAATTCCTCCGAGCAAGACAGGGTAGTAAAAGCCAGAACTTATCTTATGATACTATTTGGTACCTTTTTATTTCCCGAAAGTACGGGAAATAGTGTAAATTTTATATATTTACATTTACTTAGAGATTTTGAAAAAACAAGAAAGTATAGTCGGGGTTCTGCAGTTTTAGCCCACCTATACAGTTCCTTGTGCAAAAATGCAGTCAAGGAAAAATGTACATTTTATGGGTGCGCTTTTTTACTACATGCTTGGGGTTGGTGGAGGATGGAGTCCTTAAACCCCGTCAACAACAACACTTTCGTTTTCCCGTACGCAACAAAGTAAGTCATCAAGTTATATCATTTATTACTATTAATCTCTTCACCAAATATATGCTAAAAATAAAATGTTTTTCATTTCCTTTAGGTATTTCGTGAGGGGTATGGATTACGGCAAGAATCCAAGATTCAATGTCACACTATACCGCAATCTGTTGGATCACTTAGACTCGGATGATGTACGTCGTACCTTTAAACTTTTCTTCATTTAAATTATTTATATATTACGTTTTCGTTAACCTGATTTAAATTTTATCGCAGTTCGTCTGGAGACCATATTTGGGTTTGGGCCATGATCCAAACCCGGAGGATGCAGCAATTTGGACCGCGAAGACTGCAATCATTCGGTTCAACGTTGTGGAGATGCACCACAGCGACCGTGTGAAGATGCAGTTCGGAATGCATCAAGAGATACAAAGTGATCCAACTTGTTTGTCCCCATGGCATCTCAAAAGGGTCGACGCCCAGTGGGGTCTTACCAACTGGAAAGACTTCGCTCCGGAATGGTGTAAGATGTGGCAGAGGCGTCACCGATATGTCTTGCAATTCCCAGTGTTCCTTAATCATGGTAATATGCGACACACGGATCAATATTTATCTTGGTACAGGTTGGTTAGTAACCCTGAAATGCACGTGTCTCATCCAAGGTACTTGGTTTACCCACGCACACAATGGGCACAACCCTCGTTTCCCCAACAACAAACCCAAAACCCATCAACCTCCCACCAACCCCCCAGAAGAAACAGAACCACAAACACCCAACAACAGTCCCCACCACAACACAATTACACTCAAATGCCCCACAACCAACCACAATCACCACCTCACTACCAATACCCCTATATGCCTCACACCCAACCACAATACCAATCACAATACCAACACACCCGCATACCCCACACACAATTTCAGTCTTCCGTATATCCCAATATGGGCCCCTCAACATCCAGCCTTAGCCCTGATCTGGGAATATCGAAAGATTACGAACAAACCGACTGTTTCCAGTGATTTCTGGTAAACAACCGCTAGTCTTCCAAACTATCGAATAATCTTTATTAACGCTACTCAATCTCTTTGGTAACTCACAGGATCGACTAGATTGATCCTAGGACTCCTTGGATATCAAGGTTACTCTCACAATCGAACAATTATTCATGGGTGCTATTGTATAAATGTTTGGCTTGTTTCGATCCCTCTCTTTAAGAGTTTAAGAATGTGGTCAAAATGTATGTGAAAACTAAGTTATACGAATGATTGCTAATTGTAATGCTGATTGAAAAGACATATAAAACTGTATGGAAAATGAAGTAACTGGTTTCGATCTATAAAACATTTAACACAAAAAGTTTCTGGAATGTAGACGTTTAAAATATGAAGAAAGCGTTTCATGCAAGAAATCTAGAAAAAAGTCTAAGTGAAAGTACATGTTTGAAGAGTAATACTTGAAAGTAAAGATATTGAAAGCGTAAAAGTTCTCTGAAACATAAAGTGCTTCGAAATGTAAAGAAAGCAGTAAAATGTACGACTTTGAAGGAAGGACTTTGGAATGAAAAAACAGTAGATAAAGAAACTTGTAAATGTTGTTCGACAGAAAGAAAAAGAAGGAAAGTGCTGGAAATAGTAAAGAAAAAGGCTTTCATTAAATTAGAAATACATGGTGCTATCATACATACATCTCTCTTGCATTCGTTTCCCTTGCCATGTGGTAGTTTGAATGTTATTGAGTATTTTGTATAACAGATATGACACACCGAAATCCTAACACTAAGACTTCTATTTATACTAATTCGACCCTAACGGTCTCGCTACAAGATCATGCCACGTTTCGAACATGCAAGGCAATGCTCCTTTCATCTTTCCACGTGTCCTCAAATGCTCCAACGCATAACTTTCAAACTTTGAAAGTCCCGCTTTCATTTAAATTTCAAATGCTTTGGTGTTTCTCTGCTTCGAACGCTCTTCTCAGACTTAGCTTCGCTGCTGTTTCGAGACCCCTTTGGATACGCTTCCAAGATCACCGTTCGAAGTTTCAAGCTTTGACACACTCATTCGAAACACTGCTTCTGCAATTTCGAAGCGTGGTGTTTTACTTCCATTTCGATCAGAACTTCTAGCTCTTTTGTATTCTAAATAACATTATCAAAATCTTCAGCCAACAAATTGCCCCTTTAAAATATGTATTTCGATCTCTCTGAGAAATGCCTATTTTAAACATTTATACAAGATTTTGATAGGATCTTCGAATCATCATAGCATTTAATGCGTTTGACCCTAGTCACATCAATCATAGCACCCTTTGGGTACCTTAACCGCCCAAAGTCATTTCACAGCATGGTGCAGTTATAAGTAATGATTGTTTTTTAAAATCACGCCTATTACCTATATCAACTTCTCGCCACCTCTTCATCACACCAATCCATGATCTCCACGTATCATACCTTCACTCGGTGGATGTTTCATCTTCTTATTATAAAACGTCAATTTAACCTTCCTTTTTTCTTCTTTACACTCTAAACCTTTCAAACTCTGGAATTTTACTCTTCTTCTCTCATAAACACTCTAAGCTCTCAAACAACAAAAATGTCTTCTTCCACATCATCTCAACTCAAGAAAGTCTCCAAGAAGAAGGGAAAAACTACAGGAGCAACTATGGAGAGTAAAATCGTCACCATTCAAGGCCAATCTGCTCTTGCTCCTCAAATGATCTCCAAAGAAAAGGAAATGCTGTACGCATCACAGGTACTCATCCCTACCCATGTTGCTGGTAAGAGGTTAGCCCTAAATGGCCCTCTTACAGTTTTTGAAATACTAAAGGACACCAGGACCATTTTTCCCGTGTGTTACAACTTCAAACCTTTATTCAACAAAATGGATGCCCCTAGGGCAGTAGAATTTCTTAATCCGAAAACCACAGAAACCTCAACTGTTCATCCCAAGGACCCATTTATCTTGGATTATGTAAAAAGTAATTTTAAACCATTCCGATCTTGCCCTACTGCTGATGTTGCTTACCAAAACTGGTTTACGAAAGTAGAAGCCAAAAAATCCCAGCAATGGGAAGAACTAGGCATTTATAACCTTATTAAGCTGTCGAAACCTGGATTCACCTATAGTCATCCTCTGCTATTTGCGTCCCTCTACTTCTGGGATAGTACCTACAACACTTTCCATCTTCCAGGTGGAATGATTACCCCAACCTTCTTCGATATAGCAGCCATCACTGGGCTGTCGCCAGTGGGGGAAACTTATGTTCCTGACAATGAAGAGCACTCGAGCATAATTGACTTCGAAGTCAAGTTAGCCAGCTTCTCCAAATTTATCGGCCATTATCATGCTGAAGGGGATAATGTGTCTGACACAGAGCATATTGCTTTCTTAACCCTGTGGCTGTCTAGGTACGTTTTCTGCAGTAGATCCCTGCAGGTAGCTAGTAGGTTCATTCCTTTAGCTAGGGATTTACATGAAAATCGCAAAGTGTGTCTAAGCGAATTACTCTTAGTTGACCTCTATGAGAGCCTGAGGTCGGCGGTTTCGAGCCTCAAATCCCACAATTCAAAAAACATTCTTTTAGCTGGCCCATTTTGGTTGCTTCAATTATGGCTCAATGCCATGTTCGAACCTTCTTTGTCAACCGCCAACACCATAGACGAACAAGATGCAGAAATAAGTGATAGGATAGTCGAAGGCACTAGGCTTCGAAGACTAACCCCTAACGATGACAAGGATGACTTCAAGGTTCAATTTTCAAAGTACATCTTGACACTCTCAAAAAGACATAAATTCGAAGAGAGCATGGCGCCCTTTGCTTTGAGGGCTCATGGACCTTCTTGGTTCACCATGGCTCTCTCAGAAGCCATCAAGAGTAAGGAAATCCAAGATGTGTGGAGAGCTTTCTTGCTTCCTAGACTTATCTCTTCAAGGATAACTCCAGCTAAGAACCAAATTCTTCTCTTTGCCTACCAACCAAACTTCGTTTCAAGGCAGTTTGGCCTATGCCAACTGATTCCTGAACCTTTGTTCCAGACTGAGGGCGCCATCACATCTGGTCGAACTTTCAAGGCAAGGGAAGCTAAGATCCAACAAGAACAATACCAGGGCTTTGCCCAATTTGAACTGATAGCCTTCGAACCTACTCATCTCGCGGCCAAAGGATTTCTGGAGTGGTGGATTAAGTTTTATCAAACTTGTATGTTCGATACACTTACTATTCGACAGAAACTAATTGATGCCTTCGATGTGCAGGTACCAGCAAAGAAAGGTATGTTTACTCATGCCAAAGAAATAAAAGCTTTTCAAAATTACTTCGAAACTACTTACGATCCCACACGCTTGGACTCCACTGTGCATCAAGCGGCTGAGACCTTGAAGGAAAAATTTAAACAAAAAGTTTCCAAGCTAAAACTTCCTTCAGGGCTGTCACCTGAGGATAGGTATAGGTTGGCATTCGAAATGCATCCACCTAAATTTCCCAGATTACCTACCTCAGAATTGGCTCTGGCTTGGTTTCCCCCATATCCATGGTGGTTTACTTGCAAAGAGATGTTCAAATATCTTCAAAGGAAACCAAAGCCATCTGAGACTGTGACATGGGCTCGACACTGGCTTCATGATTTCCCAGGACATCTTCGATATGACCTTTCTGCCATGTCAATTAAATCTGATCAAGGCACAGGTGCGAATGCTTGGGAAAAACTCCCAAATATCTTTTATTTTCCAAATCTTTAACCTTTGCTTTAAATGTTTTGATTTTCAGCTATCAGGATAAAGACCACTGCCTCGAAATCGAAGGAAGGGAGTGCCTCTCAAGCCTCCATCGAAACTACCGAAAAGACTAATCCACCCGAAACGACTACTGCTGCTGCAACTACACCAACAACAACAACGCCAACAACAACAAGTGCCCCAATTCCAACGGTAATCACTTAGTTTTTTCAGGCTTTGAATTCACTCAATCCTTTTATCTCTAACTTCGTTAAACTTCGTTCAGACCAACAAGCTTCCCCCCACTACTCCCAAGAAACGGAAACCAAACACCACTGGGGAAGAACTGACTGCTGGAGGGAACTCAAACATTGCTTCGAAGAAGAAGCTGAAGAAAGCTACACCCAAAAGTACTGCTCCTACTAGTGTCTCTGGACTCGACTCCAGGGATGCTGCTCCCTCACCACAATCCAAAAATCCACCTTCGACCTCCAACCCACAGTTGGAACGCATAGCTAGTAACCTCTCTTCTGAGGGGCCACAGGTAAATCGAACTTCTTCTAAAAATGTTTAACTTCTTATTACCTTGGTGAGTGTCATTCTTTAACACTTTGCTGCCCCTTGCAGAACATCCTGAATCCCACTTCTACTATTTCGATCTCTCCGTCCAGGGCTGCTGTTCCGCTTAACTCCTCTCCTCAAGGAGATTCCAGCAATTTGGTTCAAAACAAAGGTTCTTCCAACGTGGCGGTTTTGGCTGGAACTTCTGAGCAGCCAGATGACCAAGGTACCTCTATTCCTCTGAAAGAGGTGAGCGAAACCATACCTCAAACGTCTGCAGAGGATTCACAAAGGGTTCTTCAAAAGTCCCCCCTTGAAACTCTTCAAGAGGATCCAAAGGATGCTCAGACTGAAGAGGAAAAAGCTGATTCTGGGCAAGGATTCGAAGAATCTGCAGACGAAGAATCTGAGGAGGAGAACGCCAATGATGGGGAAAATGACAATGATGGTTCGACTGCCGGGACGGAGTCTAATGCCCATAGCGGTGAAAAGGATGGTATCGAAGTGGTAGATTTGGTCGAGGATGAAGAAGATCAAGAGTACGAAACAAATGAAGGGGATGGTGATACGATCAACGAAAACCCAAAGGTTGAAACAAACGAGGTTCCCCTACGCGTGGAATTCCCCCAATCCTCTCCGTCTCGAATGACTGACGAGGAACTGGCACTTCTGAGGCGAAATGACCCTATTGGGTACATGAAGGCAAAGTTGGCCCAGAGGGACGTTCCACTCGCTAGGGCTGGCACAAGTTCAACCAGCTATCCTCTTCCCACAGATGAAAGAGTTGTTCTTCTCAACAAAATTAGGAGAACTATTCTCAATGTGGATATCTTCGAAGTGCTTAAACAAGATAGTACTGCTTGCTATACTATGAAGGAGCTGCTTACAAAGGTTAATCTCTCCAGCTGCTCTTTGCCAGTTAGTACTCTCTTGTTTGATCTTCAAAATTTGCTGGACAACGTAACTGGATATCTTCTCCAAGACGAATCTGCTGCCAAGAAGGTTCACGAGAAACGTATTGCTATGGATGCTGCCTATGAACAAGCTTCGAAGCTTTCTCAAGAAGCTGAAGATCAGGCTATGCATCTGAAGCAGGCAAAAACTGACTATGAGGCTCGAGCTGAGTCCATTCTTGTTTGGGAAAGGCAGATTCTGGAACTTCAACAGAAAGTTAAGGAGGCTAAGGAACAACAACTAGCCTTCGAAACTAATCCTGCAGGTAACCAATTCGAAGAGCTTCTCAACCGGGGGCTTGCAGAAATGGAGACTGCAGAACAACTTAAAGGAGAAGTGGCAACCTTGGAAGGTGCCAGGCGGTTTGCTCAGCAAAGACTTGAAACATTTCGAAGTACTTTTACTCGATTGAAAAATAATGTTTATTTCTAGATTTTTGTCTATCTGACCATAACTTTGGTTCTTTCAATGTAATATTCGAACAACGCCATTTTGGCATTCTTATCTTGCCATCTTGGCTTTTTTATAATACTTTGTTTACGTTGTTATTATTCGAATTTCCCGCAGGCTTGGTTTATATTTCTTTAAATATTTCCCATTAACCTTTAGGACACGTCTATCATCCAAGAGTTCTTCGACTTCGTAGGCGTTGTTAGAGAAAACTTTTAGTACTCGAAAAGGTCCTTCCCAATGAGGTGACCATTTACCTAATGCTTTGTTCTTCTTATCCATAGGCAATATGACTCTCCAAACCAAGTCATTAGTAACGAATACTTTTTTCTTCACCCTCTTATTGTATGTTCTGGCCACTCTTTCTTTTTGCCTCATCAAAATTTCCAACGCATGTAATCTAATTTCGTCCAATTCAACTAATTCATTCATCATCATTTCCCAATATAACGCGGCTGGAATTTCGTTTTGTCTCTGTATTCGAACTGATTGCAGATGAATTTCTACTGGTAACACTGCATCATGGCCGAATGTAAGTTGGAAAGGAGTAGTGTTAGTGGCTTCTTTTGGAGATGTTCTACAAGCCCATAACACTTGGTCCAGAGTTTTGTGCCAATTTCTTGGCTTCTTGCCAATATGCTTCTTGATTAATCCTATTATTACTTTGTTTGCCGCTTCGACTTGTCCGTTTGCTTGAGCATAATATGGTGTTGATGTTAGCAATCTAAACCCCATTTCTTGGGCAAATCCTTGCATCTTTCTACCAGTAAATACAGAACCTTGGTCTGTAGTTATGCTTTCTGGTAATCCAAACCTATAGATAATGTGCTTTTGTATGAATTCGATAATTGCCTCTTGATCAGCAACTACCAAAGGTATAGCTTCGATCCATTTGGTAAAATAATCTACTCCTACCAAGATATATTTCTGACCTTTGGACGAAGCAGGATTTATTTCACCTATCAGATCTAATGCCCATCCTCTGAATGGCCATGGTTTGATGATCGAATGCAGCTCACTTGCAGGGGCGTGTTGAATTCCTGCGTGTTTCTGACATTCCTCACATCCTTTCGCAAAGTCTATGCAATCTTTGAGCATGCTAGGCCAGTACAAACCATATCGAAATAGCAACCACTTCATTTTATGGCCTGCTTGGTGTGCCCCACATGCCCCATTATGGACTTCAGACAATGCTAAATATGCCTCACTTTCTCCTAGGCATTTCAATAAAACACCTTCTTGGGTCTTTTTGAACAACTCGTTCCCCATGAGGAGATATGACAATGCTCTATATTTTGTTTTTCTATCTACTTTTAGAGTTGGGTCTGCTAAATAACTCTTTAATGGACTTCGCCAATCTGTATCTGACAAAGTATTTATGGCTAGAATTTCGAACCCCTGTTTCTCGGCATATCCCAATCTCATATTTTCCAGATCCGATGGTGTGAATCTAGTAGCCATAACTCTTCCCCTTATTTCGACCAAATCCTTAAAATTCTTGGTGGATACTCTATAACCTGAAGCCAACTGCGCTAAGTCATTTGCTTCTTGGTTTTCTAATCTTGGTATGTGTTGAATATCTATGTATTCAAACTTTCTCAATAGCCTATTGACTATGACGAAGTATACCATTAGATTTTCCTTTATGCACTTATATTCTTTTGTGATCTGTTTGACCACCAACTCAGAATCTCCTTTAATTTCGACTCTGGTTGCCCCCAATTCCAACAAAGCTTCAAGTCCAACAATGAGCGCTTCATACTCAGCTTCGTTGTTCGAACAACGAGGACCATCCAATTTATACTTGAATTTTGTTGGAATTCCTTCAGGAGAAATTAGAAGGACTCCAACACCGCTCCCATTCTTGTGGGTTGAACCATCAAAGTACAATTTCCATGGTTGCGTTTCGACGTAACTCATGCTTGCCTGCTCAACCAATGAGTGATCCACAATGAAATCAGAAATCACTTGACCTTTCATAGCTTTTAAGGGCATGAACGTCAATGAATATTCTGTTAAGGCCAGAGCCCACTTTCCAACTCTACTATGCATTATTGGCTTTGATAGCATATGTTTAATGACATCGAAGTGAGACGAAACATAAACATCAACAGGTTTTATATAATACTTGAGTTTCATACAAGAGAAATACAAACAGAGACATAGCTTTTCTAAGTTGCTATATCTGGTCTCTGCATCATTCAGCACTCTACTTAGATAGTATATGGCTCTTTCGACGCCATTGTTATCTTCTTGTGCTAACATACTACCTATGCTAACTTCAGAGGCAGATATGTACAATCTCATGGGCTTCCCCCATGACGGTGGAGACAACATAGGAGGCTTAGAAAGATATTCTTTTATTTTGTCAAACGCCTCCTGGTGAGCTTCGTTCCATTCGAAGGCTTGACCTTGCTTCAGACGAAGTAACGGAGAGAAAGCTTGAGTCCTTCCACTCAGGTTCGAAATGAATCTTCTGAGGAAGTTAACTTTCCCTAGCAGAGATTGCAACTCCCTTTTTGACGCAGGTGCCTTCGTCTCCATTATGGCTTTGGTTTTGTTCTGGTTGATTTCAATTCCTTTCTTGTGGACCACAAAACCAAGAAAATCTCCAGCCTGCACAAAAAATGCACATTTAAGGGGATTCATTTTTAAGCCATGTTTTCTCATTCGCTCGAATGATTGGCTTAAATGATGCAAATGTGCTTCTGCAGATATAGATTTGATGACTATATCATCAATATACACCTGCATGAAGGTTTCGATAAAGTCATGAAAGATTGAATTCATCGCCCTTTGATAAGTTGCCCCAGCATTTTTTAAACCGAAAGGCATCACCACCCATTCGTAGGTGCCTAAGGCTCCTGGGCAACGAAATGCTGTCTTTGCAACATCTTCTTCAGCAATGAAAATCTGGTTATATCCAGAGTATCCATCTAACATGCTCAAGTATTCGAATCCTGCAGCAGAATCTACTAGCATTTCTGCCACGGGCATGGAATATTCATCTTTAGGGGTTGCAGTATTTAAATCCCTAAAATCTATGCAAATCCTTAAAGAACCATTTTTCTTGATAACAGGTACTATGTTTGCTAACCATTCGACGTACCTTGTTGTTCTGATGAATTTGCAACGCAGCAACCTTTCGATCTCAGCTTTAATTTTTGTGAGAACCGCTGGCGCGAATCTTCTGGGAGTTTGTTTGATGGGCCTCTTGCCATCTTTGATTGGCAGCCTATGTTCGACCAACTCCCTCTTTAAACCAGGCATCTCATCATAATCCCATGCGAAACAATCTTTGTTCTCCTTAAGGATTTCGATCACTTTTTCCTTGAGGCCTGGGCTAAGTTTAGCACTTACGTAAGTTACTCTTTTCGTTTTATCATCCCCTAAGTTGACTTCTTCGAGCGGGTCCTGTGCCAACATTTTGACACCTGAGTTTATGGGATCCCTTTCGAAGCCTAAGGGTTCTTTGTCGTAGATGGCATCCAATCTTTGATCCATCTCCAACTCTTCGCTGGGTGAGCATTTCGAACCCCCCCCACTAACTTCATTCGTTTTTTCAAATGATTCATTTATTTCAGCCTCTAAGGCCGCTTTTGATTCATTCTCAGCCATATAGGCCGAAATCCTTTCGAGAAAGGTGGACTCAGTCATGATTAAGGTTGTCGAAGTCCCAGCCTGCTGGCCGTTTTGGTATGGCACCTTCAACTTCCTCTTCTTCACTAATTATTGTTCTATCCCAGTAGAGTCCATCATGACGAAGTGTCATGTAGTAGTGGGCATTTCTAGTTTCATTTATCTCATCATTTGGAACACATGGAGCAATCTTTGCCAGATTTTTATCATAATCCCTTTTGTCAACTAGATTAATAGTTGACATAAAGTAACTCTGGTCTGCTTCGATGTTTTCCACGATTCCGTCATCTCTCCACAGGACTAGTCGTTGATGCATTGACGAAGGAACTGCCCCCACGCCATGGATCCACTCTCTTCCTAGCAGTAGGTTATAGTTGGCTTTGGCTTCGACAACCATAAACATGGTGGGCCTGCAACTTGAGCCTATTGTCAATTCCAACTGGACTACCCCCAGTGTTTTCCCCACTTTTCCTTCATAATTGGATAGAACCATATTATGGGGCTTGATATCCCCTTCGCGGATTTCCAACCTTTTTAGCATGAAATGGGGAATCAGATTGACTGCAGCACCCCCATCCACTAGAACTTTGTTCACACCATGGACACCCACTTTCGCCCGAATGAAAAGTGGTTTGAGATGATTCTTCATTGTAGGTTCTGGACGTTCGAAGAACGCATTTTGTTCTTCAACAGCCCCATTGTCCATCACGTAGTAGCATACGGGCCTGTGTTTCATTAAATCTGTGGTGTCTTCTTCCTCATATTCATTGATTTCGGTTTCTTGCCCGAATTCGCAGGGAAGCACAGACACTACGTTACAGTTCAGGTTAAATGAGGACTCCCCCTCCGATTCGAAGTTATCTGTTATCATATCTTCGTCCTCTTCCGGGCCTGGGGTGTATTCCTTTGGTCCGTCTTGTTGGTCCTCAGAAAAAAGCCTTCTGTTGACTGGAGGTTTCTCTTCCGTCTGACCTTTTGGTTTATTGGTGCTTGATTCACCTTGTATCTTTGTTGAAGTATCCCCTTTGTTTGCTACAGCTTCTCTTTCAGCCTTTCGAATCCTTTGCTGTCTGCGCCACTGGGATCTTGACATGGGGTTCCTTCCTTTGTAATTTTCTAGTCTGACTTCCTCCCTTTTTTGTGTGTTGAATTGCCTCCTGTATGTTACGGCATGGCGCGCATTTCGTTCAGCATTCCTCCATTTGTCTTTGCCTTTGTCATTTCTGACTTGCAGCCATCTATCGGTTGGTACTTCAGCAGGGAGTTTGAAAGTCACTCTTCGAGCAACTTTGGGGTGAGGGCTATCTGGTCTTCGCTGTTTGTATCTGCTGTCGAAACGTGGACCCATCTGAGCAGTTTCTTGATGGCTCCAGCAAGGGGCGAAGGGGATCGTTTCGAAAGCCCTAGCCATGCTTTGGTCGTACACAGCAGAACATCTTGGGCACACCAAGCACTTAGTTGCCCCCTTGTAGCAGCGAAAAACAAACTCCAATAGACTCTCTCCAGCCTTGGGGTAGCATCTAAAAAGTTGGTTATCCTGGCGCCAATTGTTGCCAGTTCGAGCCCTCTGTACCCTTTCGAAATTTGCAGCAATTCTTTGGTTGCAGAGGATGCTGCACCTAGGGCACAGTATCATGCCTGGATCTCCTTTGTGGCATGACATGAGATAGTCTTTGAGAGTATCATCTCCAGTGTGATTGTCTCCCATCCTATGCTTTTCTTTTTCTAAATATTTTTCCACTTCCTTCATCTCAGAACGGGGTCTTTCCATGTCCACCATATTTATTTCCAAATCCCCCTCTTTTGTTTCGTCATCGCCCCATCCTGTGGGCTTTATGTCTTCGATCTGGACCTTCGAACTCTCTGGGGCAGAATATTTGACCAGATAGTCATATTTTCCACTGGGTTCCCCTAGAGTGTCCCATATTTCCTTCTGAGAGGGGACTGGCTGCGTAATTTGGACTTTCTCTAATTCCAAACTCAAACCCTCAGTGACTTGCGTAAATCCTTCGTTGTGATCCCCTTGGCCTTCAGTAGCCTGGGTTTCTCCTGCAACAGCCACAGGTCCAGGGATCGAAGTGTCTGGTGTATTCTGGATGCCTTCAGTGACTTCCTCGCTTACTTCGACCATCACCCAGTTTTCAACTTCAATGTCCTTCTCTCCAGTTAGGGTGTCGCTTCGATCAATTTCCACCATGTTGACTTCTCCAATGCATGCGGGCTCGGAGTAGTTGGTGTCTGCGACGTCCAAAGGATCTTCGTCCACTTTCATCTTCATCTTATCAGCAAACTTTAATCTGCCGTCTTTGATTGCGTTTTGAATCAAATCCCTGAAAAGAAAGCATTGTGAGGTCTTGTGGCCTAAGAAACTATGATATTTGCAAAATCCCCTTTTCTTCCTCTGGTCCAGAGGGGGAATTTTGACATTTGATGGCACAATTAGTTGGCCATCTTTGACAAGCAAGTCAAAGATTTCGTCACATTTAGTGACATCGAAGGTGTAAACCTTCTTTGGAAACTTATCACTTTTCTCATTTTCAACAATATCTTTCCCTTTCGTGGGAACTAACATTTTGCAGGAGTAAGGCGGGGCCTGTTTTAATTCAGCGAGGTCGATTTCGACCTCTTCGAATTCGAATTCAGGATATTCTTCTGCTTCCTCAGTTCCAACATAGGAAATCCTTTCTTTCTTACTATTCTTAAAGACTCGGGCTTTTTCGGCTTTTAGTCTTTCGACCTGTCGAACCCTATCGGCTAACTGAGCCATATCCCTCAAATGCTGAGTATCTAATTTCTTTCGAATAGAGTAATCCAATCCCCCAGCGGCCATTTCGACTAACTCATGCTCAGGCACTACTGTGTAACATCTGGATTTCAACAGCCTAAATCTATTCAAATAGTCATCAATGGGTTCAGTGAACTTTCTCTTAACACTGGCCAATTCCTTCAGACTTATTTTCGATTGTCCCATGTAAAATTGTTCATGGAATAATCTCTCTAAAAGGGTCCAAGTATCAACAGACCCAGGAGGCAACGTGGTAAACCAAGTGAAAGCATTTTTCGTCAAGGAACTTGGGAAATATTTGATTCTAAGATCTTCATTATTGGCTATATCCCCCGCTTCGGTTAAATATCTCGCTATGTGTTCGACTGTTGACTCGTTGGTATCCCCAGCGAACTTTGTAAATTTAGGGACTTTGTATCCCCTTGGTAAATCAGTATGCATTATACAATCTAATATAGGAGAAGCGTAATTTGGCCTCCTCATTCCCATATTGAGGCCGTTTTGGGTCATGATCCTCTCTATCATGGTGGTCAGATTATTTTCTGCCAAGATGTTATCGTTTCGAACCCTATGAACGACAGCATCGGCATCTTGGTTTCGACCAACCAACACAACTCCCCTAGGTTGTTCTCCTCGAAATTCTGGGGCTTCTGGTCTTTCGATCCTTGCCCCTGGTTCCATAACTTCCCTTTGTGGGCCCGGAATTATTGGGGCTTCTAACCTTGGTGCTCTGGCCCCTAAGTTAACCTCTTCTCTGGGTGGTCTATGAATTGGGTCGTTGGCAATTTGTTCTATAACAGGCACGTTTGTTCGAAATCCCGCCTGATTCTGCCTACGCCTTTCTGTGGGAGCAAAGAAATCTGCTATTCGACTCATATTGTCAGCATTTTCCCTGTTCGTCACAGTTACATTCTGAACTATTGGGGCGAATATTTCCTGCATGGTTTGCGCTAACACCCCTATCATATTGTGGTTGCTTTCATCCATCAATTGCCTAAAAGACAACTGGTTATCCGTGGTTAGGGTAGGCAACGTGCTATAACCCACTGACCCTTGGTTATTTGACATAAATTGGTTTGCCCCAGACCCAGATCCCAGTTGTGGGGATGAATTCGATGTGGAATTGTGTAAACCTGCCATAAAAGATGTTGGCATTCCGTATGAAGAACTTCTAATTCTATTCCCATCGAAGCCGGGTGGTCTAGTTGATGGAGTGGCGAAATGGGATTGTGTCCCAGGTGGCGGAACGAATCCCCCAGGATAGCCCATAGTCCCAGTATTTCCTAAGATCGAACTGTTGGTTGATACGCCACTTACTCCGTTGGTGGCCATGTTACTGGTTGAAGATGCAACGGCCTGTGCATTCGAAGGCATTACATTAGATGCTCCGCTCGAAATGGACGCGTTAGTGCCTGTTGTCTGTGGGCCACCTTGGTCTCCTTGTTGATTGTCTGAATTAGACATTTTGTCCAAACGTTTTCTTCTGGATAAAGGTTGGTTGCTGTTGGTTATCTTACCACTTCTCAGGTTCATAAAACAGCAAACTTCTTATGTTCCTACGTTTCTGGGATGGCTATGTCTTGACAATCCTTAATTCTGACATCCAACTATTGGTCCCATCAGGTGTGCCAATTTGTTTCCAGTGATTTCTGGTAAACAACCGCTAGTCTTCCAAACTATCGAATAATCTTTATTAACGCTACTCAATCTCTTTGGTAACTCACAGGATCGACTAGATTGATCCTAGGACTCCTTGGATATCAAGGTTACTCTCACAATCGAACAATTATTCATGGGTGCTATTGTATAAATGTTTGGCTTGTTTCGATCCCTCTCTTTAAGAGTTTAAGAATGTGGTCAAAATGTATGTGAAAACTAAGTTATACGAATGATTGCTAATTGTAATGCTGATTGAAAAGACATATAAAACTGTATGGAAAATGAAGTAACTGGTTTCGATCTATAAAACATTTAACACAAAAAGTTTCTGGAATGTAGACGTTTAAAATATGAAGAAAGCGTTTCATGCAAGAAATCTAGAAAAAAGTCTAAGTGAAAGTACATGTTTGAAGAGTAATACTTGAA
This sequence comes from Vicia faba, assembly GCA_948472305.1. Classification (NCBI taxonomy): domain Eukaryota; kingdom Viridiplantae; phylum Streptophyta; class Magnoliopsida; order Fabales; family Fabaceae; genus Vicia; species Vicia faba. The sequence continues at coordinate 1,303,467,893 of OX451740.1, read as the reverse complement.
AGTAAAGATATTGAAAGCGTAAAAGTTCTCTGAAACATAAAGTGCTTCGAAATGTAAAGAAAGCAGTAAAATGTACGACTTTGAAGGAAGGACTTTGGAATGAAAAAACAGTAGATAAAGAAACTTGTAAATGTTGTTCGACAGAAAGAAAAAGAAGGAAAGTGCTGGAAATAGTAAAGAAAAAGGCTTTCATTAAATTAGAAATACATGGTGCTATCATACATACATCTCTCTTGCATTCGTTTCCCTTGCCATGTGGTAGTTTGAATGTTATTGAGTATTTTGTATAACAGATATGACACACCGAAATCCTAACACTAAGACTTCTATTTATACTAATTCGACCCTAACGGTCTCGCTACAAGATCATGCCACGTTTCGAACATGCAAGGCAATGCTCCTTTCATCTTTCCACGTGTCCTCAAATGCTCCAACGCATAACTTTCAAACTTTGAAAGTCCCGCTTTCATTTAAATTTCAAATGCTTTGGTGTTTCTCTGCTTCGAACGCTCTTCTCAGACTTAGCTTCGCTGCTGTTTCGAGACCCCTTTGGATACGCTTCCAAGATCACCGTTCGAAGTTTCAAGCTTTGACACACTCATTCGAAACACTGCTTCTGCAATTTCGAAGCGTGGTGTTTTACTTCCATTTCGATCAGAACTTCTAGCTCTTTTGTATTCTAAATAACATTATCAAAATCTTCAGCCAACACCGACTCAGCCTACCGTCAACCACAATATCACCAAACCACCCAACATCCTCAATACCAAACACCCCAAGATCCATTTCCTTTCTACCCACCGTACTCAGACGATCAATGCTACAGACCCACCATGGAACCCCACCCACCGCCAACACGACCAAACTTTGAGGGTATGGGTAACCGACTGTACCAAAGAGGATCTTCTAGATATGGAGATCTGATTGATTTTATGGATCCGGAACGCATTGACTTCGCTGGGCCATCGGCCCTGCCACAGCAGGAAACGCGACGACACCCAGCACGGGAAAGGCGAGGACGGGGATGCGGAACCGGGGATCATTACCGGATTCCGGGGGATAACTGATTTATCTGTTTTTTTTATTTGTTTTTTATCTGGTTTTCTTTTTATCTGTTTTTTTAATGTAATACATTTGGATGTAATTATTTTTTTATAATAAAAAGTCAATTTTGTTGATCCTGTATCCAATACGCAACGCACCGGACCAAACAAAAAGAAGCAAATTTTGCCCTAGAAATACACATAGGCGCCATCTCACTTGGCTTAGGGCATGCCCTAAGCACATAGGCGCCAAGTGAGATGGCGCCTCCTTTGGGTGTAGGCGCCAAGTGAGATGACTCCTCCTTTGGGGAGTCATCTGAAACATGGTTATTTACGTAATTTTTTCCGAAACGCAGTTATTTGCGATTTTTTTTTTAATACTTGGTTATTCAAAAAAAAAATTCCACCGAAGACTCAAGCAAATTACATCATAGATTCAATTGTTATATCATTACTCATACCAAAAAAATAATACTCCTATCGTATAAATTTTTTGCGAAGATTAAGGAATATAATAATAATATCATAAGAAATTATAAATGTGTTAGAACTTAGAAGTAGTAAAGAGTATAATAATTAAATGGTATAATTAAGAAAATAGTAATCATTTTATAAATTTGTTAGAAATAGTGTAAAGAATAATAATTAAAAGGTATAATTAGAAAAATAACAATCATTTCTACATTAAAAACTGAAAATGACATTCATTTTAAAATAAATTTTATTTGCTAAAACGATACTCATTTTAATACGGATGGACTAGTCAGTTGCAAACCTTAATATCTAAGAGATTAAATCACCAATAATTCAAGTCATATTATATTTATCTTTGATTTCCTATCTTGCAACATTGACGGTATGTCGTTTAAATTTCTAGCTATTAAAGTAGGGGATAGTCCAAGAAGAATATCAATGTGGACAAATTTGCTTAAGCACATGAAGAGCAAATTGGCTACTTGGAAAGGGAAACATCTCTCCATTGCGGGGCATATTGTGTTAATTAACTCAGTCTTAAACACCATACCTATTTGTTCGTTCTTTTTCTCCAAGGCTCCCTCTAGAGTTTTCCTCGAACTACGTCGTATCCAAAGTAATTTTTGATGGTGAGGTTGTGAAAACAAGATAACAATCCATTGGGTGAAATGGATTAATGTTTGTAAAACTCATAATCAAGGCCGTCTGGGCATAAAAGATGTCGGAGTGTTGAATCTTGTCTTACTCAATAAGTGGAAATGGAGATTATCAACGGACATGATGCAGTGTGGAATAGATTAATTAAGAGCCGATACCGGAATTTCTAAGTTAAAGTACTGATCAGTGACAACAATGTGGTGAGCAACGACGATTCTATGTGGTTGCGTGATCTTGTTTCGTCCGATACCACTGTAGCTGCGGGGCAAGGCGTTGAATAACGCCTTTCTGGAGATTTTTGTTCATGCAGTCCGAAAGGATTATAGTGTAGTAGAAGGAGGAATTTGTGGAACGGCCGAAGGAACACAATATATGGATTGTTGGGAGGGATACTAGGAGCATTGATACATAGTGTAGGACTATGCACCTTTGTGAGAGACACACCACTTATTCAGCTAAAATCTTAAGGTGATAGGTGAGTGGGTTCTCCCACTTATATATGCTAAGTCTCCATATTCCTATCCAATGTGGAACTATTTTCTCACTTACTCACACTTGTTATATTATTCCAACACGGATAGGCTGAAAACCGATACATACATGTGGCCGAAAGAAAATGCTGGAAATTTCAAGTGAAGTCTTTTGCCAAGCTGTTTTGTGAAACATTTGTTCATAATCAGCCAGTGGAGATTTTGTAGGCCTTAAATCATTTATGGTAGATTAAGGCTCCGTCTAACGTCTTAATGTTCGGTTGTTGGAGGCTCATTCTTGATCGGATGCCAACCAAAGATCAAATATTTAGACGTGGAGTTTTATTGGTTAATAGCAATTTATGTTGTTTCTTTTGCTTTTGAAGTGATGAATCTATTCTGCACCTCTTCGGTTGTTGCACTTTATTGGACATAATTTGGAGTAAGGTGGTAGACTGGTTAGGCATCCATTTGATGATATCTAAGGCAGATTTTGTGGATTTCTTCGCTCACTTTGAAAAGGTGAAAGGTAAGGCTAAGAGGATTACCGTTGCCGTTACGTGGTTAGCGAATGTTTGGAACATTTGGCTCATGTGTAATGCTATCATTTTTAAAGTCGTTGCTTTTAACTTCGATGATTGCATAAAGACTATAGTTTATAGGTCGTGTTGTTGGATGAGATTGATTTGTAAAATTGTTGATGGTTGTAACTTTTCGATTTGGAATACTCTACGTCTCCTATGCTTTAGGATGTAGGGGCTTTCCAGTTGTCCTTTCCGGGAGGAGTATCCCTTATACTCCTTTTTAATAGATTCATTGCCTATTAAAAAAATCTTTGATTTTGTCCGCTACTACGAGCTAGCCTCAGAGCTCCTTCAATTTCTTCAAGGTATAGACCTCTGATGGTGTAGCCATGGTAATAATGGTGCTTACAGTGTCACTTCGGATTACTATGTCCTTTTAATTGTCAGTGTCACTCTTGTTATTTATAGGTTAAGTGTGAATCTCGAATTTCTCTCGCCTTATCCAAATTTCTCAAAATTTCATCCTAACTTTACAAAACTCCAACATAACTTCTCAAACTAATATGAATCAAGGGAATGTGTCGCAAAACAAGTAGTTAACTCATATCTTTGTTTTCATTTGCCACAAATACTTTCAAGTAAAGATATGTACATGAATCATTTTATGAGTTATGATATCATGTTGTTGTTGTCGCTCAAAATACCAGTCTTATTTATCTTATTTTTATTATTCAAAAGCTACGTCAAACATTCATCTTCGTCCAACATAGACTTTATTCTTTTATTGTTGTTAAGATAATATTACAGATTTAAATTGTTGAGATAAGTAAACTGTTTAAGTTATTGTTGAGGTATAAGCTTGTTTTGTTAAAGTAAGTTGATGTTTATGTTAAGGTTAGTTTCTAATTTTGTTCAATAATATTCTCATATTCCCTCTTTATGTAATCCTCCCTTTTCTCTTTGAACTTTTTTATCATCTCTCTTCCTCCTTTATCATAATAGGTTTTTCTCTATCCCAATTTTCTCAAACCAACACTGAACCCTATTTTGTTAAATAAATATTAAATGTGTTAGTAATAAGTTTTACATTAAATATGGTAGTAGGAAGGACAAAAGTTTGATAAGTTATGATAGTTTATTAGTAGCAGCTATGTTTTAGTTTATGTTTTAGAATTGTAAAAGTTATTTGGGTCTATAAAAGACCAAGAGTGTATTTTATTTTAAAAGAGCAATATACAAAGTTGTGATACAAGTCTGATTCTATTTTTTAACAATTTGGCATCAGAGCTCATGGCAAACATGATGAATCAAATGTCGTTGCCACGGCTAACGAAGTCTAATTATGAAAACTGGAGTATCCAAATGAAAGCTCTTCTTGGATCTCTAGACGCGTGGGAAGTGACCAATGATTGGTTTGAATAACCAACATAAGTTGGGGGATATACAACAGCTCAAACGAAGGCGTTGAAAGAGACGCGATCGAAGGACAAAACAACATTATACATGTTGTTCAGGGCTGTAGATGAATCAGGCTTCGAGAAAATTGCTGGTTCGACTACGTCGAAACAAGCGTGGGACACGTTAGAAAAAGTGTTCAAAGGAGAAGATCGAGTGAAGCAAGTTCGACTCCAAACTCTTCGTGGCGAATTAGAGAGGATACAGATGAAGGATACATAAATTGTATCTGACTACATCACACGTGTGCAAATGGTGGTGAATCAACTCACCAGAAATGGAGAGACAGTACCTGATGCACGAGTTGTTGAAAAGATCTTGAGATCTTTAACAGACAAGTTTGAAAATATTGTATGTGCAATAGAAGAGTCGAAGGACCTTTTGACGCTCTCAATCGAAGAGCTCGCTGGTTCTCTCGAAGCACATGAACAACGAAAGATAAAAAAGAAAGAAGAAACAGACGAAGAAGCAAACCAAACCAGGGAATCGAACAAAGACGAAAAGGTACTATTTTCTCACAACTTTTGAGGAAGAGGACGTGGACGTGGAGGTCGTGACAGTAATCAAAGTGGTAGAGGTAGCAACTTCTAAAGAAGACAATCGAGCCAACAAAATTGGCGTGGCAGAGGACGTGGTCAAAGAGGTGGTCGTTCGAATTATTCCAACTTCGAATGCTACAAGTGTGGGAAGTATGGTCATTATGCGAAGGATTATAACTCCTACAAATGTTACAACTGTGACAAACTGGGACATCTTGCAAAAGACTGTCGAATCGAAAAGAAGATTGAAGAAACAACCAACCTAGCCTTGGAAGCTGAATCGAATGAAGGCTTTCTCCTGATGGCTCAAAACGAAATCAACACCAATGACAGTGTTTGGTATCTTGACTCAGGAGCAAGTAATCATATGTGTGGTTACAAACACTTGTTTAAAGATATGAAGAGAATTGAAGATGGTAATGTGTCTTTTGGAGATGCATCGAAAGTGAAGGTCAAAGGAAAGGGCACAATCAGTTACTTGCAGAAGGATGGCTTGATTGGATCAATCGAAGACGTTTACTATGTACCAGATCTCAAGACCAACATATTAAGTCTGGGACAACTTACAGAAAAAGGTGCTTCGATACTGATGAAATATCGAACACTGCATTTGAAGGACAAAGCAGGATCTGATTGCCGCTGTCGAAATGGAAAGAAATCGAATGTACAAACTGAACCTGAGGAACATTCGAGAGAAATGTCTGCAAATCGAAGTGCAAGACAAAGCGTCACTGTGGCATATGCGCTTTGGTCATCTACATCATGCTGGTTTGAGAAGGTTGGCGAAAAGGAACATGGTGCATGGACTACCAGACATGGATTTCGAAGGAAAATTCTGTGAAGAATGTGTGCTCAGCAAACAAACAAGAACCTCATTTCAAAGGAAGGCAGAGTATCAAGCTAAACATACTCTCGAATTGATACATACTGACATATGTGGGCCAATCACTCCAGAATCCTTCAGTGGAAAATGGTACTTCATTTCTTTTATTGATGACTTCTCAAGAAAAACCTGGGTCTACTTCCTGAAAGAAAAGTCTGAAGCATTAGAAGTGTTCAAAAAGTTCAAAGTAATGGTATAGAAGGCAACAGACAGACACATCAAAGCAATTCGATCTGACAGAGGAGGTGAGTATACTTCAATGGCCTTTGTGAAGTACTGTGAAGAACAGGGCATAAGGAGATTCCTAACTGCACCATATTCACCTCAGCAAAATGGTGTGGCTGAAAGGAAGAATCGAACTATTTTTGACATGGTTCGATCAATGCTCAAAAGCAAGAACATGTCGAAAGAATTCTGGGCAGAAGCAGTACAATGTGTTGTTTATATTCAGAATAGATATCCACATTCGAAGTTAGAAGATAAAACACCACAAGAAGCATGGAGTGGACAGAAGCCAACAATTTCTCATCTCAAGGTATTTGGTAGTATAGCTTATGCACATGTACCAGATCAACGAAGAACAAAGCTTGAAGACAAAAGTCAGAAGTACATATTCATTGGATATGATGAGAAGACGAAAGGGTACAAGCTTTTCAATCCCATAAGCAAGAAAGTGATCGTGAGCAGAGACGTTCGAATGAACGAAGCAAGCAAGTGGGACTGGAACATTTCGACAGAGGTTGTTGACACAGTCGAAGAAACAACTGTAGCTGTACCAACAAGTATTCCAACAGAACATGAAGAAACGCAAGATGGAGATGAACCTATACAACCCAAAATGAGAAGTTTGCAAGACTTGTATGATTCAACAAGTGAGGTTCATCTTGTGTGTCTTCTGGCAGATGCTGAAAATATCAGTGTCGAAGAAGCGTTACGAGATAAGAAGTGGAAAAGTGCCATGGACGAAGAAATTAGAGCAATCGAACGCAACAATACTTGGGAGCTAGTCGAATTACCAAAAGGTAGTCAACCCATTGGTGTAAAGTGGGTATCCAAGAAAAAGATGAATGCTCAAGGAGAAATCAAAAGATTCAAAGCACGACTGGTTGCGAAGGGATACAAACAGAAAGCAGGAATTGACTATGACGAAGTGTTTGCGCCTGTTGCAAGAATGGAGACAATTCGATTACTCATTTCTCAAGCTTCTCAGTTTAAATGGCCAATATTTCAAATGGATGTCAAGAAAACATTTTTGAATGGTGTGCTAGAAGAAGAAATCTATGTCGAACAACCACTTGGATATATGAGAACTGGAGAAGAGAAGAAGGTGTTGAAACTGAAGAAATCACTGTATGGGCTGAAGCAAGCACCTAGGGCATGGAACACACGTATTGACACATATTTCAAAGAGAATGGGTTCGAGCAATGTCCTTATGAACCCGCCCTCTATGTGAAGAAAAATGAAAGTGATTTATTACTTGTTGCTCTCTATGTTGATGACCTTATCTTTCTAGACAGTGATGTTCAGATGATCGAAGATTTCAAGAGCACCATAACAAGCGAATTCGAAATGCCAGACTTAGGTCTGATGAGATTCTTTCTTGGTCTGGAGGTTCGACAAGAAGAAGCTGGAATTTTCATCTCACAAGAAAAATATGCAAAGAAAATCTTAGAAAAATATAAAATGAAGAATTGCAATCCAACTTCGACGCCAATGGAACCAGGTACAAAACTATCAAAGTTTGATGGAGGAGAACGGGTCGAAGGAAGCAAATATCGAAGCTTGGTAGGTAGCCTTCGATATCTCACATGCACAAGGCCATACATTTCACTAAGTGTTGGCATAGTGAGTCGATTCATAGAGGAACCAATACACACACATTGGAAGGCGCTGAAACGAATTCTAAGATACATCCAAGGAACAATATCACTAGGAATGTTTTATTCAAAAACAGAAGACTACAAGTTAGTTGGTTATTCTGACAGTGACTCGTGTGGAGACATAGACGATCGAAAGAGCACCTCTGGATATGTGTTTTTCATGGGAAACACAGCATTTACTTGGCTGTCGAAGAAGCAACCTATAGTAACACTTTCGACGTGTGAAGCTGAATATGTGGCAGCATCCTGGTGCGTCTGTCATGCAGTATGGCTCAGAAGGTTGATAAGCAAGATGAAGCTGAAACAGGAAGATCCAACAATAATACAAGTGGACAATAAATCAGCTATCGAATTGGCAAAGAATTCAGTGAATCATGAACGAAGCAAACATATTGATGTTCGATTTCACTTCATTCGTGAACATGTGAAGGAGGGAAGTGTCGAATTAAGGCATGTAGCAAGCAGAAACCAAGCAGTGGATATTTTTACAAAACCACTATCAAAAGAGGTCTTCGACAGAGGCAAGAAGATGATAGGAATGCTGGATGGAAGAAACATTTAAGTTTACAGAGGAGTTTTGTTGAATAAACATTAAATGTGTTAGTAATAAGTTTTACATTAAATATGGTAGTAGGAAGGACAAAAGTTTGATAAGTTATGATAGTTTATTAGTAGCAGTTATGTTTTAGTTTATGTTTTAGAATTGTAAAAGTTATTTGGGTCTATAAGAGACCAAGAGTGTATTTTATTTTAAAAGAGCAATATACAAAGTTGTGATAGAAGTCAGATTCGATTTTTTAACATATTTAACTATTCAACTATACATAAAAGAATTATCTCCATGCTAACATATTCCTTCGTTGTAGAATTTTCTTCGCTCGCCCAAAAGAAGAAGAAGTCAAACCCAAAAACAAATGACAACACAATCAAATCATTGGGAATAGATCGCAGTCGTTAGAAACACGCTCCACAACCCAACTCTGGTCACCTCCACCATAATGCCTCAGTTGCGAGCGCCACCGATCACCTCCTTCCTCTGCTCTTCAATGACTTCTCCCACCTCAAAGATTCAACAATAATCATCTGTTTATGTACACCTTTGACACGGAACCACCTTTGACCATAACATAGGTATGTAAATGTGTTTGTTTGTTGTTTTGAATCGTAAAAGTTCGATTATTAGATGACAGGTTATATGGTTTTTGATGCAGGTAAAATCTATAGATTTCATGGTTCCATAAGTCCACGGTTCACAGCTTTTGATTATTAGTGAGTACTTCAGTTGTATTTTTTGCAATTAGATCTGTTAATAGACTGTATTGTTATTGAGATTTGATACAAAACTATTTTCTGTGATGTCCACAGATGATGGTAAAAATGTTGTTATGAAGGGTGTGAACTATATTGAAATATCTATATTGAAATACCTATATTGAAAGTCAAAGAAGCATTATATTTAGACACCCCAATTTTTGTAATGCATATTATTTTCTCATATTTAATTTTAGGATGTGGACTATAATTTGTAACTTTTTCCAAACTGTTTAGTACATTATCACAGGGTTCCTAATTTTAGTAACTGCGTAATTATTCATTCTACTTTCCGAAGAAAGTGAGGTGAAGATATCAAAGGATATAAAGAAAGAAGAGGTTTGTTTGCTGTTAAATTCAGATGCAAATACTCGATATGCAAATATTCTGATATTTCTTGCACCTTGAAGTCAGTTTGCAAATATTGCGACTATTACGTTAAACAAGGAAAAATAGTAGATCAGAACATTATTTATGGCCTGAGAGTATTGTTATTAAAAACTTGAGTTTGAACCCCATGATTCTGTTGCTGAGCATGGCTCTATGATATGAACATGATTCTGCATTGAATCCTCATGAATAGTTCCTTTCAAACATATTTGTTATTGTGTGGGTTTCGTTTTGAACGAACTTTTAACTTTTTTGTGTTTTTATATATTTTTCGATTTCTTTGATTTACACACTGTTTAACTTTTAACTTTTTTGTGTCTTTGTTTCTTTAAATATATATTCATGAGAGAATTTAGCTTTGGACCAACTTTGGCAAAATTTATACATGTGCATATTGATGCATATAACCAGGCTAAGTATTGTTTGCATTGCATTTGTAATGGAGATTATACCTTAATTTATTGAGATTAATTAATGATATAGTTGGAAATGCAAATCTTGACATAAATATGCTTATATGTGTTAAATTGTAATTTATAGAGTCAAATAAGATTTGATTTATTTTAGATTTAAATAGATTTGATTTAAGTTCAGAATAGATTTGATTTGATTTGATTTAGTAACAAAAAGATATTTTGGACTTTGGACTTAGGGTGTAAACTCAGTTATAAATAGAGGGAGTAACTCTTATTTTTAAAAGGAAGTCAAGTAAGTCAATTCATTGTAATCACAAAATTTGCAGTTGCAAGTGATTAAGAAAGTTTTCCACAGTTTGTGGGCAGAGAGAAACTCTGCAGAAATATTTGTCTTGTCTTCTTTTCTTTGTTTGTCTCATAATTAAATTGTCATTGTGGTAGAAATTCATCATAGAATTTGGTGGATTTCCAACATCTGGTATCAAGAGCTTTTGTTTTGATTCAAGGGAAGTGCCAATCAAGAACGATTGAAGAATTCACGATGACAAGTTATGGGAATGCAAACTATCCAGCAACGCTACCAATTCTGAAAGTTGACAACTATGAGAATTGGTGCAAACAGATGAAAGTCTTATTCAGGTGTCAAGGTCGTTGGGACCTTGTAAAAGATGGAGTCGAAGCGCTTGGCGAAAACGCTTCAGAAGAAGAAAAGAAGAAATACACAGAATCTGAGAAGTTGAGTTATAAAGTATTATTTATAATTCATCAATGTGTCAGCCCAGACAATTTCGAAAAGGTTAGTGATCCAGAATCTGCAAAAGAAGTTTGAGAGATCCTTGAGAAGTCTTTTGGAGGCGCTGAGAAGGTGAAAGAAGTGAGGTTACAAACTCACAAAAGGACCTATGAACTGCTTCAGATGGAAGACAGTGAAAACATATCTGATTTCTTCACTAGAGTTACAAAACTAGTAAATCAAATCAAGATATGTGGAGAAGCGTTAACAACAAGAGTTGTTGTGTCGAAGATCTTGAGATCTTTAGCTCCTAAGTTCGACCATATAATGGTGGAGATAGAAGAGGGGAAAGACTTGTCGAAATTGACAAAGGAAGAGCTTCAAGGGACGCTTGAATCTCATGAACAAAGAATGAACGAAAGAGCTGCAGGAAAATCAAAGAGTGATGCGGCCTTGCAGGCACATTCAGCAAAAGAGACCAAAGGCAAAGGAAAGTGTTTCGACAGAGGTAGAGGTGGCTACAACAAATCGAATGATAGAGGAAACCAAATCGAAGGAGACGTGTCGAATCAAAGAAGACCATACCAAGGCAACCAAAGAGGTGGTGTTGCAAATAGAGGAAGAGGTGGTGGTCGAAAACCTGATAAGAGTCACATTCAATGTTACAATTGTCAGAAATATAGACACTATTCGAGTGATTGTCCAGAAAAACGAAAGAATCAAGAAAGTGATGCAAAGCTTGCAAAACATGAAGAATAAGAGATGATGCTGATGGTCACAACAAGAGATGAAGATAGATTCAAGGACCAATGGTACTTGGATTCAGGATGTTCATCACATATGTCTGGAAGGAAAGACTGGTTTGTCAATATAAAGCCCTCAAAGAAAAATATGGTAAAATTTGCAAATGACAATACCCTGACAGCTGAAGGTATTGGTGATGTTATGATTATGAGGAAAGATGGCAAAAGGTCAGTAATCTCCAATGTGTTGTACATACCAGGCATGAAGAGCAATTTGCTCGGTATAGGGCAGTTGGTCGAAAAGAATTATAAAGTGTCAATCGAAGATAAGTTGATGAGAGTCGTTGATGCAAATGGGAGAGTAATCTTGAAGGCTCCTATGTCTCAAAATCGAACCTTCAAGATTGAACTAAATGTGATGGAGCACAAGTGCCTTTCGACTGCAGCTAGCAGAGATGAATGGATATGGCATTATAGACTAGGTCATCTCAACTTCAGAGACATCAGAGATTTGAAGAGAAGAAATATGGTTTCAGGATTGCCAGAAATTGACATTCCAAACGAGGTATGTGAGGAATGTGTGCAGGCGAAGCAACACAAGAATAGCTTCAGCAAGGATGCAGGAAGTAGATCGAAGGCTAGTCTTGAAGTCATATACTCTGATGTATGTGGACCAATCCAGGTGGATTCGATGGGAGGTAACAAATACTTTGTTACATTCATAGATGATTTCAGTCGAAAGCTATGGACTTACCTGATCAAGAAGAAAAGTGAAGTGATCAAAGTATTTACCAGGTTTTAGTCTTTGGTCGAAAGACAAAGTGGTCGAAAGCTCAAAGTTTTGAGAACTGATGGTGGTGGAGAATATGTGTCGAAAGACTTCGACAGATTATGTGAAAAGGAAGGGATTGTGCATGAGGTGGTGCCACCCTATACTCCACAATAAAATGGAATTGCAGAAAGGAAAAATCGAACCATCATGAATATGGTGAGAAGTATGTTGAAAGGCAAGAGTTTACCTAAAGAGTTTTGGGGTGAAGCTATTTCGACTGCAACATACATTTTGAACAGATGTCCTACAAAGAAGCTAGAAGGAATTACTCCAGAAGAATATTGGTCTGGTGTGAAGCCTAGCTTGAGTCATCTGAAGCTATTTGGATCTATTGCACATAGACATGTGCCAGATCAGTTGAGAAGAAAACTTGATGACAAGTCAAGTCAAATGATCCTAGTTGGATATCATTCGACAGGAGGCTACAAGTTGTTCGATCCAGAGAATAAGAAGATTGTGATCAGCAGGGACGTGATCATAGATGAGTTTAAAGAATGGGATTGGACTGCAAATGTCAAGAAAGATTCAGTGGGAATCCTATTCGAAGAGCCAGAAACTCAAGTCGAAAGAGAAGTTCGACAAGAGGAACCAGCAGATATACCAAGTACAAGCAGATCTCAAAGAACAAGACGCATGCCTGCAAGATTGCAAGATTGTGTGATTACATCAGATGATGTAATAGATAATGAAGGTGAGCTGGTACATTATGCTTTCTATGCAGATGTCGAACCTGTTAATGCAGCTGAAGCATTAAAAGATTCGAAGTGGGTGAAAGCAATGAACGAAGAAGTAAAGTCTATCGAAGACAACAACACTTGGTCACTTGTCGAATTGTCTCAAGGCAAGAAGGCAATTGATGTCAAGTGGGTATACAAAGTGAAAACGAATTCGAAAGGTGAAGTAACTCGACACAAAGCAAGACTTGTGGCGAAAGGATTTCTACAGAAAGAAGGAATAGACTTCGACGAAGTTTTTGCACCTGTTGCTAGGATCGAAGCAATCAGGTTGGTTGTTGGTCTAGTAGAAATAAACAGTTGGCACATATGTCAGATGGACGTGAAGTGTGCATTCCTAAATGGACCCTTAGATGAAGAAGTCTATGTTAAACAACCAGTTGGGTTTATGAAACATGACGAAGAAAGAAAGGTGTACAGGCCACATAAAGCCCTGTATGGATTGAAACAAGCTCCAAGGGCTTGGAATAAGAAAATTGATAGTTTTCTAAGGGAGAAGGAATTTGTGAAGTGCACAACTGAACATGAAGTATATGTAAGAAGAAGCAAGAATAAATTGCTTATACTATGTCTCTATGTAGATGATTTGTTGATAACAGGTAGCTGTAAAAGTGAGATCGAAGACTTCAAAGGTGATCTCAGCAAGGAATTCAAAATGTATGATTTGGGTGAGATTTCATATTTCCTTGGTATCGAATTCTACAAGAGCAGTAGAGGTTTGATGATGTATCAAAGAATATATGCAGGAGAAATTCTCAAGAGGTTTGAGATGGAAGAATGCAACTCAACTTTGACACCTGCAGAACCAAGACTGCAACTGTCGAAAGATGCAAATGAAGATGATGTTGATCCAACCCAATACAGAAGACTTATTGGATCATTAAGATATCTTTGTCATACAAGGCCTGAATTAGCATACAGTGTAGGTATGGTAAGTAGATTTATGCAGAAGCCAAAGGTATCATATCTAGCAGCAGTGAAGAGGATACTAAGGTATCTCAAAGGAACTTTCGATTATGACATTTTGTTTCCTGCAGTTGATAAAGGAAAAGAATGCAAGTTAGTGGGATACACTGATTCGAGTTGGTGTAGTGATGCTGAAGATCGAAAGTCAACAGCAGGATATGTGTTTATGCTAGGTGGTGCACCAATTTCTTGGAATTCAAGAAAGGAACCAGTAGTGGCATTATCATCATGCGAAGCAGAATACATAGCTGCTTCTCTTTGTGCATGTCAAACAACTTGGATGGTGAACTTGGTCGAAGAGATAACAGGGAAAAATCATGGAGCAATTACCATGAAGATAGACAGCATGTCAGCTATTAATCTGGCAAAGAACCCAATAACACATGGTCGAAGTAAGCACATCGAAATGAGATTCCATTATCTTCAAGAGCAGGTAGTAGATGGGAAGATGAATTTGGAACACTGCAGAACTGAGAATCAGATTGCAGACATCATGACGAAGGGAGTGCAAGTCGAAGTATTCAGAAAGCTAAGAGCCATGATGAACATAGACAATTTAGACACAATGAATTAGGTGGTGTGTTAAATTGTAATTCATAGTGTCAAAGAAGATTTGATTTATTTTAGATTTAAATAGATTTGATTTAAGTCCAGAATAGATATGATTTGATTTGATTTAGTAACAAAAAGATATTTTGGACTTTGGGCTTAGGGTGTAAGCTCAGTTATAAATAGAGGGAGTAACCCCTATTTTTAAAAGGAAGTCAAGTAAGTCAATTCATTGTAATCACAGAATTTGCAGTTGCAAGTGATTAAGAAAGTTTTCCATAGTTTGTGGGCAGAGAGAAACTCTGCAGAAATATTTGTCTTGTCTTCTTTTCTTTGTTTGTCTCATAATTAAATTGTCATTGTGGTAGAAATTCATCATAGAATTTGATGGATTTCCAACACTATGTGATTGAGTAAAACTTCAAAATTTTGAATTTCATCACTCTCTATTAATGATTAAATAAGAATATAAAAGACCCAAAAAAGTTAGGCCATGAATTCAAGTGCCTTTCAACTTAAAGATTGTGAGTTCAAATGTTACTTCGACATTTTACTGTTAGAACTTGTGCCTTGGGAATCAGGTATATCCAAGATTGTTCTTTCAACTTCAATAGTTGCAATTTGACTTATAAAAGTCAGAACGTAATACCATGTCTACGAAAGCAATCAAGGAGAAACCACGCATCGGCACCGTGAGTATCTCAACATTGATTCTCTCAAGTAGTTTTAGTGAGATTGTGTGATAATATTTCTGCTATATTTTAGATGTTATAGATAATAGCAATTGGTGGAATGGAACTGATAAGAAGGATGTGATTGTAGAAAAATTACAGAAAGAAACGCCACAAAATAATCTCCCTACCAAACTGCATCCAGGCCGAATCAGGAAACATTGTTGTAGTCAACATGAACAGTTGGGTCTGTTTGTAGAGTTCAATGTAAGCAACCATTTAAAGGTTGTCATTCCAATGCCAACTACTCTCCATTAGTATCCCTAATGTTCTAGATCCCTTAACTCTTATAGAAAACACTTCACCTTCTAGCCCCATATTTGTAATTAGGACTTGACATAATTAGAACATGCATTCTTAGTTGCATCAGCTTGAAGAATTTTTATAGCAGTTAATGTTGATATTAAATTCTTGGTTGGTGTCACATAATTGTAATGTTTATAATAGATATGATTTATTAAATGAGTGAAATTTCTTCCTCTTATTCTCATCTTCATTACAACCATGTATATTATTAACATAGATTTTAATATTATGATTGTAAGAATTTAATTTCAAATATGTTTGTCTTTTGTTATCCTTTTCCTGGTATTACTTATGATATTTTTGCATCATGAAGTTATGAGAAAAAATATAAACCATGTTGGCTAACTAACTAGTAAGAAAATCAGGCTATCACACGAGTTCCGTCTTATTTCACATCACACATTAAACAATTCACCAAATATATCAAAGATAAGGTAATATAATTCTAACAATATTAAAAATATTTTTTTAAACAGTTTATTAAACAACATAGTTAACATGATTGCAACTAAACATATAACATATTGATTATCAACTTTATAACATCTAAACTATACAACATTGAACTTTATAATTGCAGCAGCCAGCCAATAACAATAAACCACAACACAAAACTGCATGACAAAATATATCAAATTATAATTTGATTATTTGAAATTTCATAAACACCAAATAAATTATATTGCAAGTATGTATATAAAGTAAAAATGGAAATTTAATTTGGATCACAAAACCTAAGGTAAAAAAATATTACCAACTAATAAAATGCTTGGAAAACCTCCTTATATATAATATTTGTAGTAGTCGAATACGGTGCATTCTCTATTAAAATTTTAAGATCACTTTTTGTCTTAACTCTTGAAATTGCAACATACAGTTGTCCATGACTAAATACGGGAGTAAGAAAATACAACCTGACACTAATAAGTGATTGACATTGGGATTTATTAATTGTCATTACATATGAGACAATGATCATAAATTGTCTCCTAATCAACTTAAATGGCCAAGGTGAGTCAGAAGGTGGCATAGACATTAAAGAAATATAAAAGATGTTACATATGTTCTTTCCATATATGCTTTTTGCCTCAGTTACGTGCTTAGTTAACCTTGTAACAACTAATTGTTTCCCATTGCACAACCATTCACTTTAATCCAGATTTCTCATTAGCATTATGGGAGTACCCACCTTCAGTTTGGTCCTATGATTTGGTAGATCTGATGTTCTTATTTTACTAAGAAATTCTGGAGTAGCTCTTCATACGTTTCGCAATAACTGGTATCAGTTCTATCAATCTCATCAAATTTTAGATATTCTTTCTCTTCTCCTGAAAAACAGATTAAAAATAAAAAATTCAACACATTAGTAAAAACATGTGATACAACACATTGTTGCATGCATAAATAGACTAAATTGTTGAAAATTTTACTTGGCATCAAGTCCAATACGTAATGGTTTATTTTGTCCGCAACTTCAATGGTTGAAGCAAGAATCACTTTTCCTTGTAAGAAATCTACATCTTGAAATTTTTCCAATAAACTGGGATATGTGTTATCAACAACAGTCTTTATAGGATCATCAAAATTGAATATTAATAGCTCTTGAGGATTTTCTATATAAACCAAACCATCGTTTGGCTAAGAAATCTTACCATCACCAATAATTAAAATCCATTTTGAGAATTCTTCAAGTTCATTTGAACTTGTATTATATGTTCCCTACAGAAGTCTCATATTTTTTGTTAGTGTTAACACTTGACAATAGTCCCAAGCATACGATAAGCTAATTGATGCATGGACAATATCCGAACACCCTAATCTTGGAACAACTGGGAGAATCTGTCTAAAATCTCCTCCAAAAATAACAACTTTTCCACCAAAAAATATATTTGCAAGACCCTTTTTGCTGGACATCTTTAAGGGTTTTATCCAATGCCTCAAAGCAGTTCTTATGACACATAGGTGCTTCATCCCATATTATATCATCAGTTGCTTCAAATAACTGTGAATGTTCGGTGTTTTTGTCAATATTGCAAGTAGAGTTGTCAAGTGTTGGCATGAGAGTTTTGAACTTTGAATGGGCAGTTCTTCCACCTGGAAATAATAACGAAGTTATTCCACTTGAAGTAATAGTAAGAACAATTTTTTCATATGATTGAAGTGCACTTGATATCGTTCTCCACATGAAAGTTTTACTGGGCCCTCCATAATCGTGTAAAAAAAAACACCTCTCCTCTTTGAATATTAGTGTCGGTTATCTATTATTTAGGAAGTTGTCTCTGGCTTGTATTTTGATTAAGTTTGTTTGAAGTTGTATCGTGGTGGTAAAATATATAATGCAATATGGATCTTTGCAATATAATTAAGAAGCATTGCGTTTCTGCATAATACAACTGATAATCATGTTTTGATATGAAACTAAGTTATTTAAACTAAAAACAAACATAGTCAATAATCTTGAATTTAAAAGAGAAAAATAATTTCAAAAGTCACAAAAGCAAAATTTAAAACCAAAAATCACATTGTTTTCACGAAAACTATTGCAAACTAAATGATCTAATATGCTTGCTAACTATTTCTCCTTATTTATCAAACTTGTTATTTTGATTGAGGAAAGTTGGATACTTTCAATATCTTCTACTGCATCAGTTTAACATCTCTTTGAGGGAGTCAGACCTGAATTTCCATCTGCAGGGTCATAATCTGCATATGTAGACATAGGTTTATGCAATTATCATGGAGAAATAAATATTAGTTTCGAGTAATATGAAAACATTAAGCATACTTATTGTTTCATTTTTGTTGGGTAGATTCAATTTGGAGGCTTGACGAAGATAACAAAGGCAGTTCACCTTTAAGACGGTAATTTAGCAACTAAATATAATGTAATGCATCAAGGTAAAAACACGAATTCGTATTCAACACTATAATCATGAATACACCATGCAGTAATAAAATAGAATTACCTGTCTTTTAGCTTATTAATCTAAACAATACTTGCAACCATGAGTGGTGAATTTAAAAGAGAAGTAATTATTTGAAACCTTGAAATTCTGCATAATATAAGCAATTCAAACAACAAGTATATCTTTTAAACCAAGTATGTTGACATAATTTAAAGGAATGTTTGGAATTTATGTTTTTGAACAGAAGTTGAACCACAAAAAACCAATTTGAAACTATGAGTAATGAGTTTAAAAGAGAAATCATTATTATAAACCTTGAAGTTTAGCATAACGTAAGCAATTCCAACAGCAAGTTCAACCTTGAATTTTGAAACGAAATGCGGTGGGAGAATGACCTGAATCATATCACGCTACAATATGAAATATAAAGCATTTAAATTAGTCATAATTTCTTAGCAAAGATAAACAAATGAATATGACAAATTCTCATACCTTTGAATCAACCAAAACCATCTCAATGGACTCTTTCTTAGATACACTTGACACATACCATAATAGATGTTTACACCGAACAACTATCTTCCACAAATCCTTTGAGTCATTGATATCCTTGACAGCTTCAACAGGACAAACCATGTAGTGTTATCAAAGCTGAAAATCCTCACAAAAATGACGTTAGATATAGATTCGTTGATTGCAAACAAAATCTGCATTATGTAACCAAAGCAAGTACATCATATAAAAAACAACATTCAATAAAGATTTAGGGCCTGTCATATATTAGAAACGCACGAGAAGGTAATGAAGAATGGATGTAGAAAGAGTAAGGATGAAGAGAGAGAGAGATTGTAATGATTTAGATGTTTAGGTATTTCATGCTAATATGCAAATTGATTGCCAACATGGGAAATTATGGAACTTTTAATTGTCTAATATTTTTAATTTGAATTTGAAATTTAAAATTTTTTTCCATGTTAAACGGATTCGGTTGATTTTATTTAACATACAAAATAAATAAATAAATGTTGAAAAAAAAATGAAGAAGTAACACATTAGTCTTATTAATTATCAAATCAATCACAATAAAACAAGGTGGAATAATCACTTATAACTCTTGAATCAAAAAAGTTTAAGCATTTTTAAAAAAAAGTACATTTGATTTTTCTAGATACTTTAATTTTTATATATTTATATTAGATATTTCTTCAAGTATGTTTGCCTCTCATTTATAATATCAACAATTATGTGTCCCTTGATTAAAATGGTCACTGACTATGACAAGTAATTAAGTTAAACACTCATACCCCTCCGAAACCCACATCTCTATCACACTGATTATCAATTGGTGGTATGTAGAACACAATCATTATCAATTAATACTGCATGCACACAACAACCACTACTATTACATAATGGACCAAAAACGCCATCCAAGAAGGGGTTTGAAAGGTGTTTTCCGGTTGGGAACACGTTGATGGATGCTTATAGTAAGTGTGGGGAGATAGGTGGGTCTAGGAAAGTGTTTGATGGGATGAAGATGAGTGATGTTTGTTCTTGGAACTCTTTGATTGCTATATATGCACATGATGGATTAGTGATATGGTGAAGATGGGGTGAGGTAAGATATAAAGCTGTCACGTTGTCTGCGGTGTTGTTATCTCTTTATTTGTATATTATTTATTTATATGGAATAGCCAAGTGTGGCATTGTGAATGGTCTGAGATCACAAGCATTTTTTTCTATGAAAGGGGCACAACCCCAGGGTGTGTGTATATATACTTTGATACTTTTTTTTTTTTTTATCATTATTAATCATGAAATTTTATGGTTTTTTTAGTTCTAATTGAGCTTTAGATTTTAGGCATTTGTGCTAACCTCTCACGATAATTTTAAGTTAGCACCCCCTTTGTTTTTAATTCAATTATATCTAATTATCACAAGTCAACTAACTTAGTTTAGTAGGATGTTCCCTTATTAAATTAATTTAGACAATTTACTAATCCATTAGTAATATAAAATACAAAAATATGCCTCTTATTTTACTAAGTTATTTATTTGGTTGAATAACTAATTTATACATATTAGGTTCTCCCGATTAAAATACTCATCCTTTGTAAATAATTTACAATCAACATATACATGAATCCAACCTTTTTTCATATTAAATTAATTCAATCATTTTTTTATAAGTAATAAGAGTTTACATCTTCGAAAAATTGATTGTTCGACTTAACGTTTACCAATTAATTATTCAAATAAAAAATATCTAAAAATCATCCACCAATTAAATAAATTTCTTTCCCTAGTGCGAATTAATTTCAATGAAGATAAACTCTTCTTTAATCGAACAAATCAAATTCAAAAATAACTAACCAATCAAAAACCTTTTTTACCAACTTAACAAAAAAACTACAAGATATTTTCATAAAAAAGATTAAATATGATTACTTTCAAAGTTAACTGCGAACTACGCATACGATCACTCTTTTCAAACCCAGACAAGGTTCAAGGATAACTCGAAACCAATTCCATGTAATCCTATAAAAACACCAACCAAACATCATACGAACTACGAAATTGGACTCTGATTCTTCACAAGGAGATACGTAGGCACGCGGTTAGAACCAAGGTGAGTCCCTCAACTAAAAAACTAATCATTTTCTTAAACATATGGAAACAATAACTATTAAATAAGAAATTTCTGATTTACCCCGAAACATAGAAGCGGAGCCCCTTGAGAACAAGGGAGATGAAGAGTGCCTAACACCTTTCCTTCGTCTAACCGACTCACGAACTTATAATCTCTAAACAATTAGGGTTATCTGTTATTTCTCCATTTTTAGGATAAAAATTAACGGTGAAGACTCTCTATTCTTTGTCGGTTATGACAGTTATCTTCCAAAAATATTTGGAGTCGTTTACATCCCTAAATACTCAATTGGACGTGACATTTGCTTTGTATGTAAAGCGGAAACAACCACATAGATTAAAAAACATTATACAAATTTCAACACCAGATTAGAATTATAGCACCTTTTCCATCTAATTTGACATATTGAACTTCAACTTTATACAACATTCAAAACCGAATGAACAACAACTACAACATCTATGGAAGTTATACACATTTTATTTACAGATTATAATTATACAACATTATCCATACAGTTTGTCGTATGTCCATTAAACATTATAAAACCTTCAAAACAAAATGAACTATAACTACGAATATATGAAACGTTATACAAATTTCAAATGTAGCTTAGAATTATATCACCTTTTCCATACACTCATCTGTATGTCCATTGAACATTATACAACATTCAAAATAGAACGAACAACAACTACAACATTTATGAAACATGAATGTGCCATGGAACACCACTAAACTTGTACAATATTCAACACATATACAACAGAAAGGTTGATCATTGAGAAAAAAATATGTAACACCATTCAAGGACAAAAATTAGGTTAAAATTGAAAATCATCAAAGTGACTCATCGGTGGAGTAGAGTTACGATGGGGTGAGATATGGATGAGAGAGTTCTTGAATGACAGATGTGGAAGAGATGAAAGAGATAAACATGGACTTGGTTATTTGAAATATAATATAAAGATTTCAAATTTAAAGAGTGTAATCAATGATTACAACTCTTAATATGACCTTTCATTCCTCAATGCATTGAGGAGAGTGAAAGTTCATTCAGGGAAGACATATGCATTTGAAATTTGAAAGTGATTTGCCTTCCCAGCTCTCGCATGCGTAGTTTAGTGTGTAAACAAATTCCAACATCATAACAAAATGAAACATCAACATAAATAAATGTTGGACTTCTCTAAATCAACCATAACATTCAAAGTAAAAAATACCCTTGAAATTAAGTAAAATTAAACTTATATTAAGAGAGCTTTAGTTGTGAATTTCAGCGTGTATTATTTTATTAGATAGATATTATATTTTCTTATCATAGCATAGTAAGGCATTTTATAATTGATTTTTGAACTTATTTTCAATAAGTGTATTCTCTATGAAGCAAGTTATTCATACAAAGAATATTACTTGATAATTTTATCTATGATGGTCAGTCAGAGTTCGAGAGAGTCACAATGGTGACTTTTCATTGAATGATTATAGTTCTTCCTCTTCGTCTCTCTCTCTCTCTCTCTCTCTCTCTCTCTCTCTCTCTCTCTCTCTCTCTCTCTCTCTCTCTCTCTGTCTCTCTCATCGGCCTCTTCCAAGACAGGGGCCATAAATGATATTTCATCAACTTAATGAACATTACTAGTTATTGATCAAACAATTATCACGTAAGGGAGACATGTCTAGACATATTGATAATTGCTCATAAATGAAAGTATGTGGTCTTCCCTCCCTTGGACGATATAGGTCACCCCTTATCCGGGATACGAGTAATATCATATTTAGTTACAACTTGGTTCGTCCAAATTCCAGAATGTACAAAATTAATTAATAATTCATGCTAAATAAAAACATATATAAAATATTTAAAAAAACACAAAATATCAGGGTGTTATAATTACAAATCATCAACGTGGAAGCAATATTATCATATTCACACAAAGACGAGGAAACCTCTGAAGTTGATAGTGAGCCTAACTCCAATGTTGGTTGCGTTACAAATGTGATTGGTCTTGACTGGGGCAGAATGAGAAAGGAATGATATTTTTTTCATTTTTAATTCTAGGTTATTTCCAATATTAATGGTTTTAAAATATTTTTTAAAAAAATTGGACATGTGGTGTCATTTGATGCACATGATTTATCATACAAACAAGATTGATGGAAATACACTTTGTATTTCCTGAAACCATGATGGTGTTTCTATTGGCTAGATTTGATGTCTTCAATGTTGTGATATTAAACATATAGTTTTGTAAGAGAAGATTTCAATTTTTTAGATCATCAAACTTTCTAGTGTTATCATATAAAAGGCCAATATAAAACTCTTTTATAGAAAATTTCACCCTAGGGTCAAGACCAAAAGTAACTAATAGTAATATGTTTATTGTATTAATGTCTCTCATAATATGTTTTTAATTTATATTTCATCTTCTCCGCCAACTCCTTGATGAACTCATTGGCACTCTATGAATGCCTATTGGTCCTTTTCTCGATGAGAATACCTCTTCCATATACGAATCACTAGTTACATAAAATGATTCATCCAAAGAATTTGTAGATTTATAATACATCTCAAGAAAGGGAAGCACCAATGCAACCTATGCCCAATATTCTTTCTTAATTCCCTCACTATTTTGTCCATCCTTTCTTTGTGAAATGTATTATCCCATGCATCTAGAAAGTCAAAAGCTTTTTGATATTGTAATATATACTTTAATATTGCATTCCATCCAATTTGACCGTCAAGGATTATATCACCTTTGTATGTAACTTTTTTATGCATTGAACATTTCATAAATTTGGCTAGTAGGAGAAGATTTGACATATTTAACTGCATTACATATTTTTTTATGGAACCTTTATCCTTTTTCAATCCTGATTTTAAGATCAAATTAAATATATACGTACAAGAGCATATATGAACATATTCTTCATTAAAAGCATGCTTACTCCAATACCCCATCCTTATCTTGAGATACCTAATCATAATAGTGTTTGGCAAAGCATTGCCAACAGTTATAGTTAGGATTTCACTTAACCCTCAATTTATTATGTAATTATCAACATATGGTCCAATCATTTGTCCTAATTGTAGATATATGTACTTATGTACTTGCAGGTACAAATGTCAGCCACCATTAGATGATCATGATGGTTTTGATGATGGCAATACCTTATGTCAAAAACATTATATGAACTTTTTATCTGAAAAGAAGGATAAATCATGAATATGGTATAAGCAAGATGAATATGTTATTTGCAATATAAAATATCAAGCCACGACATCACCTAAGGTCTAACAATGTTTTGTGAAGTCTTTGATTATATTTGATCCAACAATCTCTAAAGAAGATGTTTGATCAAAGAAGTTATCTCAAGCCTCCTCATCTATAATATTTAAGCTCTAAATGAAGTTCCAAATTAATTTTAAATCAAGTAAGGTAACTTGAAGCTTCAAATTTGTGAAAGAAAGGAAGTATGGAAGCTAGCCTTGTCCTTGGCTTAACACGTGTTTGAGTTATCAGCTTAAATGTAAAGGTATAAGAGCAACAATCAAGATACTGAGATATCTCTCTCTCCCTCTCTTCCCCCCCCCCCCCCCCCCCCTCTCTCTCTCTCTCACACACACACACACGCTCTCTCACACATACACACACACACACACACATGCACGGACGCTTAAATATGTTTTGAAGTCTCTCTCATTTTCATAAAACACATGTATATGTTTTTATGTTTGTACCTAAGTTGATTATTGTCTTGTTTAATCTATTATGAGTGCTCTTTATTCTAGTTAATCAATTAACACATAAGGGTTAATTGATCTAGGAAACCATTAATTGATTTGTGACGGTGCAATTCAAAAACCTTCCTTATATAACTTATCTAATCAATTAAAAACTAGGGTTAATCATCTAGAACATTAAAAAAGATGATGGATCTTTTCCATTTTAAGACAAATATTCTCTTATAAATAGACAACTTCTCCTCATTCCACTTTACACCAGAATTCTAATTTAAAATCATTCCTTTTCACTTTCTATTGACTTCCTCTTCACTTTTTATTTTCACATCGAAGTTGCTTTAGTATGAAGAGAGTGAAAAATATCTTTGAGATCTTTGTTGTATCTGTGTTATGGTTATCTTGTGCTTTACTCAATAGGGTGTTGTCTCTTGTGTAACATCTTTAAGAGAAATAATTGTTTTATTCTTGAAATTATCTAATTAAAATCTCTATTAGTTTCTTGAGCTTAGCCGGTTAAAAGCTTTGTTTGGTTTGGAGAATAGCCTATTAAAATCTCTTGTTTGGTTTGGAGATTACCCTATTAAAGTATATTATTTGGTTCATGAAATTTTCCAATTAAAATCTTCATTTGATTGCAAGAAGGTTCGTGAATATAACCTGTGAAAAACTCACATCTCTAGTGGAACTTTCAAGAGGAAATCTTGTGGACAGGAGTAAGCCAAGTTGTTAGGCCGAACCTGTATAAATCTTTGGTGCATGTTCTCTTTCCCTTATCTCTTTAATTTCCATCATTATTTCAGTTATGTTATCTCTCTCTCTCTCTCTCTCTCTATATATATATATATATATATATATATATATATATATATATATATATATATATATATATATATATATATATATATATATATATATATATATATATATATATATATATATATATATATATATATATATATATATATATATATATATATATATATATATATATATATCATTCTTTCTTTCTTCTATTCTATTTCTTAATCTTTGGTTAAAATAAAAAAATAGGTTAAGCATTTTTATTAACCAAATTTTTACAATTGGACATTGTTTTTCAACTAACACAATTCACCCTCTCTTATGTTTGGAGTCATTGAGTCAACATGTGGTATTAGAGCCTAACTCTTGTTATAAGACTACTGTCTTAAGAGGTTTCATGATGATTTCAAACATTTCTTCTTTTAACAAGATAATTTTCATGAATGCACCTCCATTCTTTGGTGTGAAATGTTTGATACATGAAAAGGGAGATTTAAAATACGTTTTTTACTCTATTGATTGTGATATATGGAATTTTATGTTAGACCACTGGACATTTTTATAAATAATGAAGCACTAGACAAAAATTATATGTGTATCATAGAAGAAAAGAGAAAAGTTCAACTTGGGTTTCAAGCCATTGCTTCATAACCAGTGGGTTAAACACTTGAAATTTCTTTCATGCTTTTATGTGTAAAGCGACCAAATAAGTGTGGATTCCCTTTAGAAAATACATGAAGTTTCAACTGAGAGAGAAAGGATAAACACATATATCCAAGAAAATGAGAAACCAAGTAACTGTAAAGGATGGTTCTCAAATATTGGATTTAATATCAGAAAACTTACTCCTAACATATATCTAAGATTTAAGAACTCATATTAGAATCTTGATTAAGTACTTGACTTTGAGGATATAAACTTTTTTCATGAATTTTAGTAAAGATCAAACAAGGAGGAAGTCATCCTGAAACTTGAATAGTTTACTTAATTGCTTAAAGATGAAGAAAATAATTCAAGAGATTTCTAAGAAACTTCATCGTCTTATTCCTCATCTTTATCAAAAGAACTATGCAAAGAAACTCTAAAGAAAATTTGTATCAATGATCTACTATTGATCTTACCCGTTGATCAGAACCTGCAAATGGGCGGAAGGATGACATCTGGTTTGCTGGAAAGTTAAGGAGAAAGAGGGATTGTACCTGCAAGGCACTCTGACGATCAAGTAAGAATGGGTGCAAAGAGATACAAGCAGAAAATTAGGGTTTAAGGGTTGAATATTAGATACCTGGAGCTCACATGTGTGAGGGTTTATAAAATGCCTTCGACACTTGGTCATTAGTTCCTATTTTTGGGCCTTGATATGCGGGTCCTCAAAAATAGATAACTACCAGGACTTGGTCAAAACGGGAAAACATGCCCGTAACTAGCCGTTTGTTCTGAGGAGGAGGCAGATTACGGGCAGAGAGGCATTCTAGACGCTTCCAGGTTAGCTGCTCACCACGTGTCAGCCAAACAGAGAGATAGCTGCTTATTTGGGCAGGCGTGCATATCAACCATCGTTGATCGCGCTTCTTGGGGCGTAGTTGACCAGGGATGTTGGGCCAATGTTATTGGGTCGTGCCAAGAGTAGAAGCGGAATTGGCTAATTCTAACTATTGGGTCAGTCCAGAATAGGACCCCCCTAAGTCGTTGCTCCTAGGCATATGAGTGATGACTTAGATTCAGCCTGCAAAGGGTCGAGGATGTTTCTTGACATGCTCGAGGTAACTGCATCAAGGAGCTCATACGTGATTCCTATTTCTCGGTGCGCGGGGAGCCTAACAGGTGATTGGATCTTCGAAAGGCGGCGTGTCATGCATGCTTAGAGCCACGTGTCATCATAAAGGCGCATTGATGGCAAGTCTAAGGCCTAGGGCGTAATGATGATGACCTTTAGGTTTCCCTAGATGCATGCTCTCCCATGCACTGGAAAAGTTAGTCTATAAAAGGGAGAAATGAAGCCTCATTTGTAACTTTCGCTTGTTCTCACTTTACCCGACTGACTTCTTTCTGCTCGACGTTTCTTCCCAATGACACTTATTTTTTCTCTGCTGCTTGTCGCCGTAGATACATGTTCGTTACCATCATCATTCCTTCTAATTCGGTAAGTTTTTTATTTCCTCTTCCTTTTCGGTGTTTCATATCTGTTCTAGGTTAGATTATCTATTTACCCTAGAAATGCATGTGGTTAGGGTTAGAATATTGAGAAAACTTTCGGGGGAGTGTTGGTGTTATACGATGGTTTAGTCGTGTGAGGGTGTCGGTGTTGCCATGGGCCTTTCTAAGAGGCCCTGAGCTACGATGGGTGTTTGATGATTTCTCCAGCGAATTTCAGGTTGTTTATGGGTTTCTGTCATGATCTTCTTACATTTTTGATGGACTTCCTGGGTGATTTTGGATTTAGTAGTTTAGGAGGATGCTGCCCGTGAGGTTTTTGGGTTTCGACCCGTTTTTAGGTGCCAAATGCGTTAGAGGGAGACTATCGTAGTGCCTATTTATTGATGTTGAGTGAGGGCTCTGGTCAGGGATATGATCCTCATTCCTTCGTGCCCTTTCACTTGATTAGCGGTGGAAGGGTGGATTTGACTCTAATTTAGAACTCACCGTTGTCCTCTACTTTTCAGGTACAATGGCTGACAATGATAATAAGTTTTTGAACAAGCCGGGAAGTTCTTCCTAGATTTCTACTAAACATACGTCCACCGAAGAGAGCACCTCTAGGGCGCTTGAGCCTGACCCGGGTGTGCAGCATGTAGTTAAGGAAGATGCGCCTGTGGTTGCTGAAGGTAGAGTCGGGAAGGATGCACCTGAAGACCCTCTAGCTTGGGTCGCGCCCAGCCTTTGGGAGCATGCTTCTTACTTTATCGAGCATCTAAATAAGGTGTTCACGATGGTGGCTCATATGATGGAGCTCGAGGGTGTTGAGAGGGAGTTGAAAGTATACATTCTCGGGCTAGATCATCGTATTTGCTCGGAATTTGATGCTCGAGAGATTTCCATGTATGATATCTTGTTCCGAGAGATGGGTTTTTGGATCCCTTTTACTAATCTTCAGGTGGCCGTTCTCCGTCATCTTTTCTTGGCTCCATCACAACTGCACCCTAACTCTATCGCCTTCATACGAGCTTTCAAGATCATGTGCGATTATTTGAAGGTAGAGGAAAAAGTTTCATAGTTCTTCTACTGCTTCTATCTTCAGAGGAGCACATTTGGTACTCAGTTTGGGTGGGTTTCCTTGAAGCAGGCGAATGGGAAACTGTTCAAGGCCTGTTTAAAGTCTGTCTAAATTTTCAAAGATAAGTATATTGTGATCCAGCCCGTGTTAGAGAGGGCATTGTTGAACATTTTTAGGAGTTCTCTAGTTTTTGATGAGGACGGGGGTTATGTTCTGAATGCTGACACGGAAAAGGTGATGAACTTGGTGCGCAAGTTTCATTTTTAGTAGACGAGGAAGCATTATGATAAGGGGACCAACTTCTACGTCTAGAAGAAGGGTCAACTTGGTCCCAAGGATTAGGCTAGTCATGAAGGCTTATCATCCTTTGTCACGGGCATCCCCCCAGTCCATCATGTGGGCAGAGGGGGGAGACTGGTTGTCAACAAGGACGGGAAAGCGATTTACAAGCCCGGTTTGATAGGCATTCATAAGATCTTAGAGAGCGAGGGTCCCGTAGAGTATCTGAGTATTTGTCTTGTATTTCAATTAAATTTATATGCACGACTTATTATTCCTATTTATTGAACTCAATTTACTGTTTCCTACAGAAATAATGAATCTCGTTGCTGAGTGCATCGCTAGAAACGCTCTCCTGAGCTCGAAGAAGGTGCAAAAGTCTTCCAGACCCTCTCCACGTGATGTGGGAACGACCCCACAGTTGGTTTCGGTCACGTCATCAACTAGTCCAGTAGTCAGGGCTCTCTTTCCTCAGCAGGTGTCGTTGAGGTTTTAAAGGCAATTCTAGGATGACACAGTAGATCTGACGGGTGAGAAGGAGAAGGGGAAATTAGATCTGCCTCCTTGTTGGTATAACATAGCCTTCTTCGAGGGAGATACCCTTCACCTTCCCTGAGCTGAGTCACTTCTGCTTGAGGATCTGGATCGTCTGAGCAAGAGGGTGATGTTGGCTTAGGATGTTGGTGCCGTTATGAGGGTTTTGGAGAAGGTTGTTGCGTATACTGTGGGAGATACTTCCCAAGAAGTTGAGACGAGGAAATTACAGACCAAGATGGAGACTTCTAAGAAGGAACGTGCTACCAGGGAGGTTGCCTAAAAGAGGGAAGTTAAGAGTTTGGTGAAGATGACCGAGGAGCATGATTCCCTTCTGCTCGAGAAGAAAGCTTCCCGGGGGCTGGTGGCATCCCTTAGGGCCGAGTTAGCTCCTGTAGAGGGCGATCCATACGAGGTCAGAAGTCTAAAGACCTGGATTGACTTGGTTACTCATCTCCAACTGGCCCTAAAGGATTGTGTGGTTAGTTCTGTAGGGAGCTTTGATAATGAAGTGGCACAAGGGTTCTGAATTCTAGCGTCGAGTTCAACACGATTAGAATAGGGCCTCATTACTATGTGGTAGATGGTAAGATAGTTATCCCCTAGTTCCTTCAAATTGACGAGGACGTTGAGGTCAGGGAGCCCACTCATGCGGAGCCTGTTCCAAAGGTCGCTGCAAATGCGAAGGGACTTTAACACGGTGTTTGATAAGATTTTATTTTGGCTTGCGTTTCATATTGTTGTAATTTATTCTGTGGGATTTGCCCTATTTTGATGCAAGTTTCAAACAATCGTGGTCCTTGAGACCACAAGTTCTTCTTCTTGAATGAGGGTGAGATACGGTGGGAGAACTGACTTAAGGGTTTTGCGTTTGATCCAAAATGTTGCGGTTAGCAAGAGTCACCACCGACTTTTCTTTTATCCAAAAGGAAAGGTGAAAAAGCACAGGAAAGACCTTTGAGATTATTTCTTGAGTCCGGGGGGTAGATTATGAAAAGGGAAGGTATTAGCACCCTTTTCATCCATGGTTATCCATGGGCTCTTAGTTACTTGCTAGATCACTTGCTTTTGTTTGAAGTTGTGCTTTATGTGGTTTTTGAAAGTATTTTGTAAATAGGCCATTGTTTAGGCAATCTTTGTAATGATTCTCGTTCGTAAGAATGTATACAAAGATGTTGATCTTTTGAAAATGTTTTCAAGTTTGTAAGATGTTTGAAAGTGTAAGTGTTTGTTTTGAAAATAGAAAGGATGTTTTTTTTTGAAATGGAGCAAGTAATTGGGAGCAATTTACCTACTCAAATGTTTTTCTTGTTCATTTTCTTTTCTTTTGATATTGTTGTCTTACCATTGATTTAGTAAGCAACCCTACCTTTGAATATAAACGGGACGGGCGTGGGTCATTGTATAACCATGATTAACAATGTTTCAAGGTATCTTAGCATTCTTTTTGAGGGACTAAGATCATTTGTAAGGTAACTTAGATAGCGTCATCGAGGGACTATGATCTTGTATTTGTTTGTTTTTTGCTAAGATACCTTACATGCGTAATATAGCCATTTTTTGTAAGGAAACCAAGTGGGATAATCCTAGGGTGCTTTTGTGCAAGTGTATTGTTTTCATGCTTGATTTTGCCTTGAATTAGGGTTTTCTATTTGGTTGGTTTTAATCTTTCCATACAAAACCCTAATTACTAGCATTTGTTATATAAAGCGATAAATTGCGGGAATTAAAATTACTATGCTATTACATCATTTAGGGGAGGGGGTATACAAATTACAAATGAGGATTGCAAGAATTAAACCCTAATTAGTCTATTACAACCAAATTGAATAAATGTACAAGGAAATGAATAAATATAAAGTACAAATGCAAATGCAAAAAAATGTTTTTTGTGTTTGGATTTTTATATGAAAGAGGTTTTAACCTAAGCCTAATTAGAGAAAAATAATTAAATCAAAATTAAATTAACTTAAACTAATTAAGAGAAGAAATTAATTAAGAAAAGATTTTTGAATAAAACCCTAATTCTATTTAGTTGATTAAAAGAAAATAAGTTTAAAGAAAAAGTATTTTTTTGTATTTTGTCTTGTAAATAAATTATAGTGTAACAAAATATTTTTAGCTTTTTTTATTAAAATAATATATTTAAATAGGTATAAAAGAAAATAAATAATAATCTAGTTTTAATTTAATTTACAAGATAATTAGTAAAGATAAATAAAGTATGATGAATAAAAATAATTTTTTGTGTGAGAAAAATATTTTAATTAAGTCAAAACATAAATCTACTATTTTTATATTTTTTATGAATTTTTTTAGTATTTTAGAAAATATATTTAAAAGAAAAAAATGAAATAAATAAATAAATAAAAATAAATGGGCAAGGGGGTGCCACAAGTAGGCAGAGAGGTGAGCTAGCAAAAAATAAAATAAAAAATAATGCCAGGCCCAAAGGGCCCAGCGCCTGCAAAAAATGTTAGAAAATCAGAAAATATGAAAAAAATGGGCAAAAGGGCACCACTGGGGCTCGAACCCAGGTCCCTAAGGTTAACAGGCGCACGCTTTACCACTGGGGTGGATATACATCCGTTTATATAAACAAAACAATAAATATGTAAGGAAAATCAAGTCCTGATGACTTCATCTTCAACCTCCAGCCGGTTTACCTGTAACTTCTTCATTTCTCACAAAAAATGGAAGATGACAAAATGAAAGTTGTTGCATTCTTCCTCGCGATTATAACCATGTAAATAACTAAAGCTAAAAGTCAAAGATAAATGAGAATTTCTCTGGCCCTAATTTGAACCCTAAAAATTTCAGAAACTTCAACTCTAAAATTCTCTAAGCTCAGGCCATGTAAATGCAAACTATGGATATGTAAAGCTTCGTGGCAATGAGGTCTACATTTTATCTTCACAAATGAAAGCCTAACAATGCCTAAGTAATGAGATAGAAGTTCAAGAAAAATACCTCAAAACTGGAAATCGTGAAATGGATTTGAGCTTGTTTCAGGCATTGTTGATGATCAGGTTAGCTTCCTTGGACCTCTAGGAAGCTAATGCAATGGTTGGCTTGAGTTGAAAGTGGTTTGGGAGCTCTGGAGAAGTCAAGTTGCATACCCATGTTTTTGAAAATGGAACTTGATGATGGAGGTGTTACAGTTGAGAAAATGGACTTTGGATGGTTTGTATTTAATGTTTAGAAGCTTTTGGAACTGAAAGGCCAAAGAACGCACGAAGGGATTTGGAGTTTGGTATGTAAAGTCAGAACTTCCACAACAATGGTGTTTTGAGACAATTTCTGATTAGAGGGAGTTTGAGTGAGTTTCAGGGGCTTCCAGCTCGTGTCCTAGCTCATAAATAGTGCTTCTATTTATAAGCAGCAAGTTTGGAGAGTTGTTGTTGATCAGAATTTGAATTTGCATCCTTAAGCTAAATATGTGATTTTTGAGAAAACAAGTTTCAATGTCTTGTGTACTTGCTAAGATAGAGTGGTTATGCTTTAAGCACACTTTCTTCTGACTTTGTAGATGAACTGCAATCAGAGGGAACGAGTTAGAGGCTCAAGAGTGGACTTTATGCATAAAACTTGCTTTACAAGAATGGTATTGTTAACTTTCTTCCCAAAATGGCAATGTGAATTGGATAAAGCTTAAACCACTTGGATTATAGCTTAAAAGTTTGTGTAATCCATAATTATGGAGTGACAAACAAGTTTGAGGCCTGCAAAGTAAATATTATGCATCCTAACATTGATTTGTATTTGTGTTCATCATGAAAATGACCTATAATTCAAGTGACAAAACCCCTACTTCATCTCTTTGATTCTCCCTACTCAAGAATGATCTCAAGGAGTTATGAGACATTTTATAAACTTTTAATATGATTTATAACTCATATTTGAATTTCTTTTGAATATTCCCCTTGGAACTATGTGAAAAATTTCCATGAAGTTAGGTCAAAAATCTGCCTAACTAGGGCAAAATTTCACTAAGTCTTTTTTAGTTTATGAGCATGTATTCATAAAATTATAACTTGAGATCCAAGCACTTTTAGGAGAAGTTGTATGAATAAATGTTGTATATTTCATGGAGATCTACATCTTTCATGTTGGAAGTTTCCTTTGAATCATTTTGCATCATAATGAAAAAATTGCTCAAAGTTATGAAAAAAATAAGAAATTTTCAACACTTAGAAAAATTTCTAAGTTTAGAAATTTTGACTTTTCAAAATGAAATCTCGATTTCTTGATTTATTGATGAATAAGTTTCCTATTTTGACATGTTTTGATAAATTGTGATCTTTGGCACTTGAATTTGACCAAAAAGTCAAAGTTTGACTTTTCAGTATACAGTTGACTTTTGATCATTTGACTGCAAAATTCATCTGTCAATCCAATGAATTTGCAATGTTTTGAATCATGTCATTAGTTCAAAATGATTCAATTAGGCTCATGAGATCATGCCTTAAACTAATTGACCATTTTCTAGGTCAAAAATCAAAAATTGCCCTTTCCCAGTCAAAACCCCAATTTTGACCATTTTGCCCTTTTGGAGTTTTGATCAAATTTCTTAAGGAATTATGGTCCAAACTTGATCAAATGATACGTATGGGTTTAAAATGTTGATGTGGATAAAAAATTATGAAGTTTGACTGAAAATTGGCCATGGTTGACCTTTTCCCCAATACAACTGATTTTTAAGTCAATTGTTCATGATTGAGCAAAAGAGTGATTTAAGGCTTGAAACTTGGAATGAGTAATATTGGGGGTCTATAATGATCCATGAAATTCAAATGGGGCATTGGAAGTTCAAAAATCTTTGTGAAAACTCAAACCCTAATTTTGGTCATCAATGCATAAGAAGGTGTCTTGAGCTGATCAAACCTTAGTGCAGTCTTGAGCCCAAGGAGATCTTGTAAGCAAATTCTTGATAAGTGAGAGGGAAAATTTTGGGGTACAACAGCTGCCTCTATTCAATCTTCTTAAGCCTGAAAAGTTAGATTGGCATGTTTTTCCAATCGTGACTCGAAGGTGGAAGATGATTGGACACTAGAGTGCCCATAAATTTGCACTCGGTGATGTGATGGTTGAGGGAATGGGCTTAAAGATGCCATTTAGAGAGATGATAGAAAGTGTTTTGGAGATGGGCTTGTATATTCCATCCAAGAGTCATTGTTTGCATTGTAATTTGTAAGCTGTAAGAATGAGTATCAGAATGGCGTCCGTGTCTGGAGCGTATCTGAACTGTATCTGGGAGCTAATTTTGAATGATTATCAGAATGGCATCCGTGTCTAGAGCGTATCTGAAATCTAGTTTTGAATGAGTGTCAGAATGACATCCGTGTCTGGAGCGTATCTGAATTGTATCTGAGAGTTGAATTTGGGTGAGTATCAAAATGGCATCCGTGTCTGGAGCGTATCTGAACTGTATCTGAAAGTTGAATCTGAATGAGTACCAGAATGGCATCCGTGTCTGGAGCATATCTGAAATGTATCTGAAAGTTGCACTTGAATGAGTATCAAAATGGCATCCGTGTTTGGAGCGTATCTGAACTGTATCTGAAAGTTTCACTTGAATGAGTATCAGAATGGCATTCGTGTCTGGAGCGTATTTGAACTGTATCTGAAAACTTTGAACATTGTTAATGGTAGTTTTTAACCTTATCATGAAAAGGGTAAAAGGTTATCTAAAATGCAATGTTTATGTTGTATGAAATGCATAGTATAATGCATTCGTGTTATCGATGTTTATGATATATGGATGCAATGTATGCGTACGTGAGCTAGTTTGCTGCACTGCTGTTGGATTGGGAAAAATAAATCCCTGACCGCTGCTGAGGATATGGAGTATAAGTCTTCATGTTGTGAAGTCTAAGTGTTGATGAATTTCTGCTTAGAGAAATAAACTCTGTTGTAAGGGAAATGCCGTATACTGCTTGTAAAATTTTATTGGGGAATCTTGAGAAATTTGATGACTTCTACTAGGGATTGATAATTGAAAGCTTGTTCCGCTGGGAATTAAACTTTAAATTATGGGGTGTTGTACCCCAAAATTTACCCTCCCATTTTCTCAAAATGTTCTCATCACAAGACCCTTGAAGCTCAAGATCCAGTTAGGGTTTCCTCTGCTCAAGACTTCTCCTTGCACTGTTGACCCAAATTAGGGTTTGTGTTTGCACAAAGATATTTTGACCTAAAATGCCTAAGATGACTTTCATGCTTCATGTTGGACTCCCAAGTTTATCCATACCAAGTTTCAAGCCTTGATTCCAATCTTTGCCCAGTCAATTGGACAATTGACCTAGAAATCAGTTGTATTGGGGAAAAAGTCAACTGTGGCCAATTGACAGTCAAACCTCATGAAAATTGACCCACATCAACATTATGAACTCATATGAACCATTTGATCAGGTTTGGATCACAATTCCACAAGGAATTTGATCAGATTACCAAAAGGGCAAAATGGTCATTTTTAGGGTTTTGACTGCACAAAGGCAATTTTTGACTGTTTGACCTAGCCAATGGTAAACCAAGCTCACATATGGACTCAAGGACCCCATGGAATTGTCTTGACATACTCAACAAGTTCAAAAGATCCCAAATGCACAAGGTTGACAGTTGAATTTTCCAGTCAATTGATCAATTTTTGACTGTATACTGAAAAGTCAAACTTTGACTTTTTGGTCAAAATCAAGTGTCAAGATTCATTTTTCATCAAAACATGCCAAATCATGAAACTTGTTCATCAAGAAATCAAAAATCACAAATTAGGGTTTGAAATGAAGATTTTTCATAACTTAGAATTTTTCTAAGTTATGAAAAATCCTAATTTTTTCCTAACTTTGTCCCACTTTCTCATCAAGATGCATTTGGATTCAAGGAAAAGTCAAAACATGAAAGTTGTAGTCCATTGCAAAATCTACAACTTTGAATCACAAAGTTTTCCCAAAAGAAGCTTGTAGCTCAAGTTACAATTTTTGGAACAAGGGTACCAAACCATTCTTAACTTAGAGAAATTTTGAACCATTTTAGGCAGGATTTTTGCCTAACTTCAAGACCACTTTTCACATGCTTCCACTTGGAATTTCAATTTTCTTTTCAAAGATGGATTGTATTACACATTCCAAGCTTTCCAAAATGTCCAAGAACTCATCAAACAGCCTCATGGTTAGGGAGAATCGAATTTGGCAAGTTGGGAAAAACTCACTTTGTTTATGACCAAGTTACATGTCCATAACCTTACATTTTTGAACTCAGCATGTGCAAGCTACATTACAGGCCTCTAATCCCATTTTCACTCAATAATTCAATGCTAAACCATTGTGCCAAGATGTTATTCTATGCATTTGTTCATTACATGGAGAATTAAGCCATATTTGGAAAAAGTGAGTTATCCATTTTTGAAAAGTTACACTTTATGTCAAAACATGAATCAAGAGGTACACAGAAAATCTATGAGGCACAAGTTATGGAACTAAACACACTGATCAAGGAGATATTATGCAGCATGCTTGAGGGACCTGCCTTGGCCTAGGAACCAACTTGACAACTTTTGCTTAAGTAAGAAGAAAGCTTGCATTTTGTACTACACAACACATTCCTGCAAAGACCAACTTAAGCAAACTTTGTCCTCACATTTCATACTCCCTAACTGACCTAAAACACGACCAAACCACCCTTCAACCATCCTTATACAGAAAATCACAGTTTTGTGGCAAAACAGGGCATATTCTGCAACTTGAATCCCACAGCTCATTTCCATCGTGCACTTTCATCCAAACCACTTCATATACCTTCCATAACATCCATATAAACTATTCGAAACATTGAACTGAGACTGTAACAGCCATAGCACCATTTTCCATTTCCATTTTTCTCTCTTGCAGGTGTACTTCTGCAGCTTGATTTGGCACGATTCAAAACACACTAAGCATTGGAATAGCATCACTACACTTCAAGCAAGCTGTACAAGTCCTCACTTTGCCTTGAAACTGCCTCCATTGTTGCACACGATTCCAACTGAACAGGTAAATTCTGGAACTTCTATCTCCCTATCCAAGCATATCTAGGCTTAGGTTTGTGAAGAAGTTATGTCCTATTCATGGCCCTGAATCCATCCATATCATTACTTTTCATTTATGTTGTGTATACTGAGAGAATTTTGAAGATGAATGTCTAAAAAAAACTAGGTCAGGAATTGGGGGAGAAGAAATTCTCTCTCATTTCTGAGAGTTAGATCAAGTTTTTGGTATGTATGGATTCGTTGTTTGATGCTTAACATTTTTGATGTTGTAAGTTTTCGTTAAAAATCAAAGAATCAGGATGTTTGAACAAGCCTGAGAAGCGCGCGTTTTTGAGACAAGAATGGCTGGAGGTTGAAGAAGCTCCACGTGGGCTGGGCCTGATTTGTTATTTCTGTTTACACCCCATTTTTACTTTTACACCCCCTTGGCCCATTATGCTTATTTTGATCATTTTTTGATTTTTTCTTTTTATTTCTGATTTATTTATTTTTCCTCATAATATTAAAAATATAAAAAATATTTTTCAAACCATTTTTGTATTTATTAAGCATTTATTGGCTTAAATAGATATTTGTACATAAATAAATACCTAGATATACTTTTATTTAAAAAATACTAAAAAATAATGCAAACATGTTTATTTTCTGATTTTTATTTTATATTACCTCTTGAAAACATTTTACATAAAATATACTTTTTTTAATAAATATTAAATAGTTTATTTTTGTACATATAATATATATTTAATAAATAATGTAGATACTTATATATTAATTATAAAATTTAGGATGAAAACATAAAAATAATACATTTTTATTTTTTATTAATATTTAACCTAAAAAATCACTTTTTCATAATATACATCCTTTTTGTTTATTTCTATACATAATTGATAAATATTTGTATATATTAAATAATTAATACATTTTACTTAGTAAAATTAGGGTTTTGCCCTAAATACATAAAAATACAAAAAAATTAATTCATTTTATTTTTGTTTATTTGGCACATAAAAAATACTTTTTTCATACATATAAAAAGCCTTTTTGCATCTTACATATTTATTTTATTTTTATTTAATTTGTGCAATTAAATACCTTGTAAATTCCCAATTTGATGTAATAGTCTAGGGTTTTAATTCTTGTCAAAATATCCCCATTTGAACATTTGTACCCCCTTCCCATATATTGTGTTGTAATAACTTAGGAACTTTATTTTTCGCACTTTAAAGCTTCCTAAATATGCCATGTTAGAGTTAGGGTTTGTATGCAAATCAATTAACCAAAAATAGTTTGACCTAAATTCAAGATAATCAAGCATGAAAATGGACAACACTAATCACACTTGCACCCCTAGGGTATTCCACTTGTTGCCTTCAATAATGGGCCATATTGCATGTTAAGTCTCTTTGGGCAAAACAAACACAATTCAAATGATCATAGTCCCTCGATGACGCTTTCGAAAGTTGCCTAAAAATGATCAAGTCCCTCCAAGGAAAAATTGCCCAAAGATACTTGGCACCATTGCAGTTATGGTCTAAACGATGACCCGCGCCCGTCCCTTTCACATCCTAACACAAGATTGTCCACCAAATGCAATGGTGGAACAAAATTGTTAAAAGGGTTAAAAACATAGGAGAAATCTTTGAGAAATTTAGGAGTAGACAAACTCTTAGTTACTTGAATCAAACTTGCAAAACAAAACACTTGCCTATTTTTTAAACCACACATCACTACACTTTCAAAAACAACTTTCAAAAACATTGAAACCTTTTCAAAAGACATACACCTTTGTATACATCCCAACATGGATCATTACAAAGGTTGCCACCACATTGGCTTCTTTTCAAAATATTTTCAAACCCACACACACAAAGCACCATTTCAAACAATTGAAAACCAAGGCAAGTTGATCTAAGCAAGTAACTAAGAGCCCATGGATAACCATGGATAGAAAGGGTGCTAATACCTTCCCTTTCTATAATCTACTCCCCGAACCCAAGAAAACATCTCGAAGGTTTTTGCTGTGCTTTTTAACCTTTCCTTAGGATAAAATAAAAAGTCGGTGGCGACTCTTGCTCAACCGAAACATTTGCAAAAACAAACGCAAAACTCAAGTCAGTTCTCCCACCGTACCACAGAACTGGCGACTCTGCTGGGGATAAACTTAAAAGTGGAGTAACCTTAGGGCTTAGATCACCTTTGTTTTCAATTGTTTGCTTTGTTTGCTTTTATATTTATGGGCTTTGCATCGGAGTTTCATAGATCCTAACCCGGATCTGGGGAATACCCTTTTAGGTAGCATAATCTGTGAGGGACCTGTCCGGCGTAGACCGACATGGGTGAAGCAGTGGCTACGTTGGTGTGGCACCTTGGTCTGTACCGATATCCCTTGTGTTGCAACGAGGAGAATATGGGTCTTCTAAGGAGTCATTAAACACCAACCGACCTTAGAACCTTAAATTGACCAAACTTGGCCATAGAACAGTAGCAGTATGCTACACTCATTGAGGCTAAACTCTCGCGATGGTTCTGGCCGCAAGAAAAGATTGCGATGCTGGAGTTATGACCGATTGAGGGTAGTCAATGATTTGAGATACTCTAGAACCCGGTTACTTTTGATAGGACAGGTTTTAACCAACGAAACTAAAAGAGGGTAATACCTAAACTTCATGCTGGCCTGAAACCTAAGGGTTGTCTTGTGTGACTTGTGTGCCTTATCATGCTTGCCTGTGTGAATACTTGTGGTGTGCTTCATCATAACATCATGCCATCATACCATTGCATGCATCCTGTATAAGGACTAACCCATTTCAAAGACAAAAAAGTTTCATCTTTGCTCTGTTTTGTAGGACATCATGATGCCCGTGCGTAGGAATACTATCCGGCTCAACTTTGTTCAACCACCAACTTTGCTCAAGGATTTGGTTGGTAGGATTCCAAACACTACTTCCTTCATCAAAAGGCATGGTTCTCTCCTTGGCTTGATCACTGCAAAGTGGGACCAACAACTGATAAGTGTCCTGACCCAGTTTTATGACCCCCTGTATCATTGCTTTACCTTTCAAGACTTCCAGTTGGTCCCTACCCTGGAAGAATTCTCTGATTTGCTTGGTATCCCTGTTTTGGAGCAAACTCCATTCACTGGTTGGGAAAAGACTCCTAGGCCTGAAGAGGTTGCTGCAGTCCTCCCCTTGACCAAAGAAGAGGTATTGGCTAACTGGGAAACTAGAAGTGGAGTTAAGGGCTTTTTGGTCAAATTTCTGGTTGGCAAAGCTAATGATTTCTGGAATGACTTAGACTTCAAGGCGTACGAAGACATTCTGGCTCTTTTAATCTATGGTTTGGTATTGTTTCCCAATCCTGACACCTTTATCAGTATCTATGCCATAAGGATCTTCATGTCTCGGAATCCTGTACCCACTCTTTTGGGTGATATCCTGCAACAACTCTATGCTCGTACTGCCCGAAGATGGGTAACTCCATGGTGTTGTGTTCCTTTGCTAGTGAGGTGGTTTATTTCGCACCTTCCTAAGTTCGTGCTGAAGAATGAAGAAGGAAAGGGTTGGGCTCATATGTTAATGTCTCTCACTGATAATGACATCACTTGGACTCTCAGAGGATTGGATGAGGTAGCTTTTATTGATCGTTGCGGAGAATACCCTAATGTTCCATTGATTGGTATCCAAGGAGGAATCTCTTATAATCCATGTTTAGCTCTCCGCCAATTTGGAAGAGCCAGAAGAGTAGGGCCTCATGAAATGTTGGTTCCTCACTTCCATTTTGAATTTCAGGTAGACAGTGACAAACTACGCCATAGATTCATTAAGGCTTGGGACAGAATTCACAAAGCTGACTCGCA
Organism: Vicia faba; assembly: GCA_948472305.1. Classification (NCBI taxonomy): domain Eukaryota; kingdom Viridiplantae; phylum Streptophyta; class Magnoliopsida; order Fabales; family Fabaceae; genus Vicia; species Vicia faba. The sequence goes on along the minus strand of OX451740.1, from coordinate 1,303,426,245 downwards.
TGAGTTGGGACCAAAGACTTCTCTACCAATGGAACCCTATTGCAGATGGGTCCGCATCCGTGCTCAGAAGTTAGGTATGTCATACGAAGCTGTCATACCTATCATTCTTGAATCTCTTGATGAAGATGGGGTTCCTCCAACTGTCCTCCCTCCTCAGATACCCACTGATTTTGACACACTGAAGAGATCTTGGGCGCAGCTAAAGGAAGAACGAGATTTTTATCGGGAAAAGTTCAACGAACAGGAACGGAAGATCCAGAGGTTGACTAAGCAATTGGAGGAAGAGCGGATTCTGAATGACTATATCCATACTGAGAAGAGGAGGCCATGGGAGCACTGATGGGCTTTGAATGTTTCCTTTTTACAGCTTTTATTTCCTTTTCAGTATTTTTCATTCCTGTAATGCCTAAGGGCAAGTTGTTGAACAATTTAAAATTTGAATCTAATGAAGTGTATTTCCCTTTTGTCTACAAAGTTGAATCTCATTTGTCTTTGAAAACATAAAACATACGCATCTCATTACATCATATGCATAACAGGTACCTTTTCCCACAGGTTGCTTAATCTTCTTCGCTGTTTATTTGAACAGTCATCATGAATCCAGAATCATCCAGTGAGCAAGCTATCAAGGCCCTCCAGGCCCAGAGTGCCCAGTTTCAAGAGATGGTCATGAGCCTGGCCCAAGGTCAACAAGAGTTGAAGGCTCTGCTCTTAAAGAAGAAGAAGAAGAAGAAGAAGAGGACTGCGTTATTCAACACTGGATGCAGGTTTGGGAACACACTCCATAACGAGGCTGATCCAACTACTTCCTCTGCAGAGAAAGACAGTCCCCAAGGGGGAGGGGCTCCTAGTCCTGCAGTCTCTGACAACGAGACGGATTACAATGATGAACAATACCCTCCCGCTGCTGACAGATACAAGCAATTAGAGGACCGCTTGAGTGCCATGGAGATTCAAAATGTGTCGGGGCTGGATTTCATAGATTTAGGGTTATCTTCTGGGGTGGTAATCCCACACAAGTTCAAGGTGCATACCTTTGCCAAATACGACGGGGCTTCCTGTTCAAAGCTGCATCTCAGATCGTACGTAAGGAAGATCCAACCTTACATGGCAGACAAAAATCTTTGGATCCACTTCTTCCAAGATAGCCTTTCGGGGTCACAACTTGAGTGGTTCTATCAGCTAGATGGAACCAGTATCTGACATTGGGAAGATTTGGCTACCGCATTTTATAGACGATATCAATACAATTCTGACCTCGCTCATACGCGTACCCAAATTCAGGGTATGTCTCTAGGAACGGGCGAAGGGTTCAAAGAATATGCACAAAAATGGAGGGATTTGGCTGGCAGGGTGCAGCCTCCTTTGACTGATCGTGAACTGGTTGACATGTTTCTAGGGACCTTGTCTGGTCCATTCTTCAATCATCTGGTTGGCAGTTCCTCCGTTGGGTTTACGAATTTAATCCTGACAGGTGAAAGGATAGAAGCTGGCATCAGGTCAGGAAAGATACAAAAAGGTGCCTCCGTAAGTATTGACAAAAAGCCTTTCAAGAAGGAAGCTAGTGCCGTCTATGGTCCTAGAAGACAAGTCAAGCCAGAACACCGCCAAGCCGTCAATGCCTTGGTGATTTCAAAACCTGTTGCTGCTCCTCAGCAGTACAATCAACAAAGGGGTGAGAGGCCCAAGAGGCAATACACTCGGCTGAGTATGACCTTGTCATAAATCTTACCGCAACTGCTATCAACCAACTTGGTGACCATCAAAGAGGCTCCGAAGGTCGTGAATACTGCATCTCCTAAGTATAACCTAAATGCCCGTTGTGCTTATCATTCTGATAGCCCCGGGCATACTACTGATGATTGCTGGGCCCTGAGAAATAAGGTTCAAGACCTTATTGATGCGAAGGAAATTCAGTTTGAGGCGCCTGAGAGGCCAAATGTTGTAACTGCTCCTATGCCCCATCATAGAGTAAATGCCGTCGAGGAAGATTTGTATGCTGTTTCGGTGAATGATGTTGCTACCCCTCTACTGACTGTTAAGAGGAACCTACTGCTAGCCGGTTTATTTCCGGGTTGTAGCAAGGGTTGCCTCCTATGTGCTGTTATCCCTACCGGTTGTCCGCTGCTGAAGTCAGGCATCCAAAGCCTGATGGATAGCAAAGAAATTCTGTTCAAGAAAACTGCTGTTCCGTTTGTTTCCGTTGAAGAAGTATCTGTCGTCACAATTTTCAACAATCCTACCAAGGCTCCCCCGAGGAAGCCAATCCAAATTATGTCTGTTGCACCCATTACCATTACTGTTCCGGGGCCTCTCCCCTATGAATCTGACAAGGCTGTCCCATGGCACTATGGGGCAGACGTGTATGTGCTTAGAGTGAAGCAGGAGTTCAACACCGGTACCAGTATCAGTAACATCACTGGTCCCGCCAAGATTACTCGCAGTGGCAGGCTTTTCTCGCCTAACATTGCACCACCAGTTATCCGAAAACCTCTTATCATCACACCCGCAAGTGTGCATGTTTCAAATCAAGTTCCTGTGTCTACTACTTCCGCCGAGTCCTCTGATGCTCGGGGCAAAGAAGTTGCTACCTATTTGCCTGCCCGGACGGAGGCACCAAAAAAGACCGCTGTTGAAGCCTCCCAGCAAGAGATGGAGGAAATCCTTAAAATCATTAAAAAGAGTGACTTCAATGTCGTTGAACAGCTGGGGCATACCCCCTACAAAATCTCTATGCTATCATTGCTGCTGTGCTCAGAGGCCCACGCCAAGGCCCTGATTTCATTTCTGAAAACGGCCCATGTGCCGCAAGAGACATCTGCAGATCAATTCACTGATTGTGTGGCTAATTTGACCGCTGACAATGGTTTGGGTTTCTCGGATGCCGACCTGACCGCCAAGGGAAAAAACCACAATGATGCCCTGCATGTTTCCATAGAATGCAGGGGCACTACTCTTGCACACGTGTTGGTGGACACCGGGTCTTCCCTGAATGTATTGCCCAAGAAATCCTTAGATCGGTTGGATTGTGAGGGCCTGGAATTGAAACCTAGTAACATCATTGTTAGAGCCTTCGACGGTTCTAAGAGGATGGTGCACGGTGAGGTAGACATTCCTATTCGTGTGGGTTCCCAAGTCTTTGACTCAACGTTCTATGTAATGGATATTCGTCCATCTTATTCCTGCTTGTTGGGTCGACCCTGGATTCACAAGGCTGGGGCCGTAACATCCACTTTACACCAGAAGCTCAAATACCCTGTCAAAGGGAAGATTGTTACTGTGCAGGGTGAGGAGGAATACATGGTTAGTCAGTTGAATTCATTCCGGTATATCGAGATGGACGGGGAGTTTATTGAAACCCCCTTTCAACATTTTGAGGAGGTACCTCCAACATTGGCGTCAGCTGAGACAGTGGTTGAAGAAGACTTTCCTCTGAAGATGGCTTCCCTGAAGGATGCCCGGGCAGTGATTGAGAAAGGCAAGTGCGCAAACTGGGGTCAACTTCCTGACTTCACTCAAAAGACCGACAAGTTTGGGCTGGGCTTCACTGCAGAGGCTCAGAGGGCTGTTCGCAAGGAAAGGATCAGAAAGCCTCCGGTGTTCATCACCAACCCAAGAGTGAATGCTATCGAGGAGGACATAGAGGAAGCAGAATTTGACAGTTGGATCTATCCGATAACCAACAACGGACCAAGCAACTGGACGGCCAAAGATTTTACACCTATTACATTTGTCACGCAGTAATGAACTCTTTTGATTTTCAATTTGTAACAAACAATATGTTGAAACTTTTATTGGCTCGGTGTCCTACCCGGGGCACCGTGGCTCCATTTGTGAGGGCTTTTTTGTATGACATTTCCATATATCATTAATCAAAACATTGGACGTTTGTTGAATTTCAAATCTTGTGCTCTTTTTCTTTGTGTTATATATTGCAAAACAACTATATTTACACACACTCACTTATACAGGTTTCAATCCACTCTGGATCTCACTGGTAACGGCTCTGCTACTGCCAGCTATGACTTCGAAAATCCGATCAACTTGGCCGAAGACGAAGGTGAAGATGATTGTGAAGTGCCTGGTGAACTCGCAAGACTGCTACTCTAGGAAGAGAGGGCCATTCAGCCGCATGAAGAGCCAGTGGAGACGATAAACCTGGGTACTGAGACAGATAGAAAAGAAGTCAATATTGGTGCCAATCTAGAGCTCAGCGTGAAGCAACGTTTGATCCAGATGCTGCATGATTACATGGATATCTTTGCTTGGTCTTACGAAGACATGCCTGGTTTGGATGCCGACATTGTGGTTCATCACCTGCCTACCAAGGAAGACTGCCCTCCGGTAAAGCAAAAGGTCCGCCGTATGCGTCCAGAGATGTCCGAAAAGATCAAGGCTGAGGTTATGAAACAATTTGATGTCGGGTTTCTAGCAGTGACTTCTTATCCTCAGTGGGTGGCCAACGTGGTTCCAGTGCCAAAGAAAGATGGTAAAGTCAGAATGTGTGTTGACTACAGGGATTTGAACAGGGTCAGCCCTAAGGATGATTTCCCTCTGCCTCACATCGACGTTCTTGTTGACAATACTGCTCAACACAAGGTGTTCTCCTTCATGGATGGTTTTTCAGGGTATAATCAGATTAAGATGGCTCCTGAAGATATGGAAAAGACTACCTTTGTGACTCAGTGGGGCACCTTCTGCTACAAGGTCATGCCATTCGGGTTTAAAAATGCTGGGGCAACCTACCAACGTGACATGGTTTCTTTATTTCATGACATGATCCACCATGAGATTGAAGTGTACGTCGATGATATGATTGCAAGGTCCCAAACTGAGGAGGAACACCTTGACCATCTGCGGAAGCTGTTTGACCGACTAAAGTTGTACAAGCTGAGGTTGAACCCAAACAAATGCACCTTTGGGGTGAGGTCTGGAAAATTGCTAGGTTTCATTGTAAGCGATAAAGGTATTCAAGTGGACCCTGCCAAGGTGAAAGCCATACAAGAGATGCCAACTCCCAAGACAGAGAAAGAAGTCAGAGGCTTTCTAGGACGACTGAATTACATTGCCCGATTCATCTCGCATCTAACTGCTACCTGTGAGCCAATCTTAAAATTGATGAAGAAAGATCAGGTACTACGGTGGAACGATGAATGTCAGGCCGCTTTCGAAAAGATAAAGGAGTATCTCCAAGAGCCACCCATTATTATGCCTCTAGTGGAAGGGAGACCTCTAATACTATACTTGACAGTGCTTGACAATTCAATGGGGTGTGTGTTGGGGCAGCATGACGAGTCTGGCCGAAAAGAGCACGCTATTTATTACCTGAGCAAAAAGTTTACCGACTGTGAGTCTCGGTACTCACTGCTAGAGAAAACTTGCTGTGCTCTGGTATGGGCTGCTCGCCGGCTGAGACAGTATATGTTGACTCACACTACTCTGTTGATTTCAAAAATGGATCCAATCAAGTACATATTCGAAAAGCCTGCTCTGTCTAGAAGAATAGCAAGATGGCAAATGATATTGACAGAATATGATATCCAGTACACAACTCAAAAAGCAATAAAGGGAAGTGTATTGGCAGACCATTTGGCACACCAACCTGTGGACGATTACCAATCATTGAACTTTGAATTTCCAGACGAAGATATCATGGTAGTAACTGACTGTGAAGTACCTGGACCGGATGAAGGACCTGAGGAAGGATCCCAATGGTCTATGCATTTTGACGGAGCCTCGAACGCTTTGGGTAACGGCATCGGCGCTGTGATCATATCCCCTAAAGGTACTCATACTCCACTCACCGTCCGATTGTGTTTCAACTGCACCAACAACATGGCAGAATATGAGGCATGTATCATGGGTCTTCAAGCTGCAATTGACTTAAGGATCAAGTTTCTGAGTGTCTTCGGAGATTCCGCTCTCGTGATCAATCAGATCAAAGGCGAGTGGGATACGAAACACCCAAATCTTATTCCTTACAAGGAGTATGTGTTGACTTTGCTTCCCCACTTTGAAGAGATAACTTTTGAACACTTCCCAAGAGAGGAGAATCAGTTAGCGGACGCACTAGCTACGATGTCTTCAATGTTCAAAGTCAAATGGGACAATGAGGCTCCCCGGATCATTATCTCGAAATTGGATGAACCTGCATACTGCTGCGATCTTGAGGCCGAAGAGGTAATCGAGAAACCCTGGTATCATGAGGTGAAGAGATATTTGGAAGCTCAAGAATACCCCGAAGGCGCATCGGTCAATGACAAGAAGTTCATGAGAAGGTTTGCGGCAAAATTCTTCCTCAGTAACGACATTCTCTACAAACGAAATCATGATTCAACTTTACTGCGTTGTGTTGATAAAACTGAAGTAGAGAAGATCATGGTAGAACTACACGAAGGTACATTCGGAACACATTCCAGTGGACACACCATGGCAAAGAAGATCCTTCGGGCAGGATATTTCTGGTCCATAATGGAAGCTGACTGTTACCAACATTCTCGAACTTGTCATAAATGCCAGATCTATGCTGATAAGGTGCACATCCCTCCGGTTCCTATGAACATCCTGACGGCACCTTGGCCTTTTGCAATGTGGGGCATTGATATGATCGGCAAGATCCGACCAACGACATCCAACGGGAACTGCTTCATCTTGGTAGCAATTGATTACTTCACAAAATGGGTTGAGGCAGCCTTCTATGCTACTGTAACCAAGAGCGTCGTAGCATGTTTCATTCGGCACAACCTGATCTGTCGGTACGGCGTCCCAGAAAGAATCATTACGGACAATGGTACCAATCTTAACAACAAGATGATCACTGAGCTCTGCGAGCAATTCAAGATACAACACCATAACTCTTCTCCTTACCGGCCGAAGATGAATGGAGCTGTCGAAGCGGCAAATAAAAACATCAAGAAGATTGTGCAGAAGATGATGGTGACCTACAAAGATTGGCACGAAATGTTACCATTTGCTCTTCATGGGTACCGTACCTCAGCAAGGACGTCAACCGGGGCAACACCCTTTTCCTTGGTCTATGGCATGGAGGCAGTCTTGCCAATTGAAGTCTAGATACCCTCTCTCCGGATAATGAAGGATGCAGACTTGAGTGAAGATGACTGGATTCAGACTCGACTTGATCAATTAAACCTAATTGACGAAAAGAGACTCACTGCTATCTGTCATGGTCAGACGTATCAAAAACGGATGATCAGGGCATTTAACAAGAAAGTCAGACCACAAGAGTATCAAGTTGGGGACCTGGTAATCAAACGCATCATCCTTCCTCAAAGTGATCCCCGGGGCAAATGGACCCCTACGTACGAAGGGCCATTTATGGTTAAACATGTGTTCTCAGGAGGAGCCATGATTCTAACCACCATGTATGGTGACGACCTTCCTCACCCCGCCAATGCAGACATAGTAAAAAGATACTACGCATGAATAAAAGACCCGCTAGGTTAACATACCTAGGCAAAAATAAGGGCTTCCCGGCGAACCAAAAGGGCTCGGGCAAAAAATAAGGGATGAAATGAAAAAGATCTGTACACCCGGCAAGTCGAAAACCTGAAAAGGCGGCTTGGGCAAAAATGGGTATCCCGGTGGACTGAAAACCCGAAAGGGAGGTCCAGGCAAAAGTTAGGGATAAAGCGTAACACTATGTCTCATTGGATCACCTTGCATCCAGAATTCGGCATCAACTATCTAACTCAGACTTCGGCATCGATCAATCAGCTTCATCTTCAACTAAGCAGCAAAGTGATGAGACGCTTGAAGACATAAAGGCGATAGCAGAGTTGAAACCCAGTGGGAATATTGTGCACATAGCTGTTTTGTTTCCTTTTCAAAATTGTATAAACTTTATGTTATTCGGCGGCGTTCTCTTACTAGGACGTCGGCCTCTTGTACAAAAAACGCCTATTTACAGGCAAATTTCAAAATCAATACAAGTTCACTTTTCCAAACAAATTGCCAATTGTTTTTTTTTTCTTTTTTTTTTTCTGTTTTGTCTTGCGAAGAACGTCCAATGTTCATTTTTGATATATGCATTTGACATTAAATTGCTAATTTATAAATACTTGCATACGAAGCAAAGGACTAATTACAGGTGACATCAGAAACAGGGGCAATGTAGAGTTGTCTAATGCAATCTAGTTGCTCTGTCCGCCAAGGTACCAAGGTAGATTCAACTGAAGAATGTGACCAAGTTATCTCAACTCCCCACAGAATAAGACAAGAATCAGCAATACCCTCCCAGGGAAGATTTAGTCTATCATCAGCCCTACAATAGGCACCCTGTTCCCCTAGCAAGTCAGCGATGCTCTCCCCAAGCAGAGTTAGTCTACTGTCAGCCTTAGGAAATTGGGTATCCCCAGAAGATCTCAACATTCCCCAGTGGAGTATAGGCATCCCTCAGCAAGCATCCCCGGCAGTCTTGATCTAAGATTGATCCCCGGCGGTATACCAGACACCCCAGTGGAACCATTTACCAGTATAGTCTGAAGAGTTTCCCCAGGAAATTGGAATTCATATCCCCAGCAGGTCTTGAAGCTTATCCCCAGTAGATTCTGGAATCTTATCCCCTGTAAAGTACGGACGTCTCTCCCGAGCTTTATTCAAAGTTATTCCTCACAAGGGCTTATAACTGGGTTATCCTCAGCTAATTACCACGGAAGATCGTCCTCGGAAAAGTTCTTCCTATCCCCAGCGGAGTTCATCCAAGTTCCCCAACATAACTTATCAACAGAATCCCCAGCGGAGTTTATCATGGTTATCCCCAACGGAGTCCATCATTGAAATCTCCAGAGGAGCTCTCATCAAAACCTCAGCACAGAGTATTCCCCTCAGAGTATTCTCTCCAACAAGTTTGTTCCCCAACGGAGTCATCTTCTCCTACCGGTGTATTCTTGCAAACATCATCCCTAGCGGAAGCGAAGAACTTTACTCTTCAACGTCAGCCCAGGATTTATTTCCCCATCCAATCGTCAAGGATTTATTTTCCTAGACGAAAATACATTCATAAACATTTCACATTTCATACATCTTGCTTACATACATGATAAAGTGCATACAACACTATCTCATTTTGAACATCATGACATCATGCATTTCATACATCATGACATTGCATACAACTGATGTTTTGCCTTTTCAGCGAAAAAGACAATCCAAAAGACGACTACCTTCAACTGTCACAATTCCAGATTCGATTCCTGTATCTAGCCAGGGCACATCTGTGAGTGATCAGTTTCCAGATTCGATTCCTATATCCAGCCAGGGCATATCTAAAGAGTTTGAAGATTCGATTCCTGTATCCAGCCAGGGCATATCTGTTGACGACTAATTCCAGATTCGATTCCTGTATCCAGCCAGGGCACATCTGAAGAGTTTGAAGATTCGACACCTGTATCCAGCCAGGGCATATCTGTTGACGACTAATTCCAGATTCAATTCCTGTATCCAGCCAGGGCACATCTGAAGAGTTTGAAGATTCGACACCTGTATCCAGCCAGGGCATATCTGTTGACGACTAATTCCAGATTCGATTCATGTATCTAGCCAGGGCACATCTGAAGAGTTTGAAGATTCGACACCGGTATCCAGCCAGGGCATATCTGTTGACGACTAATTCCATATTCGATTCTTGTATCTAGCCAGGGCACATCTGAAGAGTTTGAAGATTCAATTCCTGTATCCAGCCAGGGCATATCTGTAGACGACTAATTCCAGATTTGATACCTGTATCCAGCCAGGGCATATCTGTGAGCAACCGATTGTAGACTCGACACCTGTATCTAGCCAGGGCATGTCTGCATGAAGAGATTGAAGATCAACACCTGTAACAAGCCAGGAAAACATCTGTCTTTCTCAAAATACGCGAGTTCTCGCTAAGGAATCTCTTATGCGATCAACACTTCCAAATGGAATCTATAAGCCCGTTCCCGACAAGGTTCTGTCACGCCTTCAGATGGCATCTATAAGCCCATCTCCCTATACACCATCTCTCCAAATGGAATCTATAAGCCTATTCCCGACATTACATTTGCTGATACTCCAAGCATGCGAGTGCAAATTTCAGGGCACTCTAGTGTCCAATCTCCTTTTACCCTCGAGTCACGAAAGGCAAACTTGCCAATCTAACTCTTCAGGTTCAAGAAGATTGAACAGGGGCAACTGTTGTACCCTAAAATTTACCCTCCCATTTTCTCAACATTTTCTCATCACAAGACCCTTGAAGCTCAAGATCCAGTTAGGGTTTCCTCTGCTCAAGACTTCTCCTTGCATTGTTGACCCAAATTAGGGTTTGTGTTTGCACAAAGATATTTTGACCTAAAATGCCTAAGATGACTTTCATGCTTCATGTTGGACTCCCAAGTTTATCCATACCAAGTTTCAAGCCTTGATTCCAATCTTTGCCCAGTCAATTGGACAGTTGACCTAGAAATCAGCTGTATTGGGGAAAAAGTCAACTGTGGCCAATTGACAGTCAAACCTCATGAAAATTGACCCACATCAACATTATGAACTCATATGAACCATTTGATCAGGTTTGGATCACAATTCCACAAGGAATTTGATCAGATTACCAAAAGGGCAAAATGGTTATTTTTAGGGTTTTGACTGCACAAAGGCAATTTTTGACTGTTTGACCTAGCCAATGGCAAACCAAGCTCACATAAGGACTCAAGGACCCCATGGAATTGTCTTGACATACTCAACAAGTTCAAAAGATCCCAAATGCACAAGGTTGACAGTTGAACTTTCCAGTCAATTGATCAATTTTTGATTGTATACTGAAAAGTCAAACTTTGACTTTTTGGTCAAAATCAAGTGTCAAGATTCATTTTTCATCAAAACATGCCAAATCATGAAACTTGTTCATCAAGAAATCAAAAATCACAAATTAGGGTTTGAAATGAAGATTTTTCATAACTTAGAATTTTTCTAAGTTATGAAAAACCCTAATTTTTTCCTAACTTTGTCCCACTTTCTCATCAAGATGCATTTGGATTCAAGGAAAAGTCAAAACATGAAAGTTGTAGTCCATTGCAAAATCTACAACTTTGATTCACAACGTTTTCAAAAAAGAAGCTTGTAGCTCAAGTTACAATTTTTGGAACAAGGGTACCAAACCATTCTTAACTTAAAGAAATTTTGAACCATTTTAGGCAGGATTTTTGCCTAACTTCAAGACCACTTTTCACATGCTTCCACTTGTAATTTCAATTTGCATTTCAAAGATGGATTGTATTACACATTCCAAGCTTTCCAAAATGTCCAAGAACTCATCAAACAACCTCATGGTTAGGGAGAATCGAATTTGGCAAGTTGGGAAAAACTCACTTTGTTTATGACCAAGTTACATGTCCATAACCTTACATTTTTGAACTCAGCATGTGCAAGCTACATTACAGGCCTCTAATCCCATTTTCACTCAATAATTCAATGCTAAACCATTGTGCCAAGATGTTATTCTATGCATTTTGTCATTACATGGAGAATTAAGCCATATTTGGAAAAAGTGAGTTATCCATTTTTGAAAAGTTACACTTTATGTCAAAACATGAATCAAGAGGTACAAAGAAAATCTCTGAGGCACAAGTTATGGAACTAAACACACTGATCAAGGAGAGATTATGCAGCATGCTTGAGGGACCTGCCTTGGCCTAGGAACCAACTTGACAACTTTTGCTTAAGTAAGAAGAAAGCTTGCATTTTGTACTACACAACACATTCCTGTAAAGACCAACCTAAGCAAACTTTTTCCTCACATTTCATACTCCCTAACTGACCTAAAACACGAGCAAACCACCCTTCATCCATCCTTATACAGAAAATCATAGTTTTGTGGCAAAACAGGGCATATTCTGCAACTTGAATCCCACAGCTCATTTCCATCGTGCACTTTCATCCAAACCACTTCATATACCTTCCATAACATCCATATAAACTATTCCAAACATTGAACTGAGACTGTAACAGCCATAGCACCATTTGCCATTTCCATTTTTCTCTCTTGCAGGTGGACTTTTGCAGCTTGATTTGGCACGATTCAAAACACACTAAGCATTGGAATAGCATCACTACACTTCAAGCAAGCTGTACAAGTCCTCACTTTGCCTTGAAACTGCCTCCATTGTTGCACACGATTCCAACTGAACAGGTAAATTCTGGAACTTCTATCTCCCTATCCAAGCATATCTAGGCTTAGGTTTGTGAAGAAGTTATGTCCTATTCATGGCCCTGAATCCACCCATATCATTACTTTTCATTTATGTTGTGTATACTGAGAGAATTTTGAAGATGAATGTCTAAAAAAAACTAGGTCAGGAATTGGGGGAGAAGAAATTCTCTCTCATTTCTGAGAGTTAGATCAAGTTTTTGGTATGTATGGATTCGTTGTTTGATGCTTAACATTTTTGATGTTGTAAGTTTTTGTTAAAAATCAAAGAATCAGGATGTTTGAACAAGCCTGAGAAGCGCGTGTTTTTGAGACAAGAATGGCTGGAGGTTGAAGAAGCTTCACGTGGGCTGGGCCTGATTTGTTATTTCTGTTTACACCCCATTTTTACTTTTACACCCCCTTGGCCCATTATGCTTATTTTGATCATTTTTTGATTTTTTCTTTTTATTTCTGATTTATTTATTTTTTCTCATAATATTAAAAATATAAAAAATATTTTTCAAACCATTTTTGTATTTATTAAGCATTTATTGACTTAAATAGATATTTGTACATAAATAAATACCTAGATATACTTTTATTTAAAAAATACTAAAAAATAATACAAACATGTTTATTTTCTGATTTTTATTTTATATTACCTCTTGAAAACATTTTACATAAAATATACTTTTTTTAATAAATATTAAATAGTTTATTTTTGTACATATAATATATATTTAATAAATAATGTAGATACTTATATATTAATTATAAAATTTAGGATGAAAACATAAAAATAATACATTTTTATTTTTTATTAATATTTAACCTAAAAAATCACTTTTTCATAATATACATCCTTTTTGTTTATTTCTATACATAATTGATAAATATTTGTATATATTAAATAATTAATACATTTTACTTAGTAAAATTAGGGTTTTGCCCTAAATACATAAAAATAGAAAAAAATTAATTCATTTTATTTTTGTTTATTTGGCACATAAAAAATACTTTTTTCATACATATAAAAAGCCTTTTTGCATCTTACATATTTATTTTATTTTTATTTAATTTGTGCAATTAAATACCTTGTAAATTCCCAATTTGATGTAATAGTCTAGGGTTTTAATTCTTGTCAAAATATCCCCATTTGAACATTTGTACCCCCCTTCCCATATATTGTGTTGTAATAACTTAGGAACTTTATTTTTCGCACTTTAAAGCTTCCTAAATATGCCATGTTAGAGTTAGGGTTTGTATGCAAATCAATTAACCAAAAATAGTTTGACCTAAATTCAAGATAATCAAGCATGAAAATGGACAACACTAATCACACTTGCACCCCTAGGGTATTCCACTTGTTGCCTTCAATAATGGGCCATATTGCATGTTAAGTCTCTTTGGGCAAAACAAACACAATTCAAATGATCATAGTCCCTCAATGACGCTTTCGAAAGTTGCCTAAAAATGATCAAGTCCCTCCAAGGAAAAATTGCCCAAAGATACTTGGCACCATTGCAATTATGGTCTAAACGATGACCCGCGCCCGTCCCTTTCACATCCTAACACAAGATTGTCCACCAAATGCAATGGTGGAACAAAATTGTTAAAAGGGTTAAAAACATAGGAGAAATCTTTGAGAAATTTAGGAGTAGACAAACTCTTAGTTACTTGAATCAAACTTGCAAAACAAAACACTTGCATATTTTTTAAACCACACATCACTACACTTTCAAAAACAACTTTCAAAAACATTGAAACCTTTTCAAAAGACACACACATTTGTATACATCCCAACATGGATCATTACAAAGGTTGCCACCACATTGGCTTCTTTTCAAAATATTTTCAAACCCACACACACAAAGCACCATTTCAAACAATTGAAAACCAAGGCAAGTTGATCTAAGCAAGTAACTAAGAGCCCATGGATAACCATGGATAGAAAGGGTGCTAATACCTTCCCTTTCTATAATCTACTCCCCGAACCCAAGAAAACATCTCGAAGGTTTTTGCTGTGCTTTTTAACCTTTCCTTAGGATAAAATAAAAAGTCGGTGGCGACTCTTGCTCAACCGAAACATTTGCGAAAACAAACGCAAAACTCAAGTCAGTTCTCCCACCGTACCACATGGGGGATTTATGGAAATAGCTTAGAGAGATTTCCTTACCTCTTAAAGCCATTAGTAATTGTCTTTTACTTTGTTTATTTGTAAACAGTAATTATGTTCAAATGCATATGTTCAACAATGAATCATTGGACGTTTTTGTAAACAAAACACAAGACTAAAGAAAAACAAATAGTTTTTCACTTTCAAAGGAATATCCTTGCATTGACTTTGAGTAAGTATTTTTGTACAAAGAAAAGAATAGCTATGTGCAATAATCCCATGGGGTTCCCATCTTGCTATAGCCTTTGCATCTCTGAGCATTTTGTCTATTTGTTGCCTCGTCCGAAGATGATTGAATTGATCAGAATCTCTGGGTTTGAAGGTTGAAGCCAAAGGTTATCCGTAAGGTGACCCAACGGGACATAGTCATACGCTTTACTTTCCCTAACTTTTGCCTGGACCTCTCTTTCGGGTTTTTAGTCCACCGGGAAACCCTTTTTTGCCCAAGTCGCCCTTTTGGGTTTTCAACTTGCCGGGTGTACAGGTTTTTTGTTTTATCCCTAATTTTTTCCCGAACCTTTTTGGTTCGTCGGGATGCCCTTGTTTTGCCTAGGTATGTCAACCTAGTGGGTCTCTTATGCGTAGTATCTATTGACTATGTCCTCATTTGCAGGATGCGGCAGGTCGTCGCAATCCATGGTGGTCAAGATCATTTCCCCACCAGAGAATTTTTTTTTGATTACAAATGGTCCTTCATAGGTAGAAGTCCATTTGCCACTGGGATCACCTTGTGGCAGTATGATACGTTTGATCACCAGATCTCCAACTTGATACACTTGGCGTCTGACCTTCTTGTTGAAAGCCTTGATCATTCGTTTTTGATACATTTTACCATGGCAAACAGCAGTAAGTCTTTTCTCATCAATCAAGTTTAGCTGATCAAGTCGAGTCTGAATCCAATCTTCTTCATTCAGCCTTGCATCTTTCATAATCCTTAGATAGGGGATCTGGACTTCGATAGGAAAAACAACCTCTATGCCGTAAACCAAAGAATAGGGTGTTGCCCCAGTCAATGTGCGAGCGGTGGTATGATACTCGTGGAGAGCGAATGGTAGCATCTCATGCTAGTCTTTGTATGTGACTGTTATTTTCTGTATGATCTTTTTAATGTTCTTATTTGCAGCATCGACAACACCATTCATCTTTGGCCGGTAAGGGGAAGAATTGTGATGCTGGATCTTGAATTGCTCGCACAAGGCGGTGATCATAGTGTTGTTGAGATTTATACCATTTTTAGTGATGATCCTTTTCGGGATACCGTACCGGCAAATGAGATTTTGCTTGATGAAATGGGCAACAACATTCTTGGTAACGGAAGCAAAGGAAGCTGCCTCCACCCACTTTATAAAATAATCAATGGCCACTAAGATGAAGTGGTGTCCATTGGAGGATGTCGGCTTGATTTCCCCAATCATATCTATTCCCCACATATCGAAGGGCCAAGGAGCTGTCAAGACATTCAGAGGAATCAGAGGTACGTGCACCTTGTCAGCATAAATCTGACACTTATGGAAAGTTTGAGAGTGTTGATAGCAATCTGCTTCCATGGTATACCAGTAATAGCCTGCCCATAGGATTTTCTTTGCCATCGTATGCCCACTGAATGGGTGCCAAAAGTTCCTTCATGCAATTCATCCATGATCCTTTCAGCTTCAACTTTATCTATGCACCGAAGTAACACAGAGTCATGATTGCGTTTGTATAGGATGCCATTACTAAGGATGAATTTAGCATAGAATCTCCTTAAGAACTTCTTATCATTGACTAAAGCTCCTTCTGGATATTCTTGAGTTTCGAGATACTTCTTGACTCCGTGGAACCAAGGCTGGTCCATTACTTATTCATTATTAATCTCGTGATAGTATGCTGGTTCCTCCATTCGTTCAATGGTGATCCGGGGAGACTCGTTATCCCAATTAAGTTTAAACATAGATGAAATTGTGGCTAGAGCGTCTGCTAGCTGATTTTCTTCTCGCGGGAAATGCTCGAAGGTAATCTTCTCAAAATGTGGTAACAATGTCAAAACATGTTCTTTATAAGGGATAATGTTAGGGTGTTTGGTGTCCCATTTCCCTTTGATCTGACTGATAACCAAAGCTGAATATCCGAATACATCCAAGGATTTGATCCCCAAGTCTATGACAGCTTTGAGACCAAAGATGCACGCTTGGTATTCCGCCATGTTGTTTGTACAATTGAAGTAAAGTCTGGCAGTAAAGGGAGTATGACACCCTTCCAGAGATATGAGTTCAACACTGATACCATTTCCAAGTACATTGGATGCCCCATCAAAGAACATGGTCCATCGGGATTCTTGTTCAGGTCCGTCATATGGCCTGAATTCTTCACAGTTATTTACCGTCATGATGTCTTCATCTGGAAATTCGAACTTCATGGATTGGTAGTCTTCTACAACTTGGTGAGCAAGGTGTTCAGCTAATACACTGCCCTTTATTGCTTTTTGGGTAGTATATTGTATGTCATATTCCGTCAAGATCATTTGCCATCTCGCTATTCTCCCAGAAAGAGAAGGCTTCTCGAAGATGTATTTTATCGGATCCATTTTAGATATCAACAAAGTAGTATGAGTTAACATATACTGTCTTAGCCGACGAGCAGCCCATGCCAGAGCGCATCAAATTTTCTCGAGCAGTGAATTTCTGGTTTCACAGTCGGTAAACTTTTTTCTCAGGTAGTAAATAGCATGCTCTTTTCGGCCAGACTCGTCATGCTGCCCCAATACACACCCCATTGAGTTTTCTAAAACAGTCAGATACATGATTAATGGCCTTCCCTCAACTGGTGGCATCAACATAGGAGGCTCTTGTAAGTATTCTTTGATTTTGTCTAAAGCAACTTGGCACTCGTCATTCCATTTGACTACTTGATCTTTCTTCAACAATTTGAAGATTGGTTCACAAGTAGCTGTCAGGTGAGAGATGAATCTGGAAATGCAGTTCAAACGCCCCAAGAATCCTCTGACTTCCTTCTCAGTATGAGGAGCAGGCATCTCTTGTATTTCTTTTACCTTGGCAGGATCTACTTCAATACCTTTGTTGCCGATGATAAAACCTAGGAGTTTACCAGACCGTACCCCAAATGTGAATTTGTTTGGATTCAACCTTAGCTTGTACTTCTTCAGTCTCTCAAACAGTTTTTGTAAGTGATCAAGATGCACTTCTTCTGTTTGACATCTGGCTATCATGTCGCCCACATAGACTTCTATTTCGTGAAGTATCATGTCATGGAATAGAGCTACCATGGCACGTTGATAGATTGCCCCAGCATTCTTCAGTCTGAATGGCATCACCTTATAGCAGAAAGTGCCCCACTATGTGACAAACATTGTTTTCTCCATGTCCTCAGGTGCCATTTTGATTTGATTGTAACCCGAGAATTCGTCCATGAAGGAAAACACTTTGTGTTGTGCCTTATTGTCAACTAGAATATCAATGTGGGGGTGTGGAAAATCGTCCTTTGGGATTTCCCTATTCAAATCTCTGTAGTCCACACACATTCGTACTTTGCCTTCCTTTTTGGGCACGGGAACAACATTGGCAACCCATTGGGGATAAGAGGTGACAGCCAAGAATCCAACGTTGAATTGCTTCATGACTTCTGCTTTAATCTTTTCTGATATATCAGGCCTCATGCGGCGAACCTTTTGCTTTACTGGCGGACAATCCTCTCTTGTAGGAAGATGATGTACCACAATGTCTGTATCAAGTCCCGACATGTCTTCATATGACCAGGCAAAGACTTTAGCATAATCGTGTAACAACTGAATCGGATGCTCCTTGATACCGGGTTCCAGATTGGCACTCAGTTTGACCTCTTTTCTGTCTTCTTAGGTACCTAGGTTGATTGTATCCACGGGTTCCTCGTGAGGTTGAATGGTTCTCTCTTCTTATTATAGTAGTCTGGCAAGTCCCCCTGGTACTTCACAATCTTCCTCACCTTCGTCTTCGGCATGGTAGATTAGATTCTCAGAGTCACAAAAGGCCATAGCAGTATTGTTACCCATGGGATCCTGAATGGATGTATACCTGCATTGTGAGTGTGGGTGTGTGTAAGGGTATAGATATCCTTGAAAGAAATAAAAATGTAAAAAAATAAAAACAATGAGTACAAAAGTTTGTATGCGAAAACGTCCATGATTCATTGATGTCATATGAAAATGAGATAATAACCCTTACAAATGGACTATTGTGCCTCGGGTAAGACACAAGGTTTTAAGAGTGCGAATTGTTTTAATATTACAGATCTAATAAAATGTAAAGACAAATTACTGTGGGATAAAAGTGATCGGGAAAAAATCTCTAGCCTCCCAGTTGTTGAGCCCTCCACTGACAGTCGGAAATATCCAATCCTCCAAGTCACATCCATCTTCATCTCCTTCTACGGTGTTGACCTCGCTGTTGCTGATATTCAGGGGTGGTCTTCCGGCACGAGTGCGGCGTACAGCCTTCTGAGCACTTGAAGTGAAACCTAGGCCAAACTTGTCAGACTTATATGGGATATCTGGGAGTTGTCCCCAGATAGTGCACCCACCTTCTTCTACCACTGCTTTGGCATCCTTTAGAGATGACATTCGGAGTGCAGGCCCTATGATCTTGGGAACAACCTTGGTTACTTCCACATCTTGCGGGACCTTTTCAAAGTGTTGAAATGGAGTTTCAATAAATTTACCATCTAATTCCACATATCTGAAGGAATTGAGATGGATGATCATATACTCTTCTTCTCCATGAACGGTGATAGTCTTCCCTTGAATCGGATATTTTAGCATTTGGTGCAACGTAGAAGTGACAGCGCCAGCATTGTGAATCCATGGTCGGCCTAGCAAGTAAGAATATGAGGGACGAATATCCATTACGTAAAAAGTTGAATCAAATGTTTGTGTTCCAACTTTTATTGGAATGTATACCTCCCCATGTACCATCCTTTTTGAGCCGTCAAAAGCCCTTACTACTATGTTACTTGGCTTCAATGTCAACCCCTCACAGTCAAGACTATCAAGGGCTTTTTTAGGCAATACATTCAGAGATGAGCCAGTGTCCACCAAAACATGAGCCAGGGTTGTGCCCTAACATTCAACCGAGACATGCAATGCCTCATTATGCTTCCTTCCCTTTGGCGTTAAATCAACATCTCAAAAACCTAGACCATTATCTGCAGTCAAGCTGGCTACGCAGTCTTGGAATTGATCAACAGATGTCTCTTGGGGTACATGGGAAGTTTTCAGAAATTTTACCAAGGCTTTTGCATGCGCCTCAGAACATAGTAGTAATGCCAGCATGGAAATTTTAGAGGGGGTTTACCCCAGTTGTTAAACTACATCATAGTCGCTTCTTTTTATGATCTTCAAAATTTCCTCCATCTCTTTTTGGGAGGTCTCAGGGATAGCCAATGATTGTGTCTTCATCTTGACAGACTCAACCAGAACACCTTTTCCTCGAGTCTCGATTAATTTACAGCAGGAGTGTTGGTAGGAATGATAACAGGGGTTGTAACAACTTTGTCAGTTATAGTATTGTCTGAGATGATTGTAGGATCGGGAACAACTTTTGGGGGAGCAACAACAGGAATGATTACGGGTCTAGAAACTGCTTTTGGGGGAGCAATTTCTAGAGAGAATATCCTTCCGCTTCGGGTAATCTTGCTAGTTCCTGCAATATTACTGATGTCGGAGTTGACTTTCTTAGAACTTGAATCTTCGGAAGCTGGCTAGTCCTGCTTAATACCATGGTAGTAGACGTCCCCTCCATAATTCCATGGTATGATTTTGTTTTACGAATATGGGACTGGTCCAGGCATTGTAATTATTAAAGGAGTTGCTTTTGGAACTGATCTAATTCTAACAGGTCTTTTGGTGGAGACCCTGGAAGAATTGGCGAAAATGGTAATGATAGAAACATCTTCAAAAGGAACAGGTGGAACAGAAGTCTTCTCGAATAAAATTTCTTTGTTATCTATTAGTCACTGAATGCCTGCTTTCAACAAAGGACAGTTGGTTGGTGAGGACAAATAGAAATGGAAAACTTTATCACAGCCCGGGAAAACACCGACATTCAACAAGTTCACTTTAATAGTCAGAAGTGGAGTCATAAGTTCATCAACTAAAGTAACAAAAATTTCTTCTTCAATGGCATTGGTATTATGGCCATGTCTGGGCATAGGGGAAGAAATGACATTTGGCTTTTCGGGCGCATCGAATTCAATCTCTTTTGCTTCAATGAGGTCTTGTATTTTGTTTTTTAGAGCCCAACAATTATTAGTGTCATGGCCGGGACTTTCAGAGTGGTATGCACAACAGGCATTGGGATGATAGTGAGGAGGTGTTATGTTGGGGTTTTTCGGAGCTTCTTTAAAGGTCACCAAATTGGATCTTAGTAGATGCGGTAATACCTGAGACAGGGTCATGTTAATTCTGGTGAACTGCCTGACTGGCCTTTCCATCTTTGGTTGATTGTTTCTTTGTTGATCAGGCACAGGTTTAGGGATCATCACAGCCCCTACCATTGGTCGGCGCTCGACCCTATCTTGATTTCTCTGAGGATAAACAACAACCACTTCTTTCTTTCTGATAAATGGCTTCCTTATGGCAGTGGAGGAGGATGTATCTTTCTGAATCTTTCAACTCTTTATACCGACTTATACCCTTTCTCCAGTCAATATTAGTTCAGTAAAACCTACAGATGAACTTCCAATTAAATGATTGAAGAAGGGACCAGACAAGGTGCCCAAGAACATGTCTACCAATTCTTTCTCAGATAGAGGGGGTTGAACTCTTCCAGCTAAATCTCTCCATTTTTGCGCATAGTCCTTGAAACCTTCATTGGACACCATGGCCATACTCTGGAGTTGAGTACGGGTAGGCGCAAGATCAGCATTTTATTGGTATTATTTGTAGAAGGCTTCAGCAGGATCTTCCCAGTTGTGAACGCTAGCTCTTTCTAGTTGATAAAACCAGTCAAGCTGAGTTCCAGACAACCTGTCTTGAAAGAAGTTTACCCATAAGTCTTTGTCAGCGGTATGGGGATGGATTTTCCTTACATAGGATCGGAGATGAATTTTTGGGCATGAGACTCCGTCGTACTTGGCGAACACAGGTGCTTTGAATTTGGGAGGAATGACAGTCCCCGATACTAACCCCAATTCCTCAAAATACAAACCCGACACTTTTTGGATTTCCATCGCACTCAACCGCTCTTTGAGAAGTTTATACTTGTCATCAGCTGGAGGGTATTGTTCTTCAGAATAGTCTTCTTCTTCCTCTTTCTCTTCTGATTCTGACGGGACAACTATTTCCTTGCCTTTCCCATCTTGGTTGTCTCTTTCACCGGATGTCGTTGCAAAGTCTAAAGTTCTTCTTGTCTGCCCATGAAGTCTTCTTCCCATGTTTAGGACTCCAGTTACCTTCTTTGTTTTCTTTTTCTTCTCCTCAGCTAGCAAAGTATTCAACTCTTCTTGTCCTTTGGCTAGGGTTAAGAGAAACTATTGAAACTGTGTATTCTGAGCTTGGAGGTCTTTCACTGTTTGCTCGAGATCCATCTCACTGAAATAAACAGTAGAGAGATGAGGAGACTTGTTGCAAAAGACATGCTTATGTCATGATGAATGATAAATGCATATGCAAATGTTTTCAAGGATTTTAAGATTCAAATTTGTTTTAGACAAAAAGGAAACACACGTTATATTAATAGATTAAAGCTCGAGTACATAAATGCCTTATTGGGTAAGACAAATACAATAAACTCTAAGATATAAAGGTAGTATGCATCCTCTTTGGTGCAATGTAGGCGTTTAGAGTCTGCTCCTCATGAAGTAACCTAGTAAGTTCCAAAACCTTCTTCTCGCTTGCGTAGAATTGGGCTTCGAAAGTATCTCGCTCCCCTTGAGTTGTATCCAATCTCTTTGTAGGTCTTCAAGAGAGGTGGGCATATCAGGATGTAGGATAGTGTATGGAACATCTACCTCCATGACAGGCTCAATGGTTACCGGGAGAATAGAGGGATAAGGCATCATAAGGCTCTGAGCACGAGTTCGTACCCATTTGAGTTAAGGCTCAAGAGGGATGGAATTCTTGTGCCCCAAAGTCTTGTTATCCACCTTGTTTAACATCCTCCAAGCTCAGATAAATCTCTGGCGAAGACCTTGATCGTCATTGTCGTAGTCAAATACCAAACCTTGAATCAGCATCTTGTGCGGGCCATCCCTTCGGGCGTAACCAAACTGTCTTAAGGTTAAGCATGAGTTTTAGGTGATACCTCCCATAATTCCAAGTAAAGTGACATTAGGGAATTCTCTACAACGATCGACAATGATAACATTCTCTTTGGATCGGGAGCACCAATGAATGTCTGAATGTTTGAGCGTAATCAACCTTTGTGACCACCTTGAAACTTGCTCGCTTTTTTAATATAGATTGGGGAAGATGCAAAATAAACCATCTTACCAAGAGAGGAGTGCAACACATAAGGACACCTCTTTTCCTCATTGTGCGAGTGTGAAAAGAGTGTAGGATATCTCCTAGCAATGTAGGCACCGGGTTGTGGGATATGAAGATTTTGACGGCATTTACATATATGAGTTGGTCAGGATTTGGAAAAAAACCATCCCATAGATGAGGAGAGCCACAATTTACTCAAAGGCTTGCAAGTCCAAGGAATTCCAACAATTTTGGGCTTTCTCAAACAAGAACTTTGCTAGGAAACCTTTGCATCACTCCTTGTTTCCCAATGAGTTGTGATATCAGATGAGTGCAAGTGTAGAGCTTGAGCAATCTCTTCTGGCTTTAGGTCTCTTTCCGTACCATTGAAAGGTAGTTGATTGAGAATGGGAATCCTGAAGAGTTGGGAGAATTCTTCCAAAGTAGGCAGAAGTTGATAATCGGGAAATGTGAAGCAATGGTGTAAAGGATCAAAGAACTGAAAGAGCACCTTCATCATATCCTCATTTGTGTTGGAGGTGTCCAACTTGAGTAGGCGACCATGTCTCTCGGTAAATGGATAGTTTTCAAGAATCCTTGAAGCTAGCTCCTTAAGTTGTGGAGGGATTCTCACAAGGTTGACTTGAATAGTTTTCCTGCGAAGTGAATCCATATCCTACAAAACAAGAACAAAGATGAATCCCCAAAAATCCTTGAAATGGTTAGTGGATGTGTTGTACCCCAAAATTTGCCCTCCCATATCTCTCAAAACTTTTCAGGAAAGATCCACAAGTTGCTCAAGGTAGTCCAAGGGTTGGCCAAACAAGCTCCCTCCTAAGGCAGTCCACCTCAGATTAGGGCTTAATGTTGCACCAAAATAATTGACTCCAAGGGATCCCAAATGCTCACTATTGTCCTAATATGTTCTCAATATCATCCATGTCAAGTTTCAAGCCTTGCAGAGAAAATTTGCTCAGTCAATTGCTCAAAGGCCTGAAAATCAACTATGCTAGGGCAAAAGTGTACTGTGGTCCACATACAGTCAAACTTCAAGATTTTTTGTCAACATCCTCATTTTGAAGTATATTTCATCATTTGATCAAGGGTTGATCATGATTCATCAAGGATTGCTCATAATTCATCAAGAACCAAAAGTTGCTAAATTAGGGTTTTGTAGGAAAAGTCAACTCAACTTTGACCAAGCATAACTTTCTCATACTTTATGAGAAATGACCCATATAAAGCTCATTTTGAATAGGATGCAATTCTATACAATCCATCTTCATCTCCTAAGTTCAAAATATGCACTCACAAGAAGTTCTGAAAAGTCAACAAAAATACCTTTTTGTCAAAGCTTTATACATGAGCATGGAATATCAAATTGAGATGATAACAAAAGGGTTGATTATAAGACATCTCAAGCTTTCTAAAAAGTCCAAGAACACCTCCAAAGAGTCAAAATTGAGGAAGTTATGCATTGTTGAAGTTGACCTTTTTTGCAAAATTGCCAAAAGTCAACTATGCCTAAAACTTCAATTTTTGCCAAATGAGCCCAATCTTTTGCACTTGTTTTGAGTTGGCAACATAGTCCACGTGCTCTATCCCTTTCCACTTGTCATTATCTTGTTTTTATTATTTTTTTTTTATTTTTTTTTTGAATTAAATCAATTTAAATCAAAACAAATCATAGAAAATCCAAAATATTGAAAACTCAAGATTTTTTACATGTTTCAGGTCTTAAATTCCATCTAGCATGAGATCAAATTCGTGCAAAGGCATGGAGTGCACAAAAATATTGGATTTGGACTATTTTTGGAAAGATATTCAAGTGTATCAAATCAAAATCAAATTCAATGATGGAGGAAGATTGGGCACATTCTTTCAACCCTAATTCATTCCTCAATACATATAGAAGGAATGCAGACCTAAAGCAAGGTTAGAGAGAGGCGCAGCATCAAGAACAAAACTTGAAAAAACACCAAAAAGTGTAAACACGAATTGATACTTCCAGGCATCCTCAAGGTCTTCTAGCTATTCCAATCGTTTCCTGGGATCATAAGCAACATATACCAATCAAGAACAAGCCTTTTCCAGTACCAAAACGCACTGTAAGTCAGCCACGACCTTGGGCTTTTCTTGAATTTGTATTCTATGATTTAGACATTGATAGCATGAACTAACGATATATTCTTGATCCTTAAGACATTTGCAAACTTTCTGTAATGTTTAATTGCATTTATATGGATTGAATTGAGAATTGCCATTATTAGGGTTTGAGGTTTCGTTTTAGGCTTTTTGTTTGCAGGCAAAATTAGCCTTCATGAAGGGTACCATCAGGTTCAGAAGGACAAGACGGTTCGATCCATGGCATTAGATGTCATTTATATTGCTCATGGAGGATTTTGGAACGAGCTCTATTTGTAGTGACGGGCAAACGTCCGTAGGTAAAAGTGTTTCACTTTTAGCAATGGACCAAGGACAAGGATGATGGCGTGGCATCACCTCACTCGTCCATTTGAAAATTCACGTGCATGTTTCTTTGTTTCGCTTGTTTATTTTATAATAATTCTTGTTTATATTATGTACAACAAAAACAAGTGGCGCAGTTGGTTACAGGGTGAGGGCAAAAGGCTTCAACACCTGGGTTGGAATCCCAGGTCCCCCACTTTCTTCATGTTATTTTCTTACAGATAATCCAGCGCGCACATGAAGCCAAGGTCCACCATGTGACCTCACCATCCAATCTGCCAAGTGGCCAGATGGCCAAATCTGATGGCCATCATCTGAAGGACCATGGTATGCCCAGTCAACGCATGGCAAGAAATCATGGAAGTCAAGTGTGGGCCAATTTCTTCTTGGGCCAGATTTCTATATGCACCCCCCCAAGCTGCTCTTCTCAGGCCCATTTTCTCTTTATCTTTTCTTTTTTTTTTTATTTTGTTTTATTTAATTTTATTTATTTATTTTACAAACAAATTAGTTATTTTCTTTTATAAAAAAAATCACAAAATAATACTTTTCACCAAATTTAGGTTTAGATTTTATTTTTTATCAAAAAAATTAATTAATTTAATTAGGTTGTTAATTTTAGATAATTTTAATTCTTTTTATAAATAAATTAAAAATAGTTAAAATAATTAGGGTTTTGTTTCTAACTTAATTATATTTTCTTTTTCTTAAAAATAACAAAAACACAAAAATAGGCCATGTAGTTATTTTTATTAATAAATTTAATTAGCTAATTAATTTTGTATTTAATCTAAAAACCTAATTCTTTTCTTAAAAAATAAATAAAAACAACAAAAACAATTTTTCTTTTAATTAGGTTAGACAGAGTCAAAACCCTAGTTCGCCCTCGTTCTAAATTTCATCGCACGCGCTTCGGTATTTATTTTTATCCTATTATTGTAACTGCTCACAAGTTGTAATAATTTAAATTAGGACTTTTATTTTCATTTACCGCTTTATTTTTCAAGGGTTTGTTTTTGGCTATGTAAATACCCGAAGCCTTGTAATAGTGTAGTTTAATTTCCGCATTTTAAATTCCGCAAAATATTAACTGCTAGATGTATGATTAGGGTTGCATGACAAGAATGTATGATTAACTTTAAAACAATTAGATAACCCTAAAATGTGCAAAGATAATAATCTGAAATTGAATCACTCGCACATGTGTACTCCTCTGGTACACTCCAACTTGGTTGCCTTCGGTAAACGGTCATTGAGTATAGGATGCTTTACTGGTCGTCCTTTTGTCCAAAGATCAAAGTTTCCTCGGAAAGGTTGCCTCAGATATTGTTGCCTCGGATAATTGATCTAAGACATTAGGGTTATTACTAAGACGTCCTAACATTGCTTTAGTGACTGTACGTCCCTTTCGAATTAACCCTCAAAACTCCAACGACGATGCTACCTACTCACTAATAGTAGGATAGCGTTGTCTAAAGGAAACGAACATAGAACGATTATTTTTTCGAGTAGGTAGATTAGTTCTTAAGTACTTGCTCAATCCAAACTTTTTCACACTTACACTCCTTCACAAACAAAGTTTTCAAAACACTTCATTACACTCTTGAAGACAGAAGCAAGAGTTAAATCGAAGTAAAAAAAAAAACTTTTCAAATCACACAAGCACACAAAGAAGCAATTTTGAAAATGATGAGCAAGTACCTAAGAGCCCATAGATAACTACGGATAGAAAGGGTTCTAATACTTTCCCTTTCTATAATCTACCCCCCGTACTCAGAAATATCTCGAAAAAGGAATTTTTATGTGCTTTTTTCCTTTCCTTGTTTGATAAAATAAAATTCGATGGAGACTCTTGCTTACCGTGACATTTTGTAAACACAAACACAAAATGCAAACCAGCATTCCTAAAAAATAGTCCCGGTTCTGGCCACCGTATCACAGAACTGGCGACTCTGCTGGGGAATTAATAAGTGGGGTGTACCTTAGGATTAGTTCATCATATTATTTTCTATTGTGTTATTTGATTGCTTTATCTTTGTGGGCTTTGTTTCGGAGATACTATAGATCCTAACCCGGATCTGGGGACACCTTTTAGGTAAGTAGAAATAGACTGTGAGGGAGCTGTACGACGTAGACCGGTATGGTTGAAGCAGTAGCTACGTTGATGTGGCACATTAGTTGGTACCGATATCCCTTGTGGAGCAACAAGGAGAATATGGGGCTGCTATATGGGTCATTAAGCATCAACTGACCTTAGAACCTATAATTGACCAACTTGGCCATAGGAAGTATCAAGACGCTACACTCATTGAGACCATACTCTCGAGATGGTTCCGGCCGCAAGAAAAGATTGCGTGAGCTGAAACTATGACCGATGGAGGATGGTCAGTGATATTGAGAACCTCTAGAACCCGGTTACTATTACTAGGACAGGTTGAACCAACTAAACTGCAAGAGGGTAATACCTAAACTCCATGCCAGCCTGAAATTTAAGGGCTATTGTGTGACTTGTTTGCCCTTACCATGTTTGCTATCTGTGATACCTGTGGTGTGTTTTTATCATGACATCACGCATCATGGCATCACATGCATATTTCATTAGACTAACCATTTCAAAGACCGAGGGGATTCATCTTTGTTCTGTTTTGCAGATCATGGCCTCTATGCGCAGAAATACCATTCGAGTCAACTTCGTACAGATCCCTGCTCAGCTCAGAGAGTTGGTTTCAAAAGTTCCTGATACTTCTTCCTTTGTTAGAAGACATAGTCATCTCCTTACCCTGGTCACTTCAAAGTTGGATGAGTAAATGATAAGCGTGTTATTCCAGTTCTTTGACCCGTTGCATCATTGTTTTACCTTCCCGGACTATCAGTTGGTCCCTACTTTGGAGGAGTTTTCTGATTTACTAGGCATATCTATTCTCGAGCAGACACCCTTTATAGGTTTGGAGATAGCTCCTAGGCTAGAGGATATTGCTTCAGCCCTACATCTAAAAATGGCTGATGTAGTATCTAACTGGGAGACTCAGAGCGGGGTTAAAGGTTTCTTGGAAAAGTTTTTGATCGATCAAGCTCAACAGTTCTGGGATAACTTGGACTTTCAAGCATTTGAAGACATCCTGGCTCTCCTCATCTACGGCTTGGTTCTTTTCCCAAATCCGGATGCCTTAATAGATGTGAATGCAGTCAAGATTTTCATGTCTCATAACCCAGTGCCTACTCTTCTAGGTGATATTCTACATGCTCTCTATACCCGTACTGTGCCAAGAAGGGGAACTCTCATGTGTTATACACCGCTGCTCGTGAGGTGGTTTATTTCGCACCTCCCCAAATCTGTGTTGAAGAATGAGAAAGGTGTAGGTTGGGCTTACAGAATCATGTCCCTTGCTCATACGGACATCCTTTGGAGTTCTAAAGACATGGAAAAAGTAGCTGTCATTGATCGGTGTGGGGAATACCCCAATGTTACATTGCTTGGAATTAGAGGAGGAATAACCTATAATCCTTGTTTGGCCTTACGACAATTTGGACGAGATCGAAGGGACGGTCCTCATGAGCTGCTACTTACAGACATTGTCTTTGACTACAAGGGGGATATTGAGGGGCATCGCCGCATATTTATACGAGCCTGGGGCAGGGTGAAAAAGTCTGACCCACATGAGCTAGGACTGAAGACTTCTCTCCCGATGCAACCCTATCTCCAGTAGGTTCGAGCCCGTGCTCAAAAGCTGGGGATGCCATATGAAGTTGTTTTGCCAGTGATTATAGAGCATACTGATGAATAAGGTGTTCCTTATACAATCCTCCATCCCTATATGCCTACTGATCTAGGGGCATTGAAGAGATCTTGGATCCAGTTGAAGGAAGAACGGGATACCTACAGGGAGAAGTATCATGAGCAGGAACGGAAGATCTTGAAGCTTACAAGGTAGCTTGAGAATGAGAGGACAATCAACGATTATGTCAGCACGAAAGGAAAACGACCATGGGATTTCTTACGTCTCTTATTATTTCTAGTTTAGATTTGCTTTTCAGTTTATTTCTTTTGTAACGCCTTGAAGGCATTGTTAAACATTGTTACAAGTTTTTATCTAATAAAGTGTGTTTTATTTTGACTTACAAATTTGAATATCCCTAAGTCTTTGAAATCATTGCATACGCATTGCATTACCATGAACCTCATTACAGGTACCATTACAGGTTTCTTATCTTCTTCACTGTTTATTTCAGCATAAAATGTCTTCTGAAACACCTACTGATCAAGCTATCAAGGCTTTGCAAGCTCAGAATGCTCAGTTCCAGGAGATGTTCTTGAACTTGGCCAAGAGTCAACAAGATTTGAAGACTCTTATCTTGAAAGACAAGAAGAAGAAGAAGAAGAAGAAGAAGAGGGTGGTTCTGCTGAATATGGGTCACAGATTCTGGAACAATTTGCGACAGGAAGCTGATCTGTTTCATTCATCTGGAGGAGGAGAGAATCAAGAGGAAAGGAAGGGTCCTAGCCCTGTGGTTTCTGACAATGACACAGATTTTGATGAAGACCAGTATCCTCCTGCTGAGGATAGGTATAAACAACTTGAAGACCGTCTGAGTGCCATTGAGGTTCAGAAGGTTCCCGGTTTGGACTTCGAAGATTTGGGTCTGGCATCTGGGGTGGTGATCCCACACAAGTTTAAGGCTCCGGTTTTTGCTAAGTATGATAGAGTTTCCTGTCCAAAGCTACACCTCCGCTCATACGTCAGAAAGATTCAACCATATACTGCCGATAGGAATATCTGGGTTCATTTCTTTCAAGATAGTCTATCAGAGACTCAGCTTGAATGGTTCTATCAACTGGAAGGAGCCAATGTCCGCAACTGGGAGGACCTTGCTGCTGCTTTTTTACAAGCAATACCAGTATAATGCCGACCTTGATCCCACGCGTACTCAACTTCAGGGTATGTTTATGGGTGCGAGCGAAGGTTTTAAGGACTACTCTCAGAAGTGGAGAGATCTGGCTGGAAGAGTACAACCCCTCTGTCTGATAGGGAGTTGGTGGATATGTTTCTTGGGACTTTGTCTGGTCCATATTTCAACCATTTGATCGGTAGTTCATCGTCTGGGTTCACTGAATTAATTATGACCGGGGAGAGAGGGGAAGTCGGTATTAGAAGTGGCAAAATATAGAAAGGTGCTTCATCAAGTACATAAAAGAAGCCTTTCAAGAAGGAAGCTAGTGCAGTTTACAGCTCAAGGAGCCAAAGCTGACCTGAGCGCCGCCAAGCAGTGAATGCGGTTGTAATATCGAGACCCACTATTGCCCCGTAACACAACAACCAGCGAAGAGTAGAGAGACCGCAAAGATAGTATACTCGGCTCAGTATGACCTTGTCTCAAATTCTGCCGCAATTGTTGAAGACCAACCTGGTAACTCTGAGGGAAGCTCCGAAGAATCCCAGTACCACCTCTCCACTGTATAATCTGAACGCCCGCTGTGCCTATCACTCTGATAGCCCAGGGCATGATACCAACAACTGTTGGGCCTTGAGGAATAAGGTGCAAGATTTGATTGAAGCTAAAGAAATTGAGTTTGACGCACCAGAAAAGCCCAACGTCATAACTGCACCCATGCCCAAGCATGACGCGGGAGTCAATGCAATTGGAGATGATGAAGAAGAGTCAGATTTCGATAGCTAGATTTACCCAACTACCGACGGTGGTTTGAACAATTGGACGACAAAGGACTTCGTGCCCGTTTATTTTATTACACGGTAATAGACTTTTGTTTTGAGACTTGTAACAGATAATTTGAAACTTTTACGGCCCGGTGCCTTGCCCGAGACACCGTGGCTCTGTTTGTGACGGCTTACCATTTGTCATTTTCATATATCATCAATAAAACATTGGAATTTTTTCTTGCATTACAAATTTTGCGCTCGTTGTTTTTCCTTTCTATCTTGCACTTTATAAAATAACTATTTGTCTTAACACACTCACATATCATAATACAGGTCTACATCCACTCTGGATCCCACTGATAACGACTCTGCTACTGTCAGTTATGACTTCGAAAGTCTGATCAACCAAGCCGAGGACGAAGGTGAGGATGATTGTGAAGTGCCTGGGGAACTTGCTAGACTGTTACTTCAGGAAGAGAGGGCCATACAACCGCATGAAGAGCCAGTGGAAATAGTAAATCTGGGTACAGAAGAAGACAAGAAAGAGGTCAAGATCGGTGCAAATCTGGAGCCTAGTGTCAAGCAACGATTGATACAGATGTTGCGTGACTATGTTGAAATCTTTGCCTGGTCTTATGAAGATATACCTGGGTTGGATACCGATATTGTGGTTCACCGCTTGCCAACCAAAGAAGAATGTCCTCCAGTGAAGTAGAAGGTTTGCCGAATGCGCCCATAAATGTCTGATAAAATCAAGGCTGAGGTTATGAAACAGTTTGATGCCGGTTTTCTAGCAGTTACTTCTTACCCGCCGTGGGTTGCCAACGTGATTCCGATGCCAAAGAAGGATGGTAAAGTCCGTATGTGTGTAGTGTATAGAGATTTGAACAGGGCGAGTCCGAAGGATGATTTCCCTCTGCCTCATATTGATGTTTTGGTTGACAACACCGCACATCATAAGGTCTTCTCTTTTATGGATGGTTTTTCGGGTTACAATCAGATTAAGATGGCTCCCGAGGACATGGAGAAGACAACTTTTGTTATACAGTGGGGTTCCTTTTGCTATAAAGTCATGCCTTTCAGATTGAAAAATGCTGGGGCAACGTATCAGCGCGCCATGGTCGCTTTGTTCCACAACATGATTCACCATGAGATTGAGGTATACGTTGACGACATGATTGCCAGGTCCCAGACTGAGGAAGAACACTTGGACCATCTTCAGAAGTTATTTGACAGGTTGAAGTTGTATAAACTGAGGTTAAACCCGAACAAGTGCACCTTCGGAGTAAGGTCTGGTAAGCTGTTGGGTTTCGTCGTTAGTGATAAAGGTATTCAAGTGGACCCTGCAAAGGTGAAGGCTATACAGGAGATGCCAGCTCCCCGCACAGAAAAAGAAGTCAGAGGCTTTTTGGGACGGTTGAATTACATTGCTCGATTCATTTCACATTTGACTGCTACTTGTGAGCCAATCTTCAAGCTGCTGAAGAAAGATCAAGTGGTAAAATGGAATGATGAGTGTCATGCCGCTTTCGAAAGGATCAAAGAATATCTCCAAGAGCCTCCTATTCTGATGCCTCCAGTTGAAGGAAGACCTTTAATCCTATACTTGACAGTACTCGATAATTCAATGGGGTGCGTGCTGGGGCAGCATGACGAGTCTGGCCGAAAAGAGCATGCTATTTACTACCTTAGCAAAAAGTTTACCGACTGTGAGACCCGATACTCACTGCTTGAGAAAACTTTCTGCACTTTGGAATGGGTTGCTCGCCGGCTTAGACAGTATATGCTGACTCACACTACTCTATTGATATCAAAGATGGATCCAATCAAGTATATCTTCGAAAAGCCTGCCTTGTCCGGAAGAATAGCGAGATGGCAGATGATCTTAACCGAGTATGACATCCAATACACAACCCAAAAGGCAATCAAGGGAAGTGTGTTGGCAGATCATTTGGCGCATCAGGCTATAGATGACTACCAATCCATGAAGTTCGAATTCCTGGATGAGAACATCATATTGGTGACCGACTGTGAGAAACCTGGACTGGATGAAGGACCCAAGGAGGGATCCCAATGGTCTATGTAATTTGATGGAGATTCAAACACTTTGGGTAATGGCATCGGCGCTGTGATTATATCTCCTGAGGGCTGTTATACTCCGTTCACCGCCCGATTATGTTTTAACTGCACCAACAATATGGCGGAGTATGAAGCGTGCATCATGGGCCTATGTGCAACTATTGACCTAAGGATTAAGTTCTTGAGTGTATTCGGAGATTCC
The DNA here is from genome assembly GCA_948472305.1 of Vicia faba. NCBI lineage: Eukaryota > Viridiplantae > Streptophyta > Magnoliopsida > Fabales > Fabaceae > Vicia > Vicia faba. The sequence continues at coordinate 1,303,393,068 of OX451740.1, read as the reverse complement.
TCTCTAGTGATCAGTCAGATTAAAGGCGAGTGGGATACGAAGCACCCAAATCTTATTCCTTACAAGGAGTATGTACTGACGCTACTCCCACACTTCGAGGAGATAACCTTTGAACACTTCCCAAGAGAGGAGAACCAGTTGGAGGACGCGCTAGATACTATGTCTTCTATGTTCAAGGTCAGGTGGGATAATGAGGCTCCCCGTATTACCATTGAGAGGCTGGACGAACCTGCATATTGCTGTGATATTGAGACTGAAGAGGTAGCAGATAAACCTTGGTTTCATGAGGTAAAGAGGTATCTTGAGGCTCAGGAGTACCCCGAAGGTGCATCTGTTAATGACAAGAACTTTCTGAGGAGGTTCGCTACAAAGTTCTTCATCAATAATGGTGTCCTTTACAAGCGTAACCATGATTCCACATTACTACGATGTATGGATAAGAACGAGGCAGAAAGGATTATGGTAGAGTTACATGAAGGTACTTTCGGAACTCATTCCAGTGGACACACCATGGCAAAGAAAATCCTTCGGGCGGGATATTATTGGTCTACTATGGAAGCTGACTGTTATCAGCATTCTCGAACCTGTCATAAGTGCCAAGTCTATGCTGATAAGGTGCACATACCTCCAGTACCTCTGAATGTTTTCACAGCTCCTTGGCCTTTCGCAATGTAGGGCATCGATATGATTGGTGAGATCATACCTACTGCATCCAACGGGCATCGTTTCATTCTGGTAGCAATTGACTATTTCACGAAGTGGGTTGAGGCGGCTTCCTTTGCTGCAGTAACCAAGAATGTCGTGGCGCGATTCATCCAGCATAATTTGATCTGTCGATATGGTGTACCAGAGAGGATCATTACAGACAATGGTACAAATCTCAACAATACAATGATCACCGAGCTCTGCAAGCAGTTCAAGATACAACATCATAACTTTTCTCCCTACCGGCCGAAGATGAATGGGGCTGTTGAAGCGGCTAATAAGAACATCAAGAAGATTGTGCAAAAAATGACAGTGACATACAAAGATTGGCACGAGATGTTACCGTTTGCTCTTCATGGGTACCGTACTTCAGCATGAACTTCAACAGGGGAAACACCCTATTCCTTGGTATATGGCATGGAGGCAGTCTTGCCCATTGAAGTTCAGATACCCTCTCTTCGGATTATGAAGGATACAGGTTTGAATCAAGACGACAGGATCCAGACCCGGCTTGATCAGCTGAACTTAATCGACGAGAAAAGACTCACAGCTATTTGTCATGGTCAGACGTATCAAAAGCAGATGATCAATGCTTTTAACAAGAAAGTCAAGCGACAAGAGTATCAAGTTGTGGATCTGGTGATCAAGTGCATCATACTACCTCAAGGTGATCCCAGGGGCAAATGGACCCCCACGTACGAAGGGCCATTTATGGTTAAGAACATCTTCTCAGGAGGAGCTATGATTCTAACCACCATGGATGGTGACGACCTTCCTCACCCCGTCAATGCAGACATAGTAAAAAAATACTACGCCTAATCAAAGACCCGCTAGGTTGACTGGCCTAGGCAAAAATAAGGGCTTCCCGGCGAACCAAAAGGGTTTGGGCAAAAATAAGGGATGAAAAAAAAACAAAAACTGTACACCCGGCAAGTCGAAAACCTAAAAAGGCGGCTTGGGAAAAAAAGGGTATCCTGGTGGACTGAAAACCCGAAAGGGCGGTCCAAGCAAAAATTAGGGATCAAAGCATAACACTATGTCTCATTAGATCACCTTGCAACCATACTTCATTATCGACTATCATGCTCGGATGACACTAATCAATCTGATCTACTTTCAACCAAGTAGCAAAGTGATGAGATGCTTGAGGATATAAAGGCAATAGCAGAGTTGGAACCCAATGGGATTGTTCACATAGCTATTTTTCTTTGTTTTTCACAAATTGTATAAATTCTATCATTCGGCGGTTTTCTCTTACTAGGACGTCAGCCTCTTGTACAAAAACTCCTATTTACAGGCCAACTTCAAAATCAATACAATTCATTTTTCACAAAGAAATTTCAAATTGTTTTTCCTTTTTCTTTTTTGTTTCGCAAGAACGTCCAATGTTCATTTTGATATATGCATTTGACAATAATTGCTGCTCATAAATATTTACATGCGAAACAAAGATGATTTCTCGTAATATCAGAAACAGGGGCAAATAAGAAGTGTCCAGACCTTACAGTTACTCTATTCACCAGGTATAGGAATAAACCTAGCTGAAGAATATGACTAAGGTACATTCACTCCCCGTAGAGTAAGAAAAGGACAGTGGTGTTAATTTTTCCCAGCCGAGGCTCGCAACCGCGAATGAGTCGGTAAGAGTCTCCCCAAGCAGAGTTTATCTATCACCAGCACTTGAAGATTATCCCCAGTGAAGTCGCCACTAAAAGATTATCCCCAGCGGAGTTCATTTCTTTTACAAACGGAAACTCAATCCCCAATAGAGTTATCATCACCAGCAACGGTAATTCATCCACAGCCGAGGGTATTTCTCCAAGATCGGAAAATCCTCAGCAGAGCATCTCTTCCCCATAAAGTCATTCTCTCACCAATATATTCTCCAGCAGGATTATTCTCCCAATCATCTTCGATCGTTATCTTCAGCGAGTGAAACTCTTTCATTCTCCGGCATGGAATCCGGGATTTGTTTTCCCTCATCTAGAGAACATCATAAAAACATTGCATGTCCATACATCATAACACGTGCATACACACCATACAACATAATCTCATTTATTTTGAGAACATCATTGCCTGATACATATCATGCATTACATACAGCTAACCTTTACCTTTCAGGAAAGGATACAATCAAATTCTCACCAAACTCAAGTTATAAAGCCCGTGTACGACCGGATAGTATCTTGATTTCTATAGCATATTGTGAAGCCCGAATTACGACCAGATAACAGTATCAGAATGTCGCGAAGCCTAGATTACGACCAAATAGTGGTATCTCTTAAAAGCAAGCTATGAAGCCCGGATTCGACCGAATAATAGTTTAATCCCCTGCAAGCCGTGAAGCCCGGATTACGACCGGATAGCAGCTCAGCAAGTACCATGAAGCATGGATTTGACCAGATAGTGGTATATCATAAACACAAGCCGTGAAGCCTGGATTACAACCGGATAACAGCTCAGCAAGTTATTGTGAAGCCTGGATTACGACCAGATAGCAATACAATACCATGAAGCCTGGATTACGACCAGATAATGGTAGAAGACGTTGTGAAGCCTGGATTATGACCAGATAGCAACCAAGAATACTACGAAGCCTGGATTACGACCAGATAGTGGTATATCTTTAACACAAGTTATGAAGCCCGGATTCGACCGGATAATATCTTGATTTCTACGAACACCATGAAGCCTGGATTTCGACCAGATAGTGGTATGATACATTGTGAAGCCTGGATTACGACCAGATAGCGGTAAGGGACACTATGAAGCTTGGATTATGACCAAATAGCAGTTCACCTGGCCAATTACTATGAAGCCCAGATTCGACCGGATATTAGTAGGCCCAACAGTCAAAGGGAAGCCCAGATGCGACCGGATAACCACTTGATTTCTTCTGAAGCCTGGATTTCGACCAGATAAGAAGTAAGGTATTGTGAAGCCTAGATTATGACCAGATAGCAGTATAGAACACCATAAAGCCTGAATTCGACCAGATAATGGTATAACACATCGTGAAGCCTGGATTACGACCAGATAGTGGTACAAGACATTGCGAAGCTTGGATTTCGACCAAATAGCAGTTTACCTGGACAATTACTAAGAAGCCCGGAGTCGACCGGATATTAGTGTGCCATAAACTCAAATTGAAGCCCAGATGCGACCGGATAACAATTCATTTCCTTCTGAATCCTGGATTACGACCAGATAAGAATCGAGAAATTGCAAAGCCTGGATTACGACCAGATAGCAAGCTTAATCTCATCTCCCCAGTAAGTCACTATGAAGCCTGGATTACGACCATATAGTAGTCCACTCTCACCTCTTCAACTAAGAGGCGATTCCTCAGTAGAATAACGGACGGCCGAAGTTCCTAAAATTCAACTTTTTCTCAAGAAACAGAGATGATCCCCAGTAGAATAATTGACGACCGAAGCTCCTAAAACTCTATTTCTCTTAAGACAAAGAACAACATTCCCCATCGAAATCTTCCTCAACAACAGGTATACAAGCTCTCGCTAAAGGAATCCCTTATGCGATCGACACTCCTTCGGATGGCATCTTTAAGCCCATCTCCCGTCATCAATCTCCAAATGGCATCTTTAAGCCCATGCCCGACATCACGAGTCAAGTACCACTTCATGCGAGTGCAAATTTCTGGGCACTCTAGTGTTCAATCATCTTCCACCTTCAGATCACGAAAGGCAGACAAGCCAATCTAAATCCTCAGGTTTAAGAAGATTGAACAGGGGCAGCTGTTGTACCCCAAAAATTTCCCTCCCATATCTCTTAAAACATTTCAAGAAAGATCCACAAGTTGCTCAAGGTAGTCCAAGGGTTGGCCAGACAAGCTCCCTCCTAAGGCAGTCTACCTCAAATTAGGGATTCATATTGCATCAAGATACTTGAGTCCAAGGGATCCAAAATTCTCACTATTGTCCTAATACGTTCTCAAGATCATCCATGTCAAGTTTCAAGCCTTGCAGAGAAAATTTGCTCAGTCAATTGCTCAAAGGCCTTAAAATCGACCGTGCTAGGGCAAAAGTCAACTATGGCCCACATACAGTCAAACTTCAAGATTTTTTGTCAAAATCCTCATTTTGAAGTATATTTCATCATTTGATCAATGGTTGATCATGATTCATCAAGGATTGCTCATAATTCATCAAGAACCAAAAGTTGCTAAATTAGGGTTTTGTAGGAAAAGTCAACTCAACTTTGACCAAGCATAACTTTCTCATACTTTATGAGAAATGACCCATCCAAAGCTCATTTTGAAGAGGATGAAATTCTCTACAATCTATCTTCAGCTCGTAAGTTCAAAATATTCACTCACAAGAAGTTATGAATTTGGACATTATAGGTCATTTTGAAAAGTCAACAAAAACACATTTTTGTCAAAGCTTCATACATGAGCATGGAATACCAAATTGATATGAGACCAAAAGGGTTGATTAGAAGAAATCTCAAGCTTTCTAAAAAGTCAAAGAACACCTCCAAAGAGTCAAAATTGAGGAAGTTATGCATTGTTGAAGTTGACCTTTTTTGTAAACTTTCCAAAAGTCAACTATGCCTAAAACATCAATTTTTGACAAATGGGCCCAATCTTTTACACTTGTTTTGAGTTGGAAACATAGTCCACGAGCTCTAGACCCTACCACTTGTCATTATCTTGTTTTTATTATTTATTTTGATTTTTGTTTGAATTAAATCAATTTAAATCAAAACAAATCATATAAAATCCAAAATATTGAAAACTCAAGATTTTTTACATGTTTCATGTCTTAAATTCCAGCTAGCATGAGATCATATTCGTGTAAAGGCGTGGAGTGCATAAAAAGATTGGATTTGGACTATTTTTGGAAAGATATTCAAGTGTGTGATCGGTGGATTTAGAACTGACTGTTTTTTAAGCTGGTTTCGCGAAATGTCGCGGTAAGCAAGAGTCGCCACCGTCTTTTATATTCTCCAACATGGAAAGGACAAAAGCACAACAAAATTCCTTATTCGAGAATGTTTCTCAGTTCGGGAGGTAGATTTATAGAAAGGGAAGGTGTTAGCACCCTTTCTATCCATGGTTATCCATGGGCTCTTAGGTACTTGCTCTTATGTTTTCAAAATTTGTTTGCTTTTCAAATGTGAGTGGGTTTGAAAAAGTTTCTTTGAAAGATTTCTGAATGACTCTTGTATCAGTCCTCAAGAGTGTTTGAAAAATTTGTTTTGAAAGCTTTTGAAAGTGTGAGGTGTGAAAAGTATTTTGTTTGTTTTTGAAAAGAGCAAGTACCCATGAGTCATCTACCTACCCTAAGGAATTAAGCTGTGTAAGTGTCCTTTAGGTAGTGCCATCCCACCATTGAGAGGTAGGTAGCACCACCGTTGGAGGTGTTCAGGTCAATTCGATTGTAGGGACAGTGTGGTCACCGAAGCAACAGCAAGACACCTTAGAGGCTACCCTTATGTCCTTGATCCTTTTTTAATCCGAGGCAACCGTTTCAAGGCAACTGTTCTGAGGCAACTGGATCATGGACATAAGGACCGCTAAAATATCCTATACTTGACGACCACGTTTCGAAGGCAACGAGTGAGGCGTACCCTAGAAGTGGTGTGTGTATTGTGTGTTGTTTTCAGTTAATGTTTGTCTTTGTAATTAGTGAGCTACAAGTTGTTTTTATTTACATACATTCTTTCATGCAAGTTTAGCAGTTAAAGGGTGCAGAAAGTAAATTGCGGAAACATAAATCCTACGTTATTACAACGCGGCGGGTCTATACATCGCCAAAAATTACAAAGACCCGTTTCTTAGTAAATAAGTACGGAAATTAAATAAAGCGATAAACCTATTTAACTATTACATTCTTGAAGGCAATTACATAATAATCAAATAAAGTAAATGCGCGCGAATAAAACAATCGGGAATGTCTAAGGGTGTTGACCCTTTTTTTTTAGAAAAGAAAATGATTTTTTTTTTGGCTTTTTTATGATTAAAGTGAAATTAAAGCTAATCAATGACTAATTAATTAATTTAATTAAAAGAAAATATTTTTTATGTTTTTTATGTTTTTATGAAATAAAAGAAATGGAATAAAATTAAAAGTTAACTTTTACCTAATTCTAGATTTATTTTAATTATTTAAGAAAAGGAATTAAACTTGCCTAATTAAACTATTTTGGTTAATATTTATTTACAAAATAAAATAATAATAATGATAATAATGTTAATTCTATTTTTTGGTTTTTTATGAAAATGTGCTAATTAAGTTAATTATTAATAATAAAAATAATTAAAGGGTTAGCAATTAAAAATAAGAGAAAATGACAAAACAAAAAATAAAAAGAAGTAAAACCAAGGGGGGTGTGGGCCAAATAGGAGGTTTATTGAAGCAATCTAAGCCCACTGAAATCTAAGCCACGTTTGACTTTCATGGTTGCCTGCAGCGTGCTTGACTCTAGACCATGGTGTGCTACACTTTTTGTCCTTTGGATCTGCGTTGATGACATATGGCAGCGCTGGGAAGTGGGACTTATGATGCACCTCATATTGGAATCTGCACAGGAAAACGTTGAAGAAAATAATATGGAAATTATAAGGGACCTGGGAAGAACTTACAGCGCGGTATGAGCCTCAGGACTTGGCAAAAGTTGCTTTAGCCACGTGCTTGTTTTGATCTGAAGATGCTCGCAACTATGTTTTAGAACTCTCACTTTTTAAATAATTTTTGGTTTTGCTCTTGGCCGTTTCTGCATACACTATTTTTTGAATGAGGTTGGGAAGGCTTGTATATATAGTAATGTAAGGTGTATCAATAAGAATAATGGTCATTAAGCTTATGCAATTATGTTCTTGATTTCCTCCATAACCAACATTGAACCATTTGCCATATTTGTGAAAATTTGAATTTTCTTGCTTGGAATAGGCCTTGCACGAATTTGGAAGGTATTTCAAGGTGTATCAAAGTTAATCAACACAAAATATATCCCTCCATTAATTTCTTTGATTTTTATTTGAATTGTAAAGATTTAAAATGAATTAAATCAAATAAAATTAAATAAAAATGGAAAAATTAATTTTAAATCTTGAAATAAATTGTGGGACACGTGGGAAGCATGGCCAAGCTGAATCAAGTGGAAAAAGTGGGCCCCTTTTGTCAAAAATGAAATTTCAAGGATAATTGACTTTGGCCATTTCACAAAAATTTCCCAACTTCTCCAATGCATATCTTGCTCAATTTTGAAGCTATGAACATGTTCTTGGACATTTTGGAAAGGTCTTGAAGTCCTCTAACCAATGCCTTTGGTCCTATGTCATTTTGATTTACCAATATCAAGTTATGGTATTTGACTTAAAGTGCCCTTTTGTTGACTTTTGAAAATGACCTATAATGTTGAAATTGATAACTTTTTGTGAGAGCATTTCTTGGACTTGGAATGTGAAGATGAGTTGTAGGAAATGTCTTCCTCTTCAAGATGAGCATTGGATGGGATTTTTCTGATGAACCATGAAAAAGTTATGCCTTGGTCAAGTTACAGTTAACTTTTCAACTGTCCAAAAATAGAAACTTTTGACACCTTGATGATTTTTGAGCCATTCTTGTGAAATCATGGTCAAGACTTGACAAAATGATGATTGTGGCTTCAAAATAAGATGTTCACCAAAATTTTTGACTTTTGACTGCCAAATGACCATTTTGCCCCTATAGTTGACTGTTGAGCAATTAGGGTTTTTGACTGTACAACTTGACCTTGTGAGCCTTGAAACTTGACATGTAGGTGCTTGACAATGTTTATGAGCATATGGGACTTGATTGAGCCCTTGAAAACTTCAACTTCCTTGCAAGAACCAAAACCCTAATTTGACTGGCTTTAGGAGAATGGTTGACTGTGTAGCCCTTGAGTAGACTTTGAAAATTATGGGAGGGCAAATTTTGGGGTACAATAGTTGCCCCTGTTCAATCTTCTTAGACCTGAGGATGTAGATTGGCTTGTGTGCCTTTCGTGATCCGAGGGTGGAAGATGATTGAACACTAGAGTGCCCAGAAATTTGCACTCACATAGTAGAGTATCAGCAGTGTGATGTCAGGAATGGGCTTACAGATGTCATTTGGAGAGATGATGGATAGGAGGATGGGCTTATAGATGCTATCTGGAAGTGTGACAGAACCTTGTCGGGAATGGGCTTATGGATGCCATTTGGAAGCGTCATGGATAGTTGAATCTGAATAAGAAGTAGAATGGCTTCCGTGTCTGGAGCATATCTAGCCTATGTCTGATTGCTGATGCCTGAATAAATAGTAGAATGACCGCCGTGTCTGGGGTATATCCATACTGTGTCTGAATGAGTGACAGAATGTCATCCGAATCTGGATCGTATCTGGAATGTCTTTTAAATGAATCTGGACTAAACAATAGAATAACATCCGGGTTCGGAGCATCTCTAAGTTGTCTTTAGAAGTTGGGCAGTAGAATAGCGTCCGGGTCAGGAGCATCTCTAAGCTATCTCTGGAGGGAAATATGGAATAAACAATAGAATAGCATCCGTGATCAGAGCATCTCTAAGTTATCTTTAGGAGTTTGACTCTGAATAAGCAATAGGACATCATCCGCGTCGGGAGCATCTCTAAGCTATTTCTGAAAGGAAATATGGAATAAGTATCAGAACGTCGCCATGCCTGGGTCATATCTGAATTATCTCTAGAAGGAGTCTTGAATAAGCAAAAGAACAGCATCCATATCTGGAGCATTTCCAAGCTATCTCTGAAAGGAAATCTGGAATAAGTATCAGAACGTCGCCATGCCTGGGTCACATCTGAACTATCTCTAGAAGGAGTCTTGAATAAGAAAAAGAACAACATCCATATCTGAAGCATTTCCAAGCTGTCTCTGAAAGGAAATCTGGAATAAGTATCAGAACGTCGCCATGCCTGGGTCACATCTGAACTATCTCTAGAAGGAGTCTTGAATAAGCAAAAGAACAGCATCCATATTTGGAGCATTTCCAAGCTATCTCTGAAGGGAAATCTGGAATAAGTATCAGAACATCACCATGCCTGGGTTACATCTGAACTATCTCTAGAAGGAGTCTTGAATAAGCAAAAGAACAGCATCCATATCTGGAGCATTTCCAAGCTATCTCTGAAAGGAAATCTGGAATAAGTATCAGAACGTCGCCATGCCTGGGTCACATCTGAACTATCTCTAGAAGGAGTCTTGAATAAGAAAAAGAACAGCATCCATATCTAGAGCATTTCCAATCTATCTCTGAAAGGAAATCTGGAATAAGTATCAGAACGTCGCCATGCCTGGGTCACATCTGAACTATCTCTAGAAGGAGTCTTGAATAAACAAAAGAACAGCATCCATATCTGGAGCATTTCCAAGCTATCTCTGAAAGGAAATCTGGAATAAGTATCAGAACGTCGCCATGCCTGGGTCACATCTGAACTATCTCTAGAAGGAGTCTTGAATAAGCAAAAGAACAACATCCATATCTGGAGCATTTCCAAGCTATCTCTGAAAGGAAATCTGGAATAAGTATCAGAACGTCGCCATGTCTGGGTCACATCTGAACTATCTCTAGAAGGAGTCTTGAATAAGCAAAAGAATAGCATCCATATCTGGAGCATTTCCAAGCTATCTCTGAAAGGAAATCTGGAATAAGTATCAGAACGTCGCCATGCCTGGGTCACATCTGAACTATCTCTAGAAGGAGTCTTGAATAAGCAAAAGAACAGCATCCATATCTGGAGCATTTCCAAGCTATCTCTGAAAGGAAATCTAGAAGAAGTATCAGAACGTCGCCATGCCTGGGTCACATCTGAACTATCTCTAGAAGGAGTCTTTAATAAGCAAAAGAACAACATCCATATCTGGAGCATTTCCAAGCTATCTCTGAAAGGAAATCTGGAATAAGTATCAGAACGTCGCCATGCCTGGGTCACATCTGAACTATCTCTAGAAGGAGTATTGAATAAGCAAAAGAACAGCATCCATATCTGGAGCATTTCCAAGCTATCTCTGAAAGGAAATCTTGAATAAGTATCAGAACGTCGCCATGCCTGGGTCACATCTGAGCTATCTCTAGAAGGAGTCTTGAATAAGAAAAAGAACAGCATCCATATCTGGAGCATTTCCAATCTATCTTTGAAAGGAAATCTGGAATAAGTATCAGAACATCTCCATGCCTGGGTCACATCTGAACTATCTCTAGAAGGAGTCTTGAATAAGCAAAAGAACCGCATCCATATCTGGAGCATTTCCAAGCTATCTCTGAAAGGAAATCTGGAATAAGTATCAGAACGTCGCCATGACTGGGTCACATCTGAACTATCTCTAGAAGGAGTCTTGAATAAGCAAAAGAACAGCATCTATATCTGGAGCATTTCCAAGCTATCTCTGAAAGGAAATCTGGAATAAGTATCAGAACGTCGCCATGCCTGGGTCACATCTGAACTATCTCTAGAAGGAGTCTTGAATAAGCAAAAGAACAGCATCCATATCTGGAGCATTTCCAAGCTATCTCTTTAATGTAGATATGCCCTGTCTAGATACAGGCATCGAATCCACAATCAATCGCTCACTGATATGCCCTGGCTAGATACAAGTATCGAATCTGGAACTGCGACAGTTGATGGTAATCATCTTTGGATTGACCTTTTTCCTGAAAAGGCAAAACATCAATTGTGCAATGTCATGATGTATGAAATACATGATGTCATGATGTTCTCGAAATAACTGAGATTATGTGATATGATGCGTATGTGCATGCATTGTGTATGTAAGCAGGATGTATGAAATGTGATATGTTTATGAATGTATTTTCGTCTAGGAAAATAAATCCTTGACGAATGCCGGGAATTTGGATCCTGGGCTGATGTTTGAAGAGTGGAGTTCTTCGTTTCCGCTGGGGATGATGGTTGCAAGAATAAACCGGTAGGAGAAGATGACTCCGTTGGGGAATGAACTTGGCGAAGAGATTACTCTGCGGGGAATACTCTGTGGGAAGAGATAATTCACTGAGGTTTTTGATGAGAACTCCGCTGGGGATACCGTTGTTGAGCTTTGTTAAGGAATTTGATGAACTCCGCTGGGGGATAGGAAGAACTTCGCCGAGGACGATCTTCCCGCGGTTTTTCGCTGAGGATAACCTAGTTATAAGCTCTGGTGGAGAATAACCTTTGAATAAAGTCTGGGAGACGCGTTCGTACTCTGCAGGTTATAAGCTTCCAGAATCTACTGGGGATAAGCTTCCTACTTGGGAGATTGATTGAACTCTCCTGGGGAGATCTTTTGAGACTGTACTGGGGAGTGGCTCCACTGAAGTGTCTGTACTCCGCCGGGGAACAATCTTAGATCAAGATTGCCGGGGATGCTTGTTAGGAATATCTGTATACTCCGTTGGAGAATGTTTGAGATCTTCTGGGGAAAACCCAACTTCCTTAATGTTGACTGTAGGCTAACTCTGCTTGGGGAGAGTGTTACTTGACTTGCTGGAGATACGATGCCTTGTTAGGGTTGATGGGAGACCCACTCTGCTTAGGGAGAATTGTTGAATCTTGTTTTACTCGACGGGGAGTGAAGGTATCTTGGTCATGTTCTTCAGCTGAACTTACCTTGGTACCTTGGTGGACAGAGCAACTAGATCGTTCAGACAATTCTTATTGCCCCTGTTTCTGTGGGAGAAGATACATGTGGAGGTGCTTGATGACTGCCGATTGACAAATCTTCTTCTGGTAGGCAAGTGACGAGATGTCGGGACATAGTCGTACGCTTTAATCCCTAACTTTTGCCTGGACCGCCCTTTCGGGTTTTCAGTCCACCGGGATACCCATTTTTGCCCAAGCCGCCTTTTCAGGTTTTCGACTAGCCGGGTGTACAGATTTTTTTCATTTTCATCCCTTGTTTTTGCCCGAACCCTTTTGGTTCGCCGGGAAGCCCTTATTTTTGCCTAGGTGTGTCAACCTAGCGGGTCTTTGATTATGCGCAGTATTTTTTCGACTATTTCCGTGCTCTCAGGATGTAGGGAGGTGCCCCTGTCAGTAGTGTCATATTACTACCAGAAGATCTTCGTTTGATCGTCCAATGCCTCCAAGTGATCCAGATGGAGACTTGCCCCAAGTTGGTTGGCCTATTGAGAGATTCTTCGAATCTTGATTGGACTGCCCCAGATGACGGACAATGATCATGCCCTGCCCCTTGGTTGGGAGTGCTTTTGTTCATTAGACATTCGTCGTGCGAACTTCTATGTTGTTCAAACAAATAGTCATATGCAAGCAATGTTATATTAAAATGCAAAGCTCATGTCTGTCTTGAAATTTTTGAAAATGCATTTTCAGTAAAACAAGCAAATTTTGTAAAATGTGATGTCAACTCAGTATTTTACAGCAAGCCTTAAGGAGTCAGGATACCTTTTGTAACAGTAAGCTTTCGAAGTAACCCATGCTTCAGCTAGGACTTTTAGGGTTATAACGTGGCCTGGTTCATGGTTTAAGAAACAAAGGATAAAGGCTCAAATTTATATTTGTACCCACCCGCTCTTCGTGATGTTCTTCAAACCTAAACTCAGCTGATCATGCATTAGACCTTGTTTGAGTCTTTGTCCTGATATTATGGTGATGGTTCGGATATTGACAGTTTATTTTGAATAGGCAGTCATTTCCTTTTTTTGTCGAGGGTTTGTAGGACCTCTTTCTTTTTTGATTTTGTTATCCCTATTTTTTGCCTGAACTGTTTCCTTTTTTTGGAATTACAGTCAGCGGGATGCCCCAGCTTCGTAAGTCTCCTTCATAGGTTTTTTGACTTATTGGGCTTTTTATTTTGAGAGATAATGACTGCCTGTCTTTATGATTATTCGGATTCATCACTGTCTTTTGTTTTGTAAGAACTCCGTTGGTGCCATTCGTTGTGCACTTGGATCAGCTGAGAGAACTACCCTGCCCCAGGTTGTGATTAAGGGTTTTAATTTTCGAAAAGAAAAACTCCTACTTCTTTGGCTCAAAGGGGTTGACGAGGGATTATCATCCTTATAACTCCAGTGTTTAGGAATTGAAACAATGCCTGTACCTCATCAGCGGGGTCTGTTCAAAAGCATACTGTAAAGATCGTGGTATCGTTTTCGTCATCCTCCCTCAAGAGGCTTAGAATTTTAGATCAAGAGTTGAACATCAAAAGAAAAGAAAGCAATTTGAATATAGTGAAAACAATTGTATTAATTCAGAACAGACATATGCGATGTATTTTTGAAATAAAAGAGTTTGCTATGACATTAATTGTTTGTATAAGCAAAAAATTACAACTCGGAAATTCAAATAAACAAAAGCCTTCAATGATTGGGCAAAGGAGCGGTGATTATGTTTGGAGTCTCTGGTGCTTCAAACTGAATCTCTCCGGCGTCAATCATATCTTGAATCTTGTTCTTTAGAGGCCAGCAGTTGTCCGTAGTATGCCCTGGGCTATCCAAGTGGTATGCACACCTCTCGTTGGGATGATAGTTAGGAGCGGAAGTGTTTGGATTCTGGAGAGGAGCCCTTAAGGTGATCAACCCTGCCTTCAACATTTGCTGTAGCGCTTGATCCAGTGACATGTTGATCTTAGTGAACTGTCTCTTGGGTGTGACCTCCTTACGTTGCTTCCCCTGTCCTTGTTGAGCAGGCCTAGGATTAAAGATCTGGGTTGCCCCTACATGTTGATCATGGCGACCCTTTTTACCATGCACAGCATTGGACTCCTTCTCCCCACTGTAAGGCTTTTTATGAGCATCAACAGGTGCAACTTCTTGAATCATTCCAGCCTTGATACCAGCTTCAATCCTCTCCCCGGTCAAGATCAAATCTGTGAACCCAGCAGAAGAATTCCCAATCAGATGGTTGAAGAAAGGACCAGACAGGGTCCCCAAGAACATGTCGACGAGCTCACAGTCAGTCAAAGGTGGCTGCACCCTTCCAGCCAGGTCTCTCCACCTTTGTGCATATTCCTTGAATCCTTCGCCCGTCCCCAGTGACATACCCTGGAGTTGGGTACATGTAGGAGCGAGGTCGGCATTATACTGATACTGCTTATAAAAAGCAGTAGCCAAGTCCTCCCAGTTACGAATAGTGGTTCCATCCAGCTGATAGAACCATTCGAGTTGAGTCCCTGAAAGACTCTCCTGGAAGAAATGGATCCATAGATTCTTGTCTGCCGTGTAGGGCTGGATCTTCCTTGCGTAGGAACGGAGGTGCAACTTAGGACAGGAAGCCCCGTCGTACTTTACAAAGGCAGGTGCCTTAAACTTTTGAGGGATCACCACCCCAGAAGATAAACCTAGGTCCCCAAAGTCCAACCCAGGCACATGTTGAATCTCCATAGCATTTAACCTGTCCTCCAGCTGTTTGTACCGGTCCTCAGCAGGAGGGTACTGTTCATCATTGAAGTCTGTCTCGGTGTCAGAGACCACAGGACTAGGAACCTCTCTCCCTTGGTGACTGCCTTCCCCAACAGATGGAGTAGTCCTCTCAGCTTCATTCTGCAATGTATTCCCAGATCTGCGTCTAGGATTGAACAAAACAGTCCTCTTCTTCTTCTTTTTCAAGAGCAGAGTCTTCAATTCCTGTTGTCCTTGTGCTAAGCTCATGACCAGCTCCTGGAACTGGGCGTTCTGGACCTGGAGGGCCTTGATAGCTTGTCCATTGGATGATTCAGGATTCATGATGACTGCTGAAATAAACACCGAAGAAGGTAAGTGACCTGTACCAAGGGTACATGTTATGAAATGATGTGTATGTATGCATGTAATGTCTTTAAGGATCTCGCGGGATAAACAGAGAAACTTGTTAGAATTTGAATTTGGGTAGCTTGATTGAAGGAACTTCATGTTGTTGAGAGTCCTTCTTCAAGAGTCAAGGCTCACCATATCGAGTGGGTCATAGCCCCTGACAACCTTGGCTAGAGGAAAATAAATCCCCTTTTGCCCCTTGCTAGACATTTTGATTCATCATCACCTGCATCACAAGCCCTTGAGATCCTTGAAATGGGTTAGTCCTTATGCAAGATGTATGCAATGGTATGATGGTATGATGTTATGACAAGAGCACACCACAAGTATTCACAAAAGCAAACATGATAAGGCACACAAGTCACACCATAGCCCTTAGAGTTTAGGCCAGCATGAAGTTTGGGGTACTACCCTCTTGAAGTTGGTGGGCTCAAACCTGTCCTATCAAAGTAACCGGGTTCTAAGGAGCTCAATATCATTGGATTGTTTTCTGTGTTCATCGTTTCGATTTAGCCACTGAACTGGCGATCAAAATATCCCAAGAAAACAACCCTCAACTGAGTGTAGTATCGAGTATCAACCAACTTCGGACTGCACCATAGTCAGTTATCTCACTACCCTAAAGAGGCCAAGATGGTTCAATTAAGGTTCCTAAGGTCAGTTGATGCTTCACGACACCACGCGGAGGCCCCGTACTCTCCTTGACTTGACTCAAGGGTTACCAGTACTCACCAAAGTGCCACATCAACGTAGCAGACTGCTTCAACCGTGTCGGTATACCCCGCACAGTTCCCTCACAACCTTGTTGCTACTTTCTAAGAAGGTATCCCCCAGATCCGGGTTAGGATCTATAGAACTCCCAAGACAGGCCCAATAATATTAAAGCAAGCAAAACAAAGCAATTGAAAACACAAGTATGAGCTATCTAAGGTACACCTCACTTTAACATTCCCCAGCAGAGTCGCCAGTTCTGTGATCGGTGGATTTAGAACTGACTGTTTTTTAAGCTGGTTTCGCGAAATGTCGCGGTAAGCAAGAGTCGCCACCGTCTTTTATATTCTCCAACATGGAAAGGACAAAAGCACAGCAAAATTCCTTATTCGAGAATGTTTCTCGGTTCGGGAGGTAGATTTATAGAAAGGGAAGGTGTTAGCACCCTTTCTATCCATGGTTATCCATGGGCTCTTAGGTACTTGCTCTTATGTTTTCAAAATTTGTTTTCTTTTCAAATGTGAGTGGGTTTGAAAAAGTTTCTTTGAAAGATTTCTGAATGACTCTTGTATCAGTCCTCAAGAGTGTTTGAAAAATTTGTTTTGAAAGCTTTTGAAAGTGTGAGGTGTGAAAAGTATTTTGTTTGTTTTTGAAAAGAGCAAGTACCCATGAGTCATCTACCTACCCTAAGGAATTAAGCTGTGGAAGTGTCCTTTAGGTAGTGCCATCCCACCATTGAGAGGTAGGTAGCACCACCGTTGGAGGTGTTCGGGTCAATTTGATTGTAGGGACAGTGTGGTCACCGAAGCAACAGCAAGACACCTTAGAGGTTACCCTTATGTCCTTGATCCTTTTTTAATCCGAGGCAACCGTTTCGAGGCAACTATTCCGAGGCAACTGTTCCTAGGCAACTGGATCATGGACATAAGGACCGCTAAAACATCCTATACTTGACGACCACGTTTCGAAGGCAACGAGTGAGGCGTACCCTAGAAGTGGTGTGTGTATTGTGTGTTGTTTTCAGTTAATGTTTGTCTTTGTAATTAGTGAGCTACGAGTTGTTTTTATTTACATACATTCTTTCATGCAAGTTTAGCAGTTAAAGAGTGCGGAAAGTAAATTGCGGAAACATAAATCCTACGCTATTACAAGGCGCGGGTCTATACATCGCCAAAAATTACAAAGACCCGTTTTTTAGTAAATAAGTACGGAAATTAAATAAAGCGATAAACCTATTTAACTATTACATTCTTGAAGGCAATTACATAATAATCAAATAAAGTAAATGCGCGCGAATAAAATAATCGGGAATGTCTAAGGGTGTTGATCCTTTTTTTTTAGAAAAGAAAATGATTTTTTTTGGCTTTTTTATGATTAAAGTGAAATTAAAGCTAATCAATGACTAATTAATTAATTTAATTAAAAGAAAATATTTTTTTGTTTTTTTATGTTTTTATGAAATAAAAGAAATGGAATAAAATTAAAAGTTAACTTTTACCTAATTCTAGATTTATTTTAATTATTTAAGAAAAGGAATTAAACTTGCCTAATTAAACTATTTTGGTTAATATTTATTTACAAAATAAAATAATAATAATGATAATAATGTTAATTCTATTTTTTGGTTTTTTATGAAAATGTGCTAATTAAGTTAATTGTTAATAATAAAAATAATTAAAGGGTTAGCAATTAAAAATAAGAGAAAATGACAAAACAAAAAATAAAAAGAAGTAAAACCAAGGGGGGTGTGGGCCAAATAGGAGGTTTATTGAAGCAATCCAAGCCCACTGAAATCTAAGCCACGTTTGACTTTCATGGTTGCCTGCAGCGTGCTTGACTCCAGACCATGGTGTGCTACACTTTTTGTCCTTTGGATCTGCGTTGATGACATATGGCAGCGCTGGGAAGTGGGACTTATGATGCACCTCATATTGGAATCTGCACAGGAAAACGTTGAAGAAAATAATATGGAAATTATAAGGGACCTGGGAAGAACTTACAGCGCGGTATGAGCCTCAGGACTTGGCAAAGGTTGCTTTAGCCACGTGCTTGTTTTGATCTGAAGATGCTCGCAACTATGTTTTAGAACTCTCACTTTTTGAATAATTTTTGGTTTTGCTCTTGGCCGTTTCTGCACACACTATTTTTTGAATGAGGTTGGGAAGGCTTGTATATATAGTAATGTAAAGTGTATCAATAAGAATAATGGTCATTAAGCTTATGCAATTATGTTCTTGATTTCCTCCATAACACACATTGAACCATTTGCCATATTTGTGAAAATTTGAATTTTCTTGCTTGGAATAGGCCTTGCACGAATTTGGAAGGTATTTCAAGGTGTATCAAAGCTAATCAACACAAAATATATCCCTCCATTAATTTCTTTGATTTTTATTTGAATTCTAAAGATTTAAAATGAATTAAATCAAATAAAATTAAATAAAAATGGAAAAATTAATTTTAAATCTTGAACTAAATTGTGGGACACGTGGGAAGCATGGCCAAGCTGAATCAAGTGGAAAAAGTGGGCCCCTTTTGTCAAAAATGAAATTTCAAGGATAATTGACTTTGGCCATTTCACAAAAATTTCCCAACTTCTCCAATGCATATCTTGCTCAATTTTGAAGCTATGAACATGTTCTTGGACATTTTGGAAAGGTCTTGAAGTCCTCTAACCAATGCCTTTGGTCCCATGTTATTTTGATTTACCAATCTCAAGTTATGGTCTTTGACTTAAAGTGCCCTTTTGTTGACTTTTGAAAATGACCTATAATGTTGAAATTGATAAATTTTTGTGAGAGCATTTATTGGACTTGGAATGTGAAGATGAGTTGTAGGAAATGTCTTCCCCTTCAAGATGAGCATTGGATGGGAATTTTATGATGAACCATGAAAAAGTTATGCCTTGGTCAAGTTACAGTTGACTTTTCAACTAACCAAAAATAGAAACTTTTGACACCTTGATGATTTTTGAGCCATTCTTGTGAAATCATGGTCAAGACTTGACCAAATGATGATTGTGGCTTCAAAATAAGATGTTGACCAAAATTTTTGACTTTTGACTGCCAAATGACCATTTTGCCCCTACAGTTGACTATTGAGCAATTAAGGTTTTTGACTGTGCAACTTGACCTTGTGAGCTTTGAAACTTGACATGTAGGTGCTTGACAATGTTTATGAGCATATGGGACTTGATTGAGACCTTGAAAACTTCAACTTCCTTGTAAGAACCAAAACCCTAATTTGACTGGCTTTAGGAGAATGGTTGACTGTGTAGCCCTTGAGTAGACTTTGAAGATTATGGGAGGGAAAATTTTGGGGTACAACAAAGTGTATCAAATCAAAATCAAATGCAATGATGAAGGAAGATTGAGTATATTCTTTCAACCCTAATTCATTCCTCAATACATATAGAAGGAATGCAGACCTAAAGCAAGGTTAGAGAGAGGCGCAACATCAAGAATAAAACTTGAAAAAACACCAAAAAGTGTAAACATGAATTGATACTTCTAGGCATCCTCAAGGCCTTCTAGTTATTCCAATCGTTTCCTGGGATCATAAGCAACATATACCAATCAAGAACAAGCCTTTTCCAGTACCAAAACGCACTGTAAGTCATCCACGACCTTGGGCTTTTCTTGAATTCACATTCCATGATTTAGACATTGATAGCATGAATTAACGATATATTCTTGATCCTTAAGACATTTGCAAACTTTCTGGAATGTTTAATTGCATTTATATGGACTGAATTGAGAATTTCCATTATTAGGGTTTGGGGTTTAGTTTTAGGCTTTTTGTTTGTAAGCATAATTAGCCTTCGTGAAGGGTACCATCAGGTTCAGGAGGACAAGACGGTTCGATCCATGGCATTAGATGTCATTTATATTGCTCATGGAGGATTTTGGAACGAGCTCTGTTTGTAGTGACGGACAAACGTCCGTAGGTAAAAGTGTTTCACTTTTAGCAACGGACCAAGGACAAGGATGATGGCGTGGCATCACCTCACTCGTCCATTTGAAAATTCGCGCGCATGTTTCTTTGTTTCGCTTGTTTATTTTATAATAATTCTTATCTATATTATGTACAACAAAAACAAGTAGCACAGTTGGTTACAGGGTGAGGGCAAAAGGCTTCAGGACCTGCGTTCGAATCCCAGGTTCCCCACTTTCTTCATGTTATTTTCTTGCAGATAATCCAGCGCGTGCATGAAGCTAAGCTCCACCATGTGACCTCACCATCCAATCAGCCAAGTAGCCAGATGGCCAAATCTGATGGCCATCATCTGAAGGACCATGGTATGCCCAGTCAACGCATGGCAGGAGATCATGGAAGTCAAGCGTGGGCCAATTTCTTCTTGGGTCAGATTGCTATATGCACCCCCCAAGATGCTCTTCTCAGGCCCATTTTCTCTTTATCTTTTCTTTTTTTTTTTATTTTGTTTAATTTAATTTAATTTATTTATTTTACTAACAAATTAATTATTTTCTTTTATCAAAAAAATCACAAAATAATACTTTTCACCAAATTTAGGTTTAGATTTTATTTTTTATCAAAAATATTAATTAATTAAATTAGGTTGTTAATTTTAGATAATTTTAATTCTTTTTATAAATAAATTAAAAATAGTTAGAATAATTAGGGTTTTGTTTCTAACTTAATTATATTTTCTTTTTCTTAAAAATAACAAAAACACAAAAATACGCCATGTAGTTATTTTTATTAATAAATTTAATTAGCTAATTAATTTTGTACTTAATCTAAAAACCTAATTATTTTCTTAAAAAATAAATAAAAACAACAAAAACAATTTTTCTTTTAATTAGGTTAGACAGGGTCAAAACCCTAGTTCGCCCTCGTTCTAAATTTCATCGCACACGCTTCGTTATTTATTTTTATCCTATTATTGTAACTGCTCACAAGTTGTAATAATTTAAATTAGGACTTTTATTTTCATTTACCGTTTTATTTCTCAAGGGTTTGTTTTTGGCTATGTAAATACCTGAAGCCTTGTAATAGGGTAGTTTAATTTTCGCATTTTAAATTCGTAAAATATTAACTGCTAGATGTATGATTAGGGTTGCATGACAAGAATGTATGATTAACTTTAAAACAGTTAGATAACCCTAAAATGTGCAAAGATAATAATCCGAAATTGAATCACTCGCACATGCGCACTCCTAGGGTACACTTCCACTTGGTTGCCTTCGGTAAACGGTCATTGAGTATAGGATGCTTTAGTTATCGTCCTTTTGTCCAAAGATCAAAGTTGCCTCAGATATTGTTGCCTTGGATAATTGATCTAAGACATTATGGTTATTACTAAGACGTCCTAACATTGCTTTAGTGACCGTACGTCCCTTTCGAATTGACCCTCAAAACTCCAACGACGGTGCTACCTACTCACTAATAGTAGGATAACGCTGTCTAAAGGAAACGAACATAGAACGATTCTTTTTTCGAGTAGGTAGATTTGTTCTTAAGTACTTGCTCAATCCAAACTCTTTCACACTTACACTCCTTCACAAACAAAGTTTTCAAAACACTTCATTAAACTCTTGAAGCCAGAAGCAAGAGTTAAATCGAAGTCAAAACAAAAACTTTTCAAATCACACAAGCACACAAAGAAGCAATTTTGAAAATGATGAGCAAGTACCTAAGAGCCCGTAGATAACTACGGATAGAAAGGGTGCTAATACCTTCCCTTTCTATAATCTACCCCCCGTACTCAGAAATAACTCAAAAAAGGAATTATTCTGTGCTTTTTTCCTTTCCTTGTTGGATAAAATAAAAGTAGGTGGAGACTCTTTCTTATCGCGACATTTTGCAAACATAAACGCAAAACGCAAACCAGCATTCCTAAAAAACTGTCTTGGTTCTGGCCATCGTATCACAGGATGTATATGATGTTTATGATGTTCATGATGTTATGTACAAGTATGCATATACAAACAAAATAAATCCTTAGGTTTAGGCTTGCATGGAGTTTCATAGGTAAGTACCCTCTTGAAGTTTAGTTGGCTTAAACCTGTCCTAGTAATAGTAACCGGGTTCTAAGGAGCTCAGTATCACTGGTTTGCTTCCTTGGTCATTTTTTCAGCACAAGCCTCTTTAATGGCGAATGAAATATCCCAAGAAACCAAACCTCAATGAGTGTAGTATCCAGTATCTACCAACTTCGGACTGCACCAAAGTCGGTCATCTCACTACATCCTAAAGGCCAAGTTGGTCAAGTAAAGGTTCTAAAAGTTCATTAGTGCTTCATGACATCACTCAGCGGTCCTGTATTCTCTTTGATTAACTCAAAGGCTACCGGTACCCATAAATATGTCGCACTAACGCAGCTATTGCTTAGACCATGTCGGTATACCCCGCACAGTTTCCACAACGTATTGCTACTTACCTATAATGTATCCTAAATTCGAGTAGAGGATTCAAACCCAAACAAAGAACCATAATATAAAGCAAACAAGTCAAACAATGAAAGAAAGTATATGTGATCTATCCCTAAGGTAACCCCACTTTTAAAATTGTCCCCCGCAGAGTCTCCAGTTCTGTGATACGGTGGCAGAACTGACTTGAGGGTTTTGCATTTGATCGAAAATGTTGCGGTTAGAAAGTGTTGCCACCAACTTTTCTTTTATCCAAAAGGAAAGGTGAAAAAGCACAGGAAAGACCTTTGAGATTATTTCTTGAGTTCGGGGGTAGATTATGAAAAGGGAAGGTATTATCACCCTTTTCATCCATGGTTATCCATGGGCTCTTAGTTACTTTCTAGATCACTTGCTTTTGTTTGAAATTGTGCTTTATGTGGTTTTTGAAAGTATTTTGTAAAGAGGTCAATGTTTAGGAAATCTTTGTAATGATTCTCGTTCGTAAGAATGTATACAAAGATGTTGATCTTTTGAAAATGTTTTCAAGTTTGTAAGATGTTTGAAAGTGTAAGTGTTTGTTTTGAAAATAGCAAGGATGTTTGTTTTGAAATGGATAAACTAATTGGGAGCAATCTACCTACTCAAATGTCTTTCTTGTTCATTTTCTTTTCTTTTGACATTGTTGTCTTACCATTGATTTGGTAAGCAACCCTATCTTTGGATGTAAACGGGACGGGCGTGGGTCATCGTATAACCATGATTAGCAATGTTGCAAGGTATCTTAGCATTCTTTTTGAGGGACTAAGATCATTTGTAAGGCAACTTAGATAGCGTCATCGAGAGATTATGATCTTGTATTTGTTTGTTTTTTGCTAAGATACCTTACATGCGTAATATAGCCATTTTTTGTAAGGCAGCCAAGTGGAATAATCCTAGGGGTTCTTGTGTGCACGTGTATTGTTTTCATGCTTTATTTTGTCTTTAATTAGGGTTTGCCATTTGGTTGGTTTTAATCTTTCCATACAAAACCCTAATTACTAGCATTTGTTATATAAAGCGATAAATTGCGGGAATTAAAATTACTATGCTATTACATCATTTAGGGGAGGGGGTATACAAATTACAAATGGGGATTGCAAGAAATTAAACCCTAATTAGTCTATTGCAACCAAATTGAATAAATGTACAAGGAAATGAATAAATATAAAGTACAAATGCAAATGGAAAGAAATGTTTTTTGTGTTTGGATTTTTATATGAAAGAAGTTTTAACCCAAGCCTAATTAGAGAAAAATAATGAAATCAAAATTAAATTAACTTAAACTAATTAAGAGAAGAAATTAATTAAGAAAATATTTTTGCATAAAACCCAAATTCTATTTAGTTGATTAAAAGAAAATAAGTTTAAAGAAAAAGTATTTTTTTGTATTTTGTCTTGTAAATAAATTATAGTGTTAATAAATATTTTTAGCTTTTTTTTATTAAAATAATATATTTAAATAGGTATAAAATAAAATAAATAATAATCTAGTTTTAAATTAAATTTACAATATTATTAGTAAAGATAAATAATGTATGATGAATAAAAATAATTTTTTGTGTGAGAAAAATATTCTAATTAAATCAAAATATAAATATACTATTTTTATATTTTTTATGATTTTTTTAATATTTTAGAAAATATATTTAAAAGAAAAAATGAAATAAATAAATAAATAAAAATAAATGGGCCAGGGGGTGCCACAAGTAGGCAGAGAGGTGAGCTAGCAAAAAAAAATGACAGGCCCAAAGGGCCCAACGCCTGCAAAAAATGTTAGAAAATTAGAAAATATGAAAAAAATGGGCAAAAGGGTACCACTTCAACTCTAAAATTCTCTAAGCTCAGGCCATGTAAATGCAAACTATAGATATGTACAGCTTCGTGGCAATGAGGTCTATATTTTATCTTCACAAATGCAAGCCTAACAATGCCTAAGTAATGAGATAGAAGTTCAAGAAAAATACCTCAAAACTGGAAATCGTGAAATGGATTTGAGCTTGTTTCAGGCAGTGTTGATGATCAGGTTAGCTTCCTTGGACCTCTAGGAAGCTAATGCAATGGTTGGCTTGAGTTGAAAGTGGCAGGGGAGCTCTGGAGAATTCAAGTTACAGACCCCTGTTTTTGAAAATGGAACTTGATGATGGAGGTGTTACAGTTGAGCAAATGGACTTTAGATGGTTTGTATTTGATGTTTAGAAGCTTTTGGAAGTGAAAGGCTAAAGAACGCACGAGGGGATTTGGAGTTTGGAATGTAAAGTTAGAACTTGCACAACAATGGTATTTTGAAACCATTTCTGATTAGAGGGAGTTTGAGTGAGTTTCAGGGGCTTCCAGCTCGTGTCCTAGCTCACAAATAGTGCTTCTATTTCTAAGCAACAAGTTTGGAGACTTGTTATTGATCAGAATTTGAATTTATATCCTTAAGCTAAACATGTGATTTTTGAGAAAACAAGTTTCAATGTCTTGTGTACTTGCTAAGATAGAGTGTGTGATGCAGTGGGAGAACTGACTTGAAGGTTTTGTGTTTGATCGCAAATGTTGCGGTTAGCAAGAGTCGCCACCGACTTTTATTTTATCCAAAAGGAAAGGTGAAAAAGCACAGGAAAGATTTTGAGATTTTTTCTTGAGTTCGGGGGGTAGATTATGAAAAGGGAAGGTATTAGCATATCGAGTGGGTCATAGCCCCTGACAACCTTGGCTAGAGGAAAATAAATCCCCTTTTGCCCCTTGCTAGACATTTTGATTCATCATCACCTGCATCACAAGCCCTTGAGATCCTTGAAATGGGTTAGTCCTTATGCAAGATGTATGCAATGGTATGATGGTATGATGTTATGACAAGAGCACACCACAAGTATTCACAAAAGCAAACATGATAAGGCACACAAGTCACACCATAGCCCTTAGAGTTTAGGCCAGCATGAAGTTTGGGGTACTACCCTCTTGAAGTTGGTGGGCTCAAACCTGTCCTATCAAAGTAACCGGGTTCTAAGGAGCTCAATATCATTGGATTGTTTTCTGTGTTCATCGTTTCGATTTAGCCACTGAACTGGCGATCAAAATATCCCAAGAAAACAACCCTCAACTGAGTGTAGTATCGAGTATCAACCAACTTCGGACTGCACCATAGTCAGTTATCTCACTACCCTAAAGAGGCCAAGATGGTTCAATTAAGGTTCCTAAGGTCAGTTGATGCTTCACGACACCACGCGGAGGCCCCGTACTCTCCTTGACTTGACTCAAGGGTTACCAGTACTCACCAAAGTGCCACATCAACGTAGCAGACTGCTTCAACCGTGTCGGTATACCCCGCACAGTTCCCTCACAGCCTTGTTGCTACTTTCTAAGAAGGTATCCCCCAGATCCGGGTTAGGATCTATAGAACTCCCAAGACAGGCCCAATAATATTAAAGCAAGCAAAACAAAGCAATTGAAAACACAAGTATGAGCTATTTAAGGTACACCTCACTTTAACATTCCCCAGCAGAGTCGCCAGTTCTGTGATCGGTGGATTTAGAACTGACTATTTTTTAAGCTGGTTTCGCGAATGGTAAGCAAGAGTCGCCACCGTCTTTTATATTCTCCAACATGGAAAGGACAAAAGCACAGCAAAATTCCTTATTCGAGAATGTTTCTCGGTTCGGGAGGTAGATTTATAGAAAGGGAAGGTGTTAGCACCCTTTCTATCCATGGTTATCCATGGGCTCTTAGGTACTTGCTCTTATGTTTTCAAAATTTGTTTTCTTTTCAAATGTGAGTGGGTTTGAAAAAGTTTCTTAGAAAGATTTCTGAATGACTCTTGTATCAGTCCTCAAGAGTGTTTGAAAAATTTGTTTTGAAAGCTTTTGAAAGTGTGAGGTGTGAAAAGTATTTTGTTTGTTTTTGAAAAGAGCAAGTACCCATGAGTCATCTACCTACCCTAAGGAATTAAGCTGTGTAAGTGTCCTTTAGGTAGTGCCATCCCACCATTGAGAGGTAGGTAGCACCACCGTTGGAGGTGTTCGGGTCAATTTGATTGTAGGGACAGTGTGGTCACCGAAGCAACAGCAAGACACCTTATAGGCTACCCATATGTCCTTGATCCTTTTTTTAATCCGAGGCAACTATTCCGAGGCAACTGTTCCGAGGCAACTGGATCATGGACATAAGGACCGCTAAAACATCCTATACTTGACGACCACGTTTCGAAGGCAACGAGTGAGGCGTACCCTAGAAGTGGTGTGTGTATTGTGTGTTGTTTTCAGTTAATGTTTGTCTTTGTAATTAGTGAGCTACGAGTTGTTTTTATTTACATACATTCTTTCATGCAAGTTTAGCAGTTAAAGGGTGCGGAAAGTAAATTGCGGAAACATAAATCCTACGCTATTACAAGGCGCGGGTCTATACATCGCCAAAAATTACAAAGACCCGTTTTTTAGTAAATAAGTACGGAAATTAAATAAAGCGATAAACCTATTTAACTATTACATTCTTGAAGGCAATTACATAATAATCAAATAAAGTAAATGCGCGCGAATAAAATAATCGGGAATGTCTAAGGGTGTTGATCCTTTTTTTTTAGAAAAGAAAATGATTTTTTTTGGCTTTTTTATGATTAAAGTGAAATTAAAGCTAATCAATGACTAATTAATTAATTTAATTAAAAGAAAATATTTTTTTGTTTTTTATGTTTTTATGAAATAAAAGAAATGGAATAAAATTAAAAGTTAACTTTTACCTAATTCTAGATTTATTTTAATTATTTAAGAAAAGGAATTAAACTTGCCTAATTAAACTATTTTGGTTAATATTTATTTACAAAATAAAATAATAATAATGATAATAATGTTAATTCTATTTTTTGGTTTTTTATGAAAATGTGCTAATTAAGTTAATTGTTAATAATAAAAATAATTAAAGGGTTAGCAATTAAAAATAAGAGAAAATGACAAAACAAAAAATAAAAAGAAGTAAAACCAAGGGGGGTGTGGGCCAAATAGGAGGTTTATTGAAGCAATCCAAGCCCACTGAAATCTAAGCCACGTTTGACTTTCATGGTTGCCTGCAGCGTGCTTGACTCCAGACCATGGTGTGCTACACTTTTTGTCCTTTGGATCTGCGTTGATGACATATGGCAGCGCTGGGAAGTGGGACTTATGATGCACCTCATATTGGAATCTGCACAGGAAAACGTTGAAGAAAATAATATGGAAATTATAAGGGACCTGGGAAGAACTTACAGCGCGGTATGAGCCTCAGGACTTGGCAAAGGTTGCTTTAGCCACGTGCTTGTTTTGATCTGAAGATGCTCGCAACTATGTTTTAGAACTCTCACTTTTTGAATAATTTTTGGTTTTGCTCTTGGCCGTTTCTGCACACACTATTTTTTGAATGAGGTTGGGAAGGCTTGTATATATAGTAATGTAAAGTGTATCAATAAGAATAATGGTCATTAAGCTTATGCAATTATGTTCTTGATTTCCTCCATAACCAACATTGAACCATTTGCCATATTTGTGAAAATTTGAATTTTCTTGCTTGGAATAGGCCTTGCACGAATTTGGAAGGTATTTCAAGGTGTATCAAAGCTAATCAACACAAAATATATCCCTCCATTAATTTCTTTGATTTTTATTTGAATTTTAAAGATTTAAAATGAATTAAATCAAATAAAATAAAATAAAAATGGAAAAATTAATTTTAAATCTTAAAATAAATTGTGGGACACGTGGGAAGCATGGCCAAGCTGAATCAAGTGGAAAAAGTGGGCCCCTTTTGTCAAAAATGAAATTTCAAGGATAATTGACTTTGGCCATTTCACAAAAATTTCCCAACTTCTCCAATGCATATCTTGCTCAATTTTGAAGCTATGAACATGTTCTTTGACATTTTGGAAAGGTCTTGAAGTCCTCTAACTAATTCCTTTGGTCCCATGTCATTTTGATTTACCAATCTCAAGTTATGGTCTTTGACTTAAAGTGCCCTTTTGTTGACTTTTGAAAATGACCTATAATATTGAAATTGATAAATTTTTGTGAGAGCATTTCTTGGACTTGGAATGTGAAGATGAGTTGTAGGAAATGTCTTCCCCTTCAAGATGAGCATTGGATGGGAATTTTCTGATGAACCATGAAAAAGTTATGCCTTGGTCAAGTTACAGTTGACTTTTCAACTGTCCAAAAATAGAAACTTTTGACACCTTGATGATTTGTGAGCCATTCTTGTGAAATCATGGTCAAGACTTGACCAAATGATGATTGTGGCTTCAAAATAAGATGTTGACCAAAATGTTTGACTTTTGACTGCCAAATGACCATTTTGCCCCTACAGTTGACTGTTGAGCTATTAAGGTTTTTGACTGTGCAACTTGACCTTGTGAGCCTTGAAACTTGACATGTAGGTGCTTGACAATGTTTATGAGCATATGGGACTTGATTGAGACCTTGAAAACTTCAACTTCCTTGCAAGAACCAAAACCCTAATTTGACTGGCTTTAGGAGAATGGTTGACAGTGTAGCCCTTGAGTAGACTTTGAAGATTATGGGAGGGAAAATTTTGGGGTACAACAAAGTGTATCAAATCAAAATCAAATGCAATGATGAAGGAAGATTGAGCACATTCTTTCAACCCTAATTCATTCCTCAATACATATAGAAGGAATGCAGACCTAAAGCAAGGTTAGAGAGAGGCGCAGCATCAAGAATAAAACTTGAAAAAACACCAAAAAGTGTAAACATGAATTGATACTTCTAGGCATCCTCAAGGCCTTCTAGTTATTCCAATCGTTTCCTGGGATCATAAGCAACATATACCAATCAAGAACAAGCCTTTTCCAGTACCAAAACGCACTGTAAGTCATCCACGACCTTGGGCTTTTCTTGAATTCACATTCCATGATTTAGACATTGATAGCATGAATTAACGATATATTCTTGATCCTTAAGACATTTGCAAACTTTTTGGAATGTTTAATTGCATTTATATGGACTGAATTGAGAATTTCCATTATTAGGGTTTGGGGTTTAGTTTTAGGCTTTTTGTTTGTAAGCATAATTAGCCTTCGTGAAGGGTACCATCAGGTTCAGGAGGACAAGACGGTTCGATCCATGGCATTAGATGTCATTTATATTGCTCATGGAGGATTTTGGAACAAGCTCTGTTTGTAGTGACGGACAAACGTCTGTAGGTAAAAGTGTTTCACTTTTAGCAACGGACCAAGGACAAGGATGATGGCGTGGCATCACCTCACTCGTCCATTTGAAAATTCGCGCGCATGTTTCTTTGTTTCGCTTGTTTATTTTATAATAATTCTTGTCTATATTATGTACAACAAAAACAAGTAGCGCAGTTGGTTACAGGGTGAGGGCAAAAGGCTTCAGGACCTGCGTTCGAATCCCAGGTTCCCCACTTTCTTCATGTTATTTTCTTACAGATAATCCAGCGCGTGCATGAAGCTAAGCTCCACCATGTGACCTCACCATCCAATCTGCCAAGTAGCCAGATGGCCAAATCTGATGGCCATCATCTGAAGGACCATGGTATGCCCAGTCAACGCATGGCAGGAGATCATGGAAGTCAAGCGTGGGCCAATTTCTTCTTGGGTCAGATTGCTATATGCACCCCCCAAGATGCTCTTCTCAGGCCCATTTTCTCTTTATCTTTTCTTTTTATTTTATTTTGTTTAATTTAATTTAATTTATTTATTTTACTAACAAATTAATTATTTTCTTTTATCAAAAAAATCACAAAATAATACTTTTCACCAAATTTAGGTTTAGATTTTATTTTTTATCAAAAATATTAATTAATTAAATTAGGTTGTTAATTTTAGATAATTTTAATTCTTTTTATAAATAAATTAAAAATAGTTAGAATAATTAGGGTTTTGTTTCTAACTTAATTATATTTTCTTTTTCTTAAAAATAACAAAAACACAAAAATACGCCATGTAGTTATTTTTATTAATAAATTTAATTAGCTAATTAATTTTGTACTTAATCTAAAAACCTAATTATTTTCTTAAAAAATAAATAAAAACAACAAAAACAATTTTTCTTTTAATTAGGTTAGACAGGGTCAAAACCCTAGTTCGCCCTCGTTCTAAATTTCATCGCACACGCTTCGTTATTTATTTTTATCCTATTATTGTAACTGCTCACAAGTTGTAATAATTTAAATTAGGACTTTTATTTTCATTTACCGTTTTATTTCTCAAGGGTTTGTTTTTGGCTATGTAAATACCTGAAGCCTTGTAATAGGGTAGTTTAATTTTCGCATTTTAAATTCGTAAAATATTAACTGCTAGATGTATGATTAGGGTTGCATGACAAGAATGTATGATTAACTTTAAAACAGTTAGATAACCCTAAAATGTGCAAAGATAATAATCCGAAATTGAATCACTCGCACATGCGCACTCCTAGGGTACACTTCCACTTGGTTGCCTTCGGTAAACGGTCATTGAGTATAGGATGCTTTAGTTATCGTCCTTTTGTCCAAAGATCAAAGTTGCCTCAGATATTGTTGCCTTGGATAATTGATCTAAGACATTATGGTTATTACTAAGACGTCCTAACATTGCTTTAGTGACCGTACGTCCCTTTCGAATTGACCCTCAAAACTCCAACGACGGTGCTACCTACTCACTAATAGTAGGATAACGCTGTCTAAAGGAAACGAACATAGAACGATTCTTTTTTCGAGTAGGTAGATTTGTTCTTAAGTACTTGCTCAATCCAAACTCTTTCACACTTACACTCCTTCACAAACAAAGTTTTCAAAACACTTCATTAAACTCTTGAAGCCAGAAGCAAGAGTTAAATCGAAGTCAAAACAAAAACTTTTCAAATCACACAAGCACACAAAGAAGCAATTTTGAAAATGATGAGCAAGTACCTAAGAGCCCGTAGATAACTACGGATAGAAAGGGTGCTAATACCTTCCCTTTCTATAATCTACCCCCCGTACTCAGAAATAACTCAAAAAAGGAATTATTCTGTGCTTTTTTCCTTTCCTTGTTGGATAAAATAAAAGTAGGTGGAGACTCTTTCTTATCGCGACATTTTGCAAACATAAACGCAAAACGCAAACCAGCATTCCTAAAAAACTGTCTTGGTTCTGGCCATCGTATCACAGGATGTATATGATGTTTATGATGTTCATGATGTTATGTACAAGTATGCATATACAAACAAAATAAATCCTTAGGTTTAGGCTTGCATGGAGTTTCATAGGTAAGTACCCTCTTGAAGTTTAGTTGGCTTAAACCTGTCCTAGTAATAGTAACCGGGTTCTAAGGAGCTCAGTATCACTGGTTTGCTTCCTTGGTCATTTTTTCAGCACAAGCCTCTTTAATGGCGAATGAAATATCCCAAGAAACCAAACCTCAATGAGTGTAGTATCCAGTATCTACCAACTTCGGACTGCACCAAAGTCGGTCATCTCACTACATCCTAAAGGCCAAGTTGGTCAAGTAAAGGTTCTAAAAGTTCATTAGTGCTTCATGACATCACTCAGCGGTCCTGTATTCTCTTTGATTAACTCAAAGGCTACCGGTACCCATAAATATGTCGCACTAACGCAGCTATTGCTTAGACCATGTCGGTATACCCCGCACAGTTTCCACAACGTATTGCTACTTACCTATAATGTATCCTAAATTCGAGTAGAGGATTCAAACCCAAACAAAGAACCATAATATAAAGCAAACAAGTCAAACAATGAAAGAAAGTATATGTGATCTATCCCTAAGGTAACCCCACTTTTAAAATTGTCCCCCGCAGAGTCTCCAGTTCTGTGATACGGTGGCAGAACTGACTTGAGGGTTTTGCATTTGATCGAAAATGTTGCGGTTAGAAAGTGTTGCCACCAACTTTTCTTTTATCCAAAAGGAAAGGTGAAAAAGCACAGGAAAGACCTTTGAGATTATTTCTTGAGTTCGGGGGTAGATTATGAAAAGGGAAGGTATTATCACCCTTTTCATCCATGGTTATCCATGGGCTCTTAGTTACTTTCTAGATCACTTGCTTTTGTTTGAAATTGTGCTTTATGTGGTTTTTGAAAGTATTTTGTAAAGAGGTCAATGTTTAGGAAATCTTTGTAATGATTCTCGTTCGTAAGAATGTATACAAAGATGTTGATCTTTTGAAAATGTTTTCAAGTTTGTAAGATGTTTGAAAGTGTAAGTGTTTGTTTTGAAAATAGCAAGGATGTTTGTTTTGAAATGGATAAACTAATTGGGAGCAATCTACCTACTCAAATGTCTTTCTTGTTCATTTTCTTTTCTTTTGACATTGTTGTCTTACCATTGATTTGGTAAGCAACCCTATCTTTGGATGTAAACGGGACGGGCGTGGGTCATCGTATAACCATGATTAGCAATGTTGCAAGGTATCTTAGCATTCTTTTTGAGGGACTAAGATCATTTGTAAGGCAACTTAGATAGCGTCATCGAGAGATTATGATCTTGTATTTGTTTGTTTTTTGCTAAGATACCTTACATGCGTAATATAGCCATTTTTTGTAAGGCAGCCAAGTGGAATAATCCTAGGGGTTCTTGTGTGCACGTGTATTGTTTTCATGCTTTATTTTGTCTTTAATTAGGGTTTGCCATTTGGTTGGTTTTAATCTTTCCATACAAAACCCTAATTACTAGCATTTGTTATATAAAGCGATAAATTGCGGGAATTAAAATTACTATGCTATTACATCATTTAGGGGAGGGGGTATACAAATTACAAATGGGGATTGCAAGAAATTAAACCCTAATTAGTCTATTGCAACCAAATTGAATAAATGTACAAGGAAATGAATAAATATAAAGTACAAATGCAAATGGAAAGAAATGTTTTTTGTGTTTGGATTTTTATATGAAAGAAGTTTTAACCCAAGCCTAATTAGAGAAAAATAATGAAATCAAAATTAAATTAACTTAAACTAATTAAGAGAAGAAATTAATTAAGAAAATATTTTTGCATAAAACCCAAATTCTATTTAGTTGATTAAAAGAAAATAAGTTTAAAGAAAAAGTATTTTTTTGTATTTTGTCTTGTAAATAAATTATAGTGTTAATAAATATTTTTAGCTTTTTTTTATTAAAATAATATATTTAAATAGGTATAAAATAAAATAAATAATAATCTAGTTTTAAATTAAATTTACAATATTATTAGTAAAGATAAATAATGTATGATGAATAAAAATAATTTTTTGTGTGAGAAAAATATTCTAATTAAATCAAAATATAAATATACTATTTTTATATTTTTTATGATTTTTTTAATATTTTAGAAAATATATTTAAAAGAAAAAATGAAATAAATAAATAAATAAAAATAAATGGGCCAGGGGGTGCCACAAGTAGGCAGAGAGGTGAGCTAGCAAAAAAAAATGACAGGCCCAAAGGGCCCAACGCCTGCAAAAAATGTTAGAAAATTAGAAAATATGAAAAAAATGGGCAAAAGGGTACCACTTCAACTCTAAAATTCTCTAAGCTCAGGCCATGTAAATGCAAACTATAGATATGTACAGCTTCGTGGCAATGAGGTCTATATTTTATCTTCACAAATGCAAGCCTAACAATGCCTAAGTAATGAGATAGAAGTTCAAGAAAAATACCTCAAAACTGGAAATCGTGAAATGGATTTGAGCTTGTTTCAGGCAGTGTTGATGATCAGGTTAGCTTCCTTGGACCTCTAGGAAGCTAATGCAATGGTTGGCTTGAGTTGAAAGTGGCAGGGGAGCTCTGGAGAATTCAAGTTACAGACCCCTGTTTTTGAAAATGGAACTTGATGATGGAGGTGTTACAGTTGAGCAAATGGACTTTAGATGGTTTGTATTTGATGTTTAGAAGCTTTTGGAAGTGAAAGGCTAAAGAACGCACGAGGGGATTTGGAGTTTGGAATGTAAAGTTAGAACTTGCACAACAATGGTATTTTGAAACCATTTCTGATTAGAGGGAGTTTGAGTGAGTTTCAGGGGCTTCCAGCTCGTGTCCTAGCTCACAAATAGTGCTTCTATTTCTAAGCAACAAGTTTGGAGACTTGTTATTGATCAGAATTTGAATTTATATCCTTAAGCTAAACATGTGATTTTTGAGAAAACAAGTTTCAATGTCTTGTGTACTTGCTAAGATAGAGTGTGTGATGCAGTGGGAGAACTGACTTGAAGGTTTTGTGTTTGATCGCAAATGTTGCGGTTAGCAAGAGTCGCCACCGACTTTTATTTTATCCAAAAGGAAAGGTGAAAAAGCACAGGAAAGATTTTGAGATTTTTTCTTGAGTTCGGGGGGTAGATTATGAAAAGGGAAGGTATTAGCATATCGAGTGGGTCATAGCCCCTGACAACCTTGGCTAGAGGAAAATAAATCCCCTTTTGCCCCTTGCTAGACATTTTGATTCATCATCACCTGCATCACAAGCCCTTGAGATCCTTGAAATGGGTTAGTCCTTATGCAAGATGTATGCAATGGTATGATGGTATGATGTTATGACAAGAGCACACCACAAGTATTCACAAAAGCAAACATGATAAGGCACACAAGTCACACCATAGCCCTTAGAGTTTAGGCCAGCATGAAGTTTGGGGTACTACCCTCTTGAAGTTGGTGGGCTCAAACCTGTCCTATCAAAGTAACCGGGTTCTAAGGAGCTCAATATCATTGGATTGTTTTCTGTGTTCATCGTTTCGATTTAGCCACTGAACTGGCGATCAAAATATCCCAAGAAAACAACCCTCAACTGAGTGTAGTATCGAGTATCAACCAACTTCGGACTGCACCATAGTCAGTTATCTCACTACCCTAAAGAGGCCAAGATGGTTCAATTAAGGTTCCTAAGGTCAGTTGATGCTTCACGACACCACGCGGAGGCCCCGTACTCTCCTTGACTTGACTCAAGGGTTACCAGTACTCACCAAAGTGCCACATCAACGTAGCAGACTGCTTCAACCGTGTCGGTATACCCCGCACAGTTCCCTCACAGCCTTGTTGCTACTTTCTAAGAAGGTATCCCCCAGATCCGGGTTAGGATCTATAGAACTCCCAAGACAGGCCCAATAATATTAAAGCAAGCAAAACAAAGCAATTGAAAACACAAGTATGAGCTATTTAAGGTACACCTCACTTTAACATTCCCCAGCAGAGTCGCCAGTTCTGTGATCGGTGGATTTAGAACTGACTATTTTTTAAGCTGGTTTCGCGAATGGTAAGCAAGAGTCGCCACCGTCTTTTATATTCTCCAACATGGAAAGGACAAAAGCACAGCAAAATTCCTTATTCGAGAATGTTTCTCGGTTCGGGAGGTAGATTTATAGAAAGGGAAGGTGTTAGCACCCTTTCTATCCATGGTTATCCATGGGCTCTTAGGTACTTGCTCTTATGTTTTCAAAATTTGTTTTCTTTTCAAATGTGAGTGGGTTTGAAAAAGTTTCTTAGAAAGATTTCTGAATGACTCTTGTATCAGTCCTCAAGAGTGTTTGAAAAATTTGTTTTGAAAGCTTTTGAAAGTGTGAGGTGTGAAAAGTATTTTGTTTGTTTTTGAAAAGAGCAAGTACCCATGAGTCATCTACCTACCCTAAGGAATTAAGCTGTGTAAGTGTCCTTTAGGTAGTGCCATCCCACCATTGAGAGGTAGGTAGCACCACCGTTGGAGGTGTTCGGGTCAATTTGATTGTAGGGACAGTGTGGTCACCGAAGCAACAGCAAGACACCTTATAGGCTACCCATATGTCCTTGATCCTTTTTTTAATCCGAGGCAACTATTCCGAGGCAACTGTTCCGAGGCAACTGGATCATGGACATAAGGACCGCTAAAACATCCTATACTTGACGACCACGTTTCGAAGGCAACGAGTGAGGCGTACCCTAGAAGTGGTGTGTGTATTGTGTGTTGTTTTCAGTTAATGTTTGTCTTTGTAATTAGTGAGCTACGAGTTGTTTTTATTTACATACATTCTTTCATGCAAGTTTAGCAGTTAAAGGGTGCGGAAAGTAAATTGCGGAAACATAAATCCTACGCTATTACAAGGCGCGGGTCTATACATCGCCAAAAATTACAAAGACCCGTTTTTTAGTAAATAAGTACGGAAATTAAATAAAGCGATAAACCTATTTAACTATTACATTCTTGAAGGCAATTACATAATAATCAAATAAAGTAAATGCGCGCGAATAAAATAATCGGGAATGTCTAAGGGTGTTGATCCTTTTTTTTTAGAAAAGAAAATGATTTTTTTTGGCTTTTTTATGATTAAAGTGAAATTAAAGCTAATCAATGACTAATTAATTAATTTAATTAAAAGAAAATATTTTTTTGTTTTTTATGTTTTTATGAAATAAAAGAAATGGAATAAAATTAAAAGTTAACTTTTACCTAATTCTAGATTTATTTTAATTATTTAAGAAAAGGAATTAAACTTGCCTAATTAAACTATTTTGGTTAATATTTATTTACAAAATAAAATAATAATAATGATAATAATGTTAATTCTATTTTTTGGTTTTTTATGAAAATGTGCTAATTAAGTTAATTGTTAATAATAAAAATAATTAAAGGGTTAGCAATTAAAAATAAGAGAAAATGACAAAACAAAAAATAAAAAGAAGTAAAACCAAGGGGGGTGTGGGCCAAATAGGAGGTTTATTGAAGCAATCCAAGCCCACTGAAATCTAAGCCACGTTTGACTTTCATGGTTACCTGCAGCGTGCTTGACTCCAGACCATGGTGTGCTACACTTTTTGTCCTTTGGATCTGCGTTGATGACATATGGCAGCGCTGGGAAGTGGGACTTATGATGCACCTCATATTGGAATCTGCACAGGAAAACGTTGAAGAAAATAATATGGAAATTATAAGGGACCTGGGAAGAACTTACAGCGCGGTATGAGCCTCAGGACTTGGCAAAGGTTGCTTTAGCCACGTGCTTGTTTTGATCTGAAGATGCTCGCAACTATGTTTTAGAACTCTCACTTTTTGAATAATTTTTGGTTTTGCTCTTGGCCGTTTCTGCACACACTATTTTTTGAATGAGGTTGGGAAGGCTTGTATATATAGTAATGTAAAGTGTATCAATAAGAATAATGGTCATTAAGCTTATGCAATTATGTTCTTGATTTCCTCCATAACCAACATTGAACCATTTGCCATATTTGTGAAAATTTGAATTTTCTTGCTTGGAATAGGCCTTGCACGAATTTGGAAGGTATTTCAAGGTGTATCAAAGCTAATCAACACAAAATATATCCCTCCATTAATTTCTTTGATTTTTATTTGAATTTTAAAGATTTAAAATGAATTAAATCAAATAAAATAAAATAAAAATGGAAAAATTAATTTTAAATCTTAAAATAAATTGTGGGACACGTGGGAAGCATGGCCAAGCTGAATCAAGTGGAAAAAGTGGGCCCCTTTTGTCAAAAATGAAATTTCAAGGATAATTGACTTTGGCCATTTCACAAAAATTTCCCAACTTCTCCAATGCATATCTTGCTCAATTTTGAAGCTATGAACATGTTCTTTGACATTTTGGAAAGGTCTTGAAGTCCTCTAACTAATTCCTTTGGTCCCATGTCATTTTGATTTACCAATCTCAAGTTATGGTCTTTGACTTAAAGTGCCCTTTTGTTGACTTTTGAAAATGACCTATAATATTGAAATTGATAAATTTTTGTGAGAGCATTTCTTGGACTTGGAATGTGAAGATGAGTTGTAGGAAATGTCTTCCCCTTCAAGATGAGCATTGGATGGGAATTTTCTGATGAACCATGAAAAAGTTATGCCTTGGTCAAGTTACAGTTGACTTTTCAACTGTCCAAAAATAGAAACTTTTGACACCTTGATGATTTGTGAGCCATTCTTGTGAAATCATGGTCAAGACTTGACCAAATGATGATTGTGGCTTCAAAATAAGATGTTGACCAAAATGTTTGACTTTTGACTGCCAAATGACCATTTTGCCCCTACAGTTGACTGTTGAGCTATTAAGGTTTTTGACTGTGCAACTTGACCTTGTGAGCCTTGAAACTTGACATGTAGGTGCTTGACAATGTTTATGAGCATATGGGACTTGATTGAGACCTTGAAAACTTCAACTTCCTTGCAAGAACCAAAACCCTAATTTGACTGGCTTTAGGAGAATGGTTGACAGTGTAGCCCTTGAGTAGACTTTGAAGATTATGGGAGGGAAAATTTTGGGGTACAACAAAGTGTATCAAATCAAAATCAAATGCAATGATGAAGGAAGATTGAGCACATTCTTTCAACCCTAATTCATTCCTCAATACATATAGAAGGAATGCAGACCTAAAGCAAGGTTAGAGAGAGGCGCAGCATCAAGAATAAAACTTGAAAAAACACCAAAAAGTGTAAACATGAATTGATACTTCTAGGCATCCTCAAGGCCTTCTAGTTATTCCAATCGTTTCCTGGGATCATAAGCAACATATACCAATCAAGAACAAGCCTTTTCCAGTACCAAAACGCACTGTAAGTCATCCACGACCTTGGGCTTTTCTTGAATTCACATTCCATGATTTAGACATTGATAGCATGAATTAACGATATATTCTTGATCCTTAAGACATTTGCAAACTTTTTGGAATGTTTAATTGCATTTATATGGACTGAATTGAGAATTTCCATTATTAGGGTTTGGGGTTTAGTTTTAGGCTTTTTGTTTGTAAGCATAATTAGCCTTCGTGAAGGGTACCATCAGGTTCAGGAGGACAAGACGGTTCGATCCATGGCATTAGATGTCATTTATATTGCTCATGGAGGATTTTGGAACAAGCTCTGTTTGTAGTGACGGACAAACGTCTGTAGGTAAAAGTGTTTCACTTTTAGCAACGGACCAAGGACAAGGATGATGGCGTGGCATCACCTCACTCGTCCATTTGAAAATTCGCGCGCATGTTTCTTTGTTTCGCTTGTTTATTTTATAATAATTCTTGTCTATATTATGTACAACAAAAACAAGTAGCGCAGTTGGTTACAGGGTGAGGGCAAAAGGCTTCAGGACCTGCGTTCGAATCCCAGGTTCCCCACTTTCTTCATGTTATTTTCTTACAGATAATCCAGCGCGTGCATGAAGCTAAGCTCCACCATGTGACCTCACCATCCAATCTGCCAAGTAGCCAGATGGCCAAATCTGATGGCCATCATCTGAAGGACCATGGTATGCCCAGTCAACGCATGGCAGGAGATCATGGAAGTCAAGCGTGGGCCAATTTCTTCTTGGGTCAGATTGCTATATGCACCCCCCAAGATGCTCTTCTCAGGCCCATTTTCTCTTTATCTTTTCTTTTTATTTTATTTTGTTTAATTTAATTTAATTTATTTATTTTACTAACAAATTAATTATTTTCTTTTATCAAAAAAATCACAAAATAATGCTTTTCACCAAATTTAGGTTTAGATTTTATTTTTTATCAAAAATATTAATTAATTAAATTAGGTTGTTGTTTTTAGATAATTTTAATTCTTTTTATAAATAAATTAAAAATAGTTAGAATAATTAGGGTTTTGTTTCTAACTTAATTATATTTTCTTTTTCTTAAAAATAACAAAAACACAAAAATACGCCATGTAGTTATTTTTATTAATAAATTTAATTAGCTAATTAATTTTGTACTTAATCTAAAAACCTAATTATTTTCTTAAAAAATAAATAAAAACAACAAAAACAATTTTTCTTTTAATTAGGTTAGACAGGGTCAAAACCCTAGTTCGCCCTCGTTCTAAATTTCATCGCACACGCTTCATTATTTATTTTTATCCTATTATTGTAACTGCTCACAAGTTGTAATAATTTAAATTAGGACTTTTATTTTCATTTACCGTTTTATTTCTCAAGGGTTTGTTTTTGGCTATGTAAATACCTGAAGCCTTGTAATAGCGTAGTTTAATTTTCGCATTTTAAATTCCGTAAAATATTAACTGTTTGATGTATGATTAGGGTTGCATGACAAGAATGTATGATTAACTTTAAAACAGTTAGATAACCCTAAAATGTGCAAAGATAATAATCCGAAATTGAATCACTCGCACATGCGCACTCCTAGGGTACACTTCCACTTGGTTGCCTTCGGTAAACGGTCATTGAGTATAGGATGCTTTAGTTATCGTCCTTTTGTCCAAAGATCAAAGTTGCCTCAGATATTGTTGCCTTGAATAATTGATCTAAGACATTAGGGTTATTACTAAGACGTCTTAACATTGCTTTAGTGACCGTACGTCCCTTTCGAATTGACCCTTAAAACTCCAACGACGGTGCTACCTACTCAATAATAGTAGGATAACGCTGTCTAAAGGAAACGAACATAGAACGATTCTTTTTTCGAGTAGGTAGATTTGTTCTTAAGTACTTGCTCAATCCAAACTTTTTCACACTTACACTCCTTCACAAACAAAGTTTTCAAAACACTTCATTAAACTCTTGAAGACAGAAGCAAGAGTTAAATCGAAGTCAAAACAAAAACTTTTCAAATCACACAAGCACACAAAGAAGCAATTTTGAAAAT
Organism: Vicia faba; assembly: GCA_948472305.1. Classification (NCBI taxonomy): domain Eukaryota; kingdom Viridiplantae; phylum Streptophyta; class Magnoliopsida; order Fabales; family Fabaceae; genus Vicia; species Vicia faba. The sequence goes on along the minus strand of OX451740.1, from coordinate 1,303,351,997 downwards.
GATGAGCAAGTACCTAAGAGCCCGTAGATAACTACGGATAGAAAGGGTGCTAATACCTTCCCTTTCTATAATCTACCCCCCGTACTCAGAAATAACTCGAAAAAGGAATTATTCTGTGCTTTTTTCCTTTCCTTGTTGGATAAAATAAAAGTAGGTGGAGACTCTTTCTTATCGCGACATTTTGCGAACATAAACGCAAAACGCAAACCAGCATTCCTAAAAAACAGTCTCGGTTCTGGCCATCGTATCACAGGATGTATATGATGTTTATGATGTTCATGATGTTATGTACAAGTATGCATATACAAACAAAATAAATCCTTAGGTTTAGGCTTGCATGGAGTTTCATAGGTAAGTACCCTCTTGAAGTTTAGTTGGCTTAAACCTGTCCTAGTAATAGTAACCGGGTTCTAAGGAGCTCAGTATCACTGGTTTACTTCCTTGGTCATTTTTTCAGCACAAGCCTCTTTAATGGCGAATGAAATATCCCAAGAAACCAAACCTCAATGAGTGTAGTATCCAGTATCTACCAACTTCGGACTGCACCAAAGTCGGTCATCTCACTACATCCTAAAGGCCAAGTTGGTCAAGTAAAGGTTCTAAAAGTTCATTAGTGCTTCATGACATCACTCAGCGGTCCTGTATTCTCTTTGATTAACTCAAAGGCTACCGGTACCCATAAATATGTCGCATTAACGCAGCTATTGCTTAGACCATGTCGGTATACCCCGCACAGTTTCCACAACGTATTGCTACTTACCTATAATGTATCCTAAATCCGAGTAGAGGATTCAAACCCAAACAAAGAACCATAATATAAAGCAAACAAGTCAAACAATGAAAGAAAGTATATGTGATCTATCCCTAAGGTAACCCCACTTTTAAAATTGTCCCCCGCAGAGTCTCCAGTTCTGTGATACGGTGGCAGAACTGACTTGAGGGTTTTGCATTTGTTCGAAAATGTTGCGGTTAGAAAGTGTTGCCACCAACTTTTCTTTTATCCAAAAGGAAAGGTGAAAAAGCACAGGAAAGACCTTTGAGATTATTTCTTGAGTTTGGGGGTAGATTATGAAAAGGGAAGGTATTATCACCCTTTTCATCCATGGTTATCCATGGGCTCTTAGTTACTTTCTAGATCACTTGCTTTTGTTTGAAATTGTGCTTTATGTGGTTTTTGAAAGTATTTTGTAAAGAGGTCAATGTTTAGGCAATCTTTGTAATGATTCTCGTTCGTAAGAATGTATACAAAGATGTTGATCTTTTGAAAATGTTTTCAAGTTTGTAAGATGTTTGAAAGTGTAAGTGTTTGTTTTGAAAATAGCAAGGATGTTTGTTTTGAAATGGAGAAACTAATTGGGAGCAATCTACCTACTCAAATGTCTTTCTTGTTCATTTTCTTTTCTTTTGACATTGTTGTCTTACCATTGATTTGGTAAGCAACCCTATCTTTGGATGTAAACGGGACGGGCGTGGGTCATCGTATAACCATGATTAGCAATGTTGCAAGGTATCTTAGCATTCTTTTTGAGGGACTAAGATCATTTGTAAGGCAACTTAGATAGCGTCATCGAGAGACTATGATCTTGTATTTGTTTGTTTTTTGCTAAGATACCTTACATGCGTAATATAGCCATTTTTTGTAAGGCAACCAAGTGGAATAATCCTAGGGGTTCTTGTGTGCAAGTGTATTGTTTTCATGCTTGATTTTGTCTTTAATTAGGGTTTGCCATTTGGTTGGTTTTAATCTTTCCATACAAAACCCTAATTACTAGCATTTGTTATATAAAGCGATAAATTGCGGGAATTAAAATTACTATGCTATTACATCATTTAGGGGAGGGGGTATACAAATTACAAATGGGGATTGCAAGAAATTAAACCCTAATTAGTCTATTGCAACCAAATTGAATAAATGTACAAGGAAATGAATAAATATAAAGTACAAATGCAATGGAAAGAAATGTTTTTTGTGTTTGGATTTTTATATGAAAGAAGTTTTAACCCAAGCCTAATTAGAGAAAAATAATGAAATCAAAATTAAATTAACTTAAACTAATTAAGAGAAGAAATTAATTAAGAAAATATTTTTGCATAAAACCCAAATTCTATTTAGTTGATTAAAAGAAAATAAGTTTAAAGAAAAAGTATTTTTTTGTATTTTGTCTTGTAAATAAATTATAGTGTTAATAAATATTTTTAGCTTTTTTTTATTAAAATAATATATTTAAATAGGTATAAAATAAAATAAATAATAATCTAGTTTTAAATTAAATTTACAAGATAATTAGTAAAGATAAATAATGTATGATGAATAAAAATAATTTTTTGTGTGAGAAAAATATTCTAATTAAATCAAAATATAAATATACTATTTTTATATTTTTTATGATTTTTTTAGTATTTTAGAAAATATATTTAAAAGAAAAAATGAAATAAATAAATAAATAAAAATAAATGGGCCAGGGGGTGCCATAAGTAGGCAGAGAGGTGAGCTAGCAAAAAAAAATGACAGGCCCAAAGGGCCCAACGCCTGCAAAAAATGTTAGAAAATTAGAAAATATGAAAAAAATGGGCAAAAGGGTACCACTTCAACTCTAAAATTCTCTAAGCTCAGGCCATGTAAATGCAAACTATAGATATGTACAGCTTCATGGCAATGAGGTCTATATTTTATCTTCACAAATTCAAGCCTAACAATGCCTAAGTAATGAGATAGAAGTTCAAGAAAAATACCTCAAAACTGGAAATCGTGAAATGGATTTGAGCTTGTTTCAGGCAGTGTTGATGATCAGGTTAGCTTCCTTGGACCTCTAGGAAGCTAATGCAATGGTTGGCTTGAGTTGAAAGTGGCAGGGGAGCTTTGGAGAATTCAAGTTACAGACCCCTGTTTTTGAAAATGGAACTTGATGATGGAGGTGTTACAGTTGAGCAAATGGACTTTAGATGGTTTGTATTTGATGTTTAGAAGCTTTTGGAAGTGAAAGGCTAAAGAACGCACGAGGGGATTTGGAGTTTGGAATGTAAAGTCAGAACTTGCACAACAATGGTATTTTGAAACAATTTCTAATTAGAGGGAGTTTGAGTGAGTTTCAAGGGCTTCTAGCTCGTGTCCTAGCTCACAAATAGTGCTTCTATTTCTAAGCAACAAGTTTGGAGACTTGTTATTGATCAGAATTTGAATTTATATCCTTAAGATAAACATGTGATTTTTGAGAAAACATGTGATTTTTGAGAAAACAAGTTTCAATGTCTTGTGTACTTGCTAAGATAGAGTGTGTGATACAGTGGGAGAACTGACTTGAAGGTTTTGTGTTTGATCGCAAATGTTGCGGTTAGCAAGAGTCGCCACCGACTTTTATTTTATCCAAAAGGAAAGGTGAAAAAGCACAGGAAAGATTTTGAGATTTTTTCTTGAGTTCGGGGGGTAGATTATGAAAAGGGAAGGTATTAGCACCCTTTTCATCCATGGTTTTCCATGGGCTCTTAGTTACTTGCTAGATCACTTGCTTTTGTTTGAAATTGTGTTTTGTGTGGTTTTGAAAGTATTTTGTAAAAGAGGCCATTGTTTAGGCAATCTTTGTAATGATTCTCGTTCATAAGAATGTATACAAAGATGTTGATCTTTTTGAAAATGTTTTCAATTTTGTAAGATGTTTGGAAATGTGTGTGTTTGTTTTGAAAATATCAAGGATATTTGTTTTGAAATGGAGCAAGTAACTAAAATTAATCTACCTACTCAAATGTCTTTCTTATTCATTTCCTTTTCCTTTGACATTGCTGTCTTACCATTGATTTGGTAAGAAACCCTATCTTTGGATGTAAACGGGACGGGTGTGGGTCATCGTATAGCCATGATTAGTAATATTGTAAAAGATGTTAGCATTTTTGAGGGACTAAGATCATTTTTGTAAGTCAACTTTGAATAGCGTCATCGAGGGTCTATGATCTTGTATTTGTTTGTTTTTGCTAAGACACCTTACATGTGTAATATGACCATTTTTGTATAAGGCAACCAAGTGGGATAACCCTAGGGGTGTTTTGTGTGCAAGTGTGTCATTTTCATGCTTGATATTATCTTGGATTAGGGTTTTCTATTTGATTGGTTTTATCTTGCCATACAAACCCTAATTACTAGCATGTTATGTAAAAGCGATAAATTGCGATATTTAAAATTACTACGCTATTACAACATTTGTGGGGTGGGGGGGTATACAATTTATGAATGGGAATTACAATAATATTAACCTAATTAATCTATTACAACCAAATTAAATATGTACAAATATTGGAATAAATTATATAAAAGATGAATTAAATATGCAAAGGTATGTAAATGAAAAGAATATTTTTGTTTGATTTTTTTGATGTGAAAAAAGTTTTAACCTAAACCTAATAAATAAATCAAGATTAACTTAAATCAAATAAGAAAAGAAATTATTTTTAAAAAAGATTTTTGAATAAACCCTAATTCTATTTGATTAAAAGAAAATAAATTTCTTTAAGAAAAAGTAAGTATTTTTGTATTTTTTGTCTTGAAAATAATACATGGCATTATGAGGTATTTTGGTCCTTTTATATTAAAATAAATATTTAATGGGTATAAAGAAAAAATAAATATTAAACTAGTTAAAATTTAATTTACAAGTTTATTTAATAAAATAGATAATATATAACTAAATAAAAATATTTTATGTGAGAAAAAATAAAATAAAACAAGTCAAAATATAAATCTATCATTTTCATATTTTTTATGATTTTTAATATTAAAAAAAAAATATTTAAGAAAATAAAATGAAAACAAAATAAATAAATAAATGATAATGGGCCAGGGGAGTATACAAGTAGACAGAGGGGTAAAATGTTAGAAAAAACAAAAAGGCCCATGCACTGAAGCCCATGCGCTACAAGCTAACAAAAAATGCAAAAAAAAGTGAGAAAAATTGCAAAAGGCAGGCGCTAAGGCTCGAACCCGTGACCTATAGCATTTTTACGCACCGCCTTACCACTGGGGTGGCTGTACATCCGTTCATATAAACAAAAGCATAAATATATATTAGGAAATGCCTCCTGAAGGCAACTTTATCTTCAACCTTGAGCCATGGCCGGACGACCTGTATCTCTCTCATTTCTCCATAAAAATGGAAAGTTCAAACATGAAAGTTACAGTGTTTCTTCTCACGAATTCAACCATATAATTTATGTAAACTAAAAGTCAAAGATCAAAGCTAATTTTACTTGCCCTAATTTGAAACCTAATTTTTACAAAAATTTCAAATCTAAAATTCTCTATGCACAGTTAATATAAATGAAAACTATGAACATGGTTAGCTTTAGTGCAAGGATATCTACATTTTATTTTCACAAATCAGGACCAAATGATGCTTGTATGAAGAGATAGAACTTTGAGTTTTTACCTCTTTCAATTAATATCGTGAATGGAGTTTGGGCAAGTTTTGAGAAAGCCTGAGGATCTATTTAGCTTGCCTGGACCTCCCTGAGTGTATTCCAATCCTTACTTTGTCTTGAAAGTCCTTGAATCTCCCTACTCAAGGCAACCTGCAAGCTTGATGTTAGAAACTGGTGGATGGAGGAGGAGGAGTTACAGTGAGGGAACAAGGGTCTGGATCACTTAGATATGACGTATATTAAGTGTTTAGGTGGTTAAAACTTAAAACGCACGAGTGGATTTGGAGATGGCTGAGCAAGATTCAAAACTGTCAAGTTATGGTGGATTTTCAATTGCAAAGTGTTTGGGAGAGTTTGAGTCTTAGCCTTCGTGTCTTATGTTGCAATACATTTGTGTATATGTATGGAAAAGGTTAAAGATCAACTCCACTCCACATTTCTGAGTTATAGCCTTTTGGCTCTATAACTTGCTTTTGAAGAAAAGTGAGGAGACAACTCTCTAAGTGTGGTACAAGCCTGATTTGAGTTGGTAGAGGCTTCAGGAAAGTTGCTATTGGTTTTGACTTAGCTTGTGTGCAGAGAAAACGATTGAGAGGCTCAAGAAGTGAAAAATTGCAAAAGTAATGCTTTATCAAAATGGAAATGGCAACTTTGTGCCAAAAATGGAATTGTAACTTGGATAAAGGCTCAATTGCTTGGATTAAAGCTCTATCAGCTGTGTAAACATTTAATTATGGAGTGAGAAACAAGTTTGAGGCCTGCAAAGCAAAGATTATGCAGCCTAGGCTTGGATTTGAATTTTTGTTCATCATGTAATGGCTTGAAATCAAAGTGATAAATCACCAACTTCATCTCTTCGATTCTCCATGCTCAAGAATGATCTCAAGGAGTTCTTGGACATTTTGGAAAGCTTGAAATGTTCTATACAACCCATCTTTGAATTTCGTTTGAAAATTCCCTTTGTAACTATGTGAAAAATTGCCATGAAGTTAGGTCAAAAATCTGCCTAATTAGGGCAAAATTTCACTAAGTTATTTTAGTTCATGAGCATGTATTCACAAAATTATATCTTGAGATCCAAGCATTTTTAGGAGAAATTGTAAGAAGAAAAGTTGTATATTTCATGGAGATCTACAACTTTCATGTTGGAAGTTTCCTTTAAATCATCTTGCATCATGGTGAAAATTTGGCTCAAAGTTGAGAAAAAATAAGAAATTTTCTATACTTAGAAAAATTTCTAAGTTAAGAAATTTCAACTTTTCAAAACAAAATCTTAAATCCTTGATTTCTTGATGAACAAGTTTCACATTTTGACATGTTTTGGTTAATTATGATCTTTGGAACTTGATTTTTACCAAAAAGTCAAAGTTTGACTTTTCAGTATACATTTGACTTTTGATCAGTTGACTGCAGAATTCATTTGTCAATCCATTGGACTTGTAATATTTTGAACCATGTCATTAGGTCAAAATGATGTGATTTAACTATTGAAATCATGATTTAAACCAATTGACCATTTGCTAGGTCAAAAATCAGAAATTGCCTTTTCTCAGTCAAAACCCTAATTTTGACCATTTTGCCCTTTTGATGATTTGATCAAATTTCTTGAGGAATTGTGGTCCAAACTTGATCACATGATACATATGAGTGTAATATGTTGATGTGGATCAAGAATTATGAAGTTTGACTGTAAATTGGCCATGGTTGACTTTTTCCCCAATACAACTGATTTTTAGGTCAATTGTTCAATTGACTGATCAAAAGTGTGATTGAAAGCTTGAAACTTGACATGAGTAATATTAGGTGTCCATAATCATCCTTGAAAGTCATATGAAGAATTGATAGTCCAAAAATCCTTGTGCAAACTCAAACCCTAATTTTGGCCATCAGTGCATGAGGAGATGTCTTGAGCTGGTCAAACCCTAATCCAGTCTTGAGTCAAAGAGATCTTGTGAGGAAATTCTTGATAAGTGAGAGGGAAAATTTTGGGGTACAACAGCTTCCCCTGTTCAATCTTCTTAAACCTAAAGAGTTAGACTGGCGAGCTTTTCCATTCGTGACTCGAAGGTGGAAGATGATTGGACACTAGAGTGCCCAGAAATTTGCACTCGACGATGCGATGATAGAAGGAATGGGCTTATAGATGCCCTTTGGAGAGGTGATAGAAAGTTGTAGGAGATGGGCTTGCAGATTCCATCCAAGAGTGATTGTTGGATTGTAATTTGTAAGTTGAAAGAATGAGTATCAGAACTGCGTCCGTGTTTGGAGCGTGTCTGAACTTTATCTGAGAGTTGATTTTGAATGAGTATCAGAATGGCATCCGTGTCCGGGGAATATCAGTACTATATTTGGAAGGGGATTTGATTAAGTATTAGAATGGAATCCATGTCTGAAGCGTATCCATACCGCGTCAGAAGTTTGAATCTGAATGAGTATCAGGATGGCATCTGTATCTGGAGCGTATATGAATTGTATCTGAAAGAGGTTCTGAATGAGTACTAGAATGGCATCCGTGTCTGGAGCGTATCTGTACTGTATCTTGAAGCTATGATATGAATGAGTATCAGGATGACATCTGTGTCTGGGGCATATCTGAACTGTATCTAAAAAGTTGAATCTAGATGAGTATCAGGATGGCATTCGTGTCTTGAGCGTATCTGAACTATATCAAGTCTGAATCTGAATGAGTATCGGAATGGCATCCGTGTCTGGAGCGTATCTCTACTGTATCAAAAGAATTTGAATATTTGTTAATGGCAGCTATTAACCTTATCATGAAAAGGGTAAATTGTTAGCTAAAACAATATGTTTATGTTGTATGAAATGCATAGTATAATGCATTTGCATTATCAATGTTTATGATATATGGATGCAATGTGTGCGTATGTGAGCTAATTTGCTGCATTGTAGTTGGATTAGGAAAAATAAAATCCCTGATTGTTGCTGAGGATATGTAAGTCTTCATGCTCTGAAGTCGAAGTATAGGTGAATTTCTGCCGAGAGAAATAAACTCTATTATAAGGGCAATGCCATGTACTGCTTGTAAAATCCTATTGGGGAATCCTGAGAAATTTGACGACTTCTACTGGGGATCAACGAATTGAAGCCTTGTTCCGCTGGGGATTTAAACGACGTACTGCAGGGGATTACCTACGGAATAGCCTAGAGATATTTTCCCATCCTTTCAACCTATCAGTAATTGCCTCTTTTCATTTCGTTTATTTGTAAATAGTAATTATGTTCAAATGCATATGCTTAACAATGAATCATTGGACGTTTTTGTAAACAAAACAAGCGTAAATAAAATACAAATAGTTTTTGCACTTTCAAAGGAATAATTTGTATTGACTTTGAATAAGTATTTTTTGTACAAGGAGACAAACATTCTAGTAAGAGAATGCTGTCGTAAAAGGGAAAAATTTGATACAAAGGAAAGATAACTATGTGTAATAATCCCATGGGGTTTCCATTCTTCTATAGCCTTCGTATCTCTGAGCAGCTTGTCTATTTGTTGCCTCGTCCGAAGATGATTGAATTGATCAGAACCTCTGAGTTTGTCAGTGGAAGCCAAAGGTTATCCGCAAAGTGATCCAACGGGACATAGTCATACGCTTTAATTCCCTAACTTTTTCCTGGACCGCCCTTTCGGGTTTTCAGTCCACCGGGAAACCCTTTTTTGCCCAAGTCGCCCTTTCGAATTTTCAACTTATCGGGTGTACAGATTTTTTTTGTTTTATCCCTAATTTTTGCCCGAACCTTTTGGTTCGCCGGGATTCCCTTGTTTTGCCTAGGTATGTCAACCTAGCGGGTCTCTTATGCTTAGTATCTTTTGACTATGTCTGCGTTCGCAGGGTGTGGCAGGTCGTCACCATCCATGGTGGCCAAGATCATTACCCCACCAGAGAAAATGTTTTTGATTACAAATGGTCCTTAATAGGTAGGAGTCCATTTTCCCCTGGGATCACCTTGTGGCAAGATGATGCGTTTGATCACTAGATCCCCAACTTGATACACTCGGCGTCTGACCTTCTTGTTGAAAGCCTTGATCATCCATTTTTGATACATTTGACCATGGCAAACAGCAGAAAGTCTCTTTTCATCAATCAAATTCAGTTGATCAAGTCGAGGTTGGATCCAATCGTCTTTGTTCAATCCTGCATCCTTCATAATCCTCAGAGAGGGGATCTGAACCTCAATAGGCAAGACATTCTCCATGCCGTAAACCAAATAATAGGGTGTTGCCCCGGTTGATGTGTGGGCTGTGGTACGATAACCGTGGAGAGCGAATGGTAGCATCTCATGCCAGTCTTTGTACGTGACTGTCATTTTATGTATGATCTTTTTAATGTTTTTATTTGTAGCTTCGACAACACCATTCATATTTGGCCGATAGGGAGAAGAATTATGATGCTGAATCTTTAATTGCTCGCACAATGCGGTGATCATAGTGTTGTTGAGATTTGTACTATTGTCAGTGATAATTCGTCTCGGGATACCGTACCGGCAAATGAGATTTTGCTTGATGAACCGAGAAACAACATTCTTGGTAACGGAAGCGAAGGAAGCTGCCTCCACCAACTTTGTAAAATAGTCAATGGCCACTAGGATGAAACGGTGTACATTGGAGGTTGTCGGCTTGATTTCCCTAATCATGTCAATCCCCCACACAGCAAAGAGCCAAGGAGCTATCAAGACATTCAGAGGAACCAGGGGTACATGTACTTTGTCAGCATAAATTTGACACTTATGGCAAGTTCGAGAGTGTTGATAGCAATCTGCTTCCATGGTAGACCAGTAATAGCCTGCCCGTAGGATTTTCTTTTCCATCGTATGCCCACTGGAATGGGTACCAAAAGTGCCTTCGTGCAATTCAGACATGATCCTTTCAGCTTCAACCTTATCTATTCACCGAAGTAACCCCGAGTCATGATTGCGTTTGTACAGGATGTCGTTACTAAGGAAGAACTTAGCAGAGAATCTCCTTAAGAACTTCTTATAATTGATTGAAGCTCCTTCTGGATATTCTTGAGCCTCGAGATACCTCTTGACTTCGTGAAACCAAGGCTGGTCCATTACTTGTTCAGTATTAATCTCGTGACTGTGTGTTGGTTCATCCATTCGTTCGATGGTGATCTGGGGAGCCTCATTATCCCAATTAAGTTTAAACATAAATGACATTGTGGATAATGCGTCTGCTAGCTGATTTTCTTCTCGCAGGAAATGCTCGAAGGTAATCTTCTCAAAATGTGGTAGCAATGTCAAAACATGTTCTTTGTAAGGAATAAGGTTAGGGTGTTTAGTGTCCCATTCCCATTTGATCTGGCTGATAACCAAAGCTGAATCTCCAAATACATCCAAGGATTTGATTCCCCAGTCTATAGCAGCTCTGAGATCGAAGATGCACGCTTCGTATTCCGCCATATTGTTTGTACAATTGAAGCAAAGTCTAGCAGTAAAGGGAGTATGACACCCTTCCGGAGATATGAGTACAACACCAATACCATTTCCGAGTGCATTGGAGGCTCCATCAAAGAACAGGGTCCATCGGGATCCTTTTTCAGGTCCGTCATATGGACTGACTTCTTCACAGTTGTCTAATGTCATGATGTCCTCATCCAAAAATTCGAATTTCATGGACTGGTAGTCTTCTACAGCTTGGTGAGCGAGGTGGTCAGCTAATACATTGCCCTTTATAGCTTTCTGGGTAGTATACTATATGTCATATTTTGTCAGGATCATCTTCCATCTCGCTATTTCCCAGAAAGATCAGGCTTCTCAAAGATGTATTTTATCGGATCCATCTTAGATATCAACAAGGTAGTATGAGTCAGCATATACTGTCTTAGTCGGCGAGCATTCCATGCCAGAGCGTAGCAAGTTTTCTCGAGCAGTGAATATCTAGTTTCACAGTCGGTAAACTTTTTGCTCTGGTAGTAAATAGCGTGCTCTTTTCGGCCAGACTCGTCATGCTGCCCCAATACACACCCCATTGAGTTTTCTAAAACAGTCAGATACATGATCAACAGTCTTCCCTCGACTGGTGGCATCAACACAGGAGTCTCTTGCAAGTATTCCTTGATTTTGTTGAAAGCAACTTGGCACTCGTCATTCCATTTGACTACTTGATCTTTCTTCAACAGTTTGAAGATTGGTTCACAAGTAGATGTCAGGTGAGAGATGAATATGGAAATATAGTTCAAACGCCCAAAGAATCCTCTGACTTCCTTCTCAGTACGAAGAGCAGGAATCTCTTGTATTGCTTTAACTTTGGCAGGATCAACCTCGATACCATTGTTGCTGACGATAAATCCTAGGAGTTTACCAGACCGTACCCCAAACGTGCATTTGTTCGGATTCAACCTCAGCTTGTACTTCTTCAGTCTCTCAAACAGTTTTTGTAAGTGATCAAGATGATCTTCTTCTGTTTGATATCTGGCTATCATATCGTCCATGCAGACTTCTATTTCGTGATGTATTAAGTCGTGAAATAGAGCTACCATGGCACGCTGATAGGTTGCCCCAACATTTATCAGTCTGAATGGCATCACCTTGTAGCAGAATATGCCCCATTATGTGACAAATGTTGTTTTCTCCATGTCCTCAGGTGCCATTTTGATTTGGTTGTAACCTGAGAATCCGTCCATGAAGGAAAACACTTTGTGTTGTGCCATATTGTCAACTAGAATATCAATGTGGGGAAGTGGAAAGTCATCCTTAGGGCTTGCCCTATTCAAATATTGGTAGTCTACACATATTCGCACTTTGCCGTCCTTTTTGGGCACGGGAACAACATTGGCAACCCATTAGGGGTAAGAGGTGACAGCCAAGAATCCAGCGTTGAATTGCTTCATGACCTCTGCTTTAATATTTTCTGACATATCCAGCCTCATTCGACGAACCTTTTGCTTTACTGGCGGGCAATCCTCTCTTGTAGGCAGACAATGTACCACAATATCTTCATCAAGTCTTGGCATGTCTTCATATGACCAGGTAAAGACTTCAACATAATCATGCAATAACTGAATTAGATGCTACTTGACGCTGGGTTTCAGATTGGCACCCATCTTGACCTCTTTTTTATCTTCTTCGGTACCTAGGTTGATTGTATCCACGGGTTCCTCGTGAGGATGAATGGTTCTCTCTTCTTGTTATAGCAGTCTGGTAAGTTCCCCTGGTACTTCATAATCTTCCTCACCTTTGTCTTCGGCTTGGTAGATTAGATTCTCAGAGTCACAAAAGGCCATAGCAGTATTGTTATCCATGGGATTCAGAATGGATGTATACCTGCATTGTGAGTGTGGGTGTGTGTAAGGGTATAACTATCTTTGAAAGAAAGTAAAATGTAAAAGAAAAACAATTAGCACAAAAGTTTGAATGCGAAAACGTCCATGATTCATTGATGTCATATGAAAAATGAGATAATAACCCTTACAAATGGACCATTGTGCCTCGGGTAAGACACAAGGTTTTAAGAGTGCGAATTGTTTTGAATATTACAAATCAAACAAAATGTAAAGATAAATTACTGAGGGATGAAAGTGATTGGGATGAAGTCTCTAGCCTCCCAATTGCTGAGCCCTCCATTGACAGTCGGGAAGATCCAATCCTCCAGGTTGCAGCCATCTTCACCATCTTCTACTGCGTTGACTTCACGATTGCTGATCTTCGAGGGTGGCCCTCCAGCACGGGCACGACGTACAACCTTTTGAGCACTTGAAGTGAAACCTAGGCCAAACTTGTCAGGCGTATATGGGATATCTGGGAGTTTTCCCCAGATAGTGCATCTTCCTTCTTCTACTACTGCTTTGGCGTCTTTTAGTGACGACATCCGGAGTGGAGGCCTGGTAATCTTGGGAACAACCTTAGTCACTTCCACCTCTTGAGGGACCTCTTCAAAGTGTTGAAATGGAGTTTCAATGAATTATCCGTCCAATTCCACATATCTGAAGGAATTGAGATGTCTGATCATGTATTCTTCCTCTCCATGTACGGTGATAATCTTTCCTTGAACTGGATACTTCAACATTTGGTGCAACATAAAAGTAACAGCGCCAGTGTTGTGGATCCATGGTCGGCCTAGCAGGAAGGAGTATGAAGGGCAGATTTCTATCACATAAAAAGTTGAATTGAAGGTTTGGGTTCCAACCTTTATGGGAATGTCCATCTCCCCATGTACCATCCTCTTCGAACCGTAAAAAGCCCTTACCACTATGTTGCTTGACTTTAAAGTCAACCCCTCACAGTCAAGTCTATCAAGAGCTTTTTTGGGTAATACATTCAGAGATGAGCCAGTATCCACCAAAACATGCGCCAAAGTTATGCCCCTACATTCCACTGAGACATGCAACGCCTTATTATGCTTTCTTCCCCTCGGCGTCAGATCAACATATGAAAAACCTAAACCATTGTCCGCAGTTAGGCTGGCCACACAGTCTTGAAATTGATCAACAGATGTCTCTTAAGGTACATGGGCGGTTTTTAAGAACTTCACCAAGGCTTTTGCATGTGCCCTGGAACATAGTAGTAATGCCAGCATGGAGATCTTAGAGGGAGTTTGCCCCAGTTGTTCAACTACATCGTAGTCGCTTCTCTTTATAATTTTTAAGATCTCCTCCATTTCCTTCTTAGAGGTCTCAGGGATAGTCGATGACTGAGCCTTCATCTGGACAAGCTCAACCATAACACCTTTTCCTCGAGCCTTGGTTAACTCGGCAACAGGAGTGTCAGTAAGAATGATTACAGGGGTTGTAATGGCTTTGTCAATTCGAGTACTAGAGATGATTATGGGTGTAGGAGCAACCACAGGGATAATTATGGGTCCCGAAACTGCTTTTGGGGGAGTAATTTCTGGAGAAAATATCCTACCACTTCGGGTAATTTTGCTAGTTCTGGCAATATTACTGATGTCGGAGTCTTCTTTCTCAGAATTTGAGTCTTTGGCAGCTAACCAATCCTATTTGATACCATGATAGTAGACATCCCCTCCATAATTCCATGGTATGGTTTTGTCTGACACATACGGGACTGGACCAGGAATTGTGATTATTAAAGGAGCTTCTTTCGGAACTGATGTAATTCTAACGGGTCTTTTGGTGGAGACCCTGGAAGAATTGGCAGAAATGGTAATGATAAAAACATCTTCAACAGGAATAGGTGGAACACGAGTGTTTTTCAAACAAAATCTCTTTGTTATCTATCAGGCACTGAATGCTTGCCTTCAACAAAGGACAACCATTTGGTGAGGATAAGCAGAGATGGGAAACTTTATTACATCCTGGGAACACACCGACTTGCAACAAGTTTGCCTTAATAGTTGGAAGTGGGGTCATGAACTCGTCAACTGAGGTAACAAACAAATCTTCTTCAATGACATTAGTATTGTGGCCATGTCTGGGCATAGGAGCAGAAATGACATTTGGCTTCTCGGGCGCATCAAACTCAATTTCCTTTGCTTCAATGAGGTCTTGTATTTTATTCTTCAAGGCCCAACAGTTATTAGTATCATGACCAGGACTTTCAGAGTGATATGCGCAACAGGCATTGGGATGATAATGAGGGGATGTTGTATTGGGGTTTTTCGGAGCTTCTTTCAAGGTTACCAAATTGGATCTCAGAAGATGCGGTAATACTTGAGACGGGGTCATGTTGATTCTGGTGAATTTCCTGACTGGCCTTTCCACCCTTGGTTGCTTACATCTTTGTTGATCAAATGTAAGCTTTGGGATCATAACCACCCCCACCATTGGTCAGCGTTCGGCCCTATCTTGGTTTCTTTGCGGATATACAACAGCTACCTCTTTCTTCCCTATGAAAGGCTTCCTTACAGCTATAGAAGAAGATGTATCTTTCTGAATCTTTCCATTCTTTATACCGGCTTCTATCCTTTCTCCGGTTAGTATTAGTTTAGTAAAGCCTGTAGATGAACTTTCGATTAAATGATTGAAGAAGTGACCGGATAAGGTGCCTAAGAACATGTTTACCAATTCTCTCTCAAACAGAGGGGGTTGGACTCTTCCAGCCAAATCTCTCCATTTTTGTGCATAGTCCTTGAAACCTTAATTGGAAACCATGGCCATACTCAGGAGTTGAGTACAGATAGGCGCCAAATCAACATTGTATTGATATTGCTTGTAGAAATTTGCGGTAAGATCTTCCCAATTGTGAACATTGGCTCTTTCTAGTTGGTAAAACCAATCAAGTTGAGTACCAGATAATCTGTCTTGGAAGAAATGTACCCATAAGTCTTTGTCAGCGGTATGGGGTTGGATTTTCCTCACGTATGATCGGAGGTGCATTTTAGGGCATGACACTCCGTCATATTTGGAAAATATAGGTACTTTGAATTTCAGAGGAATCACAATCCCCGACACTAAACCCAATTCCCCAAAGTCCAAGCCTGGTACCTTTTGAATTTCCATCGTGCTCAAACGCTCTTCGAGATGTATATACTTATCATCAGCTGGAGGGTATTTTTCCTTAGAGTAGTCCTCTTCTTCTTCCTCCTCTTCCGATTCTAACGGGACAATTGTTTCCTTGCCTTTCCTCTCTCCTTCACCGGATGTTGTTGCAAAGTCCAAAGTCCTTCTTGTCTGCCCATGAAATCTTCTTCCCATGTTTAAGACTCTGGTTACCTTCTTTGTTTTCTTTTTCCTCTCTTCAGCCAGCAGAGTCTTCAACTCTTCTTGCCCCTTGGCTAGGGTCATGAGCAACTATTGAAACTACGTATTCTGAGCTTGGAGATCTTTCACTGTTTGCTCGAGATCCATCTTACTGAAATAAACAGTAGAGAGATGAGGAGACATGTTGCAAAAGACCTATTTATGTTATGATGAATGGTATATGCATATGTGTTGTATCCTAAAATTTTCCCTCTCATTTGTCAAGTATTTTCTCACAAGATCTTCTACGACGTCAAGTTTGCAGCACTGGTACATCAATTTAGGCTTGAAATTGGCACAAAATGGTCAATTGCATACTGGAAAGTCAAACTTTGACTTTTTGGTCAACATTAAGTTTCAAATATCACAATTCATCAAGACATTCAAGAATATAAAGCTTAATCATCAAGACATTCAAGAATATCAAGCTTAATCATCAAGAAGTTAAGAAAGTCAAAAGTCAACTTGAAAAGTTAAGATTTCCAAGACTTAAAAATTTTCTAAGTGTTTTTATACATGATAATTTCATCACTTCATGCCATTCTTTCACCAAGATGCAAGACGGTTCAAGGGAAACTTTCAACATAAAAATTGTAGATTTCCATGATATCTACAACATTGCTTTACACAACTTCTCCTAAATATGCTTGGATCTCAAGTTATAAATTCATGAAATCATGACATTTTCATTTAACACTTACATAAATTTTCAACGGATTTTGTGCAGGATTTTATCCCAACTTCTTGGCATTTTTTCACATAGTTCCAAGATGATTTTGTCAAAATGGCCAACATGAAAGTTATAGAGGGTGTTTCAAGCTTTCCAAAACATCCAAGAGCATGAATTTATCATACTTGATCTAGGAGATTCAAGGGCATGAAGTTGGGCATCCACCCTTGATTTGCAAGTCATTCTATTGAAGAACACACAACAAAACCCTTATGTTATGCTGCATAATCTTACTTTGCAGGCCTTGTAACTTGCAAATCTCTACATAATTTAATTTTTACACAAGAGCTTGAGCTATTACCCAAGTGTTCGAGCCATTGTCCAAAAGATCTTTTCATTTATGGCATAAAGGCACCATTGCTATTATTGAAAAGCAAGCTTTTTGTACAAAGTTTGTCTTGAGCCCATACTTTGTTGGTTTCTGATTTTACTCCACCGTAAAACATGGAAATCAACCCCTCTAAACCAGCAACTTTGGTACTTCATCTTGGAACCATGGAGTAATTGACATAGTTTGGTACTTACATCCCAACCAAAACATAACATGTTGTGTTGTAACACATATTCAACCTTTGTTCACAGGTCCTTTGCCTATAAATAGAAGAAGCATTTGCAATACAAATAGGTTAGAAAAAATAGAGAAAAAGGACATGGAGAAAAGCCAGAAGTTATATTGGTAAACCCTTAAAATCTCATTCATTCAAAAAACCACTTCTGTTCTTATTCAAAACAGAACCCTAACCCATCATTCCACCATACAAACTCTCCATAAGCCAAACACTTCATCACATACAAAGTTTGTCCAAACATAAAAACAGTCCTTGTAGTGCTATTCATCTTCACCATCAAAAATACCAAAAATATTACAGTACAGTCCAACTCAGTTCCAGCAGTCCGGAGCAGCTTTCTGAAGACTCACAAA
Organism: Vicia faba; assembly: GCA_948472305.1. Classification (NCBI taxonomy): domain Eukaryota; kingdom Viridiplantae; phylum Streptophyta; class Magnoliopsida; order Fabales; family Fabaceae; genus Vicia; species Vicia faba. The sequence continues at coordinate 1,303,334,281 of OX451740.1, read as the reverse complement.
GTCATCACAACATTTGGAAAATCATTCAGATCTAAAACAACCAGTGCAACCCAAAGGTAAGTCCTCTTGACTTGATATCTTTTTATACATCATTAACAATTTGTTGTTCTTGAAGATAAGATGTAGTATTTTATTATCCCTTTGAACTAGTCGTTTGTTTATGATTTAGGCTTATTCACTCATTTGTTATTTACATCTATCCATCATATGTTGTAAGCTAACCTGTACAGACAAGAAAAATAATGTTTAAAGGCAGGAAAATACAGCATGTATCGACACATAACCCACATGTATCGACCCATACTGAGTTCAGATTGCAAAACAGAAGCTGGAAGAGCCTATGAGTCGATACATACGCATTTCGCATCGATACAAGAAGGTTCATGAGTCGACACATCCCATTATGTGTCGACCCATACTGAACTGATTTTGTTTTACAGGAACAGGGAAAAGCTATGTGTCGATGCATAACAGCGTGGGTCGACACATAGCACTTCAAAATACATTTTTCCCTTTGTTTTGCACTTCTTTTACATTGTTTTCATTATTATTCGATATGGTTGTAATATTTCAGTCTCCATTTCATTCCTATTGTTAAATTGTACCCCTATCCCCCTAAAGTGATGTAATAGTGTAGATTTTATTTTCCGCATTTTTACTTGCTTTTCATATATTGCTAGTAAATAGGATGTATGGCAAGATAAAATCAATAAACAGATAAATTTCAGATATAAGAAAAAATGCATGCAAACTAACACACTTGCACACTAACACCTCTAGGGTAATCTCCCTCTGTTGCCTTTCGGAAAATAGTCATGTCCCTCGAATATGGGACGTTTTAGCAAAGACCCTTCGATAAAAAAGATCGTAGTTCTTCGATGACCCTCGATGTTGCCTTCGGTAAAACGATCTAGTCCCAAAACGACATTACTAAAACATCACATAAGTTGCCTTCTATGACTATTCAAACTTCCCACGCTCGTCCCTTCACATCCGATGATGGGGCTTCTTACCAAATCAATGGTAAGATAGCCGCATCTAAAGGAGAAGGAAAAGAATGTTTAAGACCTTTCGAGTAGGTAGATTCGCTCCTAGTTACTCGCTTGCTCACCAAAAAAAAACGCTTCTACACACCAACACTCTCATTTCAAAACATTTTCGAAAAGACAAACATTTTTGTATACGTTCTTATAGAGACGAGAACCATTGTAAAACATCTTTTCAAAACCATTTTCAAAAACACAATCCACAAACACATCTTTGAACTAGTTTCGAAACAACACTTTGTACACGTTCTTATAGAAACGAGAACCATTACAAAGAAATTTTCAAAATACTTTCAAAACCCACACCACAAACACACTGTCAAACAAAAGCAAGTGATCTAAACGAGTAACTAAGAGCCCATGGAAAACCATGGATGAAAAGGGTGCTAACACCTTCCCTTTTCATAATCTACCCCCTAAACCCGAGAAATAATCTCGAAAGGTCTTTCCTGTGCTTTTTTACCTTTCCTTTTGGATAAAAGAAAAGTCGGTGGCGACTCTTGCTATCCGCACAAATGCGATCAAAATGCAAAACAAACAAAGTCAGTTCTCCCACCGTATCATAATATGCAATATTGTAAAGGATTTCAAAGATTCAGATTTGTTTTAGACAAAAAAGAAACACACTTTATATTAATAAGATAAAGTTTGAGTACATCAATTCCCCTTGGGCAAAATAATACAAAACTCTAAGATAGAAAAGTAGTGCGCATCCTCTTTGGTGCAATGTAGGCATTCAGAGTCTGCTTCTCATGAAGTAGCCTAGTGAGTTCCAAAACCTTCTTCTCGCTCGCTTAAAATTAGGCTTCGAAAGTATCTCGCTCTCCTTTGAGTTGTATCCAATCCCTTTGGAGGTCTTATAGAGAAGTGGGCATGTCAGGATGTAGGATAGTGTATGGAACATCTCCTTCCTTAACAGGCTCAATGGTTACTGGGAGAATGGAGGGGTAAGGCATCATAAGACTCTAAGCGCGAGTTCGTACCCATTTGAGGTAAGGCTCTAGAGGGATGAAATTCTTGTGCCCCAAAGTCTTGCTATCCACCTTGTTTAGCATCCTCCAAGCTCGGATGAATCTCTGACGAAGACCTTGATTGTCGTTGTCGTAGTCAAATACCAAACCTTGGATCAACATCTCGTGCGAGCCATCCCTTCGGGCATAACCAAATTGTCTTAAGGATAAGCAAGGGTTGTAGGTGATTCCTCCCTTAATTCCAAGTAAAGGGACGTTAGGAAATTCTCCACAACGGTCAACAATGATAACATTCTCTTTGGATCAGGAGCACCAATGAATGTCTGAATGCTTGAGCGTCATTAACCTTTGTGACCACCTTGAACCTTGCTCATTCTTTAATACTGATTGGGGAAGATGCGAAATAAACCATCTTGCCAAGAGAGGAGTTCAACACATAAGGACACCTCTTTTCCTCATTGTGCGAGTGTGAAAAGAGTGTAGGATATCCCCTAGCAATGTAGGCACCGGGTTGCGTGATATAAAGATTTTGACGATGTTCACATCTATGAGTTGGTCAGGATTTGGAAACAAAACCATCCCAAAGATGAGGAGAACCACAATTTCCTCAAAATCTTGCAAGTCTAAAGAATTCCAACAGTTTTGGGCTTTCTCAAACAAAAACTTTACTATGAAGCCTTTGACACCACTCCTTGTTTCTCAATGAGTTGTGATATCAGATGAGTGCAAGTGTAGAGCTTGATTAATCTCTTCTGGATTTGGATCTCTTTCCATACGATTGAAAGGTAGTTGATTGAGAATGGGAATCCTCAAGAGTTGGGAGAATTCTTCCAAAGTAGGCACAAGTTGATAGTCGGGAAATGTGAAGCAATGGTGCAAAAGATCAAAGAACTGAAAGAGCACCTTCATCATGTCCTCATCTGTGTTAGCGGTGACTAAGTTGAGTAGACAACCATGTCTCTTGGTGAATGGAGAGTTTTCAGGAATCCTTGAAGCTAGCTCCTTAAGTTGTGGAGGGATTCTCAAAAGGTTGACTTGAATAGTTTTCCTGTGAAGTGAGTCTATATCCTACAAAACAAGAACAAAGATGAATCCCAAAATCCTTGAAATGGTTAGTGGATGCATATGATGTTCATGATGTCTATGATGTTATGTACAAGTATGCATATACAAGCAAAGAAAACAAGTCCTTAGTTTAGGCTTGCATGGAGTTTTATAGGTAAGTACCCTCTTGAAGTCTAGTTGGCTTAAACATGTCCTAGTAATAGTAACCGGGTTCTAAGGAGCTCAATTTCACTGGATTGTTTCCTTGGTCATTGTTTCAGCTCAAGCCTCTTTAGTGGGGACCGAAATATCCCAAGAAACCAAACCTCAATGAGTGTAGTATCGAGTATCTACCAACTTCGGACTGCACCAAAGTCGATCATCTCACTACATCCTAAAGCCCAAGTTGGTCAAGTAAAGGTTCTAGAATTTCATTAGTGCTTCAAGACATCACTCAGCGACCCCGTATTCTCTTTGATTAACTCAAAGGCTACCGGTACCCACAAATATGTCGCACTAACGTAGCTATTGCTTACCCCGCACAGTTTCCACAATGTATTGCTACTTACCTATAATGTATCCCAAATCCGGGTAGAGGATTCAAACCCAAACAAAGAACCAATAATGTAAAGCATACAATTCAAACAATGTAAGCAAGTAAATGTGATCTAATCCCTAAGGTAACCCCACTTTTAGAATTTTCCCCAGCAGAGTCGCCAGTTCTGTGATGCGGTGGGAGAACTGACTTGAAGGTTTTGCGTTTGATCGCAAATGTTGCGGTTAGCAAGAGTCACCGCCGACTTTTCTTTTACCCAAAAGGAAAGGTGAAAAAGCACAGGAAAGACCTTTGAGATTTTTTCTTGAGTTCGGGGGGTAGATTATGAAAAGGGAAGGTATTAGCACCCTTTTCATCCATGATTTTCCATGGGCTCTTAGTTACTTGCTAGATCACTTGCTTTTGTTTGAAATTGTGTTTTGTGTGGTTTTGAAAGTATTTTGTAAAAGAGGCCATTGTTTAGGCAATCTTTGTAATGATTCTCGTTCGTAAGAATGTATACAAAGATGTTGATCTTTTTGAAAATGTTTTCAATTTTGTAAGATGTTTGGAAATGTGTGTGTTTGTTTTGAAAATAGCAAGGATATTTGTTTTGAAATGGAGCAAGTAACTAAAAGTAATATAACTACTCAAATGTCTTTCTTATTCATTTCCTTTTCCTTTGATATTGTTGTCTTACCATTGATTTGGTAAGCAACCCTATCTTTGGATGTAAACGGGACGGGCGTGGGTTATCGTATAGCCATGATTAGCAATGTTGTAAAGTATCTTAGTATTTTTGAGGGACTAAGATCATTTTTGTAAGGCAACTTTGAATAGCGTCATCGAGGGTCTATGATCTTGTATTTGTTTGTTTTTGTTAAGACACCTTACATGCGTAATATGGCCATTTTTATATAAGGCAACCAAGTGGGATAACCCTAGGGGTGTTTTGTGTGCAAGTGTGTAATTTTCATGCTTGATTTTGTCTTGGATTAGGGTTTTCTATTTGATTGGTTTTATCTTGCTATAAAAACCCTAATTACTAGTATGTTATGTAAAAGCAATAAATTGTGAAATTTAAAATTACTACGCTATTACAATATTTGTGGGAGGGGGTATACAATTTATGAATGGGGATTGCAATAATATAAACCTAATTAATCTATTACAACCAAATTGAATATGTACAAATATTGGAATAAATAATATACAAGATGAATTATATATGCAAAGGTATGTAAATGTAAAGAAGATTTTTGTTTGATTTTTTTAATGTGAAAAAAGTTTTAACCTAAACCTAATAAATAAATCAAGATTAACTTAAATCAAATAAGAAAAGAAATTATTTTTAGAAAAGATTTTTGAATAAACCCTAATTCTATTTGATTAAAAGAAAATAAATTTCTTTATGAAAACGTAAGTATTTTTTTATTTTTTGTTTTGAAAATAATACATGGCATTATGAGGTATTTTGGTCCTTTTATATTAAAATAAATACTTAATGGGTATAAAGAAAAAATAAATATTAAACTAGTTATAATTTAATTTACAAGTTTATTTAATAAAACTAGATAATATATAACTAAATAAAAATATTTTATGTGAGAAAAAATAAAATAAAACAAGTCAAAATATAAATCTATTATTTTCATATTTTTTATGATTTTTAATATTAAGAAAAATATATTTAAGAAAATAAAATGAAAACAAAATAAATAAATAAACGATAATGGGCCAGGGGAGTATACAAGTAGACAGGGGGGTAAAATGTTAGAAAAAACAAAAAGTCCCATGCACTGAAGCCCATGCGCTACAAGTTAACAAAAAATGGAAAAAAAGTGAGAAAATTTGCAAAAGGTAGGCGCTAAGGCTCGAACCCGTGACCTATAACATTTTTACGCGCTGCCTTACCACTGGGGTGGCTGTACATCTGTTCATATAAACCAAAGCATAAATATATATTAGGAAATTCCTCCTGAAGGAAACTTCATCTTCAACCTTGAGCCATGGCTGAACCACCTGTATCTCTCTCATTTCTCCATAAAAATGGAAAGTTCAAACATGAAAGTTACAGTGTTTCTTCTCACGAATTCAACCATATAATTTATGTAAACTAAAAGTCAAAGATCAAAGATAATTTTAGTTGCCCTAATTTGAAACCTAATTTTTACAGAAATTTCAAATCCAAAATTCTCTATGCACAGTTAATATAAATGAAAACTATGAACATGGTTAGCTTTAGTGCAAGGATATCTACATTTCGTTTTCACAAATCAGGACAAAATGATACTTGTATGAAGAGATAGAAGTTTGAGTGTTTACCTCTTTCAGCTGAGATCGTGAATGGAGTTTGGGCAAGTTTTGAGAAGGCCCGAGAATCTGTTTAGCTTGCCTGGACCTCCCTGAGTGTATTCCAATCTTTACTTTGTCTTGAAAGTCCCTGAATCACCCTACTCAAGTCAACCTGCAATCTTGATGGTTTAAAATGGTGGATAGAGGAGGAGGAGTTACAGTGAGGGAACAGGGGTCTGGCTCACTTAGATGTGAAGTATATTAAGTGTTTAGGTGGTTAAAACTTAAAACGCACAAGTGGATTTGGAGATGGCTAAGTAAGATTCAAAACTGTCAAGCTATGGCATATTTTGAATGGAAGGGTGTTTGGGAGAGTTTCTTAGTCTTAGCCTTCGTGTCTTATGTTGCAATACATTTGTGTATATGTATGGAAAAGGTTATAGATCAAATCCACTCCATATTTATGAGTTATAGCCTTTTGGCTCTATAACTTGCTTTTGAAGAAAAGTGAGGAGACAAGTCTCTAAGTGTAGTACAAGCCTGATCTGAGTTGGTAGAGGCTTCAGGCAAGGTGCTTTTAGTTTTAACTTAGCTTGTGTGCAGAGAAAACAATTGAGAGGCTCAAGAAGTGGAAAATTGAAAAAGTAATGCTTTATCAAAATGGAAATGACAACTTTGTGCCAAAAATGGAATTGTAACTTGGATAAAGGCTCAATTGCTTAGATTAAAGCTCTATCAGCTGTGTAAACATTTAATTATAGATTGAGAAACAAGTTTGATGCCTGAAAAGAAAATATTATGCAGCCTAGGCTTGGATTTGAATTTTTGTTCATCATGAAATGGCTTGAAATCAAAGTGATAAATCACCAACTTCATCTCTTCGATTCTCCCTGCTTAGGAATGATGTCAGGGAGTTCTTAGACATTTTGGAAATCTTGCAATGTTCTATACAACCCATATTTGAATTGCTTTTGAAAATTCCCTTCGGAACTATGTGAAAAATTTCCATGAAGTTAGGTCAAAAATCTGCCTAACTAGGGAAAAATTTCACTAAGTTATTTTAGTTCATGAGCATGTATTCACAAAATTATATCTTGAGATCCAAGCATTTTTAGGAGAAATTGTGTGAGGCAAAGTTGAAGGTTTCATGAATATCTACAACTTTCATGTTGGAAGTTTCCTTTGAATCATCTTGCATCATGGTGAAAATTTGGCTCAAAGTTGAGGAAAAAAAAAGAAATTTTCTATACTTAGAAAAATTTCTAAGTTAAGAAATTTCAACTTTTCAAAACAAAATCTTAAATCCTTGATTTCTTGATGAACTAGTTTCACATTTTGACATGTTTTGGTGAATTATGATCTTTGGCACTTGATTTTGACCAAAAAGTTAAAGTTTGACTTTTCACTATACAGTTGACTTTTGATCAGTTGACTGCAAAATTCATCTGTCAATCCAATGGACTTGCAATGTTTTGAACCATGTCATTAGGTAAAAATGATTTGATTGAACTCTTGAAATCATGCTTCAAACCAATTGACCATTTTCTACGTAAAAAATCAGAAGTTGTCCTTTCTCAGTCAAAACCCTAATTTTGACCATTTTGCCCTTTTGATGATTTGATCAAATTTCTTGAGGAATTATGGTCCAAACTTGATCAAATGATACATATGAGTATAAGATTTTGATGTGGATCAAAAAGTATGAAGTTTGACTATAAATTGGCCATGGTTGACTTTTCCCCAATAAAGTTGATTTTTAGGTCAACTGTTCAATTGACTGATCAAAAGTGTGATTCAAAGCTTGAAACTTGACATGAGTAATCTTAAGGGTCCATAATGATCCTTTAAATTCATATGAAGCATTTTTAGTCCAAAAATCCTTGTTCAAACTGAAACCCTAATTTTGGCCATCAGTGCATGAGGAGATGTCTTGAGTTGGTCAAACCCTAATCCAGTCTTGAGTCAAAGAGATCTTGTGAGGAAATTCTTGATAAGTGAGAGGGAAAATTTTGGGGTACAATAGAGTGGTTATGCTTTAAACACACTTTCTTCTGACTTTGTAGATGAAGTGTGATCAGAGGGAACAAGTTAGAGGCTCAAGAGTGGACTTTATGCATAAAGCTTGCTTTACAAGAATAGTATTGTTAACTTTCTTCCCAAAATGGAAATGTGAATTGGATAAAGCTTAAACCACTTGGATTATAGCTCAAAAGTTTGTGTAATCCATTAATTATAGAGTGACAAACAAGTTTGAGGCTTTCAAAGCAAAGATTATGCAGCCTAACATTGATTTGTATTTGTGTTCATCATGAAAATGACCTATAATTCAAGTGAGAAAACCCCAACTTCATCTCTTCGATTCTCCCTACTCAAGAATGATCTCATGGAGTTCTTGGACATTTTGGAAATCTTGAAATGTGCTTTACAAATAATCTTTGAATTTATTTTTAAGATTCCCCTTGGAACTATGTGAAAAATTTCCATGAAGTTAGGTCAAAAATCTGCCTAACTAGGGCAAAATTTCACTAAGTCTTTTTTAGTTCATGAGCATGTATTCATAAAATTATAACTTGATATCCAAGCACTTTTAGGAGAAGTTGTGTGAAGAAAAGTTGTAGATTTCATGTAGATCTACAACTTTCATGTTTGAATTTTCCTTTGAATCATCTTGCATCATAATGAAAAAATTACTCAAAGTTATGAAAAAATAAGAAATTTTCAACACTTAGAAAAATTTCTAAGTTTAGAAATTCTGACTTTTCAAAATGAAATCTTGATTTCTTGATTTCTTGATGAATAAGTTTCCTATTTTGACATGTTTTGATGAATTGTGATCTTTGGCACTGGAATTTGACCAAAAAGTCAAAGTTTGACTTTTTAGTATACAATTGACTTTTGATCAGTTGACTGCAAAATTCATCTGTCAATCCAATGGATTTGCAATGTTTTGAATCATGTCATTAGGTCAAAATGATGAAATTGGACTCTTGAGATCATGCCTTAAACCAATTGACCATTTTCTAGGTCAAAAATCATAAATTTCCCTTTCCCAGTCAAAACCCTAATTTTGACCATTTTACCCTTTTGGCAATTTGATCAAATTTCTTGAGGAATTATGGTCCAAACTTGATCAAATGATACATATGGGTTTAAAATGTTGATGTGGATCAAACATTATGAAGTTTGACTGTAAATTATCCATGGTTGACCTTTTCCCCAATACAGCTGATTTTTAAGTCAACTATTCAATTAACTGAGCAAAAGAGTGATTTAAGGCTTGAAACTTGGCATGAGTAATCTTGGGGGTCCATAATGATCCATGAAAGTCCTATGGGGCATTGGAAGTTCAAAAATATTTGTGCAAACTGAAACCCTAATTTTGGTCATCAGTGCATGAGAAGGTGTCTTGAGCTGATCAAACCCTAGTGCAGTCTTGAACCCAAGGAGATCTTGTGATAAAATTCTTGATAAGTGAGAGGGAAAATTTTGGCATACAACAGAGGGCCTTGGGCCTCCATTTTTGTATTACTTTGTACAATTGCGACCTTGGTGGTTGTCTTTTTTATTTTCTGACTATGGTGGTTATTTCGTTTTAATCTGTGTTGCTTAAGTGTTTCTGACTTTGGTCTATGTAGGATATATCGATCATTTTTGTAGAATGTTTGCGTGTATTTGTATACTTGTCTGCTCGAGACATTTTTGTATTTGTTAAGGATTAGTGGGGGTTTACTCATTAGTTTTTGAGTTCACCAATATGGAGAAACTAGACAAACGGTCGGGTTAATTACCAAGCATGGGCCGAAACTCAGGTCTCATTTTGAGGATCTGAGCTCGATGGTGTGAACTTCCCATTGCGAGCTGGGTGTTCTACCAACGTGGTACGATAACGGTGAAGCTCGTTTGAGTTTCCCATCTCACTAAAATGATTTGCTCATCAAAAGAGAGGAGACACGCCTCTTTGTTTAAATGTAAATGCCATGCTTGTACCTAGGTATACACGTGTGGTCGGGCAGGGGTGTGTTTGTTGTATTGACGAGACATATCTCCTGTTCAATATCTTAACTGTAATATTGCCTTAGTTTTTTGGTGTTCCAAGGTCGAGAAAGTTATTCCCCTTGTAGGCTTTCCAGGTAGTAGGCTCCGTTCTTTGTTTTTGAATGAACGCGATAAGGGCCCTCCTAGTTTACGGTGAGTTGCCTTCGCGAGATTCTTTGTGATTTCTCTTTAGGACAAGGCTCCTGACTTCGAATTCATGCCATATGACTTTAGTGTCATATCTTATGAATTTTCTTTGTTTGAAAGAGGCTTCCTGTAAGGATGCTACCGTGCGGATTTCCTTGACAAGATCGAGCTCTTCCCTCAAAGCGACGTTGTCCATATCTTTGTCATGGGGAGCTTCGTTTCGTCTGGAGGGTTCCCTAATTTCGACGGGGATTCTAGCCTCGATCATGTATTCTAATCGGAAAGAGGTCTCCCCGGTTAATGAATGAGCCTAAGTCCGATAGGCCCAGAGAACACTGTGTAACTCCTTGACCTATCTTTTTTTGGTTTCATCCAACCTTTTCCTGAGGTCTCGTAGGATCACCCTGTTCACGGATTCGGCTTGCCCGTTTGTCTGAGGGTGCTTGAAGGAGGAAAAATGTTGGATGGTTCCCAATTTGGCAATGAATTCCTGGAAGTTTTTATTCATGAATTGCATTTTGTTTTCGGTGAAAGTTGCTTATGGAATGCTAAACCGAGCAAGGATGTTTTTTAGAAATGAAGAATGTTTTACACAATTATTCTGGCTAGTGCTTATGCTTCTATCAACTTGGTGAAGTAGTCGACAACCACTATTAGATATTTATTCTGGTTTGTTCCAAACACGAACGGTCTAAGGTGGTCTAAGCCCCACTAGGCAAAGGGCCAGGGGGAAGAGAGGGATTTGAGCTTGCTCAGAGGCGCTAGGTGCATGTCTCTGTGGTGTTTCCATTTGTCGCACTTCTTTATATGTTCTTTAGCATCGTGTTGCATGTTAGGCAAGTAATATCCTACCTGTAACGCTTTTCTAGCAAGGGATTTCCCACCCAAGTGTTATTCGTTGATTCCTTCGTGGATTTCACATAAGATTTGGGCTGCTTTGTGTTGATCGACACAGTTGAGGAGAGTGATGGTAAATCCTCTTCTATATAGTGTTCCCTCGACTAGAAATTCGTTGTAGGCTCTTCGCCGGACTATGCTAGCTTCCTTATGATCGGTTGGTAACTTTTCTTTTGTGATGTGGTTGTATACTAGGGTGATCCAATAGTTAATGTCTCCTATGGCGTATACATAAAGAGTCGAGGAGGAATTTTTGATGCTCGGATGAGGAATAATTTCCTATATAACCAATTTGTTTCCCCCTTTCTTCTTCGTGCTTGCCAGTTTTGACATAATGTATGCACGGGTGTTATGTTCGCAAGGAACGTGTTGTACGTCTACACACTTGAATTTCTTCAATATTTCTTGGACCAGAGCCCAATACTCAGCTAGATGGTCATTTTTGACTTGGTACTCTCCTCGTACATGGGATGCCACGAGCTAGGAGTCTATAAAGAGTTTCACCTCCTTGGCCCCTAGGTCTTCGGCCAGGCGCAACCCTACTAAATATGCTTTGTAATCGACTTGGTTGTTTGAGGTCGGGAAGGACAATGTGAGGGAGACTTCGATCAGAATTCCCTCTTTGTTATCCAAGATTATACATGCACTGCGACTTGTCAAACTGGAGGCTCTATCTACAAAGATGGTCCACATGCGCGTCTCGTCTGAGGGTACGAGTGAAGTCATTTCGGCCACAAAGTCGGCTAGTACCTGGAGGGCTTTCATGCTTTCATAGTTGATGTCGAACTCGGAGAGCTCTAATAACCACTCGAGCATTTTGCTCTTCATGTCATGTCGTACGAGCAACTACTTTATTGGTTGCTCTGTCCGGAAGAAAATAGTGTGGGCCAAGAAATAGTGTCTCAGCCTCTTTGCTGTATTGATAAGCGCTAAGACTACTTTCTTAATTTGTTGGTATCTAACTTCGGGGCCTTGTAAGGCTTTTCTCGTGAAGTAGATGGGTTTCTTCTCCTCAACGGTTTCTCGGATGAGGGCAGGGCTCACGGCCTTGGACGCAACAACCAGATAGAGGTAGAGGACTTCTTCCTTTTCTGGTCGAGAAAGGACCAGATGTTGTGATAGCGCCTGCTTTAGCTGAACGAGGGTGTGCCTGCACTCTTCTATCTATTCGAAGGTAGCCTAATTGCGGAGGAGTTTAAAGAGGGGGAGTGTGTGTTGGGAAGATTTTGCCACGAAATGAGAGAGTGAGATGAGCATGTCGTTCAGGATCTAAATGGATTTCTTCAAGTTGGGTGTTGGAAACTCAAAATAAACCAAACATTTGTCGAGGTTGGATTCGGTTCCTCGTTCCTTTAGGTAGAAACCGAGGAATTTTCCTGCCCGTACGGTGAAGGTGCATTTTTTCCGGGTTAAACTGCATTATAAATTTCCTTGCTTCTTCAAAAAATTTTCTGAGGTGGAGAGCATGATCGGTTTCCTCTCGAGATTTTACAATCATGTCGTCCATATATACCTCGAGCATGTCTCTGATTTCTCCTCGGAAAACTTTGTTCATCATGCGCTGATAGGTAGAGCCCACGTTTTTAGTCCGAAGGGCATTACGTTGTAGTAATAGTTTCCTGATTCGGTCATGAATGTTGTATATTTTTTGTTCGCTTTTACCATACGGATCTGGTTGTATCTAGAGTACGCGTTCATGAAAGAAAATAATTTAAAACCTACAGATTTATTGACCAGTTTGTCGATGTTGGGGATGTGATAATCATCTTCCGGGTAAGCCTTGTTGAGATTGATATAATCAATACACAGAAACCACTTTCCATTATATTTTTTAATGAGGACTACATTTGAGAGCTAGGTTGTGTACCGGGCTTCAAAAATAAAATTTGCCTTTAAGAGGTATTTTACAACTTGCTCGGTAGCCTCTGTTTTTTTTTGGATATTGCTTTCGCCTACGTTGAGCAACTACCTTAAGGGCAGGGTTCACTATCAGATGATGACAAGCTATTTTTGGATCCAGTCTGGGCATTTCTACCGCACTCCAAGAAAACAGATCAAAATTATCCTTCAGGCATGCTTCTAGTTGTCTCTTCGCCAGGTCGGGGAGGTCGGCGCCAATCTTCATTCCTTTGGAGGGATTTCTCCCCAGGGGGACAATTTCGAAATCCCCATCATGGATTAGTCTCATGGGATGTGCGGGCTCCTTTCTACTTGCTTCTGGGAATGAGCTCTCTCTGTCGATCCTGGGAATTTTCCTCTTTCTCTTCTACTCCGTGAGGTCTTCTTTCAAGAAACGTCTATCTAGGTTGATGGCGTCGACCCGTGGTAATGATCTGGGCTCCTCAGAACTGGTGGGAAGAGCAGATCTACTGGTCGTTTGAGGTTGTGTGTTGATGGAACTCATGCCCTTGGTCGATGCTCCAAAACACCTTCTGGCAGCCTGGACATCCCCGTGGAGGGTGGTGACCAAACCTTCAGCGATATAGTACTTCATCTTTAGATGTACGATGGAGGGCACCACAATCAGCTCAGTTAAGGTGGGTCTTCTGAAGATGCACTGGTAGAGTGATGGGAGTCCACCATAAAAAATTGGGTCCTGATAGCCCTGGCTGTTAATCAGCTCGACGTATCCCCAGGGTTTGGTGACAGATCCATTGGATCCCTAGAGATCTGAGCCTACATACGGGGTCAGATGAGTCTCATTCAGCTACAGAGTGTTGAACAACTGGGTGTACATTATGTCCATCGAGCTCCTCTGGTCCACTAAGATGCGTCGAACATCAAATTTCACCATGCATGCTCGTATGAGGAGTGGGATGCTTGAGTTGGGGGACCTTCCTGGTAACTCTTCCCGGTAGAATGCGAGGGGATGTAAACCTCTCCTGAATTTGTCGAGGGTGGCGTCCATGTCAGAGTTGGGCTCTATCCGTCGATCGAACCTCCTCTTTACCGAACCCACTGTGCATTTGTTAAACCCCCTACCAGAGATGACCTCAGGTCTTGTGATGCTCATAGAGACCAAGATGAAGCTTGTGTTGGGGGACCCCTTCCCCTCTAATATATTCTTGGCTTCTTAAGCCTCTTCGTGGGTTTTCTCCAGTTTCTTGTGTTGTTTAAGATGCACGTCCCTGATGAGTATCTCAATCTCATATTTGCGGTTGATGCAGTCGTTAGTGTTATGCTTGTGGCTCTAGTAGAACCTTCAATATTTACTTTTATCCGTTCCAAACTTGGACGATATTTGGCAGGAAAAGTGTACCCAGACTTGTTTGAATTCTAAATTAGTGCACTCTGTCAGAATACGCTCGCGAGAGACATTGAGGGGGTGTAGTCGTGAAAGGGACCAACCGGCCCCCGATAATCTTTAGAGTCTCGGGACTTATTTTCCTTCTTTTTCTCTCCCCCCGACAGGATGTCAAGGGCTCATCATTCCTCGAGACCTTGGAAGTCTCCATGTGTCGTGAGTCCCTTGCATTGTTCGACGCCTTATTCTCTTCATACTGGATGAAAGCCTGGGCTTTAAGTAGGAGGGAGTTGAGCGTGGCCGGAGTCTCGATGCCAACAGCTTTGGCGAAGTCATTGTGGGGATAGAACCCGCGCTCAAGGAGATATTTTTTCATGCCTTTGGCCATGGAGACCTGCATGGCTTCCTTGTTGAAGTGCTCGATGTAAGCACGAAGAGACTCATTTCTTCCTTGGATGATTGCTTCTAGTGATGCTTTCAACTTAGGATATCGGTGAGACGTTTTGAAATTCCTCCAGAACATCTTACCTAACTACTTCCAAGAGGTGATAGACTCGTCTGGAAGACTTTTATACCAAGACACGGCACCTTTCCTCAGGGTAGTTGGAAACAACCTGCACTTGATGGCGCCCTTAACTCCCCGGTAGTCAATCAGGGCATCAATGTTTTCTATGTGTTCATCGGGATCAGTCCTATTATAATATGTCCTCATCGAAGGTGGCTTCTCCAGACTGACTTGGAGCTAGGCTCTATGAACTCTCTTGACAACGTGCCACATGGCTCTTTATTGTCGCTTTCTTCGAGAGATAGAGGCGAGGAATGATGGTTCCTTCCCCTTCGAGGAGAAGTACTTCTTTGATGTTGCCTAGGCTTTGGCAATAGTGATCAGTCGTGGTCAAGTTGGCAGTCGCTCTTTCTCTTCTTGGAAGATGGAGAGCCTTGATCTTTCTTGTGAGGTGTGTGGTCGCGTTTCTTGAGGAAAGAAACGTCATACTTCTCCATTCTTGTTGGACGACCATGCATGGGTAGGGATAGGTCGGAGGAGTCACATCGTCGGTGTCTCCGAGGAGGAGACTTTGATTGCTTCTTCTCTCATGCTCCCGTCCTTTTTCTCTACTGTAGGATAAGGGCATTGGTCTGGTTAAGGGCAGCAAGAAATGCTGCCATGGACGGGTCGGCATTTTGAGGAATGTGAATTGGTTGCATAATCTCAGGAAGTTCCTTGGTAGGGTTCTTGTAATGCTTCTCGTCCAAGACCCAATGGTTTTCGCGCTAGACGTTAACTGAATATGGGGACACAGTATATTTGTCTCCGACGTTGAAGTTATCCTCGAGGTGAGGATTCTCCTGGCTTTCGTTGGTCTTATGGACCGGAGAGAGACATTATTTCTAGGGAGGTGATGATCATCATGGTCGGCCATGGTCGAAGGATTGAAGGTATCTTTGGTCTTCGGTTTACAAGAAAATAAGACGGCAAAGATGGATTCCCACAGACGGTGCCATTGATCTTACCGGTTGATCAGAGCCTTCAAATAGGCCGAAGGATGACGTCTGGTTTGTTGGAAATTTAATGAGAAAGGAGGGTTGTACCTGTAGGCAATCTAACGATCAATTAAGAATGGGTGCAATGAGATACAAGCAGGATATTAGGGTTTAAGGTTTGAATATCGGATACCTGGCCCTCACATGTGTGAGAGTTTATATAATGCCCCCGCTGCTTGGCCATTGGTTCTTATTTTTGGGCCTAGATATGCGGGTTCGCAAGAATAGGTAACTGTCAAGGCTTGGTCAAAATGGGAATACGTTCCCGTAACTAGCCGTTTGATTTGAGGAGGAGGCAGATTACGGACAGAGAGGCATTCTAGACGTTTCCTGGTTGTTTGCTCGACTCATGTGGGCCAGACAGAGAGATAGTTATTGATTTTGGCAGGCGTGCATATCGGGCATCGTTGGTCGCGCTTCTTGGAGCATAGTCGACCAGGGATGCTGGGCAAGTGTTTTGGGCCATGCCAATGGTAAAAGTGGATTCGGCTAATTCTAGCTATTGGGCCAGTCCAGAACAACTATACCATAGAAATTTCATCAATTATGTTATAATCGAGTTCTTTGTGTTCAATGCTGAATGCTTGGAAGCATTGGCTCTTTGTGGTCTAAAGGCTTATATGTGTGGGATGAATTGTTATTGATATAGGGGAATTCAATTTCATAGAAATGTACATTTCTGGATAATGTAATGGATTTGCTGTGAAAATCCAAAGTAATATATATTTTCACGCCTTGTTTGAATCCAAGAAAAACAACCTTATTGGCTCTATTATCAAATTTAATTATTTGAGGTTTAACATTTGATGAATAGAGCAAGCATCCAAATGTATTTACCATACTCATATCAGGTGTTTCGCCATATAATACTTCATACGAAGACCTGTCATTCAAGACCTTGGTGGGAATTTTATTGATCAAGAACATTGCATGTTGAACTACATATGACCAATATACCTTAGGAATGTTTTAGTGAAACATCAAAGCGCTACTGATGTTCAGTATGTGCTGATGTCTTCTTTTATAAATTAGTTTCAACATGAATTTATGTCTATTGTCACTCCAGGTAACCTTCACATTCTTTTGAAATTAAGTTTTAACTATGTTAACAAAGCCCATTACACAAATAGGAACTTCTCCTTTATTTTTTTTAATCATAGTCACCTAAATACATCTACTATTATCACCAAGCATGGTAAAAAAATCATGAAAGTTCTGGCGGTAAATCATTTACATCTTCATAAAATACCTAAGGAAAATCACGAACTATTGGTAATTCACCAATCATCCATTTCTCTATGATATCCAATGTTTCCATCAGAGCCAACAACACAACACCATCTTACACAAACTCATTCACTTGCTCAGCAGACATAAAAAATATCTCTCAAAACTAGAATAAACAAATATAACTATTGTAACGCGGTGGGAGAACTGACTTGGTTGTTTTGCATTTTATCGCAAATGTTGCGGTTAGCAAGAGTTGCCACCGATTTTTCTTTTATCTAAAAGGAAAGGCTGAAAAGAACAGGAAAGACCTTTGAGATTTTTTTCTTGAGTTCAGGGGATAGATTATGAAAAGGGAAGGTATTAACACCCTTTTCATCCGTAGTTACCTACGGGCTCTTAGTTGCTTGCTAGATCACTTGCTTTTATTTGAAAATGTGCTTTGTGTGGTTTTTTGAAAGTATTTTGAAAAGGCGCCATCGTTTAGGCAAACTTTGTAATAATTCTCGTTCATAAGAATGTATACAAAGTGTTGATCTTTTGAAAATGTTTCAAGTTTGAAAGATGTTTTGAAAGTGTTGGTGTTTGTTTTGAAAATAGAAAGGATGTTTTGGTTTGAAAATGAGCAAGCAACTAGGAACATTCTACCTACTCAAAAGTCTTTCTTGTTTATTTCCTCTTTCCTTTGACATTGTTATTTTACCATGGATTGGTAAGTAACCTTATCTTTGGATGTAATGGGACAGGTAAGGGTCATCGTATAGTCATGATAGCAATGTTGTGAAAATATCTTAGCAATTCTCTTTGAGGGACTAAGATCATTTTTGAAAGGCAACTTTGGATAGCATCATTGAGGGATTATGATCTTGTATTTTTTTATTGCTTTTGCTAAGATACTTCACATGCATAACATGATCATTTTTGTAAGGCAACAAAGTGGATTTACCCTAAGGGTGTAAAGTGTGCATAATGTGTTTGATTTTCATGCATTTAATCTTTGATTATGGTTATCTACTTGTTGATTTTATCTTCCCATACAAACCCTATTTACTAGCATTTATATGAAAGCGATAAATTGCGGAAATTAAATATTCTACGCTATTACAATCATTAGGGGAATGGGGTATACAAATTTACAAATGGGGATTTGCAAGAAAATTAAACCTAATTATTTATTACAATCATATTGAGTAATGTACAAGAATTGAAAATAATGCACAAATGTAAAATGGAAAAAAAATGATTTTTGTTTGTTTTTTTTTGAGGAAAGGGTCTTGGTTTTAACCTAATTAACTAAAATAAATAATTAATTAAATTAATAAAATTAAACCTAAATTAATTAATAAAAGAAATTAAGTTAGAAAACATTTTTTAGGTTTTTTTTAGAAAAGGTTTTAAGTTTAATAAAAATAGTATGAAAATTAATTAATTAAAAGAAAACCTAAATTCTAATTATTAATTTAATAAGAAAAAGAAATTAAGTTTTTTATAAGAAAAATGTTTTTGTCTTTTGTTTTTAAAGGAATAAAATATATAGAATGCAAATAATAAAAAAACATTTTTTGGAATTTTTTATATGAAAATAATAATAATAAAAATATAAAGAAAAAGTAAAAATAAAATTAAAAAAAAGATTAAAAAAAAGTTTTATGAGCTGACACATGAGCTTATGTATTGGCTCATGCAGGTTTCGTATTGACTCATGTGTCGGCTCATGTATATTATATGCTCCTGGAAGTCAAAACAACTCAGTATGAGTCGACGCATACTGGTTTCGTGTCGACTCATAACCATTTTGTATCGATGCATACGTGTTTCGTGTCGACTCATAATCTATTTTGAACATAATATGTCTCGACTCATAGCATTTTGTGTCGACGCATAACTGCTGTTTTTTGCTTTTATCACTGTTTTACTACATGTAAAAGTTAATTCTCAACACATAGTTAGTGATAATAAAAAGCAAGCATATGGTTAGCTTCAAGGCAATGATGTCTATATTTTATCTTCACAAATTAACCATTAATATGCCTGTATGAAAAGTTCAAAGTCAAGAAAACTTACCTTGAAACTGAAATTTGTGCTTTGAGTTTGAGCTGCTGTATGGGTTGTTGTTGAGCTTTGGAAGTGATGATAGTTATGTTACAAAAGTTTTTTTTTGTGTTTGAACAACTTCTATATGATGTATTTAGAGTGTTTGAATGGTTTGTTTGGAGAAAACTTGCAAGGTATGAGATTCAAAGATTTAGACTTCAAAGCTCAAAAATGGAGGTTTTGTGGACAATTCTAGTTTTTGACAGCAAAAATGATTTTAAGTGTTAGTTTCCCCTTCTTTTTCTGACCTATTTCTCTTGCAATTGGCCTCTCTATTTATAGAGAAGGTTTGAGACTTCAAACAACTCATATTTTGAATCACATGTTATGACTATCTTGCTTGTTTTTGAAGCAAGCATGAAGAACATGTTTCCAATGCTTGTACCAAGCTATCTAAAGTGGTTGATCACTTTAAACATGTTTTTTCTGACTGTAGAGTCTGAGTGTGATTAGAACAACAAGTTAGAGGCTCAATAAATTGACTTTATGATTAAAGTGAACTTTGCAAGAATGGCAATGGTGCCTTTGTGCCAAAAATGGAAAGATGCAATGAACAATACTTGAACCACTTGGATAATGGTTCAGTAAATTATGTAAACACCTGATTATGGATAGATTTTCAAGTCAAGATGCCTTCAAAGTGAAGATTATGCATCATGGCTAAGACTTTGGTTCCTTGTCCATCACAAATCTGCCTTGTAAATTAAGAATGAATGTCCAATTTCAGATCCTCGAATCTCCTAGCTCAAATATGATAAATTCATGCACTTGGATGTTTTGGAAAGCTTTAAACGCCCTCTATAACTTTCATGTTGGACATTTTGACAAAATCATCTTGTAAATATGTGAAAAAATGCCAAGAAGTTGGAATAAAATCCTGACCAAAACTACTTAAAATTTCTCTAAGTGTTTATTAAAAAATGCCATGACTTCATGAATTTATAACTCAAAATCCAAGAATTTCTAGAAAAAGTCCTGCCCTACAAAGTTTTAGATCTCATTTAGATCTACAACTTTCATGTTGTAAGTTTTCCTTGAATCATCTTGCATCATGGTGAAAAGTTGGCATGAAGAAATGAAATTATCATGTATAAAAAACACTTAGAAAAATTTCTAAGTCTTGAAGAGTTTGAATTTTCACATTGAGTTTTGACTTTCTTGATTTCTTGATGATCAAGTTTCATATTTTTGAATGTCTTAATTAATTTTGATCTTTGAGACTTAATGTTGACCAAAAAGTCAAAGTTTGACTTTTGGTGCTACAGTTGACTTTTTCATCAGTACAACTGATTTTTGGTCTGTTGGTCAATTGACTGAGAAGACTTGAAACTTGACATGAGCATTCTTGAAGGTCCATAATGATCCAAGAACATCACTTGAAGTATTAGAAGTCTAATTGTCCTTATGCAAATTCAAACCCTAATATTGAGGTATTAGTGTTGAGGAGATGGCTTAATCTAGTCAATACTAGTGCAAGCTTGAGCTTTCGCAGATCTTGTGAGAAAATTCTTGATAAATGAGAGGGAAAATTTTAGGGTACAACAACTGTCTTATCAAAACACTTGATATGAACATAATTGTATTCCAACCAATTCATTCTAAGAATAACATCAAGTTCATCTAACAAAAGACACACTAAATTAACTCCAAAGGCTTTACCGAATATAAACAACAGACAATTCAAACATACATCTAAAGTAGTCATTGAACCCATAGCAGGAGTGTCATAACCATACTTCAATTCATAACAGATAAATTAAAATTCAATATTTTAACATAATTCAAAGAAATGAAAGAATGTGTCACACCAGTATCAATAATAGCAATCAAAGGTGTACCATTAATAAAGAACGTACTTAGGATTAGTCTATCCTCCGCAACAGTCTCCGAACCAGATAAAGCCAACACTTTCCATTTAGCTTGTTCCTTCTTTGGCTTGTCACACCTGGTACTAATGTGCCTTTGCTCATCACAGTTGTAGAAAGTCACACTCGAACCTCCTCTGCAATCATTAGACTTGTGACCTAACTTT
This sequence comes from Vicia faba, assembly GCA_948472305.1. Classification (NCBI taxonomy): domain Eukaryota; kingdom Viridiplantae; phylum Streptophyta; class Magnoliopsida; order Fabales; family Fabaceae; genus Vicia; species Vicia faba. Next base: position 1,303,313,172 of record OX451740.1, on the reverse strand, counting down.
CCACAGTTTAAACACTTCAAATCAGGACTCCTAGTAAAAGCTTGACCTTCTCTTAAGCTCTTGAAAACCAGCTTCACACTGAGCAATCCAAATAAAAGCTTGACCCTTCCTAGTAAATCGCGTCAACGACAAAGCTAACTTAGAAAATCCTTAAATAAACTTTCGATAATAACCTTCTAAACCAAGAAAACTTTTAATATCAAAAACAGATTTTGGAGCTTCCCATTTAGATACAACCTTAATCTTCGACGGATCAACAACAATACCACCATTTGATATAACATGACCAAGGAAACTCACTTCCTTAAACAAAAAATCAAACTTAGAAAGTTTCTCATACAATTGCTTCTCCTTCAACACATATAACACAATCCTCAGATGCCCAACATGATCTTCTTCGTTCTTCAAATAGATAAAAATATCATCAATGAACATAACCACAAACTTATCCAGATACTGATGAAAAATCCTATTCATGTATTCCATAAATACACTAGGTGCATTGGTCACACCGAACACTATCACATAATACTTATAATGACCATACCTTGTTCTAAAAATAGTCTTCTGAATATCTTCAGCTTTTACACGAATCTAATGATACCCAGATCTCAAAACTATCTTGCTAAAAACACAAGCACCAACAAATTAATCCATCAAATCATCAATCATCGAAAGTGGATACTTATTCTTAATAGTCACCTTGTTCAGTTGTCTATAATCCACACACAAGCTCATAAAACCTTATTTCTTCTTAACCAACAAAACCGGTGCACCCACGTTGACACACAAGGACGAATAAATCTCTTCTCAAGAAAATCCTCAAGTTGACTCTTCAACTCTTTCAATTCAGATACTGAAATCCTATATAGAGCCATTGATACCAGACTAGTTCCAAGAACTAAGTCGATCGTAAACTCCACTTCACATTTTGGCAGTAAATCACTATCTTCATGAAATACTTCAGGAAAATCATGAACTATTGGTAATTCACCAATCATCTGTTTCTCAATGATATCCAATGTTGCCATCAGAGCCAACAACACAACACCATGTTACACAAACTCAATCACTTGCTTGGAAGGCATAAACAAATCTCTCTCAAAACCAAAATCAAGAAAGATAACCATCTTATCAGAACAATACATATAAACATGATTGTATTCCAGCCAGTTCATTCCAATAATAACACCAAGTTGATATAACAGAAGACACACTAAATCAAATCCAAAGTCTTTACCAAATATACTCAACGGACAATTCAAACACACATACGAAGTAGTCACTGAACCCATAGCAGGAGCGTTAATAACCAAACTTCCATTCATTACAGATAACTCAAGATTCAATATTTTAACACAATCCAAATAAATGAAAGAATGTGTCGCACCATTATCTATAATAGAAATCAAAGGTGTAACATTAATAAAGCATGTACCTCTGATTAGTCTATCCTCAGTAGAAGTCTCAGAACAAGATAAAGAAAACACTTCCCCTTTAGATTGTTCCTTCTTCGGCTTGTCAAACATGGTACCAATGTGCCATTGCTCACCACAGTTGTATAAATTCACACTTGCACCTCCTCTACAATCATTAGACTTATAACCTAGCTTGTCACACTTGAAACACTTTGCACCAGGACTCCTACAATCAAAAACACAATGTCCTTCGACACCACACTTAAAGAACTTAACCGGAGTAGAAGATCCTCCCCCACTTGGCATCTTTTCATAACTGCCTCTATGTTTCCCTTTATCAGCATATGGCTTCCTTCTGAATTGGCCATTTCCCTTATTCTCATTCAAAGACTTGTAGTAAGCAACACTCACCCTACTATCTTCATCATAAATCCTACTCTTGTTAACCAATTCAGCAAATCATGTGATCACGTGATAACCCATGGCCTTCTTGATCTAAGGTCTCAAACCATTCAGAAACTTAAGACACTTAGATCTCTCAGCATATCAGTGTTGTAATGAGGACAATAATTAATCAACTCTTGAAACTTTGCAGCATACTCTGCCATAGTTCCATTACCCTGCTTTAGCTTAAGAAATTCCACATATTTCTTCCCACACACAACTTTTGGAAAATACTTCTCCAGAAATACATCTTTGAAAAGTGCCCAAGCAACTTCAATCCCATCTTCATCAACGGTAATTCCTGGCTTCTTCGACGGGATGCTGGTTGCCTCTATCATGTTCACCTCAGAGGGTTCTGCATAGTGGGCTTCATCCTTCATCGGATTGGAGTCGACAGCCATGGGGGATTTGTCAGCAAACTTTAATCTCCCTTCCTCAATAGCGTCTTGCACAAGATTCCTGAAAAGAAAACATTGAGAAGTTTTATGGCCCAAAAAATTATGATATTTGCAAAAACCTCTCTTCTTTCTTTGATCAAGAGGAGGCACTTTTACCCCAGGGGGTACTATCATTTGGCCATCTTTAACTAGCAAGTCGAATATTTCATCACATTTTGTGATGTCAAAACTATAAGTCTTTTTTGGGAACCTATCGTTGGTCCTGTCTGGACCAATGGGATTTTTCCCATTTGAGGGGACTAACTGTTTACAAGAGTATGGAGGCCCCTGTTTTAGTTCTGCTAAATCGACTTCTCCTTCTTCGACAGCTAAAGTATCGTCGAAGGATTCTAGATCTTCGTCATCCATCTCAACGTACGCTATTCTCTCTCTTTTGTGAGTTTTCGTTGCCTTAGCTTTTTCAGCTTTGAGGCGTTCGACCTGTCGAACTCTATCGGCCAGTTGGGCCATGTCTCTTAGGTACTGGGTATCTAGCTTCTTCCTAATGGAATAATCTAAACCGCCTGCGGCCATTTCGACCAGCTCATGTTCTGGCACTTGTGTAAAACATCTCGCCTTAAGCAACCTAAACCTATTCAGATATTCGTCTATAGGTTCAGTGAAACGTCTCTTCACACTCGCCAGTTCTTTCAGGCTTATCTTGGTTTGCCCCATATAGAATTGTTCATGGAACAATCTTTCCAACTGGGTCCAATGGTGGATCGAATTGGGGGGTAGAGTTGTGAACCAAGTAAAAGCGTTCTTGGTTAAGGAACTTGGGAAGTATTTGATCCTTAGGTTTTCATTATTTGAAATGTCTCCTGCTTCGATCAAATACCTCGCCACATGTTCGACAGTAGATTCTGTCGTGTCCCCAGAGAACTTAGTAAATTTGGGGACTTTGCTTCTAGGAGGTAGGTCAGTTTGTAACACATATTCTGACAATGGAGATGTAAAGTTGGGCCTTCGAAAGCCCATGTTCATTCCATTCTGATTCATGATCCTTTCGATCATGGTTGCCAGATTATTTTCCAAACCCATGTTTTGGTGTTGGATATGCTGAACCACTTCGTCAGCATTTTGGTTTCTGTTAACTAACCTTACCTCTGGGGCTATTACCCTAGGTTCTTCGACAGGTTGTTCTACAGGCTGTTGAGCCTGATTAATGGTGGTTTCTTCCTCTACAAATATCCCCTGGTTTCCTCTTATTTGCGCCCTTTGGGGCTGTCGAATAGGTGGGGGTACTCCAAAGAAGTCAGCCAAACGCGTCATTTGCGCTGTAACTTGCTGATTCGATTGAGTAGTATTTTGTATTAGAGGATTTAGCACTGTACTCAAAGTTTGTGCCAACATTTGCACCATATCATGGTTGCTTTCGTCCATCTGTTGCCTCAAGACTGCTGTCGAGGCATTTGTAAGGCCATGGGCTACTTGGGACGTTCCTCCTAAGAGTTGGGTCCTATTTCTATTCGCCATGCCTACTCCAGAGCCTTGGAGTGGCGAAGAGGCACTCACGAAAGGGTCTGAATAAGTGGACGCAGCATTCGTCAGGCTTGCCACTTCAGAAGTTGGCATACCATAGAATGGAATAAATCCTGGGGGAACCACAGGCCTTGTGCCTATATTTCCCCTTGGAGGGGGAGTTCCCAAAGGTATTCTGGGGCCTGCAAACGAATTTATTGGCCCCGTGGTTGTGACTGACACTGCTGGTGTCGAACCAACATTCGTCGCTTCACTCACGGTCATATTAACCGTTGCTCCCACACTCGTTTGTGGGATTTCATTATTGTTTGGCGGATTCGCCATCTCTTCCCTTCTTCTGGCAGTATTGCTATCGTTAGTGTATATTCTACCACTCCTCAATAACATACAACTCGAAAAGATGAGATTATTTTTCAACAATCAACACACAGTCCCACCAGGTGTGCCAATTTGTTTACCTTGGGTTTTGGTAAACAACCGCTGATCCTCCAAATGGTTACTTATTTGGTTACTCGCAGGATCGATCAGATTGATCCTATGGACATATGTTGATTTTGAAGTTTGATTAAGGTGGATAAGGCTTTAAGTAAAATGTTTCAAGTAAATTGCATAAAGGAAAGGCTTGGTAAAATAAACAAGGCTTTAAAGTAACGGTTCGACAGGAATTTAAAGGGGAAAAGCATGTAAAATACTGGAAAAGTAAATGACTTTAATTGATAAAATTGGTGTTTCACACATACATTTCTCAACAATTCTTTCGCTCACACTGGGTACTTGAATCTAAATGAGTGACTATGTATCTATTTGTGAACACACGCGAGAAACTACATGTCTACTCCTATTTATACTAAAACATTCCAAGTAACCGTCGGGCAGTTACACTGCTTCGAGATTAAGCCACTTGGCACGTTCTCCATGCTCGACGCTCCAGATCCTTGCACGTTTACACGTAGTAACTGCTGGAAACCGTTTTCCCTCCAAAGCTTTGAATTTCAAACTGCTCCACTCTGGACCATCGAACACTTTCATCAAGAAACGTCTTCGACGAAAACTCCTTCGACGTCGAAGGCAATCAGCCTTCTTCCTTGGAAGAAATATTCTAAGTATTTTGCCATCTTTCGACGGGCACTTCGACAGGCTTAGCCAGTCGAAAGCATCTTTCAGCTTTTAATGGCTGCCACCAATCAAAACAAAGGTGTCGAATTTAGGAGCCAACACCAAGTAACTTCAATTCCATCTTCATCAAACCTCTGAACAGTGTTATTCCACCGATCCTCACCTTCCTTCTCAATCATATATGTACCAAACTGCACCCTCTGAGCATTCGTACTATTCATGACTCGAAAGATCTTCTCAATCACTTTCATTCATACTTGTGCTTTATCAGGTTCATGCTCTCCTTCAAATATTGGAAGATTGTTCCTCTAGAACTTCCCCAAAGCACGTAATTCATTATCTTCATTCCTGTTGCCAGCATTGATGTGCGACTGTTGCCCAATCGCACCAGCCAACATTGCGAATGCCTCAGCAATAGCATCGTCATTCCTTCTAGCAACCATCGTCCTAAGATTTTAAAACAACCAACAATACACCTCAGACAAACAATACCGATTGTGTCTTATACAAAAATCGAATACAAAAGGAAATGAACACATTAATATCCTGGCCAATCAACCGACCATTTCTCTGATACCACTATTATAACACCATCTAACCCCACACATAATATATGACATAATCAGAGTAAATTAGTATGCAAAACAAAGAAGGTGTCACATGTACTTCACGAAACAACAAATAAAACATTGCATACTAGTCATGATCATAACACATTTGAATTAACGTTCTATATACTAACATAATTGCATCTCACAGCGGAAATATTATCTCTTTATAATGATATTAGTGATTTAAATCACATATAGATGATTATATCATAACATATTAGGCACTAAGGCCAATCATCACATAATTTCATACATCATCAAATAAAAGAGAATAATACAAAACATCTCTCAAAACAAACAAACATGAGTTTTAAGCACCCCCCGTGTTACATAGACCAGAGAAATGACTCACTACCTAAGAAAGCGGATAAATAGAACTAGCTCCTTTGTCTATTCCTTGCTAGAAGCGCCACTAACTTTGGTACATGGGCGATGTCGTATAAAACATCATTCCAACAGAAGGATGAGAATACATATCATTATGGAAATACATAATAATAAGTAATGCAACACATACAAGCATCAATCGAATTCATCACACTTCACATAATCATATATTCAACATTTATCAACATAATTCACACGATTATATATACAATATTGCTCAACGAGTCATGATTCAAGGATAATTCAATCACAGATATGCATATGTAATATTCACACAATAATCACACAATGCACATCAATTCAACATTTCACATCGACACATGTAACTCCAATGCAACTCAATACAATATGCATGTGGTATCAAATGTTATCCTTACCAGTCTTGTTGGGTCCATATCTCCAAGACATATAACCAATAATAAAAGCTCGATTCATCCTTAAGCTTTCAAACCCCTCAACATTACGTTTGGGACAAGTCATTAATTCTCACAAAACTAGAAAACATTGCCTCTTGACACAGATGATACATGTGCAATTTTAATAAACAATATGCAAATTAAGAACATCTCCATCTTAGTCATACAAACATTTTTCACCTAATTCAACACATTTGAATTATCTTCACCAAATTGCACACATGCTTACATCATGTCAATATTCACATACAACACATTCTCATAGCATTAATCATCTCAACACATCATTATAACATATAGCAAACAAGTCCAAACCATGTTATCTTTAATCAACACCAATTCCAACAATTACATGCACAAAGTCAAGTATCATGTTTCTCATCAAAAGTCATTCAAAACCAATCTAAAACACATCGAATAAATTATTAAAATTCATGGAAGTCCTTCAAGAATAATTAGTATACATGATCCCTCTTCCATTACACAAACTGGAAAACTTTTTCTCCCAGACCATACTAAGCGGCCCTAGGCGCGCTAAGCGACCTTCCGTGAACACAAAAAAATTATGTGAGAGTAGCTTCTATCACCTATGAATTTTACTCTCAAAATCCCTCCAAACAGCCAAATTTTATAAAATTAAATGTATTATAACCTATATCTAACATATAACATCCATTAGAAACATTAAAACATGATTTCTATCATCCAATTTATGAACCTCAAATCTAACCCTAACATGTCAAAACTAGTATTTGAAGAACAAATCCATAATTTCATGTTACTATCCATTACATACCATTACATATACCCATAAATCAAGGAATTCCCACCCTTATCTTAGATGTAGATGTTTTTTTTAGGTTTTCTCCTTCTTCTTCCTCTTCTTCTCTTTTATCCTCTTCTATTCTTTTGATAATTTTCTTCTAATTCTATTTTGTCTTACAATTCTTACTAACCCTTGTTTTTCTCTATTGGGCTTGACTCCTCTCACCCACTCTTATGTAACATAAGGCCCAAATGTGCATTTTTCTTTTTTCACACTCAATAATCCAATAATATATAATACACACATATTCCAATTAAATTAATTATTCACATAATCACACAAAATCAAATAATTAAATAATTATCAAACCAAATAATAATTAATTATATCAAATAATTAATAAAATAACTAATAAAGAAAATTGGGGTGTTACACCATCCGATGTTTTAGCCAAACCAATCTTCCTCATAGTTCCTCTTTGTTGTATACTGCATGAATCATCTTCAAATATTATGGCACAATTGTGATTCTTAGACAATATTGACACAAATATCAAATTCACATTAAAACCAGGTAGATATAATAACCTTTCTATTACCAACTCATCATGTATTTTAACTTTACCAATCATGTGTGCTTGAATGCTAATTCCATTAGGCAAGCCAACATACATATGTGGTATAACTTCATTATATGAAATGAACCAATCAATAGAATTGAATATGTGATATATTGCTCATGTATCTAAAATCCATTTGCAATTACTATCTTAGAATTTAGATTCCTGAGTATGATATTTACATGCCACTCCTGCAGAATAACATATGTTACTTTCTCCTCTAACCACGTTGGTGGTATGTTTTATTCCATCAATGTCATTCTTTTCAAGAAGAGAAATCAGACCGTTATATTGATCTTGAGTGAGAGACTTATTTCATTAATTTGTGACTTTCATCTTTGACTCAACATCGATCTCTTGAAAGTCAGATCCAACATTGTTGGCATAAGAGATTCCTCTTCCAGTTACCCAGCTTGGTGGTTAGTCATGCTTCCTGTAGCATACATCTACACTGAGGCTATTCTTTATGCAATATATGTATACTTTCTTTCTAAAAGAGCCTCTTCAGTTTATTCCTCATTGATGGACATTATAGCCTCTTCCTCTACCAAAACTGCGATTGATAACGTTATTTTCAATTGAATTGTCTAACATCTTTGCTTCATTTTCTTTCACATTAGCGCGACCGCTAGCACCATAATTTTATTGTCTTTCCTCTTGTAACACGATGGATAACACCTTGTTAATGGTAGGTAAAGGCTCCATTAACAAGATCCGAGACTTGATACTTTCAGCAATTTATGGTTTCATAGAATTGATCGGCCATGAATGAACAAGATTGTTGCATTGTTCCCATGCAACAAAATTAAGATCACCTTCTCTCGAAAATGAAATTGAGCCATCCACAAATATGAATTTGTTCTAGTTGGCAATAACTCGTTGCATCCTCTTTGCCCATCCATGATAATTGGAGTCTCATTCTAGCTATAACGTAACACACACTAGTTAGATTCTCTGGTTGGTGTATATAATATAGATTAAGCACAACATTTGGTTTTGCGTTTCAACCATTGTTGTTGTTACTATTATTATTCCTCACTATTGAGAAACAAAAAAAAAAGAAGCAGAGTTGGGTGAATCAGGTTCTATGATACCATAAAAGTAGTTTTTACATATGAATATAGAATGGCTGAAATCATAGTCTCATTATTGAATGAAGAGTACAAACTCAACTTATATAGTAAAAACCTAATCTCTCAATTAATTCATCATACTTCAACTAAATGCAACCAAGTGTCAATTCATATTTGATATTTTTTCAACTTTCACTTTTTCTCCCACTTTCCATTCTTTCACTCAACATCTCATTCTTCTTTCAAATTAAATTCATTTTTCTTCTATCTTTCTTTCTCTTTTCATTTTATTATTTTATCTTTTCTACCTAATTATTTTATTTTCTCCTAATTATTTTAATATACTAAAATGTATAATTATAGTATATGATTATCATATTAAATATTTATTGGTGTATAAATATATACAATGTTAGCCTTTACTTTTATTTTTCTGAAAAATTTAATCTATTCTATTCTATTTATTTATTATTAAAAATATTAATTAATCTATATAAATTTTAATAAAATGAAAATTTTATTTTATGAAATTAGATAATACTAAATAGTCATACACACGATTAATTTTCCAATAACCATTTTTTTCTTTCCCCATTTTACAGACATTTTTTTTCTTTTTTTAGTAATTATTTAATAAAAATGAATTTATATTATTATTATTATTTTATAATTAAATAATTTATTTCAAATTTATACATATATTTAAATAAAATTTATATCATAATAAGAATATACAATGCTATTCTCTCCATTTGAAGTTGGTATACCGATTTTTGTCTCTAAAAAGATGATACTTATCAATTTGGCACCCCATCATAGAATCAAAAAATATCCATCACTCACCTAATAACATCCCTTTCCCTTTGTAATCACGTTGCCTATATTTTACCATACCACATTTCTTCACTTACAAAGCCAACAACATGCTTTACAATTTTTCTTCCATTCAACTACCTAATATACTTCAAACAGAAACAGAACTTCTCATTCAAAGAAATTTTGCTTATAAAATTGCAAACAGAAAGCAAGTAAATGTAGCCACAATGTTGTTTTAATTCCAATCTGTTCGCATTAAACTTGATTAAAAAATCCATAAAAATTTTTTTTTTTTGATTAGTTGGTCTTTCTTCATCCTAGTCAAAACTTCTACTTAACACCCCAACCAACATCAATTATCCATAAGATTCTTATTTATATGATCAAAATTTAATTTATCTTACAACATGTAACGATGAATAGCCTTATTATGCTCCAAAAAAACCCAACATTTATCCAACCTGGATGGGACATAGAAGAAATTCATGCAACATTTTTCAAATGCATAAGTTGGCAAATGGAAGAAAATTTTGACACAATCAATTGTCCTTACCATTATGTATGTGACAAAACCTACCCTCCAAATTACCCTCTTTTTGTTGATATCTTAGTCCTTGTCTTCACAACATGTTCTTATTTTTTCACCCTTGTAATTGTGATTATGAATATGATCTCAAGAAAAGAAAAAAACTTGTTGACTCAATCAAAAAGGTTTCTTTTACCTTCTGGTCCAATATCTCTTCCACTTATAATCTTAATCTTTGCAAAGGGTCATCAAATCAACACAATTTTCCCACTTTCTTGTTTCGGTCCCGCGATTCTTCTATTGGTTCTAACTTCTTCATTATCCTTTGATAATGAAGATGATTATAAGGATATTAAGTACACTTTCTTTGCAGCATCAACCGTTTCTGGAATTTTGCATGCAAGTTTATATTTGGATTCAATTGTGTTGCCTTATTATACCGGTTACGATGCTTTGATGTCTTCGACAGTTTCGGGTGAATGTGCAACATGTGTTTGTAGGAAAGAGGCTTTGGTAGTTGGAGGGAAACTAGTGAAGTACAAAGGTTGGTCAGTGACAACATTTTTTGTTGTTGGAGTTCTTTGTTTGAGGATTATATGTAAAATATATGGAGAAAATGTTGGGAAATTTGTGTCTAGGGTTAAAGTGTTGATGGAAAGGTTAAGTTGGGTTTTGATAAGTTTGGATTGTGTTTATTTGATGGTAAATTTACCTCATGAAAGAGTAATCTTGAGAGTTGTTGTTTTTGGAGGTGTGTTTGTTTTGATTTTGCTTCATGTCCTCAAAGAGGCTTCTAGTCAAATGTACATGATGGTTTATGTGGTTCAAAATTTGAGATTGGGATCAATGCCAACACCAATTCAAACAGCATAACAAAAAAAATTGTAATATCAATTCATTAGCCCACTTTTTATGAGATAGGCTGTCAAAAAGCAATCAAGCCTGTTGTGCCTAAATTTTGTTCAATTAAATGAATAAACTTGAGTTTAGTTGATCTAAAGTTAATGTCAAAACAATTACATGATTACTATCTTATATGGTGTTAGTTGCTTGTTAGCATAACAACACCGATCCAAATGTTTTAACATGTCTAGCCACACTATTGCCATCAATGAAACCACCAATATCATTGTTCTACACACTCAGTCCTCCATCAATTTACCATAATCGTCGCCCAATTGCTCATCACGCTCGTTATGCATCATCTCCCATTGATCCAAACTGGATCATCGACTCTGGAGCCACTCACCATGCCACCAATGATCTGGATTAACTCCATTTCACCGACCCTTACCGAGGCAATGATCACATTACGGTAGGAGAAGGTAACACTCTTCCAATTTCTCACAAGTAAATTTTTCTTACCTAAAAAAAAAAAAACTATATTTACCACAAATGCTTCATGTTGTAAATATCTAAAAAAAACTTGATTTTTTTTTTGAATAACCAGGTATTAAATTTTTTTTTTGCAAATAACTACGTTTCGGAAAAAATTACGCAAATAACCATGTTTCAGACGGCTCTCCAAAGGAGGAGCCATCTCACTTAGCGCCTCCACCAAACTTTTTGCCCTAGGCGCCATCTCACTTGGCGCCTCCTCTCTCTTTTAGCCAAGTGAGATGACGCATGCACTTTAAAAGTGAGAGGAGGCGCCATCTCACTTGGCTCCTAGGGCAAAATGATGGTTTTATAAATAATTCGTCAGTTTCTCCGTCATTTCTCACACTTTCTCGCACTATTTTCTTATTTTTTACTCTGTTATTTGCGTCATGACATCGCCCATGATTTTTACCAGAGATGGTTACGTTATATTCTCCGCCACAAAATCTGCGATGAAAATGAAATTTTGGCACATTCACTCGATGGAGCGTCTGAAGCGGGAGTTGTTGCGATGGCTAGATGAATACATCGTGGAGGGGGGAAAATTCGAAGGATCCAGAGAAGACGAACATCAACCTCACATGTGACAGGAAGACCTAATATTTGGTTGGAGGAAGTCAAAACAGACAGCGACGTAATGTTGATGATGCATGGGTCAGATGATATTGTTTTAACCGTTGTAATTTCGTAGACGGAATATTGTGTTTTTTTCTTGTACGCGCAATGTTTATTGTAGAAAATACTGTTAACGAAAAACCCTAATGTTTACAACATAGATAAGGAAAGATTTTATGTAATATAATTTTTATGTGGTCGAGGCAGACGCCCAATTCGGACAATTTTTGCGATTGTGTCCGACCTGACGGCATAAACCACACTTTCTTTCCAGCTTGTCAAAGGAGTCCATTTCGGTTGTGATGCGCTTACTTTTGGGATGACCCTTTTTGTTCCTTCGCATTTGGTCATTGTGCCATACTATTTCCCAGTCGAAGGATACAACTTGCTGCTGCCTTTGCCCAATCGAAGGACAGGACCTCGCCCCTGCCAAAGCCTAATCGAAAGACGTGACTTTGCTGTTGCCAGCCCCAATCGACGGAGGCCAACAAAATGCAGGTCGAAGTGTGCTACTGCCTGGGTCGAAATACACACTTACTTTTCTTACTTTTATCTTATTTTTTTCCCTTCATATTTTTTTATGCCTTTTGATATGTTTGTAATAGCGTAAGTTTTTATCTTTCTGCATTTTTTTTACTTTGTACAAATGCTAGTAATTAGGTGTATGGCAAGATAAAATCAAAAAATAAACAAACCAAAAAAATCAAAAACACTTTTTAATCCTTACTTGAATATACTTTAAAACATGCAAAAACACTCAACAAATCAAAACTCCCCCAAGGGCGTGTTATCTCCGGTCTACCGCGATACCGGCCGTGCCTATTACTAGAACACCTGCGTTAATGTCGCCCACTAAAAAACACAAACAAATCAACTTTTTTCTATAGGAACTACGGTGTTTTGATTCCTTCATTGGATACGTAGGCAAAGGGTCGCGAAACCCTCACGAACGCAATAATAAAAACTCATTTTTTCCCCTTAAACAAACATAGTTGTAGATAAATACACCCTTGTATATAACAAACAATTTAAACCAAAAAACAGATATTTCAAAAGGTTCCTGCGGAGTACCGCAGATGCATTGGGTGCTAATACCTTCCCATTGTATAACCAACCCCTGAACTCTTGATCTCTTTCAAAAACACATTGTATTTAAGTATTATTTTACATTGCATGTTTTAGGGTTTTATTTCGCTCTTTTCCCTTTTCCCTTGGAAATAATAAAGCGCGGTGGCGACTCTTGCTTTTACGAGTCAAGTTAATTAATAGCTTGATCTCCGATTTTCACCGATACAGAATTGGCGACTCTGCTGGGGAAAGATTGACCTCTTGCTGGTCCATCCCTAAGTGGGTTAAGCCTAATTTGTCATATTTGTTCTTTGTTATTATCACTTGTTTGTTTGATTATATGTGATATATTATGGTTATTTGGGTGTTGATTACAAAGGACAAGTCCTATACCCGGACTAAGTTACACTTAGGAATAGGACAGGCGGTATAGTCATGTTAACTTTGAGGGAGTAATCCCGAAGAAGGAGGCATGAAATCCCCCACTCAGTGGAAGCCCCTTTGAACGTAGTATTTGTTTACCGAGTAATCGGGAAGACGTTATTTCTTTCAACCTGGGAGCCAGAGAAGCTGAGAACCGTAGAACCCTAACCCATCTTGGCCTTTTAGGTGTAGCGCGGAGATTATAACGGAGTAATCCGGAAGTAATTGTTACGCGATGCTACGCTTGAATGAGTTTCTCTTGAGAATATTGCTAATTATTGAGTAATCAAGACGTTGGTAATATCCGAAGGAGGAATGTAGACTCCGGGAACTCTTAGAACCTTGTCTTGCAGGTGATTAAACTGTTAGTACATACCTTAGGGATGTTTCTTTACCTTTGACTCTGTGCTCGTGACGTTAAACCTTTCGACTTTATTTGTGACCTTGCTTGTGGTTGTTGCATAGCCATGCCTTCATGCATCCATGAAACCCTTTTCACTTGATTTTCAAGGAATTTGGAGGTATTTCTTTGTAAACATCACAAGTTTCGTCAAGCTCAATGGATCTTGGGTGTTGATAGGGTGAAAACCCTAATCCACCAAAATGGATGATTGATCTTGATAATAACTTGATCAATGTTTGGAGCCAATTTAAAATTCATCTTCTATCTTCATACCTTGATGTTTACAACTTAATATCTTGAGCTCCTTAAAAGTCAAATAAAAACTCTCTTTTGCATATCATGCATCATTCTACACTTTTGGTTTCACTTTCAAAGGTCTTTTTCCAAGTCTTATTTTTCCTTTGGTCTCGCCAGTACAACACTGGCGCTAAGGGAACAATGGAGAATATCAAGCAAGAGGTTTCTGAACTCCGCGGAGAGATAACTAATTTGAAAGCTAGTACGGAGCACTTAACTGGTTTGGTTGAAATTTTGGTTGCTGCCCAAGTCAATCCTTCTAGACGGAATTCTTAACATTCAAGTCAACCCCTTTGCTAAAGCATAAGTGAATCTCTGTTGATTTTGGCCTTGAAGTTAAGGAGAGGTTTCCTTCAGCATAATTCCAGATGGAAAGCCTTCCCAAATTACTAACTTATTTATGCTTTTGTAAATTTTCTTGTTTATCAAAACATTGTTTGCATGTAAGAACTTGTTTACATCTGAATGATTATCTTAACGCAATGAGTATGTTTGTCTTGAAGAAATTCATTCGTTTCACCCATATTTGTTTTCAAATTTTAAATTGCTTTTGCATTATGATACCAACTTGTTGCCCATTCTCTTGCCTAGGCATAGATTGAAGGGAGGATGATGATCTAAAGAACACAAAATCTTTGGTTGCATGCTTTTGGATAAAATCTTACTGACGATGTACAGGCATTGTTTCAAATCCCTAAACACCAGAGATATAAGGAAGATAATCCCTTGCTAACCCCTTTTGAGCCTTTAAAGTAGAAGTTTCTTTTCTATACAAAAAACCTCGAATTTTAACCTGGGGCAGGGTAGTTTTTCAGTTAATCCGATTGAGTGTTCAAAATTCATAAGGAAGATATTTCTGAAGAGAGACTACGAGGGCTATCCTTCATGTATAATGAATCCAGAAGATATGGAACCACAATGTTACCCCTCGTTCATCAAGAAACGAGGCAATCACAATCCTCTCAACAAGTTAATACAAGCTAATGTCACACTTTTGTTCAAAAAATAAAAAAAAATCAAGAAGAAAAAAAAGCCTGCTAAGTCGAAAACTTGAAAGCGTGCGGTTTAAGCAAAAATTAAGGCATCCCGTTGGACTATCAATTCAAAAGAATTAGTCCAGGCAAAAGTTAGGGAAAATAAAATTGCAAAGAACGGACTACAAAGAAAAGTCCTCAGCAAAGAACAAATTGGTGACTACAAACACGAAGACATGAGGGTGGTTTCTACTCCGAAAGCCTCGTCGTTTCCTTAACCATCACAAAATCCTTTTGAGAGATGAACGCTCATGTTGAATTAACTTAACATAGGATTGGAGAACATCACGAAGAATGGGTGGGCACCTATAAATTTTGAGCCTTAAAAAAATCTTTTTTTTCTAAAAACCATGAACCAGGCCATGTTACAACCTTCAAAAGTCCTAATTGAAGCAAGGTTACTTTGAAAGCATACTTCAATGAGATAGTGTTCCTGACTCCCATGAATGTTCTAAATAGTTATGTTGGTATCATATGTTTTTCCTATACAAAAATAAATGCTGCTCTAACTCGCAAAATTTATGCGATATCTTTTCAAAATCTTCAAGAATTACATAATTGTTGCATTAGAATTTTCATTCTCCTAATAAACTTTTTCTAACTGCAAAACATTTGTTTGATATCAAGGAAGCTCACATATAAGCACTAGTGATAAGTTTATTCTTAAGGCCTGAAACTCTGTTGAGTAATTAGATAATCATTTCAAGAAAAAATCATATCCAGAGGCATGTCACCTGAAGACCTTAAGCATGGACATGTTGCTTCCCCCAGTTAATGCTTTCCCAACTTGTTTACTCTTTTGGGGAAAATTTGAAGACTTTGTTGTGCCAACTACAGTCAATTTGGGGCAATCACATCGAGATTTGATGAATCTCTCTAAGAATTTGAAGACACCAGAGCATGGTGAATGCCAGGTCTTTTGTAAAATCCTCTTGAGACGATTTCTCCTCATCAACCATATAGCTTGGGGCATTTTAGAAGTGAAGTTATTCGCAAGAATCGTCGAGCATCACGCAGCTTATCAGCAATAAGCTTGGGGCATCCAGAATTAGTCCCAGGGGGAATCCAGATTTGTTAAGATATGTGATATGTTTTGCACACATTATCAGAGGGTGGTGTTCCCAGTATCTCCAGCTAAGTATGCCTTGTTCCAGCTGAAACATTGTTTGTGTTGTTATCCTTTCAATGGATTGTTGATGATAGAAGACTGGACTTTGGGGTTTTCTACCTGAAAATATCTTCCCCTCCATAGATATTTAAGCCTTGTAAAAGGACCTTACTCCAATGATGGCCCGTGTTCTATCTCCAGTAATGTTCCCATCTTGTTGAGATTAGCTGAGTGTCAGGTTGTACTGGAACGTCTTATCATCTCCTATCTATCTCCTCTATCTGTTTTGTCATCATATACATGACATTCATTTATTCATTCACACTTGCATCATGCATGCACATTTGTATTTGTTGATGTCTTTGAGTTCGTATACCTTGGTTATGTCTATTCAAATAGCGTATTTGATCTTTCCAAATAGAGTGTCAACCTAAGCAGAAAGTGCGCCTCCTTTCTAATTCGCCACTGAGTTAACCCTCGTGGAAGAATCTTTCTTTAGCTTTCCTTTTCCATCTCTGGATAGGATAAATCCCCATTTGAGTTGTTTCCTCATTGGGTGGAGTCTTGTTTGACTGTTTTCTCTCCAGTTTATTCCTGGATTGAGCTTTGTCTCTTGTGAATGATACCCTGTGGATCTCTATAGGCTGTGAAACCTAGATGGAGAGTGCATTGATCTTGCGTATGTAAATACTTTGTCTCCTCAGGAAGGATTTATTCATGGTTCCCCATTGAAGATGAACTTTATTCCCTAGTAGTGTTATCATAACCTTCTTCTGGAATATCGACGTGAAAACAAGCGACTGACTCTTTATTTGAGCAGTTTGATTATATATGAATTTCTTTATGACAAGCAGCGGTCTCTTCATGAGCAGTTTGTCCATCCCCAATGAAATTATTCATTCTCACCTCCAGCAATATCTTCAAGATATTTTATGGATATCTTTGAAAAAACAACAAGCGGCGGTCTCTTCACGAGCAACTTGTATGTTATTGATACCTTAGAGAAAACAGCAAGCGGCGGTCTCTTCATGAGCAACTTGTGTGTTATTGTTCTCTTGAAAAACAACAAGCGGCGGTCTCTTCATGAGCAACTTGTATGTTATTGTCACCTTTGAAAACAACAAGCGGCGATCTCTTCATGAGCAACTTGTATGTTATTGTTACCTTTGAAAAAAAACAGCAAGCGGCGGTCTCTTCATGAGCAACTTGTATGTTATTGATACCTTAGAGAAAACAGCAAGCGGCGGTCTCTTCATGAGCAACTTGTATGTTATTGTTCTCTTGAAAAATAGCAAGCGGCGGTCTCTTCATGAGCAACTTGTATGTTATTGTTCTCTTGAAAAACAGCAAGCGGCGATCTCTTCATGAGCAACTTGTATGTTATTGACACCTTTGAAAACAGAAAGCGGTGGTCTCTTCATGAGCAACTTGTATGTTATTGACACCTTTGAAAGGAAGCAAGTGGTGGCCTCTTTATTTGAGCAGCTTGTGTATCCCCAACAATAATGCAACTGACACCTCTTCGGAAAAGTTCCATGGGGAAATTTGTATTTTATCCTTTTCAAGCAATATCTTGGTAAAATTCAGAAGTCAGAAATGTTTCTTTTCCAGTCTCAGTACTGATGTCAATCATTTTCCAGTCTCAGTACTGATGCCAATCATTTGCCAGCCTCAGTGCTGATGTCAATCATCATCTGCCAGCCTTAATGCTGAAGTCAATCATTTCTTTTACAGTCTCAACACTGATGTAAATCATAAGAGTCTCTCATTTGAAGCCTATGACTCTTGTTTCCCCAGCTGAGTTATAATCTCTTCAGCTGTGGGATTACTGTATAATGTGCTTGGTTTCTCCAGCATAGTTTGTCTCATATGGCGTCATTCCCCATAAAATTCAGAGCATTGCATTCATATCATATCATAAACATAATTGCGGTATCTTAAGGCCAAAAATTGTGTATTCTA
Source organism: Vicia faba (assembly GCA_948472305.1). NCBI lineage: Eukaryota > Viridiplantae > Streptophyta > Magnoliopsida > Fabales > Fabaceae > Vicia > Vicia faba. The sequence continues at coordinate 1,303,294,771 of OX451740.1, read as the reverse complement.
TATTTAAGTCCCTTCAATCTCGTCGAAATGAAGATTCAAATCTTCATGTCTCCAGATAGAAGAAACTTAAATAGGGGCAGCTGTTATACCCCAATTTTTGACCTAAGATCCCATTTTTATTTTTGCATTTTTTATACAAAGGTCAAGGTCACTAAATACAGTTGGTTTTAACCTCTCACCTTCAAGCATTGATTATGCAGAAATTGTCAAGTGTTTTGAACATTCTTATCCTATGTATCACTAACTTCTAATTAAGCACGAAATGTGTGTTTTTTGTTTCTTTGATTTCATGTGCTGACAGGTCTCCTTCGATTCAGCCTGCTTCGACTGGACAAGTTTGCTGCCTGCATACCTCTTTCGAATCTGGACAAGTTCACTGCCTGCAAGCCTGCTTCGACTGGACAAGTTTTCTGCCTGCATGCCTCTTTTGAATCTGGACAAGTTCACTGCCTGCAAGCCTGCTTCGACTGGACAAGTTTGCTGCCTGCATGCCTCTTTCGAATCTGGACAAGTTCACTGCCTGCAAGCCTGCTTCGACTGGACAAGTTTGCTGCTTGCATGCCTCTTTCGAATCTGGACAAGTTTACTGCCTGCAAACATGCTTCGATTGGGCAACATTGCTTCCTTCGAACACAGGCTTTTGATTGGGCAATATGTTTGTTTCGATCCACATGTTTTGATTGTGCAACAGTCTCCCTTCAGTCACAAGCTTCGATTTGGAAATATAGTCTCCTTCAGTCACAAGCTTCGATTAGGCAATACAATCTCCCTTCAGTCACAAGCTTCGAGCTGGAAATGTGATTTCCTTCAAGGTGGCCTCCTTCGATTCACAAGTTAGACCACTAAACCCTTCGAAGCAACGTACTTAGAGCACACATTGTTTGGAGACGAACATTTTTGTGTAATCATGAAGCTGGTCGAAGTGATCAAAACGAAAGAGGGAAGTATTCAAGGAGTTTGTTGACTAAAGTCCCATATACTGCCAAACTCAAGCCAGCTGTGCTGCTATGCAGCAGTCCTGCACCAACCTGCCACTAAGCTCTAAAATACTTAAAAACCTGCGTTGTCTCAGTCCTGTACTTGCACAAAAACGGAGTGCACAAGAACTGCATTGAAGAAAACAAGGGGGCAGTATACCCAAATAATTCAAATATTATTTGATTTCCCCCCAAAACCATATCAAAGCTCTCCTATAAATAAAGAGGCTACAACACAATTTTTGGGGGGAAGGACCTTTTGGCCAGGCGAACAAATCTTCATAAAATTCTCAAAAACACCAAATTTTCTCAAACACAAAAATCTCTCAAGTCCCTTCAATACTTATGAGAACAAACCCAGAATCCCCAAACACTTACTTCCTTCGATCCTGAAGAACAGCCACACTTCAGTCTCCTTCGAATCAAAGAAGCATCACACTTGCTTTTTCTTTTCCTTCAAATCCAGCACTCCAAGCACAACCTGTGACCCCTCTTTCGAATCCAGCATCCAGGGCCACAACTCAAGGCCCAACACACGTTCCAGCCTGAAGCAAGGTAAGTCACTCTTACCCTTGAACTTTTCGTTTCATGGCATAACATGTAAATAATACTTTTGTTCGTTTCAAACATGTACATAACACTTTGTTTCTTTTTGTTTCCACCTACTTAATACGTTTTCAGAAGTTACCCCTTTCGTTTTGCTTTCTGTTTACCTGAACTAGCTTTAATCATTAAACTGTTTGAAAGATAAATACTAGCATGGCCTCAGGTCATCTTGTCATTTAATGTTTGAAATGAAAGAAACAGGAAACAGGAAATAGGAAATGAAGCTTCTGGCTTCTACCATCTTTCTCCAGGTCGAACGAAAGAGACAACCAGGAGGCAAACCATGTCCAATCGAAAGGCATTCCCTCACTGCTTTCAACCTCCAGTCGAAGAAGGCAACAAGGCAGAATCAAAAGACTTCGCCATACACTGACTGCCAGGCCAATCGAAGGACAGAACCTCATTGGTGCAAACTCCCAGTCGAAGGATACAACTTGCTGCTGCCTTTGCCCAATTGAAGGACAGGACCTCGCCCCTGCCAAAGCCTAATCGAAAGACGTGACTTTGCTGTTGCCAGCCCCAATCGAAGGAGGCCAACAAAATGCAGGTCGAAGTGTGCTACTGCCTGGGTCGAAATACACACTTACTTTTCTTACTTTTATCTTATTTTTTTCCTTCATATTTTTTTATGCCTTTTGATATGTTTGTAATAGCGTAGGTTTTTATCTTTCTGCATTTTTTTTACTTTGTACAAATGCTAGTAATTAGGTGTATGGCAAGATAAAATCAAAAAATAAACAAAATCAAAAAATCAAAAACACTTTTTAATCCTTACTTGAACATACTTTAAAACATGCAAAAACACTCAACAAATCAAAACTCCCCCAAGGGCGTGTTATCTCCGTTCTACCGCGATACCGGCCGTGCCTATTGCTAGAACACGTGAGTTAATGTCGCCCACTAAAAAACACAAACAAATCAACTTTTTTCTAGAGGAACTACGGTGTTTTGATTCCTTCATTGGATACGTAGGCAAAGGGTCGCGAAACCCTCACGAACGCAATAATAAAAACTCATTTTCCCCCTTAAACAAACATAGTTGTAGATAAATACCCCCTTGTATATAAAAAACAATTTAAACCAAAAAACAGATATTTCAAAAGGTTCCTGCGGAGTACCGCAGATGCATTTGGTGCTAATACCTTCCCATTGTATAATTAACCCCCGAACTCTTGATCTCTTTCAAAAATGCATTGTATTTTCATTGCTATTTTAGGGTTTTATTTCGCTCTTTTCCCTTTTCCCTTGAAAATAATAAAGCGCGGTGGCGACTCTTGCTTTTGTAAGTCAAGTTAATTAATAGCTTGATCTCCGATTTTCACCGCTACAAGGTTGGTTCTTCCTTTTTTTTATCTCCTATATTTAAGTTTGCTCTTGAGGAATCCCCAAACACCTTAGTTGTGTATTTTGTACATGCCTTGATAATTAACCTCTAACCAAAATACAAAAAAATATTTGTCTTTGTCTTTGAAAAATTGTGTTTTGTAGGTACCAAGTCGAAGGCATCTTGTATGGATCCATGAAGGCTTGTGTCGAGTTCATGAAGGTTGATTGATTCTGTATTGTGGCGAAAGACAGCATGCATCGACCCATAAAGGTATGTATTGACTCATCCTGTTGTGTATAACTAGAATGTGTCGACACATGCATGTATGTATCGACTCATCCTACATTGTATAACTAGCAAATGTCGACACATACGTGTTATGTGTCGACTCATGCAGATTGTTTGATTCTGTAATGTGTTGAAGAAGCAGTATGTATCGACACATAGAGGCATGTATCGACACATGCTGTGTTATACTACTAGAATGTGTCGATGCATACCACCCATGTATCGACTCATAACAGCAAAATACACGTGATTTTTGAAAAAAAGCCAGCAATTTCAAATCTGTCATCTTTTTGGCTCCAATTTTTCTACATAATTTGAAAATTATATCATTAACTCAATTTTGGCTCCAAGAATCAATTACCAAATTACTACTAATCCCAATCCTAAAACTCTATAAATAGAGACCTCATTTCATTCAAATAATAAGCTTTTGATAACCAAACTCATCTTACTAAAAAATCTCTCAATTCTCTCCATCTACCAAATTCATTCAAAGCTCCATTTTCAGAAAAAAAAAAGGATATCAAGCTTTGCATTGAAGCTTACTAATCTTTGAGATAAACCTTCATTCAAACACTTTTTCTTCATCAATTCTCTACATCCAAGCTTTGACAATTGATTCTTGTGGTTGAATTGAAGCAAATTCTGGAAGTTGTTTGATAATTCTCTAATTCTACCTTTGGTAAGTTGGACCATCATCTTTCACAATGTGATCTCTTGTGGATTTCTGGTTTTGATTCATTGAGCACTGTTTTATGATTCCATTAGTGCTATTTTCTCATAATTTGATGGAATTTTCACGCTCAATTGGATCCATGATTATAAGGTGTTTGATGAAAAGTTGGAACAAGAATTTGATCCTTGAGATGCTGTTTTCGACTGATTTTAACAAGTTGCAATCAAATGTTGTAACATTGCAATTGTTTGTCACAGAAAATTGATTTGAAAAAACTGCCCTGATGCAATAGGTCGCTGTCGAAGCACAATCGATTGTAACAGTGTCGAAAATACTTTTTCTGCCTTATTTTGAGGCTGTTTTGACTCAAATATTTTTCTGCTCACTCTCTTTGATGAATAATTTGGATTGCAATTTTAAATGTTCAATCTATTTTTAAATTCAATGGATTTTATGATGTAGATGAAGTTGGATAAATGTTCATCAATTCAAATCTACCTAAGAGGGAATTATTTAATTTATTTTTGGTGCTTTGGATTAATGATATATTTAGTGCTTTAATCCATCTAGAGGAGTGGTTGAATTTAAAGATGAAAGAATTTTGAAATGGTGATCCAAATTAGCTTATCATTCCCCTTCCTCTCCATCTTATCCCTTTCTTTTTTAATTGTGCTACATGTTAAGGGATGATGATCTCTATATCATTTATCCAAACATGAAGTACATAGATTGCTATTGACCGACCTCAAAATAGGTGCGACTTCTACATAAGTCCACTTACGATTGCTTAACATAGCGCTAAATTTTGCCCCGATTCGAATAAATGATCATCCGTTGCCCAAACTTATGATTGCAAGTCCAAGTATGTTAATTTGATCTCTTTGATCCAATAACCTTGAGATTCATTGTGTGGAGACTTTGGTTCTACCAATCCTCTAATGGATCTACAACACCTTTGGTCAACGCGGATTACTTAAACATCGTTGATCATTAAATATTACTTTTGAGGACTTCCAAAATGGATGATATACTTGACAAAAAGCAAATGCAACTTGTTGTGTGGAGGCTTCGGTTCTACCAATCCTCTAATGAGTTCCAAGTGCAAGTTTCAAGATGCTTATCCAACTAACCACTAATTTCTAACAATTGACTTTACTTTATGCTTTTATTTTTATGCTTTATGTACCATTTAATTGAAGCATTTACATTTCATGCCATTTTTTTATTTTGCTCACTTGAGCATTTACTTTTATGTCATTTTTATTTTGATCACTTGAGCTTTTCTTTTCCTTTTAAAGACACCTAATAATCAACATGAGCCATAAAAATCTTTAATGATACTTGGATTATTTGGTTACTATCCTTGGCATTATGTAGTATTGGACTTCTTGGACTTAGGATTAGAAACCTTGGCCTATCTTGGAGACTTTGTGACTTTATTTGATATTTTGTCTGGAGTTCTTGAGGTTTACCTCAAGACATTGGGTTATTTGTTGGTTTTGTGTGCAGGTTATTGTGATTACATACTTTGTTTGTAATCTGGAATTCACCCGTATACAGCCGTTACTCTGCCTAATTTTTGCGAAGACTTAATACACTTGAAGTTTGGTTCTCTCAAGAGGTCTAGTATCTTTGCTTGCTTGGTATTAATCCGAAGAATGGGAATTCTATATTGACTCATAATGTCAAGTATTGGATTCTTGTTGGTTACATGGTTCTTATCCCTAGCTTTTACCTTATGCTTTAGGATAGTCTCTTCATCTCCTCCCATCTTCTTTAATTTCAAAAATCTTCTCCCTCCTTTTAAAAAACTCTTCTTATTTCTAAACTTGAAACACTTTCATAATAAACTTGGACTTAGGTCCATACATTTTCAAAACATTTTCATAAATCAGTTTCAATCAATTTAATAATACTTTGACATTTTTGTGAGAAGACTAAAAGTCAATCAATCTCATTTCAAACCATTTTTGCCACTTTGGCTTTTTATTTTAAAAATTTTCTTAAAAGATTAGACTCTTGTTAATCCTTGTAGTGATGCAAACAACTATACTTCTACAATATGTAGTAAAGAGAGATATTTTTCACTTGGGTGTTGAGTGAGGCATTGTTGATTTTAAAATCCAAGCCATATCCTCCACTTCGAGATGATGCAAATTCTCCTTTCTCATGATTGTGGGTCGTAAGTATGTTTTCCACACGGACAATGACGATGATGTCTTATCTCATAAAATTAACCAACACACTTGTGTTTCAAATTTTTAAAAGAGGAACTACGTGTACCCTGATCCCCTATTGCACGAAAGGTGGTACGTAGGCACTAAAGGTTCACAACCGCGGCGGGTGCAAAAATCATAAAAATATTTCTTTTCTCACCTCCACCATCCATTTAATATAACACATTTTTATAGCCAAAATATACAGATTTTTTCAAAGAGGTTCCTGTGGAGTACCGTAGATGTTTAGGGTTCTAATACCTTCCCTTTGCATAACCAACCCCCTTACCTTGAATCTTTCCCCCGTTTTTTGGGTTATTCGCTCTTTTCCCATTCCTTTGGAAACAATAAAGCGCGGTGACGATTTTTATTTTGATTTGTATAAAGTCTAGTAAATCCAATGGCTTAATCTTGAACATTTCTACGGCTACATAAAAATGGTGACTTCACCGGGGAATTAAGATTGACCTCTTGCTGGTCCATCCCTAAGTGGGTTAAACCTATCTTTGTCTATATCTGTATATGTGATATTGTGTTTATGTGTTATATTTTGTATACATGTTTGTCTGGATTTTCCTGGTATACAGGGTGCTTGGTGATTACTCATAAGTCCTATACCCGTACTTAGGAAAACTTTAAGATAGGACGGGCGGTATAGTCATGTTAACTTTGAGGGAGTAATCCCAAAAAAGGAGGCATGAGATCCCCCACTCAGTGGAGGCCCCTTTGACTGTAGTGTTGTTTACCGAGTAATCGGGTAGGCGTACTACTTTCGACCTGAGAGCCTGCTGAAGCTGAGGACCGTAGATTACCTAACCCATCTTGGCCTTTTAGGTGTAGTTCGGAAGCTATGACAAAGTAATCCAGAAATAGTTGTCACGCGATACTACGCTCGGACGAGTCTTTCTTGAGAATATTACTAATTACTGAGTTAATCGGGAAGTTGGTAATATCCGAAGGAAGGATATAGACTCTGGGAACCTCTTAGAACCTTGTCCGGCAGGTGATAACTTTTTAGACCAACACCTTATGGGTAGCACCTTCTACCTCATGCTCGTGACGTTGAACCTATGAATCCTATATGTGTGATCTTGTGTGTGATTGTTGCATCATGCATCCATGCACTCATAAGCATCTTTTGAAGAAAACCATATTTCAAGGGATTTAAAGGTTGACTATCTCAGGTACTTTTAAACCATGGATTCTGGAAAGAGAAAGACCGGGAAATACAGTTTAAAGGATCCTAAGATAGATGAGCTGATCAATCTAATTCCAGAGATCGAGTGTTCTGTAACTTGCTTTGGTTAGGATGTAACGTGAAAGGGATGCTTGGAAGAACAAGTTCCAGACTTTAGAGAGTTCCTACAGAGAAGACCTGAAGGAGAAAGATGATTTGATCGAGATCCTTGAGAGTCGAGCAGTGGAGTCTATGGAGAGGCAAGGGGATTTATTTTCTCCTAAGCCTCAAACAGGTGTTGATTACTTACTTCCTGCTTCAGATGATTGGAAGGAGGTTTCCATCAGACATGTGGAAGAAAACCAGAGGTTGAGGGCTCAGAATGTCAGACTCACAGGGAAGCGCCAGCGTACAGATTGATCTCCATTAGTTCCTCTTCTCAGGATTTTAGATTTTATTTTCGTCTTGTACTTGGGATCATTGAAACTTGTAATCCATTTTGAAGTTATTATAATAAATTTTTTTTAGTATTTCAAAAGCTTTATTACTTGGATGTTTGCAATGTGTCTATAAACCATAAATCCCTTGAAATATTAAATGATAAAATAAAAATAATCATATGCATTGAATATCATGTATCATATTGCAGATATTTATTGCATTTGTTATGCATATCCAAGTGTCTTACCCAGCTTCTTTACTTCACTCAGCAAGCTGACTCGTCACTACAACACTTGGGCTAATTTCAAAAAGAAGATGGAAAACTTAGAACAGGAGAATCGCGAGTTGCGTGAAGAAGTTTCTGCTTTGAAGGTTGGCTTGGCCAATTTGACTACTCTGATGGAAGCTCTGGTGGCTTCTCAGAATCAGCCACCGAGTGTTCAACCTCAACAAACAAGGGCAAATGCTGAAGTTCCTACTGTTCCTGTATCCGCTACTCCGGCTGTTGTTCAAAACCGTATGCCTCAGGGTTATCCGTGGGGAATGCCAGAGAATTTTGCACCTGAAGGTTTCAATCTTGGCCCTCAAGATGCTCCAATGGTTCAAAATGTCGTTACTCCTGCACCTCTTGTGGTGCATGCTGTTCCTGCTGCACCTCATTCGGTGAATTTGGTTCCATTTGTTAATGAAGATATGTGTCGTCCTTTCCCTCTGTCGAGTGAAGACTTGGGTCTTTATGACAGAATGGATGATTTCCAAGAGCAGTTTGATAAAATGCAAAGAGAGATGAAGGCTCTTAGGGGAAAAGAGCTATTTGGGCAGAATATGAATGAGCTGTGTTTGGTCCCGAATGTTAAAGTGCCTGCTAAGTTCAAGGTCCCGGAGTTTGAGAAGTAAAAGGGCAACACTTGCCCTCGTGCTCATTTGGTTATGTACGTGAGGAGAATGTCTACCCACACTGATGATCAGCGTCTGCTGATTCACTTTTTCTAAGATAGTCTGACTGACGCAGTGTTGAAATGGTATATGAGTTTAGACAGCGCCAACATCCATACTTTTAATGATTTGGGAGAAGCATTCATTAAACAATACAAGTACAATGTGGACATGGCGCTTGACCGTGACCAGCTTAGGGCCATGGTTCAGAAAGACAGATAATTGTTCAAAGAGTATGTGCAGAGATGGCGAGAAGTGGCTGCACAAGTGATTCCTCCCAAGGAAGAGAAATAAATGACTAATATTTTTCTAAAGACGCTAGGCGCTTTCTACTACAAAAGAATGGTAGCAAGTTTCCCAAGTGATTTAACAGAGATGGTGGGCATGGGTGTCCGTTTAGAGGAAGCTGTCTGTGAAGGTCGTTTATCTAAAGATGGGGACTCGTAAAATGGTTCTAAGAAGTATGGTGATAGTTCTTCCAAAAAGAAAGAGCAAGACTCATACGCCATACTTTGTGGTAGGCAAGGGAGATCTCATAATAGGAATCAACAAGTTGCTTCTGTGACTCCATTCGTCAATAAGACTCCGACTGCTATTGCATATCAGAGGGCACCTCAACAAGGAAATGAAGGGAAATGTCATCAGAGGAAAATGAGATTTGATACAATTCCAATGACATACACAGAGCTGTATACTTCTTTGTTGAAGAAGAATCTGGTTCAAACTCGAGCTCGACCAGTTGTTACTGAAAAACTGCCAAGAGGATATAAGGCTGACGCTTCCTGTGCCTTTCATCAGGATGCTCCTGGGCACAATTTAGAAGATTGCTTTGCTTTAAAGGTCGAAGTTCAGAGGTTGGTCCGAAGCGGTATCTTGTCGTTTGAGGACATTGGCCCTAATGTTCCATACAATTCGTTAGCAGGGCATGAATGAATCTCTGTTGTTGATAGTTCCAAAGTTTGGGAAATGTTGCCTTCAACGCAAGTCCAGATAAGAGATTAATCTTAGTTTATTAGCATTTTTACTGCTTTCTCATTTGTAATTTTTCTTGTTTATCATTGCACTGTTTGCATGTAAGAACTTGTTTGCATTTGAATGTTTAATCTTAATACAATGAGTATGTTTGTCTTGAAGAAATTCATTCGTTTCACTCGTATTTGTTTTCAATTTTAAATTTCCTTATGATACCAACTTGTTACCCATTCTCTTGCCTAGTCAGAGATTGGGAGGAGGATGATGATATTAAAACATAAATTTTCTGGTTGTATGCTTTTGGATAAAACCCTGTTGATGATGTACAAGCATTTTTTCAAATCCTCAAACACCGGAGATATAAGGGAGTGAGACCGTTGTTAACCCCTTTGAGCCTTGAAGTAGGAGTTTCTTTTTCTATTCAGAAAAATACTTCATTTTTAACCCGGGGCAGGGTAGTGTTCAGTTAATCTGATTGAGTATTCAAATCTCATCAAGAGTGTGCATCCAAGGATACAATAATGGTTATCCTTCAAGAGGTTGAGGGAATTCAAAACCGCAATGTTTAAATCTCCACATATCAGTAGTGTGCATCAAAAGAATATGTTATCCCAATGGGTATCTCTCGCACACCAGGAGATCAACAGATGATGATACAACAATGATTATCTTTCATCTACCCAGAAATAGGGCAACTACAATTCTTCCGACAAGTCACAAATGACTCGAAGTCACGCGACATGTTCAAAAGAAAAAAAGATGGCATGAATAAAAAAATGATGATGAAAAAGAAAGAGACAAAAAGCCCCGCTAAGTCTGAACTTGAAAAAACAAGTCGCTTAGGCAAAAGTCAGGGCCTCCCGCTGCACTTCAGAGTCAAAGTCAAAAGGAATTTGTCCAGAAGGCAAGGAAGAAATGGAAAGCCTAAAATGCGATAAAGGATTACAATGAGAAATCCTCAGCAAAGAACAGAGTCGTGTGACAAGAAACCCAAAAGAAGCAGGAATGAGTGACTTGTATGTCCAAAAGAAAACCTTGTTTGATTCCTCTACCATCTCGAAATTTCATTTGAGAGATGAATGTTCGTGTCAAGTTAACTGAACTTAGGACCGAAGAACATCATGAAGGGGGTGGGCACCAAATATTTTTGAGCCTTAAATTTTTTTTCTAAAACCGTGAACCAGGCCACGTTACAACCCTCAAAATTACTAATTTGAAATAAGGTTTATTTCGAAAGCATACTCCAATGAGATAGTGTTTCCTGACTCCCATTAATTTTTCTAAATTATTGTGATTGATATCATATTTCTGTTGTTATCTTTCGTACAAAAAAAATACATGTTGCATCCTGGCTAGTGATTCATTCACAAGGTTTTGCGACATCTTTTCAAATAAAATCTTCAAGACTTACATAAGTGTTGCATTAGAATTTTCATTCTTAGAATAAACATTTTCTGCTTGTAAAACAACTGCTTGATATCATGAAAGTTTACATTTGAGTATCAGCAAAAGGCATGTTGCCGAGAAGAGTTGTGGAGCAAAGAGGATGCAACACTCAGTCAATCTAGGGAAGTTACGTCAAGATTTTACAAATCTCTAGAAGCCATTTGATCAGAAAGGTTATCCTAAAAGCATGTAGCTAAGGGCAAGTTATGAAAGTTACCTTGATCAGCCCGGTAAGCTTGAGACACCAGATTGGTTTCCAAGGGCATATCCAGATTTTGTCAAGATAGCTGCTATGTCTACCCCAAGCTGAGAACCTTCCTCAAGTTGTGTTATGGTGTTGGGTTCATAAATCCCATTTTTTCCAGTCTTGCTGCAGACTTCTCCAACTGAGTGTGATTCTTTCCCCAGCCAGGTGGTGATCAAACGGAGATTAAAAAGAGCTATGAAGCCTTTGCTCATTTGATGGAGTTATTTCTCCCTTTTTATTAATATGGAATCTCTCGTAGAGCAGTGCTTTCTCCTGTTACGACATTATTGTTGTTATGTGCTTCCCAAGTAGCTAGACAAGGGCAGTATATTTTCTAAGAAGTGTTGAGACAATTGTCATTTTTTTGGGTTTTCTCCCGCCAAGTGCTGGGTTTGATTTAAAATCCCCATAATTTTGACTTCTTGCTATGATGTTAACTTCTTGATTCCCCGTGAAGATTTTCTCAGGTCATTTTGCTGGTATGTGCACGATCTTTGTATGTTTCTCAGGTAGTGAAAGACGATATTAGTGGGTGCAAGGTACAATGTTAGGTTTGTGGTCCCATTATCCCAGCCAAGTCTTGGTTCGATTTTAATTTTGGGTTTGCATGGTCAAAAGCCTCCGTCCCAAATTCCCCAGCGAAGTTTCCCCTCATAAGATGAAAGGTTTTATTCCCTTGGTATGCTGAGATGTCTCTCTTTTTGCAGTGTTGGCACTAGTGTTGACTTCTTGATTTCCCAGGAAGACTATACCAGGGCATCTTTTGTTGGAATAGGTTTGTATGATATGAAGACTCAATCCAATATTCTTCAGTGAAGGCCTCGTTTATTTGATAGAAGTCCTTTCTCCCCAAAGAAATTGGTGCAATAATTACCCAATGAAGAACGTATCTCCGGTTTCCCCAGTGAAGAACGTATCTTGGTTTCCCCTTGATGATGTGGTTTTGACCTCCCCAATGAAGTCAGCATGAAGTCCCTAGTAGATGTCTCGATGATGAAGCATTGTCTCCCTTAGTGAATTTTGTATGTTCTTCCTCCTTCAAAGTGGGTTTGAATTTCCCAGTGAGGTTTGATTGTCTCGGCATCAGTCTGCTTTATTTGAGGCTGGTCTTGCAATCTCCAGTAGGTATGTTGCTTTTGAAAAACTGATTTCTCCGATGAAATCGAAGAAATATGTTCTATCCCGGTATCTGTTTGATTTAGCTACATCCGGATCATGTTTCTCCTAAGTGAAGTTAGGACAGGCAATAGGTTTGGTTTTTGCAGTTGCTTTTACCTCTCTTGGATTGATATTTCTGGTTGAAGTTTAGCCCAATGTTGTTGGTACCTGAGGCGGTTTTGTTTGTTTGTGCTGATTATGTATCCTTTTACCAGCATATGCACGATATCACTCATACATTCATATAAACATCATGCATTGCTACAAATCATTTTTTATTGATATTGTGTTCTAACCTTCCTGCAGTGCTCCTTGCTTAGGTGGATTTCGTTTTCCCTCTTGATTTTATTTCTCAAAGGATGTATCTTCGTTGGCCGTCTTGCTCCAGTTTGTTTCTAATTGGATTCGTGGTTGCATGACGATATTATTTACTTTGGATTTCTGAGAACTTTGAGTTTTGGTTTGTGCATTTATTTTGCATGAGAAGACTTTATTTCCTCAACAGGAACAACGTGGAATTTCCCCAGAAAGCCATATCTCTTTCCCCATGAAGTCATATCTCTTTCCCCAGGAAGTCATATCTCTTTCCCCAGGAAGCCATATTTCTATCCCCAGGAAGTCATATCTCTTTCCCCAGGAAGTCATATCTCTTTCCCCAAGAAGCCATATTTCTATCCCCAAAAAGTCATTTCTCTTTGCAATTCCCCTTGGCAATGAGTGGAAGTCTCTTTATTTGAGATAAGCTTACATATTACCCTTTCCAGGCAGATTTCCTTGGTTAAAGAAGAAGTTGAGACCCGTTCTAGGTGAAACACCAGAATTTTAGAGAAAACTTGATATTTTCAAATCTACCTTCAGTGAACGTTGGTAGTACATCGGCAATGAACGTCTGTGTTTCTTATCTTTTTGCTATCATCAGTGAACGTTGATAGTTCATCGTTAGTGAACGACGGTGGTATGATATTTAAATCTACCTTCAGTGAATGTTGGTAGTACATCGGCAATGAACGTCAGTGTTTGTTATCTTTTTGCTATCATCAGTGAATGTTGATAGTTCATCATCAGTGAACGGCGGTGGTATGATATTCAAATCTACCTTCAGTGAACGTTGGTAGTACATCGACAGTGAACGTCGGTGTTTGTTATCTTTTTGCTATCATCAGTGAATGTTGATAGTTCATCGTCAATGAACGGCGGTGGTATGATATTCAAATCTACCTTCAGTGAACGTTGATAGTACATCGGTAGTGAACGTCGGTGTTTGTTAACTTTTTGCTATCATCAGTGAACATTGATAGTTCATCGTCAGTGAACGGCGGTGGTATGATATTCAAATCTACCTTCAGTGAACGTTGGTGGTACATCGGCAGTGAACGTCGGTGTTTCTTATCTTTTTGCTATCATCAGTGAACGTTGATAGTTCATCGTCAGTGAACGGCAGTGGTATGATGTTCAAATCTACCTTCAGCGAACGTTGATAGTTTATCGTCAGTGAACGTTGGTAGTTTACCGTCATCTGTGAGTCGGTATCTTCTTTATCTTCTACCTTCAACTATTGAGTTGGTATTTCACCGTCATCTGTGAGCCGGTATCTTCTTTATCTTCTACCTTCAACTATTGAGTTGGTATTTCACCGTCATCTGTAAGTTGGTATATCTTTATCTTCTACCTTCAACTATTGAGTTGGTATTTCACCGTCATCTGTGAGTCAGTATATCTTTATCTTCTACCTTCAACTATTGAGTTGGTATTTCACCATCATCTGTGAGTCGGTATCTTATTTATCTTCTACCTTTAACTATTGAGTTGGTATTTCACCGTCATCTGTGAGTCGGTATCTTTTTGATCTTCTACCTTCAACTATTGAGTTTGTATTTCACCATCATCTGTGAGTCAATATCTTTTTGATCTTCTACCTTCAACTATTGAGTTGGTATTTCATCGTCATCTGTGAGTCGGTATTTTTTTGATCTTATACCTTCATCCATTGAGTTAGTATTTTACCGTCATCTGTGAGTCGATATATTTTTGATCTTCTACCTTCAATTATTGAGTTGGTAGTTTACCGTCATCTGTGAGTCGGTATATCTTTAACTTCTACCTTCAACTGTTGAGTTGGTAGTTTACCGTCATCTGTGAGTCGGTATATTTTTTCTCTCTACCTTCGACTATTGAGTTGGTATTTTACCTTCATCTGTGAGCCAGTATCTTATTACTTTTCTACCTTCATCCATTGAGTTGGTAGTTCACAGTTATCTGTCAATCGTTATCATTCTTTACTTTTTCCTCAATATTTGAGCTAATGCTACCTTATCTCTTCTTTGGGTTTTACACCAATAGAGTCTTGTTCTTTTGTTCACCAGTGATTTATTTTCCTGGTGGGGTTTCTCCTTTGTTTCTTCATTTTTATGGCATCCCCAGTGATACTCTGCGTCTCTTTTGTTCTGTTCATATGAATTCATAATCATAAGCATTTCATGGCATCTTAGAGACAAAAATAGGGCTCGTTTTATATTTAAGTATCTTCAATCGCGTCGACACGAAGATTTTTAACCTTCGTATCTCCGGATAGAAGACACTTAAATAAGGGCAGCTGTTGTACCCCAATTTTTGCCCCTAAGATTCCCCTATCATATCATGACAACTTGATCATAACAAGATCACATTAGGGTTTGTTCTTCCTTTTTTTTATCTCCTATCTTTAAGTTTGCTCTTAAGGAACCCCCAAGCACCTTAGTTGTGTATTTTGTATATGCGTTGATAATTAACCTCTAACCAAAATACAAAAAAAATATTTGTCTTTGTCTTTGCAAAATTGTGTTTTGTAGGTACCAAGTCGAAGGCATCTTGTATGGATCCATGAAGGCTTGTGTCGAGCTCATGAAGGTTGATTGATTATGTATTGTGGCAAAAGACAGCATGCATCGACCCATAAAGGTGTGTATCGACTCATCCTATTGTGTATAACTAGCATGTGTCGACACATGCATGTATGTATCGACTCATCCTGCTTTGTATAACTAGCATGTGTCGACACATGCATGTTATGTATCGACTCATCCTGCTTTGTATAACTAGCATGTGTCGACACATACGTGTTATGTGTCGACTCATGCAGATTGTTTGATTCTATAATGTGTTGAAGAAGCAGTATGTATCGACACATAGAGGCATGTATCCACACATGCTGTGTTATACTACTAGAATGTGTCGACGCATACCACCCATGTATCGACTCATAACAGCAAAATACACGTGATTTTTGAAAAAAAGCCAGCAATTTCAAATCTGTCATCTTTTTGGCTCCAATTTTTCTACATAATTTGAAAATTATATCATTAACTCAATTTTGGCTCCAAGAATCAATTACCAAATTACTACTAATCCCAATCCTAAAAATCTATAAATAGAGACCTCATTTCATTCAAATAATAAGCTTTTGATAGCCAAACTCATCTTACTAAAAAATCTCTCAATTCTCTCCTTCTACCAAATTCATTCAAAGCTCCATTTTCAGAAAAAAAGGATAGCAAGCTTTGTATTGAAGCTTACTAATCTTTGAGCTAAACCTTCATTCAAACACTTTTTCTTCATCAATTCTCTACATCCAAGCTTTGACAATCGATTCTTGAGGTTGAATTGAAGCAAATTCTGGAAGTTGTTTGATAATTCTCTAATTCTACCTTTGGTAAGTTGGATCATCATCTTTCACAATGTGATCTCTTGTGGATTTCTGGTTTTGATTCATTGAGCACTGTTTTATGATTCCATTAGTGCTATTTTCTCATAATTTGTTGGAATTTTCACGCTCAATTGGATCCATGATCATAAGGTGTTTGATGAAAAGTTGGAACAAGAATTTGATCCTTGAGATGTTGTTTTCGACTGATTTTAACAAGTTGCAATCAAATGTTGTAACATTGCAATTTTTTGTCACAGAAAATTGATTTGAAAAAAAATTGCACTGATGCAATAGGTCTTTGTCGAAGCACAATTGATTGTAACAATGTCGAAAATACTTTTTCTGCCTTATTTTGGGGCTGTTTTGACTCAAAATTTTTTCTGCTCACTCTCTTTGATGAATAATTTGGATTGCAATTTTAAATGTCCAATTTGTTTTTAAATTCAATGGACTTTATGATGTAGATGAAGTTGGATAAATGTTCATCAATTAAAATCTACCTAAGAGTGAATTATTTAATTCATTTTTGGTGCTTTTGATTAATGATATATTTAGTGCTTTAATCCATCTAGAGGAGTGGTTGAATTTAAAGATGAAAGAATTTTGAAATGGTGATTCAAATTAGCTTATCATTCCCCTCTCTCTTCATCTTATCCCTTTCTTTTATAATTGTGCTACATGTTAAGGGATGATGATCTCTGTATCATTTATCTAAACATGAATTACATAGATTTGTATTGACCGGCCTCAAGATAGGTGCGAATTCTATATAAGTCCACTTACGATTGCTTAACATAGCGCTAAATTTTGTCCCGATTCGAATAAATGATCATTCGTGGCCCAAACTTATGATTGCAAGCCCAAGTATGTTAATTTGATCTCTTTGATCCAATAACCTTGAGAATCATTGTGTGGAGGCTTTGGTACTACCAATCCTCTAATGGATCTAAAACACCTTTGGTCAACGCGGATCACTTAAACATCGTTGATCATTAAATGTTACTTTTGAGGACTTCCAAAATGGATGATATACTTGACAAAAAGCAAATGCAACTTATTGTGTGGAGGCTTTGGTTCTACCAATCCTCTAATGAGTTTCAAATGCAAGTTTCAAGATGCTCATCCAACTAACCACTAATTTCTAACAATTGACTTTACTTTATGCTTTTATTTTTTATGCTTTATGTACCATTTAATTTAAGCATTTACATTTCATGCCATTTTTTTATTTTGCTCACTTGAGCATTTACTTTTATGTCACTTTTATTTTGCTCACTTGAGCTTTTTTTTCCTTTTAAAGACACCTAATAATCAACATGAACCATAAAAATCTTTAATGATACTTGGATTATTTGGTTACTATCCTTGGCATTATGGAGTATTGGACTTCTTGGACTTAGGATTAGAAACCTTGGCCTATCTTGGAGACTTTGTGACTTTATTTGATATTTTGTTTGGAGTTCTTGAGGTTTACCTCAAGACATTGGGTTGTTTGTTTGTTTTGTGTGCAGGTTATTGTGATTATGTACTTTGTTTATAATCTGGAATTCACCCGTATACAGCCGTTACTCTGCCCAATTTTTGCGAAGACTTAATACACTTGAAGTTTGGTTCTCTCAAGAGGTCTAATATCTTTGCTTGCTTGGTTTCAATCCGAAGAATGGGAATTCTATATTGACTCATAATGTCAAGTATTGGCTTCTTGTTGGTTAGATGGTTCTTATCCCTAGATTTTACCTTATGCTTTAGGATAGTCTCTTCATCTCCTCCCATCTTCTTTAATTTCAAAAATCTTCTCCCTCCTTTTAAAAAACTCTTCTTATTTCTAAACTTGAAACACTTTCATGATAAACTTGGACTTAGGTCCATGCATTTTCAAAACATTTTCATAAATAAATTTCAATCAATTTAATAATACTTTGACATTTTTGTGAGAAGACTAAAAGTCAATCAATCTCATTTCAAACCATTTTTGCCACTTTGGCTTTTTATTTTAAAACTTTTCTTAAAAGATTAGACTCTTGTCAATCCTTGTAGTGATGCAAACAACTATACTTCTACAATATGTAGTAAAGAGAGATATTTTCCACTTGGGTGTTGAGTGAAGCATTGTTGATTTTAAAATCCAAGCCATAACCTCCACTTTGAGACGATGCAAATTCTCCTTTCTCATGATTGTGGGTAGTAAGTATGTTTTCCACACGGACAATGACGATGATGTCTTATCTCATAAAATTAACCAACACACTTGTGTTTCAAATTTTTAAAAGAGGAACTACGTGTACCCTGATCCCCTATTGCATGAAAGGTGGTACGTAGGCACTAAAGGTACACAACCGCGGTAGATGCAAAAATCATAAAAATATTTCTTTTCTCATCTCCACCATCCATTTTATATAACACATTTTTATAGCCAAAATAGACTGATTTTTTCAAAGAGGTTCCTGCGGAGTACCATAGATGTTTAGGGTGCTAATACCTTCCCTTTGCATAAACAACCCCCTTACCTTGAATCTTTCCCCCTTTTTTTAGGTTATTCGCTCTTTTCCCATTCCTTTGGAAACAATAAAGCGCGATGGCGATTTTTATTTTGATTTGTATAAAGTCTAGTCAATCCAATGGCTTAGTCTTAAACATTTCTACAACTACAATTTCGTATGCCTTTGAATACCCCATTCATCGATTCAATTATATTTGTTGTCATGTGCCCCCATCTTTGGCCATTGTCGTATGACCTAGTCCATTTTTCGACCGGAATATTGTCGATCCACCTATCGGCATCCGGATTTGACAAACGGATCTCATTGTGGTAATATTTGAATTTGGGTTGTGTCAATGCATATCCCGCATTCATAACCGATTTCCTTAATGTTTTGTCCTTGACCTCCCTCGTGAAATTTTGGACGATATGTCTAACGTAATAGACATGCGTAGAAGGAGGGTCATACCAACCGTTTGCAGGACTATTATATGCACTTTCAATGGATGCATGTCTATCCGAGATCAAACAAAGATCTGGTTGAAGTGCCACGTGTGTTTGCAGGTTTTTCAGAAAAAAATCTCCAAGCACAACCGGTCTCCCCCTCGACTAGGGAAAAGGCAATTGGGAAGATGTTGTTGTTGCCATCTTGTGC
This sequence comes from Vicia faba, assembly GCA_948472305.1. Classification (NCBI taxonomy): domain Eukaryota; kingdom Viridiplantae; phylum Streptophyta; class Magnoliopsida; order Fabales; family Fabaceae; genus Vicia; species Vicia faba. The sequence continues at coordinate 1,303,275,488 of OX451740.1, read as the reverse complement.
AAATGCCATCAGTAGCGTGCCTTTGTATTTCCCATACAACCAATTCCTATCAATTTGTATAATTAGTTTGCATGATGCAAACCCTGTGATGCAAGGTTAAAATGCCCAAAACACTCGACTGAATATTCCATTTCCGTTTAGTTGACTACCATCTTGGGCGTATGTTGGCACTGTTTCCAGAATGTAAACAGTACCCGGAGAATAAGTCTGGAGTGCATTCAGGTAGCGAGGAAGTTCTTGGTATGAATCCTCAAAGTTTCCATACACCTTTTCAATCGCCTTGGTCTTTGCTAACCATGCCTTACGGTAAGACGGAGTATAGTTAAAAACCATAGTGATGTGGGAGATGATGGTTTCACCTTTAAAGATGGATCGTTGCTGACGAGTGGTAGGATTTCTTGACAAATGAGATTGTACTTAAGTTTTCGATGGTCCTGTGATTGAGTAGAACTGACACACGTGTGGGTAGACATGGAACCTATTACCCAACAATCACCTCTTAATCTGTATGATGCAGTGAGCTTGAACATACAATCAGGGTGGACACACTTGATCTTGTACCTTTCTGGGTTTACACGGTCCACCTTAAAATCAACAGAGTTGAGCATGTGGAATTTTTTTATGGCTCTGATACATTATTCTCTGTTACGAAACTTGTCTTTCTCTTTTAAGTTTTCATCCGACTGCATATACGAATTGAAAAATAAATCAGAAGACGGTTCATCTCCGCCCATGTTGAAGTTTGTCATGTGCGGAGGTGGTATGTAGATCTCGTTTGCAGGAATACCAGGTATCCCATCGTCTTCGGAATCATCATTCACCATTTCGTCAAACTCTAACCCGTCATCTTCTTCTTCTTCATCAACTGCATCTACCTCTGCTTGTTCGGTCTCCAAAGGATCAACCACTTGTGTCACCTGAGGCTCTCGCAACATAATGTACAACTCAATAGAGTCATACCCGGAATACACATGGCTGGAAAACATATTCTGAAGATCCTCGTTATCTTGAACCTCAACCTTATAAAAATTATTTGGTTGTTACCAAAAAAAACTGGATTTTGATAAAATATTTGTGACACCGGGCCTCGCCCAAGTTTGGCCTCCAATCATTTTTTAAAGTACAAGAAATTGGCTTTCCCGTTTAAATGAAATCAGATGTTGTCTGTGTCTCTAAACAAAAACCCAGAGGTGGGACAAATGTATGTCTCACCGTTGAAATATGCACTGATGACATATTGGGGTGTAGAGGCCATTGCATATGATTGTTTGAAGGTTTGAAGGTTTGAAGGTTGGAAGGTTGGAAGGTTTGAAGTTTATGAGTTATTCGAAGGTTTGAAGATTTGAAGGTTTGAAGTTTATGAGTTATTTGAAGGTTTGAAGGTTTGATTGTTTGAAGGTTTGAAGGTTTGAGTGTTTGAAGGTTTGAAGATTGGAAGGTTTGAGAGATTAAGTGAATCAGTGTTTTGATAAATGTAAGACTAAATAGGTCATACTGAATTTCAATTAACTAAGGTTGTTAACGGGTCGGTTCAACAACCCAATTCTCTGTGTGAAGAATTGTTGGGCAGGGATATGGTTGAAGGTGGTGGTGCGAGAGGTCAGGGTATACTACTAACTGAGCTTAAAAATCATTATGCGAATTTGGAATTAAACGAAAATTCCTCTGAGCAAGACATGGTAATAAAAGCTAGAACGTATCTAATGATACTATTTGGAACCTTTTTATTTCCCGAAAGTACGGGAAATAGTGTAAATTTTATGTATTTAAATTTACTTAGAGACTTCGAAAAAACTAGAAAGTATAGTTGGGGTTCTGCTGTTTTAGCCCACCTATACAGTTCCTTGTTCAAAAATGCAATCAAGGAATAATGTACATTTTATGGCTGCACTTTTTTACTTCAAGCCTGGGGTTGGTGGAGGATGGAGTCCCTAAACCCCGTCAACAACAACACATTCGTTTTCCCGTACGCAACAAAGTAAGTCATCAAGTTATATAATTTATTACTATTCATCTCTTCACCAAATATATGATAAAAATAAAATATTTTTCATTTCCTTTAGGTATTGCGTGAGGGGTATGGATTGCGGCAAGAATCCAAGATTCAATGTCGCACTATACCGCAATCTATTGGATCACCTAGGCCCGGATGATGTACGTTGTACCTTTCAACTTTTCTACTTTTAAATTATTTATATATTACATTTTCATTAACCTGATTTAATTTTATGCGCAGTTTGTCTGGAGACCATATTTGGGTTTGGGCCATGAACCAAACCCCGAGGATGCAGCAATTTGGAGCGCAAAGACTGCAATCATACGGTTCAATGTTGTGGAGATGCACCAAAGAGACCGTGTGAAGATGCAATTCGGAATGCATCAAGAGATACCCAGTGATCCGACTTGTTTGTCCCCGTGGAATCTCAAAAGGGTCGATGCCCAATAGGGTCTTACCAACTGGAAATACTTTGCTCCAGAATGGTGTAAGATGTGGCAGAGGCGTCACTAACATGTCTTGCAATTCCCAGTTTTCCTCAATCATGGTAATATGCGACACACGAATCAGTATTTATCTTGGTATAGGTCGGTTAGTAACCCTGAAATACACGTGTCTCATCCAAGGTATTTGGTTGACCCACGAACACAATGGGCACAACCCTCATTTCCCCAACAATAAACCCAACACACATCAACCTCCCACCAACCCCCCCAGACGAAACAGAACTACAAACACCCAACCACAGTCTCCACCATAATACAATTACATCCAAATGCCCCACAACCAACCACAATCACCACCTCAGTACCAATACCCCCATATGCCTCACACCCAACCGCAATTCCAATCACAATACCAACACACCCGCATACCCCACACATAATTTCAGTCTTCTGTATATCCCAATATGGGCCCCTCAATATCCAGCCTTAGCCCTGATCTGGGAATGTCGGAAGATTATAAACCAACCGGCCCAACTTACCGTCAACCACAGTATCACCAAACCACCCAAGATCCTCAATACCAAACACCCCAAGATCCATTTCCTTTCTACCCCCGTACTCAGAAGATAAATGCTACAGACCAACCATGGAACCCCACCCACCGCCAACACGACCAAACTTTGAGGGTATGGGTAACCGACTGTACCAAAGCGGTTCTTCTAGATATGGAGATCTGACTGATTTCATGGACCTAGAATGCATTGACTTAGCTGGGCCATCAACCCTGCCACAACAGGAAACACGATGACACCTAGCATGGGAAAGGCGAGGACGGGGATGCGGAACCAGGGGTCATTATCGGGTTCCGGGGGACCACTGATTAATCTGTTTTTTATTTAATATGTTTTTTTATGTAATACTTATGGGTGAAATCAATTTTTGTAAATAAAAAGTCAATTTTGTTGATCCTATATCGAATACGTAAGGCACCGGATTGAAAAAAAACGCGAAATTTGCCCTAGCAAATGCACTAAGGCGCCATCTCACTTGGCTTAGGGCAAGACCTAAGCACCTAGGCGCCAAGTGAGATGGCGCCTCCCCTTAAAAAGTGGGTGTAGGCGCCAAGTGAGATGGCTCCTCCTATGGGGAATCATCTGAAACATGGTTATGTGCGTAATTTTTTCCGAAACATGGTTATTTGTGATTTTTTTTTCAATACTTGGTTATCCCAAAAAAAAAATCAAAAAAATTGTTATCTGAATCACTATTGTGTCAGACTAGCCATACTTTCGTTGAATTTTTTTATTACTTTTTTTATGAAGAATTTAAAGATAGGGGAGCCTTTCCTCAAAGAATTCTATAGTGTAACACCCCGAAAATTAATTAATTGTTTAATTGATTAATTGTGATTTATATGGTGCATACGTGATTTGATGATAATATGTGTGAGATAGTATCGGGTTTAAGTCGTGTAGAAAATTATTGTAGCTTTAATAATAAATTGGAAATTATTGAATTTAAGAATAATTATTAGAATTATTAGTAAGTTGGAAAAGTACTAAATAATTATCTAAGTTTTATTTAATTAGATAAATAGAAATAATTGGTGAAAGAATGATAAAGGTATTGTTGTAAAGTTATTGGAATAGGTGAGGATTAGATGGGAATAACATATTATGGGTTCTAGGGGTAAATAGGACTTAAGGAAAAGTTGGGGTTTGTGCTCTCATTGTTACGATCGTGAAAAACTGAGTGAAACATAGAACTAGAGAAAGGAAGGAAATACTAGAACAAAGAGACACCATCGTTAAAGCTTAGAAAACCTTTAATATAAGGTAAAGGTGGGGTTCCAAATATCTAAAGGGATGATATAATGATGAATATGCGGGGTTTTGAATTGTCATGGTTATTGTTTGTTTGTTCGTGATCAAAAATTGTGTTTTGTGTTGTCTTGAAATTGTTGGTACAATTATGATTAAATGGATGCAATTGAGTTTATAAACTATTTTAAAATGTTTTATGATATGTATGTGAAATTATTGGTAATGAAAGACTGATTTTTGGTTGCAAAATTGGGGTTTTTGTGTTTAGAAAAGTGAAAATCGTATTTTAAAAAAATTGCAGATTTTTGGCTTCTACAGCAGGGGGATTTGGGTAGCCGTCTAGAGAGAACTGATTCCCACGTGTAACTTTGGTTCTAGAAGACAAAGATGTGAGTGGGGAACCGGACACCCTCCTGGAGGGAACCGATTCCCACTGAAGCTGACAATTTTTTCAAAACTTGTTAAATTCATAACTTTTGCCTCCGGTGTCTGTTTGACGCGACATTTGGACTGATGAAAATATAAAATTGTTTTTCTATATCATAAAAATAAATTGGAATATAATAGATGATTATTTGATATAAACTTATGCATGTCTATGTTTATTTTGTGTAATATGTGATAGTGACTGTTGTGTTTGAGTATGATGATGTTGTTGTTGGCTTAGAATTGCGTAATATTGAGGGCTTATGCTCTGCTATTGCATATAATATTGCATGATTATGATATTGTTTCTGGCCTATAATGGTGTAATGTTGATGGCTTATGCTCTATTATTGCATATAATGTTGCATGATGATGATGTTGTTGCTGACTTGGAATTGCATAATATTGAGGGCTTATGCTTTGTTATTGAATAATTATGTCGTTGCATGTTGGTATTGCATGTATTCATTGTTGAGGGCTTATGCCTTATTGTTGGCCTGAACTGGCGTTATGGTGAGGCTTATGCCATGTTGCTACCCTATTCGACATTATGAAGAGGATTTATGCCATGTTTGTACCACATGCATTGGATCGGTGTCGGTCTCGTTGCATAGCATTATTATTATTATTATTAACTTGATGTTGTAATATGTAGATTATGCATGTTAAAGTTGTGTTATGTGTATAATGTATGTTAATGTCGTATTATTTTGATGTTGTATGTTTGATATGCCAAATGATTATGGTAAAAGGATGTGGAGTTGTGAGATGTGGAAAGAATAACTATGCATGATATATTCATTGTATACTTATTATATATCTCCTTTTATATTGTTGTGATATCTCACCCTTATGTTGGAATGATGATTTATACGGCATCGTGCAGATAGTCAGGAGTAGCCAGTTGCTATGGAGTTCGAGAAGGTTTCTCTTCATTTTTATTTTAGAGTCAGTTTTTCTCTGATACGTAACACCGGGTTAAGGGATATACGCTTATTAACTGAAAGGTGTTATGTATCCCTTTTATCACTTTGATTAAATTATGGTTGTTTTGAGAAAGTGTAGCATCCTAAATGTATTTTAAAGGAAAAATTTACTATGATTTTTATATTATTAATCGTCTATGGATTTAGGGTGTTACAATTAGTATCCGAGCAGGTCGGCCCGTCCGGCCAGGTTGTTGAGTCAGTAGTGTAGCATGACAGTTGAATATGTTTAAGGTATTGTTCTTTAGTATGCAACATGTGTGTGAAACATTGTTGGTGTTTTCTTGATTTTCTAATCACTTGTTTGTAGGACAAGGATTGAAACAAGTGGGGTAGAAGCCATTGCTTCTCAGAGATGTTTTAGTTGCAAGATGTGAACAATTGGTTCAGTGAGCGGTGGATTACAAGGGTATAAATGTTATTGAGACTGTGTTATTTCCCAATTTCGAAGAGGAAGTATGGATTCAAGAATTATGTCTAACAGTCAATCGAAGTGTCTTGAGAAGGAATGATCATGTAATTGTGTTGTTCTCATCTCTAGGAGTGGAGGGTGATATTATGGCTAATGATATGTCAGTTGTGTGTAGGTCTTGATGATGTTGGATTAACTTGATGTTATATTTGGGGTGAATTGATAGGATTTAAACCAAGGGATTACAAATTGTTTTGATGAGTTTATGCCGACTCTTATGCCAGAAGATATCAGTTAGTAAGTAAGATAACTCTTAGAAGATGAAGCTTATATGGTTGTAATGTTTTCAGCACTTCATATTGATCGTGAAATTGTCAGTGTTTAGTTACCATCGTATGAGATATCAGTATTTTGAGTGTTGATAGAGTGATGAATGGTTGTGGATTTTGTTGTTGGAACCATGTGGGTGATTGTCGAAAGTTGTTAATGTTGTTGGGTATTTGTGAATCATGAGTCAGAGTTGGGACTCAAAGATATGAGTAGTCTTGTGAAAAGATTTAGAGTTTTAATGTTTTGAAAACTGAATTTTTGGAAAAGTAATGTGTATTTTGAGTTATAAGAGGAATGAGGTTTTGGGTTGATAAGAAAAGTGATCTTCATGTCGAAAAGCAGTAGAAAAGTGCTTTTGCACCGCATGTAACCGAATACCAATATATGAGTCCCCGGGTACACCATCAAACAGTAGCGTGGATAGGCTGTTTTGAGGGGTGTAATGGGTTACCACTATTAGGGTATCCCGTTACCACTGAGTTAACAGAATTTTTGTAATTCTTTGAAAAATTCATAACTTGAGTTCCAGACGTTCGATTCTAGTTCTATTTGAAACGTTAGAAAGCTAATGTAACGAACTTTGTTGTAAAAATGGTTCCAGTACATGGAATTAATTTATTTGTAACATGGTGATGTTGGATGAGAGGTGGATTTTTGTATTGATCTTGTCCTTAGTAACAGACTTGTTCCTATGGCACCATAGTGGACGTACGCTACAGGTTGGGTGAATTGAAGAAGCAATCAAAGGGCAGTTTTTAAAACTCGGTATATGCATTAGGAAATTTTTTGGATCAATTCACTGCGGTGTGTATTGCAGACATTCTGATTTAATCTAATTTCATCTACATGCCTTTGGGTATCTCTATTTCCCATGGCTACGACCTTATACAACCAAGAAAGTTTAACCTAGGTCTAGTCCTTAATCCTATAACTCTTAAAATTTATACATCTTGATGCCCCTGTTCAATCTTCTTAAACTTGAAGAATTAGATTGGCATGTCCACCATTCGTGATTTGAAGGTGGAAGAGGATTGAACACTTGAGTGCCCAAAAATTTTCACTCACATGTGCATGAAGTAACACTGTTAGTTGATTGTACTGCTTGAATGGACTTAAAGATTCCATTCAGAGAGGTGATAGAGTGTATTTGGAGATGGGCTTATAGATGCCATCCAAAGTAATTATTGATAGGAGTATCAGATTGAGTCTATGTTCGACTTCATCTGAGAAGTATACTAGAATGAGTCTGTGTTTGACTGTATCTAGCAGACGCGCTAGAGTGAGTCTATGACTTGACTGTATCTATAAGCGGATCATAATGAGTCTTCGCCCGACTATATCTGAGATCTGTATTAGAATGAGTCTATGCCTGACTGTATTTGAAGAGGGTCAGAATGAGTCTTTTTCCGACTATATCAGAGATTCGTATTAGAATTAGTCTATGCCTGATTGTATCTAAATAGGTTCAGAATGAGTCTTCGCCCAACTATATCTGAAGTTGTTCCAGAATGAGTATTAGAATGGATCTGTGTCTTGATCGTATATGGACTGTATCTAGAATATGTATTAGAATGAGTCTAGGCATGACTATATCCAAAGGAGTATCAGAATGAATCCTTGACTCATTGTATCCAAAAGATAAGAGGTTGTTGACAATATTTATCTATTTGTGAATTAACCTGAAAGAAAATAAAGTTAATTCTTATGCAATGTCATGACATATGTAATGCATTACGTAATGATGTTCTCAAAATAAATGAAAATGTTATGTGCATTTCGGTATGCATATGCTATGATATATTATGATGTATGGTTGCAATATTTGTTGAAGCGTATCGGTAACTCCTTGTAACAATGTCTAGTTGGGGAAAATAAATCTCGGACTGTTGCTGCGGATGAAGAAAGTGATTCTTCAATTTTTGTTGGGAATAATTTTGCTAGGGGTTCTTGCTTTCTGTTTGATGATACTCCACTGAGGATCTTCGACTTTTTCTTGAGGATATATGCATTCAAGGAGAGTCGATTGTTCTCCATTCTTTTTGTTGAAGGATTTGATTCTTACGTACCCTGACTGGGGATAAAAGAGACAAATATTCTTCCGGTGCGTTATCTGTCCAAGTTTCAGATACTGTAGCAACTCTTTTAGGGATAGAGACTTTGATTAAACCCTATCTGATGGGGATCGAGATTTCATAGGTTGAGTTGAGTAAGTCTCCACTGTATGTTGGGGAAACGATCAAACTTCCTTATCCGCTAGGGGACCTATTAGGGATGATGATCGGGTTAAGCTATCCATTAGGGTTTTAGTGGTGGATTACTGGGAGATGTCCCAATTTATACCTAAGAGCATATTAGACTTGCTGGGGAATATATCTTTGTTGATGACGAGCTTGTAACAAAAGCTCTGTAGAGATAGTCCGTGGAGATTGCTCTGTGTAGATTTGTGGATGACTTGAACATTATCCCAATTCCTAGAGTCTTTAGTAAATGCTAATCTTGTTTTTATGCATATATTTTGTTAAGAATAATCATGTTCAAATGCATATGTTCATTCAATATAATCATAGGACATTTTTGCAAACAAAAGAGAGAAAATAAAACAATTTTGAATTTTGAAGCATATTTGTATTGAATGTTTACCTATAAATAGGCAGCTTTATACAAAGAGACATAAATCCTATTAAAAGGAAATCATCGTAAAAATGAAGGGGTACAAAGAAAAATAGCTATGTGGAAGCGATCCCATCGAGTTTCAACTCTGTTATTTCCCCTATGTCTTCAAACATCTCATCCTTCAATGTCGGAAGAAGTTGATTGAATTGATCTGTACCATTTGAACTTGATGTTGATAATAAAGCTTGCTGCAAGTAGATGATCCTACTGGGAATAGTCATACGCTTTAATCCCTAACTTTTTCTTGGACCTCCCTTTTGGATTTTCAGTCCACCAGGATACCCTTTTTTGCCCAAGCCGCCTTTTTAGGTTTTCGACTTGCCGGGTGTACTATTATTTATATATGTATCCCTAATATTTTCCCGAACCATTTTGGTTTGCCGGGATGCCCTTATTTTTGCCTAAGCCTATCAACCTAGCGGGTCTCTTTTATGCGTAGTATTTTTTGACTATGCTTGCATTCACAGGGTGCGGAAAATCTTCACCGTCCATGGTGGTAAGTATCATAGCACTGTCGTAAAATATCTTCTTGATCACAAATTTCCCTTCGTATATAGGGGTCCATTTGCCCCTGGGATCACCTTGTGTTAGGATGATGCGCTTTATTACCAAATCACCATCCTGGTACACCTAATGTCTAACTTTCTTGTTAAAGGCCTTGACCATGCATTTCTGGTATATCTAGCCATGACAAACAGCCGCAAGCCTTTTCTCATCAATAAAATTTATCTGGTCCAACCTAGTCTAAATCCTGTCGTCTTCATCTAAACTTGCATCGTTCATAATCCTTATGGAAGGAATCTAGACTTTGACAGGTAAGACATCCTCTATATCGTAGACTAGAGAGGACGAGGTTTCCCCAGTTGATGTACATACTGAACTGTGATAACAATGAAGAGAAAATGGCAACATCTCATGCCAATCTTTGTACGTCACTGTCATCTTCTACAAAATCTTCTTGATATTCTTGTTGGAGGCTTCCACTGTGCCATTCATCTTTGGTCGACACAGAGAAGAATTGTGGTGTTTAATAATAAACTGTGTGCAGAGTTCCGTGATCATAGTATTGTTGAGATTGATACCATTATCTGTGATGAATCTTTCAAGTATTCCATACAAACATATGGGGTTATGCTTAATGAACTGGGCCACAACATTCTTGGTAACGGAAGAAAACGAGGGGTATTCAACCCACTTCATGAAATAATCAATAGCGACCAGGATGAAATGATGCCCATTGGAAGCAGTAGGCTTAATCTCCCTAATCATATCAATTCCCCACATTCCAATTAGCCAAGGAGCAGTCAAAACATTTAAAGGAACTGGAGGCACATGTACTTTGTCAGCATAAACCTGGAATTTGTGGCAAGTTCTGGAATGATGATGGCAATCAATTTCCATATTTGACCAATAATAACCCGCTCTCAGAATTTTCTTAGCCATCGCATGCCCACTAGAGTGAGTACCAAAGACTCCTTTGTGCATATCTTCCATAATCTTCTCAGCTTCCTTCTTGTCCATACAATGAAGCAGAGTCTAATCGTGATTGCGCTTGTACAAAATTCTGTTACTCAGAAAAAACTTAGCAGAGAACCTCCGTAGAAATTTCTTATCATTCATAGATGCTTCTCCAGGATACTCTTGAGTCTCGAGGTAATTTTTTTAACTTTGTGGTACCAAGGTTTTTCCTCTACTTCATCAGTATCAACTTCATAGTAATGTGTCATTTCGTCTAGTCTCTCAATAGTAATACGAGGAGCTTCATTGTCTCATCTGACTCTGAACATAGATGACATGGTATCTAACACATATGATAATTTATTCTCTTCTCGTGGTATGTATTCAAAAGTGATTTCTTCGAAGTATGGAATTAATGTCAACATATACTCCCGATAAGGAATGAGATTTGGATGTTTCATATCCCATCTCCCTTAGTCTGATGGATTACCAGAGTTGAGTCCCCGTATACATTTAAGAATTTAATTCTCATATCGATAGCAGCCTTGATACCCATGATGCACACTTCATATTCTTCCATGTTGTTGGTAATGTCAAAACATAATCTGGCGATGAAGGGCGTGTGGAAACCCTTGGGAGAGATGATTACAACACCAATTCCACTACCAAGCGCGTTGGAAGCTCCATAAAAAACCATAGTCCATCGAGATTCCAGCTTAGGTCCTTCATACGATCCAAGTTGTTCATAATCTGTAACTAGCATAATATTCTCATCCGGGAACTCGAAATTCATAGACTGATAATCGTCTACAGCTTGATGAGCCAAATGATCTTCCAGTACACTTCCTTTGATAACCTTTTGAGTAGTGTACAAAATTTTGTATCTTGTCAAGAGCATTTGCCATCTTGTTATTCTTCCGGAGAGAGCGGGTCGAATATGTACTTTATTGGATCCATCTTAGAGATCCTCAACAAAGTAGTATGAGTCAACATATATTGTCTTAGTCGAAGAGCAGCCCATGCCAAAGCGTAGCAAGTTTTCTCGAGAGGTGAGTATCTTGTTTCACAGTTGGTAAACAGTTTGCTAAGGTAGTATATTGCATTATCTTTTCAACTAGAATCATCATGTTTCCCTAATACACATCCCATTGAGTTCTCTAACACTATTAGGTACATGATCAGAGGTATTCCTTCAACCAGTCGTATCAGAATTGGAGGTTCATGAATATATTCTTTGATTTTATCAAAGGCTATCTGAAAATCGTCGTTCCACTTCAGTACTTGATCTTTCTTTAGTAACTTGAAGATCTGCTCACAAGTAGCGGTCAAATGGGAAATAAATATAGCAATGTAGTTCAATCGTCCTAAGAAACCTCTCACTTCCTTCTCGATATAGGGAGCTGGCATTTCCTGAATGGATCTAACTTTGGCGGGATCTACTTCGATACCTTTACCATTGACGACAAAACCTAGGAGTTTACCGGATCTTACCCCAAAGGTGCATTTGTTTGGATTAAACCTCAGCTTATACTTCTTCAATCTCTCAAATAACTTGTATAGGTGATCAAGATGTTCTTTTTCAGCTTGAGACCTAGCTACTATGTCATCAACATAAACCTCTATCTTATAATAGATCATATCATGAACAAATCTACCATAGCGCGTTGATATGTTGCACCGATGTTCTACAAACTGAAAGGCATAACTTTGTAACAAAAAGTGCCCTAATGTGTGACAAAGTAGTCTTTTCCATGTCTTTAGGTTCCATTTTGATTTGATTATAACCAGAGAAACCATCCATGAAGGAAAATACTTTGTGTTGAGTGGTGTTATCAACTAGAACATTAATATGCGGAAGCGGAAAATCATCTTTGGCACTTGCCCTATTTAGATCCCTGTAGTCTACACACATACGCAATTTTCCATCCTTCTTAGGTACTGGAACCACATTTGAAATCCACTGAGGGTAGGACATAACAGCTAAGAAACCTGCATTAGATTGCTTCATAACCTCAGCCTTGATCTTTTCAGACATCTCGGGACGCATACGATGAACCTTCTGCTTTATTGGAGGACAACCTTCCTTCATCAGTAGATGGTGAACCACAATATCAGTATCAAACCCCGACATGTCTTCGTACGACCAAGCAAAGATCTCAACATAGTCATGCAACATCTGAATTAATCTCTTTTTGATATTGTCTTCTAGGTTGGAACCTATCTTGACTTCTTTCTTGTCCTCTTCAGTACCCAAGTATATAACCTCGACTGGATCTTCATGCGGTTTTATGGCTCTTTCTTCCTGCATTAATAGCCTAGAAAGCTCTCTAGGTACTTCACAATCTTCCTCACCTTCTTCCTTGGCTTGGTAGATCGGATTTTGAAAGTCATAATTGGCAATAGAAGAATTGTTATCAATGGGATCCAGGGTGGATATGGATCTGCAATTTGTTATATGGGTGTGTGTAAGAACAAATAGCTATTTGGAAATTAATAAAGTAAAAGAAAGACAAAGAGCACACAATTGAGTGCAAAGGTCCAGTGATTCATTAAATAAAAATATGTGGATGAAAGATGACAACCCTAACAAATGGACCGTTGTACCCCAGGTAAGGCAACAAGGCTTAAAGTTATTGTTTAAAGTTACATATCTAAAAACTTGAAAGCAAGATAATATAAAATAGAATTTACTGCTGACTAAAGGAGATTGGTATAAAGTATTTATCCTTCCAATTATTGAGTCCACTGCCGGTAGTAGGGAAAATCCTATTGTCTATATCATAGTCGCTATCAGCATCTTCCACAATGTTGACTCCATTGTTGTTGATGCAGAATGGTGGTCTCCCAGCACGAGCACGACGAACAACCCTCTGAGCCTCTGAGGCGAAATCCAACCAAATTTGTTGGACTTGTCAGGAATGTTGGTAAGCTGACCCCAGATGGTGCATCCACCTTCTTCTATCACAGCTCTAGCGTCTTTCAAAGAAGCCATTTTTGGTGAAACTCTGGTAATCCTAGGAATAGCAGAAGCGACTTTAGTAACGACAGTGGTCTGAGGAATAACTTCAAAGGTTTGACAGGGAGTCTTGATGCATTTGTCGTCCATCTCAACACACTTGAAGGAGTTCAAGTGGATCACCATGTATTCTTCTTCACCATAGACTGTAACAAGTTTTCCTTTCACGGGATATTTCAACTTTTCGTGTAAAGTAGAAGTAACAACGCCTGCCCCATGAATCCAAGGGTGTCCAAGTAAACAGGAATAAGCTGGATGAATTTCCATCACATAGAAGGTAGAGTCAAAGACCTGATAACCCACTTTGATTGGAAGATTAACCTCTTCGTACACAATTCTCTTTGAACCATCAAAGGCTCTTACCACAATATCACTAGGTTTTAACACAACCCATTCACAGTCAATCCTGTCTAGAACAACCTTCGACAAAACAATAAATGAGGAACCCTTGTTAACCAACATATGAGCTAAGGTAGTGCCCTATACTCAATAGAGACATATAAGGCCTTTTTATGGTTCCTTCCCTCGTGAGTTAAGTCAACATCAGAAAAGCCTAGTCCATTGTCAGCTGTCAGGCTAGCAACACAATTTTCAAACTGATCATCGGAGGTTTCCTGTGGTACATGAGCAGATTTTAGAAACTTTACTAAAGCCTGAGCATGGGCTTCAGAGCACAACAATAGAGATAACATTGATATTTTGGAGGGAGTCTGCACCAATTGTTCAATAATATTATAATCACTTTTCCGGAGAATTTTCAGTATTTCCTCCACCTCTTTCTTGGAGGAACTTTCAGTAGTTTCTTTCAGCTCCCCCGTTTGGGCAGGCTCAGTCATATTTTCTTTTCCCCGAGTCCTAGTAGTTAACTCAGTAACATGAATACGAATTGGTGTAGTAATAATCTTTAAAGAGATCTTTGGAGAGAAAACCCTTCCACTTCTGGTAACTTTACTGGTCCTAACAATAATTTCCAATGCTGGGATCAGTAACTTCAGTGTTTCCACTTTCGACAACCAACAATTATTGCTTGACACCATGGTATTAGACATAAGGCCCATAATTCCAAGGGAAAACCTTGTCATAGGAATATGGAATTGTCCCCGGTACGGTAATGATTAGAGGAGCCACCCTAGGCTCGACAGTAATCCTCACAAGACCTTTAGAAGTGATCTTCATGGAAGTATAAAAAATTGTAATCACAAACACGTCTTCAAGCTTTAGGCCTTGAGACACACTTTCACATAAGCCCTCCACAGAAGGAGTCTTCTCGAATAAATTACATGGTTATCTATCAAATGTTGAATACCCTTCTTCAGTAATACACAACCCTTGGGCTAGGACACACAGTAGAAGCAATTATTAATACAACCCATAAATAAACCGGCTTGCAACACATTCTTTTTAACAATCAACAGAGGAGTAGTCAAGTCACTTATAGCAGAAACATAAGAAACATCATCAATAGCATTAACAACTTTGTCATGGTTAGGCATAGGTGCAGTGATCACTTTAGGAGTTTCAGGAGGATCAAATTCAATCTCCTTAGAGTCAATCATTTCTTGAATATTATTTTTCAGAGCCTGTAATACGGTGGGAGAACTGACTTCGGTGTTTTGCGTTTGATCGCAATTGTTGCGGATAGCAAGAGTCGCCACCGACTTTTCTTTTATCCAATAAGGAAAGGTTGAAAAGAACAGGAAAGACCTTTCAAGATTATTTCTTGAGTTCGGGGGGTAGGTTATGAAAAGGGAAGGTATTAACACCCTTTTCATCCGTAGTTATCTACGTGATCTTAGTTGCTTGCTAGATCACTTTCTTTTGTTTAAAAATGTGCTTGTGATGTGGGTTTGAATGTATTTTGAAAAAAAACGTCTCTGTAATGATTCTCTTTTCTATAAGAATGCGTACAAAGTGTTGGTTTTGAAAATAGTTCAAAGAGGTGTTTGTGGAATGTGTTTTTGAAAGTGATTTTGAAAAGTGTCTTTGTAATAATTCTCGTCTTTATAAGAATGCGTACAAAGAGTTTTGTCTTTTGAAAATGTTTCAAATGAAAGTGTTGGTGTATAAAATGGTTTTGTTGTGAGTAAGCGAGCAACTATGAGCGCCCTACCTACTGAAAAGGTCTAATGTTCTTTTCCTCCTCCTTTAGATGTTGCCATCTTACCATTGATTTGGTAAGAAGACCCATCTTTGGATGTGAAGGGACAGGCGTGGGTCATTTGTATAGTCATAGAAGGCAACCTATGAGACTTTTTAGCAATTTTCATTTAGGGACTAGATTGTTTATCGAAGGCAACATTGAGGGTCATCGAGGGACTACGATCTTTTATAGAGAGTCTTTGCTAAAACTCCCATATTCGAGGGACATGACTATTTTTCCGAGGCAACAAGTGGGATTATCCTAGAGGTGCATATGTGAATAGTGAGTTTGATTGCATGCATTTAGTCTTTTAATTTTGGGTTATCTACTTGTTGGTTTTATCTTGCCATACATCCTAATTACTAACATTTGTATAAAGCAATAAAAATGCAGAAAATAAATATCCTACACTATTACAACCATATTGAATAGCAAGAAAATATAAAGACAAAACAAAATAAAAGGGGGGAAGACAAGCTTTTCGATCCAGGCATCAACACCCTTCGATTCTGCCCTTCCTGGATTCCTTCGATTTGGCCTGGAAGTTGTAAGGACACGCCTTTGAATTTCATCCCTTTCCTGTTTCTTTCGAATGGGACCTGGAAGTCAGTGTGTGGGTAGCTTTCAATTCTTCCTTTCTGCTACCTTTAAATGGCCTGGACGTGAGTGTGTGGTGAAGCCTAAGGCCACACTCTTTATTTTGCTTGCAACTGTGAAGCAGCCAGGGGTGAAGCCTAAAGCTTCGACTCACACATCCTTCCTCTTGTTTTCTTTCATTTGGAATTTTAATAACAACATGGCCTGAGGCCATGCTAGTACTGTCTCATGGCCAGGTTAGTTCTTAAAAATGTTTGATAAACCAAGAAACAAAACCAAAAGGTTAGCAATAAAAACAAACAAAAAAGGTGGAAACGAAAAGGAAACAAATGCTATGTACATGTTTTAAAACGAAAAGCTTAAGGTTAGAGTGACTTACCTTGCTTGAAGCTGGGATATATGAGTTGGACCTTTAGCTGCTGCCCTGGATGTTCATGGATTCGAAGGGAAGAAACGAAGGTGATTTTCTAGTGCTTGATTCGAAGGTCCATAAGAGTATGGGTGTGTTTGTTGTTTCTGGATTCGAAGGAGAAGAACAGGTGTAGTGTTCTTTCTACTGGATTCGAAAGAAAAACAAAGTGTGGGGTTGTTCCTGGATTTGAAAGGGAAAAGAAAAAGGTGTTGTATTTCTAGTGTTGGATTCTAAAAGGTCAGAAACAAAGGTATGGTCTTTTGAATCTGGGTATGATAATGTGTTAAGTGTTTGATGATTTTCACACAATCAAAGTTTTTCCCATCTACCAAAAGCCTCTAGATGTGTTGTCCTACCCCTTATACGTGTTATGGAGCCTCTTTTTTACAGGCGAAGTTGGATGAGTTTTAGGAGGGAAAACAAAACAATTTGAACAAAATGGTAATCTTATTTTGTAGCTTTCAAGGGGCATTGTTCGTATGCCAAATTGGTGCAAGAATAGGGGCAGTGTTTCAGGACTGCTATGCAGCAGTTTTTGAGCGTTATGGCCAGTGTATCAGGCCTGTACTTGGTAGCAAGCATCTTTTGATATCTTAACCTTTCGTTTTGACCACCTAGGTCCAACCTTCGACCAAATTCTTCTTCAAAAAATACTATTGATTTTCACCCAACAAGTGTCTTTCAAATGGGTCATGTGTGTATCTTTGAAAGGGCCAAATATGTGTCCTTCGATTGGACCATATGCATCATTTGTGTGCACCATTTGCAGTTCTTCGAATGGGCCACCAAGACATGACTTTTGAATGGGACACCCAGACATGTCTTTTGAATGGGGCACCCAGACATGTCTTTTGAATGGGACACCCATTGTTTGCCATAGTGTAGGATTTATGTGTGATTGAAACAGACTGTTTCCAAAAGAAATATTGCCCATTCGAGGCTAGCGTGAAAAATGGATAATGCTTTGTGGGTGCCATTGCCTTGTGAATTCTAGCCATGGGGAAGCTTTTGCTTTGTGCATACTGGCCTGAAGAGAATCCTGGTTTTTGTGAATCAAAGGAAGCGTGCAAGGGGAAAATGGATTTTGAATCGAAAGGAAGCTGCAGGAGGCCATTTCCTTGTGCCCGCTGGCCTGAAGAAGGTCCCTGCCTTGTGAATTGAGAGCAAGTGTAAAGAAGGAATTTGTGTTCCAAATCGAAGGAGGCTAGTAGGAAGCCACCCATTTTTGAATCGAAGGACATCAACATCAGGCTTTTCCTCTATGAATTGAAGGAGGCTACATGAGGATCTTTGCCTTGTTCCTGCTGGCCTGGTGGGAGCCTCTTGCTTTGAAGCATGCAAGAAGGAAGCTATTGCTTAATCGAAGGCTGTATGAAGCTAGCCATTACTTTGTGCATCAAAGCAAATATGGAGAGAATTATTTGTCCAATCAAGACAGACATTCATGCATCAAATGTTTAATCGAAGCAGGCCTGCAGGAAACCATTGCTTTGTGGATCGAAGGAGACACAAAGGATGGATCAGAGGAGGCATGATGGAAGTCCTGGTCTAATTGAAATAGTCTTGAAAGAGACTAAAGTCCAAACGGAGCAAGGGTAATAGAAGAAGGCTTGAAGGAGACCCTAGTCCAATCAAAGCCTTGTAAATCAAAGTAAACTTGTTTTTTCTCCAATTTTGTCAAAAGATTATTTTTATCTGCTTTGCCCTTTTTTAACAGTTTCCTCTTTAACTTGGTGCTGGAAAATCCAATTGTACTTGTGCAGCCTTGACCCAGTAGGAATTTTGTGAGAAAAATCTTAAGAAATGAGAGGGAAAATTTTGGGGTACAACAACTGCCCCTGTTCAATCTTCTTAAACCTGAAACGTTAGTTTGGCGAGTCTGCCATTCATGACTTAAAGGTGGAAGATGATTGAACACTAGAGTGCCTAGAAATTTTCACTCGATGATGTGGTTGTTGATTGTGTAGGGAATGGGCTTAAATATTCCATTTGGAGAGATGATGGAGAGTTGTCGAAGATGGGCTTATAGATGCCATCCAAAGGTGATTATTGACATAAATTAGATTAAGTCTAAGCTTGACTTCAACTAGAAAAGGAATCAGAATATATCTTTGATTGATTTAGATTGAACCAGAAGAAATGTCTATCGGGACGAAATCAGGATAAACCATTGATCGATTTAAACTGAACAAGCAGAGGTTTTAAATAATCTTTAACTAGAAAAGAATCAGAATAAATCTTTGGAGAAATTTATCTGAACCAGAGAAAGTGTCTACCAGAAAGAAATCAGGATAAACCATTGATCAATTTAAACTGAACCAGCATAAGCCTTAAAGTAAGTATTCGTCATGTAGGTAGTCACCCCGTCCTATTTTAGGAATTGATCTACAATCAATTTGTTCACAGATAGTTGTCCTGTCTTGTTTCAGGTATTAATCTATAAGTATGAAGCCTGACTGTGATAGATAATGAAGGAATCTTGGACGATTACTACCTCAGTAGATAATAAAGGAATCTCGGATGATTACTACCTCAATAGATAATGAAGGAATCTCGGACGATTACTACCTCAATAGATGATGAAGGAGTCTTGGACGATTACTACCTCAACAGATAATGAAGGAATCTCGGATGATTACTACCTCAATAGATAATGAAGGAATCTCAGACGATTAATACCTCAACAGATAACGAAGGAATCTCGGACGATTACTACCTCAACATATGATGAAGGAATCTTGGATGATTACTACCTCAATAGATAATGAAGGAATCTTAGACGATTACTACCTCAACAGATAACGAAGGAATCTCGGACAATTACTACTTCAATAGATAACGAAGGAATCTTGCACGATTACTACCTCAACAGATGATGAAGGAATCTTGGACAATTACTACCTCAACAGATAATGAAGGAATCTTGGACGATTACTACCTCAACAGATAACGAGGGAATCTTGGATGATTACTACCTCGATAGATAATGAAGGGATCTTAGACGATTAATACCCCAACATATAATGAAGGAATATTGGAAAATTACTACCTCAATAGATAATGAAGGAATCTGGGGACGATTACTACCTCAATAGATGATGAAGGAATCTTGGATGATTACTACCTCAACAGATAATGAAGGAATCTGGGGACGATTACTACCTCAATAGATGATGAAGGAATCTCATACAATTACTACCTCAACAGATCATGAAGGAATCTTGGGCGATTACTACCTCAACAGATAATGAAGGAATCTTGGACGATTACTACCTCGAAAAGGTAATGAAGAAATCCAAGCTTGATTTTGTCTTAGAGAAGTTTATAGATAATTACCGAAACTTATCTGTTGATTGATCTTTTCCCTGCAAGGAAGAAGGTTAGTTGCATGCAGATGCATGCATGACTTGATGATGTTCTCAAAATAAATGAGATTATGCGGCATGAATTTATCATGTATGTAATATGATGCATGAATGTGAAGTATTTGTTGAAATGTATCTATGTCTTGGAAAATAAATCCTTGACAAATGCTGGGGAGTTTTGGGAAGTTAAATAGCCGAACTGCCATTGGGGATGAAGAGTATGCCCCTCTCCATACCTTGTTTTAGAATTTTTCTGCTGGGGTTTCCTGCTTTGTTGTTTGAGGAGAACCCCGCTGGGGAATATTGACTTTGTTTGAGGGAAAACTCTGTGAGAGTGTTGATTTCTTCTTGGGGAAAAAAGTTCTGGAGTTTTAGTTGTCTGTTGCTCTATTAGGGAGTTATCTCTTGATTGAAGAGAATGGAAGTTAATAACTTTTTGGGGATGAAGAAGTTAACTATTATCTGGTTATCTTCCAGGATTTGCAGCAACTCACTGGGAATTGTAGAGCAGTCTACTGGGGAAGAGGGGTTGTGATCCCTTGATTTGTGATATCTTGAGTGGCAAACTCAAGCTCGAGAATCTATAGTTTATTGGGGAAATAAACCCTGTTTCCAATCTATTGGAGAGGCGTCTTCTTTTGGTAGAACTCCTCGAGGATTCTTGAGATCAACTCAGATGGAGAGGAGTTTTCAAAGATTGAAGCTCTGGCTGGGGATTTCCTGGATCCAAATTTGTGGGGATATCTATGAATTTGGTCTAGAAGGGTTTGTACCTTTATCCGTGAAGATCATTCTGTGCTGATAACCTTGTAGAGATGACTTTGTGGGGACTTGACTAGGGATCACCCTATGAAAGGGACTTTGTGGGAACTTGTCACTGCCCCTAGTATTAAGTGTTGTGGCACTTCCAGGAAAACATTTGCTTGACCCTTTGTTGGAATTCAAGCTCAATGCCCTAAGTGATTGAGATGCAGACTTGCCCCTGGTTATTCAGCACCTCTCGAGATATTTCTTGGAATCTTGCCTTGACCGCCCTAGATGTGTTGGACAGTGACACATCATGCCCCTTTGCTTATAGGAGATTTTTCATCGGAAGTGTCATCCCATTTGAAGTTATTTTGTTTCTTGAGAGAATTTTGTCGCTGGATATTCGTCGTGTGAATTTCTCCACTGTCAAACAAATAGCCATATGCAAACAGCAATGTTCAAATAATGCAAAATTTATGCTTGTCTTGAAGTTTTGAAAATGTGTTTTAGCAGATAAAAGAATTTTTGTAAGAATGTGAATTCAAGTCAGGATTTAGAGTGAGCCTTACAGGAGTCAGGATAACTTTGGTAACATTATGCTTTCGAACTAACCCATGCTTCAATTAGGACCTTTGAAGGGTTGTGGTGTGGTCTAGTTCACGGTTTAAGAAACAAAGGATAAGGATCAAAGTGTATTTGTACCTGCCCGTTCTTCGTGGTGTTCTTTAGCCCTAAACTCGGTTAATTATGCGTTTGTACTCCAATTGAGTCTGAAATGAAGTTTTGGTGATGGTTCATACAAATTAAGTTTGTTGGAAGGCTGTCGTTTTTGCAACATTTTTCATGTTGTTGAGGATTTGTAGCATCCTCTTTTTTGATTTACTATCCCTGATTTTTGCCCAATTATTCTTGTTTTGAGATTACAGTCAGCAGGATGCCCCAGTTTTTCTTAAGTCTCCTCCGTAGGTTTTGACTTAGTGGGCTTTTCTCTTGGGAGATATTGACTGCCTATTGGATAGGGAACCATCACCGTCTTTCTTTTTTATTCAGAAGGATTTTTTTGATATCATTCGTTGTGTATGAAGTGAAAGTTTGGAATGAACACACATTTGAATTAACCGAGAGACTACCCTGCCCCAGGTTTTGATTAAAGGTTTCAATTTATGTGAAAAAGAAAACTCCTACTTCTTAGGCTCAAAGGGGTTGACTAGGGATTATATTCCTTATAACTCCAGTGTTTAGGAATTGAAAGAACGTATGTACATCATCAGTAAGGTATGGTATAAAGCATACTGTATGAGATTATGACATTGTTTTCGTCATCTTCCCTCTAAAGGCTTGTAACATTTAGCAAGATTTGAATGTCATAAAGAGAGTAAAAAAGCATAACTTAAATATAGTGAAAACAAATGGACGAATTCAAGACAAACATATTTAATGCATTAATGAGAATAACCAAAGCCTAACATAAAGATAAGTGTTTAAGCAAACAAAGAAATTACAACTGAAAATTCGAATAAACATAAAATTTGAATAAATAGAAAATTCCTCCGCCTAGACCATCACTTCATACGAACGCCCTTGAGGTGTGATAGAAGAGTTCCAGTTGATCGTCTTATGTAAACTCCAACAATCCTTTATCGATTAGGTCTTGAATTTTGTTCTTTAGAGCCCAAATACCATTTTTATCATGCCCGGACCATCAAAATGGTATGCACACCTCTCATTGGGATGGTAACTAGGAGCACCAGAGTTGGGATTCTGGAGAGGAGCCTTTAACGTAATTAGCCACGCCTTCAACATGTGTTGTAATGCATGAGCCAGCGATATGCCGGTCCTGGTGAACTGTCTCTTAGGTGCGACCTCCTTGCGCTAATTCCCATGTTGTTGTTGGAGAGGTTGTTGTTGGGCTCGTGATGTGGCAGCAATTTTGAAAGGTCCACTCTCCATTAAACTAACTTCTTGTCTCATCGGAGGCTGATTAATGACTCGATCCCTAATTCTAGTTGTTTGGCACATATGATTGCGTCTGTTTTGATGAAGCTTGATGGTGAGGACTCTCAACTCTTCTTGTCCCTGAGCCAAGTTTTGGATAAGATCCATATGGCCTACCATCTATCCCATCATCTGGATCTTCATTGTGGCTATCTCAGTTTGTAGTCGATCCAACTAGTCATCCTTGTCGTCCTCGGGATTCCCCATGGTCATGCCCCTACTGAGGAGTGCTTTCACTTCTTCTTGTCCCTTGGATAGGTTCAAGAACATTTCCTGAAGCTGAGCATTTTGAGTCTGAATGTCCTTGATAGTCTGTTCTAGAGCCATCTCTACTGAAATAACAGTAAGCATATGAGAAACCCGTGTGAGGAGGACCTGTCATGATATGATGCATGGTATGTGGATGCATGTTTTCAAGTATCTTTAGGGGTAAACACAAGAATATTTTAGAAGTTTAATTTTGACATCAACTTTTATTGGAGAACTTAATATCGGTGGATGTGCTTCCACGAGAATCAAGCTCACCATGTCAAGTGGGTCATAGCCATTGACACAAGTTACCGTGCTTTGGTCTTTGACAGCATTTTATTAGAGAATGAATTCTCTTGCCCCTTGATAAGCATCTGGTTCAACATGACCCTGCATCATAGGCCCTGGAAGTCAGTGTGGGTAGCTTTCGATTCTGCCTTTCTGCTTCCTTCGAATGGCCTGGACATCAGTGTGTGGAAAAACCTAAGGCCACACTCTTTGTTCAGCTTGCAATTGTGAAGCATCCAGGGGTGAAGCCTAAAGCTTCGATTCACACCTCCTTCCTCCTGTTTTCTTTAGTTTGGGATTTTAATAGCAACATGGCCTGAGGCCACGCTAGTATTGTCTCATGTCCAGGTTAGTTCTTAAAAATGTTTGATAAACCAAGAAACAAAACCAAAAGGTTAGCAATAAAAACAAACTGAAAAGGTGGAAACGAAAAGGAAACAAATGCTATGTACATGTTTTGAAACGAAATGCTTAAGGTCAGAGTGACTCACCTTGCTTGAAGTTGGGGTATGTAAGTTGGACCTTTACATGCTGCCCTAGATGCTCCTGGACTCGAAGGGAAGAAACGAATGTGATGTTTCTAGTGCTGGATTCGAAGGTCCAGAAGAGTTGGGGTGTGTTTGTTGTTTCTGGATTCGAAGGATAAGAACAAGTGTAGTGTTCTTTCTACTGGATTCGGAAAAAAACAAAGTGTGGGATTGTTCCTTGATTCGAAAGGGAAAAGAAATAGGTGTTTTGTTTCTAGTGTTGGATTCGAAAAGGTAAAAAACAAAGGTATGGTCTTTTGAATCTGGGTATGATAATGTGTTAAGTGTTTGATGATTTTCACACAATCAAAGTTTTTCCCAGCTACCAAAAGCCTCTGGATATGTTGTCCATCCCCATAGATGTGTTATGGAGCCTCTTATTTATAGGTGAAGTTGGCTGAGGTTTAGGAGGGAAAACAAAAAAATTTGAACAAAATGCGTAAACTGTTTTTGTAGCTTTCGAGGGGCAGTGTTCGTATGCCAAATTGGTGAAAGAATAGGGGCAGTGTTTCAGGGCTGCTGTGCAGCAGTCTTAAAGCGTTATGGGAAGTGTATCAGGCATGAACTTTGCAGAAAGCATCTTTTGATATCTTAACCTTTCTTTTGACCACCTAGGTCCAACCTTTGACCAGACTCTTCTTCAAACAATACTATTTGAATTTCACCAAACAAGTGTCTTTCGAATGGGTCATGTGTGTATCTTTGAAAGGGCCATATATGTGTCCTTGGATTGGACCATATACATCATTTGTGTGCACCATTAGCAGTTCTTCGAATGGGCCACCAAGACATGCCTTTTGAATGGGACACCAAGACATGTCTTTTGAATGGGACACCCAGACATGTCTTTTGAATGGTACACCCATTGTATGCCATAGTGTTTGAATTATGTGTGATCGAAAAAGACTGTTTCCAAAGGAAATATTGCCCATTCGAGGCTAGTGTGAAAAATGGCCAATGCTTTGTGGGCACCATTGCCTTCTGAATGCTAGCCATGGGGAAGCTTTTGCTTTGTGCATACCGGCCTAAAGGGAATCTTGGCTTTTGTGAATCGAAGGAAGCCTACAAGGGGAAAATGGCTTTTGAATCGAAAGGAAGCTGCAGGAGGCCATTACCTTGTACCTGCTAGCCTGAAGAAGGTCCTTGCCTTGTGAATTAGGAGAAAGTGTGAAGAAGGCATTTGTCTTCTGAATCGAAGGAGGCTAGTAGGAAGCCACCCATTTCTGAATCGAAGGACATCAACAGGAGGCTTTTCCTCTATGAATCGAAGGAGGCTACATGAGGCTCTTTGCCTTATGCATGCTGGCCTGGTGGGAGCCTCTTTCTTTGAAGCATTCAAAAATGAAGTTATTTCTCAATCGAAGGTTGTATGCAGCTAGCCATTACTTTATGCATCAAAGCAAGCATAGAGAGAATTATTTGTCCAATTAACACAGACATGCAGACATCAAATGTTCAATCGAAGCAGGCCTGCAGGAAACCATTGCTTTGTGGATCGAAGGAGACACAAGATGGATTGGAGGAGGCATGATGGAAGTCCTAGTGCAATCGGAACAGTCTTGAGAGAGACTAAATTCCAAACGGAGCAAGGGGAATCGAAGAAGGCTTGAAGGAGACCCTAGTCCAATCGAAGCCTTGTAAATTGAAGTAAACTTGTGTTTTCTCCAATTTTGTCAAAAATATTATTTTTATCTGCTTTGTGCTTTTTTAACAGTTTCCTCTTTAACTTGATGCTGGAAAATCCAATTGTACTTGTGCAGCCTTGACCCAGTAGGAATTTTGTGAGAAAAATATTGAGAAATGAGAGGGAAAATTTTGGGGTACAAGAGAGCCCAACAACTATTTGTGTCAGGTCCAGGACTATTGGAATGATAGGCGCATCATACATTGGGATTGTATCGGGGTGAGGAAGTGTTGGAATTCTGAGAAGGATCTCTCAACGTAATCATCTATTCCTTCAATAGGTGTTGCAATGCTTGAGACAATGACATATTTATTTTGGTGAATTGTCTCCTGGGTGCATCCGGCCTACGCTGATTTCCTTATTGTTGATATTGCGTTGGTGCAGGATTGGAAATCATTACTGCCCCCACAAATTGATGGCAATCACCTTTACTACGGCCTTTTTGTCGATACACAACATTAACTTCTTTCTTCCTGTTGAATGACTTCTCCGCAATACTTGAGGATGCAGCCACTTGAATTTTTCCGCTTCTGATTCCACCTTCAACATGTTCCCCTATTAGTATCAACTCGGTGAATCCGACTGAAGAGCTTCCAATAAGATGATTGAAGAAAGGACCTGTTAAAGTTCCCATAAACATGTTAACCAATTCCCTATCAGACAAGGGAGGTTGAACTCTTCCTACTAGATCTCTCCATTTCTAGGCATTCTCTTTAAAGCCTTCGTTAGAGCCTACGGTCATACTCTGTAGTTGCATATGTGTTGGTTCAAATCAACATTATACTGGTATTGCTTATATAAAGCAGCATGAAAATGTTCCCAGGTATAGATATTAGTCCCTTCTAGTTGATAGAACCATTCCAACTGTGTTCCAGACAAGCTCTCTTAAAAGAAATGCACCCATAACTTCCTGTCAGTAGTGAGTGGTTGAATCTTCCAGACATATTACCTCAAATGAAGCTTTGGGAAAGAAACACCGTCATACTCTGCAAAAGTGGGGACTTTGAGCTTATGAGGAATAACAACTCCTGAGACTAAACCCAAATCCTCAAAATGCAGCCCAAGCACTTTCTCGTTCTCCATAACATTTAGACAATCTTATAGCTGCTTGTATTTTTCATCAGCAGGGGGATATTACTCATTCAAATAATATTCTTCCTCTTCATCATAATATTTGACAGGACCATGGTTTCTTTTTTCAGTTCCACCACTCTTATCGTCTTTAACTTGTTCGTCGTCTTCATCAAATGGAGTATCAGAATCCTGAACTCACTTGACTGGACCCTTGAACCTTCTTCCCATGTTGAGGATACCGACTGGTTTCTTTGTCTTTTTCTTATTTTCTTTGGCGATGAGTTCCTTCAGTTCTTCCCAGCCCTTGGCTAAGTTCAGAAACATCTGTTGGAACTGGGCATTCTGAGCCTAGAGATCTTTGACTGTTTGTTCGAGGGCCATTTTTGCTGAAATAAATAGCAAGGAGATGAGAAACCTGTTATGTAATGACATGATATGTAGATGCGTATGCAATATTTTCAAGGATCTTTAGGTAATCTAGTTTGAAACATTAGAAATTGAATTTGGTTGCAGCTTTGTCTAAAGAACTTTGAGTTTTCATCTTTAATCGTCCTTCTATAAGAATCAAGCTCACTAAATCAAGTGGGTCATAGCCTATGACTCCAGAAAATGGACTTTGATCTTGACGACATATGGCTAGAATAAAATAAGTCCTCTTACCCCTTGATATAAATTTGGCTTATGATAATCCTGTATCAAAGGTCCCTAAGATCCTTGAAATGGTTAGTAAAAATGCCATGTCATGATGATATGATATCGTGATGTCATGTTTAAACAAGTAGCAAACACAATAAAATCACCCTTAGGTTTAAAGGATTTCATGGGGTCCCTAGGTAAGTACCCTTATCTATTGAAGTTAAGTTAGCTCAACCTGTCCTAAAATAGTAACCGGGTTCTAGGAACCTCATATCACCGATCTTTCTCACATGTTTTATTTTAGCACGACAACTAAATTACCACCAAAATATCCCGAGAGTCAAATCTCAATGAGTGTAACTTCGAGTATCAACCAACCTTGGACTACACCAAAGCCGACTATCTCATTACCTTCTAATGGTCAAAATGGGTCAATTAACGTTCTAATGGTCAGTTAATATTTAATGATACCACACAGCAACCTAATGTTATCCTTGACAGACTCAAGCAACATCAGTACAAACCAATGTATCACACTAACATAGCCATCATTTCAACCATATCGGTCTACACCATAAAGTTTCCATGATATATAGCTACTTACCTAAGGCATCCCTAGATCCGGGTGTAGGATCTTACAAGTAATATAAACCCAAACAAACACTTGAATTTAAAGTAAACAATTCAAACAAATAAAGAAAGTAAAGTGAACTAAACTCTAAGGTAACCCATCTTTTTTAAGTTTTCCTAGTAGAGTCGCCAGTTCTGTAATACAGCGGGAGAACTGACTTGTTTAGCGTTTTATCGCAAATGTTGCGAATAGAAAGAGTGGCCATCGACTTTTCTTTTATCCACTAAGGAAAAGGTGAAAAGAACAGGAAAGACCTCGATCGATTTTAAGTTCGGGGGGTAGGTTATGAAAAGGGAAGGTGTTAGAACCCTTTTCATCAGTAGTTATCTACGGGCTCTTAAATGTTTAGGTCACTTTTGAAAATTTACTTTGTGTGTGTGATTTGAAAATATTTTTGAAAAGCCAAAGTAAGGCTAACTTTGTAATGATTCTTGTGTCGGTCCTCAAGAATGTATACAAAATTTGTTTTGAAAGTATGATGTCAAAAATGTTTATTTTTTAGAAAAGAGTTATGAGCAAGCATTTAAGAGTTCTTACCCACTGAAGGATGTTCCTATTCTTTTCCTTCTCCTTTGGAGATAGTGATATGTATACCATTAGTTGGTAGGTAACCCTATCTATTGGATGTGAAGGGACAAGCGTAGGGTCATTGTATGATCATCGAAGACAACATATAAGAATACTTTAGAAATTTCATAAAGGACTGCCATCATATTACTCGTAGGCAACTCAAGGGACTAGATCATTTTTCCGTAGGCAACATTAAAGGGACATCGAAGGATCATATCAATTCTCCACATTGAAAATGGCGAAGGGGAGCTCATGACATTCAGATATTGAAACCCTAACCACTTTCCTCCTTCTCCTTCAACAAGTCGGATCAGTAATCGTTCTTCTTCTTCGTATTGTCTCTGAAAACTCTTCCAAGCTCACAATCATTCTTCGATTTCCCCTCTTCTCTGTATTTTCAGTTCACTATTTATAGGGTTATGTTTTGTAAAATTAGGAATTACTGTTATAAATTTGATTAGCTTAGATTAGGAAAATTATTTATAGAAAATAGGGATTGAAACTATTGTAAACGATTTTGATTTGTAATATTTGAGATTCAGTCATGTAATAACTTGATTATGTATATTTGGATTTGCTCTGTAATCTGTATTGGAATGAAGATTTGATTTAATATTTTAGTATTGTTCTGTTGTACTGTATTTTTGGGCTTGGACTTGATTTCTGAAGATTTGATTTGTAAAAGATTTGTTTAATTTCTACAGTGCCTGTTAATGCCAAAATGTGTGCAATTTCTGCCTTACAAATTGATACAGTATTCGTTAGTAGTTAATCAAACTGGGCCCTGTGTTATTTCCTATTTGGGCTTCTGAACTGTATTTTGGAAAAATGTTTCTGCCCCGACGTTTCAATAACACGTTTTTTTTGTGTACTTTTTATTGGGCCTCAATTTTCCTTTGACTCATTGATCCAACAAATCTTTACCCAAAACAAAAATTATTAATTATTTATACAATAAAACATTTTATTAAATTTACTTAATAATTTGTAAAGTAAATTAATTAATAAAACAAAAATATAGTTAGAGTAAGAATCAGATAATTTTTTTCACAAATGCCCAAATGGGCCATCTTAGAAGCTGATAATGGGCCTGCAAAATAAATAATCAAGGCAATGTTTGAAATAAAACAGTAAAAACAAAACATCAAATGGGCCCGATTCATATCTATTAAGCCTTCAAAATATGTTGCGCACACCCCCTCTTTGTTATTTAATAACCAACGAAAATGGGCCCATATGAATTCTAATGGACTTTAAATTGCAACTTCACCCCCTTTCTTTTACTAACAATAATAAAACTTAAATGGGCTTTATAACTTAAGAAACTAATAACTTTTCTGAAATAATATTCCATATTCGAATCTCATGGGCCATTGGCTAACATGCTTTGTAAATGGTCCTATGAATACATAGGTCTTTATGATTTAGAAAGACCTACTCTCTTGAATTAAAATACACCACCTAGTTGACTTGGATTTAAGAATGAGCCATTAGATATTACTGAACCATCCTTAATTAAAACATTTCTCTTCTATTTTAATCTTGAAAATAAAGGTAGGGCAAATTTGGGATACGACAGCTGCCCCTATTCAATCATCTTCTAATCGAATATCGTGAGAACAAACGAGCCTTGCACATTTGATTGGGAGTTTATTGAATACTTGGAATACCCCAAAATTTGTTCGACAAACATAAGGTTATGCTGATATAGCATACCCTTATGAATCTTGAGGAAATAGGTAAAGTTGATGATATATCGCTTAGTAGGGTTTGAAGACGAAGCATATGATTCAGAACTTGAGAAAACTATATTGTATGTCTTGGTTTGGCTTTGCTTATTCATCCATTTTGGGGGTTAATAACCAACACTTGATAATGCATGGCTTCTTGGAGACTGAGGCAATGAGTTATGTTTGTGAATCGCTGCGTGGAATTTTAGGCGATAAGCTATATTTTGGATTTTGAGCATCGCTGCATGGAGTCTTAGGAAATGGTCTATATTACGGAATAAGGAAACGCACTGTTGCAAGGAGTCTTAGGGTTAGGTTTGCGAATCGCTTCATGGAGTCTTAGGCGATGGGATAAATTCGGATTTTGAACACCGCGACACGGAGTCTTAGGGAATGATCTATGCTAGGAGTGTCGTACATTACTGCATAGAGTCTTAGATAATGGGTGAAGAGAGGGAAACACATCGCTGCATGGAGTCTTAGACAATGTGCTGAGCTTCACATATGGCTTCATGTAGTCTTAGGTAATGGGTAAGGAGATAAAAATACATCGCTGCATGAAGTCTTAGTCAATGTACCGAGCTTCGTACATTACTGCATAGAGTCTTAGGTAATGAGCTATGTTGTAGAGAACACATCATTGTGTGGAGTCTTAGGTGATGAGCTGAACACATCACTGCATGGAGTCTTAGGTGACAGGTTAGATTTTGTAGAAGAAATGTGCTTTGATGACTGACCCTTAGATGGCTAAGTTGAGGGTGAGATTGTTTGTTTACTGTATGACGTAGGCGTATGTTGTCTGATTAATTTGGAACCCAAAGTGTAAATGCATTGAATGTTTGTGTATGTATGACGTATGCAAAATATGTGTACGATGTGTGTATGCCATGAAATGTTATGAAAACTGTTTCAGGCATTTCTCTCCTTTAAACCATTGGTTTTGAGTTACCAATTCCCTGGTGTTGTATGTTGCATTGTCGTAGTATCTTTGAATTGATTTGAACGTGATGAAAAGTATTAGCAATATTTTGATTTTTCTTGTGTCGTAGGTGCAGGCGTAGGTGTAGACATGTTTGTAGACTTTTGTGTTGTAAGTGCAGGCGTCGGTGTAGACATGTGTATGGAGGTAAACATGGGTTTCTTTTTTTATTTTTATGTTTCTCTAACCAAAATGATCTTTCGATGTTTTGTCAAATGCTTTTATTTGTCAAATTCCCAGAAATGATTTCGAAACAATATTCATAAGAGATAAGCGTAGTATTTTGTAAACAAGTCTGGAAAAGAAAAAACACAATTTGATAGTTGCAAAAAGTAAATGCTTTATTAATATGCCTCTGAATAAGAGAATATACATGATGCAATTCCTTGAAAGAGGTAATTACATAACGTTTCAAAACTGTAAATGGCAATTGTGATACTATGGGAGAACTGACTTGGTTGTTTTGCATTTGATTGCAAATGTTGCAGATAGCAAGAGTCACCACCGACTTTTCTTTTATCCAAAAAGGAAAGGCTAAAAATAATAGGAAATACCTTTAGAGATGTTTTCTTGAGTTCGGGGGGTAGATTATGAAAAGGGAAGGTATTAACACCCTTTTCATCCTTAGTTATCTACGGGCACTTAGTTGCTTGCTAGATCACTTGCTTTTGTTTGAAAGTGTGCTTGTGGCGTGGGTTTTGAAAGTATTTTGAAAATGTATTTATAATGGTTCTCGTTTCTATAAGAACGCGTACAAACTATTTGTTTCGAAAATAGTTCAAAGAGGTGTTTGTGGAATGTGTTTTTGAAAGTGATTTTGAAAAGGTGTCTTCTTTGTAATGGCTCTCGTTTCTATAAGAACGCGTACAAAGTGTTTGTCTTTTTTTGAAAATGTTTCAAGATGAAAGTGTTGGTGTAAAAAATGTTATTTTGTGAGCAAGCGAGCAACTAGGACCAAATCTACCCACTCAAAAGGTCTTAAATGTTCTTTTCCTCTTCCTTTAGATGTTGCTATCTTACCATTGATTTGGTAAGAAGCCCCATCGTCGGATGTGAAGGGACGAACGCGGGACGTTTGTATAGTCATAGAAGGCAACCTATGAGACGTTTTAGCAATGTCGTTTAGGGACGAGATCATTTACCGAAGGCAACATTGAGGGTCATCGAGGGACTATGATCTTTTATCGAGGGTTTTTGCTAAAACGCCCATATTCGAGGGACATGACTATTTTCCGAAAGGAAACAAAGCGGGATTACCCTAAGGGTGCTAGTGTATAAGTGTGTTTGATTCAATGCATTTTGTCTTGATTAGGGTTATCTATTTGTTAATTTTATATCTTTCCATACACACCCTAATTACTTGCATTTATATTTGAAA
This sequence comes from Vicia faba, assembly GCA_948472305.1. Classification (NCBI taxonomy): domain Eukaryota; kingdom Viridiplantae; phylum Streptophyta; class Magnoliopsida; order Fabales; family Fabaceae; genus Vicia; species Vicia faba. The sequence continues at coordinate 1,303,242,920 of OX451740.1, read as the reverse complement.
AGCGGTAAATTGCATAAATGTAAAGTCCTATGCTATTACATCATTTAGGGATGGGGGTACATAATTAGAAACGGGGGGTTGCAAGAATTTTAATTCTATTTAACTATTACAACCATATTGAAATGTACAATATAAGAAGAAAAAGGACTTGTTTTGAAAGTGTTTTTTTGTCTTAATGAATTAAAAAAAAATTAATTAATTAATAAAAAGGAAATATTTTTGTGTCTTTTTTATATTAATAAAAAGAGTATTGATATTGAAAATGGTAAAAGGGGAAAATAATGAGAGATAAAATCAGCGTGCTGCTTCAAGCAAAACAAAAAGGATCAGAAGTTATGATGCCATGCGCGTTGTGACTCAAAGAAACGTCAGTGGGCATCAGAAGTTCTAGATTGATACACTCTGAGGTCCTGCAAGAAACGTTAGAGGGAAAGGAAACAAAGGTTCTGGGTGGTGTTTGGACAGAGAGAAAAATGTCAGAAGTTCTGTGTCGTGTTAAATAGTGGGTGAAAAGTCAAAAGTTATGTGTTGTGTTAGTAGTGAGTAAAAAGTTAGAAGTTCTGTTACCGTGTCATAACAGTGCAAAAACCTAAAAATCCTGGTGTATTAAAACAGTGAGAAGAACCCAGAAGTTTTATGCTATGATAAACGATGAGTGAAAATCTGAAGTTCTGTGTTGAAACAATGAGAGATCCTAGAAGTTTTCGTGTTAAAACAAAGAGGAACTCAGAAGTTCTATGTAACATTTCAACTCTTTCCTCATATTAATCAGCATATCAATAATTTATTCAGTTCTTAACATCAAATCAAAAGGATAAAAGCACAACAATTTATATAAGTTCTAATTCTATTCTGAGCCTGGCTTTATTCAAGAATTTATGGTCCATAGTTTTTTCTACTTATGCAATGATTTGGACAACATCAATACTATGACATTTACATACTTAATGATGTTCTGAATGAAAATATGCAAATTCAGAAAGACTTACCTTGAATCTGGAGCGTGTGCTTGGAACTTGAGTTTCTGCCTTCAGACGTTCTGGAGTCAGTGAGAGCAACGAAATAGTGGTTATGTTCTTTGATTCAAAGGGAAGGACAAAGGTTTTGTTCAGGATTTTCGAAGGTTTTTACTGTTTCCTTTCCTCTCTTTGATAATTCTCTCCCTCTCCAAAAGCCAACCCATTAAACGTGTGATGGAGTAACTTATTTATAGATGGGTTTGCTGTGGTTTCGGGGGGGGGGGGGGGGGGGAAACAAATGGGATTTAAACCTTTTTGGTATACTGTTCCATTGCTTTTTAATCACAGTTTTTATATGCTAATTTGGTGCAAATATATGGTTTGAGAAAAATGCAGGCATGGACTAGATCATAAGCAATTTGGAGTGTTGTGGCAGCTGGTTGCAGGACTGTGCTATAGCAGTGCAATAGGCTGCTCAAACAAGGTTTTGGGGCTTTGTGATGTTCTGATCGAAGAAGACCAAAGTGAAACTCGAAGGGTGATGCTCTGATTGAAGCATATGCTGAAGAGTCATGTTCTGATTGAAGAATCATGTTCTGAACCATGTTTGCAAATTTTGACTGCACTTGCGTGGAGGCTGGCTCAGAAGTTTTGAAGTATCATATTCTCTTAACACTTAGAAAATTTTCTAAATGTTTAGAAATTTGATTTTTTCAAAGTAATTTTTAACTTCTGATTTTTGATGAACCAATTTCATATCTTGATGAAATATAATTGTTGAAACTTGATTTTTGATCTAAAAGTCAAAGTTTAACTTTTAGTGTGATTTTGACCATTTTTCCCTAGTGAATGATTTTCTTGAAAAATTGTAATTCAAGACTTGAAACTTGATAGAAGAAAACCTGAGGGTCCAGGATGATCCTTTGAGAAATTTGAAAGCAAATTTTGGGGTACAACAGTTGCCCCTGTTCAATCTTCTTAAACCTGAAGAGGTAGATTAGCGAATCTGCCATTCGTGACTTGAAGGTAAAAGATGATTGAACACTAGAGTGCCCAGAAATTTGCACTTGATGATACTGTGGTCGAGGTGTAAGGAATGGGCTTAAAGATGCCATTTGGAGCAATGATGGAGAGTTTTAGGATATGGGCTTATGGATGCCATCCAAAGGTGATTGTTGACAGAAATTATACTAAATCTAAACTTGAATTCAACTGGAAAAGAATCAGAATAAACTTTTGATCGATTTAAACTGAAACTAGCAGAAGTCTTGAATGTTGTTTGACTGGAAAGAATCAAAATAAATCTTGGAGCGATTTATCTAAACCAGAGAAAACGTCTATTTGGAAAGTATTAGGATAAACCGTTGAGAGGTTTAAACTGAATAAAAATAGGTCTTGGGTATTCTTTAACTAGAGAGAATCAGAATAGATCTTTGAGCGATTTATCTTAACCAGAGAAAGTGTCTACTAGGAAAGAATCAGGATAAATCGTTGAGAGATTTCAACTAATCCAGCAGGAGTCTGGAGAAGAATCAGAATAAATCTTGAAGCGACTTATCCGAACCAGAGAAGATGTCTGCGGGAAAGAATCAGAATAAACCGTTGAGAGATTTAAACTGAACCAACAGGGGTCTGGAGAAGAATCAGAATAAATCTTAAAGCGATTTATCTTACCGAAGAAGATGTATGCGGGAAAGAATCAGAATAAACCGTTGAGAGATTTAAACTGAACCAACAGGGGTCTGGAGAAGAATCAGAATAAATATTAAAGCGATTTATCTGAACCAGAGAAGATATCTGTGAGAAAGAATCAGAATAAACCATTGAGAGATTTAAACTGAACCAACAGGAGTCTGGAGAAGAATCAGAATAAATCTTGAAGCGACTTATCCAAACAAGAGAAGATGTCTGCGGGAAAGAATCAGAATAAACCGTTGAGAGATTTAAACTTAACCAGCAGGGGTCAGGAGAAGAATCAGAATAAATCTTGAAGTGACTTATCTGAACCAGAGAAGATGTCTCCATGAAAGAATCAGAATAAACCGTTGAAAGATTTAAACTAAACCAGCAAGGGTCTGGAAAAGAATCAGAATAAATCTTGAAGCGACTTATCTGAACCAGAGAAGATGTCTGTAGGAAAGAATCAGAATAAACCGTTGAGAGATTTAAACTGAACCAGCAGGGGTCTGAAGGAAACATCTTTTATGTAGATGGACGACCAAGCCTTTCTCAGGAATTGATGTGTAATCGGTTTGTTCACATATATTTTCCTTGTCTTGTTGAATATTTGACGATAATTTTCTGTTGATTGATCTTTCCCGAAAAGGTGAAGAGTTAGTTGTATGTAATGTAATGTTGTATGAAGTGTATGGTATAATGTTGTTTCTCAAAATAAATGATATTGCGCTATATGGATTTACGTTGTCAATTCTATGAAGTATGAATGCAATGTATTGAACATATTAATTGTTCTGCTGTAGTGTCACTGGATTAGGGAAAATAAATCCTTGACTGCTACTGAGAATGAAGAGTGTAAGTCTTCATGTTCTATTTGAAGTTGAAATGTTGAAGGATGGGTTTCCATAATTAGAGAAATAAACTCTGTTGGGGAAGGGAAACATCGTGCATTGCTTGTGGACTTTGTGAAATCCTGCTGGGGAATCTTGAGGAACTAGGCAACTTTCATTGGGGAATCTTTGGAGCAGTAACTGGAAGTTTTGCTCTGTCGGGGATGGGAGAACACCTGATACCATTAGGCTGCATACTGGAGATATGTTAGTGTTCCTGTAGTAGGATGTCCTTGCTTCCGCTCCTGTTGGAGAAAGTACCTGCAGAGATTTTATGGAATGGCCTATAGACATTATCATATTTCTTAAAGCCATTAGTAATTGTCTTTTTATTTTCTGATCCCTCTTTTCTTTCGCTCATTTGTAAATAGTAGTCACATTCAAATGCATATGTTCAAAAATAATCATTGGACATTTTTGCAAACAAAGCAGGGAAATAAGAGAAAAACATATAGTTTTGCACTTTTAAAGGAATATCTTTGTAATAACTTGAATAAGTATTTTTATACAAAGAGACGAACATCCTAGTAAGAGAATGTCGTCGTAGAAAATGAAAACTGATGCAAAGAAAAGACAGCTATGTGAAATAATCCCATGGGATTCCCACTCTGCTATAGCCTTCATGTCTTTGAGCGTCTCATCCACTTGCTGCTTTTTCTGAAGCTGATTGGATTGATTAGAACCGTTTGAGTTTGTCAGTTGATACTGAAGGTTGGCTGCAATGTGATCCAATGGGACATACTGATACGCTTTAAATCCCTAACTTTTGCATGGACCGCCCTTTCAGATTTCCAGTCCACCGGGATACCCCTTTTTTGCTCAAGCTGCCCTTTCAGGTTTTTAGCTCGCCGGGTGTACAATTTTTTTTTGGTATTTTATCCCTAATTTTTGCCCGAAACCTTTTGGTTCGCCGGGATACCCTAATTTTTGCCTAGGCCAGTCGACCTAGTGGGTCTTTATTCATGCGTAGTATCTTTTGACTATGTTCGTGTTTATAGGATGCGGAAGGTCATCGCCATCCATAGTGGTTAAGATCATTGCTCCACCAGAGAATATGTTTTTGATCATAAATGGTCCTTCGTATGTAGGAGTCCATTTTCCCCTGGGATCACCTTGTGGAAATATGATACGCTTGATTACCAAGTCACCAACCCGATATACCTGACGTCTGACCTTCTTGTTAAAAGCTTTGATCATGCGTTTTTGGTACATCTGGGCATGACAGACAACCGTAAGCCTCTTCTCATCGATCAAGTTCAACTGGTTAAGTCGAGTTTGAATCCATTCATCTTCATTCAACCCTGCATCTTTTATGATTCTTAGAGAAGGTATTTGGACTTCAATTGGTAGGAAAACTTCCATACCGTATACCAAAGAGAAATGAGTTACCCCTGTTGACGTGCGTTCCGTGGTACGGTAACCATGGAGAGAAAATGGTAACATCTCATGCCAGTCCTTGTAAGTCATTGTCATTTTTTATATCATCTTCTTGATGTTTTTATTTGAGGCTTCTACAACGCCATTCATCTTCGGTCGGTAAGGAGAGGAGTTATGGTGCTGGATCTTAAATTGCGCGCATAGTGCGGTAATCATAGTATTGTTGTGATTGGTACCATTATTTGTGATGATTCTTCTGGGATACCGTACCGATGGATGAGATTCTATTTGATGAATCGGGCCACAACATTCTTGGTAACATAAGCGAATGAAGCTGCCTCCACCCACTTCGTAAAGTAATCAATGGAAACCAAGATGAAGCGGTGTCCATTAGAAGCAATGGGTTTGATCTCTCCAATCATGTCAATGCCCCACATTGTGAAGGGCCAAGGAGCAGTAAGGACGTTTAGGGGAACCAGAGGCATATGTAATTTGTCAGCACAGATCTGGCACTTGTGACAAGTTCGTGAATGTTAATAATAATCTGCTTCCATGGTGGACCAATATTATCCTGCCTGTAGGATCTTTTTAGCCATCGTATGTCCACTAGAATGAGTGCCAAAGGTACCTTCGTGTAAATCATCCATGATCTTTTCTTCCTCACTCTGGTCTACGCAACGAAGCAAAGTAAAGTCGTGGTTGAGTTTATAGAGGATTCCGTTACTGAGGAAGAATTTAGAAGAAAATCATCTCAAGAACTTCTTATCATTGACTGAAGCTCCATCCGGATACTCTTGGGCCTCGAGATACCTTTTAACTTCATGGAACCAAGGTTTTTCCATTTCTTCTTCAGTACCGATCTCGTGACAGTAAGCTGGTTCGTCCATCCGCTCAATGGTGATCCAGGGAGCCTCATTATCCCACCTGATTTTAATCATGGATGACATAGTGGCTAGCGCGTCCGCTAGTTGATTTTCCTCTTGTGGAAAATGCTCAAAGGTAATTTCCTCAAAATGTGGGATTAATGTCAACACATGTTCTTTGTAAGGGATGATATTAGGGTGCTTCGTGTCCCACTTTCCTTTGATTTGACTGATGACTAAGGCTGAATCTCCAAATACCTTTAAGGACTTAATTCCCAAATCTATAACGGCTTTAAGACCCATAATACACGTTTCATATTCCGCCATATTATTGGTACAGTTGAAATAAAGTCTCATGGTGAAGGGAGTATGACATCCTTCAGGGTATATGATCACAACGCCTATGCCGTTGCCGAGTGCGTTGGAAGCTCTGTCAAAAACCAAGGTCCATCGGGATCCTTGTTCAGGTCCGTCATATGGTCTGAGTTCTTCATAATTTCTTACCAACATGATGTCTTCTTCTAGGAACTTGAATTTAATGGACTGGTAGTCATCCACAGCCTGATGGGAAAGGTGATCGGCTAGCACACTTCCCTTTATTGCTTTTTAGGTAGTGTATTGAATGTCGTATTCAGTTAGGATCATCTGTCATCTTACTATTCTTCCAGAGAGCGAGGGTTTCTCGAATATGTATTTAATTGGATCCATTTTGGATATCAATAAGGTAGTATGGGTTAACATATATTGTCTTAGCCGGCGAGCAGCCCAAGCCAGAGTGTAGTAAGTTTTCTCGAGCAGTGAATATCTAGTTTCACAGTCGGTAGACTTTTTGCTCAGGTAGTATATTGCATGATCTTTTCGGTCATACTCGTCATGCTTCCCTAGCACACACCCCATTGAATTTTCCAAGACAGTCAGATACATGATCAAAGGTCTTCCCACGACTGGAGGCATCAAAACAGGAGGCTATTTAAGGTACTCTTTCATCCTGTCGAAGGAAGCCTGACAATCGTCGTTCCAATCCAGAACTTGATCTTTCTTCAGTAATTTGAAGATTGGTTTACAAGTAGCGGTTAGGTGAGAAATGAATCTAGTGATGTAGTTTAGCCGTCCTAAGAATCCTCTAACTTCCTTCTCGGTGCGAGGAGCAGGCATTTCTTTTATTGCTTTTACCTTTGCAGGATCTACTTCGATACCTTTACCGCTGACAATGAAGCCTAGGAGTTTACCGGACGTCACTCCAAATGTGCATTTACTCGGGTTCAACCTTAGTTTGTATTTCTTCAGTCTTTCAAACAGTTTCTGCAAATGGTCAAGGTGTTCCTCTTCAGTTTGAGATCTGGCTATCATGTCATCCACGTAGACCTCTATCTCGGGATGGATCATATTGTGAAACAAAGCTACCATGGCGCACTGAAAAGTTGCCCCAGCATTCTTCAACCCGAATGGCATAACTTTGTAACAAAACATTCCCCACTGTGTGACGAAGGTCGTTTTCTCCATGTCCTCAGGTGCCATTTTGATTTGATTGTACCCGTAGAAACCATCCATGAAGGAGAAAAATTTATGTTGTGCGGTGTTGTCAACCAGAATATCGATGTGGGGAAGCGGGAAATCATCCTTAGGGCTTGCCCTATTCAAGTCTCTGTAATCCACACACATGCGTACTTTACCGTCATTTTTAGGTACTGGAACAACATTGGTGACTCATTGTGGATAGGAGGTGATGACTAAGAATCCGATGTTGAACTGCTTCATGACTTCAGTCTTGATCTTCTCTGACATTTCTGGCCACATGCGACGTACTTTCTGTTTCACCGGAGGGCAGTCTTCTTTTGTCGGCAGACGATGGACCACGAAATCAGCGTCGAGTCCTGGAATGTCTTCGTATGACCATGCAAAGACCTCAACATAGTCATGTAGTAACTGAGTTAGGAGCTTCTTGACACTAGGTTCCAAATTAGCACCTACCTTGACTTCTTTCTTGTCCTCTTAGGTACCTAAGTTAACTGTGTTAACCGACTCTTCGTAGGGATGTATGGTCCTTTCCTCCCGTTGTAGTAACCTGGCTAATTCCCCTGGCACCTCATAATCTTCCTGACCTTCTTCTTCGGCTTAGTATACCAGATTTTCAAAGTCACAATAGGCCATAGCAGAATTGTTACCCATGGGATCCTGAGTGGATGTGGATCTGCATTTTGATATGTGAGTGTGTGTAAGAGCATAGCTATCTTTGAAAAAATAAAAATGTAGAAAAAGAAAATCAAAGAGGGTAAAAATTGCATGCAAAAACGTCCATGATTTATTGATGACATATGAAAATGAAGTAACAACCCTCACAAATGGACCGTTGTGCCTCGGGTAAGACACAAGGCTTTAAAATCTAAATTGTTTGATTATTACAAGTCCGACAAAAATTCAAAGACAATTACTGTTGGATAAAAGTAATAGGGACAAATTCTTTTGCTTCCCAGTTGTTGAGTCCTCCGCTGATAGTTGGAAAAATCCATTCTTCCAATTCACAGCTGTCATCACCATCTTCCACTATATTGACTCCATGGTTGTTGATCGACAAAGGTGGTACCTCGGCACTAGCACGATGAACAACTTTTTGGGCTACTGAAGTAAAACCTAAACCAAATTTGTAAGATTTGTAGGGAATATCTGGGATTTGACCCCAAATGGTACACCCACCTTCTTCGACTACTGCCTTGGCATCTTTCAGAGAAGCCATCTTCAGCGGAGGTCTGGTGATCTTCGGGACTTCAGAAATAATCTTGGTTGCCGCAACTATTTGTGGGACCTCCTCAAAATGCAGACACGGAGTTTCGATGAATTCACCATCCATTTCCACATACTTGAAGGAGTTCAGGTGACTGACAAATATTCCTCTTCTCCATGGACAATTATGATTTTCCCTTGATTGGGTACTTAAACATCTAATGTAATGTAGAGGTGACGAGACCATCACCATGAATCCAAGCCCGGCCTAATAAACAGGAATAGGAAGGGTGAATATCTATCACATAGAAAGTTGAATCAAAGGTATGAGTTCCAACTTTGATGGGGATGTCCACCTCCCCGTGCACCATTCTCTTCGAACCGTCGAAGGCCCTTACTACTATGTTGCTGGGTTTTAAGGTCAAACCTTCACAGTCTAGTCTATCCAGAGCCTTCTTAGGCAGCACATTCAATGATGAAACAATATATACTAGGACATGGGCCAAAGTAGTGCCCCTGCATTCGACAGAGACATGCAACGCCTCATTGTGTTTCCTCCCTCTAGGTGTCAGGTCAGCATCAGAAAAGCCCAAACTGTTATCAGCTGTGAAACTAGCCACACAATCTTCAAATTGGTCAACAGAGGTTTTCTATGGAACATGGGCAGTTTTAATAAATTTCACCAAGGACTTCGCATGAGCTTCAGAGCATAACAACAAAGCTAGCATAGAAATCTTTGAAGGGGTCTTCCCTAGCTGTTCGAATACATTGAAGTCGCTTCTCTTTATAATTTTCAAAATTTCTTCCATCTCTTTCTTGGAAGTCTCTGGGATAGATACTGATTATGCCTTCATCCGGACAGGCTCAACAAAAAAATGTCTTTTCTCTGAGTCTCGGTCGACTCGGTGATAGGGGTTTCAGCAGGGGTAACCAGAGGAACTGTAGTAGCACTATCAACAGATAAAAAAGCAGGAACAATCACAGGACTGGTAACATATTTTGGAGGAGAAATCTCAGGGGAGAACACTCTTCCACTTCTGGTTATTTTGCTGTTTCCCACAATGTTGCCAATGTCGGGGTCAACCTTCTCAATAACCGGGTCTTCATCAGCCATCTATTCTTGCTTGACACCGTGGTAGTAGACGTCACCCCCATAGTTCCAGGGAATAATTTTGTCTGAGGAGTATGGGATTAGCCCTGGCATAGTAACTATCAGTGGAGTCATCTTCGGAACAAATGTAATCCTAACGGGTCTTTTGGTGGAGACCCTGGGAGGATTGGCAGAAATGGTTATTATTGAAACATCCTTGTAAGAAATGGTTGGAACGAAAGTCTTTTCAAACAAAATCTCTTTGTCATCCATCAGGCATTGGACACCTGCATTCAATAAATGAAAACCAGTCGGTAGAAATAAAGAGAGGTGGCAGCCTTCACCACAACCCGGAAATAAACCGGCCTTCAACAGGTTCCTTTTGGCGGTTAGGAGGGGAGTAACAAGTTCATCAAAAACAGTAACAAACACATCATCTTCAACAGCGTTGACACCACAGCCATGCTTGGGCATAGGAGGAGTGATAACATTTGGGATCTTAGGAGCGTCAAACTCAATTTCCTCTGCCTCGAGAAGGTCTTGAACCTTGTTTTTGAAAACCCAACAGTCATTTGTATCATGACCTAGACTTCCTGAATGGTAAGCACAACGAGCGTTTGGGTTATAACAGGGAGAGGCAGTGTTAGGATTCTTCGGAGCTTCCCGCAAGGTTACCAGATTAGATTTCAACAAATATGGCAAGACTTGATACATCGTCATATTTATCTAGGTAAACTGTCTTACCGGCCTTTCCGTTCTAGACTGATTGTTCCTTTGTTGAGTAGGTGCAGGCTTAGAGATCATGACAGCCCCTACCGTTGGACGACGTTCATTTCTGTCCTGATTCCTATGGTTATATGTAACAATGACCTCCTTCTTTCCGGTAAAGGGCTTCTTTATCGCGCTCGAGGATGTATGTCTTTGAATTTTGCCACTTTTTATACATGCTTCTACCCGTTTATTGGTCATGATTAATTCGGTAAATCCAGCCGAGGAGCTTTCGATCAGGTGTTTGAAAAATGGACCAAATAGCGTGCCTAAGAACATATCCACCAATTCTCTGTCGAATAGAGGGGGTTGGACCCTTCCCACAAGATCTCGCCATTTTTTAGCATAGGTTTTGAAACCTTCACCTGTACCCATAGACATGCCTTGCAACTGGGTCCGTGTCGGAGCTAAGTCAGCATTATACTGGTATTGCTTGTAAAAATCAGCCGCCAAATCTTCCCAATTGCGGATGTTGGTTCCTTCCAACTGATAGAACCAATCCAACTGCATCACTGACAAGCTTTCTTGGAAGAACTGCACCATAGATTCCTATCCGCGGTATGGGGTTGAATTTTCGTGACGTATGACATCAAATGCAACTTTGGACAAGATACACCGTCATATTTAGAGAAAGTAGGGACCTTGAATTTTCGTGGGATGACAACCCCTGAGACAAGTCCTAGCTCTTCAAAATCAAACCCAGGTACCTTCTGGATCTTCATAGCATTGAGGCGATCTTCCAACTATTTGTATTTGTCGTCTGTTGGAGGATACATCTCTTCAGAGTAGTCAACCTCTTCTTCCTCTTCAGATTATGGATGGTCAGTTACTTCCTTGTTTTTCTCTTCTTGATTATCCCCTTCACCTGATGATGTTGCAATGTCTAGAGTTCGTCTGGCTAGTCCTTTGAACCTTCTTCCCAGATTCAAAACACCGGTTGATTTCTTCGCTTTCTTATTCTTTTCTTTGATTAACAAAGTTTTGAACTCCTCTTATCCTTTTGCCAGATTCAAGAAAATTTGTTGAAATTGAGCATTCTGCGCCTGAAGATCTTTTACTGTCTGTTCAATATCAATCTCACTGAAATAAACAGTAGAAAGATAAGGAGACCTATTGTAAGAAACCTGTTTGTGTTATGATGAATTAAAATGCATATGAAAATTATTTCAAGGAAATTAGAGATTTAAATTTGTTTAGACAAAAAAGGAAACACACGTTATATTAATAAATCAAAGTTCGAGTACATCATGCCTCTTTGGGCTTACAATGAAAGAAATAAAATACAAAAACTCTTAAGACAAAAAAGTTGAACGCATCCTCTTTGGTGCGATGTAGGCGTTCAGACTCCGCTCTTCATGAAGCTGCTTGGTGAGTTCCAGAACTTTCTTCTCGCTGGCGTAGAATTGGGCTTCGAAAGTGTCTAGCTCTTCCTTAAGTTGTATCCAATCCCTTTGAAAGTCTTAGAGAGAGGTGGGCATGTTAGGATGAAGGACAGTTTACGGGACATCTCCTTCAACAACAGGCTCTATGATAACAGGGAGGATTGAAGGGCAAGGCATTACGAGATTCTGAGCACCAGCTCGCACCCACCTAAGGTAAGGTTCAAGGGGAATGGAATTTTTGTGTCCCAATGTCCTACTATCCACCTTGTTTACCACCCCCAAGCTTGTATAAACCTCTGACGGTAGCCTTGATCATCGCTTTCGTAGTCGAAGACCAAACCTTGGATGAGAATCTCACGAGGACCATCTCTTCGGGCATACCCAAATTTTCGTAAAGCTAAACAGGGGTTGTAAGTGATACCCCCCCTAATGCCAAGTAGTGGGACATTAGGGAATTCCCCACAACGGTCAATGATAGAAGTATCTTCCAAGGATCTCGAACACCAATGAATATCAGAGTGGGTGAGGGACATCATCCTTTGAGAGCATGTCAATCTTTGCTCATTCTTTAATGCTAATTGAGGCAAGTGTGAAGTGAACCATTTGGTGAGTAGGGGAATACAACACAAGAGAGTACCTCTTTTCTTCATGGTGCAGGTATGGAAGCAATGTAAGATGTCTCCCAACAAGGTAGGTATATGATTACGAGAGAGAAAGACTTTGATGGAATTTACATCTATGAATTGGTCCGAGTTGGGGAATAGAATCAAACCATAAATGAGAAGAGCCAGGACGTCTTGAAAATCTTGAAAATCCATATCTTCCCAGAATGAACGAGCCTTCTCTAATAGAAACTTGGCCAGGAACCCTTTGACTCTGCTTCTTGTCTCCCAATTTGCTATGATGGCGGCTCTCTTCAGATGCAAAGCTTCGGCCATGACCTCAGGTTTCAGAATCCCTTCTAGACCGGTGAACGGTATCTGATCAAGCACTGCCACTCATAATAGTAGAGATAACTCTTATAGTGTAGGTACCAACTGATAGTCAGGAAAGGTGAAGCAATGATGTATGGGATCAAAGAATTGGAAGAGTGCACACATTATCTCCTCTTGGAAATCAGAGGTAGCCAAAATGAGGAGTCGACCATATTTCTTGGTAAAAGGAGAATCTCTGGGAACCCTTGATGCTAACTCTTGGAGCTAAGGGTGTGCTTTCACGAAGCTGATTCGGATGGTGTTCCTTCGGACGAAGTTCATGGCCTACAAAATAAAAACAAAGATAAATTCCTAAATCCTTGAAATGGTTAGTGAGAATGTGTATGATGTTATGATGTTTATGATGTTATGTACAAGTAAGCATATACACACAAGGTAAAACAAGTCCTTAGGTTTAGGCTTGCATGGAGTCTTATAGGTAAGTACCCTCTTGAAGTTTTAGTTGGCTCAAACCTGTCTAGTAATAGTAATCGGGTTCTAAAGGGTCTCAATATCACTGACCTTTCTTTTAGGCATTGTCTCAGCATAATCAATCTTTTCTTGCGGTTGTGATATCCCAAAAGTCCAATCTCAATGAGTGTAGTATCGAGTATCAACCAATTTTCAGCTTTCCACCGAAACCGGTTATCTACTACGTCCTAATGTCCAAGTTGTTCCATTAAGTTTCTAAGGTCAGTTAGTGCTTCATGACGCCACTCAGCGGCCTTGTATTCTCCTCGATTTAACACAAAGGATGCCGGTACCCACAAATACATCACACTATCATAGCCATTGTTTCAACCATATCGGTCTATGCCATACAGTTTCCACAATCTATTGCTACTTACCTAAAAAGGTGTCCCAGATCCGGGTAGAGGATCAAAGCAATCCTAAACAAGGAACCATAATGTAAAGCAAACAAGTCAAACAATGAAAGAAAGTAAACATGATCTAGCCCTAAGGTACCCCACTTTTAAGTTTAATCCCCAGCAGAGTCGCCAGTTCTGTGATACAGTGGTAGAACTAACTTGGTTGTTTTGCATTTGATCACAAATGTTGCAGATAGCAAGAGTCGCCACCGACTTTTCTTTTATCCAAAAAGAAAAGGCTGAAAAGAACAGGAAAGACCTTTAGAGATGTTTTGTTGAGTTTAGGGGGAAGATTATGAAAAGGGAAGTATTGTACCCCAAAATTTGCCCTCTCATTTTATTCAAAATATGCTCCTAAAGGTCCTCAGCTTGGCCAAAGATACCTAAGGATTGACAAGACAAATCCTCCTCCTATGACAATGAGCCTCAAACTAGGGTTTCCATTTTCATCAATATGTTTGAGTTCCAAGGGTCCTAATTGGTCTCTATTTCCCTAATATGTCCTCAAGATCATTCATGTCAAGTTTCATGCCTTGCACAAGAAGTTTGCTCAGTCAACTGCTCAAATGCCTGAAAATCAACTATACTAGTTCAAAATTCAACTATGGCCCATATACAATAAAACGCCAAGATTTTTGGTCAACATCAACATTTTGAAGTAATATCCATCATTTGATCAAGGGTTGATCATGATTCCTTAAGGAATGCCCCAAATTCATCAAAACTCAAAAGTTGCTAAATTAGGGTTTCTATAGGAAAAGTCAACCAAACTTTGACCAGGCATAACTTTGTCATACTTTATCATAAATTTCCCATCCAAGGCTAATTTTGAAGAGGATTCAATTCCCTACAACTCATTTTTAGCCCTCAAGTTCAATAAATGCACTGGTGAAATGATATGAATTCAGATATTATAGGTCATTTCAAAAAGTCAACAAAAACACCTTTTGGGTCAAAGATTCTTACATGAACATGGAAGATCCAATTGATATGAAACCATAAGGGTTGTTTATAGGACATCCTAAGCTTTCTAAAAAGTCCAATAACACCTTCTTAGGGTTAAAAATGAGAGAGATGTGTATTGTCAAAGTTGACCAATTTTTGGAAATGTGCATGAAGTCAACTTTGATCAAAATGACTTTTTTTTCCAAATGGGCCCATGTTTTCTTGTTTGAAACTTGTTCCTAAGAGGACCCAAGACCCCTGAGCTTATCCACTTATTATTTTATTATTTTTATTATTTATTTTGATTTTTATCCATTTAAATCAAAATAAATCAATTTAAATAGTAGAATAATAAAATAAAATCAAAGATTTGATTTTATGAGAATTTTATGAGTCAAGGAACAGCAAGCAAATTATCCAAATCGTGCAAGAGTTAATTGATTGGAAATGATCTTAATTTAGTCTATTTTGGAAACAAATCATACAAGGTAAAGAATGAAATCAAATCTCCATAATTTGCAAAGATATGATCGGTTTTTGTGGACCTAAATCATTCCATGATATATACACAAATTTCCAAAGCATAAGAACAAGGTCTTGGTCGTGGAAACAAAAGAATGAACTTCAAATTTTTGTCAAAAAAGTGCTGATCACATATTCCTCCATAGACTGATTCAAGCCATTCCAAGGTCACAAACAACTTCAGTGAGTTCCTCTGATCAATTCTAGACATTCACAAGTGACCATAACATTCAGAATCGTAAAATCCATAACCCGATTCTCCAACCTTTTTTATTTTCGATTACATGCATACATGCGTTTTCAATGAAATTTAACCATGCACTTTTGTTTATCATAAGGTTTCGATGCTTTTTGATTTGTTTGATTGAGTTTTAAGTGCAGGAATCAAAGGATACCATTGCTAGGTTTCCAAGCTTCAAATCGAGGCTTTCTGATTTAGACATAATTGGGACAAACCAATGCCATCATCGTGTTTATGGGACCAAAACGAGTTGATTCATAGCCTCGCCATTAATTTATATTGCATATTTTAAGAATTTTGATTTTTGCAGGGGCTTTAGTGACGCTTGATCCATTGCTATAAGCTATAGTAACGAATGCAATCCGTAGGTAAAAGTGTGGTAAAAAATGACAGCTCTGGGGAGAAGATGAGTGATGTAGCAGACTCCCATTGGGAGATTTGAACCACGCGCATTTTTTTGGAAATACTACTTTGCTTTCTTTATATTTTATTTGTTTGATTATATTAATGAATGATCCAGTGGCATAGTTGGTAAAGGTAGCGTGTTTGGAAGAGAGAGGACCTGGGTTCGAGTCACATGTCCAACATTTTGTTATTTTCTGAATATTTCTTGTAGGTTCTAGTGCATGGCACCCTCATACATACACCATACGCTCAAGATTCACCACCATCAGATCATCTCAAACCCAGATCCAGCACCCAATAACTCACCCCCATGGTGGACCCTCAAAGGCAGGCTTCATTGAATCGCGCGTTGGACAATTAGGCCATCAACCAATTGGGCTCACCAAATTACCACTCACACCCCTAGGATGGAAACAGTAACAAGCCCATGACTATCTTTTTTTTCTTTCTATTTCTTCCTTGTTATTTTAATTATTTCAAAAAAATATTTTTTTATTTAATCATAAATCAATAAAATCACAAAAAATAGAATTTAGGTTTTTTTATTAAAATTAATTTTGTAAATTAATTTGATTTAATTATTTTGATTTGTTTTCTTTAAAAATAAAATCAATTAGACTCTAGGATTGGACTTCAAATCTTTTTCTTTAAAAATATCAAAAATATTAGTTTTTATTTATAATTAATTTTTAATTAATCATTTTTTTCAATTAATTAATTACTCTTTTTATTATTTAACTTTTTCCAGATAAAATCCAAAAAAAATACTTTTCTCTATTTACTAATTAAATATCTTTGAATTTAATTTTAGTTCCGTATTTAATTTTGCCACGCGCGTTTATTTTATTATTGTCCTAATTAATGTAATTGCTCCTAGTTTGTAATAGTTTAATTAGGTTTAAATTTCTGCATCTAATTATGTAATTTCCCCAAGGCCTTGTAATAGTTTAGGAACCCTTATCTTTCTAAAATTTATTTTACGCACAATAAACTGCATAGATGAATGGCTAATAGGCTTGCATGCAAAAGACAGATGAAATTAAAATGGTAGATAACCCTAATTGTGCAAAGATAAATAAACAGAAAACTAACACATGCACATGCTCACTCCTAGGGTTTTCCCCACTTCTGTTGCCTTCGGTAAACAGTCATGAAGCATAGGGAATTTTAGTGGTTTCCCTCTAGTCCCGAAAGATCAAAATGACCCATTCGAATGTTGCCTCGGAAAGATCCTTAGGTCTTTAGGTTATTTACTAAAGTTTCCTAACCATTGCTTTCGTGACTGTACTTGTCCCTTCGAATGTCCCTTAAAACTCCAACGATGGGGCTACCTACTCCTTAATAGTAGGATAGCGCTGTCTAAAGGAAACGAGAAAACGAATAGCCTTTTTCGAGTAGGTAGAAAATCTTAAGTACTTGCTCAAAATAATAAAAATCTTTTATACAAACACTTTCAAAACAATTTTCAAAAACAACTGCGTCACACTCTTGAGGATAGATACAAGGGTTATCAGGAAGTTAAACAAAAACTTTTTCTCAAAACACATACAAGCAATTTCAAAATGAGCAAGTACGTAGGATCCCATGGAAAACCATGGATAGAAAGGGTGCTAACACCTTCCCTTTTTATGATCTACCCCCCATACTCAGAAACATCTCGAAAAAGTGTTTTTCTGTTCTTTTTCCTTTTCCTTTGTTGGATGAAATAAAAGTCGGTGGCGACTCTTGCTTACCGCGACATTTGCAAATACAAAACGCAAACCAGTATTAACAGTCGGTTCTGCCACCGTATCACAGGAAGGTATTAGCACCCTTTTCATCCAAAGTTATCTACGGGCTCTTAGTTGCTTGATAGATCACTTGCTTTTGTTTGAAAGTGTACTTGTGGCGTGGGTTTTGAAAGTATTTTGAAAATGTCTTTGTAATGGTTCTCGTTTCTATAAGAACGCGTACAAAGTATTTGTTTCAAAAATAGTTCAAAGAGGTGTTTGTGGAATGTGTTTTTGAAAGTGATTTTGAAAAAGTGTCTTCTTTGTAATGGCTCTCCTTTCTATAAGAACGCGTACAAAGTGTTTGTATTTTTTTTAAATGTTTCAAGATGAAAGTGTTGGTATAAAAAATGTTTTATTGTGAACAAGCGAGCAACTAGGAGCAAATCTACCTACTCAAAAGGTCTTAAATGTTCTTTTCCTCTTCCTTCAGATGTTTCTATCTTACCATTGAATTGGTAAGAAGCCCCATCGTTGGATGTGAAGGGACGGGCGCGAGATGTTTGTATAGTCATAGAAGGAAACCTATGGGACGTTTTATCAATGTCGTTTAGGGACGAGATCGTTTACCGAAGGCAACATTGAGGGTCATCGAGGGACTACGATCTTTTATCGAGGGTTTTTTCTAAAATGCTCATATTCGAGGGACATGCCCTAAGGGTGTTAGTGTGTAAGTGTGTTTAATTCACACGCATTTTGTCTTAATTAGGGTTATCTATTTGTTAATTTTATATCTTTCCATACACACCCTAATTACTTGCATTTATATTTGAAAAGCGGTAAATTGTGGAAATGTAAAGTCTTACGCTATTACATCATTTAGGGATGGGGGTACATAATTACAAATAGGGGGTTGCAAGAATTTAAATTCTATTTAACTATTACAACCATATTGAAATGTACAATATAAGAAGAAAAAAGACTTGTTTTGAAAGTGTTTTTTGTCTTAATGAATTAAAAAAGAGAAATAAATAAATTAATAAAAAGGAAATATTTTTATGTCTTTTTTATATTAAAAAAAAGAGTATTGATATTGAAAATGATAAAAGGGGAAAATAATGAGAAATAGAATCAGCGTGCTGCTGCAAGCAAAACAAAAAGGATCAGAAGTTCTGATGCCAGGCGCGTTGTGACTCAAAGAAACGTAAGTGGGCATCAGAAGTTCTGGATTGATACACTCTGAGGTCCTGCAAGAAACATTAGAGGGAAAGGAAATAGAGGTTCTGGGTGGTGTTTGGACATTGAGCAAAATGTCAGAAGTTCTGTGTCGTGTTAAATAGTGGGTGAAAAGTCATAAGTTCTATGTTTTGTTAGTAGTGAGTAAAAAGTCAGAAGTTCTGTTACCGTGTCATAACAGTGCAAAAACCTAGAAATTCTGGTGTGTTAAACCAGTGAGAAGAACCCAGAAGATCTGTGTTATGCTAAATGATGAGTGAAAATTTGAAGTTCTATGTTGAAACAATGAGAGATCCTGGAAGTTTTTGTGTTAAAACAATAAGGAGCTCAGAAGTTCTGTGTTATATTTCAACTCTTTCCTCATATTAATCAGCATATCAACAATTTATTCAGTTCTTAACAGCAAATCAAAAGGATAAAAGCACAAAAGTTTATAGAAGTTCTAATTCTAATTCTGAGCCTAGCTTTATTCAAGAAGTTCTGGTCCATAGTTTTTTCTACTTATGATATTGACATACTTAATGATGTTCTTAATGAAAAGATGCAAAGTCAGAAAGACTTACCTTGAATCTGGAGCGTGTGCTTGGAACTTGAGCTGCTGCCATCAGATGTTCTGGAGTCAGTGAGAGCAACAAAATAGTGGTTATGTTCTTTGATTCAAAGGGAAGGACAAAGGTTTTGTTCAAAATTTGTGAAGGTTTTTACTGTTTCCTTTTCTCTCTTTGATAATTCTCTCCGTCTCTAAAAGCCAGTCCCTTGAACGTGTGATGGAGAAACTTATTTATAGATGGGTTTGCTGTGGTTTGGGGGGGAAATAAATGGGATTTAAACCTTTTTGGTATACTGTTCCATTGCTTTTTAATCACAGTTGTTGTATGCTAATTTGGTGCAAATATAGGGTTTGAGAAAAATGAAGGCGTGGACTAGATCAGCAGCAATTTGGAGTGTTGTGGCAGTTGGTTGCAGGATTGTGCTATAGTAGTGCCGCAAGCTGCTCAAACAAGGTTTTGGGGCTTTGTGATGTTCTGATCGAAGAAGACCTGAGTGAAACTCGAAGGGTGATGCTCTGATCGAAGCATATGCTGAAGAGTCATGTTCTGATTGAAGAATCATGTTCTGAACCATGTTTGCAAATTGTGACTGCACTTGTGTGGAGACTGGCTCAGAAGTTCTGAAGTATCATATTCTCTTAACACTTAGAAAATTTTCTAAATGTTTAGAAATTTGATTTTTTCAAAGTAATTTCTGACTTCTGATTTTTGATGAACCAATTTCATATCTTGATGAAATATAATTGTTGAAACTTGATTTTTGATCTAAAAGTCAAAGTTTGACTTTTCAGTGTGCATTTGATCATTTTGCCCTTGTGAATGCTTTTCTTGGAAAATTGTAATTCGACTTGAAACATGATAGAAGCAAACCTGAGGGTCCAAGATGATCCTTTGAGAAATGAGAGGGAAACTTTTGGGGTACAACAACAATGAAAATGATAATTTCTACCGCTGTTCCCCAATATCCTTTTAATTTCTCCTGTATCCTTTGCTTCTGAGTTGTATGATTTAGATTCATCTCTCCCTTCGTGGTTCGTAGTCGTAGTTCTTAGATCGCAGTCTTTTTTTCTTTATTTCTTTTGCATAAAATCCCAAAATTTTGCTTGGATCGCCCTTTCGGGTTTTCAATCCACCAGGAGTTTTTTTTTAATGTCCCTAATTTTTTCCTGGATCGCCCTTTAGGGTTTTCGATCCATCGGGACGCTCCTTTTTTCCTAATTCGCCTTTTTAGCGTTTGAGCTTAGTGAGCTTTTTTATACATAGTATTTTTTGACTGCGTCTGAATTTGCCGCATATGGTAGTTCTTCCCCATCCATCATTGTGAGGATGAGACCACCACCGGAGAGTGTTGTTATCACTACGTATGGACCTTCGTAGTTGGGTGTCCATTTACCACCTGAATCGAGGTGAGGTAGCAGAATCTTCTAGAGTACCAAATCCCATTCTTTGAATATTCGAGGATGAACTTTCTTGCCAAAGGCCCTCTTCATCTACTTCTGGTGTAATTGACCGTGGCATAGAGCTGTCAGGCGTTTTTCTTTGATAAGGTTGAGCTGATTGAGTCGAGTCTGAACCCATTCTGATTCTTCCAACTTTGTTTCCATTAAAACCTAAAGTGATGGTATTTCTATTTCAACTAGAAGTACTGCCTCCATGCCATATGCCAGAGAGAAAGGAGTCACACTTATTGATGTGCGCACGAAAGTGCGATAGCCGTGTAGAGAAAAGGGAAGCATTTTGTGACAATAATTGTATGTATTTACCATTTTATGAATGATCTTGATATTTTATTGGATGTCTCGATGAATCCGTTCATCTTGGGTCTTTATTGTGAGGAGTTATGATGTTCGATCTTGAAATGGTGGCACAATTCCTTTATCATGTTTTTGTTCAAATTGGACCAGTTGTCTGTAAACATTTTGCTTGGAACCCCGTATCTGCATGTGAGATTCTGCTTGATGAATCGCGTAACCACTTGGCTCTTCACATTTGCGTAGGATGCTGCTTCTACCCACTTGGTGAAGTAATCGATTGCTACTAGTATGAAACAATGTCTGTTGGATGCTTTCGGCTCAATCATGCCAATCATATCAATTCCCCACATTGAAAATGGTCATAGATGATAGAGTTGCCAGAGCGTCTGCCATTATATTTTCTTCTCGTGGGATGTAACTAAAAGTGATCTCTGTGAATTCCGTAACCAACTTTAAAACATGATCCTGATATGGAATCAGTTTTGGATGTTTAGTATCCCATTCGCCGTTGACTTGGTATATGACTAATGCAGAGTCCCCAAATACTTCTAGGTGTTTTATTCTCAGATCAATGGCAGCTTCCAGTCCTAGTATACAGGCTTCATACTCGGCGATGTTGTTAGTGCAGTCAAAACAGAACCTTGCAGTGTAGGGCTTGTGATAATTCTTTGAAGAAGTCAAGACTGCCTCTATATCGTGCCCTGGTGCATTTGAAGCCCCATCTAACATGAGTGTCCAACGTGCCCCTGGCTCGGGTCCTTTGTTAGGTCCTGGTATTTCGTAGTCACATATAACCATGACATCTTTGTTTGGAAAGTCGAACTTCATAGGTTGAAATTTTGGAAGCGGTTGGTGAGCTATATGATCAGCTAGTATACTACCCTTGATGGCCTTCTGAGTGACATATTGGATGTCTTATTCTGATAGTAGAATCTGTCGTCGGGCGATTCTCCCTGTAAGAGTCGGTTTTTCGAACACGTACTTTAGATGATCCATTCTTGATATTAACCATGTGGTGTGGGTTAACATATATGGCCTCAAACTCTTAGTAGCCTAAACCAAAGCATAACAAGTTTTCTCGAGGAGCGAGTACCTGGTTTCGCATTCAGTAAATTTGTTGCTGAGGTAGTAAATTGCATGCTCTTTTCTTCCTGTTTCATTTTGCTGTCCCAAAACACAACCCATTGATCCTTCGAGCACTGTCAGATACATGATGAGTGGCCTTCTAGGAACTGGTGGCATTAAGATTGGTGGCTCTTGTAGATACTACTTTATTGTCTCTAAGGCCGTTTGGCAATAATCATTCCATACTACCATTTGATCTTTTTGTAATAATTTGAATGTTGGCTCACACGTAGCTGTTAGATGCGATATGAACCTTGAGATGTAATTCAATCTCCCTAAGAAACCACAAACTTCTTTTTCTATCCTTGGTGCTGGAATCCCTTGTATAGCCTTTACTTTGTCAGGGTCCACCTCGATACCACGATGATGTACAATGACACCCAATAACTTTCCTGATCTAATGCCAAATTTACATTTGTTCGAATTCAACCTCAGTATGAACTTGCGCAGCCAATCGAATAACTTTTGTAAATGTATGATGTATTCCTCCTCCATACGAGATTTGGCGATCATATCATCTATGTACACTTCAACCTCCTTGTGAATCATATCATGGAATATTGTGACCATGTCCCTTTGATAAGTTTCCCTTGCATTTTTGAGACCGAATGGCATTACTTTGTAGAAGAAGGTTCCCCAAGGTGTCATGAAAGTAGTCTTTTACATGTCTTCGGGTGCCATTTTGATTTGATTATAGCCCGAGAAACTGTCCATGAATGAGAATACTGAGGCTTGATCCGTGTAGTCGACCAAAACATCTATGTGAGGTAACGGAACATCGTCCTTGGGACTTGCTTTGTTCAAATCTCGATAATTTACACACATGAATACCTTTCCATCTTTCTTGGGTACTGACACAGTGTTAGCTATCCATGGCTGATAGTCTACCACTGCTAAGAACCCTGCATCGAACTATTTAAGAACCTCTTCTCTAATCTTGCTAGACATATCCGGACGTGTTCTTTTGAGTTTTTTCCTAACTGGAGAACAACCTTCTTTGAGAGGTAGTCTATGCACCACAATGTCTGCATCTAACCCGGGCATGTCTCTGTAGGACAAGTCAAATATATCCATGCACTCATGTAACAGCTTGATCAGTCTTTCTTTGACGCTCTTCTCTAACATTGCCCCTAACTTGATTTCTTTCAAATCTTCCTCTGTGCCTAGATTAATGGTCTCAATAGCTTCTAGATGTAGTTGTATGTTGTTAGCCTTTTATTCTATTTCCATTACCATTTCCTCAGAGAGTTCAAGATCTTCACCACCTTCCTCTTCAGCTTGATTGATGTGAGCATCAAAATTATATCGGGTCGCAGCAGTAACATTATCGGTGGTTTTGGGCATGGATTTGCACGTTTATCATGTTTTGGTGCATATTTTAGTATATGAACTTTGAAAATTCATATGAAGAGAAAGTATTGCTATTTTTAAATTTAAGAGATAAATGCAAGAGAAAAACAATGATCTTAATTGAAAACAAAATATAACTTTTATTAATTGTAAATATTGTCTAAAATAAAACGGGGGAACCCTTACAAGCAAACCCTATGCCTCAGGCTTGACATTGGTTCTTTCCAAACAAGAAAAATTACTTAGGAAAGAAAAAGATCTCAGGAATCTCCACGGCAGTCTAGCTTTTAAGTTCTTCTCTTGGGGCGCATTCTTGGATGAAGCCAGTTGCCCTTTTAGTGTCGACTTTGCTGATATCATTGCCACATGTCCGCCATGATCTATTCCCTTATTAATGAAGGTCTCTTGGATTAAAGGAAATCGTGCTTTACCCTTTAGAGTAGCTTTTGAGAGTTCGTAGCCCAAACCAAAGCGATTCTTCTTTTCGGGAATTTCTGGGAGCTTTCCCCAACCTTAGGAGGCACCATCTTCCATTGTCGTTTTCAAATCTCTCCACGAGGTTACCTTAGGCTTATTAATTTTCTCGACTGGTAAAGTCACCATTGAAGAAATTTTCAGGGCTTGGAACGGGGTGGCTATACAGTCTTCATCGGCACTGATATATTTGTATGATTCGATGTGACTTATGAAGATATCCTCCTCACCGTCGATTATGATTAATTTCCCTTCCACTAGGAACTTCAACTTTTAAAGTAAGGTTGAAGTGACTGCCCCCGCTGCATGAATCCAGGGTCTCCCCAGTAAGCAAGTGAACAACGACTCTATATCCATGACTTGTAAAGTGATATAGAAGATATGCGTCCCAATTTTGACTAGAAGGTCCACCTCTTCCAATACCAAGCTTTGATAATCATCAAATGCTTTCACTATTGTAGAGCTTTGCCTCATCACGATGTCATCTATTGTTAACTTCATCAGACTCGATTTTGGTAACACGTTGGTAACATGCCGACTCTATATGGAGTGCTTTTTTGTGAGCTCGTCCTTGTGGTGGAAATTCATTATTACTAAAACCCAGGTATGATCCGGATGTTAGATTTTCTACAACATTGTCAAATTAATTCACGATAATTTCTTCCGCAACGTGGGCTGAAATCAGTACCTTCATTAAAAAGTCTCGGTGCGCTTCAGAGTTGATGAGTAGTGAGAGTATGAAGATTTTAGCTGGAGTTTCGTGAAGCTGGTCCACCACCTTGTAGTCACTTCTTTTGATTATTTTCAGAAACTCCTCTGCCTCTTGATCAATAATGTTTTTGCTTGGAGGTTCTTTCTCTTGACATTCTTCCACCACTACTTTTCCATTGTCCTTTAATGAGGTCTCATCTTTCTTCTTTGGTGGTTCAGATCCAAAGACTCGACCACTTTGGGTCATACCCCCTGTCCCTGCTATATTTGAAATTGCGGGTCCTTGACTTAATGATGGCTCATTTTTTTGTTTCACTCTGTTAATCTATAGAGCCGCGTCATAACTCCACGACACTGCTTTGTTACTTTCATAACGGATAGGTGACAGTCCCTTAATTATCATCGTGACCTTTGGAATGGCTGATACTTGGAAAGCCTTCTTTAGTGCCATCCTTGGGATTCCTGCTGATTCTTTCCACGGGATCACTAGAGTCTTCTTGTTATGATTTGGGCCTTAGAAAGGGATTACCAATGGCTTCTTCCCTTCAATCATAACTATATATTTTTCTTCAAGGTATGGTCCGAATTAGACTATCCCCTGGTCCACTAGCTTTTGCATAGTTCTCTCGAAGGCTTCATTATGCTCCAATAGGAACCCACATTCCAACAAATATTCTTTCAACAAGTTTATCGAGGCTTTTGCTTGTCTGGTTTCCCTAAAGTCAGTGACTACTTCAATTGCATTTATTGTCGGTCCATCATGTGGAGGCATAAGGTTTGATTTGATGTTTGGTTTCTCAAAAGTGATGTCTTGAGATTCTAACATGTCTTGAACTTTATGCTTAAATGCCCAACATTGCTCTATGGTGTGCCCAGGAGAATTAGCATGATACTCACATCTGGCATCGACATTGTACTTTCGCGGTAGTGGCCCGACTGGAGGAGCTAGAGGTTTTAATTCCACCAAGCATTCCTTAACTAAGTGTTGTAAGAACTAGCTAGGTGGCATAGGGAGTGGATCAAAATTTCTTTACGGTCTTCCAAATCTGCCTTGCCGTTGTCCTTGTGGGATCATTAATGGTTGTTATGCCCTTGGTTTTGAGGCTACAACATTAATTTCTCTCTCTTTTCTTTTTGGGTAGTTTGAAGAAGACCTCTTGGTATTATAGGGGGTATTTGATGGTCCCCCTGTTATTTTCCAATTCTTTATTCCAGTCTCAATACTTTCTCCGATAGTCACTAGATCTACGAATCCCAAAGAGATACTTCCAACCATCTTCTCATAATATAGCCCTTTCAAGGTTCCCATGAACATGTCTACTAACTCCTTTTCCAACAATGATGGTTGCACACGGGATGCCATCTCCCTCCATCTCTGAGCATATTCTTTAAATGACTCTTTTTTCTTCTGGGACATTTCTGGAGTTACATGCGGGTAGGAGCCATGTCCAGGTTTTATTTGTAATGCTTTAAGAAAGCATTAGCAAGATCTTCCCATGTTCGAATGTGTACTCGCTTCAACTACATATACCAATCTAGAGATATCCCGCTTAAGTTGTCTTGAAACAGTGAACCATTAGCTTTTGATCATGGGCATGGGCATGATTCTTCCTGCAATACATGCGCAAATGATTTCTTAGACAAGTGAGCCCTTTGTATTTTCCAAAGTCAGTCACTTTGAACTTCGGCGGAATTACGACATCAAGAACTAGGCCCATTTCGAGAGCATCTACTTCGAAGGCATCAAATCCCTCCACAACTTTCGGCCTTTCTTCCAGAGCCTTATATTGATTCATCACCAGTGGATTATCGACAACATGAGTACCAGTCGTCTTCAAGGGTTCCTGATTGAAATCCTCTAGGTCGTGGTCTCCGTCTGCAGGTCCAAGTAGTTGTCTTCCTTATTGATTTGAATTTATAAGGTATGTGATGCCCCTGGTTTTGATGGCGGTGGGTCAAACCCTTCAGTTTCAGCTTCTCTTGTCTCTTGTTGGGCCATGACGAACTTTTGGGGTCCTGTCTCTGGCTCTTTTCTTAGTTGGTGACCGCTTGATGCATTAATTGTTTGAGCTACTTCTTTGAAAGCTACTCTGGGAATCTGATCTTGTCTTTCAATGATGTTATTCAGAGCTAGGAATACTTGACTCAGATCTCCTTTCATTGAACTCACATAACCTTTTACTTGGTCGAGATCCTCCTTGAATGCAACCTGATTCTCCTCGATTTGTTCCATTGCTTTTTGTTGCTAGGCCCTCGTTTGATATAGAGGCCAAGGAGGTGGTGATCTTCTTCTACCAATGGTTTAACTGGAGAGATTTTGAAAAGGATGAGCTTTGGTATGAAATGCGAGTGTTTGCGAATGCATGCATGCGTATGATTATATATGAACATGTAATGGTTTCTTGTTTTAAATGTCTTATTCACTTGGGTATATATTTATCTTTTGCTTCTCTTATTTTTTTATTTGGTGAATATCTTAAAAATAGATATGCAATCGAGATATGGAAACAAAACGCCTTTATTGAAAGTAACATAATCCAGATATTGAAAAATATTACAACTTTAAATCAAAACTTGTTTACATAAACAAAAACAAAGGGAAATAAATCTTCTAGGTGTGCTTGCGGATGTAAGCTCTGAAACCATCAACCATTGCTCGGTAAAGCTTAAGAAAATCTTCAACGTCCTTTGGATGAGGAACCATTACACTTTTTGTGTCTCTCAAACTTCTAGGGATATCCTTAATTAGGTTGTTGGCTAGGAAGGCGAGTCTTTCATGCTTGTCTTTGTAATATCGATACTCTTGATAAAGATGCGGGATTATCTAATGGTTATCCCTCCCAGCTTGGGTGATCTTTGTATACTGTTATTCCCAATACATCTTTTCATCCCCCAACTCTGTATAAAGCCTCCGTTTAATAAGGAAATCTTTTTGGAGACCTCCTAGCTCTAGGCACATATACTCATATTCTTAAGTTCTTTGAACCAGGAGTCTTTCTACCTCAATCCTTTCAAGGTGTTCTTTGACCTTTCATTCTTGGATGTCTTGAAGTCTGATGGTGAGTTACTTTATTTGCTCTTATTGATCTAAGGAAGCTTGTGCCGAACTTTGGATTTGGGCTCTTAGGTCTTCCTATAGCACTTTCTTGTCATGCGTTACCTTTTCGTACCATCTGGTTAACCTCCCAATTTTAGTAGAAGCATCTTCTAACCTTTGGTTGTAGGAATCTAGATTGAATGTCGCACTCAAAAGTCCTTCAGTTGTACGCTTCTGTTTGAGACTCTCCTTTTCCAATGTCTGTTGATCTCTCTCAATTTGTTCGTCCTTTGACTCAAGTATGAGCTGCATCTGCTTCTTTTCTTTGGTCAGATTGAGGAGGTTGAGTTCTAATTCTTATTTTTTCCTCTATGCTTGCTTTAGGGAACTCTTCAGATTATCGATTTATTCCAATAATATAGGCGTGACCTCTGGGACCTCTGACTTGTATTCTGGATCTATATCAAATGACAGCTTAATGATTTGTACCCTATCTCGAACCCATCTAGTGTAGGGTTTTCTTGCTATGACATTCTTCCTTTCAGCTTTCCTCTTATTATCCTTATTCTAAACCCATATAACCTTGTTGAGCAACCCTTGGTCCTTTATACCCATGTCGTGGATGATCAACGATTGGAGTTAAACGTCCGAAGGTCTGTCTTTCAAAGGATACCCTAACTTTTGTAGGGCCAAAGTAGGGTTGTAATTAATATAGCCTCGATATCTGATCTACGAGACATTAGGAAAGTCCCCGCAGCTAATAGTGATGTCACCAATAGCCAGCTTCCTTGCATACCATAATACAGAGTTTGCAGTGAGAGACCTTAATTTCTGAGGCGACTCGCGTTTGGTCATGTTTGGAATCATATAGTCTTCTTTGTAAAGATGGGTCATGAACCAAGTATACAGAAGTGAAATGCAACAATTTAGAGTTCATTTTCTCTTTTCGTACATTGTATGCAAGGTGTAATAAATGTCAGCAAGCAGAGAGGGAGTTGGATCCGTATTAAAGACTTCTGCACCCAAAAATATGCTAATGGATGTAGGGTCAATATAGTCCACAGTACGTCGAAATAAAATTACACCAAACACAAGAAATCCTAAACAATCGACACAAGACTCCCATTCTTTATAATTAGAAAATTTGAGCGCCTTGGCTTCTAGGTATATTATTTTGATTCCTTGTATTGGGCCTTCTCTTCGGTAATTTTGAACTAACTCATAATAAGGGATCCCTAAGCCCTTTGCCAAGACTTTGACTTCAATAGTTTGCCTGATACCCACATAGGCCTTCTCTTTAGAAAAGTTCAGGATTCTATCAAATTCTTCCAGATTCGGCGCTAGATGGAAGTCTTGGAAGGTGAAGCATCTTAGCGGTGGGTCATAGATTTGAACGAGGGAAGAAACAACTTCTATTTGAACCTATACTCTGGTCAAGTCAAGGGTATCCCCATAGTGGCGAGCGTATATCTTCAGAGCTCTTTCGGATAATTTCCCCTTTATAGCTTTGATTTCAGAAATGTTAGGCTTGGGGGCATTGACGCGGACAAGTTGTTTCCCTTTGGTATCCATTTTCAAAGATAGTCACCAAAATCTTAATTTTTTTGTTTTTTTTTGTTTTTTACCCTGTGATCAAGACAAATAAAAGAAATAGATGATGAATATATGAAATGTATGAATGCATGGATGTATGGTTTAGTGACAGGATTTTGTGATAAGTACTCTTATAAGGTAGGCTCTTAACTTTGACCTATGGTTAGTCTACCCTCCCAAAAGGTGGTTTCATCAAGGTTATCATGAATAACACCAGAGGGAAAAGGAACAAGGGTTTCCCTTAGGTGGAGCCTCTTTAGGGACCGAGACTTTCGTCTCAAAGTCGTGAAAGGTCTCGTCATGAGATTTTGGTTAAGGTCGTTACAAAGAGTCATGGGTGGAATTCCAAAGTCCTACTCGTCAAGAGGATATCTCTCGATAAGTATTCCTTTTGTGGAATTCCATCGACTCTAGGCGAAATCGTCACATTAACTCACAAGGATGATATATCCCCTAAGCTAATAGACGAACCTTCTTTCTAGGGGTTATTTGGAAAGATTTTTTTTTGAAATAAAAACCCGCCACACAGTAAATATATAATGATAAAGAAAATAGACAAGAATGAATAAATGCAATAAGTAAACAAAGAAAATAACAATCCAAAATAAACCTAAAACCCAAGCGTAGGATTCTAAACCTAGGGTTGAAGTCCCCAGTAGAGTCGCCAACTGTTGCGACTGGATTTAAAATCAGAGTCACCACTATTAGTTTTTATCCTAAGGAAGGGCATTTAATAGGAATCCCTAAATTGTAAAACATAGATTCTAAGTTTCAGACTTCTTTAGATGAAAGGAAGGTGTTAGACACCTTTCATTTACCTTATTATTAAGGATATTAGGTTTAGGTTTAGGTTTAGGTTTCAGGTTAAACATAGTTTTAATTTATAATAGGGGAACTCGCCACGATTTTAGTCATATGCCCACGTATCCTCTTATGAGGAATCAGAGTCCCAATTCGTAGTTCGTATGGGTTTGTGTTTTTTAGGGGTTGAAAAACAATTTTGAATTGCCCCACATTTTGACCGGGTGTAGAGATAGCGGAATTTTGGACTAAATGCGCGATTAGCCAAAACATATTTGGAACCCTTTAGCAAAAATTATTGTTTAGATTAGTTTATTGCGAAAAAATATTTAAGATTTGTTAGATATTTTTTAATCATATTAATTATGAAAATTCTTAATTAATGCATGATTAAAAATATTTTAATGCAATAATATAAAATATATACATGAGTTTTTAAATAAAATAATTTATTTAAATGATAATAACAATAATAATAATATTTTAGTAAAGATAAAATAAAATACTAAAATGATAAATATTATAATAAAAAACAAATAGTAAGAGTGTATAAAAAATAAAATAGAATAATAATAAAAAAAATTAGAAAAATTAAGTTAGTTTCAGGGGGCTGTATTTTTTAGTTCATAAGTAAAAGATGGGGGTGTGAAGAGTCAGGGCCTGAATTCAGATATTGAATTCAGGCCCAGTTGGCCTGGGGGGTTCGTTTTTGAACTTGTAAGTAAATAAGGGGGGTGTTCTTAGAAGTTGGGCCCAAGTTCAGATATTGAACTGGGCCCAGAGGTAGGGGTGAATCACTGGCTTTGATTGAGTAATTATTGAAAGAGGGGGTGAATAGCTGAATGGGATAGGCCCAAACGTGTTATGAGGAAGGGCCAGGATGATCGTGTGTGTGGGAGTGCATGGAGCATATAGTGGAATTTGCCTTACGGTCGTCCATTGATGATCAAAGGGATGAAATCAAGGGTGAATACTAGTTACCATGAGTGAGCATGTGTTGTATCATTACATAACATAAAGTTATGGTTTTACATTTTGTTTCATTTCCATCTAAACACTCCCTCGTTCTCTCTCTCAACTCATTACCCCTTTCCTTCTCTTTAAACCCTAACCTTCATCTTCTCCGACCTAACCCTAAAATCCTTGCGGCGGCATAACTACCCTAACCCAAACCCTTCTTATCGAGCCACCCAACAATACCCCAAATATAAGAACCACGAAAAAAGACGAAGCTAAGTTGTATTTACCCCTTTCGCGATTTCTTTTCTCTGACTTCGAGGGTTCGCTAAACACATTCTTCTGTTTTTTTATTCGTAGGTTTTGAAGGCGGTGGTCGATGATGGTGAAGCGGTGGAGCGTTTGGGTGGTCAGCGGCATAGTTAAACTGTCAGCGGCGGTTAGGCTTTCAGATATTGAAATCCTAACAACTTTCCTCCTTAGCCTTAAACAAGTCGGATCAGTAATTGTTCTTCTTCTTCGCGTTGTCTCTGAAAACTCTTCCAAGCTCACAATCGTTCTTCTATTTCCCCTCTTCTCTGTATTTTCAGTTCACTATTTATAGGGTTAGGTTTTGTAAAATTTGGAATTACTGTTATAAATTTGATTAGCTTAGATTAGGGAAATTATAGAAATTTAGGGATTGAAATTATTGTAAACGATTTTGATTTGTAATATTTCGGTCATGTAATAACTTGATTCTGTATATTTGGATTTGCTCTGTAATATGTATTGGAATGAAGATTTGATTTAATATTTTAGTATTGTTCTGTTGTAATGTATTTCTGGGCTTGAACTTGATTTCTGAAGATTTGATTTGTAAAATATTTGTTTAATTTCTACAGTGCCCTTTAATGCCAAAACGTGTGCAATTTATGCCTTACAAATTAATACAGTATTCATTAGTAGTTAATCAAACTGGGCCCTGCGCTATTTACTAATTGGGCTTCTGAACTGTATTTGGAAAAAACGTTTCTGCCCAAACGTTACAATAACACATTTTTTTGTGTACTTTGTATTGGGCCTCAATTTTCCTTTGACTCATTGATCCAACAGATCTTTACCCAAAACAAAAATTCTTAATTATTTATACAATAAAACGTTTTATTAAATTTACTTAATAATTTGTAAAGTAAATTAATTAATAAAACAGAAATATAGTAATAGTAAGAATCAGATATTTTTTTCACAAATGCCCGAATGGGCCATCTTAGAAGTTGTTAATGGGCCTGTAAAATAATTAATCAAGGCAATGTTTGAAATAAAATAGTAAAAAAACATCAAATGGGCCCGGTTCATATCTATTAAGCCTTCAAAATATGTTGCGCACACCCCCTCTTTGCTATTTAATGACCAACGAAAATGGGCCCATATGAATTCTAATGGACTTTAAATTGCAACTTCACCCCCTTTCTTTTACTAGAAATAATAACACTTAAATTGGCTTTATAACTTAAGAACTTAATAATTTTTATGAAATAGTCTTCCATATTCGAATCTCATGGGCCATTGGCCAATATGCTTCGTAAATGGGCCTACGGATACATGGGTCTTTCTGATTTAGAAATCCCCACTTTCCTGAATTAAAATACACCCCCTAGTTGAATTGGATTTAAGAATGAGCCATCAGATATTGATGAACCATCCTTAATTAAGACATTTCTCTTCTATTTTAATCTTGAAAATAAAGGTAGGGAAAATTTGGGGTACGATAATTTCCAAGCATTAGTTGTCTACATAAGAGCTGGAACCCTACGATAGTCCTCTAATACAAGATGACTATTGAGATCCTCAAGTATGGAATTAAGATCTTTATTACGTAAAGTGGGAGAAACAGACTGTGAGGGGTGTCTCAGAATAATCTACAAATACTTAAACTAACACATCACTCGCTAAGGCAGATACACATACATCATACCTGACCCATAAGACATCCATCCATAATATAAGGAACTGCAGTCCAGTTGACGCGCATGGAAGTGACCTATGTATGGGAGAAAGGTAAAGTAATCTATACATGATGGTAAAGATACACCTGAAAGGGCTTGATCGCCTGATTCCCTATGAATGGGGCATATAGGAAAGCATGTGGCCTCAATATTGTGAAGTTAATAATTCCCCATCAAACAAGGTAGCATGGACTCATGGGCCCGATCCTGGCCCTCTCACGTTGTATAGGCGCATGTCAGGACACTCAGTTGAGCTTCAATCTATCCTGGTTATTTTTAGCCATTATATCTATAATAAAAACATAATATCACATCAAAATGAAATCGGGCCAAATCCAAAGATACATCTCTTTAAACCATTTCAGATAAAATCTAGATATGCATCTCTGGATAAAACCACGAGTTACAGAAATGGCAGAAATCCCATTGATGCCCTAAACTCCAACCAAATGGGAATGTGTATCTATACGAGCTACTTATTCTGTATGTAACTAGTATCTAATGCATCTTAAAAAACCTATTTTATGTAATATAATCATCATATCTAAAAAAAATAAATCAAATGAGAAACTTCCCTAATGAGAGTTGTGGATGAAAAGATTGAATGGAGTGAGACGAATAACCTGGGATTGGATGTGCCTTCATGAGCAGTCTTGAGAATATCCCAAGCTTCTTTAGCTTTAGTATAACTTTGATTAGTCTAAACATGTTCTTATCCATACTATTGAATATGGCATTCAAGGCTTTGTTGTTTCCAAGAGCTTCATCATCTTCAATTTTGGACCAATAAGCTTTAGGCTTTAAGCTTGTTGAACCATCTTGAGAAGTGGTCACATGATGTTTCCAACTTTTAACCACTAACTTCTAAGTTTTTTTGTCTATGGGTTTGAGAAAAGCAACCCTCTTGCATTTACAATAGTCATAATTTGTACAATCTAAAACAAATGTCTTGTTGACTCAACCTACATCCTTGGTGTTTCCAATTTGAATAGAAAATATCTTCCCGGGAGCTGACTCAAATAGAATAGAGTGCCTGCTCTAATTCCAATTTAAATTATAATTCTAACGGAAGAGATGTTGGACACTATGTTAGGACAAATAGTCCAACTTGTTATACCAGTACGATAGTAAAATATCAACAATAATAAAACAATGAAGAAAACAATACAATCACTACTATGAAAACCCCATTTAATAACGGTTCGAAAATACATATAATCACGCAGGTCCAGGCGTTGTTGTGTAGAGTGTTATTGTAAATTCATTACTAACAATAACGATCTTGGGACCGTTGTAGTATATTGAAAGCACGTGTGATATGACAACAATTATGCTTAACAATCATAGTGATATATATGGTACTGGGTTCGAACCCCAACATCAACAAATAAATTACATTTGATCTAGGATAATATAGAAATAACATACAACAAAACAACAAATACATGCAACACAATAAAAAATATATATTTTAATAACAAAACACTAACATCATACGATATCACAAAATATATTGAATTGTTTCAAGAATGCACCTTTTATAGAAAACAATCGTGGAACTATGAAGTTCATCTAGTTTGTGAAGCAATGAAAAAGAAATACAAGGTGGAAGAAGTTTCCACAATTATTTCATACTTCTTATATGTTTTTCCATTACTACACAAACCCTATGTACATTATCAACTCATACTATACGCTTGCTACCACCACCATCATCACCATGTATCATCCTCTTAACCTGCAAGGAAACACATCAAACTTAAACCATTAGCATCCTCAAGATACAACCAATAGCCATAACATCACATTGTTACACACCCATATACATACATGGTCAAATAGATTTAAAATCAAATTTAATTTGCAAATAAAATTAAGATAAAATTAAATGTCAACAAAACTCTGAAGTTTTCCCTCTCTTTCCTAACAAAATATCACACGCTTCAACTCCGCACAAGTACAAAACCCTTACTGTTATGATGCTGGATTTGAAACAAAACTCATAATCAAGTGAAGAGTAAAAAGAGATCGAAAGAGAGAGAAGGAGAACATACCATCTTCGTCGTTGTCAGAGTTTGTGTCGGATGTTGTTCAGTTTAGGTATACTTTAAGCTTCCTTTAAGAGTGTTTTATTTAGGGTTTTCCTTAGAGAGAAACAACTGTTATGAAATGGGAGACAAATACTTTCATTTATATATAAATAAAATATTACTTTTCATCACAGTTGATAAGAAGAACTATGATGATATATTATTTTAAATAAAAACAAATTAAACTTATCACAACAGTTGAAATACATAACCGTGATGATATATTATTTAAAAAAGAATTAACATTAAAGGAATAAAATATTTGAGGGTGCTGAGGTTCGAACCCATGAAAGTTTAATTGTATTACCACATCATGTTATCCAACCGTTATTGTATCACCACAATCTATAATTAATAAATAAATAAAAATGTTACGCACCTGGGTTTAGAGATGTCTCCACGATGTTTGGAAGAACCGTGGTGACTTTGGCTTTGTTGTATGGACATTTTGTAGTAGTGAATAACACAAAAGACTTATAACCTAGTTAGGTAAAACCACACCTACGTCTGAAGGGAAATATACCTAAGGAAGGAAATTCACTACTTTGAATTACTACAATTAGTCTTATAGAAACACCAACCCCATGATGTTCAATTCCTGTTCCTAATTCTAGTGACTTTTATTTAGGAACCCCCCCCCCCCCCTAAATATGAGAACCGCTCTCAGTTTCTCTTCATCATTAATCTCAAGGTATCAACTTAATCATTAACACAATGATTGTTGAATCTATAACTCAACTAAGAGAAACCAATAATTATGCCAAGTTACTGAAGCAATAGTGTGGTGTACAAAAAATAAGATCCAACAATAATCCTTATGATATGAGTGATAAAATTAGTGTGGAATACAAGTAACAAAAGACTCAAAAACCCTAACACAAATAACTTAATCCTAGCGCACAAAACTTGTCCCAAACATGAGATTTAAGTATCCTTAAATAACATTGCATTATGGTCTTTTCTCCTTTGGATTTCTAAATTAATTTCATCCAGAATAATAGTTGAATCTGTTCGATTTAATTTTCTCCATAAAAATCTCCAACAGAAGATATGATTTAATATATTTCAAATTAAAATTTAAATATGGTTTGATCTTTAAAAGTTATCAAACAAGTCACACAAACATTACTAATGAATGTGCAACAAATTAGATTGAATCTCAATCAGAACTTTTGCACCTAGCAACATCTATCACGGTCTAGTAAAAAGGGCTAGATGTTGCATTGCACATATGTTGGAACATCTTGTTCCATATATTGTACAAGAACATCCAAATTAACTCTCTTCATAGATTTCTTTGTAGAGTGAATTTTGGATAGAATAAGTTTGAACTAAAACTTCAATAACATTTTTTTGTTGTTAGAGACCAGATGTTACAGCACACATGTTGCAACATCGTGTTACAAATGTGTTCCTTCTATACCAGAAATAGCTTGATCATACTCCATGTTGTTTTGCATAATGCAACCAATCCAAAAGGTACAACATTATCCTTTATGAAGATGTATGTCTTGATTTGAAAGAAGATTGCTGGTTTGTAGAGGAGGTTTCTTTAAGATATGGATAGAAGGTGGTGGTCAAAGATTGCTTAGGTGACACATGAGGTTGCTTGTAAACCCAATGAGTCTGGTGATTTTGGGGATTGAGATTTGATGCTTTTTAATCTTGTCCTCTTAAGTATTTGGTGTTGGATGGCTATTTAGGATTGTTCGTCTCTCCAGAGGCATATTTTGATGGCCATGTATGGTGTGTACGTCGTGTCTTCCTTTTTAAAAGGCTATTTCGGGGTTTAACGAGGTGTCTTGACATGGTGGAGAGCATTTTATTTTCTAGATTAAAATTGGTTTGTACAACATGTTGTTAAGATTATTGAGAATGAAACCAAGTATTTGAGCTCTAGTGGGAAAGGAGCTTCCACTAAGGACGAATCGTTCGAGTACTACCCGAGTTTGATTCTTATTGGAAATAAGACTTTCCCAGTGAGTCGTTCCTCTGAACCATAAAATTAGATTAATTGATTCACTATATGGATCAGAACTGATTGACTAAACTCATAAAAAATGTTATTGAGAACGACCTTCAAATCAGGTTTTCTTTAAGATGTGTAGGAAATATCTTGACTCCTTGGTGTGTCTTTTAGGAAGTTTTTTTTATCTCAAACCAAAAGAATTGTCTTATGGGTCTTAAGGTAGAGTGGGTGGAGGGTGTTTGGGTGTGGAATTTCAAGTGGAGGAAGGGGCAAATGTATGTGTAGGTGGGGTATGGCTATAGTCACACCATTTTTTTTTTAAATATTTTTTATGTTATAGATTGTAATACGATGCGAGAAGTGACTTGTTTTGCATTTTATCGCAAATGTTGCGGATAACAAGAGTCGCCACCGACGTTTCTTTTATTTGTAAGTCTAAGAGTGCCTAAGAGGGGGGTGAATTAGGTATATAAAAATTTATTCGGTTTTATGAGAATACTTGAAGTAATTTGTGGTTAAGTGTTTGAAGGTTTTTGACTATATCTTATCTTTTCTTGATTATGGTGATGAAAATGATAAAAGCGGAAAAGTAAAGAACACGGCGATATATCCTGGTTCCCCTCACAATCCGAGAGTACTCCAGTCCCCTTTCCAACACGAAAGATATTTCACTATAGTTTAGAATGATTGTACAGCCTATGCTTACTATCTAACCTATAGGGTGACCAAAAGTTCTTAACACCTTTAAGGTCAAACAAACACTATTGTGAATGAAGAACAATCCTCTTCAAATCACAACACTTACTTCCAACAATCCTGGATAGTAAGGGAATACTTTCTTTTTGTAATACAATGATTTATTTGAAAGAGATGGAGAGCACTATCAATCTTTGATTGATCTTCTTCTTCATGAAAGAAACAATTCTCAAGCAATGATTATAAATGTTCACAATGAATGTATGAAACTTGTAATGATTTCTTAATGAAAATGTATATGGCAAGTTTCACAAAATTTATGATTTGTAAGAACACTTGAAAGTTTGTAAGAATATGAAAATTTGAATGATGAAAATTGTTTATTGAAGAAGGTTATTTGAATTTGAAAATCTGCACAATTTATAATGTCACAAATACCTCTTCATGCATGCCATTTGATATGAAAAGATGCAATGCAATCATGAAAGAATGCCATTTTAATTATGTTCAAAAAACAAAAGAAAATCTGTACTGGTTCGCTGGGAACCGGTTTCGACCCAGGCAGAACCCGGTTCTTAGTGAACGTTATAACCCAGAATTCAAAAATAACACGCAGGAACCGGTTCCCCTATAGGTACAACCCGGTTCCTGGTACAAATTCCAGGGAAGTGATTTTTGAACAAGTTTGGAACCCGGTTCCCTGTTAGGTAGGAACCGGTTCCTGAAAGTTTATTTTCAAAAAATCCTTTTGAAAAAGATTTCAAACATAGTTTTTCTTATTGTTAAAAATGTGGGATATGTATATGATTATGAATGCATATTTGTGAACATCTATATTCAAGTTTAAGAATTATTTATACCTTTTGACATTTGTTGTTTCTTTAATAATTCTTCTTCTAATCTTCAAGACTTGTAACAAGGTTTTATATGATATTGATAAACTTTTTGCACATCCTTTGAATGTTGATATCCATGTTATCTTCATCAAAACCAATGCTTTAAACATGACTTGAGAAGCTTGCAATTACATTCTCCCCCTTTTTGATGATGACAACCAAGTCTTGAAAACAATTCTTGAAATGTTTATGTTGTTTTGTGTAGCAAAAATGTTAAGCAAATGCAAGGCTCCCCCTAAATTGTATGCTCCCCCTAAGTCCATGATTCTTTGAATTTTGGAGTGAGTTTTATGATAGTTATTTTGGCCTGCAATTTCTTTGAAACAAAACAACACATATGCATATTCTTCTCCCCCTTTTTTAACATCAAAAAGGATGGAGAAAAAGAGTGAAACTAATTCATAAAAAACACAAACAATTTTAAACACAACCACATACTAAAACACGAACATAACGAATTGCACAAAAAAAGCGTGGCAGCCTGGAAAAAAGGGCGAGTGGCAGGTCTGCGTGCTGGGAACCGGTTCTGCACTATAGGGAACCCGGTTCCTGGTTTTTGTAAAAAGTAAAGTTTCTGGAAAATGAACCAGGAACCGGTTCCGACCATTATGGGAACCGGGTTCCACATGCAAATATTGCCAAAAACTTGAAAAAATTGTTATGAAAGGAAAAGTTTTGTACAAACAATATATACACACATATTTTATCAAATAAAAACATATAAAAGATGGAGTAGAAGCAGAGTATACTGAAACATAAATTTTTTTGAAGAAAAATTAAGACGTGCACCTTATGAGAAACATTTAGAGATCACCTTCATCCAAAATACCAAGTTCTCTTCAGATTTTGAAGAATGGTTCTCGAGCAAGCGGTTTTGTGAAGATATCTGCGAGTTGGTTATGAGTATCCACAAAAGTGACTTCGACATCTCCTTGAAGTACATGATCACGGAGAAAATGATGTCGAATATCTATATGTTTGGTTCTTGAATGCATGATCGGATTCTTTGTAATATTGATAGCACTTGTATTGTCGCATCGAAGAGGAATGCATTCGAGATCAAGTCCGTAATCACGGAGTTGTTGCTTGAGCCAAAGAATTTGTGCACAACAACTACCCGCTGTTATGTATTCTGCTTCAGCCGTGCTAAGAGCAACACATGCTTGCTTTTTACAAGCCCATGATACTAATGCATTTCCAATAATGTGACAAGTACCACTTGTGCTTTTACGATCAGTTTTACAACCTGCATAATCCACGTCAGAATAACCAATTAAAGTGCAAATACTACCTTTAGGATACCATAAGCCGACATTGGTTGTTCCTTTGAGATGCTTCATGATCCTTTTAACTACCATGAGGTATGATTCCTTTGGATTTGCTTGAAAGCGAGCACAAAGACAAACACTTCGTCGGATTTCTCGTCAAACTTACCGAGATTGTCTTTGTCATTGTTAAGAACAAAACACTTGCATCCAAAAATGTGGAAGTGAGAAATATTTGGCTTTCTTCCTTTGAAGAGTTCATATGGAGTCTTCTTTATTATAGGTCTAATGATAACTCGATTTCCAACATAACATGCCGTACTAACCGCATCCGCCAAAAAATATTTAGGAAGATTTGCATCACTAAGCATTGTTCTTGCAAGTTCCACTAGAAACCTATTATTTCTTTCAACTACTCCATTTTGTTGTGGAGTTCTAGGTGCTGAAAAATTATGAGAGATACCATGTTCTTCACAAAATTCGTCAAATTGTGCATTTTGGAATTCTCCACCATGATCACTTCTTATGGATACAATCTTTAGTGATTTTTCATTTTGGATTTGCTTAGCATACTTCTTAAAAGCTTTAAAGGCATCACTTTTATGCACAGGAAACAAAGTCCAAGAATATCTAGAAAAATCATCAACAATAACCAAAGCGAATACATTACCTCCGAAGCTTTTTGTTCTTGATGGACCAAAGAGATCCATGTGTAACAATTGTAGTGGCCTTGTAGTAGACACCACATTCTTAGATTTAAAAGATGATTTTGTTTGTTTCCCTTTTTGACAAGCATCACAGAGTCTATCTTTGACAAATTTTCTCTTAGGCAAACCAATGACAAGATCACGCTTGATTAGTTTATTCAAGTGTTCCATATGAATATGAGCAATCCTTTTGTGCCAAAGCCATGAATCATCATTGTTTGCCATGAGACATTTTACCTTCAAGGATGGATCATCAAGGGAAATCATAAATATATTATTAATTCTTTTACCTTTGAGTTTTACCTCATTGGTTGCCTCATCCATAATAAGGCATTCTTCTTTGTTGAATTTGATCTTGAACCCTCTATCGCAAAGTTGACTTATGCTAAGAAGGTTGTGCTTTAATCCTTCAACATAGAGAACATCCTCAATTTGAATGGATGGAGGTGTGCCAACTATTCCAACGCCAAGTATCTTTCCTTTGGTGTTGTCTCCATGGGTGACATACCCTTTGGCTTTATGTACTAGATATGAAAATTGGTGTACATCTCCTGTCATATGCTTTGAACATCCACTATCAAGATACCAAACATCTGATGTGGATTTCAAGCATACCTACAAAAACAAATTATTTCTTGTTAGGTACCCAAGTTGCCTTGGGTCCTTCATAGTTAGTTCCCTTTTTCACCCATGCATAATGTCCACTAGCCATACTGAAATTTCTAATATAGCATGCATTGGGTGTGTGTCCAATAATACCACAGTAAAAACAGTTTGGAACAAATTTGCTCTTGTATCTAGGAATTTGCTTTCTTTTAGATACATTAGCCTTTTTTTTATGATTATGAACAACTTGCTTCTTTTCTACTTTCTTGGGATTGGAACTATTACTAGCCTTTACAAACACAGTGGGATTGTTACTTGGTTTCTTAGTATTCACATAACCAAGACCTCTTTTATCATTTGGATAACGTTGTTGGCTTAGTAATCCTTCCAATCCTATTTGTCCTTTTTCATATCGTTCAATGAATCTTTTCAATTGAACAATTTGAAAGACATTTGATTCACACTTGGAGCATGCAAAGTTTTCCTTTTCTTTAATAAAATTCTGTTTTTGAAGATCAAAATCTTTAGTCATGGTGTCAATTTTTTCTAGACAAATTAGAAGTTCTTTTTCTAGTTTTGACACCTTTTTGTATAAACTTTTGCATTCTTTCAAGAGTTCATCAATTGCACCTTGAACATCATCATCAAAAAGATTAAATTCATTACTAACCTCTTCTTCATCGTCGGAGTGATGTGAAGCCATCAATGTTAGATTTGCACTTTCGTCACTATCTGAATCAGATGAAGAACTTATCTCATTATCTTCCCATGCAACATAATCCCTTTTGTTCTTGAACTCCTTTTTGCCTTTGAATCCATTTTTCTTGGAGAGTTTTGGACAATCCGACTTTATATGACCTTGCTTTCCACATTCATAGCATGTGACATCTTGTGTTGATGTGGAGGCTTCTTTATCTTTATGCTTATTAAATTTCTTTCTTTTGACAAAGTTAGCATTATGAAGATTATTTTTATGACCAAAATATTTTCCTAACCTTTTTACAAGAAGCAAGAAGTTTTCATCTTCCTCCGATGCATCTTTATCTTGACTTTCTTTTGAATCAAATTTCAAAGCAATGCCTTTGGATTTCTTCTCATGATTCTCATGTTTTTCAAGCCTTCCAAGTTCCGTCTCATATTCTTGAAGCTTTCCGAAAAGTGTTGCGGAAGTCATAGTTGCTAGGCTTTTCTTTTCGGATATTGCCGTCACTTTTGGTTGCCATTCCCTAGTTAAAGACCTAAGCACTTTAAGATTTAATTCATCGTTAGTTAAAGTCTTACCGAGTGCCTTCAAATGGTTTGTCAAGTGAACGAATCTCTTTTGCAAGTCAAGGATGGATTCTCCGGGAAGCATTCTGAATAATTCATATTCTTGACTCAAAGTGTTCAATCTAGACCTTTTGACTCCGG
The DNA here is from genome assembly GCA_948472305.1 of Vicia faba. Classification (NCBI taxonomy): domain Eukaryota; kingdom Viridiplantae; phylum Streptophyta; class Magnoliopsida; order Fabales; family Fabaceae; genus Vicia; species Vicia faba. The sequence goes on along the minus strand of OX451740.1, from coordinate 1,303,200,312 downwards.
CGGTTCCTTCATGAGTTTCTACAAGAGTATCCCAAATTTCCTTTTCCATTGTACATGCCGATACTCGGAAAAATTCATCCATACTAAGAGCACTTTGGAGAATATTGATTGCCTTTTTGTCAAAGAGAACGTTTTTCTTGTCATCGTCATCCCATGATGCTTTAGGCTTTGATGACCCAACACCATTGACAACACACACCGGAGTAAATGGAACATTCTCAACAGCATTCCATATTTCTTTTCCTTGCGCTTCAAGATGAGCCTTCATGCGAATTTTCCAAAAGTCAAAGTATTCACCACAAAACAATGGAGGCTTGTTGTTACTACCACCATCTTTGAAAACCGGATTTTGATTTGCGGAAGCCATTCTGGATCTTTAGGAACAAGTTACCTATAACTTGCTCTGATTCCAATTGTAAGTCTAAGAGTTCCTAAGAGGGGGGGTGAATTAGGTATATAAAAATTTATTCGGTTTTATGAGAATCCTTGAAGTAATTTGTGGTTAAGTGTTTGAAGGTTTTTGACTATATCTTATCTTTTCTTGATTATGTTGATGAAAACGATAAAAGCGGAAAAGTAAAGAACACAGCGATATATCCCGGTTCCCCTCACAATCCGAGAGTACTCCAGTCCCCTTTCCAACACGAAAGAGATTTCACTATAGTTTAGAATGATTGTACAGCCTATGCTTACTATCTAACCTATAGGGTGACCAAAGGTTCTTAACACCTTTAAGGTCAAACAAACACTAATGTGAATGAAGAACAATCCTCTTCAAATTACAATACTTACTTCCAACAATCCTGGATAGTAAGGGAATGCTTTCTTTTTGTAATATAATGATTTATTTGAAAGAGATGGAGAGCACTATCAATCTTTGATTGATCTTCTTCTTCAAGAAAGAAACAATTCTCAAGCAATGGTTATAAATGTTCACAATGAATGTATGAAACTTGTAATGATTTCTTAATGAAAATGTATATGGCAAGTTTCACAAAATTTATGATTTGTAAGAACACTTGAAAGTTTGTAAGAATATGCAAATTTGAATGATGAAAATTGTTTATTGAAGAAGGTTATTTGAATTTGAAAATCTGCACAATTTATAATGTCACAAATACCTCTTCATGCATGCCATTTGATATGAAAAGATGCAATGCAATCATTAAAGAATACCATTTGAATTTTGTTCAAAAAACAAAAGAAAATCTGTACTGGTTCGCTGGGAACCGGTTTCGACCCAGGCAGAACCCGGTTCTTAGTGAACGTTATAACCCAGAATTCAAAAATAACACGCAGGAACCGGTTCCCCTATAGGTACAACCCGGTTCCTGGTACAAATTCCAGGGAAGTGATTTTTGAACAAGTTTGGAACCCGGTTCCCTCTTAGGTAGGAACCGGTTCCTGAAAGTTTATTTTCAAAAAATCCTTTTGAAAAAGATTTCAAACATAGTTTTTCTTATTGTTAAAAATGTGGGATATGTATATGATTATGAATGCATCTTTGTGAACATCTATATTCAAGTTTAAAAATTATTTATACCTTTTGACATTTGTTGTTTCTTTAATAATTCTTCTTCTAATCTTCAAGACTTGTAACAAGGTTTTATATGATATTGATAAACTTTTTGCACATCCTTTGAATGTTGATATCCATGTTGTCTTCATCAAAACAAATGCTTTAAACATTACTTGAGAAGCTTGCAATTACATTATTCAATAAGGAAAGGGCAAAAATAACAGGAAAGACCTTGATGGATTTTGAGTTCGGGGGGTAAGTATAAATAGGGAAGGTTTTAGCACCCTTTTCATCCGTAGTTATCTACGGACTCTTAATCACTTAGCTCACTTTGAAAAATTTATTTTTGTGTGTGTGATTTGAAAATTTTAATGTAAGGCGGACTTTATAATGACACTTATATTAGTCCTCAAGAATGTATACAAAGCGTTTTGAAAATATTTATTGAAAGTCTCGTGTGAAATGTTTGTTTTAGAAAAAGTTTGTGAGCAAGCGATTAAAAGTATTCTACCCACTCAAGGTCATACTTTTATTTTTCCTTCTTCTTTAGAGATAGTGCTATCTGTACCATTGGTTGGTAGGTAGCCCCATCTATTGGATGTGAAGGGGCAAGCGAAGGGTCATCGTACGGTCATCGAAGACAACTTGTAAGGATGCTTTAGCAATTTCGTAAGGGACTAGATCATTTTTCCATATGCAACATCGAAGGATCATCGAGGGACTATGATCTTTTGTGTTGAGGGTCTTTGGCTAAAGCATCCCTACTATTGAGGGACATAACTGGTTATTTTGAAAGGCAACAAAGAGAAGCTACTCTAGAGGTGCAAGTGTGTTAAATTCAATTATTTATCTTAGAATTTGGGTTTTCTAGCATTTATTTTTGTCTTTCCATACAAACCCTAATTAATAGCAATTGCATAGAAAATATAGTAGCAGAAGATAAAGGCGGATATGTAAATCTATGCTATTACAGAGCTTTGGGCAGTAACATAATAGTGAAAGAGTGCGAGAAAAAAGCCCTAAACTATTATATCTGGAAGCAATTACATGATAATGAAAAAACAAAGCGGGAAATAAAGATCTAGGCTATTATATTCGCGAAACCTTTACAGTTGATCTAAGAAAAAGAAAAAAGAAAACAAAAATACAAAAATAATGTGAAAAAGATTTTTATGAAGAAAATAGTTTTGATGATAATTAATTAAATAAAACCTAAAAATCTAATTAATTTTAAAATTAAATTTTTTTAATTAATTAGTTGAATAAAAAAGGGTTAATTAAACCTAAACCTAGTTAATTAGGGTTAAAGAAAAGGTTGTGTTAATGGTTCATTAAAAAATAATTAGGGTTAGCCAAAAAAATAAATAGGGGAAGAAAAATCAAAGAAATGCAAGGTTAGAACTAAAAAATATAACAAATACCAGGGGTGGGTGTTGAACCCACGCCCTTTGCCTTCACAACAACACGACTTCTCAGTGCGCCAGGCATGCGTTGGTTTCTAGAGAATGGATGCAACCCAATACATATTAAACTTGCAAGAATTGAGAAAATATAAAAAAAACGTCAAAAGTCAGGGATCGAACCCACGCCCTCCTGTATCAATGCCTTAACGCGAGCGTTTCTGCCACTAGGGTGGCCATTATATCCGGTATGGGAATCGAAACAAGTAAATATATAATAAATATAATGGACTGGGCCAGAGAGGCACCGGAGCACTAGCTCCGGTCGTCTTTTCCAGCGATTAGGTTTCTTGTACCTGCAAAACAAAGAGTGTTAGTGATCTAAAGGTACCCTACCCCCATAATTTAGACCTTGCAAATTCAATGGTGGACTTGGTTTTGGCTAAATCACCCTGTATGATAAGATATGAAGCAAATAAGGTCAATCGGTGCAAGAATGACAACTCATGATTCTGGCGTCATGGGGGTCATGTGATGGTTCAAACCTGTACATTTACATATCATAAGCATATTAGTAAGGTTAGTTTCGATCAAAGCACAGTAGAAACGCAAATATGAATTTCATGCAAGAATAGAAACCAGTGATGCATGGTTACGAGTTTCAGGCCTCTTGGATCATCATGGATGATCAAGTCTTATCCTACAATGTCCCTGGAGTTGAATGGGATGGTTGTTTGGCCTTGAGGAAGGCTGAAGAGAAGGGTTTTGTTTTGCCCTAGTTTTGACAAATTTTGAAGTTTTTGGAAGGTGGCTTCTCTTGCAAGTTTTCGTGTCTTTTATTGTCTGAATGTGTGCAATATATAGAGGAAAATTAGGTCAAGAAGAATGGGCTTGGACCTTTGTATGAAAACTTTGATTTTATTTAATTTAATTTTGAATTTAATTAAATAAAATAAAACATAAATGGAATAAAAATTAAAAGGGTGTATGAATAGATTCATAGGTTCACTATGAGGTCTAAAACACGCTTGGTCCTTGAAACATAAGACCATTAGCCCAAAAATTTAAGTTTGATCAATTTAGGTTTCATGCATTTTCTCAAAATTTCTCAACTTGCACCAATCATAATTGTCTCAATTTTTATCATATGAAGGTGATATTTAACATTTTGGAAAGCTCAAGACATCCTCTACAATTTCTATGCTGAGCATTTTTTCATTTGAAGAATTTTTCTTGATGTAAATTGCTTTGACAAAAAGTGTCTTTTGTTGACTTTTAAAATGACCTATAATGTTTTAACCCATATGTCTCAAATGAAGCATTTTTTAGACTTGAGATTAGAGAGAAAAAGTTGTATATGATTGAATTTCCTTCAAAATGAGCTTTGGTTAAGAAAAATATGATGAAGCATGTGAAAGTTATGCTTGGTCAAAGTTTAATTGACTTCCCCTCACGAAAACCCTAATTTAGCAACTTTTGACTTTTGATGAATCTTGAGTCTTCTTGATGAATAATGATCAACCCTTGATCAAATGATGAATGTGACTTCAAAATCTTGATGTTGACCAAAAATCTTAAAGTGTGACTGTATGTTGACCATAATTGACTTTTTGTCCAATATAGTTGATTTTCAATCATCTGAGCAATTGACTGAGCAAACTTGTGATACAAGGCTTTAAATTTGGCATGAGCATTCTTATATACATATGAGAAACCATGGAATCCACTTGAAGCATTATAAGTTAAATTTTCTTGAAGTGAAACCTTAGTTGTAGGTCAACTGTTTAGGAGGAGGGTTTGTCTGGTTCACTCTTGAGTTGACTTGAGTAATTGAGAACCCTAGGAGAATGTCTTGAATAATGGGAGGGAAAATTTTGGGGTAAAACAACTTCCCCTATTCAATCTTCTTAAACCTGAAGAGTTAGATTGGCATGTTCACCATTCGTGATCTGAAGGTGGAAAAGGATTGAGCACTTAAGTGCCCAAAAATTAGCACTCACACGTGCACGAAGTAACACTGTTGGTTGATAATATTGCTTGAATGGGCTTAAAGATACCATTGGAGAGGTGATAGAGCATCATCGGAGATGGGCTTATAAATTCCATCAAAAGTAACTGTTGATAAGAGTATTAGAATGATTCTATGTTCGACTGTATCTGAGAAGTATACTAGAATGAGTCTGTGTCTAACTATATCTAGTAGATGTGCTAGGTGTCATACCCCAAATTTGCCCTACCCCGATGATTTTCTTTAAATAGAAGAAATATTTAAATAAAGATGGTACAGCAGTATCTGATGGCCTATCTTTATCCAAGACTAGGGGGTGTATTCTTAATTCAGGAAGGCGGGGCTTTTTAAATCAGAAAGACTCATGTAAACCTATTCGTATGGCATGTTGGCCTATGGCCCATGCGATTTGAAAATAAAAAAAATCATCTGAGTAGTTAACGAAGTATTAGCTTATTAAAACTACTTAGCTTGAATTTGTTATTAATTTAAAGTTAAGTATCTAAGCCCATTTATATTCAAGTGGTTGTTAGTAAAATGGGGGGTGAAGTTTCAATAAACAAGTCTATTACGTTTGGCCCACCTCTTTTGGGGTTTAAATAACAAAGAAATGGGGTGAAGTTACAAATTGCAGCCCCATTAAGATCGTATTAGCCCATTGGTCAGTTTTGTTATTACTATCTTTGTTTAATAAAGAAAAACGGTATTAGTAAATTTTTGTCTGTTGTTATTATATCCTTGTTGTAAGGTATTTTATGTTTATTATCAAAAGTTTTAGTACATTTCATTAGACATTTAATAAAGAGCTTTTGAAAAAATTTGTTGCACAAGGCGTATTAGGCCCAATGCGTATCCAGAAAAGGGGCATTGTTGTTTGCAAAACAAAAAAAAGAAAGCATTATTGATGCAAGGTATACCCTGTCCAATTAGAATTTTAAAAAAAATCTTGCAAAAAAAAATTAATAAGAGATCAGTACAAAGCCCAATTTAGTTTTCATTGTTTGTTGGGGAAGAAGGTAATTAATTAGCGCAGGGCCCATATTGAGAAAGAAGTAGTGCCGGTCCAAATCAAAAACAACTACCGTGCAAATCTTGCCAAAATTCACGCATGTTTTTCACAATAAACAAGCACTTTAGAAATTAACATTAAATCAAATCTTACGAAATCCAATCTTCATATTTACAAAATACATAAATAAAATATGCAAATTTGCTGTTACAAGACTGGTACAAATCTCAGAATCCAAACAAATCTGAAATCAAAATATTAAAGAATCAAATCTAAGATTAAACGATATACAAAAACAAATTTCTTTACAAAACAAATGTTTACAATCCAAGTAACACAATAAATTACAACGGATTTACAATCTCTAATTTCTATCTATACTAACAAATTTTTAACTGAAAATGAAAACCCTAAAAATGCTAACAATATAAATAGGAGAAGACGAAGAACAAAGAGGGGATTCTTTGGGACAGAAGAAAGGGTTTAGAGGCGGAGAGACCAAGGATTCGAAAAAACCTCTTTGCCGTTGAAGATCCAGAACAAGAGTGATTAGAGTTTCCAATTCGGAAACCCTAATCATCTTTGGACGTTGTCGCTTCCATATCCGCCATTGTCCAAATCACCACCATCTCATCGCCGCCCTCATTCAAACTTTACATCACCTGCAAATACACAGAGAAAGAGGATCAGAGGTGGAACCGAAATTTGGAAAGTAAGAACGAGATCGCGAGAAGGGGTAAATTTTCGTAGCTTTTCTGTTTCCTTTTGGTTGTTTAAGGGTCGTGGGTATGGTTACGGTGGAGGGATTTTGATCATTTAGTGTCTCTGGTGGTTGGTGGAGGTGAGGGTTGTAAGGTGGAGGAAGAAAATGATGGTTTCTGGGAGAGAGAGAGAGAGAGAGAGAGAGAGAGAGAGAGAGAGAGAGGAAACGATGGTGGTGAAAACAAGAAATAGATTGTAGAAAATTGAAAAACAACTTATATTTTGTTCTGATCCAATAATAGCGCGTACATGATAATACTGTGCACCCTCTCTAGCGCGTACATGATCACTGGTGGACGGACAAGAGGCCAAGTCCACCGTAAGCCACGTGTTCCCTCGCGTGTCTGATCAATCTGGTTCCAGAAATTTATGACTTGGGCAAAGCCCACTGCTTTCCGCACCCCTTCGCCCTAAAATGTTAAGCTGCCAAACAGATTTACACCCCCCTCTGTCAAAATTGTTCTGGGCCCAGCCAGATTTCTTTTAGGCACCCCCTGCTTTTACTATTGAACTAAAACTGCACCCCCTTTAGATAATCATATTATTTTTCTATTTTTATTATTTTTTTCCTATATTCTCTTTTATATAATTTATTTATTGTTATAATAATTATTGATATAGTATTTTTATATTATTTGATTAATAGTTTATTATTTTTTTTATTATTATTATTTATCATCACATATAAATTATTTCATTTAAAACTCATGAATATATTTTTGATATTGCATTAAGTTTTTAATCATGCATTAACCAAGACGTTTTGCAATTAATACGGTAAAAAACACAAACAAATATCAAACTACTTTCATGAACAAATTAAGCTAATTAACAGTTCCTTTTTGCAAATGGGGTTTCGAACTAATTTTGGCTTACTGCGTACTCAGTCAAAATTTCTGCAATCAGTACTCTCGACCGAGTGCGAAGTGATTCAAAATATGTTCGCAAACCCATAAAAGACACCAACCCATACGAACTACGAATTGGAACTCTGATTCCTCCTAAGAGGATACGTAGGCACGCGATCTAAAATCGTGGAGAGTCTTCCTAATTAGAACTTAAAACCCTATTTACCCTAAACCTAGAGCTTAATATCCTTGTGAACAAGGTGGATGAAAGGTTCCTAACACCTTCCTTTCGTCTAATTGAGCCTGTAACCTAGAATCTCTGTCTGCGAATTAGGGTTTTCTATTAGGTTCCCTTCCTTAAGATAAAAACTGATAGTGGCGACTCTTGATTTAAAAAACCGGTCTCAACAGTTGGCGACTCTGTTGGGAACTCTCCTTAAACACTAGGTTCTAGGTCTCTTTTGGATTTTATTTTTGTTTACTTATTTGCATTAATTTATTTATTTCATTTTATATTTTCTTGTCTATTTTTTATTTATTATATATTTTCTATGTGGCGGGTTTTTATCTCAAAAAAAAAATATATCCAATAAACCTTAAAAAGAAGGTTCGTCTATTAGCTTAGGGGGTATATCATCCCTGCGAGTTTATGTGACGACTTCGCCTAGAGTCGATGGACTTCCGAAAAAGGAATACTTATCAAGAGATGTCCTCTTGATGAGTAGGACTTTGGAAGGTCACCCATGACTCTTTGTAACGACCTTAACCCAAAATCTCATGACGAGACCTTTCACGACTTTGAGACGAATGTTTCAGTCCGTAAGGAGGTTGTGCCTAAGGGAGGTCCTTGTGCATTTTCCCTCTGGTGTTATTCATTTCTGGGAGGGTATACTAACCGCAGGTCAAAATTAAGGAACCTACCTTCTAATGGTACTTATCACAAAATCCCGTTATTCAGTCCAATACTTATACATTCATTACATTCATGTATATCTTATGTTCATCATTTGTTCCTTTTATCTGTCTTATTCACAGGGTACAAAATAAAAGATAACAAAATCAAGATTTTTGGTGACTCTTTTAAAAATGGAAGCCAAAGGGAAACAACTTGTCCGCGTCAATGCTTGCAAGCCTGACCTTTCTGAAATCAAAACGATAAAAGGTAAGCTGTCTGAAAGAGCTCTGAAGATGTACACTCGTTGTTATGGGGATACCCTGGATCTGACTAAAGGAGAAGTATAGATGGATGCAATCTCTGCCCCAATTCAGTTTTATGACCCTCCATTGAGATGTTTCACTTTCCAAGACTTCCAGCTAGCACCGACTCTGGAAGAATTTGACAGAATCTTGAATTTCTCCAAAGAAAAGGCCTATGTAGGTATTGGACAAACTATTGAAGTCAAAGCTTGGGCAAAAGGCCTAGGGATCCCATATCCTGAGTTGATGCAAAATTATCGAAAAGAAGGCCCGATACAAGGAATCAAAAGAATATACCTGGAAGCTAAGGCACTAGAGTTTTATAATTATAAGGAGTGGGAATCTTGTGTTAGCTATTTAGGGTTGTTGGTATTTGGTGTAATCTTATTTCCTCGGACTGTGGACTATATTGACCCCATAGCCATTAGCATATTTTGGGGAGAGAAAGTCTTTAATACGGATCCTACTCCCGCCTTGCTTGCCAACATTTACTACACTTTGCATATGATGTATGAAAAAAAAGAGGTACGTTAAATTGTTGTATCCTGCTTCTACATACCTGGTTCATGACTCGTCTCTACAAGGAAGACTATATGATCTCAGAACTGACCAGGTGTGAATGGCCAAAAAAATTAAGGTCTCTCACTGCAAATTCAATATTATGGTATGTAAGAAAGTTGGATATTGGTGACATCACTATTAGCTGTGGGGATTTTCCTAAAGTCCCTTTGATTGGATCACGAGGCTGTATTAACTACAACCCTACTCTAGCCCTACGATAGCTAGGGTATCCTTTGGAGGAAAAACCTTCAGATGAACAACTCCGATCATTTATCATCCATAACATGGGTATAGAAGACCGAGGGTTGTTCAACAAGGTCATTCGGGCTTGGAATAAGGTTAACAAAAGGAAGGCTGAAAGAAAGAATGCCATAGCAAGAGAACCCTACACCAAATGGGTCCAGGATAGGGCACGAATTATCAAGCTTCCATTCGAGAAAGATCCAGAGTACAAGTCAGAGGTCCCACAGATAACACCTATATCTTTGGAAGAAGTCAATAATCTGAAAAACACCTTAAAGCAAGCTCAAAGAGAAAAAGAAGCTCTAGAACTCGACCTTCTCAATCTGACCAAAGAAAAGAAACATATGCAACTTATACTTGAGTCAAAGGACGAGCAAATTGATAAAAGTTAAAAGGACCTGGAGAAAGAAAGTCTCAAATGAAAGCGTACAACTGAAGGGATGTTAGATGCAACGTTCAACCTAGATTCCCATAACCAAAGGTTAGAAGAGGCCTCTGCTGAAATCGAGAGGTTAACTAGGTGGTATGAAAAGGAGACACATGACAAAAAAGTGCTAGAGGAAAGTTTGAGATCCCAAATCCAAAGTCTGGCACAAGCTTCCTTAGATCAAGAGGAGCAAATAAAGTACCTCGCCACTGAACTCCAAGACATCCACGAATCAGAGGTCAAGGCATGCCTTGAGAGGATAGAAGAAGATATACTTTTGACTTAGAGGACTCGAGAATATGAACATGTATGTTTAGAGCTGCAGGGGCTTCAAAAGGATTTTCTCATCCAATGGAGACTTTACACAGAAATGAGGGATGAAAAGATGTATTGGGAAGAGAAGTACACTAAGATCGCCCAAGCAGGGAGGGATAACCACAAAATAATCCCACATCTTTACCAAGAATACATGCACTACAAAGACAAACATGAAAAGCTAGTCTTCTTAGCCAACAATCTCATCGAGGACATCCCTAGAAGTTTAAAGGATGCATAGAATGTGATGGTCCCTCTTCCAAAGGACGTAAAAGACTTTCTACAGCTCTTTCGGGCAATGGTTGATGGCTTCAGAGCACACATCCGTAGGCGTGCTTAGGAAATTTAGTTCCTTTTTAATTATGTTTGCGCAAACAAGTTTTGATTTCAATTTGTAATATTTTTCAATATCTGGATTATGTTACTCTTAATAAAGGCATTTTGTTTCCCTATCTCAAAGGCGTATCTATTTTTAAGCTGGTCACCATATAAAATAATAACTGGATACAAGTATATACCCTGATGAATAAGACAGTTGAAATAGAAATATTTTCATAATCATGCACCTCCATCTGCACGCATGCATTTATAAAACATTCACATGTCATTTTAAAGGAAAAAACTCATTCGCTTTGAAAATCTCTCCAGTTAAGCCATTGGTAAAATAAGACCTCCACCTCCTTGGCCCCCATATCAAACAAGTGCCTATCAACAGAAAATAATGGAACAAATCGAGGAGACTCAAGCTGTGTTCAAAGAGGATCTTGATCAGGTGATGGGTGACGTGAGCTCAATGAAAGGAGATTTGAGCCAGGTTCTTCTAGCTCTGAAGAACATTATCGACAAGCAGGATCAAATCCCCAAGGTAGCCTTTGAAGAGGTAGCCTAAATTGTTGGTGCATCGAGCGGTCACCAACTAAGGAAAGAGCCGAAAGCAGGCCCCCAAAACTCCACCATGGCCCATCAAGAGGTTGAAACTGAAGGATTCATCCCACCACCATCAAAATTAGGGGCATCATATACCCTACAAATTCCAACTAATAACGCTGATAATTACCTAGACTTGCAGTACGGAGATCATGACCCAGAGGATGCTCCCCAGGCACCCTTAAAAACGACTGGTGCTCAAGCTGCGGACAACCCACTAGTAATAAATCAGTATAAAGCCTTGGAAAAAAGACTGAAGGCTATGGAGGGCTTCGACGCTTTCGAAGTAGACGCTCTGGAAATGGGTTTAGTCCCTGATATGGTGATACCTCGAAAATTCAAAGTACCTGACTTTGGCAAGTATAAAGGGCTCACTTGTCCGAGGAATCACCTTCGTATGTACTGCAGAAATATGCATGCCTACGCCCATGATCAAAAACTGATGATTCACTATTTCCAAGACAGTCTAAGTGGGGCATCTTTGGACTGGTACATGTAGTTGGAACGAACACATATCCGAACTTGGGTGGATCTCGCTAATGCTTTCTTGAAGCATTACAAGTATAACTCCAAAACATGTCCCAAAAGAAGGAAGAGTCCTTCAAAGAGTACGCTCAAAGGTGGAGGGAAATGGCATCGCGTGTGCAACCCCCACTGCTGGAAAAGGAACTCGTAGATATGTTCATGGGAACCCTACAAGGGCTTTATTATGATAAAATGGTTAGAAGCGTCACGTCAGAATTTTCAGACTTAGTGACTATTTGGTGAAAGAATCAAAACTGGTTTGAAGAGAGGAAAGATATCAGGGGGATCGTCAAGCACCCCTTACAATTCGAAAAGACCAGCTTCAAAATTTCCAAGGAAGAAGGAGGGAGAAGTCAACATTGTGGCCTCACAACAAAGGATAACACAACCATTGGTGATCCCGCAAGGACAAAGGCAAGACAGGTTTAAAAGACCACCTAGAAATTTTGATCCACTGCCTATGCCACCAAGCCAATTATTACAATACTTGGTTAAAGCATCCCTGGTGGAAATCAAGCCTTTAGCTCCTCCAGTTGGGCCACTCCCGCAAAGATACAATGTTGACGCTAGGTGTGAGTATCATGCAATTTCTCCAGGGAACACTATAGACCAGTGTTCGACCTTCAAGCATAAGGTCCAGGATTTGCTAGAGTCTCAAGACATCACCTTCGACAAGCCTAATATCAAGTCAAACCCCATGCCTCTGCATGATGGACCGACAATAAATGCAATCGAGGTGGTCACCGACTTTTGGGAAACAATAAAGACAGAAACCCCTATTAACTTGTTGAAGGAATATCTGTTCGAATGTGGATTCCTGTTAGAGCATAATAAATCTTTTGAAACGACTTTGGAAAATCTGGTGGATCAGGGGATAGTCCAATTCGGACTATACCCTAAAGAAGAATATGTAGCCACAATTGGAGGGAAAAAGCCACTAGTAATCCCTTACCAAGCTTCAAGCCTTACCAAGAAGACTCTAGTCATTCCATGGGGAGAATCAACAGAGATCACTAGAGGGGTACCTAAGAAGACCCTCTTAATACCTACTACTCCAAAAGCTACCATGGTAATTAAGGGACCATCGCCTATCCCTTATGAGAATGATAAAGCGGTACCTTGGAGTTATGACTCAGCTGTATACATGAATGGAGTGAAACAGGCGAGCGGGTCATCCGCAAGTCAAGGACCTACAATTTCAAACATAGCAGGAACAAGAGGTATGACCGGAAGTGGGAGAATCTACGGAGCCAAACCATCAAAAAAGACAGATTTGGCTCCAACGAAGGACAAAGGAAAAATAGTGATTGATACAAATCAGGAAATAAATTCTCCGAACAAAGACTTTACTGATCAAGAGGCAGAGGAGTTTCTAAAAATAATCAAAAAGAGTGACTATAGAGTGGTGGATCAGCTCCATCATACTCCCGTAAAAACTCCATACTCTCGTTACTAATCAACTCTGAAGCGCACTGAGATTCTTTGATGAAGGTCTTAAGTTCAGCTCATGTCGCAAAAGAAATTTTAGTAAATAAATTTGATAATGTCGTAGCAAATCTCACGTTCGGTCCTACCTTAGTTTCAACAACAATGAGCTACCGCCACAGGGCCGGGCCCATAACAAAGCACTCCACATTACTATGCAAATATACATTTCCCATCTGTCCAGGGTCCTTACTAACACTGGTTCCGCTCTTAATGTGTTGCCGAAATCAAGTCTAGTAAAGTTAATAATAGACGACGTGATGATGAGACCATGTTCTATAATAGTAAAGGAATTTGACGGTTCTCAAAGTTCGGTACTAGGGGAGGTGGACCTTCTAGTCAAGATTGGGCCACATATCTTCAATATCACTTTTCAGGTCATGGACATCGAACCAGCATGCACTTGTTTACCGTGGAGACCTTGGATCTATGCGGCAGGGTCAGTAACCTCGACCCTGCACCAAAAGTTGAAGTTCCTAGTAGAAGGGAAGTTGAGCATAATTGGTGGCGAAGAAGACATTTTTTTAAGCCATATTGAATTGTATAGATATATCAGTTACGATGAAGACTACATAGCTACCCTATTCCAGGCCTTGGAAATTACTTCGATGGTGTCATTACCAGTTGAGAAGTGTAACAAAACTAAAGTGACACCATGGAGATATCTGCAAATGACTATAGGGGGTGATGCCTCAAAACACTGGGGAAACTCCCAGAAATTACTGAGAAAAAGAATCGCTTTGGGTTGGGTTACGAATCGTCAAAGGCTACTCCAAGAGGCAAAACATGTTTCCTCCGATCAGGGAGACGTTCATCAGTAAAGGAACGGAGAATGGTGGACACGTGGCAATGATATCAAGCAAGACCAATACTAGAAGGGAAACTGACACCATCAGAGAACGCACCCCAGGAGAAGATCTTAAAGGATGGACTGCTGTGGAGATTCCCGAGATATCTTTCTTTTTTAAGTAATTTTTCTTGTTTTGAAAGAACCTATGTCAAACCCGAGGCATATGGGTTACTTGTAAGGGTTTTCTTTGTTTCTTATTTCAGACAATATTTATAATTAATAAAGTTATATTCTGTTTTCAATTAAGATACTTGTCTTTCTTTTGCATTTATCTATTAAATATAAAAATGGAAATAATTTCTTTGCATATACATTTTTCAAATTCCAAGCGCTAAAATATGCACCAAAACATGATAAATGTGCAGATCCATGACCAAAATTACCGATAACACTACTTCTATGACCCAATATGATTTTGATGTTCCTATCCACCAAGCCGAAGAGGAAGATGATGAAGATCTTGAACTATCCAAGGAAATGGAGAGGGAAATAGAGAGAAAGGATAATAAAATACAACCGTATTAAGAGCCTATTGAAACTATTAACCCGGTCAAGGAAGGAGATCCAAAAGAAATCAAGCTAGGGCCAATGTTGGAGCAGAGCGTCAAAGATAGGCTGATCAAGTTGTTGCACGAGTATGTGGATATATTCGCTTGGTCCTACAGGGACATGCCAGGGTTGGATACAGACATCGTGGTGCATAGATTACCTCTCAAAGAAGGTTGTTCTCCAGTCAGGCAAAAACTCAGAAGAACCCATCCAGATATGTCCAACAAAATTAGAGAAAAGGTTCTCAAACAATTTGACGCAGGGTTCCTAGCAGTGGTAGACTATCCACCTTGGATAGCTAACATTATACCAGTACCCAAGAAGGATGGCAAAGTACACATGTGCGTAGATTATCGAGACCTAAATAAGGAAAGCCCCAAAGACGATTTTCCGCTGCCTCACATAGATGCCTTAGTGGAAAATACAGCTCAAGCCTCAGTATTCTCATTTATGGATGGTTTCTCGGGCTATAACCAAATCAAAATGGCGCCCGAAGTCATGGAAAAGACTACTTTCATGACACCATGGGGAACTTTCTATTACAAAGTAATGCCATTCGGTCTCAAGAATGCAAGGGCAAATTATCAGAGGGCTATGGTCAAATTATTCTATGACATGATCCACAAAGAGGTTGAAGTATATGTCGATGATATGATTTCCAAATATCATATGGAGGAGGAACATATCACACATCTGCAAAAGTTATTTGAGCGGCTACAGATGTTACAAGGTTGCATGTATTGATGAATGTGCTCCAAAGCTGTCTTTTTCTTGATATTTGCTGGACAGAGTAACTGTCGGGTTTTGACATTTCTTATTTTTGCCCCTGTTTCTGGAATTACGAGTAATTGTATTTTGTTTCTTTATGTAAATATTTATGAGCAACGATCATATTTAAATGCATATGTCAAAAATAAATCATTGGACGTTCTTGCAAAATAAAACAGAAAAAGAAAAACTCAAAGTTTCTTATGAAAATGATTTTGTATTGATTTTTTGAAGTTGGCCTGTAATAGGCGTTTTCGTACAAGGAGGCTGACGTTCTATTAAGAGAACTCCGCTGTAAAAGTAGAAGTTATACAATATTGTGTAAAAAGAAAACATCTATGTACAACAATCCCATTGGGTTCCAATTTTGCTATCGCCGCTATGTCTTCGAGCGTCTCATCACTTTGCTGCTTGCCCGAAGCTGATTAGGTTGATCGATGTTGTTTGAGCTTGACAATTGATACTGAGGTCAGATCGTAGGGCGATCCAATGGGACATAGTGATACTCTTTTCATCCCTAACTTTTTCCTGGACCGCCCTTTCGGGTTTTCAGTCCACCGGGATACCCTTTTTTGCCCAAGTCGCATTTTAAGGTTTTCGACTTGTCGGGTGTACAGATTTTTCATTTTCATCCCTTATTTTTGCCTGAACCCTTTTGGTTCGCCGGTGTGATATGGTGGGAGAACTGACTTGAGGTTTGCGTTTGTATTCGCACTTGTTCGGTTTAGCAAGAGTCGCCACCGACTTTTTATTTTATCCTAAAGGAAAGGTTAAAAAGCACAGGAAAAACCTTTTGAGATGTTTCGTGGGTTCGGGGGGTAGATTATAGAAAGGGAAGGTATTAGCACCCTTTCTATCCATGGTTATCCATGGGCTCTTAGTTACTTGTTTTAGATCACTTGCCTTGATTTTCAATTGCTTGAAATGGTGGTGTGTGTGTGTGTTTTTGAAAATGCTTTGAAAAAGATGCCTTGTCTAGGCAACCGTTGTAACAATTCTTTACTCGAATGTTTTACAAAGGTGTTTGTCTTTTCGAAAAGATGTTTCAAATGTTTTTGAAAGTTTGTTTTGAAAGTTGTGTTGTGAAGTGGGTTTTGAAAAGTAGGAAAGTGTGTTTTGCAAGTTTGATCAAGTAACTAAGAGTTGTCTACCCCTAAATTTACTCAAAGATTTTTCTCATGTTTTAACCCTTTTAACAATATCGTTCTGCCATTGTATTTGGTGGACAATCTTGTGTTAGGATGTTAACGGGACGGGGGCGGGTCATCATATGGACCATGAATGCAATGGTGCCAAGTGTCTTTGGCAATTTTCTTGAAGGGACTATGATCATTTTGTAAGCAACTTCGAAAGCGTCATCGAGGGACTATGATCATTTGATTTGTTTTGTTTTGCCAAAGAAACTTAACGTGCAAGCATGGCCCATTTTTGAAGGCAACAAGCGGGATTACCCTAGGGGTGCAAGTGTGAACGGTGTATAGATTGTCATGCATTTGTCTTGTATTAGGTTATCTAGCGGTTGATTTTATTTACATACAAACCCTAAGTCTATCATGCCATAATTTAAAAGCGATAAATTGCGGGAATTTAAAGTCCTAAACTATTACAAATGAGTATCCGGGGATGGGGGTACAAATATTTACAAATGGGGGATGAGACTTGTCGGAATAGTAGTGCCCAAATATATTTACAACCAAATCGAATCGCATTCTCAATGTAAAATGTAGCAATGTATAAGAATAAAAGCAATGCAAATGTATTGGTGTAAGTGCATGTGATTATTTACAAGTGATGTAAGATGTTAACTTAATGCAAAATTAAGTAAGTATTTATTAAGTATTATTATCTTTTTTTGGGTTTTTGTTGATTATGTACAAACAAAAAGATTTAATAAAAGAAAAGAAATTGCTTAGGAAATTCTATTTTTTACGTATTAATGCTAATGTTTTATATACAAAGTATAAATTAAGCAAAAATGCTAAACTTAATAAACCTAAGTTTTATGCTTTTTTAATTGTTCTAAAATAAAATATAAAACAATCTAGAAAATTTTGTATGTATATATACAAATGTTTAAATGTTATTTTTTTATTTACAAAATTCAATTATGTTATAAAAAGAAAATAAAAGAGTATTGTTAATAAAATTTAATGTAAAAAAATTAGTATGTTAATTTAACAAAGAAAGATGTAATGTGATAAAAGAGGAAAGAGTATTAGTTAAAAAAAAGGAATGGAATGGGCTTTAGGGGTTTTATTCTGGCCCAAACAGAAATAGGCAGGTTTAGGAAAAAGGAGGGGGTATGCACGCTGGAAGCATTGGGCTCAAGGCGTGTTAATGGGGCAGAGGCCCAAACGGTTTTGACAAGCTTTTGTTCTAGGGTTGAATTAGTTTGTTTCATTTTGCAATTAGGGTTACAGAGCGGCGTTGTTCATCTTCTTCGCTTCCTTCATTCTCCTTCTCAAGCCAAGCATTTCTAAACAAGATTCTCCGCCTAGGGCCACCAGGCGCCACCGTCAACTCCTCCTCCCTCCATGGCTGAGCACAATAGCGACAAGCAAAGGTAATAATTTTCCGTTTTTTATGTCCTTTGTTTCAGTTCGTGCATGTTATTAGTCTTTGACAATTTCTGATCTTTGTTTGTTATTTCTGTGTGAGGCGTGGAAAAGAAAGGGAGAAGAGTTATACCTTTGGAGACTTTTGGAGACGGAGGAGTGAAGAGTTGGACTTGGAGGCACTTTAGGCGGCCGGAGGCAAGGAGTGTGATGCTGTGAGCTTTGGAAATCTAGTATTCAGTATCTTGTTCTCCTTTGTGGTTTTATGATGATAACTGAAAACCCTGCTTGTTACTTCTTTTCCTCTTCTGACTGGTTTCCCTTTGCTTCTGTATGCTTACTCTTTGCTTCTGTATGCTTGCTCTTTGCTTCTGTATGCTTGCTCTGAGAATATTTGTTGAAATGTTGATTTTGATTTGAGTATTGTTTGTTGGACCCAGTGATGAGGTTGCTTTGAGGGTACTGTTGCTTCAGTTGTTGTTGATATGCTGGTTCTGATAACTTGATGATGTTGCCTATTTTCTTCTTTTCCTTTCATTTCCTCTCTTGGCTTTGAGTGAGCTAGTTTCGCCTATGATGAACCTAGTTCTGAGGCATTGGGATTCTGCATATTTTGTTGTTTGGATTGGCTTAGTGGATGTTACAGTTTTATGAACTGGTTGGATGTTTGAAGCCGATTACAGGCTTGAGGCTGTTAGTTTGCTTTTGAAAATGTACAGGCTTTTTCTGGTATATGCTTCAAGGTTTGGTTACAGGCTTATAGTTTTAGGCTTGTATGGCTTGAGATAGGTTTTGAAAAGGCTTGATATGCTTGAGGTTTGAAACAGCTCAGGCAGGTTTTGATGGCTTGAGGTGTTAGCAGGCTTTAGGCTGTTACAGGCAGGATGTTGGAAAGGCTTAAGGTTTAGGCTTATGTTCTGTGTTTGAAAACAGGTTTGAGGTAGTTTTGACTTGAATGTTTTCAATGCAGTTTTGCTTGCTTAGGCTTGTCTTGAAAGGCAGGGGTCTATATCCTTTTTTATGTGAACTCGTTCCCTTTGTTTTGTAGCCAGGCTGTTTCTTTTTTTAACAAGATTTTTGAATTAAGTCTTGGTTTGAATACCAATGCCTGAGCAGGTTGTAAGGCTTGAGGTTTACAGTTTTTTGTGATATCTTTTCCTGTGTGCATTCTGCCTCCTCTCTCTATGTGTTCTGATGTATCTTGTTTATATCTTTTTTAGCCTCTAGCCTGCTGTACTGTAAGCTTCCTTCCTCTCTCTCTTTTCTCTCTCCACAGAAAAACATATTATATTGTTTAAATCTGTACTTTCTGAAAAAGTGGTTGGCTGGTAGATGATGATTTTTGAATATGTTTGCTTGCATTGTACCTTTCTTCTGCATACTTTTTGTCTTGCTTTTGCTAGCTTGTGGGCAGCCTTGACGGTTCTGCACTTGGTTGCCATTTTGACTTAGTTTCGTTTGAACTTTGTAGTTTGTTCATGCTGTTTGTTTGGCATCTTGAACTATGCAGCTTGCTTGGCTTTTTGACAATGCAATTTGGTTGGAAACTATGCATTTTGTTTAATATGCTGCCTTGTACATTTTTTTTATTGCTTGCAGACATTTTCTATCCCTCTTTGTGAACCAAGTGTATTTCTTGTGATTTGCAGAGAGGGTGAACAACTGATTTCGGCCAGTCACTTTTAATGATGAGTCTTTAAATTAATTGTCTGCTTTTTTTTATTTCATCTGCATTTGACTTCTTTCTTTTTCTTTGTTTTTGCAGATGAAAATCAACTGAGCAATGGGGAGCGTCAGTAGAAGATGAAGACTTAGGAAAATTAGGATGCAATTTTATTTCATTTTAATTATTTGTAATATTATTATTGTAAACTAAATGTAAATAAATTTACAGTGTTCCAATAATAATTTGTAACAAACAATTAAAGATGAATAAAAATCCTTCTTTGTCAGTTAATTCTTTTTTTTTTCAATTCACTGTCTATTTAATTATTTAAGTTTCTTAAATTAAAATAACTGGAAGTAAATCCCAACTATTCTAACTTAGAATAAATAAATAATTAATAAACATTGTGGTCTTGTCACTTAGCATCAATCAATAATAAACCCGGCGTTTCAATTAGCCATAAGCATTGCACAGTCAAATCAACAAACATCCATATTCCTTTGCCTTTACTGATTATACCAAACACTGCAAGCTCTCAATTCAAATGCCTCAGCTCATATCCCAGAATAAATTGAAAAGAACTATAGAATTAATTCTTTCTGAGAATGTGCGCACAAACCCTAGTTCTTGATTTAATTTTCACAGAAGCGTCTGCCTGATCAAACCCTGAGCCCAAACTCAAACAAATTAACCAAGACCCTGATAATTTGTTTGACTAATTCAAAATCAATGAAAAACCCTAATTTTGTCTGACTGATGAGAAAAGTATGTTTGACCGATTCTTAAACCAATCTGAAAAATTAGGAAAAGCCTGAAGCTGTGATTTCTTGTGAAAAAGAGAGAGAGCAAATTTTGGGGTACAACAGTTTCCCCTGTTCAATCTTCTTGAACCTGAAGAGTTAGATCGGCAAGTTTTTCGTTTGCGTCTCGAAGGTAAAAGGAGATTGGACACTAAAGTGCCCGTAAATTTGCACTCGTCAGAATATGGATGCGGGAATGGGCTTAGAGATGCCATTTGGAGATGGGCTTAAAGATGCCATCTGGAAGGGGAGACAGAATCTTCTCGGGGATGGGCTTAACGATGCCACCTGGAATGTTTGTTGACCTGTATGTCATTGAAATTGAAGCTTAATAATCTTATCCTAAAAAATGTTAGCTAGAAAACAAAGCTATGTTGCATGAAATGTATGATGCAATACATGTTATATCAATATTTATGACATGAATGTAATGATTGCGCATGTAAGCTGATGAGCTGTCCTGCTGAGGATAGATGGATCCTGGATAACCGGAGATAATAGATTCTTGTCTGCTGTCGGGGAAAGTGAATCCTTGACTGCTGCAGGGGGTTGCAAGAATCTTGTGATCGTTGAACATGAGAAGTCCTGGGACCGCTGTTGGGGACTCAGGAGCTTGGGTTGTATGCCACTTCGAGAATGAGAATCTTCATTCTGCTGGGAATATCAAGAACTCAGGTTATCTGCCACTTTGAGAATGAGAATCTTCATTCTGTTGGGAATATCAGGAGCTTGGGCGCATGCCAATCTACTGGGGTTTCAAAGATGAGAGTCTTCATTCTGTTAAGAGTCAGAAACTGGGAGTATACCAATCATCTGAGGTTTTAAGGATGAGAATCTTCATTCTGTCAAGAGTCAGAAACTGGGAGTATACCAATCTTCTGAGGTTTTAAGGATGAGAATCTTCATTCTGTTAAGGGTCAGAAACTGGGAGTATACCAATCTTCTGAGGTTTTAAGGATGAGAATCTTCATTCTGTCAAGAGTCAGAAACTGGGAGTATACCAATCTTCTGAGGTTTTAAGGATGAGAATCTTCATTCTGTTAAGGGTCAGAAACTGGAAGTATACCAATCTTCTGATGTTTTAAGGATGAGAATCTTCATTATGTTAAGAGTCAGAAACTGGGAGTATACCAATCTTCTGAGGTTTTAAGGATGAGAATCTTCATTCTGTTACGAGTCAGAAACTGGGAGTATACCAATCTTATGAGGTTTTAAGGATGAGAATCTTCATTTTGTTAAGAGTCAGAAACTAGGAGTATACCAATCTTCTGAGGTTTTAAGGATGAGAATCTTCATTCTGTTAAGGGGAACAGATTTTTAGGAGCTTTAATTGTCCGTTATTCTGTTGGTGGTTGTAACTTCCAGCAGGTGATGAAGGAATTTGAAACTTGAAATGTAATTTGTTTTGGAGAATAAATCATGGCCAAAGGTTGGGGATTGGAAGTCTTTGGACATCCTTGTTGACTGCTGATTGCTTTGGGAGCAAGATCTTCAATGGTTGAGGGATTTCAGGGCCGCTGCTGGGGATTGAAAATCCTTGGTGATTTGGGCTTAACGAGAATTCTGATGATCTCTACTGGGGATTTCAGAACCTGGGAGACTCATGCTGGAGGAGTGAGACTGAGAATCTTCAATCTGGTGGGAAATATCTCTGTGGGGAGAGTGTTCACTAGTCTGGTTCCGCTAGGGATTGATAGTTGGAAGTTTTAGCCCTGCTGGGGATTAACAACTTTGACTTCACTGGGGATGGAATTTTCAGATTTTTAGGGCTCCACTGGGGAACTGAAACTTAAACCTGAGGGGAATTAAGTCCTAGAAGGCTCTCTGGCTGGGGAAATCTGCTTTGAGGAAGCTTTTGTTCTGCTGAGGATCCTGAAGTTTAAGTCTATTTGGGGATTAAGTTCTGGATTTTAACCTTGTTGAGGCATTTGGAGTTTAACTCTGTTGGGGATTCTTTCCGAAAGGGCATCAAGATATCTATCTGTACCTTTAACCTATCAGCAATCATCTTTCTTGATTTGTAAGAAAATGATTATGTTCGAATGCATATGCCTATTTAACAAAACATTGGACGTTTCTCAAATAAAACATAAGTGCAGAAGAGAGAAAAAAAAAAGGGAGACCAAGCAAATTTCTGTATTTAGAAAAGTGTTTGTATTAACTTTCTATGAATATCTTTGTACAAAGGAGACAGACATCCGAGTAAGAGGGTGTTATCGTAAAAATTGAAAATTTTATACAAAAGAAAGATGGCTATGTGAAACAATTCTATGGGATCCCCGTTCCGCTATAGCCTTCACAACTCTGAATATCCTGTCCATTCAATGCTTCGTCCGCCGATGACTGGATTGATCGGAAGCTTGGAGCTGGTTGATGAAGAGATTGTCCTTAAAGTGATCCGACGAGACATAGTCATATGCTTTAATTCCCTAACTTTTTCCTGGACCGCCCTTTCGGGTTTTCAATCCACCGGGAACCCATTTTTGCCCAAGCCGCCCTCTCGGGTTTTCGACTTGCCGGGTGTACAAATTTTTTTTGTTTTATCCCTAATTTTTTCCTGAACCGCCCTTTCGGGTTTTCGGTTCACGAGGATGCCCATTTTTGCCCAAGCCGCCCTTTCGGGTTTTCGACTTGTCGGGTGATCTTATGCGTAGTATCTTTTAACTTTGTCTGCGTTCGCAGGGTGTGGCAAATCGTCGCCGTCCATGGTGGTCAGAATCATTGCACCACCAGAAAATATGCTCTTGATCACAAATGGTCCTTCGTAGGTAGGAGTCCATTTTCCCCTGGGATCACTTTACGGCAAGATAATCCGCTTGATTACAAGATCTCCAACTTGATATACTTGACGTCTGACTTTCTTGTTGAAAGCCTTGATCATCCGTTTTTGATACGTCTGACCATGGCAAACAGCAGCGAGTCGCTTTTCGTCGATCAAATTGAGTTGATCAAGTCGGGTCTGAATCCAATCGTCTTCATTCAAACCAGCGTCCTTCATAATCCTTAAAGAAGGAATCTGAACTTCCATGGGTAGGACAGCTTCCATGCCATATACCAAAGAAAATGGGGTTTCCCTTGTTGAAGTACGTGCCGTGGTACAGTATCCATGCAAAGAAAACGACAACATCTCATGCCAGTCCTTGTAGGTAACTGTCATTTTTTGAATGATCTTCTTGATGTTTTGTTCGCAGCTTCAACAACACCGTTCATCTTCGGTCGATAGGGAGATGAATTTTGATGATAAATTTTGAACTGTTCGCATAGGGAGGTGATCATAGTATTATTCAAATTGGTTCCATTGTCCATGATGATCTTGTCGGGGACACCATACCGGCATATGAGATTTTGCTTGATGAAGCGGGCAACCACATTCTTTGTAACAGAGGCGAAGGAAGCTGCTTCGACCCATTTGGTGAAATAGTCAATGGCGACCAGGATGAAGCGATGTCCATTGGATGTCGTGGGTTTGATCTCTCCAATCATGTCAATGCCCCACATTGCGAATGGCCAAGGAGTTGTCAGAATGTTGAGAGGAACAGGAGGAATGTGCACCTTACCGGCGTAGATTTAACATTTATGGCAGGTACGGGAGTGTTGATAGCAATCAGCTTCCATGGTGGACCAGTAATAGCCTGCCCTTAGAATCTTCTTAGCCATCGTATGTCCGCTCAAGTGGGTGCCAAATGTACCGCTGTGTATCTCATTCATGATCAACTCTGCCTCAGCTTTGTCCATACATCGGAGTAAAACACAATCATGGCTGCGTTTATAGAGGATGTCGTTGCTCAGGAAGAACTTGGCAGCAAATTTCCTTAGGAACTTCTTGTCATTTACGGAAGCTCCTTCGGGATATTCTCTAGTCTGGAGATACCTTTTGATTTTGTGAAACCAGGGTTGTTCCACTACTTCTTCGGTATTAATCTCATGCCAATGTGCAGGTTCATCCATTCGCTCGATGGTGATTTGGGGAGCCTCGTTATCCCATTTGAGTTTAAACATGGAAGACATTGTAGCCAGAGCATCTGCTAGCTGATTCTCTTCCCGCGGGAAACGCTCGAAGGTGATTTGCTCGAAATGAGGCAACAATGTCAAGACATGTTCTTTGTATGGGATAAGATTAGGATGTTTGGTGTCCCACTCTCCTTTGATTTGACTGATAACCAAGGCCGAGTCCCCAAATATGATCAAAGATTTGATCCCCAAGTCTATAGCAGCCTTGAGACCAAAGATGCAAGCCTCATATTCAGCCATGTTGTTGGTACAGCTGAAGCAAAGTCGGGTCGTGAAAGGTGTATGGCAACCTTCCGGGGAAATGAGTACCGCACCGATACCGTTTCCAAGTGCATTTGAAGCACCATCAAAGTACAGGGTCCATCGGGATCCATTTTCAGGTCCGTCATACGGTCCGTCACCTTCAATGTTGTCCAAAGTCATGATGTCCTCGTCCGGGAAGTCGAATCTCATGGATTGATAATCTTCGATAGCTTGATGCACTAGATGGGTAGCTAGTACACTCCCCTTTATAGATTTTTGGGTAGTGTACTGGATGTCATACTCAGTCAGGATCATTTGCCATCTAGCGATTCTTCCAGATAAAGCAGGCTTCTCGAAGATATACTTGATAGGATCCATTTTGGAAATCAGCAGAGTGGTATGAGTCAACATATACTGCCTTAGTCGGCGAGCAGCCCATACCAAAGCGCATCAAGTTTTCTCGAGCAGTGAGTAGTGAGTCTCACAGTCGGTAAACGTTTTGCTAAGGTAATAAATGGCATGCTCTTTTCGACCAGACTCGTCATGCTGGCCCAATACGCACCCCATTGAGCTTTCCAACATGGTCAGATACATGATCAACGGTCTTCCTTCGACAGGTAGCATCAGAATAGGAGGTTCTAGCAAATACTCCTTGATCTTATCAAAAGTAGCTTGGCAATCGTTGTTCCACTCGACTACCTGATCTTTCTTCAATAGTTTAAAAATTGGCTCACATGTATATGTCAGATGATAGATGAATCTGGAAATATAGTTCAAGCGCCCCAAGAATCCTCTGACCTCCTTTTCAGTACGGGGGGCGGGCATCTCTTGTATAGTTTTTACTTTTGCTGGATCGACCTCAATGCCTTTGTTGCTGACAATAAATCCTAGAAGTTTACCAGACCTAACTCCAAAGGTGCACTTACTTGGATTCAGCCTGAGTTTGTACTCCTTCAACCTGGCAAACAGCTTTTGCAGATGTTCAAGGTGTTCCTCCTCTGTTTGTGATCGAGCTATCATGTCGTCTATGTAAACCTCGATCTCATGATGTATCATATCATGGAACAAAGCCACCATGGCGCGCTGATAAGTTGCCCCTGCGTTCTTCAGTCCGAACGGCATCACCTTGTAACAGAAAGTACCCCATTGTGTAACAAAGGTCGTTTTCTCCATGTCCTCGGGGGCCATTTTGATCTGGTTGTAGCCCGAGAATCCGTCCATGAAGGAAAACACCTTGTGCTGAGCTGTGTTTTCAATCAAAATGTCGATATGCGGTAGCGGAAAATCATCTTTAGGGCTGGCCCTATTCAAATCCCGGTATTCCACACACATTCTGACCTTGCCATCTTTTTTAGGAACTGGCACGATGTTAGCAACCCATTGTGGATAGGATGTAACAACCAGAAATCCAGTGTTGAACTGCTTCATTACTTCAGCTTTAATCTTCTCAGACATGTCGGGCCTCATTCGGCGGACTTTTTGCTTGATAGGTGGACAATCCTCTCTTATAGGGAGATGGTGAACCACGATATCTGTGTCTAAACCCGGCATGTCTTCATAAGACCAGGCGAAGATTTAAACATATTCATTCAACAGCTGTATCAAACGCTCCTTGACACTTGGTTCCAGATTGGCACCCACTTGTACTTCCTTCCGGTCTTCCTCTGTTCCTAAGTTGACAGTTTCCAACAACTCTTCGTGAGGCAAGATGGCCCTTTCTTCTTGTTGTAGAAGTCTGGCTAACTCCCTTGGCACTTCACAATCTTCGTCGTCTTCGCACTCAGCCTGATTGACCAAATCTTCAGAGTTATTGAAAGATACAGCAGAATAGTTGCCCATAGAATCCAGAGTGGATGGGTACCTGCATTTGTGAGCGTGGGTGTGTGTAAGGGATAACCATCCTTAAACGAACAAAAATGCAAAAGGAAAGAAAATGAACACAGCAGTTTATCAATGAAAAACGTCCAATGAATCATTAAACATGGCATATGAATATGAAGATAATCAAAACCCTTAAAAATGGACCTACATGCCCCGGGCAAGGCATGAGGTGAAAAAGTAGTGTGCAGATTGTTCAAAAGTAAATATTACAGACCAACAGGAAATGCTTGACAGATAAATTACTGATTAATAAAAGTAATGGGGACGAAGTCTTTCGCCTCCCAATTGTGTAGTCCCCCTTCGATGGTTGGGAAGATCCAATATTCAATGTTGGCCTCTTCGTCTTCACCTTCGAAAGCATTGATTCCATAAGGAGAGATCTTGATGGGTGTTCTTTCAACTTTAAAGCGGCGCATAGCTTTTTGCCCCGTAGCGGTAAATCTTAATCCAAACTTGTCTGTTTTGTGAGGAATATCAGTCAACTGACCCCATGTTGAGCTCTTCCCTTCCTTCATTGCAGCCTTTGCGTCTTTTAGAGATGCCATCCTGGCCACCTTCTTGGGTACCTCAGCTACCGCTTTTGCTACTGCCACTTCAAGAGAGACTTCCTCAAAGTGCTGGAATGGTGTCTCAATGAATTCACCCTCCACCTCTACATACCGAAAGGAGTTCAGGTGGCTGATCATATATTCCTCCTCGCCGTGTACAGTTATGATTTTCCCTTTGACAGGGTATTTCAGCATTTGATGTAGAGAGGAGGTGACTGCGCCAGCATTATGTATCTATGGCCTCCCTAACAAGCAAGAGTATGACGGACGGATGTCCATCACATAGAAAGTTGAGGGGAACACTTTTGTGCCTTCCTTAATGGGAATGTCGACCTCCCTATGTACCATTCTCTTTGACCCGTCAAATGCCCTTACAATGATATTACTTGGCTTCAACTCCAAGCCTTCACAATCCAATCGGTCGAGAGCCTACTTAGGCAGCACGTTCAGAGAAGAACCAGTGTCGACCAAAACACGTGCCAGAGTAGTTCCTTGGCATTCTACTGACACATGTAATGCGTCATTATGCTTTCTTCCTTTCCAAGTCAGGTCAGCATCAGAGAAACCCAGGCCGTTGTCTGGGGTGAGGCTGGCTACACAATCCTGGAATTGATCGGCTGAGGTTTCCTGGGGTAGATGGGCTGTCTTCAAAAACCTTATTAAAGCTTTGGCGTGAGCCGCCGAACAAAGCAGTAAAGCTAGCATGGAAATCTTCAAGGGGGTTTTCCCCAGTTGCTCTACCACGTCATAATCACTCTTCTTAATTATTTTCAAAATCTCCTCTATCTCTTTCTTAGAGGTTTCGGGGATGACCAATGGTTGAGCCCTCGTCCTGACGAGCTCATCTTGGATCCCTTTCCCCTTATCAGCAGAAGTAGGAGGGACAATAACAGGAATAACAGCTTCTTCAATCAACGGGGTTCTAGCGGAAAGTTTTATCGGTGCAGGAGTAACTTTGGTAGCAGCTGAGGGTCCAAAGATCGCCTTTGGAGGGGCAATCTCTGGAGAGAAAATTCTCCCACTTCGGGTAATCTTGCTTGTACCGGCAATGTTTCCAATGTCGGCATCTTATTCGTCAGAGTTTTCTTCAGTTATCTCAACTTGTTTAACACCATGGTAGTAGATTTCTCCACCATATTTCCATGGTATTGATTTATCAGAAATGTAGGGGACAGGCCCAGGCATAGTTATTTTTAGATGAACAAACTTCGTAGCGGATGTAATCTTAACAGGCTTTTTAGGGACCTTGAAAAGATTGGTGGAAATGGTGATTATTGAAACATCTTCGATATGAGTTAGAGTAGCAGGAACCTTTTCGAAAAGAATTTGTTGACTGTCCATTAGGCCCTGGATGCATATCTTCAGTAATGGGCAGTCGATTGGTAGGGAGGAACAAGAGTAGCAGTCTTCTTTACATCCTGGGAAAATCCCAACCTTTAACAGATTCAACTTGATCATCAACAGTGGAGTCATCAGGTCATCAACATCAGAAACATACAGATCTTCTTCAATAGCATGGACATTGCGACCATGCTTCGGCATTGGAGCGGATATTACGTTTGGCTTCTCTAGAGCATCGAACTCAACCTCTTTTGCACCTATCAAGTCTTGAATTTTATTCTTTAACGCCCAACAATTGTTGGTGTCATGTCCAGCGCTATCAGAATGGTAGGCACATTTAGCGTTGGCATGATAGTATAGAGATGTGGTGTTAGGGTTTTTTGGTGCCTCCTTTAAACCAGTTAGATTCAACTTCAACAAATGGGGAAGAACTTGTGCAGGCATCATATTGATGCGGGTGAACTGCCGTGGTGGCCGTTCTACCCGTTGCTGGTTAGGTCTAGACTGATTGGTACGAGGCTGATCATTTGACGAATTTTGAATCATAACGGCCCCTACGGTCGGCCGACGCTCAGTTCTCCCCAATCCTTTTTGAGAATACACAACAGCTGCTTCCTTCTTGGCGGGAAATGGCTTTTTAACAGTTGTAGATGCAGAGGCATCCCTTTGAATCTTCCCATTCTTAATACCAGCTTCCACTTGTTCGCCAGTCAGAATCAATTCAGTAAACCCTACAGAAGAGCTCCCAATCAAATGGTTGAAGAACGGGCCAGATAGGGTCCCTAAGAACATATCAACTAGTTCCCTATCTGAAATAGGTGGCTGCACTCTTCTGGCCAAGTCGCGCCATTTCTGGGCGTATTCTTTGAATCCCTCATTTGAAGCCATCCCCATACTTTGTAACTGAGTACGGGTTGGCGCCAAGTCAGCATTATATTGATACTGGCGATAAAAGGCAGCTGCCAAGTCTTCCCAGTTATGCACTTCTGACCTCTCAAGCTGGTAAAACCAGTCTAGCTGTGTACCAGACAGGCTATCCTGGAAGAAGTGTACCCAAATATTTCTATCGGACATATAAGGTTGAATTCTTCTGACATACGACCTCAGGTGCATCTTCGGACAAGACAGTCCGTCATATTTTGCAAAGATTGGCACCTTAAACTTTGGAGGGATCACAATTCCAGCAATCAATCCCAATTCTTCAAAATCTAACCCGGGAACCCTTTGCAGCTCCATAGCTGCCAGTCTATCCTCCATGTTTTTATATTTGTCGTCCGCTGGCGAGTATTGCTGCTCTGAGTAGTCTTCATCTTCCTCTACCTCTTCCTCTTCAGCTTCGGACTCAGAAGGTAGTGCAGCTCCTTTTCCCTTACTGGTTCCCTCATCAGATGCAAAGGGAAATTCAAGAACTCTTCTAGCTTCATTCTCAAACCTTCTTCCCAGTGTAGCTACCCCGACTCTTTTCTTCTTCTTTTTCACCTTTTCTTGCTCTTTGTTCCCAAGCAGTGCTTTTAGATCCTCCTGACCCTTTGCTAAGGTTATTAGGAGCTGTTGAAACTGTGAGTTTTGTGACTGCAGATCTTTGACTGTCTATTCGAGATCCATCTTACTAAAATAAACAACAGAAAGATAAGGAAACCTGGTGTGGAGACCTGCTTATGCATATGATGAATGATATGTTTATTCATGCAATGCATTCAAGGATTTTAGAAATTCAAAATTTTTGCAAACAAAAAGAACACACGTCATATTAATAAGAAGAAATTTTGTCAGTACAAAAATGCCCCATGGGCAAAATATTACAAAAGCTTCTTAAGGTAAAAAGACGTTGCGCATCCTCTTTGGTGCAATGTAAGTGTTGAGGGTCTCCTCCTCGTGAAGTCAGCGGGTAAGCTCTAAAACCTTCTTCTCACTGGCGTAGAAGCTGGCTTCAAAAGTATCCCTTTCTTCTTTTAGTTTGATCCAACTCTTCTGCATCTCCTCCCATGATGTTGGCATGTCAGGATGTAGGACGGTGTAGGGAACCTCCCCTTCCTTAACAGGCTCTTTGATCAAAGGGAGAATATGAGGTTAAGGCATCATAAGACTCTGGGCTCGGGTTCGTACCCACTTGAGGTAAGGCTCAAGAGGGATGGAGTTCTTATGCCCCAGTGTCTTGCTGTCTATCTTGTTAGGCATCCTCCAAGCTCTGATGAATCTTTGGTGAAGTCCTTGCGCATCATTGTCGAAGTCAAAAACTAGGTCAGGAATCAGCATGTCATGAGGGCCGTCCCTCCGTGCATATCCAAATTGTCTTAAAGCTAGACAAGGGTTGTAGGTAATGCCTCCTCTAATGCCAAGTAATGGCACATTAGGGAACTCACCACAACGATCGACGGTGATGACATTTTCTCTGGACCGAGAACACCAATGTACATCAGAGTGCGTGAGGGTCATCAACCGTTGTGACCACCTTAAGCCTTGTTCATTCTTCAAAACAGATTGTGGAAGGTGAGAAATAAACCACCTTGCAAGGAGAGGGGTACAACACATGAGAACACCTCTTTTTCTCATTGTTCGTGTGTAAAATGAATGGAGGATGTCCCCAAGTAATGTAGGTATGGGATTCCTGGATAGGAAAATCTTGATAGCATTGACATCTATAAGTTGGTCAGGATTTGGGAACAAGACCAACCCATAAATGAGAAGTCCCACAATCTCTTCAAAGGCTTGTAGATCCAAGGAGTTCCAGCACTATTGTGCCTTCTCAAACAAGAATTTTGCCAAGAAGCCTTTGACACCACTTCTAGTTTCCCAATGCCCCTTGATATCCGATGGTTGCAAGTGTAGTGCTTGAGCAACATCTTCAGGTTTTGGTTCTTTTTCCGTACCGTTGAAAGGTAGTTGATTAAGAATAGGAATTCTCAGGAGTTGAGAAAATTCCTCCAAAGTAGGCACCAACTCGTAGTCGGGGAATGTGAAACAGTGGTGAATGGGGTCAAAGAACTGGAACAACACTTTCATCATGTATTCTTCAATGCTGGTGTTGACTAGGCTGAGTAGTCTACCATGTTTTTCACTGAAGGGAGAGCTTTCGGGAATTCTGGATGTGAGCTCCTTGAGTTGAGGAGGGATTCTCACAAGGTTGACTTGGATAGTTTTCCTGCGAAGAATTTCCATGACATACAAAACAAGAACAAAGATGAAGATCCAAACCCTTGAAATGGTTAGTGGGTGCATATGAAGTTTTATGATGTTTATGATGTATGCACAAACACATGTACAAGCAATTCACACAAAAACCCTAGTTTCAGGCTTGCATGAGGTTTCATAGGTAAGTACCCTCTTGAGTGTAGTTGTCTTAAAAACCTATCCTATAAATAGTAACCGGGTTCTAAGGAGCTCAATATCATTGGATTGTTTTCCATGTTCATTTTTTTGGTTTAGCCACTTAACTAGCGACCAAAATATTCCAAGAAAACAACCCTTAATGAGTGTAGTATCGAGTATCTACCAAATTCGGACTGCACCAAATCCGGTCATCTCACTACCCCTAATAAAAGGCCAAGATGGTCAAGTAAGTTTCTAGGTCATTAGTGCTTAGTGACATCACTCAGCGGCCCCGTACTCTCCTTGATTGAACTCAAGGGTTACCGGTACTCACAAATATGTCGCACTAATATAGCTATTGCTTCACCCGTGTCGGTATACCCCGCACAGTTTCCACAACGTATTGCTATCTATGAATGTTTCCCAAATCCGGGTGTAGGATTTCAAGCCCAAACAAGAGAACCATAAAGGTAAAGCAATCAAAGCAAACAAATAATCATGCAAAAGGGTGATCTAAAACCCTAAGGTAACCCCACTTTTAAATTTTTCCCCAGCAGAGTCGCCAGTTCTGTGATACGGTGGGAGAACTGACTTGAGGTTTGCGTTTGTATTCGCACTTGTTCGGTTTAGCAAGAGTCGCCACCGAATTTTTATTTTATCCTAAAGGAAAGGTTAAAAAGCACAGGAAAAACCTTTTGAGATGTTTCGTGGGTTCGGGGGGTAGATTATAGAAAGGGAAGGTATTAGCACCCTTTCTATCCATGGTTATCCATGGGCTCTTAGTTACTTATTTTAGATCACTTGCCTTGATTTTCAATTGCTTGAAATGGTGGTGTGTGTGTGTGTGTTTTTGAAAATGCTTTGAAAAAGATGCCTTGTCTAGGCAACCGTTGTAACAATTCTTTACTCGAATGTTTTACAAAGGTGTTTGTCTTTTCAAAAAGATGTTTCAAATGTTTTTGAAAGTTTGTTTTGAAAGTTGTGTTGTGAAGTGGGTTTTGAAAAGTAGGCAAGTGTGTTTTGCAAGTTTGATCAAGTAACTAAGAGTTGTCTACCCCTAAATTTACTCAAAGATTTTTCTCATGTTTTAACCCTTTTAACAATATCGTTCCACCATTGTATTTGGTGGACAATCTTGTGTTAGGATGTTAACGGGACGGGCACAGGTCATCATATGGACCATGAATGCAATGGTGCCAAGTGTCTTTGGAAATTTGCTTGAAGGGACTATGATCATTTTGTAAGCAACTTCGAAAGCGTCATCGAGGGACTATGATCATTTGATTTGTTTTGTTTTGCCAAAGAAACTCAACGTGCAAGCATGGCCCATTTTGGAAGGCAACAAGCGGGATTACCCTAGGGGTGCAAGTGTGAACGGTGTATAGATTGTCATGCATTTGTCTTGTATTAGGTTATCTAGCGGTTGATTTTATTTACATACAAACCCTAAGTCTATCATGCCATAATTTAAAAGCGATAAATTGCGGGAATTTAAAGTCCTAAACTATTACAAATGAGTATCCGGGGATGGGGGTACAAATATTTACAAATGGGGGATGAGACTTGTCGGAATAGTAGTGCCCAAATATATTTACAACCAAATCGAATCGCATTCTCAATGTAAAATGTAGCAATGTATAAGAATAAAAGCAATGCAAATGTATTGGTGTAAGTGCATGTGATTATTTACAAGTGATGTAAGATGTTAACTTAATGCAAAATTAAGTAAGTATTTATTAAGTATTATTATCTTTTTTTGGGTTTTTGTTGATTATGTACAAACAAAAAGATTTAATAAAAGAAAAGAAATTGCTTAGGAAATTCTATTTTTTATGTATTAATGCTAATGTTTTATATACAAAGTTTAAATTAAGCAAAAATGTTAAACTTAATAAACCTAAGTTTTATGCTTTTTTAATTGTTCTAAAACAAAATATAAAACAATCTAGAAAATTTTGTATGTATATATAAAAAGGTTAAAATGTTATTTTTTTATTTACAAAATTCAATTATGTTATAAAAAGAAAATAAAAGAGTATTGTTAATAAAATTTAATGTAAAAAAATTAGTATGTTAATTTAACAAACAAAGATGTAATGTGATAAAAGAGGAAAGAGTATTAGTTAAAAAAAAGGAATGGAATGGGCTTTAGGGGTTTTATTCTGGCCCAAACAGAAATAGGCAGGTTTAGGAAAAAGGAGGGGGTATGCACGCTGGAAGCATTGGGCTCAAGGCGTGTTAATGGGGCAGAGGCCCAAACAGTTTTGACAAGCTTTTGTTCTAGGGTTGAATTAGTTTGTTTCATTTTGCAATTAGGGTTACAGAGCGGCGTCGTTCATCTTCTTCACTTCCTTCATTCTCCTTCTCAAGCCAAGCATTTCTGAACAAGATTCTCCGCCTAGGGCCACCAGGCGCCACCGTCAACTCCTCCTCCCTCCATGGCTTAGCACAACAGCGACAAGCAAAGGTAATAATTTCCAATTTTTTATGTCCTTTGTTTCAGTTCGTGCATGTTATTAGTCTTTGACAATTTCTGATCTTTGTTTGTTATTTCTGTGTGAGGCGTGGAAAAGAAAGGGAGAAGATTTATACCTTTGGAGACTTTTGGAGACGGAGGAGTGAAGAGATGGACTTGGAGGCGCTTTAGGCGGCCGGAGGCAAGGAGTGTGATGTTGTGAGCTTTGGAAATCTGGTATTCAGTATCTTGTTCTCCTTTGTGGTTTTATGATGATAACTGAAAACCCTGCTTGTTGCTTCTTTTCCTCTTCTGACTGGTTGCCCTTTGCTTCTGTATGCTTACTCTTTGCTTCTGTATGCTTGCTCTTTGCTTCTGTATGCTTGCTCTGAGAATATTTGTTGAAATGTTGATGTTGATTTGAGTATTGTTTGTTGGACCCAGTGATGAGGTTGCTCTGAGGGTACTGTTGCTTCAGTTGTTGTTGATATGCTGGTTCTGATAACTTGATGATGTTGCCTATTTGCTTCTTTTCCTTTCTTTTCCTCTCTTGGCTTTGAGTGAGCTAGTTTCGCCTATGATGAACCTAGTTATGAGGCATTGGGATTCTGCATATTTTGTTGTTTGGATTGGCTTGGTGGATGTTATAGTTTTGTGAACTGGTTGGATGTTTGAAGCTGATTACCGGCTTGAGGCTGTTAGTTTGCTTTTGAAAATGTACAGGCTTTTTCTGGTATATGCTTCAAGGTTTGGTTACAGGCTTATAGTTTTAGGCTTGTATGGCTTGAGACAGGTTTTGAAAAGGCTTGATATGCTTGAGGTTTGAAACAGCTCAGGAAGGTTTTGATGGCTTGAGGTGTTAGCAGGCTTTAGGCTGTTACAGGCAGGATGTTGGAAAGGCTTAAGGTTTAGGCTTATGTTCTGTGTTTGAAAACAGGTTTGAGGTAGTTTTGACTTGAATGTTTTCAATGCAATTTTGCTTGCTTAGGCTTGTCTTGAAAGGCAGGGGTCTATATCCTTTTTTGTGTGAACTCGTTCCCTTTGTTTTGTAGCCAGGCTGTTTCTTTTTTTAACAAGTTTTTTGAATTAAGTCTTGGTTTGAATACCAATGCCTGAGCAGGCTGTAAGGCTTGAGGTTTACAGTTTTTTGTGATATCTTTTCCTGTGTGCATTCTTCCTCCTCTCTCTATGTGTTCTGATGTATCTTGTTTATATCTTTTTTAGCCTCTAGCCTGCTGTACTGTAAGCTTCCTTCCTCTCTCTCTTTTCTCTCTCCACAGAAAAATATATTATATTGTTTAAATCTGTACTTTCTGAAAACGTGATTGGCTGGTAGATGATGATTTTTGAATATGTTTGCTTGCATTGTACCTTTCTTCTGCATACTTTATGTCTTGCTTTTGCTAGCTTGTGGGCAGCCTTGACGGTTCTGCACTTGGTTGGCCATTTTGAATTAGTTTGGTTTGAACTTTGTGGTTTGTTCATGCTGTTTGTTTGGCATCTTGAACTATGCAGCTTGCTTGGCTTTTTGACAATGCAATTTGGTTGGAAACTATGCATTTTGTTTAATATGCTGCCTTGTACATTTTTTTTATTGCTTGCAGACATTTTCTACCCCTCTTTGTGAACCAAGAGTATTTCTTGTGATTTGCAGAGAGGGTGAACAACTGATTCCGGCCAATCACTTTTAATGATGAGTCTTTAAATTAACTGTCTGCTTTTTTTTATTTCATCTGCATTTGACTTCTTTCTTTTTCTTTGTTTTTGCAGATGAAAATCAACTGAGCAATGGGGAGCGTCAGTAGAAGATGAAGACTTAGGAAAATTAGGATGCAATTTTATTTCATTTTAATTATTTGTAATATTATTATTGTAAACAAAATGTAAATAAATTTACAGTGTTCCAATAATAATTTGTAACAAACAATTAAAGATGAATAAAAATCCTTCTTTGTCAGTTAATTCTTTTTTTTTCAATTCACTGTCTATTTAATTATTTAAGTTTCTTAAATTAAAATAACTGGAAGTAAATCCCAACTATTCTAACTTAGAATAAATAAATAATTAATAAACACTGTGGTCTTGTCACTTAGCATCAATCAATAATAAACCCGGCGTTTCAATTAGCCATAAGCATTGCACAGTCAAATCAACAAACATCCATATTCCTTTGCCCTTACTGATTATACCAAACACTGCAAGCTCTCAATTCAAACGCCTCAGCTCATATCCCAGAATAAATTGAAAAGAACTATAGAATTAATTCTTTCTGAGAATGTGCGCACAAACCCTAGTTCTTGATTTAATTTTCACAGAAGCGTCTGACTGATCAAACCCTGAGCCCAAAATCAAACAAATTAACCAAGACCCTGATAATCTGTTTGACTGATTCAAAATCAATGAAAATCCATAATTTTGTCTGACTGATGAGAAAAGTCTGTCTGACCGATTCATACCAGTCTTTGTAGGTCACCATCATCTTCTGTATAATCTTCTTGATGTTCTTGTTAGCCGCTTCAACAACACCATTCATCTCCGGCCGGTAGGGAGAAGAGTTATGATGTTGTATCTTGTACTTCTTACAGAGTTTGGTGATCATCGTGTTATTGAGATTCGTACCATTATTGGTGATAATTCTCTCTGGCACACCATACCGACAAATCAGGTTATGCTTGATAAACTGCGCCACAACATTCTTGGTAACAGTAGCAAAGGAGGCTGCCTCAGCCCATTTCGTGAAGTAATCGATGGCCACCAGGATGAAGCGATGCCCATTGGAGGTGGTGGGCCTGATTTCCCCGATCATTTCAATGCCCCACATTGTAAAGGGCCACAGAGCTGTCAAGACATTCAATGGAACCAGAGGCACATGCACTTTATCAGCTTAAATTTGGAATTTGTGACAAGTTCGGGAGTGCTGATAACAATCTGCTTCCATAGTGGACCAATAGTATCCTGCTCGTAGGATCTTCTTAGCCATGGTATGTCCACTGGAATGGGTTCCAAAGGTACCTTCATGTAGATCTGTCATGATTCTCTCTACTTCGCTCTTGTCTACATACCGTAGTAAGGTAGAGTCATGGTTGGGTTTGTAGAGGATTCCATTATTGAGGAAAAAGTTCACAGTGAACCTTCTCAGAAACTTCTTATCATTGACAGATGCCCTTTCAGGATACTCTTGAGCCTCGAGATACTTCTTTACTTCCTGAAACCAGGGTTTGTCTGTCACCTCTTCCGTATCAATCGCACAACAGTGCACTGGTTCATCCAACCTTTCAATGGTGATTCAGGGATCTTCGTTGTCCCACCTAACTTTGAACATAGAAGACATGGTAGCTAGCGCGTCCGCTAATTGATTCTACTCTCATGGGACATGTTCAAAAGTTACCTCCTCAAAGTGTGGGAGCAACGTCAGTACGCGCTCTTTGTATGGGATGAGATTCAGATGCTTCGCATCCCATTCTCCTTTGATTTGACTTATCACCAAGGCTGAATCCCCGAAGATATTTAGGAACTTGATTCTGAGGTCAATAGCGGATTTGAGACCCATGATTCAGGCTTCATACTCCGCCATGTTGTTAGTGTAGTTGAAACATAATCGGCAGTCAAATGAGTGTGACAGCCCTCAGGGGATATGGTTACAGCGTCGATGCCATTACCAAGTGCGTTCGAAGCTCCATCAAAGACCATAGTCTATCGGGATCCTTCTTCAGGTCCTTCATCTGGTCCCAGTTCTTCGTAGTCAGTCACCAGCATAATGTTCTCGTCCGGGAACTCAAAATTCATGGACTGGTAGTCATCCATGGCCTGGTGAGCCAAATGATCAGCCAATACACTCCCCTTGATTACTTTATGGGTTTTATATTGTATATCATATTCGGTTAAGATCATCTTCCATCTCGCTATTCTTCCGGAGAGTGCGGGCTTCTCGAAGATGTATTTGATTGGATCCATCTTAGATATCAACAGAGTAGTATGGGTCAACATATATTGTCTTAGTCGGCGAGCAACCAATGCCTAAGCACAACAAGTTTTCTCGAGCAATGAGTATCTTGTCTCACAGTCGGTAAACGTTTTGCTAAGGTAGTATATTGCATGCTCTTTTCGACCAGACTCATCATGTTGCCCCAGCACACACTCCATTAAATTGTCTTGCACTGTTAAGTATAATATCAAAGGTCTTCCTTCAACCGGAGGCATCAGAATTGGCAGTTCTTGAAGATATTCTTTG
The DNA here is from genome assembly GCA_948472305.1 of Vicia faba. Classification (NCBI taxonomy): domain Eukaryota; kingdom Viridiplantae; phylum Streptophyta; class Magnoliopsida; order Fabales; family Fabaceae; genus Vicia; species Vicia faba. The sequence continues at coordinate 1,303,161,879 of OX451740.1, read as the reverse complement.
ATCCTTTTGAAAGCAGTCTGGAATTCGCCATTCCATTTTACCACTTGATCTTTCTTCAAAAGCTTGAAGGTGGGCTCACAAGTAGCAGTCATATGTGAAATGAACCTGGAAATATAATTCAAGCGTCCCAAGAAACCACTAACTTCCTTCTCAGTACGGGGAGTCGGCATCTCTTGTATGGCCTTTACCTTTGCGGGGTCTACCTGAATACCTTTGTCACTGACGATGAAACCCAAAAGCTTACCAAACCTTACCCCGAAGGTGCACTTGTTCGGATTCAACCTCAGCTTGTATGTCTTCAACCTGTCAAACAACTTTTGTAGATGATCAAGATGTTCCTCTTTGGTTTCAGACCTGGATATCATGTCATCAACATAAACCTCGATCTCATGGTGAATCATATCGTGGAACAAAGCGACCATGGCTCGCTGATAGGTTTCCCCAGCATTCTTCAACCCAAAAGGCATTACCTTGTAATAGAAGGTGCCCCACTGTGTGATGAAGGTCGTCTTCTCCGTGTCTTTAGGAGCCATCTTGATCTGCTTGTATCCAGAGAAACCATCCATGAAGGAGAATATTTTGTGCTATGCGGTGTTGTCAACCAGAACATCAATATGGGGAAGCGGGAAGTCATCCTTGGGGCTTGCCCTATTAAGATCTCTGTAATACACACACATCCGTACCTTTTCGTCCTTCTTAGGTACCGGAATAACGTTAGCAACCCACTGCGGATAGGAGGTGACAGTTAAGAACCCTGCGTCGAACTGCTTCATGACCTCTGCCTTGATCTTCTCTGACATTTCAAGGTGCATATGACAGACCTTCTGTTTAACCGGAGGACAATCCTTTTTAGTTGGCAGACGGTGTACGACGATGTCAGTGTATAAACCAGGCATGTCTTCATATGACAAGGAAAAAATCTCAATGTAGTCACGCAACATCTGTATCAACCACTGTTTGATCTTAACTTCTAGATTTGCGCCGATCTTGACTTCTTTTCCGTCCGTCTCTGTGCCCAAGTTTATTGTCTCAATTGGCTCTTCATGAAGCTGTATAGCCCTCTCTTCCTGTTGTAATAGTCTAGCCAGTTCTCTAGGCACCTCACAATCGTTCTCACCTTCTTCCTCGGCTCGGTTGATCGGATTTTCAAAGTCATAGCTGGTAATAGCGGGATTGTTATAAATGGGATCCATAGTGGATATGGATCAGCAGTTTGATACGTGCGTGTGTGTAAGAGCATAGTTAAATTGATAAAGTAAAAACAGAAAAGAAAAAATAGAGAGTGCAAAATTTGTATGCATAGAACGTCCAATACTTCATCAGTGATATATGAAATGACATACAATAAACCTCACAGATAGAACCATTGTGCCTCGGGTAAGACACAAGGCCAAAAAGTTTTAAAAATTGTTCATTACAAATTCAGAACATAAGTAAGACAATTGCTGCTGAATAAAAGAAACTGGAATAAAATCTCTAGCCGTCCAGTTACTCGGTCCACCGTTGGTAGTCGGGTAGATCCAGCTGCCAATGTCAGGGTCTTCCTCACTGTCTTCAATAGCGTTAACCCCACGATTGTTGGTGTGTATGGGAGGTCCTCCAGCCCGAGCGTGTCGGATAGCCCTTTGAGCCCCTGAAGTAAAGCCCAAACCAAATTTGTCAGTTTTGTGAGTGAAATCAGGGAGCCGGTCCCAATTGGCACACCCATCTTCTTCAACCACTATTATGGCGTCCTTGAGAGAAGCCATCTTCAAAGGAGGTTTGGTACTGGTGGTAGTCTCGGTCGACGCCAAAATCTGGGGAACCTCTTCAAAGTTTTGACAAGGGGTCTCTATGAATTCCCCGTCCATCTCCACATACCTGAAGGAGTTCAGGTGGCTCACCATGTACTCCTCTTCGCCATGCACAATGACTATCTTCCCCTTCACCAGATACTTCATCATTTGGTATAGTGTAGAAGTGATAGCCCCAGCTTCATGGATCCAAGGAAAACCCAACAAACAAGAGTACGATGGCCTGATGTCCATCACATAGAAAGTGGACTCAATGGTCTGAGATCCTACCTTAACGGGGATGTCCACCTCTCCATGCACCATTCTCTTCGACCCGTCAAAAGCCCTTACAACAATGTTACTAGGCTTCAAGGTTAAGCCCTCACAATCCAGCTGATCAAGAGCCTTCTTAGGAAGAACATTCAGTGAAGATCCATTATCCACCAACACATGAGCCATAGTGGTGTCCCTGCATTCGATCGAGACGTGCAAAACATCATTATGCTTTCTCCCTTTTGGTGTCAAGTCGGCATCTGAAAAACCCATCCCATTGTCAGCAGTCAAGATGGCTACACAGTTTTTGATTTGATCAGCCGAGGTCTCTTGCGGCACATGCGCAGTCTTGAGGAATACAATCAAAGATTTCACATGGGCCTCAGAACACAACAACAGAGACAACATGGAAATCTTTGAGGGGGTCTTCCCCAACTGCTCGACTACATTGTAGTCGCTTTTTTTAATTATTTTTAATATTTCCTCTATCTCTTGCTTAGAGGTTTCCACGACAATCTTTCTAGGCGCCCCCATCCGGGCAGGCTCACCTATAGCTTCTTTTCCTCGAGTCCCAGATGACTCATTAGTAGGGGTAACAACTGGAGTAAGAACGGGAATAACAACTGAAGTACTAGCAGGAACATAAGATGAAATAACAACAGGCTTGTTGATAGTCTTCGGGGAAATCTCAGGAGAGAAAACCCTTCCACTTCTGGTAATCCTACTAGTCCCGACAATGTTACTGACATCAGGATCAACCTCTTCATTCTTTAGATCTTGTTTGATGTCTTGATAGTACACATTGGCACCATAATGCCAAGGGACAGCTTTGTCCGAGGCGTATGTGACAGGACCAGGAAGGGTGATTATTAACGGAGCAACTCTCGGGGCGGGTGTAATCCTAACAGGTCTTCTCGAGGAGGCCTTGGAAGGATTGGAGGAAATGGTTATAATAGCAACGTCTTCGAACGGAACAACTGGAATCAAAGTTTTCTCGAACAAAATTTCTCTACTGTCCATTAGGCGCTGGACACCCGTCTTCAGCAAATAGCAATCAGAGGGCAGACATGAACACATGTGGCAACCTTCACCACAACCCGGAAATAAATCGGCCAAAAACAAATTCTTCTTAACAGTCATAAGGGGAGTAGAAACTTCATCAACTGAGGCCATGAACAAATCGGTATCAATGGTGTTAACTCCATGGTTGTGCTTAGGCATGGGAGCAGTTATGATATTGGGTTTCTCCGGGGCATCAAACTCAATCTCCTTGGCTTCAATCAGATCTTGTAATTTATTTCTTAGAGCTTAGCAGTCATTTGTATCGTGACCAGGACTCTCAGAATGGTAGGCACACCGAGCATTCAGATTGTACCAAGGAGATTTGGTATTAGGATTCTTCGGAGCCTCCTTCAAGGTTGACAAATTGGATCTCAGCAGGTGTGGTAAAACATCTGTCAATGTCATGTTAATCCGGGTGAACTGCCTTTGTGGTCTTTCTAACATTTGCTGATTGTTGCATTGTGGAGCAGCCGCAAGCCTATGTATCATTACAGCACTTACTGTCGGACGGTGTTCAGCTCTGCTCTGACCTCTTGGGCTATAGATAGCATTGGCTTCCTTCTTACCAGTAAAGGGCTTCTTTACTAAACTTGAGGAGGTGTCTCTCTATATTTTACCACTCTAGATCCCAGCTATTACCCTTTCTCCAGTTAATATCAGCTCGGTAAAACCAATCGATGAGCTGCTGATCAAATGGTTAAAAAATGGACCAGTCAGCGTTCCCAAAAACATGTCGACCAACTCCCTATCAGATAAAGGGGGTTGGACTCTTCCAGCCAAATATCTCCACTTCTGCGCATAGTCCTTAAATCCTTCACCTGCACCCATGGAAATACTCTGGAGTTGAGTACGAGTAGAGGCCAGGTCGGCATTGTATTGATACTGCTTGTAAAAAGCAGCAGCCAAATCCTCCCAGTTTCGAACATTGGTTCCCTCCAATTGGTAGAACCATTCGAGCTGAGTCCCTGACTGGCTGTCTTGAAAGAAGTGAACCCACAAGTTTCTATCAGCGGCGTGGGGCTGGATCTTCGTTACATAGGAACAGAGATGAAGCATTGGGCAAGACACCCTATCATACTTTGCGAAAACTGAGGCCTTAAATTTCTGCAGGATGACCACTCCTGACACCAATCCTAGTTCTTCGAAGTCTGGCCGTGGTATTCTCTAGATTTCCATGGTGCTTCAACGATCCTCTAACTGCTTGTATCTATCCTCAATGGGAGGATATAGCTCATCATTATAGTCGGTATGATTGTCAGAAACTTCAGGATTGGGGTCCTCTTCCCCTATCTGCCTCTCTTGATTCTCCCCTTCTTTGGACGAGGAGGTCAAGTCAATTGGTTGCTTTAGAAGCCCCCCCGAATCTTCTACCCATATTAAGGATAACAGCGGACTTCTTCTTCTTCTTTTTCTCTTTCAGGATGAGGGCCTTCAGATCCTCCTGCCCTTTTTCAAGAGTTATGAACATCTGTTGAAATTGGGCATTTTGTGCCTGAAGATCTTTGATGCTTTTTTCAGAAGACATCTTTGCTGAAATAAACAGCGAAGAAGATGAGAAACCTGTAATGGTACCTGTTTATGCAATGCTATAGATGGGATGCGTATGCGATGATTTCAAGGACTTTGGGAAATTTAAACTTTGCAAACCAAAACGAAACAAAGATTTTATTAGTAGAATTCAAAGTACAATTGCCTCTTAGGCGTTACAATTAAAAATTCTAAAAACTAAAAAAATCAAGTTTCCCATGGATGCTTCCTCTTCATGTCGAAATAGACATTAAGGCTTCTTTCCTCGTGAAGCTGCTTTGTGAGCTCTAAAACCTTCTTCTCCTAGGAATAGAACTGTTCCCTATAAGTATCCCGCTCCTTCTTCAACTAGATCCAAGACCTCTTTAGTTCTTCAAAATCAGCGGGCATATCAGGATGAAGAACCGTGTTGGGAATATCCCCTTCAGTAATGGGCTCCACAATCACTGGTAAGATGACTATGTATGACATCATAAGTTTCTGAGCGCGAGCTCGTACCCATTGGAGATAAGGTTCCATAGGAATGGAATTCTTCAGCCCCAAAGTCTTGGCGTCAGATCTGTTTATCATGCCCCAAGCTCGTATGAACCTCTCGCGATACCCTTGAACATCCCCCTCATAGTTAAATACAATGCCCTTAATTCCAATTTATGCCTCCCTTAATTCCAAGTAGTGGGACATTAGGGAACTCCCTGCAACAGTCAATAATAGAAACATCTCCCATAAATCGGGAATACTAGAGAATATCCGCGTGAGAAAGTGACATTATCTTTGCAACCAACCCAACCCTTCTTCATTCTTTAGCACTGATTTAGGGATGTGAGAAATAAACCACCTCGACAATAACGACATGCAGCACATAAGGACCCCTCTTCTCTGCATGGTACGAGTATGGAGAACGTGCAAGATATCTCCGAGCAAGGTAGGTATAGGGTTGCGATAGAGGAAAATCTTGATAGAATTCACATCTATGAGTATGTCCGGATTAGGGAATAGTACTAACCCATAGATTAGAAGGGCCATGACCTCCTCAAAAGCCTGAAAGTCCAAATCATCTCAAAACAGATGGGCCCTGTCTATTAGGAACTTGGCTAGAAAACCCTTGACTTTGCTTCTTGTTTCCCAATTGGATACCATGTTGGCCCGTTTTAGATGCAAAGCTGAGGCAATGACTTCTGGCTTCGGAACCTCTTCTAAACCCGTGAAAGGCACCTGGTCAAGAATGGGTATATTCAATAACTGAGAGAACTCTTCCATGGTAGGCACCAACTGATAGTCTGGAAAGGTGAAGCAGTGGTGCTCGGGATCAAAGAACTGAAAGAGTACGCCCATCATCTTCTCATCAAAGCATGAAGTAACAAGGTTGAGAAGTCGAACATGTCTCTTGGTGAACACATAAGTTTCAGGAACCCTCGATACTAGTTCCTTAAGTTGGGGAGGTTTCTCATAAAGATGATTCAGACAGTGTTTCTACGAGCGAAAGCCATAATCTATAAAACATAACAAAGATAAATTCCCTCGTTCCTTGAAATGGTTAGTGTAATGAGAACGGATGTTATGTTATGATGCATGATGTTATGTTCAAACAGAGTAAATCACACACAAGCCAAGCACACAATAGACCTTAGGTTCAAAGGCTTGCATGAGGTTAAAGGTAAGTACCCTCTTGAAGTTTAGTTCGTTTCAAACATGTCTTAGAAAGGTAACCGAGTTTTAAGGATTCTCAATATCAGTGATCATCCTCTATCAGACATTGTTTCAGCTCAGGCAATATTTTCTTGCGGCCAAAATATCCCGAAAGTATGATCTCAACGAGTGTAGCATCGAGTATCAACCAATCCTCAGCTTTATACCAAGCCATCTATCTCACTACTTTCTAATGGCCAAGTTTGTCCAACTAAAGTTCTAAGGTCCATTAGTGCTTTACGACACCACACGACGGCCCCGTATTCTCTTTGTTTCCACACGAAGGATACCGGTACCAACCAAAGAGTCACACTAACAAAGCCATCGCTTAAACCATATCGGTCTACGCCGTATAGTCTCCCCGATCTTTTACTGTTTACCTAACAAGTGTTCCCAGATCCGGGTGTAGGATCTTTAACAATACCCAAGCAGAAAAACCTTAAATGTAAAGCAAACAAGTCAAACAAAGAAAAGCAAGTAAATGTGATCTAACCCTAAGGTAACCCCACTTTTAAATTCCCCAACAGAGTTTCCAGTTCTGTGATACAGTGGGAGAACTGACTTTTTGTTTTTTGCGTTTGATCGCAAATGTTGCGGATAGCAAGAGTTGCCACTGACTTTTCTTTTATCCAATAAGGAAAGGTGAAAAAGCACAAGAAAGACCTTTAGAGATGTTTTCTTGAGTTTGGGGGGTAGATTATGAAAAGGGAAGGTGTTAGCACCCCTTTCATCCATGGTTTTCCATGGGATCTTAGTTGCTTGCTAGATCACTTGCTTTGTTTGAAAATATGCTTTGTGTTGTGGGTTTGAAAGTATTTTGAAAATGTCTTTGTAATGGTTCTTGTTTCTATAAGAACGCGTACAAAGTGTTGTTTCGAAAATAGTTCAAAGAAATGTTTGTGGAATGTGTTTTTTGAAAGTGTTCTTGAAAAGATGTTTTTGTAATAGCTCTCGTCTCTATAAGAATGCGTATAGAGTGTATGTCTTGAAAATGTTTCAAAATGAAAGTGTTGGTGTAAAAATATTTTGTTGTGAGCAAGCGAGCAACTAGGAGCGAATCTACTTACTCAAAAAGGTCTTAGATGTTCTTTTCCTCCTCTTTTATATATTGCTATCTTACCATTGATTTGGTAAGAAGCCTATTCGTTGGATGTGAAGGGACGAGCTTGGGATGTTTGTATAGTCATAGAAGGAAACCCATGGGATATTTCAGCAATGTCGTTTTAGGGACTAGATCGTTTACCGAAGGCAACATCGAAGGTCATCGAGGGACTACGATCTTTCATCGAGGGTCTTTTGTTAAAACTCCCATGCTCGAGGGACATGACTAATTTCCGATAGGAAACAAGTGAGATTACCCTAAGGGTGTGTGTTCAAAGTGTGTTTGATTGTATGCATTTAGTCTTGATTAGGATGATCTATTTGTTGATTTCATGTCTTTCCATACACCTAATTACTAACAATATATGAAAGCAATAAAAGTGCGGAAAGTAAAGATTCTATGCTATTACATCATTAAGAGGATAGGGGGTACAAATTTATGAATATGGGGGTTACAAGAAAATAAATCCTAATTAACTATTACAACCATATTGAAATGTACAACGTAAGTAAGAAAAAAGGACTTTGTTTAGAAAATGGTTTTTTTTGTCTTAACGGATTTAAAAAAAGGAAATAAATTAGTTAGTAAAAAGAAAACATTTTCATATCTTTTTTGTATTGGTAAAAAGAGTATTAATATTGAAAATGATAAAAAGAAAAATAATGAAAGATAGAAACAGCGTGCTGCTGCAAGAAAAACAACAAGGATCAGAAGTTCTGAAGCCAGGCGCATTGTGACTCAGAAAGGAACGTCAGTGGAATCAGAAGTTCTAGATTGATACATTCTAAGGCCCTGCAAGAAACATTAGAGGGAAAGGAAACAGAGGTTCTGGGTGGTATTCAGACAGTGAGCCAAAAGTCAGAAATTATGTGTTATGCTAAAACAGTGTGTGCACATCAGAAGTTTTGTGTGTTAAAACAGTAAGAAATCCTAGAAGTTATGGGTGTTTAACGTGTAGGGAGAACTCAAAAGTTTTGTGCTATGCTAAAACAGTGTGTGAGAATCAGAGGTTCTTTGTGTTAAAATAGTAAGAAAGCCTAGAAGTTTTGGGTGTTTAACGTGTAGGGAGAACTCAGAAGTTCGGTACTGTGCTAAAATAGTGAGTGAACATCAAAATTCAGTGTGTTGTCAGCGTGTGAAAAATCAGAAATTCTGAGTGTTAAAACATCGAGCGGAAGCATCAAAGGTTCAGTGTGCTTAACAGTAAGAAAGCCTAGAAGTTCTGTGTGTTTAATGTGTAGGGAGAACTCAGAAGTTTTGTGCCATGCTAAAACACTGAGTGAAAAAACAAGGGTTCTGTGCCATATTTCAACTCTTTCTTCATATTAATCAGCACATCAGCAATTTATTCAGTATTTAACAAACAACAGGTCAGAAAGATAAAAGCACAATAATTTATAGAAGTTCAAATCCCTAATCTGAGCCAAGCCCTAATCAAGAAGTTCTGATCCATAGTTTTCCTACTTATGCAATGATATGGACAACATTAATACTGTAATATTTATATGTTTTAATGATGTTCTGAATGAAAATATGCAGAGTTAGAAAGACTTACCTTGAACCTAGAGCGTGGGCTTGGAACTTGAATTGCTGCCTTCAGATGTTCTAGAATCAGCAAGAGCAACGAAAGAGAAAATGCCAAGTTCTTTGATTCAAAGGGAAGAATAAAGGTTTGGTTTTCTGTTTGGGAATTGGATTTTTTGATGAAGGTTTCACAGTTCTATTTTCTCTCCTTTGACGAGTCTCTCTCCAAAAACCAACCCGTTGAACGTGTGATGGAGCCACTTATTTATAGATGTATTTGCTGTGGTTTTGGGGGGAAAAACAAATGGTATTTTTAACCTTTTTGGCATACTGTTCTATTTATTTTTAATCACAGTTTTTGTATGCTAATTTGATGCAAATATGGGGTTTTAGAAAGTGCAGGCGTGGACTGGATCAGCAGCTGATTGCAGGACTATGATATAGCAGGGCAGCAGGCTGCTTAAACGAGTTTTCGTGATTTGGTGATATTCTGATCGCAGAAGATCAGAAACGTAACCTCCATATACTGAAGGGTCATGTTCTGACCGAAGAACATTGCTTCCATATGTTCTGATTGAAGCATCATGTTCTGAACCGTGTCTGCAAATTCTGATTGCACTCGCGTGAAGGTTGACCCAGAAGTTCTAAAGTATCATATTCTCTTAACACTTAGAAAATTTTCTAAATGTTTAGAAATTTGATTATTTCAAAGTAATTTCTGACTTCTGATTTTTTGATGAACGAATTTCATGTCTTGATAAAATATAATTGTTGAAACTTGATTTGATCTAATAGTTAGAGTTTGACTTTTAAGTGTGCTTTTGACCATTTTTCCCTTGTGGGTGATTTTCTTGAAAAGTTGTAATTCAAGACTTGAAACTTGATAGAAGCAAACCTGAGAGTCCAGTATGATCCTTTAAGAAATGAGAGGGCAAATTTTGGGGTACAACATGGTTTCTTAGGGCAATTGAACTACATCTCAAGGTTCATATCGCATCTAACAGCTACGTGCAAACCAATATTCAAGTTGTTGCAGAAAGATCAGACGGTAGTATGGAATGACGATTGTCAAACTGATTTCGAAGCAATAAATAGTATCTGTAAGAACCACCAGTTTTAATACCACCAGTCCCTGGAAGGCCACTCATCATGTACTTAACAGTGCTCGAAGGGTCAATGGGTTGTGTTTTGGGACAACAGGATGAGACTGGTAGAAAGGAGCATGCAATCTATTACCTCAGTAAGAAATTCACCCATTATGAGACCAGATACTCACTCCTGGAGAAGACTTGTTGTGCATTGGCTTGGGCTACCAAGAGGCTGAGACATTATATGTTAACCCATGCTACATGGTTAATAGCAAGAATGGACCCTCTAAAATAAGTGTTCGAAAAGCCATCCCTCACTAGAAGAATCGCACAATGGCAGATGTTACTATCAAAATATGACATCCAATATGTCACACAAAAAGCCATCAAAGGTAGTGTACTAGCTAATCATCTAGCTCACCAACCGCTATCGAAATATCATCCCATGAAGTTCGACTTTCCTGACGAAGATGTCATATTTATAGCTGACTACGAAATACCAGGACCAAATGAAGGGCCCGAGCCAAGGGCACGTTGGACACTCACGTTGACCGGGCTTCAAATGCACTAGGTCAAAGTGTAGGGGCAGTGTTAACATCTCCCAAGAATTACCACCACCCCTATTTGGCCAGGTTATGTTTTGATCGCACCAACAACATTGTCGAATACGAAGCCTCTATACTAGGGCTAGAAGCTGCCATTGATTTAAGAATAATGCACCTGGAAATGTTCGGGGATTCTGCGTTAGTCATATACTAGGTTAATGGCGAATGGGATACTAAACACCCTAAATTGATTCCATATCGGGATCATGTTTTAAAGTTAGCTGCGAAATTTACAGAAATCACTTTCAGTCATATCCCACGAGAAGAAAATCAAATGGAAGATGCCCTAGCAACCCTATCAGCTATGTTCAAAGTGACTTGGCCGAATCACAAACCGCATATTACGATTATACATTTCGAAGAACCTGCACATTGCCTAGCTATTGAGGAAGGACCTGACACTAAACCTTGGTTTTATGACATTAAGAAGTACTTAGAAAGGCAGGAGTACCTGGAAAATGCCTCTATCATTGACAAGCGAACCTTGCGCAGGTTAGCTTCCAAGTTCTTTCTAAGTAATGAAGTGGTATACAAAATAAATTACAATATGGTATTACTCAAATGTGTGGAAAAGCAAGAAGCAGATACACTCATGAGAGAAATCCACGAAGGTACCTTCGGGACTCATACAAATGGGCACGCCATGGCTAGAAAGATCATGCGAGCAGGGTATTACTAGTTAACAATGGAAGCTGATCGTTATCACTACACAAAGATGTGCCATAAGTGTCAGATCTACACCGACAGGATAAATGTACCACCGAATCCCCTAAACGGCATGAGTTCCCCTTGGCCATTTTCGATGTGTGGAATTGATATGATTGGTAAGATCGAGCCAAAAGCATGAAACAGACACCGCTTTATATTAGTAGCCATCGACTACTTTACCAAGTGGGTAGAGGCAGCATCCTACGCCAACGTAACAAGCCAAGTGGTTGCACGCTTTATCAAACAGAATATCATATGCATATATGGTGTCCCAACCCGGATAATTATAGACAATGGGTCTAATTTAAACAACAAGATGATGAAGGAATTATGCGACGACTTCAAAATCGAGCATCACAATTCTTCACCATATAGGCCGAATATGAACGGGGCCGTTGAAGCAGCCAACAAAAATATTAAGAAAATCATCCAGAAAATGGTGAAGACATACAAATATTGGCATGAAATTTTTCCCTTTGCTATGCACGGCTATCTCACTTCTGTATGCACATCAACAGGCGCAACTCCTTTTTCACTTGTGTATGGCATGGAGGCAGTACTCTCGGTGGAAATTGAGATACCATCTCTAGCGGTAGAAATGTACAAGACTAAGCCATTGGATTGACTAGACCTTATACAAATCAAAAATAAAAATCGCCACCGCGCTTTATTGTTTCCAATGGAATGGGAAAAGAGCGTATAACCCAAAAAAGGGGGAAAGATTCAAGGTAAGGGGGTTGGTTATGCAAATGGAAGGTATTAGCACCCTAAACATGTACGGTACTCTGCATGAACCTCTTTGTAAAATCTGTATATTTTGGCTATAAAAAATGTGTTATATATAAAATGAATGGTGGAGGTGAGAAGAGAAATATATATATCTTGTCAATCCTTTAGTGCATACGTACCACCTTTCGTGCAATAGGGGATCAGGGTACACGTAGTTCCTCTTTTAAAAAATTTGAAACACAAGTGTGTTGGTTAATTTTATGAGATAAGACATCATCGTCATTGTCCGTGTGGAAAACATACTTACTACCCACAATCATGAGGAAGGAGAATTTGCATCATCTCAAAGTGGAGGACATGGCTTAGATTTTAAAATCAATAATTCCTCACTCAACACCCAAGTGGAAAATATCTCACTTCACTACATATTATAGAAGTATAGTTGTTTGCATCACTACAAGGATTGACAAGAGTCTAATCTTTTGAGAAAAGTTTAAAGATAAAAAAGCCAAAGTGGAAAAATGGTGTGAAATGAGATTGATTGACTTTTAGTCTTCTCACAAAAAATGTCAAGGTATTATTAAATTGATTGAAGTTTATTTATGAAAATATTTTGAAAATGCATGGACATAAGTCCAAGTTTATTATGAAAGTGGTTCAAGTTTGGAAACAAGAAGAGTTTTCAAAAGGAGGGAGAAGATTTTTGAAATTAAAGAAGATGGGAGGAGAAGAAGATACTATCCTAAAGCATAAGGTAAAAGCTAAGGAGAAAAATCATCTAACCAACAAGAAGTCAATACTTGACATTATGAGTCAAGATAGAATTCCCATTCTTTAGATTGAAACCAAGCAAGCAAAGATATTAGACCTCTTGAGAGAACCAAACTTCAAGTGTATTAAGTCTTCAAAAAAATTGGGCAGAGTAACGGCTGTATACGGGTGAATTCCAGATTACAAACAAAGTATGTAATCACAAAAACATGCACACAAAAACAAACAAGCAACCCAATGTCTTGAGGTAAACCTCAAGAACTCCAGGAAAACTAATCAGATAAGATCACATGGTCTCCAAGATAGGCCAAGGTTTCTAATCCTAAGTCCAAGAAAAAGTCCACTGCTCCATAATGCCAAGGATAGTAACCAAATAGTCCAAGTACCATTAAGTTGATTATTAAGTATCTTAGAAAAAGAAAAATAAAAGCTCAAGTGAGCAAAGTAAAAATGACAAGAATATAAATGCTCAAATGAGCAAAGATGAAAATGGCATGAAATGAAAAAATGCTAAAAAATAAATAGTGCATAAAGCATAAACGAATAAAAGCATAAGATAAGTCAAGTCAATAATTAGTGGTTTGTTGGATGACCATATTGAAACTTGCATTTGGAACTCATTAGAGGATTGGTAGAACCAAAGCCTCCACACAACAAGTTGCATTTGCTTTTTGTCAAGTATATCGTCCATTTGGAATTCTCATAAGTACCATTTAATGATCAACGATGTTTAAGTGATCCGCGTTGACCAAATGTGTTGTAGATCCATTAGAGGATTGGTAGAACCGAAGCCTCCACACAATGAATCTCAAGGTTATTGGATCAAAGAGATCAAATTAACATACTTAGGCTTGCAATCATAAGTTTGGGTCACAAATGATCATTTATTCGAATCGGGATAAAATTTAGCGCTATGTTAAGCAATCGTAAGTGGACATATATAGAAGTCGCGCCTATTTTGAGACCGGTCAATAGCAATCTATGCACCATTTTTTTGAGATATGATATAGAGATCATGCTCCAACAACATTTAGTGCAATGAGAAGGGGATGAGATGAAGAGGAATTAGGGTAAAAAGAGAAACCACATTTGAATTAATATTTGATCAAACTATTATTAAAATCATTCATCCATTTTTTGTGGAGTCAAACCCAACACCATGGATCCAATGATATTAATAAATCCATGATCAAAAAATCAACCCAAGACAGCCAGAAAATATTCACAAAATAATAATATAATTAATATATACATTAAAGGGTTTAAAAATGTTTAAAAAAAGGAAAATAATGAGGAAAATGTCAATTATATTCAAATTAATCAAGAAATGAGAAATAAGACCATAGAAAAATTAGAAAAGAGGCCAAGTAATTTTACAAAATTTTTGGGAATTCTTAAAAGTCAGAAACTATTTATAAAAAATAAAATAAATGGGTAAAATAAACAATAATAGTAAAAAATAGTAAAGTCAGAAACAAAAATAAAATAAGGTCATCGATATTTGTCACAATATCATTGGATCATTCCATTATTTTTTCAGAATTTAAAAATGTTTAAAAGTATTTTTAAACATTTTAAACAAATAAAATAAGTGCAAAAATTATAAAAAATAGCAAAGTACAAAATTAAATGGTGAAAAAATACAAGTCAGAAAGAGAATAATCAAAAATATTTTTCATAATTTTTTCATATTTTTTGGACTAAAAATGAATTTTCTATGATTTTTTGAAATTTAAAACAATTAAAATATCAAAATCAGAAAAAGAAAATAAAAGTAAAAGATGTGGACCATTGGATGAAAGTCAAAATGCGTTAGTAATCAAATCCAAGGAATCTGGTGCGCTGTGCATATCATGGTCTTTAATGAATAATGTACATAATCAATAATAAAATCAGAATTTGAAAATAACAAATGGCACGCTTTCATTGGTTAGAAGATGACATGTTGGTCATCTTCAACCTCCAGCCATCATGAATTGCAGGTCTCTTAAACTGTAAAATCAGAAGCTCAGACTTATGCCATTCGCTTCGTCTCTTCAAGACGAAGACAACCACACCCTCACGCCAAATTTATATAAATTGTCGCTCAAGCAATTTGGAAAGAAATTTTTGAAAAGGGATTTGAAAATTCATGGTCAAAACATATTTCCAGTGGACTGTAAGAGTTGCGACTAGAACCAGGACAATGAGAGCAACACAATGATATCAGAGTTTTGAAGAATGGATGAAGGAATCTACCTATTAAAGTTGAGTTGCAGAGCTCTGAAACTGGACTTTTATGGAGCAATATAGGGCACGATTCTTGAATTTAATTATATGGTTAGCTTCAGGGAAGATTAAGGAAGGTGAATTGATGGAAAAATTGGATTGAAAAAGGCTTGAGAGTAGAATTCGAAGTTGTTGAATTCTGAGTTGTAAAGCAAGTTTGGCAGGGTGATTCTGGCGATCTAAGCTTGGGAAATTGAATGGGGGATGACCCTCTATTTATAGGGAAGCAAATGGGATCAAAAGGAATAGCAAATGATGCATTTTGGAGGGAATTCGTGTGGGTTTGCATCATGAAGAAAGTGTGACTCAAACTTGATCAAAACTCATCCAAATCGTGTGTTTCATGATGCTAATCACTTCTGACAAGTTGCTAAACATGATTAGAAACAAAAACGCGTGGAAATCTTGTGATTAGAAGCCAAAACAAAGATTTCAAAATTCTTACTTTGTGCAAAATTCAGTTTCAAACTACCAAATTCAAATCCATGACATTTTCACCTCAAGTGGTCTTAGGGCATAATTCTTAATGATTTGGAAATATTAGGTTACAAGCTTTGAAATGGAAAAATAATGGAATCAAATGGATGCTTGAGCTTAAAGTTACATGGAGTCAAAGTTGAAGAAAAAGAGTTGACTTTCCATACTTAGAAATATTTCAAATTCTTCTTTAAAAATGTCCTATAATCTTTTGCATCCAAACATGGTCTTCCATTTAGAATTTGCTCTTGACTAAAAAAGATGGAATAAAGTAGACCTCTTGAATGACATTTTTAAATTTGAACCACTCAAAATCCCCAAAATTGAACAAGTTATGACTTGTTGAAGTTGGCCAAAAATCATGAAATGACCTATAATCTTTTGCATTCTTAAGGAAACTTCCATCCATTTTCTCACTTTGCACATAAAAGAAGGAATTAATTAGACATCTTTAATATCATTATGAAAAAAGAATGGGATCAAGGTGATAAAAATTGACCAAGTTATGACCATTTGAAGTCACATATGAAGAATTGGGGATTCATCTGGGTGACTTGTAATCTTTCTTCTTCACCAAGTTCCTTCCACATGAAAGCTCCTTGGAACTTTTTAAGTGATTTGTTGGTAACTCTTTGAAGAGAAGGATGTTTTTGGAATCACTAAAAAATACCAAAAGATGAGCAAGATATGCTCCTTTGAAGTCCAAAACCCTAGCCTCTATATCAAGAGAATGCTTTGTGGAACTTTGCCAAGTTTGAACAAACTTTTTATTCCAATATTCTTACTTTTTGAATAGAAATTGTTGAGGATGATGATGAGGACTCATGGCCACCAAAACCACTTCCATACCAATTCTTCCAAAACAACTTAAATGGTGAGGTTCGAATTTCTCAAGCTATTGACTAGGACATGGAAATAAACTCATGAACCCATGATGCAACTTGCTAAACCTCATTGCCTTTACCTACATTATTAACAAGTAAGACAAACCAATATTGTATTTTGTTAATTAGAGATAAAATCAAAGCAAAATATCCATGATCACAAAATAAAACAAGTCAAGGTGCTTGGTAACTCCTCAAAGAGCAAGGCTAAAGATAGGTAGAAGAACCAAAAGCCCTAATGTGATCTTGTTGTGATTGAAATAATATGGTATGATGAAAGGATCTTAGGGGAAAAAATTGAAGTACAACACCATCATTCCGAGTCCTAAGGGAAACAAAACTGGAAGAGGCAAAATGGGTACAGGTTCGACTCGATCCACTCAACCTCATTGAATAAAAACGATTAACGGCTTTGTGTCATAGTCAATTACATCAGAAGAGAATGAAGAGGGCCTTCGACAAGAAGGTACGCCCTCGAATATTCAAAGAAGGGGATCTTGTGCTCAAAAAGATTTTATTAACCCGTCTCGATTCACGTGGTAAATGGATACCTAACTACGAAGGTCCATTCATAGTCAAAACAACATTATCTAGAGGTGGTCTCATCCTCACAACAATGGATGGGGAAGAACTACCGCATCCAACCAATGCAGACACAATCAAAAAATACTATGTATAAAAATCTCTCTAAGATCAAACCTCTAAAAGGTACGATTTAAGAAAAAAAAGGAGTGTCCCGGTGGATCGAAAACCCTAAAGGGCGATCCAGGAAAAAATTAGGGGAATACAAATTTTTTTTATCCTGGTGGATTGAAAACCCAAAAGGGCAATCCAGGAAAAAGTTAGGGATTTCATATAAAGAAATAAAGAAAAAAAAGATTGCGATCTGGGATCTACGACTACAAACCATGAAGGGGAGGATAGATCGAAATCATACAACTCAGAAGCCAAGGGGATAAGAACATCAAAGAATATGGGGGAACAACAGTAGCAATTATCATTTTTTCATTGCCATTTATTGTTTTAAGACTTTCTGTAATTACATCTTTCTAGGAATTGCACCTTGTATCCTCGCCCACTCTGGGACGTATCAATAAAACATTTGTTTTCACTATATATGTCAAATCATGTTCTTACTTTCTCAGATTTGGTTACAGAATACTACGATTATTACTCATTAATATTGTCTTGAAATAATTTTGGGGAATTAATAGAATAAAAGCATCTGACAAATATCAAAAAGTACTTGGGTTAGAAAAATAACGAAGATCCACATATACGTCCACACACATAGATACTCTTACATCTTGCAAAAATCTATCTACACATGTATCTACGCACATCTACACTCACGTCCATACACATGTTTGCGCCTATGATTACATTCGACAATACAAAGTCTATGCATACATCTACACGTCCCTACGCGACAGCGACGTCCACGCCAAGCACCTATGCATAACTTACAACATGAGGTCGACGTTCGCACGCGTAAATGCACACATGTATTCTTTCCAACTCTACATGTGCCCACGTCTATGTCGATGCCTACATACAAAATTATGCATAGGCCATCACCCACGTCTATGCCTGCAATACGAAATCAATTCTCAACCATGGATAAATTATGTCCACCGCATTTAAATTCAACAAACCTACGACGACACAACATACAATGCCAGGAATTGGTAACTCTAAACCAATGGCTAAAAGGAGAGAATACCGGAAATAGTCTGCATAACATTTCAAGGCATACGCGCAGCTTACACACATTTCACACGTACATTTCGCATATCTAAAGCATACATACAACATCCTTGCATACATCCAGGGCTCTTTATCGATGTCAAAACACCATAAATTTCGCATACATACAACATTCAATACGCATGTATACACATGTATCACATAGAAAAACAGACAAACGACTTTATTCAACTATCTACGTATCTACCAACGCAATACTTCCCCTATGATTCAACTCGTCACCTCAGTATTCATGCTGTGACGCATTCAACCCATCACCTAGGCCTTCCCGCGGTGGTGATGTCCTTACAAGTCCCACTACATTTCCTCTAAGCTACAGTGTATCTCTCCAGATCAGTATATTGCCTCTAAGCCGCAATATATCGTCCGACTCAAACCCATTGCCTCTAAACCATAATGAATTCCCAACTCAGCATGTTTCCTCTAAGCCGCAACATATTCTCAAAGACCCATTACATTGCCTCTAAGCCGCAAGGTATTCCCAAAACTCAGTATGTTTCCTCTAAGCCGCAACATATTCTCAAAGCCCTCACATTGCCTCTAAGCCGCAATGTATTTGCAAAAACTCAAGCACATTGCCTTTAATCTGCAATGTATCCTCGAAACTCAGCAAATTGCCTCTAAGTCGCAATGAACTATCCAAATCAACACATTGCCTCTAAGCCGCAATGCATTCTTCCAATTCAATTTCCCCTAAGCCACAATGCATTTTTCCAAATCAACACATTGCCTCTAAGCCACAATGCATTCTTCCAAACAACACATTTCCTCTAAGCCGCAATGCATTCTTCCAATTCAACACATTTCCCCTAAGCCGTAATACATTCTTCCAATTTAACACATTGCCCCTAATCCGTAATGCGTTCTTCCAACTCAATCATATTGCCTCTAAGCCGCAATGCTCTCTTCATACTCAAATACGTAGCCTCTGAGCCGCAATGTATTCATGCTCAAAACATCGCCTCAGGCATCATCCAGTGATTTGCAAATGTAATCCATGACCTCAGTCTTCAAGCAGCCATGCATCATCAATCATTTCTATACTCACCCTCCAAATAGGTTAATAAGCCAAGACATACAGAATTGCGCTATCTACCTCGTTGTCAAACCTGGGTAAGCGATATATCATCAGCTTTGCCTACTTCCTTGAGACTTATAAGGGTATACTACATCAGTGTAACCTTATGTTTGTCAGACATATTTTGGGATACTTCAGGTATTCAATAAACTTTCAATCAAAATGTGCAAGACTCGAGTTTTCTCACGCTATTCGATTGAAAGATAATTGAATAGGGGCAGCTGTCATACCCCAAATTTTCCCTACCCCGATGATTTGATTTAAATATAAGAAATATATAATTAAAGATGGTACAGCAGTATCTGATGGCCCATCTTTATCCAAGACTAGAGGGTGTATTCTTAATTCAGGAAGGCGGGGATTTTTAAATCAGAAAGACTCATGTAAACCTATTCGTATGGCATGTTGGCCTATGGCCCATGCGATTTGAAAATAAAAAAATTGTCTGAGTAGTTAATAAAGTATTAGCTTATTAAAACTACTTAGCTTTAATTTGCTATTAATTTAAAGTTAAGTATCTAAGCCCAATTATATTCAAGTGGTTATTAGTAAAATGGGGGGTGAAGTTTCAATAAACAAGTCTATTGTGTTTGGCCAACCTGTTTTGGGGTTTGAATAACAAAGAAATGGGGTGAAGTTACAAATTGCAGACCCATTAAGATCGTATTAGCCCATTGGTCAGTTTTGTTATTACTATCTTTGTTTTATAAATAAAAACGGTATTAGTAAATTTCTGTATGTTGTTATTATATCCTTGCTGTAAGGTATTTTATGTTTATTATCAAAAGTTTTAGTACATTTCATTAAACATTTAATAAAGAGCTTTTGAAAAAATTTGTTGCACAAGGCCTATTAGGCCCAATGCGTATCCAGAAAGGGGCATTGTTGTTTGCAAAACAAAAAAAAAGAAATCATTATTGATCCAAGGTATACCCTATCCAATTAGCATTTAAAAAAAATTGCAAAAAAATAATAATAAGAGATCAGCACAAAGCCCAATTTAATTTTCATTGTTTACTGGGGCAGAAGGTAATTAATTAGCGTAGAGCCCATATTGAGAAACAAGTAGTGTCGGTCCAAATAAAAAACAACTATTGTTTAAATCTTGCCAAAATTCACGCATGTTTTTCTCAATAAACAAGAACTGTAGAAATTAACATTAAATCAAATATTACTAAATCCAATCTTCATCTTTACAAAATACAGAAATAAAATATGCAAATATGCTGTTACAAGACTGGTATCAAATCTCAGAATCCAAACAAAGTCTGAAATCAAAATATTATAGAATCAAATCTAAGATTAAACGATATATAGAACCAAATTTCTTTACAAAACAAATCTTTACAATCCAAGTAACACAATCAATTACAACGAATTTACAATCCCTAATTTCTATCTATACTAACCAATTTGTAACTGAAAATGAAAACCCTAAAAATGCTAACAATATAAATAGGAGAAGATGAAGAACATAAAGGGTATTCTTTGGGACAGAAGAAAGGGTTTAGAGGAGGAGAGACCAAGGATTCGAAAAAACCTCTTTGCCATTGAAGATCCGAACAAGAGTGATTAGAGTTTCCAATTAGGAAACCCTAATCAACTTTGGACGTCGTCGCTTCCATATCCGCCGCTGTACAAATCACCATCATCTCATCGCCGCCCTCATTCAAACTTTCCGTCACCTGCAAATACAAAGAGAAAGAGGATCATAGGCGGAACCTAAATTTGGAAAGTAAGAATGAAATCGCGAAAAGGGGTAAATTTTCGTAGCTTTTCTGTTTCCTTTTGGTTGATTAACAATCGTGGGTATGGTTACGGTGGAGGGGTTTTGATCATTTAGCGTCGCATGTGGTTGGTGGAGGTGAGGGTTGTAAAGTGGAGGAAGAAAACGGGGGGTTCTGGGCGAGAGAGAGAGAGAGAGAGAGAGAGAGAGAGAGAGAGAGAGAGAGAGAGAGAGAGAGAGAGAGAGAGAGAGAGAGAGAGAGAGAGAGAGAGAGAGATAGAGAGAGAGAGAGAGAGAGATAGAGAGAGAGAGAGAGAGAGAGGAAACAGTGGTGGTGAAAACAGGAAATAGATTGTAGAAAATTGAAAAACAACTTATATTTTGTTCTGATCTAATACTAGCGCGTACATGATAATACCGTGCACCCTCTCATATTGGTCGTTAGATCACCAGTGGACGGCCAAGAGGCCAAGTCTACCGTAAGCCCCGAGTTCCCTCGCGTTTCTAATCAACCTGGTTCCAGAAATTTGTAACTTGGGCCAAGCCCACTACTTTCCGCACCCCTTCGCCCTAAAATGTTAAGCTGCCAAACAGATTTACCCCCCCCCCCCTGTTAAAACTGTTCTGGGCGCAGCCAGATTTCTTTTAGGCACCCCCTGCTTTTATTATTGAACTAAAATTGCACCCCCTTTAGATAATCATATTATTTTTCTATTTTTATTATTTTTTCCTATATTCTCTTTTATATTATTTATTTATTGTTATAATAATTATTGATATAGTATTTTTATATTATTTATTTAATAATTTATTTATTTTATTTTTATTATTATTATTTATCATCACATATAAATTATTTTATTTAAAACTCATGAATATATTTTTGATATTGCATTAAGTTTTTAATCATGCATTAACCAAGAAGTTTTACAATTAATATGGTAAAAAACACAAACAAATATCAAAATACTTTCGCGAATAAATTAAGCTAATTAATAGTTCCTTTTTGCAAATGGGGTTTCAAACTAATTTTGGCTTACTGCGTACACAGTCAAAATTTCTGCAATCACAACTCTCGACCGAGTGCGAAGTCATTCAAAATATGTTCGCAAACCCCTAAAAGACACCAACCCATACGAACAACAAATTGGGACTCTGATTCCTCCTAAGAGGATACGTAGGCACGCGATCTAAAATCATGGTGAGTCTTGCTAATTAGAACTTAAAACCCTATTTACCCTAAACCTAGAGCTTAATATCCTTGTGAACAAGGTGGATGAAAGGTGCCTAACACCTTTCTTTCTTCTAATTGAGTCCGTAACCTAGAATCTCTATCTGCGAATTAGGGTTTTCTATTAGGTTCCCTTCCTTAGAATAAAAATTGATAGTGGCGACTCTTGATTTAAAAAACCGTTTGCAACACTAGGTAGTGTCAGAATGAATCTTATGTCTCGATTGTATTTGAATTATGTCCTAGAACCAGTCTATGTCTTGACTGTATCTACAAGAGGATCAGAATGAGTCTTTGCCTGACTGTATCTGAGATCTTTATTAGAATGAGTCTACGCCTGACTGTATCTATAAGAGCATATCAGAATGAGTCTTCCCCTGACTATATATGATATTTGTATTAGAATGAGCCTATGTGTGGTTGTATCTAAGTATATACCAAAATGAATATCAAAATGGATCTACGTCTTGATTGTATCTCAATTGTATCTAGAATGAGTATCATAATGAATCTATGTCTCGATCGTATCTTAACTGTATCTAGAATATGCATCAGAATGAGTCTAGGCCTGACTGTATCTTAAAGGCCATCATAATGAATCATCGATTGATTGTATCTGAAGGATGATAAGCTGTTGAAAATATATATTTGTTTGGGAACTAACTTGAAAGAAACTAAGTTAGTCTTATGCAATGTCATGATGTATGTAATGCATTGTGTAATGATGTTCTAAAAGTAAATGAGAATGATGTATATGTTTCGTATGCATATGCTATGATATTTTGTAAATGATGTATGGATGTAATATGTCACTGGAACATATCAGCAACTTCGTATCGTATTCTTGGTTGGGGGAAAATAAATCCCTGACTGTTCCTGGGGATGAAGAATATGAGTATTCAATCTTGTTTATAATGTCTCGCTTGGGATTCCTGCTTTCTGTTTGAAGACACTCCATTGGGGATGTTCGACTTTTGCTTGGGGATGAAAGAATTCCAGGAAAATTGGTCGTTCATTGTTCTCTTGAAAGATTTGATTCTTATGTATCCTGACGGGGGATAAAAGAGATGGATAACCCTCTGATGTGCTATCTGACCGAGTTTAAGATATGGGAGTCAACTCTTCTGGGGAGTACAAAGTTGAATGATATTTGGCCCAGGAAGAGAATCCTGTTGGGGAATTAAATCCCTGTAAACTATGTTGAGGAAATAATTTCTGATGGGGATTAGCTTATGATGATAGCTATGTGGGTATTTTTTAGAATAGATGAAACTTTATTCCAATCCCTAAGGTCTTTAGTAAATGCTTATTTCTATTTGTATGCATATATTTGTTAACAGTAATCATATTCAAATGCATATGTTCATTCAATTTAGTCATTGGACATTTTGGAAAACAAAGCAGAGAAAGTAAAACAGTTTTAAATTTTGAATCATATTTGTATTGAGAGTTTACCTATAAGCAGGCAGTTTTTGTACAAAGAGATAGTGATCCTACTAAGAGTAACTTGTAATAAAAATGAAAAAAGTAGAAATATAAACAAAGAAAACAACTATGTGGAAATGATCCCATTGAGTTTTAACTTCGCTATTTCCCCTATGTCGTCAAGCATCTCATCCTTTATTGTCGAAAGAAGTTGATTGAATTGATCCATACCATTTGAACTAGACTTTGATAACAAATCTTATTGTAAGTAGATGATCCAATGGGACATAGTCGTACGCTTTAATCCCTAACTTTTTCCTGGACCGCCCTTTCAGGTTTTCAGTCTATCGGGATATCCTTTTTTGCCCAAGCCGCCTTTTTAGGTTTTCGACTTACCGGGTGTATAATTTTATATATATATATATATATATCCCTAATTTTTGCCCGAACCCTTTTTGTTCATTGGGATGCCCTCATTTTAACCTAGGCCTGTCAACCTAGCGGGTCTCTTTCATGTGTAGTATTTTTTGACTATGTTCACGTTCACAAAGTGCAGAAAATCCTCACCGTCCATGGTGGTAAGTATCATGGCACCGCCAGAAAATATTTTTTTGATCACGAACAACCCTTCGTATGTAAGAGTCCATTTCCCCCTGGGATCACCTTGTGGTAGGATGATGCGCTTTATTACCAAATCACCAGTCTGGTATACCCGATGTTTGACTTTCTTGTTAAAGGATTTGATCACGCGCTTCTGATACATCTGACCATGAAAAATAGCCGCAAGCATTTTCTCATAGTTTGAATTTATTTGGTCCAGTCGAGTCTGAATCCAATCGTCTTCATCTAAATCTGCGTTTTTCATAATTCTTAAAGAAGGAATTTGGACTTCAACAAGTAAGACAACCTCATACTAGAGACTAGAGAGAACGGGTTTGCTCCAGTTGATGTGTGTACCGAAGTTCGGTAGCCATGAAGAGCAAATGGTAACATCTCATGCCAATATTTGTGTGTCACCGTCCTTTTCTGTAAGATTTTCTTAATATTCTTGTTGGCGGTTTCCACCGCGCCATTCATCTTTGGTCCATATGGAGAAGAATTATGGTGTTTAATCTTGAACTGCGTGCATAGTTCCATGATCATAGTATTGTTAACATTAGTACCATTTTTGGTGATAATCCTTTCATGGATGCAATACCTACATATAAGGTTATTCTTAATGAATCGAGCCACAACATTCTTGGTAACAGAAGCAAATAAAGATGCTTCAACCCACTTCGTGAAGTAATCAATAGCGACTAGGATGAAATGATGCCCATTGGAAGAAGTAGGCTTAATCTCTCCAATCATATCGATGCCCCACATTGCAAACGGCCAAGGAGCAGTCAAGAAATTCAGAGGAACTAGAAGCACATGTACTTTGTCAGCATAAATCTGGCATTTTTGACAAGTTTTGGAATGATGATAGCAATCAGTTTCCATGGTCGACCAATAATAACCCGCTCTCAGAATCTTTTTAGCCATTGTATGCCCGTTGGAGTGAGTACCAAAGATTCCTTCGTGCATATCCTCCATAATTTTCTCAGCTTTCTTCTTGTCTACACAATGAAGCAAAGTCGAATATTGGTTGCGCTTGTACAAAATTTCGTTTCTCAGAAAGAAATTGGCCGAGAACCTCTACAGAAACATCTTGTCATTGATAGACGCCTCCTCAGGGTACTCTTGAGCTTCGAGGTATCTTTTCACTTCGTGGTACCAAGGTTTTTTCTCTATTTCATCAGTATCAACGTCGTAGAAATGTGTCAGTTCGTCTAGTCTCTCAATGATAATTCTAGGAGCTTCATTGTCCCATCTGACTTTGAACATAGATGACATGGTAGTTAATGTGTCTGCCAATTGATTCTCTTCTCTTGGAATATGTACAAAAGTGATTTCCTCGGAGTACAAAATTAATGTCAACACATGCTCTCGATAAGGAATGAGATTTGAATGCTTCATATCCCACTCTCCCATAATCTGACTGATCACTAGAGTTGAGTCCCTGTACACATTCAATAACTTGATTCTCATATCAATAGCAACCTTGATACCCATGATGCACGCTTCGTATTCGACCATGTTATTGGTACAGTCAAAGCAAAGTCTAGCGGTAAATGGTGTTTGGCAACCTTTGGGAGAGACAATCACAACACCAATTCCATTACCAAGCGCGTTGGAAGCTCCATCAAAAAACATAGTCCATCGGGATCCTGGATTGGGTCTTCATACGGTCCAGGTTCTTCACAATCTATAACTAGCATGATATTCTCATCCGAGAACTCAAAATTCATAGACTGATTTCATCTACCGCCTGATGAGCCAAGTGATCTTCCAGTATACTTCATTTGATTGTTTTCTGAGTAGTATTATGAATGCCATTTTTTGTTAAGACCATTTTCCATCATGCTATTCTTCTAGAGAGCGCGAGTTTTTCAAATATGTACTTTATTGGATCCATCTTAGAGATCAATAAAGTAGTATGAGTCAACATATACTGTCTTAGTTAGAGAGAAACCCATGCCAAAGCGCAACAAGTTTTCTCGAGCAGTGAGTATCTTGTTTCACAGTCGGTAAACTTTTTGCTAAGGTAGTATATTGCATGCCCTTTTTGACCAGACTCATCATGTTGGCCCAATACACACCCCATTGAATTCTCTAACATTGTCTAGTACATGATAAGAGGTCTTACTTCAACTGGTGGCATCAGAATTAGTGGTTCTTGGAGGTACTCCTTGATATTGTTGAAGGCTATCTGACAATCGTCGTTCCACTTCACTACTTGATCTATCTTCAATAGCTTGAATAATGGCTCACAAGTAGCGGTCAAAAGGGAAATAAATCTGGAAATGTAGTTCAATCGTCCCAGGAAACCTCTGAATTCCTTCTCGGTACAGGGAGCTGGAATTTCTTGAATGTCTTTAACCTTGGCAGAATCAAATTCAATACCTTTACCACTAACGATGAAACCTAGGAGGTTACGGATCTTACCCCAACGGTGCACTTGTTTGGATTCAACCTCAACTTGTATTTCTTCAACCTCTCAAACAGCTTGTGCAGGTGGTCGACATGTTCTTCTTCCGTCTGAGATCTGGCTATCATGTCATCGATGCAAACTTCTATTTCATGATGGATTATGTCATGGAACAAAGCTACCATAGCACGCTGATATGTTACGTCGATGTTCTTCAAACCAAAAGGCATAACTCTGTAATATAAAGTGCCCCACTATGTGACAAAGGTAGTCTCGTCCATGTCTTCAGGTGCCATTTTAATTTGATTATAACCATAGAAACCATCCATGAAGGACAATACTTTATGCTGAGCGGTGTTGTCAACCAGAAAATCAATATGCGGAAGCGGAAAGTCATCTTTGGGGTTTGCCTTGTTCAAATCTCTATAGTCTATATAGATATGCACCTTGCCATCCCTCTTAGGTACTAGAACCACATTTTTAACCCACTAAGGATAGAGCATAACAACTAAAAAACCTGCATGGAACTACTTCATAACCTCAACTTTGATCTTTTAAGACATCTCGAGACGCATACGATGAACCTTCTGTTTTATAGGATGACAATCTTCCTTCATCGGTAGATGGTGAACCACAATGTCAGTATCGTGCCTTGGCATGTCTTCGTACGACCAATCAAAGATCTCAACATATTCATGCAACATGTGGATTAACCTCTTTTTAACACTACCTTCTAGGTTGGCATTTATCTTGACTTCTTTCTTGTCCTCTTCAGTACCCAAGTTCACAACCTCAAATGGCTCTTCATGCGGATGTATGGCTCTCTCTTCCAGCATTAACAACCTATCAAGCTCTCTAGGTACTTTACAATCTTCCTCACCTTCGTCTTTAGCTTGGTATATCGGATTTTTAAAGTCATAATTGGCAATAGCAGAATTGTTATCAATGGGATCCAGGGTGGATATGGATCTGCAATTTGTTGTGTGGGTGGGTGTAAGAACACATAGCTATTTTGAAAGCAATAAAGTAAAAGAAAGACAAAGAGCGAAAAATTTGAATGCAAACGTCCAATGATTTATTGAGTGAAAATATGTGAATGAAATATGACAACCCTAACAAATGGACCGTTGTGCCCCGAGTAAGGGATGAGGCTTAAAGTTATTGTTTAAAATTACATAACCAAAACCTGAAAGCTAAAAACAAAACAGAAAATAGCATTTACTCCTGACTAAAGGAGATTGGTATAATGTCTTCAGTCTTCCAATTGCTGAGCCTGTTACTAGTAGTGGGGAAATCCAACTGTCTAGGTCATAGTCACTATCAACATCTTCTACCATGTTGACTCCATTGTTGCTGATGCGGAATGGTGGTGTTCCAGCACGAGAACAACGAACAACCCTCTGAGCCTCTGCAATGAAACCTAAACCCAATTTATCAGACTTGTAAGGAATTTCGAGAAGCTGACCCCAAGTAGTGCAACCCCCTACTTCTACCATAGTTCTAGCGTCTTTCAAAGAAGCCATTATGGGTGAAACTTTGGTAACTTTAGGAATAGCATAAACGTCTTCAGTAACGCTAGTTGTCCGAGGAATAACCTTAAAGGTCTGTCAGGGAGTTTTGATGAATTCACCATCCATCTCAACACACTTGAAGGAGTTCAAGTGAATCACCATGTATTCTTCTTCACCACAAACTGTAACAATATTTCCTTTCATAGGATATTTCAGCTTCTGGTGTAAAGTATAAGTGATAATGCCTGCCCCGTGAATCCAAGGGCATCCAAGTAAACATGAATATTCCTGGAAAATGTCAATCACATAGAAGGTAGTTTTGAAGACCTGTGAACTTACTTTGATCCGAAGATCCACCTCTCCGTGCACCATCCTCTTTGAATAATCAAAGGCTCTGACCAAAATGTCATTGGGTTTCAGCATAACCCCTTCATAGTCGAGCCTGTCTAGAGCACCCTTCGGTAAAATATTCAACGAGGAAGCCGTTTCAACCAACACATGATCTAAGGTAGTTCCCCTGCACTCAATAGAGACATGCAGGTGTAATACCCAAAATTTGTCCTACCCTTCCATTTTTATATGGCTTGCGCATTTTTTCCTTGTTTCATCTGCATACCCTCCCGTTAGGTCATTTTGCACGTCATGCATCATTAACCAATAAATTAAGTATGAGATCAGAGATCTTGAAAATTTAGGATTTATGTATGGCTTTGAGGCTCTTATATTAATTCAAGAGATTCAAGTCGTTTCTTTATTAGTCATGGTTAAAGATAGGGTTTTGATTCGTGGTTGTTGTGGACTTATTTCTTATCAGGCTACAAGGGTATCTTCCTCCAAGTTCATCAAGAGACACGGTCATTTGTATCGAATTTACTTCAAGAACTAAGTGCACTAGGATTGTGAATGCTAGGGTTTCATCAAGGATTCAGTTTCGAATGATTCTTCAAGGCATGGTCCCCATGTTACATGATAGGATTTGTGGATTCAAGACATCAACACTATTCTTTCAATTGATTGTTGCTTATAATGCAAGTTAATGAGGATTTAAGATTCGAAAATTGTGGTTTCTCTGAGAAGTTTGAACTTACTAGAATTCATTCTTTGGAAGTATTCATTCAAGCTTTTTAATATGTTCAAAGTTTATTAACTGGATCAATGTTCTTAGGATGCAAACGTATTAAGATCGGTCATATGGATTTCTTGAGAGATAAGGAACAAATTATAAGGAAAAGGCACCAAAGTTACAAAGGAATTCATGAAATTCATGGCCATGCCTTTCGTTCTTTTACATGAAGTTGTGTTCCATATAATCATTCAAGTTCCATTCATGTTATCTAACATCATTCAAGGTTTCAATCAAGGTTAATCAAATCTCGTTCAAATTCATTAAAAAGGCATACATGTTATAATCCATTTTGCTTTACAATTTTGAATAGTTACATGAAGGAGAAGGAATTACTAGCCATTACAAAATACCATAACCTCACTATAATTTACATTACAATTTCTAATATACCATTACACACATGGAACTTTACACAACAATTAAAACCTATTCTAATATCTATCATCCTCCATGTTTTAAGCCCTAACCAAATGTCATGCCATGCGATACAAATCCATCTCCATGTCCATCTTCACCACTAAGTGCCATGCTTCATACTGCTCATTACAAAAACCGGACCTTGCATCCCGCATATAACCTACATCAGTAAATAAAAGAAATAAATGAAAACATAAAAAACAGTCCAGAAAACCCCTATAGCCAATTAACAATTGCAGCTCCGTATTGAAGTACCAAACTAGCTGCTTCCTGGAGAATATAAAATCAGAAAACAGAAATAAATATGAAGAGGAAAGAATTTCCCAGCCCCTGCAAAAACAATCCAAACCGATTCAAAACCGGCACTGCACTAATTTCAAGGAAGGAAATCAAGGAAAATACAAGATAGCTTAAAACAGCATATAACAAACTTCTTCTAACCAATTGTCCAACTGTCCTAACAAAATTCATTTAACCGAAAAACCAGCCCACCTATAACAATGTTTCAAAACCGCAAAATAGAATTTTTCCAACCTATAATCAATTTCTCAACAGAACTTCTTCTGACCAATTTGTTACTGTCAATTGTAAGTAACATTCCCTAACAATTACAGCAGTCCAAAACAGAATTCCTAACCAAAAATTCCAACATAACAGAAATGCCAACTAACCTATCTCTAACTATCCTCCTAACCAACTGTAACTAACTCTCACTCTTCTAACAATATTCTAACTGTCCCTAACAGATGTAACAGATAAGAGAAGGAGGAGGCGGATAATAGATAATAGAATGTAATAGAAAGGGAGGAGGATACAATTCACTTCAAAAAGAAAAATAGCTAACAAATAAGAGAAGAAGGATGGGGATAACAGATGGCTAACAGAAAATCAATTGAAAAACTCACGATAAAACTTTCATTCTCTCCAAAACCGTTTCTCCAAACTTCTCAATTTGCATCTGATTCATCATCAATCTTAATACATCACTGTCAATCTTCATCCCTCTTTTGTAACTGATTCCTCAGATAATCATCAATTTTTGCGCTTTACCTCTTTGCAACACCAACGACCTTAATCTTCACCATTAT
The DNA here is from genome assembly GCA_948472305.1 of Vicia faba. Classification (NCBI taxonomy): domain Eukaryota; kingdom Viridiplantae; phylum Streptophyta; class Magnoliopsida; order Fabales; family Fabaceae; genus Vicia; species Vicia faba. The sequence continues at coordinate 1,303,131,024 of OX451740.1, read as the reverse complement.
CGTTGCGGTTTCTGCACAACAACATCACTCCATCACCAATACTCCATATTATCTACTTCAAGCTGCAAGAACATTGTGATACGGTGGCAGAACCGACTGTTATATACTGGTTTTGCGTTTGTGTTTGCAAATGTTGCGGTAAGCAAGAGTCAGCACCGACTTTTCTTTTATCCAAATTAAGGAAAGTGTGAAAAGAACAGAAAAAGACCTCTTCAAGAGTTTTCTGAGTAAGGGGGTAGATTATAGAAAGGGAAGGTGTTATAATCCTTTCCATCCGTAGTTATCTACGGGCTCTTAGATGCTTAGCTCATTTTTTGAAATACCTTTGTGCTTTGTGTGTTTGAAAATGTTTTGAAAATTCCCTGGTGCGGCTATTCGCTTTATGATAACTCTTATATCAGTCCTCAAGAGTGTTGACAAAGAGAATTCTTTTGAAAGTTGTTTTGAAATGTTTTTGTATAGGTGCAAAAAAAGGTTGTTTTGAGCAAGCATCTAAAAACTTATCTACTTATACTCGAAAAAGTTTATTCTTTTCCTCTTTTCGTTTAGACAGTGCTATCCTACTATTAGTGAGTAGGTAGCCCTATCGCTGGATGTTTGAGGGACGTTCGAAGGGACGTACAGTCATAAAGGCAACATATAGAAATGCTTTAGCAATTTCTGTTTAGGGACTAGATCATTTACCGAAAGGAAACTGTAGGGTCATCGAGGGACTATGATCTTTTGATTTATGGGTCTTTGCTAAAGCGTCCCTATTTCGAGGCACATGACTGTTTTATTACCAAAGGCAACCAAAGTAGGGGTACCCTAGAGGTGTATATGTGCATGTGATTCAATTCAGTTTATTTATCTTGTGTTAAGTTTTCTAGCTTTGATTTTCAGTCTTGTCATACAATCCTATTAGTTTAGTAGTTAGTATATATACAGTAATTAAGAATGCAGAAATGTAAAGTGAGGAAACCTAAATCCTACGTTATTACAGGGCTTTGGGGATTAATTACATGTCCAAGAATGAGGGGGGATAAAGAAGTAAATATCCTAGTTTTAATCTATTACATCCAGTAGGCAGATACAATAATATGAGAAATGCGAAAATAAATAAATGCGCGCGAAGTAGAAAAGACGTCTGAAAATCCTAAGGTGTAAAAATCTTTTTGTTTGTTTTTAATTATAAAATAAAATAAAACATAAGTCTTTTAATTTAAAGAAAAGGTTAAAATAAATAATTTATTTATTTAAAAAATAAACTAAATTAAAAAGAAAACTAACCTATTGTTTTTTGTAATTTTTTTAATTTTAAGTTAATTTAAATAATAAAGAAAAACTAAAAAAGAAATGATTAGTAGAAATAAAAATACAAGAAGCAAAAGCCTTTCGATCCAAAGAAAAATTGGCTTTCGATCCAAATGAAGGGTGGCCTTCGATCCCTGGAAGGACATGGCCTTCAATCCAACAGAGAATGTTGGAGGTGTATGTTGTACTCCTGCAAGAAATTTATTAGAGAAAATAAGATATAAACCAGACTTGGGATGAATTTAGTCTCATATTCGATAGCCTGTGGATGCATAATCCTAAATCGAATTTGCTGGGTCTGAATCGAAAACTACTTTATCTTATAACCTCATGAACCCTGAGATTCGAAAGAAAATGTGGATCGTGCTCAAGCCATGGCACAATCTCAAACCCTGCGCTTACTTGCATGTAGCACAACCATTAGCAATAACATGAATGAGTGATTGATATGAATTTAAAAATTGCACATTTAGCTAGATTGAAATCGAAAGCAAATTACAAACAGACATAGTATGTGAGTGATGCTCCAGTATATGTTGGACCTGCCTAGTACTTGGGCACGCTTCCTGCAAACTTCAGGGAGTGAATGGAGCGTTGTTGAAGAATTGCTTCAATTTGGAATATTTAGGAGGTTTTTTTTTTTAAATTTTGGTGTGGCTTATGAGGCAGTGTGTGCGTATAGTGTGTATGTTTTCTAGTAATGTATCTCCTATTTGTCTCTAGCTCCTGGCTGGTGGTGTGAGTGTCTTGTATTTATAGGAGATGGGGGTGCAAGGAAATGGCAAGAGACAACCATTAACCAAGCCTTGAAGGTCATGAGACAAAAATTAGACCCATTAAAAGACTTCCATTTTTGAAATATTCATGCCTTTTTCAAACTTGGATGAACCTCGACACATTTGGATCCTTCAAATGCCCTCTAGTGTTGCTCTTCGATTGGCCTAGTGTTACTTCCTTCGAATGGATTTCTTTCAACTCAAACCAATTGAAACATCAATTGTCCCTGACTGGTCGAAGGTTGCTTTAGTTCTTTATCAGTCGAAGGCCTTGTAGAAGCCTCCTCATTTTCTTTCGAATTTCTCCAGGCCTCATCATCGTGGCTTTCGATTGAGTCCCTCTTTGCCTTGTTCTTCGACTGGCGTTGACACTACCTAACTAAACCAGATGAAAGACTTCATCCTGGCCAATCGAAGCTTCCTTGAATATTTCTCTTTTGTTTTGACCAACTAGATCCAACTTTTGACCAAACCCCTTTTTTTTAGACAACACTATGTGTCCTTCGAATGGGCCTTTGAATTCTTCTTTGAATGGATCATTTACACGTCCTTCGAATGGCTCCTTCATTGGACCCATCTATTTTCCTTAGCTGCTTGATTCCAATAGCCCAAGCGAAGACTTCATTCTGGCCAATTGAAGCCTCCTTTGTCATGAATGTAATGATGCATGAGGCTTGGGCTAGGTAGCATATAATCTCTTTCCTAGCAATAAGCTTGAACGAAACCTCATCAAAAGGAAAAACAAGTTTGTTTCCATAAAATGTGTATCTTTCGAGCAGACCAAAAGTATGTCCTTCGAAGGCACCATTTGTGTGTTCATAATGTGGCCATCTTGGGCTTGTGAAACAAAAGCAGGCATAAAGAGGGAACCTTTTGCCTTGTGAATTGAAGGAAAGTCTGGAGAAGCCCTTTGCCTTGTGAATTGAAGGAAAGTCGAAAGGGGCCTTTTCCTTGAACAAAGATGGCATGCAGGAACCTACTGTTTTGTGAATCAAAGTAAGCATGTAGGAGGTCACTGTTGGTGGATCGAAGGGAGCATGCAGGGGGTTCTCGCCTTAATTAAACTTGGACTAAGGCTTACTCGAAGGGGAAATGTTGTACCCCAAACTTTTCCCTCTCACTTATCAAGAATATGCTCACAAGATCTCCTTGGGCTCAAGAATGCACTAGGGTTTGATCAGCTCAAGACATCTCATTAAGCACTGATGACCAAAATTAGGGTTTGAGTTTTCACAAGGATCTTTGAACTTCCAATTCCCCATATGATTTTCATGGATCATTATGGACCCCCAATATTACTCATATCAAGTTTCAAGCCTTGGATCACACTTTTGATCAGTCAATTGAACAATTGACCTAAAATTAGTTATATTGGGGAAAAAGTTAACCACGGCCAATTTACAGTCAAACCCCATAATGTTTTATCCAAACCAACATTTTAAACTCATATGTATCATTTGATCAAGTTTGGACCATAATTCCTCAAGAAATTTGATCAAATCTCCGAAAGGACAAAAGGGTCAAAATTAGGATTTTTACTAGGAAAGGGCAATTTCTGATTTTTGACCTAGCAATTGATCAATTGGTTTAAGGCATGATATCAAGAGTAAAGTTGCATCATTTTGACCTAATTGTAGGGTTCAAAACATTGCAAGTCTGTTGCACCCCAAAATTTACCCTCTTGATTTGGGCTTATGTTTCATCATGAATATCATATTACATTGCATTCATACATTGTGATGGGATCAAAGTAATTTGATTATCAAGTATTTCTCAAGCTTTTAAGATTAATCGCATTGAAAAGTTACTCAAGTATAACCTTATCATCTAAACCTTTGGATCCTTCAAGCTCAAAAGTTATTGCATATCTCAAGATATCTTATCCATCTCTTTGGATCATCAAAGGATTGAAGTTTGTGTTTGATTATAAGAAGGAATCACTCCTTTGATTCACCAGTCAAATTAGGGTTTTGTTTGAGCAAGGCTATTGATGTATGAGCAAGTCTTGATTTGGAAGCTACAATATCTCTTTGGTATTTGGAAAGTCTTTGTACATGAAATTGGTCAAGAAGCCTAGAGAATTTGAAGTTTAGAAGATGATTCATCAGTCTCCTAAGGTGTTAACCAAAACTAGGGTTCTGGATTTCATCAAGTTGTTTTGAGAATTTTGAAGTTAAACTTTGTACATGGCCTCTATATGTTTGAAAGATCATATGTTTGAAGTTTTGATCATCAATTTTGAAGGGAAGTGGATCAATTGATTCAAGGGGGCAAAATGGTCATTTTGGTCAAAATCAGTCAAAGTCAAGGTTGACCAAGTGAACTTTTGACCAACCATCAATTCAAGGATGTACTTTTCATATTTCAAGTCCATTTTGATCATTGGATCAAAGAGATTGAGGTTTGGGTTGAAACTTGTTCTTGAAGAAACCCTAAAAGTTTCTAATTTTGAAAATAAGGACTTAACTTCAAAAATTCATATTTTATTCACCTTTGATCAAAAAAATGAAAATGAAACATGCTTGGAAACATAAGAGGATGATCTTTCATCTGCTTTTGGTCTCATGTCCAAATTGGCAAGGAATCAAGAATTATGGTCTTTGGAAGTCACAAAATTATAGGTCATTTTCCAAAATTAGTGAATTTCACGCTCAATTTTGAGAAACTTAATGGAGTCATTTCCAAATACCTTTCCAAATTGTACTCATTTGTGTCAAAATTCAAAAGTATGAGCAAGTTATGGACTTTGGAATTTTGAGGCATTTTATTGAAACTTGACAAATATGCAAAATGGCCATTTCTTGCAAAAATCAAGTTTTAGCCATTCCTTTTGCTTCTAGTCAAGCCCAGGAGCAATTTGTGACATGTTGAGGCCCATCACACTCACCATTTCGTGCCACATTTAGTTTTGCACTTGTTGGATTGAAAATATCACAAACTTGCCAAATTTGCAAAAACAATAGCATGAGCTCATCATAAGGAATAAAGGGCCAATATTTGGTGGATCAAAATCTGAGTAAGAAAGGCCTCAAAGGCAAATGAAATAAGGAAAAACGCACGAGGCATTGGCATGTTCAGGATCTCACTTTTCAACATAGCAAAATTTCCAATTGGGCAAGACACTCATTTTGAAGCCCATTTCTCTTGAAAAACCTATTCTACATGTCATATATAATGAGAAGCAAGCACTGAAGGCGAGAGAGAGAGCTCATAATGTCCAAATTCCATATCTGAATTCAGAATTTCCATAGCTGCATTTTTTTTCCGAATCTCAAGTTTCAGTGGTGCATTTGGAGTTTTCTTCTTGCTTCTTCATCCTCAAGTGCTAAGGAAGCTAAAGCAAGCTTTGAATCGCACCTGGAGCAAGAGAATTGAGCTTTCTGATTTTCAATTGAGGTAGGATCATTCAACTTCGATTCTTGAAATGTAGCCGTTTATTGTTGAAATTAAGCATGAATATCTGTTTGTGGGTGTTATATGAATGATTATGAAGCAATTTGAGTTCTCATTTTGGTGTATAATGTGTGTTTGAAATCTCTGCAACTCTGAATTTTCATTGAGTTTTTGACAATTTCATGCTGAGATTTATGGATCCATGGTTGTCTATTTGATGTGATTCGAATTGTGTTTAATTCTTTGCCATGTTAACTTTAATTTGCACTTGATTTCATTGATTTTGGTGGAGAAATGAGTATGTATGATGGATCTGAACATGAGACCTAGAACAAGTCTTGCGTGCGTTCTTGAGTTGGTCCGGAGGTTGAAGATGATGTGGTGGCGCATTTTGATTTGTCCATTTGAATAATTGTCTTATTTGAATTATTTGTTTTATGTAGTATTATGTTTGATTTTATTTTGTGATCAAAAAATTTTCAAAAATCCTGAAAAAATTACCATAGGCCAATAATAATTTCTAGTTTTATACATATTTTTTTGTATTTTTTTCAAAATGTTTTGATTGGTTTAAAAATTAATGAGTTTAATTATTTGTTTGTTTAAAGATTATTTTTATTTTAATAGTCCCTTTGATCTAACAATTCTAAAAAAAATATTTTCGGCTCATAAAATGATTTAGAAATTGATTCTGAAATTTGTTTAGCATTTTTTTTTCTATTTTTGATTAGAAATTTAACTTCAAGAGTTTATTTGAAATATTTGTTTCATAATTTTGGTTTTAATACATCCTTTAATTAAAAAATTCTCAAAAAAATCATGCAAGCTTGTTTTTAATCATAGAATCTGAATATAATTTTATTTTGACCTTTTTGTGACTTTTGGCTAGGGTTTGCATTTTTGCCTTTAAATAATAGTTTAATGGATAATTGTTTGTGTGATTTTTTATTTTAATATTTCCTCTAATTCAAAAAAATCCACAAAAAATCAGGATGTGTGTTTTTAATTCTAATATTTGAATATAATTATGGTTGGATATTTTTTATGATTTTTGATTAGAGTTTTATTTTGAGATGTGAATATTTGTTTAATTGATTAATTATTTGAATTTGTTTTAATTTTTGACTTTTCTTAAATTCAAAAAATATGAAAAAATAGGTATTCTGACCTTTTGAGTTTAGTCATGTTTAATATATATTGGTTCTGATTTTTTTGGATTTTGATCTTGGCTAATCAATATTTGAGATTAAAAGTAAAAAATTAGGGTTTTGTTGCTTATTGTGCAAGTTTCTTTTTCAAAACCATTATACCGTGGATTTTCAATAGAATTCAAGTCTTGATTAGGGTTCATGAATGTGTTGAGGATCTGAAAACCATTTTTCTTGAATTATTTGATTTGGTTTGACATTTTTCCACAAATTATTTTGAAAACTTGTCTAGTGTGGTAGTTTTGCCAACTAGTCTTGAACTTTGGGCCTCATTGGATCCCCTCCTCAATCATTCATGAACTTAAGGCTTTCTTTCTGACTTCTACGCACTTCAAAGATGCTAAGAAGTTTTTGGTTTGATTTATTGATCCTTGTTTCTATTTTTGATGTATTTTTGAAGTGAAGGTACCCAATTAATGTTGCATGCCTTGTTGTAATTTATTTGATGGCCAATAAACTTGAGTGAGGCCTATAATTGGGCCCCTAATTATCATGTTGAATATTTTTATTCAAAATAAACTCAAGTCATTTTACTTATTGCCCCATGTTTGAATGTTTAAACCTTTTTGATGCATTATGTGGGCTTCATCTTCTATTATGCTTGTGAGCTGTGGTTGAATTAATTCTACATGATAAAATTATGTTTTCTACTGACCTTCATGGTCTTTGATTATATTCTTATCAAGCTCCCATGATCCTTGATTGATATTCAATTATCAATTCAATATGGTGATAGAAAGGAGCAACATTCCTCTGATTCTTTTGACCAATTTGTGCACATACTTGTTTCTTTCTGTCTATCATGACTAATGTTTGCTAAGTTGTTATCATGTTTTCTCATTTCATTTTGGTGTCATCATCCATCCCTTATGTGAATCATCATTCTATTTATGGGAATACTAACTTGGTTGTTGAATGTGCGAGGTACCTTGAGAAAAGTTTTCCATTTTTGGCTTGAGGCTATTGTGTTTCACTTTATTTGTGGAACACAATTTGTTATATTTGCACTACTCTTGTGCTTGGCATATTTGATAGTCTATGAAGGATATACACATGTGATTATGAATGCTATACATTGCCCATGGGATATGTTCATATCTGAAAATCTCCATACTTATATCTTGATGGCGTAATTTCTGACTTGATTTATCTACTGATGCCAGCTTGCTTGAAGTTCTCTGGGTTTCTTTTATTCTTGCTCAGTTGCTACGTATAGTTATCCATTTAGTATTTCACTATTTCCATTCTTCCATTTTCATTTTGCATAGTTCTCTAATTGCATGATGGGACCTCTATTGCTGATATATGGCAGGAGGCCCTCTGGTTTTTGTCTGATACATGTGTCGTGTTTTCTTTTGATCGATGAGTCACTCAGTTTAGAAATTGAGATCACGACTTCGCTCTCAGTGCATGTTCTCTATAGGATGTTTATTGTTTTTCTTCTTTAATTGTTGCTCGATGAGTCACTCAATTTAGAAACTAAGATCACGACTTCACTCTAATTGCAAGTTCCCTATAGGATGTTTTTTTGTTTTTCTTCTTTAATTGTTGATCGATGAGTCACTCAATTTAGAAATTGAGATCACGACTTCGCTCTCATTGCATGTTCCCCATAGGATAGTTTTGTTAAGCTCCTTTAACATGTTAATTAAGGTAGGGTTTTCCTTTATCCTCAACCTTAGGGTCACCCATTGTATGATAACACTAGGGATAGTACTAGGCTAGTTTCCCTCAGTTGTTTTTCCTTTCTATGCATTCTGCATCTTAAAACAAAAATTGTTTTCTTGGCAAATCATAAGACATTTCTAATAAATTCAAACCCTTCTTCAAGGTAAAAGATACAAACCAATCTTACTTTGTATGTGTGTCTCTTGGCTTTTCTTTTAAACCTGGTTTACCAATGTTTCGCCATCGCATATGTTTGTTATCCTACTTTGATTCTCAATATCATTGTTAGGTGTGATGTTTCGTCATCCAATTTATTGATGTTTTGCCATCTCTTCCATGATACTGTGCTATATTTTAGCGGATGTTTCGCCATCGCACATGTTTGTTATCCTACATTGATTCTCAATATCATTGTTAGGTATGATGTTTTATCATTTGTTTTATCGATGTTTCTCCATCTTTGCCATGATACCTTGTTATCTCTTAGCCGATGTTTCGCCATCGCACATTTGTTTGAAGCCGAAGTTTCGCCATCGCATCTGTTTGTTATCCTGCTTTGATTCTCAATATCATTGCTAGGTGTGATGTTTTGTCATCCGTTTTTTTCATTTGATGTTTCACCATCTTTGACATGTTACCTTGTTATTATTTAGTTGATGTTTGACCATCTCATGCGTTTGTTGTTTTATTTGATGTTTTTCCATCTTGACTTTTTTTGTCGTCTTAATTAAAAAACACAAACCAACCAAAATACATAAGCCGAACTATGGCTGCTCTGATTCCTTATAAGGGATACGTAGGCATTGGGGTAGGGCCCGATCGAGCACAACTTTTATTTTTCCTACATTGTTTTCTTTTTCTTTCGCATGCATTCCTTTTTCAGATTTAATCCATAAACATAGGATTTGACCACACGATTAGATTAGACAACAAGAGTGGATACCGTAGAGTACTACGGGCGTGTGGGGTGCTAGCACCTTCCCCTCGCGTAACAATCTCCCTTACCCGATCTCTCGGTCGAAAGACCGTGGTTTCTCCCTCTTCAAGTTTTCTCGATGTTTACCTTTCCCTTTCGGCGGGATAAAAGACGTTCGGTGGTGGCTTTATTGATTTTTCATTACATCCAGATGAAAGGTTTCGGCCGAGTGGTTCAAAATCCATTGGATTGACATATGAATTTTGCAGTCAACTGATCAAAAGTCAACTGTATACTGAAAAGTCAAACTTTGACTTTTTGGTCAAATTCAAGTGCCAAAGATCATAATTCATCAAAATATATCAAAATGTGAAACTTATTCATCATGAAATCAAAAAGTCAAGATTTCATTTTGAAAAGTCAAAATTTCTAAACTTAGAAATTTTTCTAAGTGTTGGAAATTTCATGTTTTTTCATAACTTTGAGCAAAATTTTCACCATGATGCAAGATGATTCAAGAGAAACTTCCAACATGAAAGTTGTATATCTCCGGGAAATATACAACTTTTCTCCACACAACTTCTTCCAAAAGTGCTTGGATCTCAAGTTATAATTTCATGAACATAGGGTCATGAATCTAAACACTTAGTGAAATTTTGCCCTAATTTGATCAGGATTTTGACCCAACTTCATGGCACTTTTTCATATAGTTCCAAGGGGAATCTTCAAACGAAATTCAAAGATGGGTTGTAGAGCACATTGCAAGATTTCCAAAATGTCCAAGAACTCCTTGAGATCATTCTTGAGGATGGAGAATCTAAGAGTTGAAGTTAGGGTTTGGTCACTTGAATTGCAAGCCATTTTTTGATGAACACATGAACCAAATCCATGTTAGGCTGCATAATCTTTGCTTTGCAGGCCTCAAACTTGTTTGTCACTCCATAATTAATGGATTACACAAACATTTGAGCTATAATCCAAGTGAGTTAAGCTTTATCCAATTCACATTGCCATTTTGGGAAGAAAGTTAACAATACCATTCTTGAAAAGCAAGCTTTATGCATAAAGTCCATTCTTGAGCCTCTAACTTGTTCCCTCTAATCACACTTCATCTACAAAGTCATAAGCAAGTGTGTTTAAAGCATAACCACTCTATCTTAGCAAGTACACAAGGCACTGAAACTTGTTTTTCTCAAAAATCACATGTTATGCATAAACATGTAATTTCAAATTCTGATTAACAACAAGTCTCCAAACTTGTTGCTTATAAATAGAGGCACTATTTGTAAGCTAGAACACGAGCTTGAAGACCCTTAAACTTACTCAAACTCCCTCTAGCCCGAACCTGTCTCAAAACACCATTGTTGTGCAAATTTTGAGTTTACATACCAAACTCCAAATCCCCACATGCGTTCTTTAGCCTTTCACTTCCAAAAGCTTCTAAACATCAAATACAAACCATCCAAACTCCATTTGCTTAACTGTAAGACCTCCATCATTTAGTTCCATTTTCAAAAACAGGGGTCTGCAACTTGACTTCTCCAGAGCTCCTCAGCCACTTTCAGCTCAAGCTAATCATTGCATTAGCTTCATGGGACCTCAAGGAAGCTAAGCTGATCCTTGTAGCACTTTGAATCAAGCTCATTTGCATTTCACGATTTCCAGTTTTGAGGTATTTCACTTGAACTTCTATCTCATCTTTTAAGCATCATTAACATTTATTTTGTGAAGGAAATATGTAGACCTCATTTCCACGAAGCCGTACATATCCATAGTTTGCATTTACATGGCCTGAGCTTAGAGAATTTTAGAGTTGAAGTTTCTGAAATTTTTAGGGTTCAAATTAGGGCCAGAGAAATTCCCATTTATCTTTTACTTTTAGCTTTAGTTATTTACATGGTTAGATTCGTGAGGAAGAATGAAACAACTTTCATTTTGTCATCTTCCATTTTTGTTGAGAAATGAAGAACTTGCAGGTACACTGGCTGGAGGTTGAAGATGAAGTCATCAGGACTTGATTTGTAACATGTATTTATTGTTTCATTTTAATTAACGGATGTATAGCCACCCCAGTGGTAAGACAACACGCTGGTGACCAAGAGGGCGTGGGTTCAACATCCAGCGCGCTGCCTTTTGTCATTTTCATAATTTTTTTCCACTTTGTTTTTGTTCTTTACAGCGCCTGGGCCCAATTTTGGGCTTTCCATTCTCTTTTTCTTTCACTAACTCCCTGTTCTATTTTCACACCTCCCTGATTTTCTCTTCATATTTTATTTTATTTTTATTTTCTTTATTATCTTTATTATTATTATTATTATTAATATTATTATTATTATTATTATTATTATTATTAATAAAATTTTTATAGTTATTAATAAAAATCAAAAAATATTTTTTATCTTTACATTTATTTAGTTTATTTTGTCTTATAATGAAAAGAAATAAAAAAACTTTTCTTTAATAAATTAATTCCTTTTTTTATATACTTAGATAATAAATCTTGACTATTATGTATTATTTTATTTTTTTTCTTGAAAATTAAAATAAATTTAGAACCTAGGCTTATTTTTGTTAATTAACCTTTTTGTATTTTAATTAAATTCATAAAAACCATAAAAAATAATTTTCTAAATCAATTTTATTTCTTTAAAAAATTAGGTTTAGTTCCCTAAATTTAATTTGGACAAATTGATCATCACCCTTTAGTTTGATTAAGGCCAAAACATTTTCTTAACAAAAATCTAAAATGAATCAATTTCTTTTTTCTTTTATACTTGTATATTATATTCATTTCATTCCTTGTATAGTTATGCAATTCAATATGGTGGTAATAGATAAATAGATTTATTTTCTTGCAAATCCCCATTTATAATTTGTACACCCCCTCCCCTAAATGATGTAATAGCATAGTAATTTTAATTCCCGCAATTTATCGCTTTATATACAAATGCTAGTAATTAGGGTTTTGTATGGAAAGATTAAAACCAATCAAATAGAAAACCCTAATCAAAGACAAATCAATGCATGCAAATCAACACATTTGCACACATACACCCTTAGGGTAAACCCACTTTATTGCCTTACAAAAATGGCCATATTATGCATGTGAGATATCTTAGAAAAATAAGCAAAATACAAGATCATAGTTCCTCGATGACGCTATCTAAGTTGCCTTACAAATGATCTTAGTCCCTCAAAAAGAATGCTAAGATACCTTGCAATATTGCTAATCATGGTTATACGATGACCCACGCATGTCCCGTTTACATCCAAAGATAGGGTTGCTTACCAAATCAATGGTAAGACAAAAATGTCAAAGGAAAAGAAAATGAACAAGAAAGACATTTGAGTAGGTAGATTGCTCCTAATTACTTACTCCATTTCAAAACAAACATCCTTGCTATTTTCAAAACAAACACATGCACTTTTAAACATCTTACAAAATTGAAAACATTTTCAAAAGATCAAACTTCTTTATATACATTCTTACAAACAAGAATAATTACAAAGATTGCCTAAACAATAGCCTCTTTACAAAATACTTTCAAAAACCACACAAAGCACAATTTCAAACAAAAGCAAGTGATCTAGCAAGTAACTAAGAGCCCATGGATAACCATGAATGAAAAGGGTGATAATACCTTCCCTTTTCATAATCTACCCCCCAAACTCAAGAAATAATCTCAAAGGTCTTTCTTGTGCTTTTTCACCTTTCCTTTTGGATAAAATAAAAGCCGGTGGCGACTCTTGCTAACCGCAACATTTGCGATCAAACGCAAAACACCCAAGTCAGTTCTCCCACCGTATCACAGAACTGGCGACTCTGCTAGGGAAAATTCTAAAAGTGGGGTTACCTTAGGGATAGATCACATTTATTTTCTTACATTGTTTGACTTGTATGCTTTACATTATGGTTCTTTGTTTGGGTTTGAATCCTCTACCCGAATTTGGGATACATTATAGGTAAGTAGCAATACCTTGTGGAAACTGTGCGGGGTATACCGACATGGTCTAAGCAATAGCTACGTTAGTGAGACATATTTGTGGGTACCGGTAGCCTTTGAGTTAATCAAATAGAATACGGGGCCGCTGAGTGATGTCATGAAGCACTAATGAACTTTTAGAACCTTTACTTGACCAACTTGGCCTTTAGGATGTAGTGAGATGACCGGCTTTGGTGCAGTCTGAAGTTGGTAGATACTCGATACTACACTCATTGAGGTTTGGTTTCTTGGGATATTTTTGTCGGCATTAAAGAGGCTTGTGCTGAAACAATGACCAAGGAAACGAATCAGTGATATTGAGCTCCTTAGAACCCGGTTACTATTACTAGGACAGGTTTAAGCCAACTAAACTTCAAGAGGGTACTTACCTATAAAACTCCATGCAATCCTAAACCTAAGGATTTTTTTTGTATATGCATACTTGTACATAACATCATGAACATCATGAACATCATATACATTCACTAACCATTTCAAGGATTTTGGGATTCATCTTTGTTCTTGTTTTGTAGGATATGGATTCACTTCGCAGGAAAACTATTCAAGTCAATCTTGTAAGGATCCCACTACAACTCAAGGAGCTAGCTTCAAGGATTCCTGAAAACTCTCCATTTACCGAGAGACATGGTCGCCTACTCAACTTTGTCACCTCCAACACATATGAGGATATGATGAAGGTGCTCTTTCAGTTCTTTGATCCTTTACACCATTGCTTCACATTTCCTGTCTATTAACTTGTGCCTACTTTGGAAGAATTCTCCCAACTCTTGAGGATTCCCATTCTCAATCAACTACCTTTCAACGGTACAAAAAGAGACCCAAAGCCAAAAGAGATTGCTCAAGCTCTACACTTGCACTTATCTGATATCACAACTCATTGGGAAACAAGGAGTGGTGTCAAAGTTTTCTTAGCAAAGCTCTTGTTCGAGAAAGCCCAAAGCTGTTGGAACTCCTTGGATTTGCCAGCTTTTGAGGAAATTTTGGCTCTCCTCATCTATGGGACGGTTTTGTTTCCAAATCCTGACCAACTCATAGATGTCAACGACGTGAAAATCTTCATGTCTCATAATCCGGTGCTTACATTGCTAGGAGATATCCTACACTCTTTTCACACTCGCGCAATGAGGAAAAGAGGTGTCCTTATATGTTGCACTCCTATCTTGGCAAGATGATTTATTTCACATCTTCCCCAATCTATATTAAAAAACGAGCAAGGTTCAAGGTGGTCATAAAGGTTGATGACGCTCAAACATTCAGACATTCATTGGTGCTCCCGATCCAAAGAGAATGTTATCATTGTCGATCGTTATGGAGAATTCCATAATGTCCCTTTACTTGGCATTATGGGAGGTATCACCTACAACCCATGCTTAGCCTTAAGATAGTTTGGTTACGCCCGAAGGGATGGCTCGCACGAGATGGTGATTCAAGGTTTGGTATTTGACTACGATAACAATGATCAAGGTCTTTTCCAGAGATTTATCCGAGCTTGGAGGATGTTAAACAAGGTGGATAGCAAGACTTTGGGGAACAAGAATTCCATCCCTCTTGAGCCTTACCTCAAATGGGTACGAGCTCGTGCTCATAGTCTTATGATGCCTTACCCCTCCATTCTCTCGGTGATCATTGAGCCTGTCATGGAGGGAGATGTTCCATACACTATCCTACATCCTAATATGCCCACCTCTCTTGAAGACCTACAAAGATATTGGATACAAATCAAGGGGGAGCGAGATACTTTCGAAGCCCAATTATACGTGAGCGAGAAGAAGGTTTTGGAACTCACTAGGCTACTTCATGAGGAGCAGACTCTCAATGCCTACATTACGCCAAAGAGGATGCGCACTACCTTTTTATCTTAGAGCTTTTGTATTTCCTTATAAGCCCAAGAGGCATTGATGTACTCAAGCTTTAATCTATTAATATAACGTTGTTGTACCCCAAAATTTTCCCTCTCATGTTTCCAAAGGTCTTCCCTTACATAGTTAGTTACAAACACTTGCCTAACAAAAATAAGGTTTTGAAAATATACAAAGTGTCTTTCGATCGGCATCTGGGAAAAGGCTTCGATTAAGCGTTCGGAACCTTTCGATCAGGTTTGGTTCACCAGGCTTCGATTAAGCGTTTGGAACCTTTCGATCAGGTTTGGTTCACCAGTCTTCGATTGAACATTTGGAACTCTTCGATCAAGCTTTGGTCTGCAGGTCTTCGATTGAGCGCTGGACCCTCCTTCGATCAAGTCAATATCATAATGCTTCGACTATGCACTAGATACTTCAGGCTTACCTACGACTCACCAGGAAAGAAGCTCATTCGAAGAATATGTAAATGACTCATTTGAAGAAGCACTCAGAAGGCCCATTCGAAAGGTACATAAGAAGTCCATTCGAAGGAGGCAACACAAGGCCCTTCGATTAGCATGAACAAGACCTTTCGATTGGCCTGTTAAAGTGTCTTTCGATTGAAGTTTCAATTAGTACCCTTCGAATGGTATATGGACAAATGCCCTTCGAATGGCATTTCAGTGCAAGACCCTTCGATTAGTATGAACAAGACCTTTCGATTGGCCTGTTAACAGTGTCTTTCGATTGAAGTTTCAATTAGTACCCTTCGAATGGTATATGGACAAATGCCCTTCGAATGGCATTTCAATGTAGAATTTCCCTGAATAAGAACATCAGAACGAAATGATTTTCGAATGGCATTTCAGTGCAGAGTTTTTCTCAACCTAAGATGCTCTGATAAAGGAAGTCCTGAACACTTTGAATCAGAACTTAGACTCATCACAAGGCTAAGGGCTGGTCGAGGTTGTCTAATAAGGAATAGATTCGAATTGGGACTCTGAAGCAATCGAAACTGGCAAAGAAGGCAAAATTGAAGGGGTAAGTCAGTTTTCGATTTACATCAAATTGGAGGCCCAAACAACTCAGAACAGGCTGGCTGAAACGCATGAGTGAATCAAATTTGACAAGTTTTCAAATCAAATCTCTCCACCATAATGGACCAAGATTTGATACACATTTGTTGACCAAATTTCTTTGCCTATATAAACCTGCTGCTCATAAACAAATCGGACACGAAAAAACCCTTGCAGAAAGACACGTGAAAAACACCTACACAAACTCTGCAGAAACGGCGCCCCAACCTTGAAAAGAAAAGCTTGAAAAGTGGTGATCAGGTTTTGGTTTGGAGGCAGATTCCGACCCAAAGAAAGACGCAAATCTCTTGCCATCAACCTCCTGAAGCGAGGCCAATCAAAAACCAAGCTTTTCATCATCTAAATCGCACAGTAAGTGTTCTAGAAAATGCCTCTGAACATGAAATCGAAAACATCCATGCTTGCATCTTTTCTTTAAAATATTGACATATTTGTGATTGTTACTTGATTTAGAATGTTTTGGCATTGTCTAATCTAATTTGCATGGCCTCTAACCTCATATATAGAACCTAGGGTTCCTGTTCTTGTTTTTAGGCGTTTCTTGTGCAGGGTAAATTGAGACAAACAATGGCCATAAGAATGATGAGGAGGTCGAGACGAACACATCTGTGTTATTGAATAGCATTTTCATGGCCTAGGAGAAACGTTCGAACCACCCCATGAAACTTCCTGCAGAACAAAATCTGCAGGTAAACGAACCAGGCTATTGTGAGGAAGATGATAACGTGGCTGGGCGTGATTGGTTCGTTTGAATCAATTACGCGTTTTTTTAATTTTTTGCCAGACATAATTATTATTTGTATAGAATATTTGTTCTCTATGTAACTAACGAATGAAGCAGATTGGTCGGTTGGTAAACGCACTATGGAAAAACCCCTTTGGACCTGGGTTTGAATCCCAGGTCCCCCCAAAACTTTGTTACATTTTTCTACAGGTGCTCAGATGCAACGCTCCAGGCAGGGAGCATCATACACCTCCAGATCTCACGCGCCAGGTGGTTCCAGACCCAGATCTTGTGGTCCAGGATGAGGTTCACTATGAACCTTGGCCAACGAATGCCCAGGCAATCTGAAAGTCCAACAGGCTGGACGTTTGGGCTTGGAAACTGCAATTCATACTCCCTTTTCGAGCCCAGCACCCCTGAGTTTGTTTTCCTTTTTTTTTTCTTTTCACTGTTTTTTATTTTATCACCATAATTAATTAATTAACTCTTTTTCATTAAAAAAAATCAGAAACAACAAAAATACTTTTATTTTAATTTTATTACTTATTTTTATAAATAAATTGTGACCAACTAATTTAGTTTTAATTAGGTTTAATTTTAACAGATTTTTGCATCAAATTAAAATTGAGTTAGAATTAGGATTTTATTAACTTTTTTTAATCACTCCTATTTTACTGCCTTAATTAAAATAAAACTCAAAAACACCTTTTCTTTAAATCCATTATTAATTTAGACTTGATTCTTAATTCAAAAAAGACCAAAGACATGCTTTCTTCAAAAAGGGTCAAAATCCTAAAGGACAATCTGATTCAACTTTTCTCGCGCGTTTTATTTTGATCTATATATTGTAATTGCTCTGAGGATGTAATAGTTTTAACTTAGGATTTTTTTATTTATCGCTTTTATTTACTTTCCGCATTTACTTTTAAGGGTTTGTTTTTGGCGATGTAAATACCCGACGCCTTGTAATAGCTTAGTTTTATTTTCCGCAACCACTAATTGCTAGATGTATGCTAACCAGGCTATGCATGACAAGATCTATCTTAAATTAAAATCAACATAGCTCACCATGACATGTAAAGATAACATAACTGAAAATTGACACACTTGCAGATACCACTCCTAGGGTACGCCTCACTTGGTTTCCTCGAACGTGGTCATTGAGTATAGGATGTTTTAGGGGTCGTCCTCCTGTCTAAAGATCAAAGTTGCCTCGAAACGGTTGCCTCGGATAAAAATGATCGAAGACATTAGGGTTACCACTAAGGCGTCCTTACGTTGCTTTAGTGACTACACGTCCCTAAAATCGAATTGACCCGAAAACTCCAACGACGATGCTACCTACTCCTTCATAGTGGGATAGCATTGTCTAAAGGGACATTTACATAGTTTAATTCCTTTTGAGTAGGTAGAGGTTCTTGGGTACTCGCTCTTTTAAAACAAAACAAATTTTTCGCACTTGCACTTTTCAAACAAAGTTTTCAACAACACTTCATACACTCTTGAGGACAGAAACAAGAGTTAAATCGAAGTTTTCAAACAAAACTCTTTTCAAAACCCACAAACACAAGAAAAGCAAAACTTTTTGAAAACATAGTGAGCAAGTACCTAAGAGCCCGTGGATAACCACGGATAGAAAGAGTGCTAACACCTTCCCTTTCTATAATCTACCTCCCGAACCCGAGAAACATCTCGAAAAGGAATTTTTCTGTGCTTTTGTCCTTTCCTTGTTGGATAAAATAAAAGACAGTGGCGAATCTTGCTTACCGCGACATTTTGCAAAACGCAAACGCGAACCAGCATTCCTAAACAGTCAGTTCTCATTCCCACCGATCACAGAACTGGCGACTCTGCTGGGGACGTTATAAGTGAGGTGTACCTTAGGATTAGATCACTTGTGTTTTCAATTGTATGCTTTGTATGCTTTAAATTTTGTGGGCTTGTATCGGAGTTTTATAGATCCTAACCCGGATCTGGGGGTACCCTTTTTTAGGTAAGTAGCAATAAACTGTGAGGGATTTGTTCGGCGTAGACCGACACGGATGAAGCAGTAGCTACATTGGTGTGACACCTTGGTCTGTACCGATATCCCTTGTGTTGAAACGAGGAGAATATGGGTCTTCTGAGGAGTCATTAAGCACCAACTGACCTTAGAACCTTAAATTGACCAACTTGGCTATAGAACAGTAGCAGTATGCTACACTCATTGAGAATAAACTCTCGTGATGGTTCCGGCCGCAAGAAAAGGTTGCCAAACTGGAATTATGACCGATTGAGGGTAGTCAGTGATATTGAGATCCTCTAGAACCCGGTTACTATTTTTAGGACAGGTCTTAACCAACTGAAACTGAAAGAGGGTAATACCTAAAGCTTCATGCCAGCCTGAAATCTAAGGGCTCTTTTATGTGACTTGTGTGCCTTTACCATGTTTGCCTTTTGTGAATACTTGTGGTGTGCCTTTACCATGATATCATAACATCATAACATTGCATACATCTTGCATAAGGACTAACCCATTTCAAAGACAAGAGGGTTTCATCTTTGCTCTGTTTTGTAGGACCTCATGATGCCCATGCGTAGGAATACTATCCGGCTCAACTTTGTTTAAGCACTTACTTTGCTTAAAGAGTTGGTTGTCAGGATTCCAAACACTACTTCCTTCATCAGGAGGCATGGTTCTCTTCTTGGTTTAGTCACCTCAAAGTTGGACCAACAAATGATGAGCGTCCTGGTCCAGTTCTATGATCCTCTATACCATTGCTTCACTTTTCAAGACTTCCAGCTGGTTCCTACCCTGGAAGAGTTCTCTGAGTTTCTTGGTATCTCTGTTTTGGAGAAGACTCCATTCACTAGTTGGGAAAAGACTCTTAGGCCTGAAGAGATTGCTTCAGCCCTTCACTTGACCAAAGAAGAGGTAATGGCTAACTGGGAGACTAGAAGTGGAGTTAAGGGTTTTTTGGATAAGTTTCTGGTTGGCAAAGCTAACTGCTTTTGGGATGAATTAGACTTCAAAGCGTACGAGGACATTCTGGCTCTCTTAATCTATGATCTGGTATTGTTTCCAAATCCTGACACTTTTGTTGATGTTAATGCCATAAGGATCTTCATCTGTCGGAACCCTATACCCACTCTCTTTGGTGATATCCTTCATCAGCTCTATGCTCGTACTGCCTGAAAGAGGGGAACTTTGATGTGTTGTGCTCCTTTATTGTCGAGGTGGTTTATTTTGCACCTCCCTAAGCCCGTACTGAAGAACAGAGAAGGAATGGGCTGGGCTCATAGGATAATGTCTCTTACTAATAATGACATTATTTGGACTCTTAAAGGCTTGGATGAGATGACTGTCATTGATCATTGTGGAGAATATCCTAATGTTCCATTGATCGGAACCCATGTAGGAATCTCTTATAACCCATGTTTAGCTCTCCGTCAGTTTGGAAGAGCCAGAAGAGAAAGCCCTCATGAGATGTTGATACCTCATATCATCTTTGATTTTCAGGGAGATAGAGACGAGCTGCGTCGTAGATTCATCAGGGCTTGGGATAGAGTTCACAAATCTGACCCACATGAGTTGGGACCAAAGACTTCTCTGCCAATGGAGTCATATTTCAGATGGGTCCGCATCCGTGCCCAGAAGTTAGGTATGCCATACGAAGCTGTCAGGCCTATTACTCTTGAAGTTGCTGATAAAGACGGGGTTCCTCCAACTATTCTCCATCCTCATACGCCCACTGATGTTGGCACACTGAAGAGGTCTTGGGTGCAACTGCAGGAAGAACGAGACTCTTATCGGGAGAGGTTCAACGAACAAGAACAGAAGATCCAGAAGCTGACTAAGCAATTGGAGAACGAGCGGATCCTGAATGATTATATCTGCACTGAGAAGAAGAGGCCATGGGAACATTGATGGACCTTTGATGATTTCTTTTACGGTTTTATTTACATTTCAGTATTTCCATTCTTGTAACGCCTAAGGGCAATTTGTTGAACAATTTAAATTCCAAAGTTAAATCTAATAAAGTGTGTTTCCTTTCTTGTCTACAAATTTGAATCCCGATTGTCTTTGAAATCATAAATCATACGCATTTCATCTCACGCACTTCATAGACAGGTACCCCTTTTACAGGACTCTTATCTTCTTCGCTGTTTATTACAGCAATCATCATGTCTACTGAACCTTCCACTGAGCAAGCTATCAAGGCCCTCCAGGCCCAGAATGCCCAGTTTCAAGAGTTGGTCATGAGCCTAGCTAAGGGTCAGCAGGACTTGAAGACCCTGATTCTGAAAGAGAGGAAGAAGAAGAAAAAGAGTACCGTCCTGTTTAACATCGGACGCAGGTTTGGAAACAGGCTGCAAAACAAAGATGATCTGGCCACCTCATCTGGAGGGAAAGACAGCCCACAAGAAAGAAGGGCCCCTAGCCCTATAGTCTCCGACAACGAGACAGACTATGATGAAGAACAGTATCCTCCTGCTGAGGATAAGTACAAACAGCTGGAAGACTGTTTGAGCGCTATGGAAATACAGAAGGTACCCGGTCTGGACTTCAGAGATCTAGGTCTATCCTCTGGGGTGGTGATTCCCCATAAGTTCAAGGCGCCTGCCTTTGCCAAGTATGACGGAGCTTCCTGTCCAAAGCTGCACCTCCGGTCATACGTGAGGAAAATCCAACCCTACACTGCTGATAAGAATTTGTGGATCCATTTCTTTCAAGACAGTCTTTCAGGAACTCAGCTTGAGTGGTTCTATCAGCTGGATGGAGCCAGTATCCGTAACTGGGA
Source organism: Vicia faba (assembly GCA_948472305.1). Lineage (NCBI taxonomy): Eukaryota > Viridiplantae > Streptophyta > Magnoliopsida > Fabales > Fabaceae > Vicia > Vicia faba. The sequence goes on along the minus strand of OX451740.1, from coordinate 1,303,109,323 downwards.
AGATTTGGCTACTGCGTTCTATAAGCAGTATCAATATAACTCCGACCTTGCTCCTACACGTACCCAACTCCAGGGTATGTCAATAGGGACGGGTGAAGGATTTAAAGAGTATGCTCAAAAATGGAGAGACCTTGCCGAAAGGGTGTAACCACCATTAACTGATCGTGACTTGTTGATATGTTTTTGGGGACCCTGTCTGGTCCATTCTTTAACCATTTGATTGGAAACTCTTCGGCCGGGTTTACAGACCTTATCTTGATTGGTGAGAGGATTGAAGCTGGTATCAAGGCTGGGAAGATACAGAAGGGTGCCTCATCAAGCACCGAGAAGAAACCATTCAAGAAAGAGTCCAACGCTGTCTACGGTTCAAGAAGACAGAATAGACCGGAACACCGCCAAGCTATCAATGCGGTTGTTATTTCGAAACCTGTTAGTGCTCCTCAGCATCACAACCAACAAAGGGGCGAGAGACCTCGAAGGCAGTTCACTCGTCTCAGCATGACCTTGTCTTAGATATTGCCACAGTTATTGACGACCAATCTGGTGACTCTAAAAGAAGCTCCGAAGATTTCAAACATAACATCCCCAAAGTACAATCCTAACGCCCGCTGCGCTTATCACTCTGAAAGCCCGGGGCATAATACAGATGATTGTTGGGCTTTGAAAAATAAGGTTCAGGACCTAATCGATGCAAAGGAGATTGAGTTTGAGGCGCCCGAGAGGCCTAATGTTGTGACTGCTCTCATGCCCAAACATGGAATAAATGTTGTAGAGGAAGACTTGTTTGTAGCCTCTGTGGATGATATTGTTACCCCGCTGATGACCGTTAAGAGGAACCTGTTGCTAGCCGGTTTATTTCCGAGATATGGTGAAGGTTGCCATCTGTGTTCTGTTTCACCTACTGGTTGCCCATCTTTGAAGTCAGGAATCCAAAACCTGATGGATAATAAGGAAATCCTATTTGAGAAGATTGTTGTTCCTGCCACCCCTACTGAAGAAGTTTCCATTATTACCATTTTCAACAATTCTCCCAAGGCTCCCTCGAGGAAGCCTGTCAGAATTACGCCTGTTCAGGAGATTGCACCCATAATCATCACTGTTCCGGGGCCCATCCCCTACACCTCTGACAAAGCTGTCCCCTGGCACTATGGGGCAGATGTTTATGTTCTTGGAGTTAAGCAAGATTTTGATGCTAATACCGAAGTCAGCAACATTACCGGGCCTGCTAAAGTCAGCCGCAATGGTAGACTTTTCTCACTTGACATTGCTCCACCAGCTGTCCGAAGACCTACTGTCATTACACCTGCAAGTGCGCCTAATACCATTCATGATCAAGTTCTTAATCCTACCCCTGTCGCCGAGTCATCTAATGCTCGGGGCAAAGGGATCACCCCTGATGTGCCTGCCCAGACGGAGGCGCCAAAGACAACCACTGTTTAAGCTTCCAAACAGGAGATGGAAGAGATTCTTAAGATTATTAAGAAGAGTGATTATAACGTAGTTGAGCAATTGGGGCAAACCCCATCCAATATTTCTATGTTATCACTGTTGTTGTGTTCATAGGCCCATGCCAAGGCTCTGATTACCTTCCTGAAGATGGCCCACGTGCCACAAGAGACATCAGCTGATCAGTTTACCGATTGTGTGGCCAATTTAACTGCTGATAATGGTTTGGGTTTCTCCGACGCTGATCTGACTGCTAAAGGGAAGAACCATAACGATGCCCTGCATGTCTCCATTGAATGCAGGGGCACTACTCTTGCACATGTGTTGGTTGACACTGGTTCCTCATTGAACGTTTTGCCCAAGAAAGCTCTAGACAGGTTGGATTGCGAAGGGTTGGAGCTAAAGCCAAGTAACATTGTTGTCCGGGCCTTTGATGGGTCTAAAAGGATGGTGCATGGTGAAGTCGATATTCCAATTAACGTTGGTTCTCAGGTCTTCAATTATACATTCTACGTGATGGACATTCGACCGTCCTACTCTTGTTTGCTGGGTCGTCCATGGATCCATAAAGCTAGAGCTGTGACCTCCACACTCCATCAGAAGCTGAAGTACCCGGTCAGAGGGAAGATTGTGACAGTACAGGGGGAGGAAGAGTACATGGTTAGCCACCTCAACTTGTTCTGGTACATAGAGATGGATGGGGAGTTCATTGAGACCCCATTTCAACACTTTGAAGAGGTTCCTCAGACACTGGCATCAGCTGAGACTGTGGTTGAAGATTCTCCTCTGAAGTTGGCTTCCTTAAAGGATGCCCGGGCTGTTATTGAGAAGGGTGAGTACGCAAACTGGGGCCGACTTCCTGATTTCACTCAGAAGACTAACAAGTTTGGTTTGGGTTTCACTGCAGAAGCTCAAAGGGCTGTTCGTAGTGCAAGGATTGGAAGACCTCATGTGTTCATCAACAACTCGAGGGTAAATGCCATTGAAGATGACGTGGAGGAGCCTGAATTCAACAGTTGGATCTACCCCACGACCAACGGTGGACCAAGCAACTGGACAGCAAAGGACTTCATCCCTATTACTTTTATTACCCAGTAATAAACTCTTTGTTTTGAGTTTGTAACAGACAATATTGTGAAACTTTATGGCCGGGTGTCTTACTCGGGGCACCGTGGCTTCATTTGTGAGGGCTTTTGTGTGCCATTTTCATATATCATTAATAAAAGCATTGGACGTTCTTGCATTTCAAATCTTGCGCTCTTTGTCTTTCTTTATATTGCAAAATAGCTATTTTACACACACTCACATATACAGGTCTCAATCCACTCTGGATCTCATTGGTAACGACTCTGCTACTGCCAGTTATGACTTCGAAAATCCAATCAACTTAGCCGAAGACAAAGGTGAAGATGATTGCGCAGTGCCGGGTGAACTTGCAAGACTGCTACTCCAGGAAGAGAGGGCCATTCAGCCACATAAAGAGCCAGTGGAAACAGTAAATCTGGGTACCGAGATAGACAAGAAGGAAGTCAAGATCGGTGCAAATCTGGATCTTAGTGTGAAACAGCGGTTGATTCGGATGCTGCATAACTACGTGGAAATCTTTGCCTGGTCTTACGAAGATATGCCTGGATTAGATACCGACATTGTGGTTCATCGCCTGCCTACCAAGGAAGACTTCCCTCCGGTAAAACAGAAGGTTTGTCGTATGCGCCCAGAGATGTCCGAGAAAATCAAGGCAGAGGTTATGAAACAATTTGACGTCGGGTTTCTAGCAGTGACTTCTTAACCTCAGTGGGTCGCCAATGTGGTTCCCGTGTCGAAGAAAGATGGTAAGGTCCGAATGTGTGTTGACTACAGGGGTTTGAACAGGGCAAGCCCTAAGGATGACTTCCCTCTACCTCACATCGACGTTCTGGTTGACAATACTGCTCAGTACAAGGTATTCTCCTTTATGGATGGTTTCTCCGGTTATAATCAAATCAAGATGGCTCCTGAAGACATGGAGTAGACCACTTTTGTTACTCAGTAGGGTACCTTTTTTTACAAGGTCATGCCTTTTGGGTTGAAAAATGCCGGGGCAACATATCAGCGTGCCATGGTTGCTTTGTTTCATGACATGATCCATCATGAGATTGAAGTATACGTCGATGATATGATTGCGAGGTCCCAAACTGAAGAGGAACACCTTGACCATTTACAGAAGTTGTTTGACCGTTTGAAGTTGTACAAATTGAGGTTGAACCCGAACAAGTGCACCTTCGGGGTGAGGTCCGGTAAATTACTAGGGTTCGTCGTGAGCGACAAAGGTATTCAAGTGGACCCTGCCAAGGTGAAAGCTATACAAGAGATGCCAACTCCCAAGACAGAGAAAGAGGTCAGAGGCTTCCTAAGACGTCTGAACTACATTGCCCGATTCATCTCGCACCTAACTGCTACTTGTGAGCCAATCTTCAAACTACTGAAGAAAGATCAAGTGGTACGTTGGAACGATGAATGCCAGGCCGCTTTCGAAAGAATCAAGGAGTATCACCAGGAGCCACCTATTCTTATGCCACCAGTTGAAGGGAGACCTTTGATTTTATACTTGACAGTACTTGACAACTCAATGGGGTGTGTGCTGGGACAGCATGACGAGTCTGGCCGAAAAGAGCATGTTATTTATTACCTTAGCAAAAAGTTTACCGACTGTGAGACCCGATACTCACTGCTCGAGAAAACTTGTTACGCTTTGGCATGGGATGCTCGCCGGCTGAGACAGTATATGCTGACTCACACTACTCTATTGATTTCAAAGATGGATCGAATCAAGTATATCTTCGAAAATCCCGCCTTGTCCGGAAGAATAGCAAGATGGCAGATGATCTTGACTGAGTATGACATCCAGTACACAACTCAAAAAGCAATCAAGGGAAGTGTGTTGGCAGACCATTTGGCACATCAGGCAGTAGATGATTACCAGTCTATGAACTTTGAGTTTCCAGACGAGAATATCATGGTAGTGACTGATTGTGAACCACCTGGACCGGATGAAGGACCTGAGGAAGGATCCGGATGGTCTATGCATTTTGATGGAGCTTCGAACGCTTTGGGTAATGGCATTGGCGCTTTGATCATATCTCCTAAAGGCTCACATACTCCACTCACCGCCCGACTATGTTTCAACTGCACCAACAACATGGCATAGTATGAAGCATGCATTATGGGTCTTCGAGCCGCAATTGACCTAAGGATTAAGTTTATGAGTGTCTTCGGAGATTCCACTCTCGTGATCAGTCAGATCAAAGGAGAGTGGGATACGAAACACCCAAATCTTATTCCTTACAAGGAGTATGTATTGACGTTGCTTCCCCACTTCGAGGAGATAACCTTTGAACATTTCCCAAGAGAGGAGAATCAGTTGGCGGACGGGTTAGCTACGATGTCTTCTATGTTCAAAGTCAAGTGGGACAACGAGGCTCCCCGGATCATTATTTGGAAATTGGATGAACCTGCACATTGTTGTGATCTTGAGACCGAAGAGGTAACAGAAAAGCCCTGGTATCATGAAGTGAAGAGGTACCTTGAAGCTCAAGAATACCCCGAGGGCGCATATGTTAATGACAAGAAGTTTCTGAGAAGATTCGCGGCAAAGTTCTTCATCAGCAATGGCATTCTCTACAAACGTAACCATGATTCAACCCTACTGCGCTGTGTGGATAAGATTTAGGCAGAAAGGATCATGGCAGAGCTGCATGAAGGTACCTTCGAAACTCATTCCAGTGGAAACACCATGGCAAAGAAAATCCTTCGGGAAGGATATTACTGGTCCACAATGGAAGCCGACTGTTATCAGCATTCTCAGACATGTCACAAGTGCCAGGTCTATGCTGATAAGGTGCACATTCCTCCAGTTCCTCTGAACGTCTTGATAGCACCTTGGCCTTTCGCAATATGGGGCATTGATATGATCGGCGAGATCAGACCTATGGCATCCAACGGGCATCGTTTCATCCTGGTAGCGATTGATTACTTTACGAAGTGGGTTGAAGCAGCTTCCTTTGCTACAGTATCCAAGAACGTCGTGGCACAGTTCATTCGGCACAACCTGATCTGTCGATACGGTGTACCAGAGAGGATCATTACGGATAATGGTACTAATCTTAACAACAAGATGATCAATGAGCTCTGCGGGCAATTCAAAATACAGCACCATAACTCTTCTCCCTACCGGCCGAAGATGAATGGGGTTGTCGAAGCGGCAAATAAGAACATTAAGAAGATTATACAAAAGATGACAGTGACCTACAAAGACTGGCATGAGATGTTACCATTTGCTCTCCATGGGTATCGTACCTCAGCACGGACGTCAACAGGGGCAACACCCTTTTCCTTGGTTTACAGCATGGAGGCAGTCTTGCCCATTGAAGTTCAGATACCCTCTCTTCGGATCATGAAAGATGCAGGCTTGAGCGAAGACGACTGGATCCAGACCCGACTTGATCAACTGAACCTAATCGACGAAAATAGAGTCACTGCTATTTGTCATGGTCAGACGTACCAAAAATGGATGATCAAGGCATTTAACAAGAAAGTCAGACGGCAAGAGTATCAAGTTGGGAACCTGGTAATCAAGCGCATTATTCTACCTCAAGGTGATCCCAGGGGCAAATGGACCTCTACTTACGAAGGGCCATTCGTGGTTAAGAATATCTTCTCAGGAGGAGCGATGATTCTAACCACCATAGATGGTGACGACCTTCCTCACCCCGTCAATGCAGACATAGTGAAAAGATACTACGCATAATCAACGACCCACTAGGTTGACTGGCCTAGGCAAAAATAAGGGCTTCCCGGAGAACCAAAAGGGTTTGGGCAAAAATAAGGGATGAAAATAAAAAAAAATCTGTACACCCGGCAAGTCGAAAACCTGAAAAGGCGGCTTGGGCAAAAATGGGTATCCCGGTGGACTGAAAACCCGAAAGGACGGTCCAAGCAAAAGTTAGGGATAAGCGTAACACTATGTCTCATTGGATCACCCTGCATCCAGACTTTGGTATCAACTACCAGGCTCGGACGGCACCAATCAATCAGATTCATCTTCAACTAAGCAGCAAAGTGATGAGATGCTTGAAGATATAAAGGCGATATCAGAGTTGGAACCCAGTGGGATTATTCACATAGTTGTTTTGTTTTCTTTTTAAAAATCCTATTTGTTCAGCGGCGTTCTCTTACTAGGACGTCAGCCTCTTGTACAAAAGCGCCTATTTACAGGCAAACTTCAAAATCAATACAAATTCATTTTCAGACAAATTTCAAATTGTTTTTCCTTTATCTGTTTTGTTTTGCAAAGAACGTCCAATGTTCATTTTTGATATATGCATTTGACATTAAGTGTTGCTCATAAATATTTACATGTGAAACAAAGGACTAATTACGGGTGATATCAGAAGTAGGGGCAATAAGAATTGTCTGAGCAGTCTAGTTGATCTGTCCACCAAGGTACCAAGGTAAGTTCAGCTGAAGAATGCGACCAGGATACCTTCACTCCCCGCAGAGTAAGACAGTAATGATAGCTCTCTCAAACTGAGACTGGAAACTATGGGTGAATCAACCATACTCTCCCCCAAGCAGAGTTGGTCTACCCTCAGCCTTAAAAAGATTGGGTATCCCCAGAAGGCCTCAATATCCCCCAGCAGAGTATAAGGATATTCCCCAGCAAGCATAAGAGTATCCCTGGCAGCCTTAATATTCCTCAACGGGATATAAGAATATTCCCCAGCAGAATGTAAGGTACCCCCAGTGGAGCCATTTCCCCAGCGCAGTCTAAAAAAGGGTTTCCCCAATAGAGCTGAATCATCTTCCCCAGTAGGTTCTGGAAGCTTGTCCCCTGCAGAACACAAATAAGTCTCCCCAAGCTAAGTTCAGAAGTCATCCTCACAAGAGTCCAATCGGGTTATCCTCAACAAGTTGCAACTGAAAGATCATCCCCAGCAAAGTTCTTTCTATCCCCAGCAGAGTTCATCATCAAGATCCCCAACAGAACCTATCAACGGAATCCCCAGTGGAGTTTATCATTAAAATCTCAGCGAAGTATCTCTTCCCCATAGAGTAATCCCCCGCAGAGTAATATCTTCACCATGTTTATTCCCCAACAGAGTTATTTTCTCCTACAGGTTTATTCTTGCAATCATCTCCGTGCATCATCCCCAGTGGAAACGAAGAGGTCAACCATAATCTTCAACAGCACCCCAGGATTTAACAAACTCCCCGGAATTTGTCAAGGATTTATTTTCCCAGACGAAAATACATTCATAAACATTTCACATGTCATACCTCCTATTTACCTACATGATAAAGTGCATACGACACAACCTCATTTATTTCGGAGAACATCATGACATCATGCATTTCATACATCATGACATTGCATACAGCTAACGTTTTACCTTTTTCAGGAAAAGGTCGAACAAAAGAGTGCTACGGCCAACCTCCTTAAGTTCCAGATTAATACCTGTAACAAGCCAGGAAAACTATTTGTGGACGACTGATTGTAGATCAATACCCGTAACAAGCCAGGAAAGTTATCTACATGAAGAGATTGAAGATCAATACCTGTAACAAGCCAGGAAGACCATCTTTCTTTCTCAAGTCAGAGATTAATACCTGAAACCATCCAGAACAACTATCTCATCGGCCAACCTCCTTAAGTTCCAGATTAATACCTGTAACAAGCCAGGAAAATATCTGTGGATGACTGATTGTAGATCAATACCTGTAACAAGCCAGGAAAGTTATCTACATGAAGAGATTGAAGATCAATACATGTAACAAGCCAGGAATACCATCTTTCTTTCTCAGGTCAGAGATTAATACCTGAAACCAGCCAGGACAACTATCTCATCGGCCAACCTCCTTAAGTTCCAGATTAATACCTGTAACAAGCTAGGAAAATATCTATGGACGACTGATTGTAGATCAATACCTGTAACAAGCCAAGAAAGTTATCTACATGAAGAGATTGAAGATCAATACCTGTAACAAGCCAGGAAGACCATCTTTCTTTCTCAGGTCAGAGATTAATACCTGAAACCAGCCAGGACAACTATCTCATCGGCCAACCTCCTTAAGTTCCAGATTAATACCTGTAACAAGCCAGGAAAATATCTATGGACGACTGATTGTAGATCAATACATGTAACAAGCCAGGAAAGATTGAAGATCAATACCTGTAACAAGCCAGGAAGACCATCTTTCTTTCTCAAGTCAGAGATTAATACCTGAAACCAGCCAGGACAAGTATCTCATCGGCCAACCTCCTTAAGTTCCATATTAATACATGTAACAAGCCAGGAAAATATATGTGGACGACTGATTGAAGATTAACACCTGTAACAAGCCAGGAAGACCATCTTTCTTTCTCAGGTATGCAAGTTTTCACTAAGGAATCTCTTATGCGATCGAAACTCCTGCAGATGGCATATGTAAGCCCATCCTCCTACCAACAACCTCCAAATGGCATCTGTAAGCCCATTCCCGACGTCACAATGTTGATACTACACCATGCGAGTGAAAATTTCTGGGCACTCTAGTGTTCAATTATCTTCCACCTTCGGATCACGAAAGGCTCGAAATCCAATTTGTATCCTCACGTTTAAGAAAATTGAACAGGGGCAACTGTTGTACCCCAAAATTTGCCCTCTCATGTTTCCAAAGGTCTTCCCTTACATAGTTAGTCACAAACACTTGACTAACAAAAATAAAGTTTTGAAGATATACAAAGTGTCTTTCGATCGGCATCTGGGAAAAGGCTTCGATTAAGCGTTCGGAACCTTTCGATCAGGTTTGGTTCACCAGGCTTCGATTAAGCGTTTGGAACCTTTCGATCAGGTTTGGTTCACCAGTCTTCAATTGAACATTTGGAACTCTTCGATCAAGCTTTGGTCTGCAGGTCTTCGATTGAGCGCTGGACCCTCCTTCGATCAAGTCAATATCATAATGCTTCGACTATGCACTAGATACTTCAGGCTTACCTCCGACTCACCAGGAAAGAAGCTCATTCGAAGAATATGTAAATGACTTATTTGAAGAAGCACTCAGAAGGCCCATTCGAAAGGTACATAAGAAGTCCATTCAAAGGAGGCAACACAAGACCCTTCGATTAGCATGAACAAGACCTTTCGATTGGCCTGTTAAAGTGTATTTCGATTGAAGTTTCAATTAGTACCCTTCGAATGGTATATGGACAAATGCCCTTCGAATGGCATTTCAGTGCAAGACCCTTCGATTAGAATGAACAAGACCTTTCGATTGGCCTGTTAACAGCGTCTTTCGATTGAAGTTTCAATTAGTACCCTTCGAATGGTATATGGAAAAATGCCCTTCGAATGGCATTTCAGTGTAGAATTTCCCTGAATAAGAACATCAGAACGAAATGATTTTCGAATGGCATTTCAGTGCAGAGTTTTTCTCAACCTAAGATGCTCTGATAAAGGAAGTCCTAACACTTTGAATCAGAACTTAGACTCATCACAAGGCCAAGGGCTGGTCGAGGTTGTCTAATAAGGAATAGATTCGAATTGGGACTCTGAAGCAATCAAAACTGGCAAAGAAGGCAAAATCGAAGGGGTAAGTCAGTTTTCGATTTCCATCAAATTGGAGGCCCAAACAACTCAGAACAGGCTGGCTGAAACGCATGACTGAATCAAATTTGGCAAGTTTTCAAATAAAATCTCTCCACCATAATGGACCAAGATTTGATACACATTTGTTGACCTAATTTCTTTGACTATATAAACCTGCTGCTCATAAACAAATCGGACACGAAAAAACCCTTGCAGAAAGACACGTGAAAAACACCTACACAAACTCTGCAGAAACGGCGCCCCAACCTTGAAAAGAAAAGCTTGAAAAGTGGTGATCAGGTTTTGGTTTGGAGGGAGATTCCGACCCAAAGAAAGACGCAACTTTCTTGCCATCAACCTCCTGAAGCGAGGCCAATCAAAAACCAAGCTTTTCTTTATCTAAATCGCACTGTAAGTGTTCTAGAAAACGCCTCTGAACATGAAATCGAAAACATCCATGCTTGCATCTTTTCTTTAAAATATTGACATATTTGTGATTGTTACTTGATTTAGAATGTTTTGGCATTGTCTAATCTAATTTGCATGGCCTCTAACCTCATATATAGAACCTAGGGTTCCTGTTCTTGTTTTTAGGCGTTTCTTGTGCAGGGTAAATTGAGACAAACAATGGCCATAGGAATGATGAGGAGGTCGAGACGAACACATCTGTGTTATTGAATAGCGTTTTCATGGCCTAGGAGAAACGTTCGAACCACCCCATGAAACTTTCTTGCAGAACAAAATCTGCAGGTAAACGAACCAGGCTATTGTGAGGAAGATGATAATGTGGCTGGGCGTGATTGGTTTGTTTGAATCAATTACGCGTTTTTTTATTTTTTTGCCAGACATAATTATTGTTTGTATAGAATATTTGTTCTCTATGTAACTAACGAATGAAGCAGATTGGTCGGTTGGTAAACGCACTATGGAAAAACCCCTTTGGACCTGGGTTCGAATCCCAGGTCCCCCCAAAACTTTGTTACATTTTTCTATAGGTGCTCAGATGCAACGCTCTAGGCAGGGAGCATCATACACCTCCAGATCTCACGCGCCAGGTGGTTCCAGACCCAGATCTTGTGGTCCAGGATGAGGTTCACTATGAACCTTGGCCAACGAATGCCCAGGCAATCTGAAAGTCCAACAGGCTGGACGTTTGGGCTTGGAAACTGCAATTCATACTCCTTTTTCGAGCCCAACACCCCTGAGTTTGTTTTCCTTATTTTTTTTCTTTTCACTGTATTTTATTTTATCACCATAATTAATTAATTAACTCTTTTTCATAAAAAAAAAATCAGAAACAACAAAAATACTTTTATTTTAATTTTATTACTTATTTTTATAAATAAATTGTGACCAATTAATTTAATTTTAATTAGGTTTAATTTTAACGGATTTTTGCATCAAATTAAAATTGAGTTAGAATTAGGATTTTATTAACTTTTTTTAATCACTCCTATTTTACTGCCTTAATTAAAATAAAACTCAAAAACACCTTTTCTTTAAATCCATTATTAATTTAGACTTGATTCTTAATTCAAAAAAGACCAAAGACATGCTTTCTTCAAAAAGGGTCAAAACCCTAAAGGACAATCTGATTCAACTTTTCTCGCGCGTATTATTTTGATCTATATATTGTAATTGCTCCGAGGATGTAATAGTTTTAACTTAGGATTTTTTTATTTATCGCTTTTATTTACTTTCCGCATTTACTTTTAAGGGTTTGTTTTTGGCGATGTAAATACCCGACGCCTTGTAATAGCTTAGTTTTATTTTCCGCAACCACTAATTGCTAGATGTATGCTAACCAGGCTATGCATGACAAGATCTATCTTAAATTAAAATCAACATAGCTCACCATGACATGTAAAGATAACATAACTGAAAATTGACACACTTGCACATACCACTCCTAGGGTACGCCTCACTTGGTTGCCTCGAACGTGGTCATTGAGTATAGGATGTTTTAGGGGTCGCCCTCCTGTCTAAAGATCAAAGTTGCCTCGAAATGGTTTCCTCGGATAAAAATGATCTAAAACATTAGGGTTACCACTAAGGCGTCCTTACGTTGCTTTAGTGACTACACGTCCCTAAAATCGAATTGACCCGAAAACTCCAACGACGATGCTACCTACTCCTTTATAGTGGGATAGCATTGTCTAAAGGGACATTTACACAGTTTAATTCCTTTTGAGTAGGTAGAGGTTCTTGGGTACTCGCTCTTTCAAAACAAAACAAATTTTTCGCACTTGCACTTTTCAAACAAAGTTTTCAACAACACTTCATACACTATTGAGGACAGAAACAAGAGTTAAATCTAAGTTTTCAAACAAAACTCTTTTCAAAACCCACAAACACAAGAAAAGCAAAACTTTTTGAAAACATAGTGAGCAAGTACCTAAGAGCCCATGGATAACCACGGATAGAAAGGGTGCTAACACCTTCCCTTTCTATAATCTACCTCCCGAACCCGAGAAACATCTCGAAAAGGAATTTTTCTGTGCTTTTGTCCTTTCCTTGTTGGATAAAATAAAAAACGGTGGCGACTCTTGCTTACCGCGACATTTTGCGAAACACAAACGCGAACCAGCATTCCTAAACAGTCAGTTCTCATTCCCACCGATCACAAACGTGTGTTTCCTTTTTGTCTAAAACAAATTTGAATCTTTGAAATCCTTGAAATCATTACATATGCATATACCATTCATCATAACATAAGCAGGTATTTTGCAACAAGTCTCCTCATCTATCTACTATTTATTTCAGTAAGATGGATCTCGAGCAAACAGTGAAGGACCTCCGAGCTCAGAATACACGGTTTCAATAGTTGCTCTTGACCCTAGCCAAAGGACAAGAAGAGTTGAAGACTTTGCTGGCCGAGGAGAAGAAAAAGAAGACAAAGAAGGTAACCAGAGTCCTAAACATGGGAAGAAGATTTCATAGGAAGACAAGAAGGACCTTAGACTTTGCAACGAAATCTGTTGAAAGAGACAATCAAGATGGGAAAGGAAAGGAAACAGTTGTCCCGTCAGAATCGGAAGAGGAAGAGGAAGAAGAAGACTATTCTGAAGAGCGGTTGAGCGCAATGGAAATCCAAGAAGTACCTGACTTGGACATTGAGGAATTGGGTTTAGTGTCGGGGATTGTCATTTCTCTGAAATTCAAAGCACCTGTGTTTGCCAAATATGACAGAGTTTCATGCCCTAAAATACATCTCTGATCCTATTGAAACAACCGGCTGAACATCATCAAACGATGAAGTCGCCATCAAACTTCTTTTATCCTATATGTAGGGAAAGGTAAACATCGAGAAAACCTAAGAAGGGAGAAGTCACAGTCTTGCAACCGAGAGATCAGGCAAGGGAGTCTGTTACGCGAGGGGAAGGTATTATCACCCCACACGCCCGTAGTAATCTATGGTATCCACTCTTGTTTTCTATCTTATGGGTGTGTAAAAATCTATGCATAATGTTTACTATACTACTGAAGGGAGAATGCATGCAAAAGAAAAGGGAAAAAAAACGTAGGGAAAATAAAATTTTGCTCACTTGAATCCTACCCCAATGCCTACGTATCCTTTTTGAGGGATCAGAGCTACCGTAGTTCCGCTCATATGTTTTTTTGTTTTGTGTTTTTTATGGACGGATTTAATTCCGCCTTCTGCCGCAGCTCGACCTTTGGAGACTTATTCGTTGGCACAGAAGTAAATTAATCATGTCCTTACCTGAAAATGGTTTTAGAGAAAAGGTGCTTGAGTGCACAAAAAGATTTGAGTTGGTTTGTATTTTCGTTGCAGATAATGACTAGTTAACCTCAAGAGACAGATACTAGCCACTTTTCTACTTATCCGTGAAAGGAGTCTTTGAGAATTGAACCACGCCTAGGCCTGAGATGGAAGAACAATAAGATCCAGAAGAGACCCGCTTATCATTTCCCATATTAAGCAAAGGCATGATTCTCATCAGTAGTTTTAAAGTGGTTTTGATGTTTGGAAGAAAAATAAGTTTTTGTTTTAAATGCATATGCAAAAGAGGAAAGAAAATTCAAAGGGAGACTAGCTTATTTCTAAACCTAATATTATTATGCATAACTGGACCTAAAATTGGAATCTTTGAGGGCATTTTATTTAATGTTAGCATGCATAGTTTGCAGTAAAGCCCTGCTTCTCATGATTTCTAGAAAGCAATGAAGTGTGAAAATGAGGAATAAAATGAGATTGCGATGATACCGAACGGAGAAGGTCTGTTGCCTCTTCAGGATCATGGAAGCAATAAGAAAACTCTACATAAAGCTGCTCCATGCGAGTGATCAAAGAATTAATACCCGAGCATTCCACATTGTGAAAGTCACATTAATCATTCTATCAAAAAATCTTAGCTAAAAATGGACAATGAAAATGATTATTCAACACAATAATAAAAAAAACTCTAATAAAATTCTAGGGAGAAAACGTAAAATTCTAAATACTATTATTTTTGTATCATTTTTATTATCAATTAAAAAGAAGAATTAAACTAGAATAAAATTGAGATAATAATAAAAAGGAAATATTAGAAGAGTCAGGGGGTACAAACTGAATTCAGGATACTGTAGATGCAAATCGGTGCTGAGCCCAATGCAGAATGAGTCCAGGAGATTGTTTTTGTTCACAAACTTCAATATTTTCTTAAAAAAACTACAATGGGCTTATGAGATGTTATACAGCCCAAATCCATCACCAATTGTCTCTAATTTAGCATTATATTATTAAATTTTCTAAAGAAAATACAAATAACAAAATTAATTAAAATTGAAAATGAAGAAAGAGAAATGAAACAAAGGTGTTGTTCTTTAGAGTTTCAAGAGGTGGCTATTGGAATTCATGAATAGAGAGAATCCCTCTTCTTTTCCAAACGCCGCGCAATTCTTCTATTTTCATATCCTCTATGATTCCGTCGCGGTGGTCATTTAAATGCCTTGTCATTTCAGTTTGTTTCCTCACACATCTGGTTTGTCTCATATTTCGTCGTCCTATGTTCATGACCTCGACTCATGATGCAATAGCCTCCATTTCAAACCCGATTCAACCTTCTTCGGTCCAGACCAACGGACTCGTACATCAAGAGACAATAAAAATGATGAATATAAAGCTTACATTCTCCGACGCCTCTTCAAAGCTTTAGCGAATCCGACAAGTTCAGATACAAATCCAGTAAATCTCCCTGTCTTATGCTCAATCTTTATTTCTTATCACTTTGTTCATGATTTTTTTTCTTCTCACTCTGTTCACGATCTTGTTATTGCGTGTGTGAAGTGGAGAGTACGATAAATGTTATTCTATAGCAACTCAGCAATGAATCGGTGATGAGGTTATTACATTCTGCATTCTTGTTGATGAAGCAGAGAAGATTACAGTGATTATGATCTTGTTCACTGAAGATGAAATGATGAATTTGTTGATGATAAAAGGTTTAAGATGAAGATTCGGTTCAGAGACTTAGAAGATTTGGATAATGATGATGAAGGTGAAGAGAGAGAGTTCTTCAGTTTTTTCTGGTTTATGAATCGTGTTATATATGCCTTCTCTCTCGAATAATGTGTTATGTTATATAGATTTTCTGTTGAGGAAGTTATGGAATTGAAATTGTATGTTAGTTAGGAAATTTTTTGGGAGTTAGTTAGAGATTAGTTATAGGTTGGTTTAGATTTTCTGCTATGGTGTTAATTCCTTATAGTTGGATGGAAAGTTGTTTTGGGTTCTGTTAGGGGTTGGCTAAAACAGTTAGAGGGTTAAGGAATTCCGTTAAAAGCGGTTAGGGAATTAGTTGGTTGTTAGTTAGTTATGTTTAGAAACAGTTAGGATATCTGTTAGAGAAATGGTTAAGAGAAGTTTGGGGAAGAATCCTGTTTTTGATAGTTAAGGGAATTGGTTAAGGGTTAGAAAAAGTCAGTTATGAAGAGGTTTGGAGTTTGTTGGGATAAACTCAGTGAATCGCTTGTGTTAACTCACTGAATTGGTAGTTAGTTATCACTTTGTTAAATTCGGTTGCTTATCTTGTTAGTTGTTATGGAGAGGAAAAATAGTTAAGTATTAGCTTCAATTAAAATAGAAAATCCAACTCATTATGTCAGCTTGGTTATGCGAATGTTAAGTGAATTAAATTGCAAAGTCAGTTTTGAGAGTCATAAATATTAACCCTTTGGTAATTGTTAGAAAATTTGGAACGTTAATTAGAACTTGTT
This sequence comes from Vicia faba, assembly GCA_948472305.1. Lineage (NCBI taxonomy): Eukaryota > Viridiplantae > Streptophyta > Magnoliopsida > Fabales > Fabaceae > Vicia > Vicia faba. The sequence continues at coordinate 1,303,093,055 of OX451740.1, read as the reverse complement.
AGTTGCTGTTAATGCTTATTAAATATCAGTTTGAAAATATGTTAGAATTGAAAAAATGTTAGTAAATTGGATTCAGTTATAGTTAGTATGGCTAAAATGATTTGAAGTTAATTTGTGAAAGCTATCAAATCTTCTAGTTTATGCTAGGGCCAATCCATACGAATTTCTGTCATGTTTGAACCCGGATCTGCATTGGCTGGCATATTTGAACCTGCATAGTTAAATTCCTTAGTATTAGATAGCTTTGAATTGTACTGAAAATGGCTTAAATGCCTTAGCTTGGTTTTGATTAGTGATTGTTTTGTTTTGAATGCAGTACAAACTTCTGTTGCTCGATCGGACATTTAAGTTGTTGTAGGCACGGTCGTCGGAAGCATGAGGAGGCATCGATCCATGAAAGTAACTTAAAGAAAATGAAGCAAAGATGTCGATAAGGACAAGGCTAAAAAAAATGAAGAGTGATGGAGAAAATAAAGATGGAGGAATAATCATTAGGTTTATGAATGTTTTTATGTAGTTTTCATTTGGGATTTCTTTTGTAAGAGTATGGACTTGTAAGGTGATAGAGTTGTGACAAAATTTGTTGTAATGGATTTTATTGACACTTGAAATTTCCCTTTCTAACTTGGTGTAATGTTTTTGGTGCCATGAAATGATCTTATACTTGATAATATAATGGCAACTTCCAAATATTCAAAGTGGATTTCCCTTTCGTTAATTTCTTTCTTTGCTTTTGTAATTATGTTGACAAAATGATGATGACTTTGTGATGTAATGAGAACCTTTTAGTTCCAATGACAAAATCCAAATACTTCAAGTAGCTTTCTCTCCCGTCTCTAATTTTGTGTTCACTTCTGGATGAGTCATGGACATTGATCCATCAAGGTCTTGAATAACCAAACTTCCTTTGACATTTATGAATGGATCACCAAGCTTTTAAAAAAACCTCAAATGTTTGAATGAACTTTGAACTTGATTGTGACTTGACTTCCAAGTAAATGCCTCTTTCATTTTAATGCCAATATGAACTTTAACGGAGTTTGAATCGTCCTAAATTCCATGAAAACCCCTAATTCAACTCTTCCATCCATGTTAACTTGTATCTCAAGCAACACGCTAGTGTCTCAATCACCACTTCATCTTTTGTAGCATGAAGCAAAACCTCGGAAACTCTATCTTCAAATGTTTGATTTGAAAGAATTCTTTTTTTACTTGATGATTTTAAAATAAAATAATACTCTTTGGAGAATCCTTGGATGAAGATGAATGAGATTTGAATCATAGAGGAAAACCCTTGAGATAACCCCATCCATGAACTTTACACTAATGAATGCTAACAAGCTTAAACCATGTATGAGAATTCCTAGTCTTCTCGAGATACCCTTGAATCTCTTGATGAAAATGGAATCCTTGTAGCTTGATGAAAGAAGAAGTTCACGACAATGCTTAAACATGCAACCCTAGCTTTCGACCAATGATTGATGGAGGAACCCGTAGAAACAAGCTTGAATGAAGGTGAAAGTCCCAAAGTAAAAAACCCTAGCTTCAAGATCCCCGATCCTATGCCCATTTGATTGATTAATGATGCATGATGTTTTTAAATAACCTAATGGAAGGTTATGTACATGTGAAAAGTGCGAAACACATAAGCCAGATAAAAGTAAAAGGGGTAGGACAAATTTGGGGTATTACAGTTGCACCTACTTAATCTTCTTATACTTGAAGTACGATTGGCAGGTGCCTTTCGGGAGTTCAAGGTAGAAGATGATTAAATATCAATGCCAAAAATTTGTCCTGAGAGAGAGTATAAGTGATTTTTTTATTTGTTGGGAAAAGAATTTTTTTTTTTCAGTGAAGAGATGGAGATTGGACTTGTAACGTGGAGTGATGCCAATACAAGACAAATGGTTGGTATGAAAAGACAGCGGACGAGGTCTACGGGCGACCTACGATCCTAAGGTGAAACATGAGAGTGATTTGACAGAGAACCTAGCCTAAGGGCGATCTCAGGTTTTAAGACAAGATATATGGAAAGAACCTAGCCAAGAGTCGATCTCAGGTTCTAAGACGATCTAAGGAAGAACCTAGCCTACGGGCGATCTCAGGTTAGACGATGATCTATGGGAAGAACCTAGCCTACGGGCGATCTCAGGTTCTAAGATGATTTGAGGAAGAACCTAGCCTACGGGCAATATCAGGTTTGACGATGATCTATAGGAAGAACCTAGCCTACAAAGATCTCAGGTTCAACGATTATCTATGGGAAGAACCTAGCCTACGGGCGATCTCAGGTTCGATGATCTGAGGGAGAACCTAGCCTACGGGCGATCTCAGGTTCTAAGATGATTTGAGGAAGAACCTAGCCTACGGGCGATCTCAGGTTCTAAGATGATTTGAGGAAGAACCTAGCCTACGGGCGATCTCAGGTTCGACGATGATCTATGGGAATAACCTAGCCTACGGGCGATCTCAGGTTCTAACATGATCTGAGGAAGAACCTAGCCTACGGGCGATCTCAGGTTCAACGATGATCTATGAGAAGAACCTAGCCTACAGGCGATCTCAGGTTCTAAGATGATCTGAGGAAGAACCTAGCCTACGGGCAATATCAGGTTTGACGATGATCTATAGGAAGAACCTAGCCTACAAAGATCTCAGGTTCAACGATTATCTATGGGAAGAACCTAGCCTACGGGCGATCTCAGGTTCGATGATCTGAGGGAGAACCTATCCTACGGGCGATCTCAGGTTCTAAGATGATTTGAGGAAGAACCTAGCCTACGGGCGATCTCAGGTTCTAAGATGATTTGAGGAAGAACCTAGCCTACGGGTGATCTCAGGTTCGACGATGATCTATGGGAATAACCTAGCCTACGGGCGATCTCAGGTTCTAAGATGATCTGAGGAAGAACCTAGCCTACGGGCGATCTCAGGTTCAACGATGATCTATGAGAAGAACCTAGCCTACAGGCGATCTCAGTTTCTAAGATGATCTGAGGAAGAACCTAGCCTACGGGGGATCTCAGGTTCTAAGATGATCTGAGGAAGAACCTAGTCTATGGGCGATCTCTGGTTCTAAGATGATCGGTGGAAGAACCTAGCCTATGGGCGATCTCAGGTTCTAAGATGATCTGAGCGAAGAACCTGGCCTATGGGTGATCTCAGGTTCGACGATGAAAACACGGGTTACGACATGATGAGTGTTTAGCATCTGACACGATGAGTATTGGAAGGTAGCATGATGTAAGCACAAAGACAAAGAAGACTTGTAACGTGGCGTGATGCCAATACAAGGAAGGGATTTGGCTTGTAATGTAGCTTGATGACAATACAAGGAAGGGATCTAGCTTGTAATGTAGCATGATGCCAATACAAGGAAGGGATATGGCTTGTAACATAGCATGATGCCAATACAAGGAAGGGATCTGACTTGTAACATAGCATGATGCCAATACAAGGAAGGGATATGGCTTGTAACGTAGCAGGAAGCAAATACAAGGAAGGTATTCGGCTTGTAACGTAGCATGATGCCAATACAAGGAAGGGATCTGGCTTGTAACGTAGCATGATGCCAATACAAGGAAGGTATAACACGGACGAGTGTTTGAATCAATACGGACGAGTATTGAAAGAAGATACGGACGAGTATCAAAAAAGGTTAAACACGGACGAGCGTTTGAATCAATACAGACGAGTATTGAAAGAAGATACGGGCGAGTATCAACAGGTTAAACAAGGACGAGTGTTTGAATCAATACGGACGAGTATTGAAAGGAGATACGGACGAGTGTGAAAAGGTTAAACACGGACGAGTGTTTGAATCAATACAAACGAGTATTGAAAGAAGATATGGACGAGTATCAAAAGGTTAAACACGGATGAGTGTTTTAATCAATACGGACGAGTATTGAAAGAAGATACTGACGAGTATCAAAAGGTTAAACATGGAAGAGTGTTTGAATCAATACGGACGAGTATTGAAAGAAGATACAGACAAGTATCAAAAGGTTAAACACAGCCGAGTGTTTGAATCAATACGGACAAGTATTGAAAGAAAATACGGACGAGTATCAAAAGGTTAAACAAGGACGAGTGTTTGAATCAATACGGACGAGTATTGAAAGAAGATACGGACGAGTATCAAAAGGTTAAACACAAACGAGTGTTTGAGAGACTGACATAGATGAGTTTTTGGAGACCGACACAGACAAGTGTTGGGTTTAGACTTGGCGTATTGACTTTGCTGGGCATTGAAAAGGTGAAGGTCATCGACTAGGGATTTTGGGGATGATATCCTCTTGTAGGGATGTATTGTTGTCCTTGAATGATTCAGGTCTTTCGTGTAAGGTACCTGATCTGGCTTATGCTTCGTATGCATGTTTGAATTTCTTTTTCTGCAAAGATCCACTCTAATGGATCAGCTACGCGCTTTTGAAGATGCAATGTTATGTAGTGATAACTATATGCAATGCCAATAAATAGACTTCATGGGGAAAAGCGAAGGCTTAATGGGAACCGTTTCTCCCACTGGGGATGCCAATACATATTGACGCTGGAAGTCTGTAGTACCAAAGATCGCTGGGGATACTAATAAGAGTTCGCACTAGGGAGCATATGATATCGAAGATTGTTGATGACTCTGCTGGAAATTGAATTGCTGACACAACGAGTCTTCAGGTATGCTGTTGAATTCTGAATTGTATTGTTGGGAAAGTGATAACCTAGCTCGGCTTCCATACATCCTAAACCATTGAGAGGATGGTAGAGCCGAATATGGCGAAGAATGGATACAGAACACCATGTGGATCTCTTTGCATACATGCCCCAAGTTTACGCACACTGGGGAATTATTTCTTGAATCACTTGGGGATAAGAGATGGGCATATACACCTGCGAATGCCCCGGTTTAGCTCTGCGAATGCCCCGGTTTAGATCTGCGAATGCCCCAGTTTAGCTCCACTGGGGATGCACTTGCGTGTGCCGAGTCAAATGACGACTCCGAATTTCCAAATTCACTCGGGGAATCAGGTTTGAAATTATCTGCAGCAGATGAAGGCAGCTCTGTGCGCTGGCTAAGTCAGGGTGACCATTGTGATGCTTTTAGCCTTATTCACCTCGTACAACATAATTGGCTTGAGCAACTTTGTAAGTACGGATGAGGAATGTCCCTTCCTAGAGGACCTCTGAGAAGATCTATGTTGAATAGGAGACCAGAAGATCTGTTCCATGATATGATATGAGGTGGTCTGCCCCGATGTCTTGAGTCATGAAATAAACTTCTCTTGATTACAGCTTTCTTGGAGAGATTTGTCGAATCTCGACGTAACTTCCTCAAGTTGAATGAACTATGAATAGATTTCTCGATGTGATAGCCTCTGATTGATCGAGCTTTAAGATATTTATCGACGTGATAGCCTTTGATTGATAGATTTTAGGGAATGCCCTAAATTTGGCTCACCTCAGAGAGATCGACTCTCGACATGATTGCCCCAGATTGGCGGACTCTGCTAACTTCATCCTTGACGGGTACTCAAATTATAAAGTGTCAAGATATGCTTTCTCTTAACAAATTCACTAGTTAACATTCCCCTGGATAAGTCATTTCTCTTGTGGTAGCTGACTCTTGCTTCAATAGGGTATTCAAGCCTCTCTTCTCTGACAAGATTAAGCTCTTTACCGATTGTTCATTGTGTAAACTTACTTGATGCTGATCAGTTGTTTTATATGCAGAAGAATGTTTATTATGAGAATGATAATTCTAATGCAACACATATGTAAGTCTTGAAGTTTGAAAAAACTGAATGAAATGACGTCACAACTCTGTTGTGAACGAGTCATTAGCTAGAGAGAGAATTTGCGAATTCTTTTTTTTTTATGAAAGATAATGCAAGCATATGATGCCAACACAAATATTCAAACATACCTCTTAGGAGTCAGTTAAACTCTATCTCGTTGTAGCACGCTTTCGAATTGACCCATGATTCAATTAGGACTTTGAAAGGGTTGTAACGTGGCCTGGTTCACAGTTTTAGAAAAAAGGATTTAAGGCTCAAAATTATTTGGTGCCCACCCATTCTCCATGATGTTCTCCATTCCTACGTTCAATTGACCCGATACAAGCATTCATATCTCGAGAAGAGTTTGCAATGATTGAGGAATCACTGTGGTTTCTTGGACACGACAGTCACTTCACCTTTTGCTTTTGGTGTCTGATCACACGACTTTGTTTTTTCATGGGAGTTTTATTGGTAATCCTTTTCTTTCCTTTTAGGATTTTCAATTTCCTTCTTGCTTTTGCATGGATATATTCTTTTGAATTTCGATTTGGAAGTCCAGCGGGATACCCCAACGTTTTCCTAAGAAACTTGTTTTCAAGTTTCGACTTAGCGGGGATTTTTGTTTCTTTCTTATTCGTATTTTCCATTTTGAACAAGTCATTGATCTTTGCATTGTCTTTGATTTGTCGGAAGTGATCGTGACTGTTTGAGTCTTTAGTAGATGAGGCATAGCCATTGTTGTATCGCCATATCTTGACCTCTTGACGTGCGAGGGATACCCATTGGGGTATTGTTAGTTGATGCACGTTGCTGATAGATGAGGGTTAACCATTGTGGTTTTGACTTTCCTCAACCTTTTGATGGATAACCATTTTTGTATCCTCGGATGTACACTCTTGATGAGTTATGAATGTTTGATCAGATTATCTGAACACTACCCGCCCAAGGGTTAAAATGGGGTTTTTTTTATGAACAGAAAAGAAACTCCTACTTCGAAGGCTCAGAGGGGTTAACGAGGGTCTATCTCCCTTATATCTCCGGTATTTAGGAATTGAAACAAGGAATGTACATCGTCAGCAGGGTCTCACTCAAAAGCGTACCAACCTGAGATTTTTACGTTTTTAGATTATCGTCATCCTCCTTCCAACCTTTACCTAAGCATAAGACTTGGAAACTTGGAATCAATATGCAAGTAAAACATTTAAAGAGTGATAAAGAATGAATTAAAAACAAAAGAACACCTCAAGACAAGCATACTTATTGCATTAAGATTTTAATTCAAAAATAGACAAGTTTCTATATACAAGCAATGTTTAAACAAGCAAGCAAGAATGCAAATGAAAATGCACTAAAGAGAACCAATGGTTTCCATTGTTGAGGATACTTGACTCCGTATGGACTTCTTGATTCTGGCGACTTTCTATAGTCTTGATGCTCGAGTGTGCGAGAGAATTCCCCTTCTGATCTGACGTGAACACAACAGTCTTTGAATTGATCTTGTCTTGGACTTTGTCTCTAGATGACATACCTTTAATCGAATAGCCAGGTGCCCTAATATAATATGCATAGAAGATCCTTTCAGGAGAACAAATGGATGACTTACCCAACAAACCGGTATAAATTGCATCACCGAGCATATCGTGTCTCAAAGAAATAATATAGTTTGTCTTCTCTCAGAATAACAGAGACATCCAACTCGTGAGAAAGATCCTGGAAGTTGGCCAAATAGGAATTAGACCTTTGAAAGAGACGCCAGACAGGTGTTGGGCTTTATACCTCAACCCATTTACAGTCTTCGATATCAAAACTGGGTTCCTCAGAATAGGGGATACATCTAGCATGTGTATTGCAATCAGAAGAGATGTTTGTGGAAAGAGGACCCCAAAGATCAGAGCTTTGTCGAACTTCACCAGGAGAGGAAATAACTGGATGTAGTGCGTTGGGGTCAAATCACCATGCTCATCAGACTTCTTTTGTCTTGGCTTAAAATCTTTGCCCCATGAATTCACTTGGGGAATAAAGACTGGTTGTTGTTGAACAAATTAGGGAACACAAAGTTATGGAGAATGCCCCTGATTGAATAGTCGTATGCCCCAACGTGGTAACCACATCTGACGTTGGTCAAGAAGGATGGAGCACTGATGTAAGATCTTATAGTAAATAGTAGCCATTTACTGATAAGATGTTCCAAGAACTCAAGATTGTGGCACTCCATGGTTGAAAACAATTCCCGAAAGGTGAGGGGAAGAGGGAACCTGCTGTAGCAATAAGTGCAAGATTGTTGACATCATTATCATAGTTTCCATGACCTAGCTTATCTGAGTCTTCAATCAATTATCTTCCTGCTTGAAGATATTTCTGACCACGGTCCGAAGCTTGCATGTATACCACACGAAGTTATTCCATAACTGATCCCTAAACAAGTGCAGCAAGAAACAAGTTGAACCTCTGAGGAAAACACATGGTCTGAGTAAGAATCCCTAATCTTTGAGTATCTTTTAGGAATGCATGAATATGCATGGGGTGCATGAATGAATGCCATGTCATGTTCTGTCATTTCTAAGGAATTTACATGTTTTGATTTTGATTTTACACAAGTAAGGGATGGAAGAGTTTATCACAATACTTCCAAATATGATTCCTTGTAAATAATAGAACATGTATGTTAAGCATGTGGTTAACCATGTTATGTATGCAAAGGCATGAGATTAAATGGGATCAAGGTTCCGTCATTTCTGAATATGATTGTTGCACTGTTTCTGAACCATATGAGTACCATCAAGTCAAAGGTCTGACATAGCTTCCGCACATATAAGAACCAAGTACCATGTATATCTCCCATTGTACGAGATCAAGGCTTCTGGAACATCAGATATTGTTGAGCCTTTTCTGAACATGCTGGGAATACCAAGATCAAAGGCTCGAATGGACCTCCAATAAACAAGTCAGGAACTCAGAAAATAAATCTGAAAACCATATGGTCACCAACAGAATATAGCATCTGCATAATTCACCAACAGAAATCCATAACATAATCATTAGAACCTATAGTCCCTACCTGAACATAGTCACCATCTGAATACGAGTAACCATCTGAACATAATCACCAACTGTACCTGTGATAATAATTCCCTCCCCACTCAAGGGTGAAGACTAGATCAGGGTAAGGCAAGGGTAACTCAAAAATCACAGGTTCGCTTGAAAGTAAAATCATCGCAACACAGACGTGCATGATGAAAGTACCTCTAATTGAACCTCATCCGAGCGTGGTATATGACATGACTTCATTAGTCGGACCACGTCCTATAGTCGTCATGCCCCCACTCTATTCCTAGTGTCCCAGTGCACTCTGGCCTGGGTACTTGGCCTTTTACCTCAATAGTAACATCCCAACCCAATCAAGAAGAAGATCCAGTACAACAGTAGTATATGGAAAACAGTAAAATGCAATGCATACATATGCTTAAGTATATACAAAATGAATAAGCCATAAATTATATAAATAAACACCCAAAGAAAAGAATCAAGAGCTATGAGCGGCTTCGGGATGGACCAACATTTGGTCTACCTTTCCCCAGTGAAGTCACCAGCTGAAACAACCGGCTGAAAATCATCAAACAATGAAGTGGCCATCGAACGTCTTTTATCCCATATGTAGGGAAAGGTAAACATCGAGAAAACCTGAGAAGGGAGAAGTCACGGTCTTGCGACCGAGAGATCGGGTAAGGGAGTCAGTTACGCGAGGGGAAGGTATTAGCACCCCACACGCCTGTAGTACTCTGAGGTATCCACTCTTGTTGTCTATCTTATAGGTGTGTTAAATTTATGCTTACTGTTTACTATACTACTGAATGGAGAATGCATGCAAAAGAAAGGGGAAAAATAATGTATGGAAAATAAAATTATGCTCTTTTGGGCCCTACCCCAATGCCTATGTATCCTTTTTGAGGGATCAGAGCTACCGTAGTTTGGCTCATATGTTTGTTTGTTTTGTGTTTTTTATGGACGAAGTTAATTCCGCCTTCTGCCGCAGCTCGACCATTGGAGACTTATGCGTTGGCACAGAAGTAAATTAATCATGTCCTTACCTGAAAATGGTTTTAAAGAAAAGGTGCTTGAGCGCACAAAATGATTTGAGTTGGTTTGTATTTTTGTTGCAGATAATGACTAGTTAACCTTAAGAGAGAGATATTAGCCACTTTTCTACTTAGCTGTGAAATGAGTCTTTGAGAATTGAACCACGCCTAGGCCTGAGATGGAAGAACAATAAGATTGAGAAGAGACCCGCTTATCATTTCCCATATTAAGCAAAGGCATGATTCTCATCAGTAGTTTTAAAGTGTTTTGAAGTTTGGAAGAAAAAGAAGTTTTTGTTTTAAATGCGTATGCAAAAGGGGAAAGAAAAGTCAAAGGGAGACTAGCTTATTTCTAAACCTAATATTATTATGCATCACTGGACCTAAAATTGAAATCTTTGAGGGCATTCTATCTAATATTAGCATGCATAGTTTGCAATAAAGCCCTGCTTCTCATGATTTCTAGAAAGCAATAAAGTGCGAAGATGAGGAATAAAATGAGATTGCGATGATATCGAACGAAGAAGGTCTGTTGCCTCTTCAGGATCATGGAAGCAATAAGAAAACTCTATATAAAGATACTCCGCACGAGTGATCAAATAATTAATCCCCGAGCATTCCACATTGTGAAGGTCACATTAATCATTCTATCACAAAATCTTAGCTAAAAACGGATAATGAAAATGATTATTTAACACAAAATAATAATAAAAACTCTAATAAAATTCTAGGGAGATAACGTAAAATTCTAAATACTATTATTTTTGTATCATTTTTATTATCAATTAAAAAGAAGAATTAAACTAGAATAAAATTGAGATAATAATAAAAAGGAAAAATTAGAAGAGTCAGGGGGTACAAACTGAATTCAGGATACTGTAGAAGCAAATTGGTGCTGAGCCCAATGCGGAATGAGTCCAGGAGATTATTTTTGTTCACAAACTTCAATATTTTCTAAAAAAAACTACAATGGGATTATGAGATGTTATACAACCCAGATCAATCACCAATTGTCTCTAATTCAGCATTATATTATTACATTTTCTAATGAAAATACAAATAACAAAATTAATTAAAATTGAAAATGAAGAAATAGAAATGAAACAAAGGTGCTATTCTTTAGGGTTTCAAGAGGTGGCTATTGGAATTCTGAATAGAGAGAATCCCTCTACTTTCCCAAACGCCGCGCAATTCTTCTACTTTCAGATCCTCTATGATTTCGTCACGGTGGTCATTTAAATGCCATGTCATTTCAGTTTGTTTCCTCACACATCTGGTTTATCTCATATTTTGTCTGCCTCTGTTCATGACCTCGACTCATGACGCAATATCCTCCATTTCAAACTGGAATCAGCCTTCTTCGGTCCAGACCAACATACTCGTTCATCAAGAGAAAATAAAAATGATAAATATAAATCTTACATTCTCCGACGCCTCTTCAAAGCTTTAGCGAAACCGAGAAGTTCAGATACAAATCCAGTAAGTCTTCCTGTCTTGCGCTCAATTTTTATTTCTAATCTCTTTGTTGATGATTTTGTTTCTTCTCACTCTATTCACGATCTTGTTGCGTGCGTGAAGTGGAGAGTAAGATGAATGTTATTCTATAGCAACTCAGAGATGAATCGGTGATGAGGTTGTTGCATTCTGCATTCTTGTTGATGAAGCAGAGAAGATTACAGTGATTATGATCTTGTTCGTTAAAGATGCAATGATGAATTTGTTGATGATAAAAGGTTGAAGATGAAGATTCGGTTCAGAGAGTTAGAAGATTTGGATAATGATGATGAAGGTGCAGAGAGAGAGATCTTCAGTTTTTTCTGGTTTATGAATCGTGTTATATATGCCTTCTCTCTTGAATAATGTGTTCTGTTATATAGATTTTGTGTTGAGGCAGTTATGGAATTGAAATTGTATGTTAGTTAGGAAATTGGTTGGGAGTTAGTTAAAGATTTGTTATAGGTTGGTTTAGATTTTTCTGTTATGGTGTTAATTCCTTAAAGTTGGATGGAAATTTGTTTTGGATTCAGTTAGGGGTTGGTTAAAACAGTTAGAGAATTAAGGAATTCCGTTAGAAGCGGTTAGGGAATTAGTTGGCTATTTGTTAGTTATGTTTAGAAACAATTAGGATATCTGTTAGAGAAATGGTTAAGAAAAGTTTGGAGAAGAATCCTGTTTTTGACTGTTAAGGGAATTGGTTAAGGGTTAGAAAAAGTCAGTTATGAAGAGGTTTGGAGTTTGTTGGGATAAACTCAGTGAATCGCTTATGTTAACTCACTGAATTGGTAGTTAGTTATCACTTTGTTAAATTATGTTAGTATTCTGTTGCTTTTCATGTTAGTTGTTATGGAGAGGAAAAATATTTAAGTATTAGCTTCAATTAAAAGAGAAAATCCAACTCAGTATGTCAGGTTGGTTATGCGAATGTTAAGTGAATTAAATTACAAAGTCAGTTTTGAGAGTCAAAAATATTAACCCTTTGGTAATTGTTAGAAAGTTTGGAATGTTAATCAGAACTTGTTAGTTGTTGTTAATGCTTATTAAATATCAGTTTGAAAATATGTTAGAATTGAAAAAATGTTAGTAAATTGGATTCAGTTATAGTTAGTATGGCTAAAATGATTTGAAGTTAATTTATGAAAGCTATCAAATCTGCTAGTTTATGCTAGGGCCGATCCATACGAATTTCTGTCATGTTTGAACCCGGATCTTCATTGGCTGGCATATTTGACCCTGGATATTTAAATGCCTTAGTATTAGATAGCTTTGAATTGTATTGAAACTGGCTTGAATTCCCTAGCTTGGTTTTGATTAATGATTGCTTTGTGTTGAATGCAGTACAAAATTTAGTTGCCTGATCAGACATTTAAGTTGTTGTAGGCATGGTCGTCGGAAGCATGAGGAGGCATCGATCCATGAAAGTAACTTAAAGCAAATGAAGCAAAGAGGTTGATAAGGACAAGGCTCAAAAAACATGGAGAATGATGGAGAAAATAAAGATGGAGGAATAATCATTCGGTTTATGAATGTTTTTATGTAGTTTTCATTTGGGATTTCTTTTGTAAGAGTATGGACTTGTAAGGTGATGGAGTTGTGACAAAATTTGATGTAATGGCTTTTATTGACACTTGAAATTTCCCTTTCTAACTTGGTGTAATGTTTTTGGTGCCATGAAATGATCTTATACTTTATAATATAATGGCAACTTCCAAATATTCAAAGTGGATTTCCCTTTCGTTAATTTCTTTCTTTGCTTTTGTAATTATGTTGACAAAATGATGATGACTTTGTGATGCAATGAGAACCTTTGAGTTCCAATGACAAAATCCAAATACTTCAAGTAGCTTTCTCTCCTATCTCTAATTTTGTATTCGCTTTTGGATGAGTCATGGACATTGATCCATCAAGGTCTTGAATAACCAAACTTCCTTTGACATCTATGAATGGATCACCAAGCTTTTAAAAAAACCTCAAATGTTTGAATGAACTTTGAACTTGATTGTGACTTGATTTCCAAGTAAATGCCTCTTTCATTTTAATGCCAATATGAACTTTAATCGAGTTTGAATCGTCTAAATTACATGAAAACCCCTAATTCAACTCTTCCATCCATGTTAACTTGTATCTCAAGCAACACGCTAGTGTCTGAATCACCACTTCATCTTTTGTAGCATGAATCAAAACCTCAGAAACTCTATCTTCAAATGTTTGATTTGAAAGAATTCTTTTTTTACTTGATGATTTTAACATAAAACAATACTCTTTTGAGAATCCTTGGATGAAGATGAATGAGATTTGAATCATAGAAGAAAACCCTTGAGATAACCCCATCCATGATATTTACACTGATGAATGCTAACAAGCTTAAACCATGTATGAGAAATCCTAGTCTTCTCGAGATACCCTTGAATCTCTTGATGAAAATGGGATCCTTGTAGCTTGATGAAAGAAGAAGTTCGCGACAATGCTTAAATAAGCAACCCTAGCTTTCTACCAATGATTGATGGCGGAACCCGTAGAAACAATCTTGAATGAAGGTGAAAGTCCCTAAGTAAAAAACCCTAGCTTCAAGATCCCCGATCCTATGCCCATTTGATTGATTAATGATGCATGATGTTTTTAAATGACCTAATGGAAGGTTGTGCACATTTGAAAAGTGCGAAACACATAAGCCAGATAAAAGTAAAAAGGGTAGGACAACTTTGGGGTATTACACCTATGTGAGGAAAATCCAACCCCATACCGCTGACAAAGACTTATGGGTACACTTCTTCCAAGACAGTCTGTCTGAAACTCAACTTGATTGGTTTTATCAGTTAGAAAGAGCCAACATTCACAATTAGGAAGATCTTGTTGCAACCTTCTACAAACAATACCAATACAATGTTGATCTTGCGCCTACCCGTACTCAACTCCAGAGTATGGCCTTCGTTTCCAATAAAGGTTTCAAGGACTATGCGCAAAAATGGAGAGACTTGGCTGGAAGAGTTCAACCTCCCCTATCTGAAAGGGAATCAATGGACATGTTTTTAGGCACCTTGTCTGGTCCCTTCTTCAATCACCTAATTGGGAGTTCATCGGCGGGTTTTACTAAACTGATATTGATCGGAGAAAGGGTAAAAGTCGGGATAAAGAGTGGAAAGATTCAGAAAGATACATCCTCTACTGCAATAAGGAAGCCATTTATCGGAAAGAAAGAAGTGGTTATCATTTATCCTTAGAGAAATCAAGATAGGGCCGAACTCCGTCCAATGGTGGGGGATGTTATGATTCCTAAGCCTGCGCCTGATCAACAAAGAAACAACAAACCAAGGATGGAAAGACCAGTCAGAAAATTCACCAGAATTAACATGACCCTATCTCAGGTATTGCCACATCTGTTAAGATCCAACCTGGCGACTTTGAAAGAAGCTCCAAAGAATCCTAATACAACATCTCCTGACTATCATCCCAATTCCTGTTGCGCATATCACTCTGAAAGTCCCGGCCATGACACTAATAACTGTTGGGATATAAAGAACAAAATACAAGACCTCATTAAAGCCAAAGAGATTGAATTCGATGCGCCCGAAAAGCCAAATGTCATTTCTGCCCCTATACCCAAACATGGCCATAATATCAATGCCATTGAAGAAGAAATGTTTGTTACTTCAGTTGATGAACTTATGACCCCACTCCCGACTATTAAAATGAACTTGTTGAATGCCGGTGTTTTCCCGGGTTATGATGAAGTTTGTCATTTCTGTTTATCCTCACCAACCAGTTGTACTTTATTGAAAAAAGGCATTCAGTGCCTAATAGATAACAAAGAAATTTTGTTTGAAAATACTTCTGTTCCACCTGTTCCTTTTAAAGATGTCTCCATCATTACCATTTCTGCCAATTCTTCCAGGGTTTCCACCAATAGACCCATTAGAATTACATCAGTTCCAAAAGCAACTCCTCTGATAATTACAATGCCTGGACCAATCACGTATTTTTCAGACAAAACCATACCATGGAACTATGGAGGGGATGTCTACTACCACGGTATCAAGCAAGATTGGTCAGCCGCCGAAGATTCGAGTTCCCAAAAGGTCAACTCCGACATCAGTAATATTGCAGGAACTAGAAAGATTACACGAAGCGGAAGGATATTCTCTCTAGAAATTACTCCCTCAAAAGCAGTTTCTGGACCCGTAATCATTCCTGTTGTTGCTCCCCCGAAGGCTATTCCCAGTCCTACAATCGTCTCACTAATATTCCAACTGACCAAGATGTTACAATCCTTGTTATCATTCCTACTAACACTCCTGCTGCCAAGTTAATGGAGACTCAAGGTAAAAGTATTCTGATTGAGCCTGGCCGGACGAAGGCTCAGTCATTGGCTATCCCTGAGACCTCCCGGAAAGAGATGGAGGAAATTTTGAAGATCATAAAAAGAAGCGACTACGATGTAGTTGAACAACTGGGGAAAACTCCCTCTAAAATTTTCAAGCTGTCATTACTACTATGTTTCGAGGCGCATGCAAGAGCCTTGGTAAAATTCCTGAAAATTGCCCATGTACCCAAAGAGACATCTGCCGATCAGTTTCAAGACTGCATAGCCAGCTTGACTGTAGATAATGGTCTAGGTATTTTAGATGCTGATTTAATGCCAAGAGGAAGGAAGCATAATGAGGAATTGCATGTCTCAGTTGAATGTAGTGGCACAACCCTGGCTCATGTTTTGGTGGACACTGGCTCATCTCTGAATGTATTGCCTAAAAAAGCTCTTGATAGGCTTGATTGTGAGGGATTGACATTGAAGCCAAGTTACATAGTAGTAAGGGCTTTTGACGGCTCAAAAAGGATGGTACATGGGGAAGTGGATATCCCCATAAAGGTTGGAACCCAAACATTTGATTCAAGTTTTTATGTAATGGATATCCGTCCCTCATATTCCTGCTTGGTAGGCCGACCATGGATTCGCAATGTTGGCGCTGTCACTTCTACGTTGCACCAAATGCTGAAATATCCGATTCAGGGGAAGATTATCACCGTTCATGGAGAAGAAATGTATATGATCAGCCATCTCAATTCCTTCAGATATGTGGAATTAGATGGTGAATTTATTTAAACTCCATTCCAACACTTTGAAGAGGTCCTACAAGATGTGGCAGTAACCAAGGCTGTTCCCAAGATCACAAGGCCTCCACTCCGGATGTCATCTCTGAAGGATGCCACAGTAGTGGTAGAAGAAGGTGGGTGCACTATCTGGGGACAACTCCCAGATATCCCATATAAGTATGACAAGTTTTTCCTGGGTTTCTCTTCAAGTGCCCAGAAGGTTGTGCGCCGCACTCGTGCCGGAGGACCACCCGTGAAGATCAGCAACCGCGAGGTCAACGCTGTAGAAGATGATAAAGATATTTGGGATTTGGAGGACTGGATATTCCCAACTGTTAGTGGAGGACTCAACAACTGGGAGGCTAGATATTTTGTATCGATCACTTTTATCCCATAGTAATCTGTCCTTACATTTTGTTGGATCTGTAATGTTAAAACAATTCACAGTCTTAAAACCTTGTGTCTTACCCGAGACACAATGGTCCATTTGTAAGGGTTAATATCTCATTTTCATATGACATCAATGAATCATGGACGTTTTCGCATAAAAACTTTTGTGCTCATTGCTTTTTATTTTTACATTTTTTATTTCTTTTAAGGATAGCTATACCCTTACACACACTCACAGTCACAATGCAGGTATACATCCATTCGGGATCCCATGGGTAACGATACTGCTATGGCCTTTTGTGACTCTGAGAATCTAATCTACCAAGCCGAAGACGAAGGTGAGCAAGATTGTTAAGTACCAGGGGAACTTGCCAGACTACTACAACAAGAAGAGAGAACCATTCAGCCTCACGAGGAACCCGTGGATACAATTAACCTAGGTACTGAAGAAGACAAAAAAGAGGTCAAGGTGGGTGCCAATCTGGAACCCAGTATCAAGGAGCGTCTGATTCAGTTCTTATATGATTATGTTGAAGTCTTTGCCTGGTCGTATGAAGATATGCCGGGACTTGATGCAGACATTGTGGTACATCGTCTGCCTACAAGAGAGGATTGTCCTCCAGTAAAGCAAAAGGTTCGCCGCATGAGGCCTGACATGTCAGAAAAGATTAAAGCAAAAGTCATGAAGCAATTCAACACTGGATTCTTGGCTGTCGCCTCTTATCCATAATGGGTTGCCAATGTTGTTCCCGTGCCCAAAAAGGACGGCAAAGTGCAAATGTGTGTGGACTACAGAGATTTGAATAGGGCAATCCCTAAGGATGATTTTCCACTCCCCCACATTGATATTCTAGTTGACAATACGGCACAACCTAAAGTGTTTTCTTTCATGGACAGTTTCTCAGGCTACAACCAAATAAAAATGGCACCGGAGGACATGGAGAAAACAACATTTGTCACACAGTGGGGCATATTCTGCTACAAGGTGATGCCATTCGGACTGAAGAATGCTGGGGCAACCTATCAGCGTGCCATGGTAGCTCTATTTCACGACATGACACATCAAGAAATAGAGGTCTATGTGGATGACATGATAGTCAGATCTCGAACAGAAGAAGAGCATCTTGATCACCTACAAAAACTGTTTGAGAGACTGAAGAAGTACAAGCTGAGGTTGAATCCAAACAAATGCACATTTGGGGTACGGTCTGGTAAACTCCTAGGCTTTATCGTCAACAACAAAGGTATTAAGGTCGATCCTGCCAAGGTAAAAGAGATACAAGAGATGCATGCTCCTTGTACTGAGAAGGAAGTCAGAGGGTTCTTGCGACGTTTGAACTACATTTCCAGATTCATCTCTCACCTGACAGCTACCTGTGAACCAATCTTCAAGCTATTGAAGAAAGATCAAGTAGTCAAATGGAATGATGAATTCCAAACTGCTTTTGACAAGATCAAAGAGTACCTGCAAGAGCCTCCTGTTTTGATGCCACCGGTTGAGGAGAGACCATTGATCATGTATCTAACTGTTTTGGAAAATTCAATGGGGTGCATGATGGGGCAGCATGACGAGTCTGGCCGAAAAGAGCACGCTATTTATTACCTGAGAAAAAATTTTACCGACTGTGAAATAAGATATTCACTGCTCGAGAAAACTTGCTGCACTCTGGCATGGGCTGCTCGCCGGCTAAGACAATATATGTTGACTCATACTACCTTGTTGATATCTAAAATGGATCCGATAAAATACGTCTTCGAGAAACATGCTCTCTCCAGGAGAATAGGGAGATGACAGATGATCCTAACAGAGTATGACATACAATATACCACCCAGAAGGCAATAAAGGGCAATGTATTAGATGATCACCTTGCTCACCAAGCTGTAGAAGACTACCAGTCCATGAAGTTCGAATTCCAAGATGAAGACATCATGATGGTAAACAACTATGAAGAATTCAGGCCATATGACGAACCTGAACAAGGATGCCGATGGACCCTGTTCTTTAATGGGGCATCCAACACATTTGGAAATGGTATCGGTGTTGTACTCATATCTCCGGAAGGGTGTCATACTCCCTTTACTGCCAGACTCTGCTTCAATTGTACAAACAACAAGGCGGAATACAAAGCATGCATCTTTGGTCTCAGAACTGCCATAGACTTGGGGATCAAATCCTTGGATGTATTCAGAAATTCAGCTTTGGTTATCAGTCAGATCAAAGGGGAATGGGACACTAAACACCCTAACCTTATCCCTTATAAAGAACATGTTTTGACGTTGCTACCACATTTTGAGAAGATTACCTTCGAGCATTTCCCGCGAGAAGAAAATCAGCTAGCAAACGCTCTAGCCACAATGTCATCTATGTTTAAACTTAATTGGGATAACGAGGCTCCCAAGATCACCATCGAACAAATGGAGGAACCAGTACACTATCACGAGATTAATACTAAAGAAGTAGTGGACCAGCCTTGGTTTCACGAAGTCAAGAGGTATCTCGAGGCTCAAGAATATCCGGAAGGAGCTTCAGTTAATGATAAGAAGTTCTTAAGGAGATTATCTGCTAAATTCTTCCTTAGTAATGGCATCTTGTACAAACGCACTCATGACTCATTGTTACTTCGATGTGTAGACAAGGTTGAAGAAGAAAGGATCATGGCTGAGTTACATGAAGGCACTTTTGGCACCCATTCCAGTGGGCATACGATGACAAAGAAAATCCTACAGACAGGCTATTACTGGTCTACCATGGAAGCAGACTGCTATCAACACTCTCGGACCTGCCACAAGTGTCAGATCTATGCTGACAAAGTGCACGTACCTCCGGTTCCTCTAAATGTCTTGACGGCTCATTGGCCCTTTGCTATATGGGGGATTGATATGATTGGGGAAATCAAGCCAACGGCCTCCAATGGACACCGCTTCATCCTAGTAGCCATTGACTATTTTACAAAGTGGGTGGAGGCAGCTTCCTTCGCTTACGTTGCCAAGAATTTTGTCACTCGGTTCATCAAGAAGAATCTCATTTGCCGGTACGGTATCCCAGAGAGGATCATTACTGATAATGGTATAACCTGAACAATACTATGATTACCGCCTTGTGCGAGCAATTCAAGATTCAGCATCACAATTCTTCGCCTTACCGGCCAAAGATGAATGGTGTTGTCGAAGCTGCGAATAAGAACATCAAAAAGATCATACAAAAAGTGACAGTCACATACAAAGACTGGCATGAGATGCTACCGTTTTCTCTCCACGGATATCGTACCACGGAACGCACATCAACCGGGGAAACACCCTACTCTCTGGTATACGGCATGGAGGTTGTCTTGCCTATTAAGGTCCAAATCCCCTCCCTAAGGATTATGAAGGATGTAGGGCTGAATGAAGAAGATTAGATCCAGACTCGACTTGATCAACTAAACTTGATTAATGAGAAAAGGCTTACGGCTGTTTTCCATGGTCAAATGTATCAAAAACGGATGATCAAGGATTTCAACAAAAATGTCAGACGCCAAGTGTATCAAGTTGGAGATCTTGTGATCAAACGCATCATACTGCCACAAGGTGATCCTAGGGGAAAATGTACTCCTACATACTAAGGACCATTTGTAATAAAAAATATATTCTCTGGTGGAGCAATGATCTTGACCACCATGGATGGTGACTATAGCGGTAGAAATGTTCAAGACTAATCCATTGGATTGACTAGACTTTATACAAATCAAAATATAAATCGCCACCGCGCTTTATTATTTCCAAAGGAATGGGAAAAGAGCAAATAACCTAAAAAGAGGGGGGAAAGATTCAAGGTAAGGGAGTTGGTTATGCAAAGGGAAGGTATTAACACCCTAAACATCTGCGGTACTCCGCAGGAACCTCTTTGAAAAAAATCTGTATATTTTGGCTATAAAAATGTGTTATATATAAAATGGATGGTCAAGGTGAGAAGAGAAATATATTATTTATGATTTTTGCACCCGCCGTAGTTGCAAACCTTTAGTGCCTACGTACCACCTTTCGTGCAATAGGGGATCATGGTACACGTAGTTCCTCTTTTAAAAATTTGAAACACAGATGTGTTGGTTGATTTTAAGAGATAAGACATCATCTTCATTGTCCGTGTGGAAAACATACATACTACCCACAATCATAAGAAAGGAGAATTTGCATCATCTCAAAGTGGAGGATATGACTTGGATTTTAAAATCAACAATGCCTCACTCAACACCCAAGTTGAAAATATCTCACTTCATTATATATTGTAGAAGTATAGTTTTTTTCATCACTACAAGGATTGACAAGAATATAATCTTTTGAGAAAAGTTTAAAGATAAAAGCCAAAGTGGCAAAATGATTTGAAATGAGATTGATTGACTTTTAGTCTTCTCACAAAAAAAATTCAAGGTATTGTTAAGTTGATTGAAGTTTATTTATGAAAAGATTTTGAAAATGCATGGACCTAGGTCCAATTTTATTATGAAAGTGGTTCAAGTTTAGAAACAAGAAGAGTTTTCAAAAGGAGGGAGAATATTTTTAAAATTAAAGAAGATGGGAGGAGAAGAAGAGACTATCCTAAAGCATAAGGTAAAAGCTAAGGATAAGAATCATCTAACCAACAAGAAGCATATACTTGACATTATGAGTCAAGATAGAATTCCCATTCTTTAGATTGAAACCAAGTAAGCAATGATATTAGACCTCTTGAGAGAACCAAACTTCAAGTGTATTAAGTCTTCACAAAAATTGGGCAGAGTAACGGCTGTATACGGGTGAATTCCAGATTACAAACATAGAATGTAATCACAAAAACCTGCACACAAAAACAAACAAGCAACCCAATGTCTTGAGGTAAACCTCAAGAACTCCAGATAAAATAATCAAATAAGATCACAAGGTCTCCAAGATAGGCCAAGGTTTCTAATCCTAAGTCCAAGAAAAAGTCCCATGCTCCATAATGCCAAGGATAGTAACCAAATAATCCAAGTGCCATTAAAGATTTTTTAGGGTTTATGTTGATTATTAAGTGTCTTAAGAAAGGAAAAGAAAAGCTCAAGTGAGCAAAGTAAAAATTAACATACTCAAGGTTATTGGATCAAAGAGATCAAATTAACATACTTGGGTTTGCAATCATAAGTTTGGGCCATGAATGATCATTTATTAGAATCGGGACAAAATTTAGCGCTATGTTAAGCAATCATAAGTGGACTTATATTGAAGTCCCACCTATTTTGAGGTCGGTCAATAGCAATATATTCACCATTTGTTTTAAGACATGATATAGAGATCATGCTCCAACAACACTTAGTGCAATAATAAGGGGATGAGATGAAGAGGATTAGGGCAAAAAGAGGAATAAACCACTTTTGAATTAAAAATTTAATCAAACTATTATTAAAATCATTCATCCATTTTGGTGGAGTTGAACTCAACACCCAAGATCTAATGATATTAATAAAGTCATGATAAAAAATTCAACTCAAGACAGCTAGAAAATAATCACAAAATAATAATATATTTAATATATACAATAAAAGGGTTAAAAAAAGTTTAAAAATAGAAAATAATGAGGAAAAATATCAATTATGTTCAAATTAATCAAGAAATGAAAAATAAGGCCATAGAAAAATCAGAAATGGATCCAAATATTTTTATAAAACTTTTGGAAATTTTTAAAAGTCAGAAACTATTTTTAAACTATTTGAAATTGCTAAAACAAACATAAATTAGATCAAAAATAGTAAACCTCAACATAAAATTCCATAAAATTTTCAGAAAGTGAAAAATATGCAAAATATTATTTATGAATTTTTCCAGAATTAAAAAAATGTCAGAAAGTATTTTTTTAGGTAATTAAAAGAAAGCAAATAATACAAAAAAAAATATAAAAAATACCAAATTTTAAAATAAAAATGTGAAAAAAAATTCATGAGATAAGAAATAATTCAAAGTATTTTTGTGAATTTTTTCATAATTTTTGGATAAAAAAAAGTTATGAATTTTTGAAAATTTAATCAAATAAAATATAAAATCAGAAAATAAAATAAAACCAAAAATATGTGGACCATCAGATCATAGTCAAAACGAGTTAGTAAGCTAATCCAATGGACCAGACGCGCTGTGCTTGATATGGACCTTAGTGAAATACACATGGGATCAAAAAAAGGGCAACTAATGAAATTAAAACGCTTGGCACACTATCATTGGCTGAGACGAGACATGTCTTCTTCTTCAACCTCCAGACACCCTGCAATGGGGATTTTGTGAGAACCTTCAAATGGAAAAATTATGATCCCTGGCTAGCATCATTGAACTCGTCTCTTCAAGACGATTCTAACACAACCATCGCGCCAAATTTATATAAGGTATGGAGAGAGCTATGAATCAAAAACTCAGAAAATAGCAGACACCTTCAATTTGGGATTTCTCTCTCAATTCTCAATGGATTTAAAAATTGTAAGCAACAATAGAATCAGACAAAGGAGTAGAACTGATTAGTGTTTGATTTGGATCTAAATGGTGGAGAATTCTACCTTTTCGAAGTTCAAAGAAGCTCTTAAACTTGACTTCTGTAGCTTGAATTATGGGTCGTTTTGATTGGTTTAAGTGCTGGAGAGTTTGTATGATGCTCAAGGATAATGAATGCACAAAGAATTTTGGAAAAGGAAGCTTAAATTTCAAAAATTGAATTCAACAAAAGTAGGTTCGTGTGAAGTTTTGGCAGGGTGTTCTTGGCTCTCTAAGCTTGGGAAAACTGATGGGGGATGACCCTCTATTTATAGGGAAGCAAATGGGAATAAAAGGTAGAGTGAATGATGCGTTTTAGAGGGAATTCGTGTGGGTCTGCATCATGAAGAAAGTGTGAATTAATTTTGATCAAAACACAGCTAAATCATGCGTTTCATGATGCTAATCACTTCTGGAAAGTTGCTAATCATGTTTAGAGACAAAAGCGCATGGAAAACATGTGATTAGAAGCCAAAACAAAGATTTCAAAATCCTGACTTTGTGAAAAATTCAGTTTCAAGTTACTAAATTCTAAATCCATGGCATTTCCAACTCAAGGGGTCTTAGGGCATAATTCTTGATGGTTTGGAAAGATGAGGTTACAAGTTTTGCAATGGAAAAAGAATGGAATCAAATGGATGCTTGAGCTTAAAGTTACATGGAGTCAAAGTTGAAGAAAAAGAGTTGACTTGTTGAAGTTGGCCAAAAATCAAGAAATAACCTATAATCTTTTGCATTCTTAAGGAAAATTCCATCCATTTTATAACTTTGCATATAAAAGAAGGAAAAAACGTACACATCTTCAATATCATCATAGAAAAAGAATGGACTTAAGGTGATAAAAATTGACCAAGTTATGACCATTTGAAGTCACATATGGAAAATTGGGGATTTAACTGGATGACTTGTAATCTTTCTTCTTCACCAAGTTTTTTCCACATGAAAACTCCTTGGAAATTTTGAAGTGATTTGTTGGTAACTCTTTTAAGAGAAAGATGTCTTTGGAATCACTCAAAAATGCCAAAAGGTGAGCAAGATAAGCTCCTTTGAAGTTCAAAACCCTAGCCTCTAGATCAAGAGAATGCTTTGAGGAACTTTAACAAGTTTGAACAAACTTCTTGTGCCAAAATTCTTTCTTTATGAATAGAAGTTGTTGATGATGATGATGAGAACTCACAGCCACTAAAACCACTTCCATATATTGAAATTTGAGAGAAATGTGCTCTTGTGACTAATAGGAACAAGACCTTGTCCAATCATGACAACTTCTTCCCTCAACCCCTTGTACTTTTGAATCAATTTTGATAACTTTGAAATATGTTGAACTAAAATAAGCCTGGTCATGCCATTTCTTCCAAAACAACTTCAATGGTGTGGTTTGAACTCCTCAAACTATGTTGACTAGAGCATGGAAATAAACTCATAAACCCATGGAGCAACTTGCTAAACCTCATAGCCTTTACCTACATTATTAACAAGTAAGGCAAACCCACATTCCATTTTATTATTAAAAGAAAAATGTAAGAAAAAGATTCATGATCACGAAAGAAAACAAGTCAAGGTGCTTGGTAATTCCTCAAAAAAGAGAAAAGCTAAATGATAGGGAGAAGAACCAAAAGTCCTAATGTGATCTTGTTATGATTGAATCAACATGGTATGATGAAGGGATCTTAGGGGCAAAAATTGGTGTACAACAGCTGCCCTTATTTAAGTTTCTTCTATCCAGAGATACGAAGGTTGAAAATCTTCGTGTCGATGTGATGGAAGATACTTAAATATAAAACAAACCCTATTTTTGGCCCTAAGATGCCATGCAAATGCTTATGCATATGAATGCCTATGAGCAGTACCAAAGAGATGCAAAGTATCATTGGGGGTGCCACAAAAATGAAGAAACAAAGGAGCAACCCCACTAGGAAAATATATCACTAATGGACCAAAAGAATTGGATCAGAGAGGAAGATAACAAGCATCGATGTTCACTTCCGATGGTCTACTAATGTTCACTGAAGGTAGAAAGAGAAAATATCATATCATCGTCGTTCACTGACGATGAACTATCAACATTCACTGAAGACATCAAAAAGATAATAAACACCTGACGTTCACTGCCGATATCCTACCAACGTTCACTGAAGGTAAAAAGAGAAAATATCATATCATCACCGTTCACTGACGATGAACTATCAACATTCACTAAAGATAGAAAAAAGATAATAAATACCGATGTTCACTTCCGATGTCCTACCAACATTCACTGAAGGTAGAAAGAGAAAATATCATATCATCTTCGTTCACTGACGATGAACTATCAACATTCACTGAAGATAGAAAAAAGATAATAAACACTGGCGTTCACTGCCGATGTCCTACCAACGTTCACTGAAGGTAGAAAGAGAAAATTTCATATCATCGTCGTTCACTGACGATTAACTATCAACGCTCACTGAAGATAGCAAAAAGATAATAAACACCGACGTTCACTTCCGATGTCCTACCAACGTTCACTGAAGGTAGAAAGAGAAAATATCATATCATCTCCGTTCACTGACGATGAACTATCAACGTTCACTGAAGATAGCAAAAAGATAATAAACACTGACATTCACTGCCGATGTGCTACAAATGTTCACTGAAGGTAGAAAGATAAAATATCATATCATCAACGTTCACTGACGATGAACTATCAACATTCACTAAAGATAGCAAAAAGATAATAAACACTAAAGTTCATTGCCGATGACCTACCAACATTCACTGAAGGTAGAAAGAGAAAATATCATATCATCGTTGTTTACTGACGATGAACTATCAACATTCACTGAAGATATCAAAAAGATAATAAACACCGAAGTTCACTGCTGATGTCCTACCAACATTCACTGAAGGTAGAAAGAGAAAATATCATATCATCTCCGTTCACTGACGATGAGCTATCAACGTTCACTGAAGATAGCAAAAAGATAATAAACACCGACCTTCACTATCGATGTCCTACCAACGTTCACTGAAGTTAGAAAGAGAAAATATCATATCATCGCCGTTCACTGACGATGAACTATCAACATTCACTGAAGATAGCAAAAAGATAATAAACACCGATGTTCACTACTGATGTCCTACCAACGTTCACTGAAGGTAGAAAGAGAAAATATATCATGTTTTCCCCAAAGTTCTGGTGTTTCGCCTAGAACGGGTCTCAACTTCTTCTTTAACCAAGGGAATCTTCCTGGAAAGGGTCAAACATAAGCTATCTCAAATAAAGAGACTTGTTACTTGTTGTCATGGAGAATTTCAAAAATAAATGACTTTCTAGGGATAGAAATATGACTTTCCGCGGAAATGCCACGATATTCCTGCTGAGTAGATAAAGTCTTCTCGTGCAAAATAAATGCACAAACCGAAACTCGAAGTTTTCAGAAATCCAATGTAAATAATATTGTCATGCAACCACAAATCCAAATCAGAAATAAACTGGAGCAAGACAACCAAAGAAGATACATCCTTTGAGAAATAAACTCAAGAGGGAAAACCAAATCCATCTAAGCAAAGAGCGATGCAGGAAGGTCAGAACACAATGTCAATGAACACTGATTTGTAAATTTTAGCCATGCATGATGTATGTATGAATGTATGAGTTTTATCGTGCATATGCTGGTGAAATAGATACACAAACAGTAGGAACAAACAAATAAAACCGCCTCAGGTGCTAACAACACTTGGTTAAACTTCAACCAGAAAGATCATTCCAAGAAAGGTAAAATCCAGCTGCGGATACCAAACCTATTTCCTGCCTTTAACTTTACTAAAGAGAAATATAATTTGGAGATAGATAAATTAAACAGATACCGAGATAGAACATCCTCCTCCCGGATTCATCAGAGAAACCAGTTTTTCTTCAAAAGTAACACACCTATTGGAGATTGCAAGACCAACCTTAAATAAAGCAGATTGACGCTGAAACAAACAGACCTCACTGGGGAATTTAAGCCTACCTCCATGGAGAAATATGCGGATTGACACTTTACATCATGAACACTTATTCCAACAAAAGATGCCATGGGATAGCCTTCCCGGGGAATTAGAAAGTCATTAATATGGAAAGAGGTCAAACACATGGGGATTTTAAATCCAACCCAACACTTGGTGGGTGAAAACCCAAAGGTTGATAATCATTTCAACACTTCTCAGAAAAGATATTGCCCTGGTTTAGTTTCCTGGAAAAAAAAAGATACCAACAATAATTCCAATACTGCAGAAAGAGCGACACCTCAGCACACCAAGGGAATAAAAACTTTCATCATATGAGGGAAGACTTTGCTGGGGAATCTGGGACAGAGGCTTCTGACCATGCAAACCCAAAATCAAAAGTGAACCAAGACTTGACTGGAGCCAATGGGATCACGAACCCAATATTGCGTCTTACATTGATTGTTATCGTCTTTAACTATCTGAGAAACATATAAAGATCGTGCACACACCAACAAAATGACCTAAGAGAATCTTCAAGAAGGAAGTAAATCTTCTCAAAAAACCAGAGTTTGTTCATTCTTAGGATCACCATTTTTTGTTGTAATTGTGTCATCACAAATCTCAAAGTAAGTTGAATTATAAAAATCTCTCCTCTTTTTTTCAAAAGTAAATTTTGCTTTTTAATATTTTTGCTTTGAAAGTTATTATCAGTAATAAATGGAGTCTTTCCATGCTAAATAAAATAAGAACACAAAGAATTGGGTAAAAACTCGAATTTCATTAATAGAATGGTAGTCCGCGAATGGCGAGACTCCATGGATGATTACAAAGTTTGGGAAATGGTAATATACAATGGAAAAGATACATTGAGATACAATGACCACTATTCCCCCTATCAACTTTTGAAATCCTGAGCAGCAGCTTTTGTTGAAGTATGGTGAGGATCCGAGAAGATTGTTGCTTCAACGATTAAGTCTTGACTGACATAGTTACTTGCCAAGAGAATCCCTAACTTTTGCCTAAGCTACCCTTCCGGGTTTTCAACTTAGCGGGAAATTTATTCTGTTTATGTCTCTAATTTTTGCCTATACCTCCCTTTCGGTTTTTCGACCTACCGAGACGCTCCTTTTTTCCTAAGCCGCTCTTTCGGGTTTTCAACTTAGCGAGCTGTTCTTTTATTTCTTTATGCGAAGTATTTCTTGAATGCGTCTGCATTCATGGGACATGGGAACTCCTCGCCATCCATGGTTTCAAGAATTAATGCACCACCAGAGAAGGCTTTCTTGACAACATACGTGCCTTCAAAATTAGGAGTCCACGCCCCTAGAATCAGTGTTAAAAGACATGATCTTCTGGAGCACGAGGTCGCCTTCTCTGAATTCACGAGGTTTGACCTTTTTATCAAAAGCTTTCTTCATTCTTCTCTGATATAACTGCCCATGACATAAAGTTGTTATTCTCTTCTCTTCAATCAAGTTCAATTGGTCAAACTTGTTCTGGACCCATTCAGCCTCTGTCAACTTGGTTTACATTATTACACGCAACGAGGGAATCTCTACCTCGACAGGGAGTACAGCTTCCATTCCATACACCAGGGAGAATGGGGTTGCTCCTGTTGTAGTGCGGACAGATGTTCGATATCCATGCAGAGCAAAAGGGAGCATTTCATGCCAATCCTTATAAGTAACAACCATTTTCTGGATAATTCTCTTGATATTCTTATTAGCAGCTTCGACAACCCCATTCATCTTTGGCCTGTATGGAGACGAATTGTGATGGACAATCTTGAATTCTTCACAGAGTTCTGTCATCATCTTGTTGTACAAATTCGAGCCATTGTCGGTGATAATTCTTCTCGGCACACCATACCGGCATATAAGATTATTTTTTATGAAACGCACAACCACCTGTTTGGTAACATTGGCATATGAAGTAGCCTCTACCCATTTGGTGAAGTAGTCAACTGCTATCAAGATAAAATGGTGCCCATTCAAAGCTTTGGTTCTATCATCCCAATCATGTCAATACCCCACATAGAGAAAGGCCATGGGGAGGAAATCATGTTGAGAAGTGTCGGAGGCACATGGACCTTATCTGCATAAACTTGGCATTTATGGCACTTTTTTGCAAATTTGTAACAGTCAGATTCCATTGTCAACCAATAATAACCTGCCCTTAGCATCTTTTTACCCATCGAATATCCATTAGCATGAGTGCCAAATGAACCTTCATGAATCTCATGTATCAACATGTCTGCTTCGTGTCTATCCATGCATCTGAGCAAGACCATGTCATAATTTCTCTTGCATAACAAATTTTCACTAAGGAAGAAACTTCCTGCCAATCTTCTCAGTGTCTTTCTATCTTTCCTCGATGCACCAATCGGGTATTCCTGAGTCTGAAGAAAGTGGTTGTTATCATAATACCAAGGTTTTTCATCTGCTACATCCTCTGTCGTAAACACATGATCAGGCATATCCAGCCGTCAAACTGTAATTCGGGGTATATCATTCCAAGTATTCACTTGGTACATGGAAGCTAGAGTTTCCAGAGCATCCGCCATTTGATTTTCATCTCTAGGGATGTGATAGAATTAAACTTTATTGAAGAAGGGTAATAATATTCTAGCATAATCTTTGTAAGGGATTAAGCCAGGGTGATGAGTGTCCCATTCTCCTTTGATCTGATTTATCACCAAAGCTGAATCACCATACACATCTAGAATTTTGATTATAAGATCAATAGCTTCCTCAAGACCCATGATGCAAGCCTCATATTCTGCCATATTATTAGTGTAATCAAATGTTAACCTTGCAGTAAAAGGAATGTGCGATCCATGAGGAGTGACAATCATAGCACCAATTCCTTTACCATAAGCATTCAATGCTCCATCAAAAATCATACTCCAACGAGATTCAGGGCCAGGGCCTTCCTCAGGCAATGGTTCATCACAATATTTCACTTTCAAAAACATCACATCCTCATCGGAGAATTCATATTCTGCAGACTAATGATCTTCCACCGGTTGGTGAGCAAGGTAATCTGCCAACACACTACTTTTAATAGCCTTTTGAGTGCGGTACTCGATATCATATTCAGATAACAACATCTGCCAGCAGTCAATTCTCCCAGTAAGAGCAGGCTTTTCAAAAATGTACTTGATTGGATCCATTTTGGAGATCAACCAAGTGGTATGATTCAACATATACTGCCGCAAACGCTTTGCCGCCTAGGCCATAGCACAACATGTCTTTTCTAGCGTGGAATACCGCGACTCACAATCAGTGAACTTTTTGCTAAGATAATAAATGGAGAACTCCTTCTTCCCTGTTTCATCCTGTTGTCCCAGAATACAACCCATGGATTTATCTAACACCGTTAGATACATAATCAATGGTCTTCCTTCTACGGGAGGGAGCAAGATAGGAGGTTCAAGCAGATATTCTTGAATACTCTCAAATTCCTTTTGACAGTCATCCATCCATATGCAACCTTGATCTTTCTTTAACAACTTAAAGATCGATTCACATGTTGCAGTCATGTGGGAAATAAATCTGGAAATATAATTCAAATGCCCGAGGAAACCCCTGACTTGCTTTTCAGTTTTTTTGGTGCTGGAATTTCTTGAATTGCTTTGACTTTATCAGGGTCAACTTCAATTCCTTTCTGGCTACAATGAAACCAAACAATTTCCCTGATCTAACACCGAAAGTGCATTTATTTGGATTTAAGCGGAGACGATACTTCCTCAAACACTGAAACAACTTCAACAAATCTTCTATATGCCCTTCTTCAGTCTGGGATTTGGCAATCATATCATCAACATATACTTCGATTTCTTTGTGCATCAGATCATGGAATAGGGTTGTCATAACCCTCTGGTACGCTGCACCAGCGTTCTTCAACCCGAAGGGCATCACTCTGTAACAGAATGTTCCCGAGGGTATGATAAATGTTGTTTTTTCCATGTCCTGTGGAGCCATTCTTATTTGATTATACCCGGAAAATCCGTCCATGAACGAGAATACCTTGAATTTTGCTATGCTGTCCACTAACATGTCGATGTGAGGCAATGGAAAATCATCTTTTGGACTAACTTTATTTAGATCTCTGTAATCTACGCACATGCGGACTTTTCCGTCTTTTTTCGGTACTGGAACAATATTGGCAATCCATTGAGGATACATTGACGTCACAAGAAAACCAACATTAATCTGTTTTAGGACCTCCTCTTTGATATTTACTGCCATTTCTGGGTGGGTTCTTCTCAACTTTTGTTTAACTGGCGGACACTCTGGCTTCAACAGCAAACGATGCTCGACAATATTTGTATCTAGCCCAGGCATATCTTGATAAGACCAAGAAAAAATATCCACATACTCTTTCAACAACTCAATCAACCCGCTCTTCACATCGGGATGCAATGATGCTCCAATCTTGACTTCTTTCGGATCTTCTTCTGAGCCCAAATTAATCACTTCCAAAGGCTCCATATATGGTTGAATGGTATTTTCCTCGTGCTCAAGCAACCATGATACCTCTTCTGGAATCTCATTATAATCTTCTTCTTCAGCCCCAAACACAGGACATTAAAAGTTTGGAGAGGGTGCAGGGTCATTGTATTCAACGGGTTTTTTAATTAATCTGCACATATGATTTATGATTGCTTTTAGAAACTGACACATATAACAAGTGATCATGCAGATTAATTTTCAGTTATTATTTATTTTGAAAGGTTTTATTTATTTATTACCATTTCCGAAGAAAAATCACAAAATAAAGACATATTTGGAAAGCAAAGACAACTTTTATTAATGATCTTAAAAAGTCATAGCAAACAGATAAGCCCTACAACATTAATACTTCCACCTTGGGCAGAGTGAAAGCTTTTCAAAAGAAAGAAACAGATTAACAAGACAAATTACTTTGAAACATGTATGCAAGAAGGAACATCAATGGTGACCCAGTTCTGAACTCGGACTCCCTGCGTCACATAATTTGGTACTTCCTGCTCTGCTTCATCCTCTTCGACAGCATTAATTCCAGAACCAATGGGATGGAGGTAGCCTCCGCTGTAGAAAACATCCTGATAACTGTTCACAGTAGACTTTGACTTCAAACCTTCGCCTTTGCCAATCTTCGAAGAGAAACCCAAACCAACTCTATTCTTGTTCACGGGTGGATCCACAAGTCGACCCCAAACTGTATTATGACCATTGCGTACAACCTGTTGTGCGTCCTTCAGTGAAACCACAAAATTCTCATTTCTCCTTATGTTGTCAATGGATAGGGCTTGGAACTGGGTTCCAATAGCAGCCTCATCCGCTTATACAATACTGAAAGAGGATATATGGGATATCAACAATGCCTGCTCCCCGTTTATGATCACTACCTTCCCTTCACGCACAAACTTTAGCTTCTGATGCAGAGTTGAAGTGACAACACCTGCTTCGTGTATCCATGGCCGTCCTAGCAAACAACTATATGCGGGAATAATGTCCATGACCTGGAAGGTTATCAGGAACAAATGTGGTCCTATATGGATGGGTAAGTCCAATTCACCGATGACAGATTTCCTAGACCCATCAAATGCCTTCACAATGATGCCACTCGGGCGTATAGGTGCTCCTTGATACTTTAACTTCATGAGAGTACTCCTCGGTATAACATTCAGCGCATATCCATTATCAATTAGCACATTGGACAGTGAATCATTCTTGCAGTTCATAGATATGTGGAGGGCCAGGTTATGATTCCTCCCTTCATCTGGTAACTCATCATCGCAGAAACTCAAGTTATTACATGACATAATGTTTCCAATTACGCTTCTGAATTGATCTAATGGCATGTCACTCTCCACAAAAGCTTGGTCTAGTACTCTCATCAATGATTCTCTATGAGCAAAGGAGTTCATCAATAAAGCTAGGATGGATATCTTTGAAGGAGTCTGAAGTAGCTGATCTACAATTCTATAGTCGCTCATCTTAATTATCTTCAAAATATCATCCACTTTTTCTCTAATGTAGCTCCACTAGTCTCTCCTGTAGCCTTCTTAGGCTTATCATTCTCATCAATTTTCTTTCCAGCAACAACATCTCTTCGAACAACCGAGGTAAACACACGACCGCTACGGGTCACCCTGCTATTTTCAGCTATATTTCCAATATCAGGCATTGGATGGATGGGAACTTCCACCCCATCTTCTAAGATTGTAGCGTTGTATTTGTAAGGTACAGCCTTATCTAATTTGTAGGGAATAGGACCTGGCAGACTAATTACCAATAGGGTAATCGCTGGTTTTCTATGGTACTCCACTTCAAGATGAGCGGGTGCACCAAAATAAGGTATAATAATGTTTACCCCTTCCTCAACACAATAAGGCATGACAAATTCATTTATGGCAATCAAATCTTTGTCTGAAGAGAAATACTCATCCGGGGAGGCATACTCTTCCTCTGACTCTTCTCCCTTTTAACAAACTTCAACCATATCAACCTCATGATAATCATATCTATGACCTGTGATCTTGATAGTCCCATTGTCTAACAGTAACTGAACACCTTCCCTTACAATTGAACATCCTCGGGGATCTCGACATCAAACTATGCAAGACCCATATTGGTGTTCCACATGACCAGCAGTACGGCAGAAGGTAGCATGTAACTGCACGAGATCCTCATTCAAGTACTCCACATCAAAAATTCTGAATTCACCAGGACATCCAGAAACCATATTCACCTCCTCTTCATACTCTACCCTAGGACTGATTATATGGATTAAGCCCTCATCCATCATCTCCTGAAAATCAGTCTTTATCTTCTCGCAACCCTGTATGTCTGTACTGCAAACAGCACAACCGGCGTGGTCATGCGTATAATAGATGAATTCATAGAGGTATGCGTGCATTTTCACCAAATCTCCTCTAACCAGATTAATTTCAAAAATATGGAAGTCTCCTGGACAACCGACCACCATATTTACAGCATTCACTCCCCCATGCTTGGGTAGAGGATTGTCTTTCACATTAGGTCCCATGTCCTTGAAAGATAGAATTCCAATCTTCACCAACCTTTGCACTTTAGTCCTCAAAGGATAACAATTCTCAACACTATGTCCTGGTGCTCCCTGATGAAAAGCACACGTTTGGTCTGCCTTGTAATACCAAGGCAATGGTGATGGTATGGTTGGAGGTGGTCGTGTCTGGACCAACTTCTTCTGAATCAATGCTGGTAGTAACTTTGTATATCTCATGGGAATTGGGTCATAGTTCTCCCTTCTCTAATTATTCCCTTGGTTCCCCTGCTGGGACGGTCTTTGATAAGCAACGGTAGTCGGAGCGACATTCATAATAGGAGTAACCGAGGCGAGTTGCTGGTGCCGCTGATAATTACTTCTAGGAGCATTTACCCTCCTCTCTTGTATAACAGCATTTGTATCCCCTTCATTCTTCTTGTTAAACCCATAAGATGGCTTCTTCACACCTCTGTATCATTCACTCTTCGTCAAACGATCTTCTCTTACAGCCTCTTCTAGGCGGACACCCGTTCCTACCATCTTCGTAAAATCACTTGGTGCGCTTGCTACCATCCTTTCGTAGTAGAAAGCACCCAGCGTCTTCAGAAAAATCTTAGTCATTTCTTTCTCTTCCATGGAAGGAATCACTTGGGCAGCTACTTCGCGCCATCTCTACACATACTCTTTGAACGATTCCCTGTCTTTCTGAACCACGGCCCTAAGTTGGTCACGGTCGGGCGCCATGTCCACATTGTACTTGTATTGTTTGATGAATGCTTCTCCCAAATCATTAAAAGTATGGATGTTGGCATTGTCCAAGCTCATATACAATTTCAACGTTGCGCCGGTCAAACTATCCTGGAAAAAGTGAATTAGCAGACGCTGATCATCAGTGTGGGTAGACATTCTCGTCACATACATTACCAAATGGGCACGAGGTAAAGTGTTGCCCTTGTACTTATCAAATTCTGGGACCTTGAACTTAGAAGGTATCTTTACATTCGGGACCAAACACAACTTATTCACATTCTGCCCAAATAGCTCTTTTCCTTTAAGAGCCTTCATCTCTCTTTACATTCTATCAAACTACTCTTGAAAATCATCCATTATGTCATAAAGACCCAAGTCTTCACTCGGTGGAGGGAAAGGACGACACACATCTTCATTAACAAACGGAACCAAGTTCACCGAAGGAGGTGCAGCAGGAACAGTATGCACCACAGGAGGTGCAGGAGTAAAAACAGTTTGAACCACTGGAGCATCTTGAGGGCCAAGATTGAAACCTTCAGGTGCAAAATTCTCTGGTATTCCCCATGGATAACCTTGAGGCATACGGTTTTGAACAAAAGCCGGAGTAGCAGATACAGGAATAGTCGGAACTTTAGTACTTTCCCTCTTTGGTTGAGGTTGAACTCTCGGTGGCTGATTTTGCATAGCCACCAGAGTTTCCATCAGAGTAGTCAGATTGTCCATGCCGGCTTTCAAAGCAGAAACTTCTTCGCGCAGCTCGCGATTCTCCTGTTCTAAGGTGTCCATCTTCTTTTTGAAATTAGCCCGAGTGTTGTAGTGATGAGTCAGTTTGTTGAATGAAGTAAAGAAGCTGGGTAAGACACCTGGGTATGCATAACAAATGAAAGAAATATGTGCAATATAATTCATGATATGCAATGCACATGATTATTTTTACTTCAATATTTAATATTTCAAGGGATTTAAGATTTATAGACATATTGCGAACATCAAAGTAATAAAGCTTTTGAAATACTGAAAAATTTTATTATAATAACTTCAAAATGGATTAGAAGTTTCAATGATCCCGAGTACAAGATGAAAATAAAATCTAAAATCCTGAGAAGAGGAACTGATGGAGATCAATCTGTACGCTGGTGCTTCCCTTTGAGCCTGGCAATCTGAGCCCTTAGCCTCTAGTTTTCTTCCACATGTCTGATGGCAACCTCCCTCCAATCATCTAGATTAGAAAGTGAGTAATCAACATCTGGTTGAGGCTTAGGGGAAAATAAATCCCCTTGCCTCTCCATAGACTCCACCGCTCGACTCTCAAGGATCTCGATCAAATCGTCTTTCTCCTTCAGGTCTGCTCTGTATGAACTCTCTAAAGTATGGAACTTGTTCTTCCAAGCATCCCTTTCCTGTTGCATCCTAACCAAAGCGAGTTGAAGCTCTTCTAGATCATCTAACAAGGGAGGGGTTGTCTTCACAAATAGGTCAGGCATGGGTGTCTCCCGAGTATACGACATCTTCAACTGAATGGCTCTCGATCGGACCCACTGAAGATATGGCTCTAAAGAAACAGCACTTCTAGGTCCCAAATCCTTCCTACTCTTCTTATGAATGTGACGCCAGGCCTTCGCAATCTGCTCCCTAGCTTCCCTGTGGTCTTCTCATTCCTTCAGAAAGAAACTACTCAAATGAATACTATTCGATTTATCCCTCATCTGATAACCAAGTTGT
Organism: Vicia faba; assembly: GCA_948472305.1. Taxonomy (NCBI): domain Eukaryota; kingdom Viridiplantae; phylum Streptophyta; class Magnoliopsida; order Fabales; family Fabaceae; genus Vicia; species Vicia faba. Next base: position 1,303,056,261 of record OX451740.1, on the reverse strand, counting down.
CACCGTGCAGGAACATGGTTATAGTTAATTCCTCCCTTTGTACCAAGAAGAGGCACATTGGGGAAACTACCACAACTGTCAATAATCTCCACATCCTGGTAAGCTCGATGATACCAATCAATATTCAAGTGAGTAAGTACCATGATCTTAGGAGCCCAACGGGGTTCCTTCTTGACATCCCAAAAAGTATCAGACTGAGGCATATGAGAGATGAACCACCAGTACAACAAAGGAGTGTAACAGATAATCATTCGCCCATGATAAGAATTCCAAAGATGAACAGGGTAATAAGCATCACCTAACAGTGTAGGAACCGGGTTTCCAATCATGAAAATCCTGATAGTGTTAATGTCGACAAACTTTTCCACATTAGGAAATAAGAACAATTTGTAAGCAAGTAGAGCAAAGATGGCCTCAAATGCAACCGTACTCTTTATTATGGAAAAGTAACGAGCTTTCTCCAATAAGAACTGAGCTGGTAATCCTCTAATCCCTCCTTTAGTAGTCATATGGGCTTCCACCTTAGACTTCCCCAGATGAATCAAAGAAGCAATCTCATGTGGTTTTAGCTCACCCTCAAAACTAGTAAGAGGAACACTATCGGTAACAGGTAAATCCAATTAATAAGAATACTCCTCCAGTGTAGGCATCAACTGATAATCGAGAAAAGTAAAGCAGTGATACACTGGATCATAGAACTGGACCAAGGTCGAGAGAATACCCTCCTTCAACTTCAGCTTCATGACAGGAATAATGGATCCATACTTCTTCCGAAAGTCTGCAGAACATTCGATCTCTGGAATTAGACTGACCAACTAATCTATATTGGGATCCTTGAAACTGTATTTCCCGGTCTTTATCTTTCTAAAATCCATGGTTAAAAGTACCTGAGATATTCACCAATAGTCAACCTTTAAATCCCTTGGAATATTGTTTTCTTCAAAAGATGCTTATGAGTGCATGGATGCATGATGCAACAATCACACACAAGATCACACATATAGGGTTCATAGGTTCAACGTCACGAGCATGAAGTCGAAGGTACTACCCATAAGGTGTTGGTCTAAAAAGTTATCACCTGCCGAACAAGGTTCTTGAGGTTCCCAGAGTCTACATCCTTCCTTCGGATATTACCAACTTCCCGATTAACTCGGTAATTAGTAATATTATTAAGAAAGACTCGTCTGAGCGTAGTATCGCATGAAAACTATTTTCGGATTACTCCATCATAGCTTCCGCACTACACCTAAAAGGCCAAGATGGGTTTGGTATTCTATGGTGCTCAGTTTCAGCAGGCTCCCAGGTCGAAAGCAGTACGTCTTCCCGATTACTCGATAAACGACACTACAGTCAAAGGGGCCTCCACTGAGTGGGGGATCTCATGCCTCCTTTTTTGGGATTACTCCCTCAAAGTTAACATGACTATACCGCCCGTCCTATCTTAAAGTTTGCCCAAGTCCGGGTATAGGACTTATGAGTAATCACCAAGCACCCTGAAAACCAGGAAAATCCAAACAAACATATATACAAAATATAACACATAAACAACAATAACACATATACAAATATAAACAAAGATAGGCTCAACCCACTTAGGGATGGACCAACAAGATGTCAATCTATCCCTATTGAATTTGCCATTTTTCTGTAGCGGTAGAAATGTTCAAGACTAAGCCATTGGATTGACTAGAGTTTATACAAATAAAAATAAAATTCGCCACCGCGCTTTATTGTTTCCAAAGGAATGGGAAAAGAGCGAATAACCCAAAAAGAGGGGGGAAAGATTCAAGGTAAGGGGGTTGGTTATGCAAAGGGAAGGTATTAGTACCCTAAACATCTGCGGTACTCCGCAGGAACCTCTTTGAAAAAAATCTATAAATTTTGGCTATAAAAATGTGTTGTATATAAAATGGATAGTGAAGGTGAGAAGAGAAATATATTTTTTATGATTTTTGCACCCGCCGCGGTTGCGAACCTTTAGTGCCTACATACCACCTTTTGTGCAATAGGGGATCAGGGTACACGTAGTTCCTCTTTTAAAAATTTGAAACACAAGTGTGTTGGTTGACTTTAAGAGATAAGACATCATCGTCATTGTCCTTGTGGAAAACATACTTACTACCCACAATCATGAGAAAGGAGAATTTGCATCATCTCAAAGTGGATGATATGGCTTGGATTTTAACATCAACAATTCCTCACTCAACACCCAAGTGGAAAATATCTCACTTCACTATATATTGTAGAAGTATAGTTGTTTGCATCACTACAAGGATTGACAAGAGTCTAATCTTTTGAGAAAAGTTTAAAGATAAAAGCCAAAGTGGCAAAATGGTTTGAAATGAGATTGATTGACTTTTAGTCTTCTCACAAAAAAATGTCAAGGTATTGTTAAGTTGATTAAAGTTTATTTATGAAAAGATTTTGAAAATGCATGGACCTAGGTCCAAGTTTATTATGGAAGTGGTTCAAGTTTAGAAAAAAGAAGAGTTTTCAAAATGAGGGAGAATATTTTTGAAATTAAAGAAGATGGGAGGAGAAGAAGAGATTATCCTAAAGCATAAGGTAAAAGCTAAGGAGAAGAATCATCTAACCAACAAGAAGCATATACTTGACATTATGAGTCAAGATAGAATTCCCATTCTTTGGATTGAAACCAAGAAAAAAAAGATACTAGACCTCTTGAGAGAACCAAACTTAAATTGTATTAAGTCTTCACAAAAATTGGGCAGAGTAACGGGTGTATACGGGTGAATTCCATATTACAAACAGAGAATGTAATCACAAAAACCTGCACACAAAAACAAACAAGCAACCCAATGTCATGTGGTAAACCTCAAGAACTCCAGATAAAATAATCAGATAAGATCACAAGGTCTCTAAGATAGGCCAAGGTTTCTAATCCTAAGTCCAAGAAAAAGTCCCATGCTCCATAATGCCAAGGATAGTAACCAAATAGTCCAAGTGCCATTAAAGATTTTTTAGGGTTTATGTTTATTATTAAGTGTCTTAAGAAAGGAAAAGAAAAGCTCAAGTGAGAAAAGTAAAAATGGCAAGAAAATAAATTCTCAAATGAGCAAAGATGAAAATGACATGAAATGTAAATGCTAAAAGTAAATAGTACATAAAGAATAAAAAAGAATAAAAGCATAAGGTAAAACAAGTCAATGATTAAGGGTTAGTTGGATGACCATCTTGAAACTTGCATTTGGAACTCATTGGAGGATTGGTAGAACCAAATCCTCCACACAACAAGTTGCATTTGCTTTTTGTCAAGTATATCATCCATTTGGAATTCTCACAAGTACCATTTAATGATAAACGATGTTTAAGTGATCCGCGTTGACCAAAGGTATTGTAGATCCATTAGAGGATTGGTAGAACCAAAGCCTTCACACAATGAATCTCAAGGTTATTGGATCAAAGAGATCAAATTAACATACTTGGGCTTGTAATCATATGTTTGGGCCACGAATGATCATTTATTCGAAACAGGACAAAATTTAGCGTTATGTTAAGCAATCATAAGTGGACTTATATAGAAGTCGCACATATTTTGAGGCTGGTCAATAGCAATCTATGCACCATTTGTTTTGAGACATGATATAGAGATCATGCTCCAACAACACTTAGTGCAATAAGAAGGGGATGAGATGAAGAGGATTAAGGCAAAAAGAGGAATAAACCACTTTTGAATTAAAAATTTAATCAAACTATTATTAAAATCATTCATCCATTTTGGTGGAGTTGAACTCAACACCCAAGATCTAATGATGTTAATAAAGTCATGATCAAAAATTCAACTCAAGACAGCCAGAAAATAATCACAAAATAATAATATATTTAATATATAGAATAAAAGGGTTAAAAAAAGGTTAAAAATAGAAAATAATGAGGAAAAATATAAATTATATTCAAATTAATCAAGAAATGAAAAATAAGGCCATAGAAAAATCAGAAATGGATCTAAATATTTTTATAAAATTTTTGGTAATTTTTAAAAGTCAGAAACTATTTTTAAACTATTTAAAATTGTTAAAACAAACATAAAATAGATCAAAAATAATAAACCTCAACATAGAATTCCATAAAATTTTCAGAAAGTCAAAATATGCAAAATAATATTTATGAATTTTTCCAGAATTAAAAAATGTCAGAAAGTTTTTTTAGGTAATTAAAAGAAAGAAAATAATACGAAAAATATAAAAAATACCAAATTTTAAAATAAAAATGTGAAAAAAAATTCATGAGATCAGAAATAATTCAAAGTATTTTTATGAATTTTTTCATAATATTTGTATTAAAAATAAAAGAGTTATGACTTTTTGAAAATTTAATCAAATAAAATATAAAATCAGAAAATAAAATAAAACCAAAAAGATGTGGACCATTAGATCATAGTCAAAGCGCGTTAGTAAGCTAATGCAATGGACCAGACGCATTGTGCTTGATATGGACCTTAGTGAAATACACATGGGATTAGAAAAAGGGCAATCAATTAAATTAAAACGCTTGGCACGCTATCATTGACTGAGATGAGACATGTCATCATCTTTAACCTCCAGACACCCTGCAATGGGGATTTTGTGAGATCCTTCAAATGGAAAAATTAGGATCCCTGGCTAGCATCATTGAACTCGTCTCTTCAAGACGTTTCTAACACAACCATCGCGCCAAATTTATATAAGGTATGGAGAGAGCTATTAATCAAAAACTCAGAAAATAGCGAGCACCTTCAATTTGGGATTTCTCTCTCAATTCGCAATGGATTTAAAAATTATAAGCATCAATAGAATCAGACAAAGGAGTAGAACAGATTAGTGTTTGATTTGGATCCAAATGGTGGAGAATTCTACCTTTTTGAAGTTCAAGTAAGAAGCTCTAAAACTGGACTTTTGTAGCTTGAATTATGGGTTGTTTTGATTGGTTTAAGTGCTTGAGACTTTGTATAACGCTCAAGGGTAATGAATGCACAAAGAATTTTGGAAAAGGAAGCTTAAATTTCAAAAACTGAATCCAACAAAAGTGGGTTCGTGTGAAGTTTTGGAAGGGTGTTCTTGGCTCTCTAAGCTTGGGAAATGGATGGGGGATGACCCTCTATTTATAGGGAAGCAAATGGGATCAAAAGGAAGAGTGAATGATGCATTTTGGAGGGAATTCGTGTGGGTCTGCATCATGAAGAAAGTGTGATTCAATTTTGATCAAAACTCAGTTAAATCGTGCGTTTCATGATGCTAATCACTTCTGGCAAGTTGCTAATCATGTTTAGAAACAAAAACGCATGGAAAACTTGTGATTAGAAGCCAAAACAAAGATTTCAAAATCCTGACTTTGTGAAAAATTCAGTTTCAAGTTACCAAATTCAAATCCATGGAATTTCCAACTCAAGGGGTCTTAGGGCATAATTCTTGATGCTTTGGAAAGATGAGGTTACAAGCTTTAAAATGGAAAAAGAATGGAATCAAATGGATGCTTGAGCTGAAAGTTACATGTAGTCAAAGTTGAAGAAAAAGAGTTGACTTTCTATACTTAGAAATATTTCAAATTCTTCTTTAAAAATGACATATAATCTTTTGTATCCAAACATGGCCTTCCACTTAGAATTTGCTCTTGACCAAAAAATATGGAATGAAGTAGATCTCTTGAATGACATTTTGAAATTTGTACCACTTAAAATCTCCAAAAAATGAGCAAGTTATGACTTGTTGAAGTTGGCCAAAAATCATGAAATGACCTATAATCTTTTTCATTCTTAAGGCAACTTCCATTCATTTTCTCACTTTGAAAATAAAAGAAGGCAAAAATTACACATCTTCAAGATCATCATGAAAAAATAATGGACTTAAGGTGATAAAAATTGACCAAGTTATAACCATTTGAAGTCACATATGGAAAATTGGGGATTTAGCTTGATGACTTGTAATCTTTCTTCTTCACCAAGTTCTTTCCACATGAAAACTCCTTGGAACTTTTGAAGTGATTTGTTGGTAACTCTTTGAAGAGAAATATGTCTTTGGAATCACTCAAAGATACCAAAAGGTGAGCAAGATATGCTCCTTTGAAGTTCAAAACCCTAGCCTCTAGATCAAGAGAATGCTTTGAGGAACTTTTACAAGTTTGAACAAACTTCTTGTGCCAGCATTCTTTCTTTGTGAATTGAAGTTGTTGAGGATGATGATGAGGACTCATATCCACTAAAACCACTTCCATATCTTGAAATTTGAGAGAAATGTGCTCTTGTGACTAATAGGAACAAGACCTTGTCCAATCATGACAACTTCTTCCCTCAACCCCTTGTACTTTTGATTCAATTTTGATAACTTTGAAATATGTTGAACCAAAATAAGCCTTGTCATGCCATTTATTCCAAAAAAACTTCAATGGTGAGGTTTGAACTCCTCAAGCTATGTTGACTAGAGCATGGAAATAAACTCATGAACCCATGGAGCAACTTGCTAAACCTCATAGCCTTTACCAACATTATTAACAAGTAAGGAAAACCCACATTGCATTTTATTAATAAAAGAAAAATCTAAGCAAAAGATTCATGATCACAAAATAAAATAAGTCAAGATGCTTGGTAATTCCTCAAAAAAGAGCAAAGCTAAATGATAGGGAGAAGAACCAAAAGTCCTAATGTGATCTTGTTGTGATTGAATCAACATGGTATGATGAAGGGATCTTAGGGGGAAAAATTGGGGTACAACAGTGACGACCTTCTGCACCCTGCGAATGCAAACATAGTCAAAAGATAATACGCATAAGAGACCCGCTAGGTTGACACACCTAGGCAAAACAAGTGTATCCCGGCGAACCAAAAGAGGTTCGGGAAAAAATTAGGGACAAAAACAAAAAATAATCTGTACACTCGGCAAGTTGAAAACCCGAAAGGGCGACTTGGGCAAAAAAGGGTTTCCCGGTGGACTGAAAACCCGAAAGGGCGGTCCAGGCAAAAGTTAGGGAATTAAAGTGTATGAATATGTCCCGTTGGATCACCTTACGGACAACCTGCAAACTCAGAGGTTCTGATTAATTCAATCATCTTCGGACGAGGCAACAAATAGACAAGATGCTCAGAGATACAAAGGCTATAGCAGAATGGGAACCCCATGGGATTATTTCACATAGCTATCTTTTCTTTGTATTAAAATTTTCATTTTTTTCTTACGACGGTGTTCTCCTACTAGAATGTTTGTCTCACTGTACAAAAATACTTACTCAAAGTCAATACAAAGATATCCCTTTGAAAGTGCAAAAACTATCTATTTTTATTTACGCTTGTGTTTTATTTACAAAAACGTCCAATGATTCATTGTTGAACATATGCATTTGAACATAATTACTGTTTACAAATAAACAAAATAAAAGACAATCACTGATGGTTTTAAGAGATAGGGAAATCTCTCTAAGTTATTTCCATAAAATCCCCCGCAGTGTGCAGTTTAATCCCCATCAGAACAAAGCTTCCAGTTATCGATCCCCAGTAGAAGTCGTCAAATTTCTCAAGATTTCCCAACAGGATTTTACAAGCAGTACACGACATTTCCCTTACCACAAAGTTTGTTTCTCTAAGCGGAAATTCATCAACACTTCTACTTCACAACATGAAGACTTACACTGCATATCTTCAGTAGCAGTCAGGGATTTACTTTCCCCAACCCAACAACAATGTGGCAGATTAGCTCGCATGCGCATACATTGCATCCATATATCATAAACATTGATAACGCGAATGCATTATACTATGCATTTCATACAACATAACATTGCATATTAGCTAACATTTTATCTTTTTCAGGATAAGATTAATCAAACAGCTACCATTAACAATATTCAAAGTCTGCAGATACAGTTCAGATACGCTCCAGACACAGATGCCATTCTGATACTCATTCAGATCTAAATTTCAGATACAAATTAGATACGCCCCAGACACGGATGTCATTCTGATACTCATTCAGATTCAACTTCTCAGATATAGTTCAGATACGCTCCAGACACGAATGCAATTCTGATACTCATTCAGATCCAACTTTCAGAACAATTCAGATACGCTCTAGACACGGATGCTATTCTGATACTCATTCAGATTCAATTTCTCAGATACAGTTCAGATACGCTCCAGACATGGATGCCATTTTGATACTCATTCAAATCCAACTTTTAGATACAGTTCAGATACGCTCCAGACACAAATGTCATTCTGATACTCATTCAGATTCAACTTCTCAGATACATTTCAAATACACTCCATACACGGATGCCATTCTGATACTCATTCAGATTTAACTTCTCAAATAAAGTTCAGATACGCTCCAGACACGGATGCCATTCTGATACTCGTTTAGATTCACCTCTCAAATACAGTTCATATACGCTGCAAACACGGATTCCATTCTGACATCATTCAAAACTAGCTTTGAGATACAGTTCATATACGCTCCAGACATGGATGCCATTCTGATAATCATTCAAAATCAGCTCCCAAATACAATTCAGATACGCTCCAGACACGGACGCCATTTTGATACTCATTCTTTCAGCTTAAAAATTACAATACAAACAATCACTTTTAGATGGAATCTTTAAGCCCATCTCCTACAACTTTTTATCACCTCTCCAAATGGCATCTTTAAGCCCATTTCCTCTACCATCACATCGCCAAGTGCAAATTTCTGGGCACTCTAGTGTCCAATCATCTTCCACATTCGAGTCACGAATGGCAAGACATGTCGATCTAACTCTTTAGGCTTAAGAAGATTGGACAGGGGAAGCTGTTGTACCCCAAAATTTTCCCTCTCACTTATTAAGAATTTTCTCACAATATCTCCTTGGGCTCAAAAATGCACTAGGATTTGATCAGCTTAAGACATCTCCTTAAGCACTGATGACCAAAATTAGGGTTTGAGTTTGCACAAGGATCTTTGAACTTCCAATGCCCCGTATTACTTTCAGGGATCATTATGGACCCCCAAGATTACTCATGTCAAGTTTCAAGCCTTGGATCACACTTTTGATCACTCAATTGAACAGTTGACCTAAAAATCAACTCTATTGGGGGAAAGGTCAACCATGGACAATTTACAGTCAAACCCCATAATTTTTTATCCACACCAACATTTTAAACTCATATGTATCATTTGATCAAGTTTGGACAATAATTCCTCAAGAAATTTGATGAAATCTCCAAAAGGGCAAAATGGTCAAAATTAGGGTTTTGACTAGGAAAGGGCAATTTCTGATTTTTGACCTAGCAATTGATCAATTGGTTTAAGGCATGATCTCAAGAGTCCAATTGCATCATTTTGAACTAATTATAGGGTTCAAAACATTGCAAGTCCATTGGATTGACAGATGAATTTCGTAGTCAACTGATCAAAAGTCAATTGTATACTTAAAAGTCAAACTTTGACTTTTTGGTCAAATTCAAGTGCCAAAGATCATAATTCATCAAAACATGTCAAAATATGAAAATTATTCATCAATAAATCAAAAAGTCAAGATTTCATTTGAAAAGTCAAAATTTCTAAACTAAGAAATTTTTCTAAGTGTTGGAAATTTCATGTTTTTTCATAACTTTGAGCCAAATTTTCACCATGATGCAAGTTGATTCAAGTAAAACTTCCAATGTTAAAGTTGTAGATCTCCATGAAATCTACAACTTTTCTTCACATAACTTCTTCCAAAAGTTCTTGAATCTCAAGTTATAATTTTATGAACATAGGGTCATGAAACTAAACACTTAATGAAATTTTGCCCTAATTTGATCAGGATTTTGACCCAACTTCATGGAACTTTTTCATATAGATCCAAGGGGAATATTCAAAATCAATTCAAATATGGGTTGTAGAGCACATTGCAAGCTTTCCAAAATGTCAAAAAACTCTTTGAGATCATTCTTGAGGAGGGAGAATCGAAGAGATGAAGTTAGGGTTTTGTCACTTGAATTACAAGCCTTTTTTTGATGATACCATGAACCAAATCCATGTTAGGCTGCATAATATTTGCTTTACAAACCTCAAACTTGTTTTTCACTCCATAATTAATGGATTACACAAACTTTTTAGCTATAATCCAAGTGATTTAAGCTTTATCTAATTCACATTGCCATTTTGGGAAGAAAGTTAACAATGCCATTCTTGAAAAGCAAGCTTTATTCATAAAGTCCATTCTTGAGCCTCTAACTTATTCCCTCTGACCACACTTCATCTAAAAAGTCAGAAGCAAGTGTGTTTAAAGCATAACCACTCTATCTTAGCAAGTACACAAGGCATTGAAACTTGTTTTCTCAAAAATCACTTGTTATGCATAAACATGTAATTTCAAATTCTGATCAACAACAAGTCTCAAAACTTGTTTCTTATAAATAGAAGCACTATTTGTGAGCTAGAACAAGACCTTGAAGACCCTTAAACTCACTCAAAATCCCTCTAGCCAGAAACTGTCTCAAAGCACCATTGTTGTGCAAATTCTGAGTTTACATACCAAACTCCAAATCCCCTTGTGCGTTCTTTGGCCTTTCACTTCCAAAAGCTTCTAAACATCAAATAAAAACCATCCAAAGTACATTTTCTCAACTGTAACACCTCCATCATCAAGTTCCATTTTTAAAAACAGGGGTTTGCAACGTGACTTCTTCAAAGCTCCTCAGCCACTTTCAGCTTAAGCTATTCATTGCATTAGCTTCCTGGGACTTCAAGGAAGCTAACCTGATCCTTGAAGCACTTTGAATCAAGCTCATTTGCATTTCATAATATCCAGTTTTAAGGTATTTTACTTGAACTTCTATCTCATCATTTAAGCATCATTAATGTTTATTTTGTGAAGGAAAAATGTAGACCTCATTGCCACGAAGCTGTACATATCCATAGTTTGCATTTACATGGCCTGAGCTTAGAGAATTTTAGAGTTGAAGTTTCTGAAATTTTTAGGATTCAAATTAGGGCTAGAGAAATTCTCATTTATCTTTGACTTTTAGCTTTAGTTTTTTACATGGTTAGATTCGTGAGGAAGAATGCAACAACTTTCATTTTGTCATCTTCCATTTTATGTTGAGAAATGAAGAAGTTGCAGGTACACTTCCTGGAGGTTGAAGATGAAGTCACCAAGACTTTATTTGTAACATGTATTTATTGTTTCATTTTAATTAACGGATGTATAGCCACCTCAGTGGTAAGGCAGCGCGCTGGTGACCAAGAGGGCGTGGGTTCAACACCCAGCGCGCTGCCTCTTGTCATTTTCATACTTTTTTCCACTTTTTTTTGTTCTTTACAGCGCCTGAGCCCAGTTTTGGGCTTTCCATCCTTTTTGCTTTCACTACCTCCCTGTTCTATTTTCACACCTCCCTGATTTTCTCTTCATATTTTATTTTTATTTTATTTTTATTGTATTTTCTTTATTATCTTTATTATTATTATTAATATTATTATTATTATTATTAATAAATATTTTTATAGTTATTAATAAAAATCCAAAAATATTTTTTATCTTTACATTTATTTAGTTTATTTTGTCTTATAAAATCAAAAGAAATAAAAAAACTTTTCTTTAATAAATTAATTCTTTTTTTATATACTTAGATAATAAATGTTGACTATCATGTATTATTTTATTATTTTATTGAAAATTAAAATAAATTTAGAACCTAGGCTTATTTTGGTTAATTAACCTTTTTGTATTTTAATTAAATTCACAAAAACCCTAAAAAAATGTTTTTCTAAATCAATTTTATTTCTTTTAAAAGTTAGGTTTAGTTCCCTAAATTTAATTTGGACCAATTGATCATCACCCTTTAGTTTGATTAAGGCCAAAACATTTTCTTAACAAAAATCCAAAATAAATCAATTTCTTTTTTCTTTTTTACTTGTATATTATATTCATTTCATTCCTTGTATATTTATGCAATTCAATATGGTTGTAATAGATAAATAGATTTATTTTCTTGAAAATCTCCATTTGTAATTTATACACCCCCTCCCCTAAATTATGTAATAGCGTAGTAATTTTAATTCCCGCAATTTATCACTTTATATACAAATGCTAGTAATTAGGGTTTTTGTATGGAAAGATTAAATCCAACCAAATAACAAACCCTAATCAAAGACAAATTAATGCATGTAAATCAACACATTTTCAGACATACACCCTTAGGGTAAACCCACTTTATTGCCTTACAAAAATGGCCATATTATGCATGTGAGATATCTTAGCAAAATAAGCAAAATACAAGATCATAGTCCCTCGATGATGCTATCTAAGTTTCCTTACAAATGATCTTAGTCCCTCAAAAAGAATGCTAAGATACCTTGCAATATTGCTAATCATGGTTATACGATGATCCACGCCCGTCCCATTTACATCCAAAGATAGGGTTGCTTACCAAATCAATGGTAATACAACAATGTCAAAGGAAAAGAAAATGAACAAGAAAGACATTTGAGTAGGTAGATTGCTCCTAATTACTTGCTCCATTTCAAAACAAACATCCTTGTTATTTTCAAAACAAACACATACACTTTCAAACATCTTACAAAATTGAAATTATTTTCAAAAGATCAAACATCTTTACATACATTCTTACAAATAAGAATCATTACAAAGATTTCCTAAACAATGGCCTCTTTACAAAATACTTTCAAAAACCACACAAAGCACAATTTCAAACAAAAGCAAGTGATCTAGCAAGTAACTAAGAGACCTTGGATAACCATGGATGAAAAAGGTGCTAATACCTTCCCTTTTCATAATTTACCCCCCGAACTCAAGAAATAATCTCAAAGGTCTTTCCTATGCTTTTTCACCTTTCCTTTTAGATAAAAGAAAAGTCAGTGACGACTCTTGCTAACCGCAACATTTGCAATCAAACGTAAAACACCCAAGTCAGTTTTCCCGCCGTATCACAGGAACCAACGTGCAATCGAAGCTGATGGGCCAATTCTTAGTCGAATGGTTTTAGAAGCCCATTCGAAACCCCTTGTCTAGATTCCAATCGAAGGATATTGCTTACATGCCAATCGGAGACTCTTTTGTACACCTGCCAGTCGAAGGATATTGCTGCCATGCCAATCGAAGGATACATAAAAATCATTCAAAAAAATTTCATTTTCTTTATGCAAGTGTTTGTGACCACCCATGTAAGAGAAACCCTTGGAAAACATGAGAGGGCATATTTTGGGATACAACAGCTGCCTCTGTTCAATCTTCTTAATCTAGAGGATTTCGATTGGCTTGTCTGCCTTTCGTGATCTGAAGGTGGAAGATGATTGAACACTAGAGTGCCCAGAAATTTGCACTCGCATGAAGTAACACTAATGATTGATGATGTCGGGAATGGGCTTACAGATGCCATTTGGAAAATATGACATAGAGTTGTCGGAGATGGGCTTAAAGATGCCAGCTAAAGTAGATGCTGATTTCATAAGAAGTCTCTTTGTGGGGATTCATGTTCCTGCTGTCTGAGGAGGAGTCCGCTGGGGAATGTGGGTTTTTGTTATTCTCCCGTTTGAGGAAAACATTGTGGGGAATAGAGTTTAGGAACTTCAGTTGTCCAAGGCTCTGCTGAAGAGTTATCTCTGTACTCAAGATATGAAAGTTTGTTGTTTTCTGGTTGAAATCCAGGCTTCAGAGTAACTTGCTGGAGATAATGGAATTAACCGTTATCAGAAAATGTATTAGAAAGAGCATGTGTAAGGCTGTTTTAGGATGAGTCCGTGTAAGTGTGCACCAGGAGATATATGAGAATGAGCTTGTGTGGGGCTGCTTCAGGATGAGTCCGTGTTAGACTACATCTGGAAAGTTAAGAAGGAATCTGTGTAAGATTGCTTCGTCCGGTCGTGTAGATAGTTTTCCTGTCTGGTTTCATGTGTTAATCAACAAATCATCTGTTTGCAGATAGTTGTCCTGTCTGGTTTCAGGTATTAATTTAGAACTTGAAAATTGTTGGTCACTGAGATAGTTGTACTGGCTGGTTTCAGGTATTAATCTCTGACCTGAGAAAGAAAGATAGTTTTTCTGGCTTGTTACAGGTATTAATCTTCAATATCCTTATGTAGATAGTTTTCCTGGCCTGTTACAGGTATTAACCTACAATCGATCGTCCACAGATAGTTCTCCTGGCTTGTTACAGGTATTAATTTGGAACTTGTTTTTTGTCAGTCGTCGAGATAGTTGTCCTGGCTTGTTCGATGTATTAATCTCTGACCTGAAAAAGAAAGATAGTTTTCCTAGCTTGTTACAGGTTTTAATCTTCAACCTCTTCATGTAGATAGTTCTCCTGGCTTGTTATAGGTATTAATCTACAGTCGGTCGTCCACAGATGGTTCTCCTGGTTTATTACAGGTATTAATCTAGAGCGAAGGGAAGCATTTCTTGCCAATCATTGTACGTCTTCACCATCTTCTGGATTATTTTCTTGATATTTTTGTTGGCTTCTTTGACGACCCCATTCATCTTTGGTCTGTATGGTGAGGAATTATGATGCTCAATTTTGAAGTCATCGCACAATTCCTTCATCATTTTGTTGTTTAAATTGGACCCGTTATCTGTAATTATTCGGCTTGGGACACCGTATCTGCATATGATATTGTGCTTGATGAAGTGTGTAACCACTTGGCTTGTCACATTAGCGTAGAACGCCGCTTCTACCCATTTCGTAAAGTAGTCGATGGCTACCAGTATAAGATGGTGTTCGTTGGACGCTTTTGGCTTGAACATGCCAATCACATCAATTTCCCACATTGAGAATGGCCAAGGGAAGCTCGTGACGTTCAGAGGAGTTGGTGGCACATGTATCTTATCGACGTAGATCTGACAATTATGACACGTCTTTGTGTAGTGATAACAGTCAGCTTCCATTGTTAACCAATAATACTCTGCTCGTAGAATCTTTCTAGCCATGGCATGTCCATTTGTATTAGTCCCGAAAGTACCCTCGTGGATTTCTCTCATAATTGTATCCGCTTGCTTCTCCACACACCTGAGTAGTACCATGTCATAGTTTCTTTTGTATAGCACCCATTACTCAAAAAGAATTTTGAGCCTAACCTTCACAGGGTTCGTTTATCAATGATAGAGGCACTTTCTGGATATTCCTATTTTTCCAGGTACTTCTTGATGTCATAAAACCAAGGCTTATTTTCCGGTCCTTCTTCAATAGCGAGACAATGTGATGGCTCTTCTAAATGTCTAATTGTGATGCATGGTTCATGATCCGTCCAGGTTACCTTGAACATAGCTGATAAAGTTGCCAGTGTGTCTTCCATTTTATTTTCTTCTCGCGGGATATGGCTGAAAGTGATCTCGGTGAACTTCTCGGCCAATTTCAAAACATGATCCCGATATGGAATCAATTTTGGGTGTTTTGCATCCCATTCTTCATTAACCTGATATATGACTAACGCAGAGTCCCCAGATACTTAGAGGTGCTTTATTCTCAGATAAATGGCAGCTTTCAGTCCTAATATGCAAGCTTCATACTCAGCAATATTGTTGGTGTAGTCGAAACACAATCTTGCGGCATATGGCATGTGATAGTTCTTTGGAGAAGTCAAAACTGCCCCTATGTCGTGTCCTAGTGCATTTGAAGCCCCGTCAAACATGAGTGTCCAACGTGCCCCTGGCTTGGATCCTTCGTCGGGTCCTGGTATTTCATAGTCGGCTATAACCATGACGTCTTCGTTTGGAAAGTCGAACTTCATAGGCTGGTATTCTGGCAGCGGTTAGTGAACTAGATGATCAGCTAGTATACTACCCTTGATAGCCTTCTGAGTGATGTCGTATTCTGATAGTAGCATCTTCCATCGTGCGATTCTCCCAGTAAGAGCTAGCTTTTTGAAACACGTACTTTAGAGGATCCATTCTTGCTATTAACCAAGTAGTGTGGGTTAACATATATTACCTCAACCTCTTGGCAGCCCAAGCCAATGTGCAACAAGTTTTCTTGTGGAGTGAGTACCTGGTTTCGCCGTCAATGAATTTCTTGCTGAGGTAATAAATCGCACGCTCCTTTCTGCCTGTTTCATCCTGCTGTCCCAAAACACAACCCATTGATCCTTATAACACTTTCAGATACATGATGAGTGGTCTTCCGGGGACTGGCGGCATTAAGATTGGTGGCTCTTGCAGACACTGTTTTATCGTCTTAAAGGTTGTTTGACAATCATCATTCCATACTACCGTCTGATCTTTTAGTAATAACTTGAATATCGACTCACATGTGGCCGTTAGATGCGATATGAACCTTGAGATATAATTCAATCGCCCTAAGAAACCACGCACTTCTTTTTCTGTCCTTGGTGATGGCATCCCTTGTATAGCTTTTACTTTGTCGGGGTCCACTTTGATACCCTGCTGGCTTACAATGAAACCCAACAATTTGCCTGATATGACGCCAAATGTACACTTGTTCGGATTTAACCTCAGTCTGAAGTTGTGTAGTCGTTTTAATAGCTTTTGTAAATATAAGATGTGTTCCTCCTTCGTATGGTATTTGGAAATCATATCATCTACATGCACTTTAACCTCTTTTTGGATTATATCAAGGAATAATTTGACCATTGCCCTCTGATTGATTGCCCCTGCATTCTTGAGACTGAATGACATTACTTTGTAGCAGAAAGTTCCCCAAGGTGTCATGAAGGTAGTCTTTTCCATGTCTTTGGGCACCATTTTGATTTGATTATAGCTTGATAAGCCGTCCATGAATGAGAATACTGAGGCTTGAGCTGTGTTATCCACTAGAACATCTATGTGGGGTAGCAGGAAATCGTCCTTGGGGCTTGCTTGGTTCAGATCTCGATAATTCATACACATGCATACCTTGTTGTCTTTCTTGGGTACTGGCACAATGTTAGCTATCCAGGGTGGATAATCTACCACTCCTAAGAACCCTGCGTCAAATTGTTTAAGAACCTCTTCTCTAATTTTGCTGGACATATCTAGACGAGTTATGTTGAGTTTTTGCCTAACTGGAGAAAACCCTTCTTTGAGAGGTAGTCTGTGCACCACGATATCGGTATCTAACCCTATCAAGTCTCTGTAGGACCAAGCGAATATGTCCATGTACTCGTGCAGTAGTTTGATCAACCCTTCCTTGACGCTCTGCTCTAACCTTGTCCCTAGCTTGATTTCTTTGGCATCTTCCTTTGTGCCCAGATTAATGGTCTCCATAGCCTCTTGGTATGGTTGTATGCTGTCAGCCTTTCATTCTATTTCCTTCGTCATTTCCTCAAAGAATTCCAGATATTCATCATCTTCCTCTTCGACTTGGTTAATAGGAGCCTCAAAATTGTATCGGGTCGCAGCAGTAACATTATTGGTGGTTTTGGGCATGGATCTACACATTTATCATGTTTTGGTGTATATTTTAGTATATGAGTTTTTTTTTTGAAAATGCATATGCAGAGAAAGTATTGCCATTTTAATTTTTAAGGAATAAATGCAAGAGAAAGACAAGGATCTTGATTGAAAACAAAATATAACTTTAATTGATTGTAAATATTGTCTGAAACAAAATGGGGAACCCTTACAAGAAACCCCTATGCCTCGGGCTTGAAATAGGTTCTTTAAAAAACAAGAAAAATTACTTAGGAAAGAAAAGAATCTTGGGAATCTCCATGGCAGTCCATCTTTTGAGTTCTTCTCCTGGAGCGCACTCCCTGGTAAAGTATGTTTCCTTTCTGGTGTGAACTTTGTTGGATATCATCGCCACGTGTCTGCCATGCTATGTTCCCTTGTTGACAAAGGTATCTTGAATCGGAGGGAAGCGTGCTTTGTATTTTGAGTAGCTTTCAATGATTCATAGCCCAATCTAAAGTGATTATTCTTCTCAGGGATTTTTGGGAGCTTTCCCTAGACTTTTGAGGCATCACATCCCATGGTTACTTGCAGATCTTTCCATGTTGTCACCTTAGGTTTATTACCCTTCTCGACTGGTAAAGTCACCATTGAAGCAATTTCCAAGGCTTGGAACGGGGTAGCTATAATGTTTTTGTCGACACCGATATATCTGTATGATTCAATGTGGCTTAAGAAGATATCTTCCTTGCCATAGATTATGATTAATTTCCCTTCCACTAGGAACTTCAATTTCTGATGCAGGGTCGAGGTGATCGCCCCTGCTGCATGGATCCAAGATCTCCCCAGTAAGCAAGTGTATGCTAGGTCTATATCCATGACCTAGAAGGTGATATTGAATATATGTTGCCCAATTTTAACTGGAAGATCCACCTATCCTAACACCGAGCTTCGAGAACCATCAAATGCTTTCACTATTGTAGAACTTGGCCTCACCACAACGTTAATTATTGTTAACTTTATTAGATTGGACTTTGGCAACACATTGAGGGCAGAACCGGTATCAGTGATAATCCTAGATAAATGGGTAGTACCTATTTGCATAATAATGTGGAGTGCCTTGTTATGAGCTCGACCGTGTGGCGGAAATTCATTGTTGCTGAAACCCAAGTATGATCCACATGTTATGTTTATTATGACATTGTCAAATTGATTTACCAAAATTCCTTCTGCGACGTGAGATGAACTCGGTACGTTCATCAAGGAGTATCGGTGTGCTTCAGAGTTGATTAGTAGTGAGAGTATGGAGATTTTCGCTGGAGTTTGGTGAAGCTGATCCACCACTATGTAATCACTTCTTTTGATTATTTTCAGAAACTCTTATGCCTCTTGATCAGTAAAGTTTTTCCTTTGAGGTTCTGTCTCTTGACTTATGTCGACCGCTACTTTTCCCTTGTCCTTTATTGGAGTCTCATCTTTCTTCTTTGATGGTTTAGCTCCAAAAATTCGACGGCTTTGGGTCATACCCCATGTTCCGGCTATATTAGAAATTGTAGGTCCCTGACTTTGTGAGGGCTCACTTTTTTGTTTTACTCCATTAATGTAAATGGCTGAGTCATAACTCCATGGCACTGATTTATTACTCTTATAAGGGATAGGTGAGGGTCCCTTAATCACCATTGTGGCCTTTGGAATAATTGGTATTAGGATAGTCTTCTTGGGTGTCATCCTTGTGGTCTCCGTTGATTCTTCCCACGAGATCACTAGAGTTTTCTTGTTATGATTTTGGCCTTGGCAAGGGATTACCAATGGCTTCTTTCCTTTAATCGCAAATACATCTATTTATTCAGGGTATGGTCCGAATTGGACTATCCCCTGGTCCATTTGCTTTTGGAAAGTTCTTTCGAAGGCTTTATTATGTTCCAACAGGAACCCACATTCGAACATATATATTTTTAACAAGTTAATTGGGTTTTCTGATTGTCTAATTGCCCCAAAGTTAGTGACTACTTCAATTGCATTTATTGTCGGCCCACCATTTGGAGGCATGGGATTTGTCTTGATGTTAGGTTTCTCAAAGGTGATATCTTGAGATTCTAACAAGTCCTGAACTTTGTGTTTGAATGCGTAGAATTTCTCTATGGTGTGCCCTGAAGAATTAACATGGTATTCGCATTTGGCGTTGGCATTATACCTTCGTGGGAGTGGCCCGAATGGAGGATATAAAGGCTTAATTTCCACCAAGGATGCCTTAACCAAATGTTGTAATAACTGGATAGGTGGCCTCGTAAATCTATCTTGCTGCTGGCCTTGCAGGATCATTAGTAGTTGTGATGCCCTTCGTTGTGAGGCTACAACATTAATTTCTCCCTCTTTTCTTTTAGGGTAGTTTGAAGTAGGTATTTTTGGATTATGGGGAGCATTTGGTGATACTCCTGATATCTTCCCACTTTTTATTCCAGTCTCGATTCTTTCTCCTATACTCACTAGATCTGAGAATCCCAGAGAGATACTCCCAACCACTTTCTCGTAATACAGCCCTTGCAAAGTTCCCATGAACATGTCTACTAATTCCTTCTCTAATAGTGGTGGTTGCACACGGGATGCCATCTCCCTCAACCTTTTAGCATATTATTTGAAGGACTCCTCTTTCTTCTGGGACATATTCTGGAGTTGCATGCGAGTAGGAGCCAAGTCTAGGTTATATTTTTAATGCTTTAAGAAGGAATTAGCAAGATCTGCCCAGGTTTGAATGTGTGTTCGCTCCAATTGCATATACAAGTCCAAAGATGCCCCACTTAGGCTATCCTAAAAATAGTGAATCACCAACTTCTGATTGTGGGCATGGGCATGCATCTTCCTATAATACATGCGTAGATGATTTCTTGGACAGGTGAGCCCCTTGTACTTTCCAAAGTCAGGTACTTTGAACTTTGGAATTACCACACCAGGAACTAGGCCCATTTCGAGAGGGTGTACCTCGAAGGCCTCGAAACCTTCCATAACTTTTAATCTTTCCTCTAGAGCTTTGTACTTATCTGTCATTGGTGGATTGTTAACAACATGAGTACCAGTCGTCTTTAAGGGTTCCTAGTTGGCATCCTCTAGGCCGTGGTCCTTGTATTGTAGGTCCAAGTAGTTGCCCGTGTTGTTGATTGGGATTTATAGGGTCCCTGCTTTTGATGGTGGTGGGAAAAACCCTTCAGTCCCAACTTCTTGTTGGGCCATGACAGACTTTTGGAGTCCTGCCTCTAGTTCTTTCCTTAGTTGGTGACCGCTTGATGCACCAATTGTTTGGGCTACTTCTTTGAAAGCTACCCTGGGAATCTAGTCATTCCTGTCAATGATGTTCTTCAGAGCTAGAAGAACTCTGCTCAGATCTCCCTTCATTGAACTCACATCGCCCTTTACTTGGTCGAGATCTTCTTTGAACGCAGCCTGAGTCTCCTCAATTTTGTCCATTGCTTTTTTCTGGTAGGCCCTTGTTTGATATGAAGGCCAAGGAGGTGGAGATCTTCTTCTACTAATGGTTTACTAGAGAGATTTTGTGAGAGATGAGTTTTGATATGATATGTATGTGTTTTATGGATGCATACAGGCAGATGAATGTGTATAAACATGAAATGTCTTATTCACTTAGGTACATAGTTATCTTTTGTTTATTATTATTTTAATTGGTGTCTGTCTTTGAAATGGATACATAAACGAGATACAAAAACAAAATTCCTTTATTGAAAGTAACATAATCTAGATATTGAAAAATATTACAACTTTGAATCAAAACTTGTTTACATAAACATAAATGAATGGAAATAAATCTTCTAGGTGCGCCTGTGGATGTGTGCTCTGAAACCATCAACCATTGCTCGATAAAGATAGAGAAAGTCTTCAACGTCCTTCGGGAGAGGAACCATCACACTTTATGCATCTCTCAGACTTCTAGGGATATCCTCAATAAGATTATTGGCTAAGAAGACAAGCTTTTCATGTCTTTCTTTGTAATACCGGTACTCTTGATAAAGATGTGGGATTATCATATGGTTGTCTCTCCCTGCTTGGGCGATCTTGACATACTGCTCTTCCCAATACATCTTTTCACCCCTCATTTCTGTATAAAGTCTTTGCTGAATAAGGAAGTCTTTTTCGAGACCCTGCAATTCTAGGCATACTTGCTCGTATTCTTCAATTTTCTGAACCAAGAGTCCTTGTGCCTTCATCCTCTCGAGGTGTTCCTTATTGTCTGCTTCTTGGCTGTCTTGCAATCCAGTGGTGAGGTACTTTATTTGCTCTTCTTGGTTTAAGGAAGCTTGTGTTAAACCTTGGACCTGGGCTCTTAGGTCCTCCTCTAGTACCTTCTTGTCATGTGTATCCTTTTCACACCATCTGGTTAACTTTCCAATTTCAGCAGCAGCATCTTCTAACCTTTGGTTGTGGGAATCCTGATTGAAGGTTGCACTTAGCATCCCTTCGGTTGTATGCTTTCTCTTGAGACTCTCCTTTTCTAATACATTTTGATCTCTCTCAATTTGTAGGTCCTTGGACTCAAGTATGAGCTGCATCTGCTTTTTCTCTTTGGTCAAATCGCGAAGGTTGAGCTCTAACTCTTTCTTCTCCATTTGAGCTTGCTTTAGGTCATTTTTCAAATTCTTTCAGAACTGGTGCTAGCTAGAAGTCTTGGAAAGTAAAACATCTCAGCGGAGGGCCGTAGAACTGAATGAAGGCAGATACAACATCTATTTGAACATCTACTCTGGTTAATTCGAGGATATCCCCATAGAGGCGAGCGCACATCTTCAGAGTTCTCTCAAATAATTTCCCCTTTATAGTTTTGATTTCATAAAGGTCAGGATGGAAGGCATTGATGCGGACAAGTTGTTTCCCTTTGGTATCCATTTTTTAGACAGACCCAAAAAAACTTGATTTTATTATCTTTCGTTTTGGTACCCTGTGAATAAGACAGATAAAAGACGCAACTGATGAATATATGACAAATATGAATGCATGAATGTATGGATGTATGGTTTAGTGGTGGGGTTTTGTGGTAAGTACCCTTAGAAGGTAGGTTCCTTAATTTTGACCTATGGTTGGTTTACCCTCCCAAAAGGTGGCTTCCTTAACAATGTCATGAATAACACTAATGGGAAAGGGCACAAGGGCCTCCCTTAGGTGGATCCTCTTTACGGACCGAAACTTTCGTCTCAAAGTCGTGAAATGTCTCATCATGAGATTTTAGGTTAAGGCTGTTATAAAGAGTCATGGGTGATCTTCCAAAGTCCTACTCGTCAAGAGGATATCTTTCGATAAGTATTCCTTTTTAAGAAGTTCACCGAATCTAGGCGAAGTCGTCATATAAACTCGCAGGAATGATGTACCCCCTAAGCTTATAGACAAACCTTCTTTCTAAGGGTTATATTGAAAATATTTTGAGAAATAAAAAATCCCGCCACACAATATATATGATGATAAATAATAGACAACAATTAAATAAATGTAATGAATAAATGAAAGCAATGAATAAAGCAATAAATAAAATAAAACCCAAAATAAACATAAAACCTAGAGTTACTCCCCAGCAGAGTCGCCAGCTGTTGTGACTGGTTTTAAATACAGAGTCGCCACTATTGGTTTTTATGCTAGGGAAGGGAATCTAACAGAAAACCCTAATTCGCAGACAGAGATTCTAGGTTTCGGACTTCTTTAGACGAAAGGAAAGTGTTAGGCACCTTTCATCTACCTTGTTCACAAGGATTCTAGGTTTTAGGTTTGAGTTGGGGTAAACAGGGCTTTAAATATTATTAAGGGAAAAGAGTTTTAATTTTTAATAGGGGAACTCGCTACGATTTTTGATCGTATGCCTATGTATCCTCTTATGAGGAATCAGAGTCTCAATTTGTAGTTCTTATGGATTGGTTTTTTTAGGGGTTGCAAACGTACTTTGAATCATCTCGCATTTTGGCCGGGAGTAGTGATTGCGGAGATTTTGGCTAAATGCGTAGTAAGTCAAAATCTGCTTGAAACCCTTTTGCAAAAATAGTTGTTTAGATTAGTTGATTGCGAAAGAAAGTTTGAGATTTGTTGAGTGTTTTTTATAGATGTTAATATCAAAAAATATTATTAATGCATGATATAAAAAATATTTAATGCAAATAATATAAGAAAATAATATGCAATTTTTAATGTAAAAATAATTTAAGTGATACAATAAATAATATTCACAATAAAAAGTTAATAATTATAATAATAGTATAATAATTACAAAATAGAAAAATAAAATAAAAGTTATTTATGAACAGGGGGGGTTGCATCTTCTGGTTGTTAAGCCCTAGCGCAAATTCCGGAAAAGGGATGTTCTGAAAGGGACAAAAGTTCTGCAGGGGATGCAGGGAAATTGACTGGATTTTGGCCCCAGTCGCAGAACTTCTTAAAAGGTACGCTGAAAGACGGTTAGCTAAGTCAGAAAATAGGAGTGTTAACTTCTGGGCTAAGCCCACTACTCATAATTTCTGGAAAAGGGCAGACATAAAGTATATAAGTCTAATGTTAATTCTGGTTAAGGAAAAAATGTGAAACTTGGGTTAAGCCTAGTCAGAACTTCTAAAAGGGGAACTATATCTGAACGTAAGAAATTAGCGTGAACATATGCAATCAGTTTATAAAACTATCTACAGATTTGTTTTCTATAGTTTCAGCCCTACCTATGTTCTCTAGACCCTATTCATCTTAAACCCAACAAGAAAAAAAATAGTAAAGAAAAAATTAAAATTTGTTACCCATTTGGGCTTGAGTTGCTTAGCCTCTGAAACTCTGATCTTGGGTTGTGGAAGATAATCTGATTCTGCCCTTGCTTACAATTTGACTCTGCTAGAAGATCTGATATTCCAGTTTTGTACCAGTACTAGCTTGTGCGTGATTCTGGCTCTGATTTGCACATCTTTTGCATTTATTTCTGTAAAGAATAACTTCTAGGGTTTGTTTCAGAAGTTTTGTTGGGTCAGCGCTTGATCCACACAGCCTAGCACTTCTTCGTTTGCACATAACTTCTCCTTTAATTTCAATTGGGGCTAGCGTTAATTCTTCCCCTTTATTTTGCATACTCCCAAATTTAATTTTTACCCTCATTTAAATAACAACTAAATCTTCTTGATTTAAAATACACCCCCCTGATCTTGAATAAATATAGTCCATCAGATATTGTTGTACCATCTTTAATTAAATAATTCCAAAAGAAGGATCGTTGAGGTAGGACAAATTTGGGGTATGACAATGATGCCATTAGAAGTAGGGTAGAGATGTATGACATGGGTGTTCGTTGTTGATCATGTTAGGAACCCGTCTTGTTTATTTAAAGACTCGTTTATGGCGATTCCGTATTGTTTTCCATTGTGTGCTACTTGTGTGTGGTTTGTTTAAAACCCTACCTTTGAGTAGGTTTTTCTGCAGGTGTGTTTATATTTGTGCCCGCACTATTCCCCATCCCTTATTGAAGTCCTCAAATGGAGGCGAGCAGGGAGGGTTAGCAATCAACCCCTACAATTTTGTTTGTGTCATCCTTAGCTCGTGATGCACCACGAAGCTTCGGAGTTGTGCCTGCTCTTGTATATAGAGTCGTCAAGTGGGGAAGGGTCCCACAATCGAAACCCCATGCTTTTTCAAGAGTTCGCATTGGCCGATGTTGATACTCCGTGATTGTTCATATTGTCTTCTGTCGCTTACCTCGATCTCTTATATCCTGGTTAGGTGCTCAGTCGCTTTGGACATCACTATTTGTTTCTTCATCTCACTCTCACTTGTTTGTCTCTGGTGATACGCTTTTCCTTACTCTTTTATGTGTGTGCTTCTTCAAGATTGTTTGCTTTATACTTGTACATACCATGTTCCCTTAGGACGTGCTTGCTCCGTTCAGATGCGAGTTAGACCTTAGGTTGCAAACCATAGATGCTAACATTAGGTGGGAAATTCCCTTTCATCCTTGATGTAGGGCCACCATTGTATGATAACACTAGGTTAGAAATAGGCTAGTCCCCCTTAGACTCTTTTCTACCCCTTTTTGCATATTCATCTGAAGCTAAAACTTTATTTTTATAAAACCATAAAACATGTTAATCACACTTAAACCCTTTTCCAAGGTAACAAAACACAAATCAATCAAATGCAGCATCTTGCCTTGAGGGCGTAACTCGAAACCATTTTCAAGAAAGGACATGATTAATTTACTTATGTTCCAACGCATAAGTCTCCAAAGGTCGAGCTGTGGCAGAAGGCGGAATTAACATCGTCCATAAAAAACACCAAACAAACAAAAACATGTTAGCTGAACTACAGTGGCTCTGATTCCTTAAAAAGGATATGTAGGCATTGGGGTAGGGCCCAAGCGAGTACAAATTTATTTTCCCAACATTCTTTTCTCCTTTATTTGGCATGCATTCTTCCTTAGTAATAAACAGTAAGCATAGGTTAAACATACCCATAAGATAGAAAACAAGAGTGGATATCATAGAGTACTACGGGCATGTGGGGTGCTAATACCTTTCCCTCGCGTAACAGACTCCCTTACCCGATCTATCGGTCGCAAAACTGTGACTTTTCTCTTCTCATGTTTTCTCGATTTTCACCTTTCCCTTCATGTGGGATAAAAGACGTTCAATGGCGACTTTATTGTTTGATGATTTTAAGCCGGTTGTTTCAACTGGCGACTTCACTATGAATAGTTTGACCAATTTCTGGTCCATCCCGGAGTCGCTCCTAGCTCGTGCTATCTTTTCTTTGGGTGTTTATTTTTATGCTTTCATTTTATTCATCCATACATGATTAACTGAGCATATGTATGCATTACATTTTACTGTTTCCATATGCTACTGCTGCACTGGATCTTCTTCTTATTGGGTGGGTGTTAAAGGAGGTAAAAGGCCCAATACCCAGGCCAAGTGACAACCACAGAAACCTTAGGAATAGAGTCGAACACGACAGATAGAGGATGTAGATTTCCCTAGACGCCTGTGTCGTCCATGGTCAGATAAGGTTTTAATGAGTTGTTATCATTATCACGTAGGTGTACGATGATAGTACTCTCAAGCGAACCTGTGATTTTGAGTTACCATTTCCTTACCCTGACCTAGTCTTCACCCGTGAGTAGGTAGGGAATTATTATCATAGGTACAGATGGTGACCATGTTCAAATACTCATGCTCAGACAATGACTATTGGTGCTAATGGTTATTGTAATACGGTGGGAGAACTGACTTGAAGGTTTTGCGTTTCATTGCAAATGTTGCGGTTAGCAAGAGTCACCACGGACTTTTCTTTTATCCAAAAGGAAAGGTGAAAAAGCACAGGAAAGACCTTTGAGATTATTTCTTGAGTTTGGGGGGTATATTATGAAAAAGGAAGGTATTGGCACCCTTTTCATCCATGGTTTTCCATGGGCTCTTAGTTACTTGCTAGATCACTTGCTTTTGTTTGAAATTGTGCTTTGTGGGGTTTTTGAAAGTATTTTGTAAAGAGGCCATTGTTTAGGCAATCTTTGTAATGATTCTCGTTCGTAAGAATGTATACAAAGTTGTTGATCTTTTGAAAATGTTTTCAATTTTGTAAGATTTTTGAAATTGTAGGTGTTTGTTTTGAAAATAGCAAGGATGTTTGTTAGAAATTGAGAAAGTAATTAGGAGCATTCTACCTACTCAAAATTATTTCTTGTTCATACCCTTTCTCCTTTGACATTGTTATCTTACCATTGATTTGGTAAGTAACCCTATCTTTGGATGTAAATGGGACAGGCGTGGGTCATCGTATAACTGCGATTAGCAACGTTGGAAGGTATCTTAGCATTCTTTTTTAGGGACTAAGATCATTTGAAAGGCAACTTAGATAGCGTTATCGAGGGACTGTGATCTTGTATTTGCTTGTTTTTGCTAAGATACCTCACATGCATAATATGGCCATTTTGTAAAGGCAACCAAGTGGATTTACCGAAGGGGTGCTTGTGTGCCAGTGTATTGTTTTCATGCTTGATTTTGTCTTGAATTAGGGTTTTCTAAGTATTGGTTTTAGTCTTTCCATACAAACCCTAATTACTAGCATTTGTATATAAAGCGATAAATTGCGGAATTTAAAGTTACTATGTAATTACAACATTTGTGGGAGGGGATTATACAAATTGTGAATGGGGATTGCAAGAATATAAATCTAGTTAATCTATTACAACAATATTGAATTGGTATAAATGTACAAGAATTTAAATGAATATAATATACAAAATGAATAAATGTTCAAGAATATAAATGTGAAGAAAGTGGATTTTTTTTTTGGATTTTTTAGGAAAAAGTGAATTTGTTTTAACCTAATTAATTAAAGAAAATAATTAATTAAACTTAAATTTATTAAGAAAAGATTTTAAATAAAACCCTAATTCTATTAATTGAAAAAAGGAAATTAAGTTTCAAGAAAAGTATTTTTTGGTATTTTTGTCTTGAAAATAATATATGGTGTTATAAAATGTTTTTGGCCTTTTTTACTTTAAAATAAATATATTTTAATTGGTGTACAAGAAAATAAATAAGAACCTAATTTTAAATTAAATTTACAAGACTAGTTAGTAAAAATAAATATAGTATAGTTAAATAATTTTTTTTTTGTGAGAAAAATAAAATAACTAAGTCAAAATATAAATCTATTATTTTTGTATTTTTTATGATTTTTTAATATTAGGAAAAATATTTAAGAAAATACCACTGGGGCTCGAACCCAGGTCCCAAAGGATACATGCACGTGCTTTTACCACTTTGAGAAGCTTTTAAGGAGTTCCAATGGTTGGGTTAGCTTCCTCAAGTTCCCAGGAAGCTAATGGAATGCTTAGCTTAAGCTGAAAGGGTGCGAGAAGTTCTGGAGAAGTCCAAGTGCAAAGCTCTGTTTTTGAAAATGGAGGATGGTGTTAATGGTGTTACAGTTCTGTAACAGGGTGTCAGATCAATTCTAAATGATGTTTAGAAGCTTTAGAAACCAAAAGGCTTTAAAACGCAGGAGGGAGTTATGAGTTTCAAGTTTTTGGTCAGTTTGTGTTAAAATGAAAGTATGGGATGTGATTCTAAGTTCTATATGTTTTCAGGGCATGAGCATTCGTGTATTTGTGGCCAATGGTTTGTGTATGTATAAAAAAAAGTGTTTGAGAGCTTTGGACAGTCAGAAGTATAAGTTTTTAGCTTTTGGCTAGGTTACTTGATTTTGAAGAAAAGTGGAAAACAAGTTTCAAGAGGAGGTACAAGCATGAGCTGGGTGATTGTAAGTGTCTAAACCATTTCTTATGAGTTATAGGACTTGTTTTATCAGAAGAGAACAAGTTCAAGGCTCAAGAACAAGTTTTGTACAAAAATTCACTTTATCAAAATGGCAATGTAACCTTTCTTCCAAAAATGGATATAAAGCATGTACATGCATTGAATGCTTGAGATGAGACCTCTAACAGCTGTGCAAACCATTAATTATGGAGTGCCTAACAAGTTTGAAGCCTTCAAAGTATATTTTATGCAGTATAGTTTGAATTTTGAAATTGGTTTATCACAAAATGACTTGTAATTCAAGTGATAAAACCCTAACTTGATCTCTTCGATTCTCCCTACTCAAGAATGATCTCAAGGAGTTCTTGAACATTTTGGAAAGCTTGTAATATGCTCTGCAACCCATATTTGAATTTCTTTTGAAGATTCCCCTAGGATCTATATGAAAAAGTTCCATGAAGTTGGGTTAAAATCGTGACCAAATTAGGGCAAAAATTTCACTAAGTGTTTTGTTTCATGACCACACGTTCTTAGAATTATAACTTGAGATCCAAGCACTTCTAGAAGAAGTTGTGTGAAGAAAAGTTGTATATTTCATGGAGATCTACAACTTTCATATTGGAAGTTTCTCTTGAATCATCTTGCATCATGGTGAAAATTTTGCTCAAAGTCATGAAAAAACATGAAATTTCCAACACTTAGAAAAATTTCTAAGTTTAGAAATGTTTACTTTTCAAAATGAAATCTTGACTTTTTGATTAGTTGACTGAAAATTCATTTGTCAATTCATTGGACTTGAGCAATGTTTTGAGCCATGTTATTAGGTAAAAATGATTCAATTGGACTCTTGATATCATGCCTTAAACCAATTGATCATTTGCTAGGTCAAAAATAAAAAATTACGCTTTCCTAGTCAAAACCCTAATTTTGACCATTTTGCCCTTTTGGAGATTTGATCGAATTTCTTGAGGATTTATGGTCCAAACTTGATCAAATGATACATATGAGTTTAAAATGTTGATGTGGATAAAAAATTATGAAGTTTGACTGTAAATTAGCCATAGTTTACTTTTTCCCTAATACTGCTGATTTTTAGGTCAACTACTCAATTGACTGAGCAAAAATGTGATCCAAAGCTTGAAACTTGGAATGAGTTGTCTTGGGGGTCCATAATGATCTATGAAAGTCATATGGGGCATTGGAAGTTCAAAAATCCTTTTGCAATCTCAAACCCTAATTTTGGTCATCAGTGTTTAAGGAGGTGTCTTGAGCTGATCAAACCCTAGTGCATTCTTGAGTCCAAGGAGATCTTGTGAGAAAATTCTTGATAAGTGACAGGGAAAATTTTAGGGTACAACATATGCCCCTGTTCAATCTTCTTAAGCTTGAAGAGTTAGATTGGCGAGTTTTTTCATTCGTGATTCGAAGGTGGAAGATGATTGGACACTAGAGTGCCCAGAAATTTGCACTCGGTGACATGAGGGTCGGTAGTATAGGGAATGGGCTTAAAGATGCCATTTAGAGGGATGATGGAAAGTTGTTGGAGATGGGCTTGTAGATTCCGTCCAAAAATGATTGTTGAACAGTATTTGTAAGCTGAAACTAAATGAGTATCAGAATGGCGTCCGTGTTTGGAGCGTATCTGAACTGTATCTGAGAATTGAATCTGAATGAGTAACAGAATGGAATCCATGTCCAGAGCGTATCTGAAAATTGAATCTGAATGAGTATCAGAATGACATCCGTGTCTGAAGCGTATCTGAACTATATCTGAAAATTGAATATGAATGAGTATCAGAATGGCTACCGTGTCTGGAGCGTATCTGAACATTATCTGAGAGCTGAAACTAAATGAGTATCAGAATGGCATCCATATCTGGAGCGTATCTGAACTGTATCTGAAATTTGAATCTGAATGAGTATCAGGATGGCATCCGTGTCTGGAGCGTATCTAAATTATATCTGAAGATTGAATCTGAATGAGTATCAGGATGGCCTCCGTGTCTGGAGCGTATCTGAACTGTATCAAAAACCTTTAAACATTGTTAATGGTAGCCACTGATTAATCTTATCCTGAAAAGGCTAAAAACCATTAGCTGTATGCAATGTCATGATGTATGAAATGCATGGTACAATGAGATTGTGATATATGTATTCGTGTTATCGATGTTTATGATATATGGATGCGATGTATGCGTATATGAGATAATCTGCTGAACTGTTGTTGTATAGGGGGAAATAAAATTCCTGACTGCTGCTGAGGATATGGAGTGTAAGTCTTTATTTTGTGAAGTCGAACTGGTGATTAATTTCTGTTTAGAGAAATAAACTTTGTTGTAAGGGAAATGCTGTGTACTGCTTGTAAAAGTCTATTGAGGAATCCTGAGAAATTGGACGACTTCTACTGGGGATTGATAGCTGGAAGCTTTGTTCCACTGGCTATTAATATGCACACTGTAGGGGATTTATGGAAATATCTTAGAGATATTTCCCTATCTCTAAAAGCCATCGGTGATTGTCTTTCTATTTTGTTTATTTGTAAACAATAATTATATTCAAATGCATATGTTCGACAATATGTATTAGACGTTTTTGTAAACAAAACACAAGAGTAAAGAAAAACAGATAGTTTTGCACTTTCAAAGGGATATCTTTGTATTGACTTTGAGTAAGTATTTTGTACAATGAGACAAACATTCTAGTAAGAGAATGTTGTCGTAAAAAAATGAAAATTTTGATACAAAGAAAAGATAGCTATGTGAAATAATCCCATGGGGTTCCCATTCTGCTATAGCCTTCGTGTCTCTGAGCATCTTGTCTATTTGTTGCCTTGTCTGAAGCTGATTGGATTGATCAGAATCTTTGAGTTTGTCAGGTTGTCCGTAAGGTGATCTGAAAAGACATAGTCGTACGCTTTAATTCCCTAACTTTTTCCTGGACCGCCCTTTCAGGTTTTCATTCCACCAGGATATCCTTTTTTGCCCAAGCCGCCCTTTCAGGTTTTCAGCTTTCCGGGTGTATAGATTTTTGTTTTATCCATAATTTTTGCCCGAACCTCTTTGGTTCTCCAGGATGCCCTTATTTTTCCTAGGTGTGTCAACCTAGCGGGTCTCTTATGTGTAATATCTTTTGACTATGTCTGCATTCGCAGGGTGCGGTAGGTCGTCTCCATCGATGGTGGTCAAGATCATTGCTCCACCAGAGAATATGTTTTTTATTACAAATGGTCCTTCGTATCTAGGAGTCCACTTGCCCCTGGGATCACTTTGCGGAAGTTTGATACGTTTGATCACCAAATCCCCGACTTAATATACTTGGCATCTGACCTTTTTGTTGAAAGCCTTGATCATCCGTTTTTGATACATTTGACCATGACAAACAGCAGCAAGTCTTTTATCATCAATTAAGTTCAGTTGATCAAGTCGAGTCTGGATCCAATCTTCTTCATTCAGCCCTGCATCCTTCATAATTCTCAGAGAGGGGATCTGGACCTCAATAGGCAAGACAACCTCCATGCCATATACCAGAGAGTAGGGTGTTACCCGGTTGATGTGTGAGCTGTGGTACGATACCCGTGGAGAGAGAATGGTAGCACCTCATGCTAGTCTTTGTATGTGACTGTCATTTTCTGTATGATCTTTTTAATGTTCTTATTTTCTGCTTCGACAACACCATTCATCTTTGGCTGGTAAGGGGAATAATTGTGATGCTAGATCTTGGCATAGGGCGGTGATTGTAATATTGTTTAGATTCATACCATTGTCTGTGATGATCCTCTCCAGGATACCGTATTGGCAGATGAGATTCTGCTTGATGAAACGGGCTACCACATTCTTGGTGACGGAAGAGAAGGAGGCTTCCTCAACCCACTTTATGAAATAGTCAATGGCCACTAAGATGAAACAATGTCCATTAGAGGCTGTTGGCTTGAATTCCCCAATCATATCGATTCCCCACATAGCAAAGGGCCAAGGAGTCGTCAAGACATTCAGAGGAATCGGAGGTACGTGCACCTTGTCAGCATAAATCTGACACTTATGGCAAGTTCGAGAGTGTTGATAGCAATCTGCTTCTATGGTAGACCAGTAATAGCCTACCCGTAGGATTTTCTTTGCCATTGTAAGCCCACTGGAATGGGTGCCAAAAGTGCCCTCATGTAGATCAGCCATGATCCTTTCAGCTTCAACCTTATCTACGCAACAAAGTAACACTGAGTCATGGTTGCGTTTGTAGAGAATGCCATTACTAAGGAAGAATTTAGTAGAGAATCTCCTTAAGAACTTTTTATCATTGACTGAAGCTCCTTCAGGATATTCTTGAACCTCGAGATACCTCTTGACTTCGTGAAACCAAGGCTGGTCCACTACTTCTTCAGTATTAATCTCGTGATAGTGAGCTGGTTCATCCATTTGTTCGATGGTGATTTGGGGAGCCTCGTTATCCCATTTAAGTTTAAACATGGATGACATTGTGGCTAGTGCGTCTGCTAGCTGATTTTCTTCTCGCGGGAAATGCTCAAAGGTAATCTTCTCAAAATGTGGGAGAAATGTCAGCACATGTTCTTTGTAAGGGATAAGGTTAGGGTGTTTGGTGTCCCATTCCCCTTTGATCTGGCTGATGAACAAAGCTGAATCTCCGAATACACTTAAGAACTTGATCCCCAAATCTATGGCAGCCTTGAGACCAAAGATGCATGCTTCGTATTCTTCCATGTTGTTTGTACAATTGAAGCAGAGTCTTGCAGTAAAGGGAGTATGACACCCTTCAAGAGATATGAATACAACACCAATACCATTTTCGAGTGCGTTAGATGCCCATAAAAAACTAGGGTCCTTGTCTAGGTCCGTCATATGGTCAGAATTCTTCATAATTATTTACCATAATGATGTCTTCATCTGGGAATTCGAACTTCATGGACTGGTAGTCTTCCACAGCTTGGTGAGCAAGGTGATCAGCCATTACACTGACCTTTATTGCTTTCTAGGTAGTATATTGTATGTCATATTCTGTCAAGATCATCTGCCATCTCGCTATTCTCCCAGAGAGAGCAAGTTTCTCGAAGATGTATTTTATTGGATCCATTTTAGATATCAATAAGGTAGTTTGGGTCAGTATATACTATCTTAGCCGGCGAGCAGCCCATGCCAGAGCGCATCAAGTTTTCTCGATCAGTGAATATCTTATTTCACAGTCGGTAAACTTTTTGCTCAAGTAATAAATAGCATGCTCTTTTCGGCCAGACTCGTCATGCTTCCCCAACACACACCCCATTGAATTTTCCAAAACGGTTAGATACATGATCAATGGTCTTCCCTTGACTGGTGGCATCAAAACAAGAGGCTCTTGCAGGTACTCTTTGATCTTGTCGAAGGAAGTTTGGCACTCATCATTCCATTTGACTACTTGATCTTTCTTCAGTAATTTGAAGATTGGTTCACAAGTAGCTGTAAGGTGAGAAACGAATATGGCAATGTAGTTCAACCGTCCCAATAATCGTCTAACTTCCTTTTCAGTATGAGGAGCATGCATCTCTTGTATCGCTTTCACCTTAGCATGATCTACTTCAATTCCCTTATTGCTGAGGACAAAGCCTAGGAGTTTACTAGACCTTACCCCGAACGTGCATTTATTTGGGTTCAACCTCAGCTTTTACTTCTTTAATCTCTCAAAGAGTTTCTATAGATGGTCAAGATGCTCTTTTTCTGTTTGAGATCTAGTTATCATGTCGTCCACATAGACTTCTATCTCTTGATGTATCATGTTGTGAAATAGAACTACCATGGTACGTTGATAGGTTGCCCCAGCATTCTTCAGTCTGAATGGCATAACCTTGTAGCAGAATGTGCCCCACTGTGTGACAAAGGTTGTTTTCTCCATGTCCTCAGTTGCCATTTTGATTTGGTTGTAGCCTGAGAAACCTTCCATGAAGGAAAACACTTTATGTTGTGTCGTATTGTCAACTAGAACATCAATGTGGGGTAGTGGGAAATCATCCTTAGGGCTTGCCCTATTCAAATTTCTGTAGTCCATGCACATTCGCACTTTTCTGTTCTTTTTGGGAACGGGAAAAACATTGGAAACCCACTGTGGATAGGAGGTGACGACCAAGAATCCGACGTTGAATTATTTCATGACTTCTGCTTTGATCTTCTCTGACAAGTCTGGTCGCATGCGACAGACCTTTTGTTTTATCAGTGGACAGTCTTCTTTTTTTGGTAGACGATGTACCACGATATATGCATCATGTCCTGGCATGTCTTCATACGACCAGGAAAAGACCTCCACATACTCGTGTAGCAACTGAATCAGACGCTCTTTGACACTGGGTTCCAGATTGGCACCCACCTTTACTTCTCTTTTGTCTTCTTCGGTACCTAGATTAATCGTGTCCACGGGTTCCTCGTGGGGCTGAATGGTCCATTCTTCTTGTTGTAGTAATCTGGCAAGTTCCCCTAATACTTCACAATCTTTCTCACCTTCGTCTTCCGCTTGGTAGATTAGATTTTCAGAATCACCAAAAGCCATAGCATAACTGTTACCCATGGGATCCCGAATGGATGTAGACCTGTATTGTGAGTGTGAGTGTATGTAAGAGTATCACTATCTTTGAAATAAATGAAAATGTAAAAAAGAAAAACAATGAGCACAAAGTTTGTATACTAAAACATCCATGATTCATTGATGTCATATGGAAATGAGATAATAACCCTTACAAATGGACCATTGTGCCTCGGGTAAGACACAAGGTTTTAGGAGTCTGAATTATTTTAATATTACAGATCCAACAAAATATAAAGTCAGGATAAAAGTGATCGAGATGAAATTTCTAGTCTCCCAGTTACTGAGCCCTCCACTAAAAGTTAGGAAAATCCAATCCTCCAGGTTGTAGCTGTCTTCATCATCCTCCAAGATGTTGACTTGGTGGTTGTTGATCTTTAAGGGTGGTCCTCCGGCACGAGCGCAGCGTACAGCCTTCTAGGCACCTGAAGTGAAACCCATACCAAATTTGTCAGATTTGTATGGGATATCTGGGAGTTGTCCCCAAATAGTGCACCCACCTTCTTCTATCACTGCCTTGGCATCCTTTAAAGACGACATCTTGAGTGGAGGCCTTGTGATTTTGGGAACTTGAGACATAGCCTTGGTCACTGCCACCTCTTGCAGGACTTCTTCAAAGTGTTGGAATGGAATTTCAATAAATTCACCATCTAACTCCATATATCTGAAGGAACTTAGATGACTGACCATATACTCTTCTTCTCCATGAATGGTGATGATTTTCCATTGAATCAGATATTTCAGCATTTGGTGCAACGTAGAAGTAACAGCGCCAGCATTGTGGATCCACGGTCGGCCTAATAAGAAGGAGTAAGAAGGGAGAATATCCATTACATAAAAGGTTGAATCAAATGTTTGGATTCCAACCTTTATGGGGATATCCACTTCCCCATGCACCATCCTTTTTGAGCCGTCAAAGGCCCTCACTACTATGTTGCTTAGTTTCAAATTCAATCCCTCACAGTCAAGTCTATCAAGAGCATTTTTAGGCAACACATTCAGAGACGAACCGGTGTCCACCAAAACATGAGCCAAGGTCATGCCCTGCATTCCACTGAGACATGCAATGCCTCATTATGCTTCCTCCCTCTTGGCGTTAAATCAACATCCGAAAAACCTAAACCACTATCTGCAGCCAAGCTGGCTACGCAGTCTTAGAACTGAATGGCAGGTGTTTCTTGAGGTAAATGGGCAGTTTTAAGGAACTTTACCATGGCCTTTGCATGAGCCTCAGAACATAATAAATAAATCCAGCATGGAAATTTTGGATGGAGTTTTCCCCAGTTGCTCAACTACATTGTAGTCGCTTCTTTTTATGATCTTTAAAATTTCCTCCATCTCTTTCCGGGAGGTATCAGGGATAGCCATTAATTATTCCTTCGTCCGGAAAGGCTCAATCAGAATATCTTTACCTCGAGTCTCGGTTGACTCGACAACAGGAATGTCAGTAGGGGTGATAACAGGGATTGTAACAGCTTTGTCAACAGGAGTATTAGCAGAGGTGATTGCAGGACTGGGAATAGCCTTTGGAGGAGCAACAATAACAAGAATCATTACGGGTCTAGAAACTACTTTTGGGGGAGCAATTACTGGAGATAAAACCCTTCCGCTTCGGGTAATCTTACTAGTCCCTGCGATATTACTGACATCGGAGTCAACTTTCTCAGAACTTGAATCTTCGGTAGCTGGCCAATCTTGCTTGATACCATGGTAGTAGACATCCCCTCCATAATTCCATGGTACGGTTTTGTCTGACGAATACAGGATTGGTCCAGGAATTGTAATTATCAACGAGCTACTTTTGGAACTGATGTAATTCAAATGGGTCTTTTGGTGGAGACCCTGGACGATTTGTCAGAAATGGTCATGATGGAAACATCATTATAAGAAACAGTTGGAATTGAATCCTTCTCGAGTAAAATTTCCTTGTTATCTATTAGGCACTGAATGCCTGCTTTCAACAAGGGACAGTTGGTTGGTGAGGATAAACAGAAGTGACACCTTTCATCACAGACTGGGAAAACACCAACGTTCAACAAGTTCTTTTTGATAGTGAGGAGTGGGGTCATAAGTCCATCAACTGAAGTAACAAACATATCTTCCTCAATAGCGTTGGCATTATGGTCGTGTTTGGGCATAGGGGAAGTAATGACATTAGGCTTTTCTGGTGCGTCGAACTCAATCTCTTTGTCTTCAAGGAGGTCTTATACTTTGTTCTTTATAGCCCAACAGTTGTTAGTGTCATGGTCGGGACTCTCAGAGTGGTATGTACAGCGGGCATTAGGATGATAGTGAGGAGAGGTTGTGTTAGGGTTCTTTGGAGATTCTTTCAAAGTCACTAGCTTGGACCTTAACAAATGTGGTAATACTTGAGATAGGGTCATGTTAATTCTGGTGAATTGTCTGACTGGTCTTTCCATTCTTGGCTGGTTGCTTCTTTGTTGAGCAGGCTCTGGTTTAGGAATCATGACAGCCCCCACCATTGGACGGTGATCAGCCCTATCTTTATTTCTCTGAGGATAAACAACAACCACTTCCTTCTTTCCGATGAATGGTTTCCTTACAACAACAAAGGATGCATCTTTTTAAATCTTCCCATTCTGTATCCCGACCTCTACTCTTTCTCCGTTCAATATCAATTCAGTAAATCCTGCTGATGAACACCCAATTAAGTGATTAAAGAAGGGACCGGACAAGGTTCCCAAAAACATGTCTACCAATTCTCTTTTAAATAGGGGAGGTTGGACCCTTCCTTCTTGGTGCGTCCATTTTTGTGCATAGTCCTTGAAGCCTTCACTTGAAACCATGGCCATACTCTGGAGTTGAGTACGAGTAGGCGCAAGATCAGCATTGTATTAGTATTGTTTGTAAAAAGCAGCAGCCAGATCTTCCCAGTTATGAACATTAGCTCTTTCTAACTGATAAAACCAATCAAGTTGAGTTCCAGACAGACTGTCTTGGAAGAAGTGTACCCATAAATCTTTGTCAGTGGTATGGGGTTGGATTTTCCTCATATAAGACCGGAGATGCATTTTGGGGCATGAGACTCTGTCATATTTGGCGAACACCGGTGCTTTGAATTTTGGAAGAATGACAATCCCCGATACTAAACCCAATTCCTCAAAGTCCAATCCAGACACTTTTTGAATTTCCATTGTACTTAACCGTTCTTCTAGATGCTTATACTTGTCGTTGGTTGGAGGGTATTATTCTTCAGAATAGTCTTCTTATTCCTCTTCTGACTCTGACTCTGACTGGACAACTGTTTCTTTGCTCTTCCCATCTTGATTGTCTTTCTCATAGGATGTCGTTGCAAAGTCTAGGGTCCTTCTTGTCTTCCCGTGGAATCTTCTTCCCATGTTTAGAACTCCTGTTATTTTCTTCGTCTTCTTTTTCTTCTCCTCAACCAACAAGTTCTTCAACTCTTCTTGTGCTTTGGCTAGAGTTAAGAACAATTGTTGAAACTAAGCATTATGAGCTTGGAGGTCCTTCATTGTTTGCTCGAGATCCATCTTACTGAAATAAACAGTAGAAAGATGAGGAGACTTGTTGCAAGAAACCTGCTTATGTTATGATGAATGGTAAATGCATATGCAATGATTTCAAGGATTTTAAAGATTTAAATTTGTTTTAGACAAAAAGGAAACATACATTATATAAATAAATTAAAGCTTGAGTACATCAATTCCTTTTTGGGCAAAATAATACAAAAAACTCTAAGATAAAAAGGTAGTACGCATCCTCTTTGGTGCGATGTAGGCATTCAAGTTCCTCTCCTTATGGAGTTGCTTGGTGAGTTCCAAAACCTTCTTCTCGCTTGCGTAGAATTGGGCTTCAAAAGTATCTCGCTCCCCCTTGAGTTGTATGCAATATCTTTGTAAGTCTTCAAGAGAGGTGGGCATGTCAGGATGTAGGATAGTGTATGGAACATCTCCTTCCATAACAGGCTCAATGATTACGGGGAGAATAGAGGGATAGGGAATCATAAGACTCTGAGCACGAGTTCGTACCCATTTGAGGTAAGGCTCAAGAGGGATGGAATTATTGTGCCCCAATGTTTTGCTATCTACCTTGTTCAACATCCTCCAAGCTCAGATAAATCTCTGGCGAAGACGTTGATCGTTGTTCTCGTAGTCAAATACCAAACCTTGAATCAGCATCTCATGCGGGCCATCCCTTCGGGTGTAACCAAACTATCTTAAGGCTAAACAGGGGTTGTAGGTGATACCTCCCCTAATGCCAAGAAAAGGGACATTAGGAAATTCTCCACAATGGTCGATAATAGTAACATTATCTATAGATCGGGAGCACCAATGAATGTCTGAATATTTGAGCGTCATCAACCTTTGTGACCACCTTGAACCTTGCTTGTTCTTTAATACAAATTGGGGAAGATGCGAAATAAACCATCTTGCCAAGAGAGGAGTGCAACATATAAGGACACCTATTTTCCTCATTGTGCGAGTGTGAAAAGAATGTAGGATGTCCCCTAGCAATGTAGGTACCGGGTTGCGAGATATGAAGATTTTGACGGAGTTCACATCTATGAGTTGGTAAGGATTTGGAAACAAAACCATCCCATAGATGAGGAGAGCCACAATTTCCTCAAAGGCTTACAAATCCAAGGAATTCCAACAGTTCTGGGCTTTCTCAAACAGGAACTTTGCTATGAAACCTTTGACACCACTCCTTGTTTCCCAATTAGTTGTTACATCAGATGAGGGCAAGTGTAGAGCTTAAGCAATCTTTTCTGGCTTTGGGTCTCTTTCTGTACCATTTAAAGGTAGTTGATTGAGAATGGGAATCCTCAAGAGTCGGGAGAATTCTTCCAAAGTAGGCACAAGTTGATAATCAGGAAATGTGAAGCAATGGTGTAAAGGATCAAAAGAACTGAAAGAGCACATTCATCATGTCCTCATCTGTGTTGGAGGTGACAAAGTTGTGTAGCCGACCATGTCTCTCGGTGAATGGATAGTTTTCAAGAATCCTTGAAGCTAACTCCTTAAGTTGTGGAGGGATCCTTACAAGATTGACTTTAATAGTTTTCCT
This sequence comes from Vicia faba, assembly GCA_948472305.1. Taxonomy (NCBI): domain Eukaryota; kingdom Viridiplantae; phylum Streptophyta; class Magnoliopsida; order Fabales; family Fabaceae; genus Vicia; species Vicia faba. Next base: position 1,303,016,092 of record OX451740.1, on the reverse strand, counting down.
GCGAAGAGAATCCATATCCTACAAAACAGAACAAAGATAAATCCAAAGATCCTTGAAATGGTTAGTGAATGAGTATGATGTTATGATGTTCATGATGTTATGATGTTCATGATGTTATGTACAAGTAGATATACACAAATAAAGCAAACAAGTCCTTAGGTTTAGGCTTGCATGGAGTCTCATAGGTAAGTACCCTCTTGAAGTTTAATTGGCTCAAACCTGTCCTAGCAATAATAACCGGGTTCTAAGGAGCTCAATATCACTGGTTTGTTTCCTTGGTCATTGTTTCATCACAATCATCTTTAATGGCGACCGAAGTATCCCAAAAAACCAAACCTCAATGAGTGTAGTATCGAGTATCTACCAACTTTGGCTTGCACCAAAGCCGGTCATCTCACTACGTCTTAAAGGACAAGTTGGTCATGTAAAGGTTCTAAAAGTTCATTAGTGCTTCATGACATAACTCAGTGGCCCCGTATTCTCCTTGATTAACTCAAGGGCTATCGGTACCCACAAATATGTCGCACTAACGTAGCTATTGCTTAGACCATGTCAGTATACCCCGCACAGTTTCCACAACGTATTGCTACTTACCTGTAAGATATCCCAAATCCGGGTAGAAGATTCAAACTGAAACAAAGAACCATAAAGTAAAGCATACAAGTCAAACAATGAAAGCAAGTAAATGTGATATAACCCTAAAGTAACCCCACTTTTAGAATATTCCCCAGCAGATTCGCCAGTTCTGTGATACGGTGGGAGGACTGTCTTGAAGGTTTTACGTTTTATCGCAAAAGTTGCGGTTAGCAAGAGGCGCCACCGACTTTTCTTTTATCCAAAAGGAAAGGTGAAAAAGCACAGGAAAAACCTTTGAGATTATTTCTTGAGTTCGGGGGGTAGATTATGAAAAGGGAAGGTTTTAACACCCTTTTCATCAATGGTTTTCCATGGGCTCTTAGTTACTTGCTAGATCACTTGCTTTTGTTTGAAATTATGCTTTGTGTGGTTTTTGAAAGTATTTTGTAAAGAGGCCAATTTTTAGGAAATCTTTGTAATGATTCTCGTTCGTAAGAATGTATACAAAGATGTTGATCTTTTGAAAAAAATTTCAATTTTGTAAGATGTTTGAAAGTGTAGGTGTTTGTTTTGAAAATAGCAAGGATGCTTGTTAGAAATTTAGCAAGTAATTAGGAGCATTCTACCTACTCAAAAGTATTTCTTGTTCATTTCCTTTCTCCTTTGACATTGTTATCTTACCATTGATTTGGTAAGTAACCCTATCTTTGGATGTAAACGGGACGGGCGTGGGTCATCGTATAACCATGATTAGCAATGTTGCAAGGTATATTAACATTCTTTTTTAGGGACCAAGATCATTTGAAAGGAAACTTAGATAGCGTCATCGAGGGACTGTGATCTTGTATTTACTTGTTTTTTCTAAGATACCTCACATGCGTAATATTGCCATTTTGTAAAGGCAACCAAGTGGATTTACCCTAGGGGAGCTTGTGTGCCAGTGTATTGTTTTCATGCTTGATTTTGTCTTGAATTAGGGTTTTCTAAGTATTGGTTTTAGTCTTTCAATACAAACCCTAATTACTAGCATTTGTATATAAAGCGATAAATTACGGAATTTAAAGTTACTATTCTATTACAACATTTGTGGGAGGGGGTATATAAATTGTGAATGGGGATTGCAAGAATATAAACCTAGTTAATCTATTACAACCATAGTAAATTGGTATAAATGTACAAGAATTTAAATGAATATAATATACAAAATGAATAAATGTTCAAGAATATAAATGTGAAGAAAATGGATATTTTTGTTTGGATTCTTTAGGAAAAAGTGAATTTGTTTTAACCTAATTAATTAAAGAAAATAATTAATTAAACTTAAATTTATTAAGAAAAGATTTTAAATAAAACCTTAATTCTATTAATTGAAAAAAGGAAATTAAGTTTCAAGAAAAGTATTTTTGGTATTGTTGTCTTGAAAATAATATATGGTGTTATAAAATATTTTTGACCTTTTTTACATTAAAATAAATATATTTTAATTGGTTTAAAAGAAAATAAATAATAACCTAATTTTAAATTAAATTTACAAGACTAGTTAGTAAAAATAAATAGAGTATAGTTAAATATAATACTTTTTGTGAGAAAAATAAAATAAACTAAGTCAAAATATAAATCTATTATTTTTGTATTTTTTATGATTTTTTAATATTAGGAAAAATATTTAAGAAAATAAAATGAAATAAAAAAAGAAAATAAAATAAAATAGGGCCAGGGGTGTGAACAACCTGCAAGGGGGTTAGTAAGCAAAAACAAAAACACCAAGAGCCTAGGTCTCAAAGGTCTCAAAGGTACCAAGCACGCGCTTCTACCACTGGGGTGGCTATACATCTGTTAATATAAGCAAATCAAGAAATATATGATATAAAACGCGCCATGATTATTTCATCTTCAACCTCCAGCCAGACCAATTGTAACTTGTTCATTTCTCATAAAAAATGAAAACTGTAAACATGAAACTTGTAGAAAATTTCCTCACGGTTTCAAAATTGTAAAGTATTAAAACTAAAGATCAAAGATAAGCATGAATTTTATTGGGCCTAAACTGAACCCTAAAAATCTCAGAAATTTCAGTCTCAAAATTCTCTAAGCACAAGAAAAATTAATGGAAACTATGGATATGGTTAGCTTCAGGGCAATGATATCTACATGTTTTGTTCACAAATATATCATTGATGATGCATGTATGAGAAGTTCCAAAGTTAGGAAACTTACCTTACAATAGGGTATCAGGTTTGAAGTTTTAGAAGCTTTCAAGGAGTTCCAATGGTTGGGTTAGCTTCCTCAAGTTCTCAGGAAGCTAATGGAATGCTTAGCTTGAGCTGAAAGGGCCTGAGGAGTTCTGGAGAAGTCCAAGTGCAAAGCTCTGTTTTTGAAAATGGAGGATGATGTTAATGGTGTTACAGTTCTGTAACAGGGTGTGGGATCAATTCTTAATTATGTTTAGAAGCTTTAGAAACCAAAAGGTTTAAAAAAGCACGAGGGAGTTATGAGTTTCAAGTTTTTGGTCAGTTTGTGTTAAAATGGAAGTATGGGATGTGATTCTAAGTTCTAGCTGTTTTCAGGGCATGAGCATTCGTGTATTTGTGGCCAATGGTTTGTGTATGTATAAACAAAAGTGTTTGAGAGCTTTGAACAATCAGAAGTACAAGTTTTTAGCTTTTAGCTAGGTTACTTGATTTTGAAGAAAAGTGGGAAACAAGTTTCAAGAGGAGGTACAAGCATGGGCTGGGTGATTGTAAGTGTCTAAACCATTTCTTATGAGTTATAGGACTTGTTTGATCATAAGACAACAAGTTCAAGGCTCAAGAACAAGTTTTGTACAAAAAGTCACTTTATCAAAATGGCAATGTAACCTTTCTTCCAAAAATTGATATAAAGCATGTCCATGCATTGAATGCTTGAGATGAGACCTATAAAAGTTGTGCAAACCATTAATTATGGAGTGCCTAACAAGTTTTAGGCCTGCAAGGTAGAGTTTATGCAGTATAGTTTGAATTTTGAATTTGGTTCATTACAAAATGACTTGTAATTCAAGTGATAAAACCCTAACTTCATCTCTTCGATTCTCCCTACTCAAGAATGATCTCAAGGAGTTCTTGGACATTTTGGAAAGCTTGTAATATGCTATATAACCAATATTTGAATTGCTTTTGAAGATTGCCAATGGAAATATATGAAAAAGTTCCATGAAGTTGGGTCAAAATCCTGACCAAATTAGTGCAAAAATTTCACTAAGTGTTTTGTTTCATGACCATATGTTCTTAGAATTATAACTTAAGATCCAAGCACTTTTCGAAGAAGTTGTATGAAGAAAAGTTGTAGATTTCATGGAGATCTACAAGTTTCATGTTCGAAGTTTCTCTTGAATCATCTTGCATCATGGTGAAAATGTTGCTCAAAGTTATGAAAAAACATGAAATTTCCAACACTTAGAAAAATTTCTAAGTTTAGAAATTTTGACTTTTCAAAATGAAATCTTGACTTTTTGATTTCTTGATGAATAAGTTTCATATTTTGACATTTTCTGATGAATTATGATCTTTGGTATTTGAATTTGACCAAAAAGTCAAAGTTTGACTTTTCAGTATACAATTGACTTTTCAGTATACAGTGGACTTTTGATCAGTTGACTGAAAATTCATCTGTCAATCAATTGGACTTGAGAAATGTTTTGAGCCATGTTATTAGTTAAAAATGATACAATTGGAATCTTGATATCATTCCTTAAACCAATTGATCATTTGCTAGTTCAAAAATCAGAAATTGCCCTTTCCCAGTCAAAACCCTAATTTTGACCATTTTGCCCTTTTGGAGATTTGATCAAATTTCTTGAGGAGTTATGGTCCAAACTTGATCAAATGATACATATGAGTTTAAAATGTTGATGGGGATAAAAAATTATGAAGTTTGACTGTAAATTGGCCATAGTTGACTTTTTCCCTAATATAGCCGATTTTTAGGTCAATTGCTCAATTGACTTAGCAAAAATGTGATCCAAGGCTTGAAACTTGGCATGAGTGATATTTGGGGTCCATAATGATCCACGAAAGTTATATGGGGAATTGGAAGTTCAAAAATCCTTGTGCAATCTCAAACCCTAATTTTGGTCATCAATGTTTAAGAAGGTGTCTTGAGTTGATCAAACCCTAGTGCAGTTTTGAGTCCAAGGAGATATTGTGAGAAAATTCTTGCTAAGTGAGAGGGAAAATTTTGGGGTACAACAGTTATGTTCTGGATTTCTATTGGTGACTATGAGGTTCTAGGATTTATTTTTTGAGTTCCTAACTTATATATTTGGGGGTTCATTAGGGTCTTCGATTTTGATATGCCCAACAGGTTCAGAAAAGGCTTAGCAATATCTGATGTTACAGAACCCTTGATCCCATAAAATTGATGATCTACAAGGTACTTGGTTCTTGTATTAGAGGAAGCTATGCCAGACCTCTGATCTGATAATATTCATATGATTCAGAAATAGTGCAGTAATCATGTTCAGAAGCGATGGAATTTTGATCCCATGTTGAAACAACCGGCTGAACAATCAACTGATAATGAAATCAATGAAGTCGCCATCGAATGTTTTTTATCCCACAAGAGGGAAAGGGTTTATCGAGTAAACCTGATAAGGGTGAATTCAAGGTCGAACTACCAAGAGAAACGGGTAAGGGAGTTTGTTACGTGAGGGGAAGGTATTAGCACCCCACACGCCTGTAGTACGCTATGGTATCCACTCTTGTTATCTATCTAATGGGTGTGTTTAAAAGCTCTATCTAAGTTGTACAGGGAATGCATGCAAAAGAAAAGAGAAAATAATGTAAGGAAAATAAAAATTTGTGCTTGTTCGGGCCCTACCCCAATGCCTATGTATCCCTTATAAGGAATCAGAGCAGCTGTAGTTCGGCTCACATGTTTTTGTTTGTTTTGTATTTTTTGATTGAACAATGTTAGGTTCGAATCAATCCACCGCGGCTCAACCTTTAGAGACTTACGACCTGTAGCAGAAGGGAACTAACATGTTATTAGAAAAGAAATTCCGATTGGCAAAAAGAAAGGTGTTCGTTTATATTTTTAACTTGAGAAAGGATTTGAAAGTTTTTAAGTGTTTTATGATTCACAAAGAAAAAAGATAAGAAAGGTTTTTGTTTTATTATACAAAAGATGCAAAAGAAATAAAACATCTAAGGGAGACTAACCTAAACCTATTCCTAATGTTATCATACAATGATTGATCCTAAGGTTGAGTTTTGAAAGGGATATTTCTACCCTAAGTTGACCTTCTTGGATAATAATCCTAATGTCTATCTCAAATCATCATCTATAGATGAATCAAGAAGTCCTAAAGGAGCATAGCAAGGGTCTATCACCTAAAACTAAGTCTATTTCGAATCATCATATATAGTTAAATCAAGAGCTCCTAAGGGAACATGCCGAGGGTATACCATCTCAGAACATCCACACAAAGATGAAATCAAACAAACAAGCCAATGAGCTTAAGAGAGAACACCTAGAGAGATTCTATCTAGGCTAGTATACCAAAGAAAGTCTAACAAAAACTATTCTACGGGGAACATGCAATGAGAGCGAGATCGTGATCTCAATTTCTAAATTGAGTGACTCATCGATCAAAAAGAAATCAAGGAAAACGATAAAATCTTATAGGGAACATGCATTGAGAGAGAAGTCGTGTTCTCAATTTCTAAATTGAGTGACTCATCGATCAACAAGAAATTAAGGAAACCGATAAAATCCTATAGGGAGCATGCACTTGGAGTGAAGTCGTGATCTCAATTTCTAAATTGAGTGACTCATCGATCAACAACCAAGGAAACAAACACAAGCCCAACACATAAATAAAGTGCGGAATGCCTGCTACAGGTCTTTAAATAGCGACTCCGAGCGCACACTCTTTATTTCCTGCTTCCTACTTCACATGATTTCTGGAAAGTGGTAAATGTAATATAGCAAAGTGCGAAAGAATAGAATGGTAGTAGCGGTGACTACCAAAAGCGAGCAAATCGTTAAGGGAGGACGAAAGCAACAGAGAAGTAAGGAATATGTGTCGAGCAAGATTCACCAAGAAACAAACGAAGTCAAAAGTAATATCCAATTAAAGTAAAAGTAATTGCATGATTAGAAATTCATGTACAAAGTATCACAAAATATCGCATGTAACAAGACAATCATATTAATTTCTCAGGATGATGAGAAACAAGACGTATCACATCCGGATCGAGCATAAACCGCATGCCTCGATCACATAACGACCTGTTATATTAAGTAACCGAATGCACGTAAAAAAAAACAGCATACCTCGCACAATGAACGAAGGCGTCAAAAGCGGCAAAGTGATATGAAAATACTGATGAAAACTTATAAAGAGAAAGTTCTTATTAGTATTATTTTCAATTTTTATGTAGGGAGAATTCTAAAATAAAACTAGTGAATTAATTTCTAAAAATTAAAATGTATTATTATTATTTGTTATTATTTTTATCATTTTTATTAAATCATACAACAACAAAAAATCTAAATAAAAACATTGGTTCAGGATGTAAAAAAAAACTGGTGCCAGGGGTTTACAAATCTGGATATTAGGGCCAGCCAGAGTAAATCCAAGAAACTGCTCTTTTTTTGTTGCATGACACTTGTTTCTGACAAATTAAAGGAAAAAAGGTCCAAAATATAACAAATAGGGGTTATGTTACCGGAAAAAATATTTTGCTCAACCAAAACTTATTTCAACAACTATATTACTAGCATGCCACGCTCATCTTCCTTTTTTGTTACGAATTCAACTCTCTGCCAATCATAATTCATCTCTCAACATGGATAAGAGCATCTCCAATGGTGCTACTCATATTTGGGCTCTTTGTGGAACCCATTAAGCCACATCATCTTGAAGCAACTCACTCCATTTTTCATTCCAATGGTGCAATTTTAAAGAACTTATATTGGGTCCCACAATTTTACTTTGTATATTAACATTGGGTCCCATAATTGATTATTTTAATAATAAAAGAAATATGAAGAACCGTTGTTTATATTTGTACCGTTCAGAAGCTGGAACAACTTTTTTGTTGACAATTTCAATGCCAAGCTGACAAACCAATCTGAAAAACCACCGTTGGAGGTGGTCTAACTATTTGGAATGAAATTAATAACAATCACAAAGTGAATTCTAATTCGTTAACAGGGTTCAAACATGAACCAACAAAATTGAGACACGCCTAGGGTTCAATTTTATATATTTCTCTTTGATTAACTATAGACGGTAGTCGAGCCAGCTTCTCCGGCGGATATCTCGCCGGAAAAGATCAAACCTCAACGAAAATTTCAAATTTCGGTACCGCTCAAATCATCTTGATGATTAGATCTTAAAGATAGCCTTCAAATCCGTTTATTCAAACAAAATAATCGCGAAAATCGCGCACACATTCCAGATCTAAAAAGTAAACAAACTTACCGGTTCGAACTTCGCGAGATCTGAAAGAAAATTCTATAGCTCCATGCCTGTAATATCTACAATGACAACCAATATCTCTGGAATCCTTGAACCTTGATGTGATCTTTGATTTGTTTTCCTCAAATCGAAAAAGAGGACGGGAACGTTTAAGTTGCTACGATGCACTTCACTGTGAAATAAACACGAGCGAAGCGCTTGCAATGAGAAAGAATGATAGCTCTTGATGAGTTGAAGATGATGAAGAAACGAAGGAGATGGTCTGGATTGTACATGATGCAACGTGAGAGAATGGAAAAACAAACATCTCCCAGCCTCTAAATAAATCTGTTACAGTTATTGAAGAATGGAAGCAAGAGAGTTTGTTACAGTTGCAAAAGAAAGGAAGCAAGAGGGTTTGTTACAATTGCAGAAGAATGGAAGCGAGAGCTGGTGGTGATGATGGATGATCGAGAGGGGGGAGTGAGGTTGTTTATTTTCTGTTATGGTGGTTAACGTCATGGAAAAACCAGAGAGAGTAGGAGTGTTATTGTAGTGAAGAGAGTATGGGTGCTGCCTGTTGAAATAAAACATTAAATGGGTTAGAAATAAATGATTAGTATTAACTATGGTAGTAGGAAAGGCATTAGTTTTCTTTTGTAGTTATGTAGCAGTTATGTTGTTTAATTTACTGTTTTAGAATTGTAAAAGTTTTTTTTGAGTCTATAAAAGACCAAGTGTGTGTAATTTATTTAAAAAAAGAAGAGCAATATACAAGAAGTTAAAAGTATACAAAGTCTGATTAATATTCTACAAATTGGCATCAGAGCTCATGGCGAACATGATGAACCAAATGCTGTTACCACGGCTAACGAAGTCAAACTATGAAAACTGGAGCATCCAAATGAAAGCTCTTCTTGGATCTCTAGATGCGTGGGAAGTGACCAATGATGGGTTTGAAGAACCAACAGAAATTGGAGGATATACAGCAGCCCAAACGAAGGCGTTGAAAGAGACGCGAGCGAAGGATAAAACAGCACTATATATGTTGTTCAGGACTGTGGATGAATCAGGCTTTGAGAAGATTGCTAGTTCGACTATGTCGAAACAAGCGTGGGACACGTTAGAGAAGGTGTTCAAAGGAGCAGACATAGTGAAGCAGGTTCGACTCCAAACGCTTCGTGGCGAATTGGAGAGGATAAAAATGAAGGATACAGAAAATGTATCAGATTACATCACTCGTGTGCAGAAATTGGTGAATCAACTCACAAGAAATGGTGAGACAGTAGCTGATGCAAGAGTTGTTGAAAAGATCTTAAGATCTTTAACAGAGAAGTTTGAAAATCGGGTGTGTGCAATAGAAGAATCGAAGGACCTTTTGACGCTCTCAATCGAAGAGCTCACTGGTTCGCTCGAAGCACATGAACAAAGAAAGATGAAGAAGAAAGAAGAGGCAGACGAAGAAGCAAACCAAACAAAAGAATTGAAAGATGAAAAAGTACTCTTCTCGAACAACTTTCGAGGAAGAGGACGTGGACGTGGAGGACGTGACAGTGGTCGAAGTGGTAGAGGCAGTGACTTCGAAAGAGGAAATTCGAGCCAACAAAACTGGCATGGCAGAGGACGTGGCCAAAGAGGTGGTCGTTCGAATTATTCAAATTTCGAATGCTACAAGTGTGGCAAGTATGGCCATTACGTGAAGGATTGCAACTCCTACAAATGTTACAACTGTGACAAAGTGGGACATCTTGCAAAAGACTGTCGAAATGAAAAGAAGACTGAAGAGACAACCAATCTGGCTTTGGAAGCTGAATCGAATGAAGGGTTTCTCCTGATGGCCCAAAACGAAATCAAAACCAATGACAGTATTTGGTATCTTGACTCAGGAGCAAGTAATCACATGTGTTGTTACAAACACCTGTTTAAAGATAAGAAGGGAGTTGAAGATGGCAGCGTGTCTTTTGGAGATGCATCGAAGGTAAAAGTTGAAGGAAAGGGCACAATCAGCTATTTGCAGAAGGATGGCTTGATTGGGTCAATCGAAGATGTCTACTATGTACCAGACCTTAAGACCAACATATTAAGTTTGGGACAACTCACTGAAAAGGGTGCTTCGATCCTGATGAAAGATCGAACACTGCAGTTGAAGGACAAAACAGGATATATAATTGCTGCTGTCGAAATGGAGAGAAATCGAATGTACAAACTTAACTTGAGGAACATTCAAGAGAAATGTCTGCAGATCGAAGTGCAAGACAAAGCGTCACTGTGGCACATGCGCTTTGGTCACCTACATCATGCTAGTCTGAGAAGATTGGCGAAAAGGAACATGGTGCATGGATTGCCAGACATGGAGTTCGAAGGAAAATTCTGTGAGGAATGTGTGCTCAGCAAACAAACCAGAACCTCATTTCAGAAGAAGGCAGAGTATCAAGCTAAACAAATACTCGAACTGATACATACTGATATATGTGTGCCAATTACTCCAGAATCCTTCAGTGGAAAGAAGTATTTCATTTCCTTCATTGATGACTACTCGAGAAAAACCTGGGTCTATTTTCTGAAAGAAAAATCTGAAGCACTAGAAGTGTTCAAGAAATTCAAAGTAATGGTGGAAAAGGCAACAGAAAGAAACATCAAATCAATTCGATCAGATAGAGGAGAAGAGTATACTTATATTGCCTTTGTGAAGTACTGTGAAGAACAGGGCATAAGAAGATTCCTTACTGCGCCATATTCACCTCAGCAAAATGGTGTGGCTGAAAGGAAGAATTGAACTATCTTTGATATGGTTCGATCAATGCTTAAAAGCAAGAGTATGCTGAAAGAGTTTTGGGCAGAAGCAGTACAATGTGCTGTTTACATTCAGAATAGGTGTCCACATTCGAAGCTGGAAGACAAAACACCACAAGAAGCATGGAGTGGACAGAAGCCAACAATCTCTCATCTAAAAGTTTTTGGTAGCATAGCTTATGCACATGTACCAGACCAACGAAGAACAAAGCTCGAAGTCAAAAGTCAGAAGTTCATATTCATTGGATATGATGAGAAGACGAAGGGGTACAAGCTTTTTAATCCCATAAGTAAGAAAGTGGTTGTAAGCAGAGACGTCCGAATGAATGAAGCCAGCAAGTGGGACTGGAACACTTTGACAGAGGCTGGTGACACAGTCAAAGAAATAACTATAGCTGTACCAACAAACACTCCAGAAGAACATGAAGAAACAGAAGATAGAGATGAACCTCTACAACCCAGAATGAGAAGTTTGCAAGATCTGTATGAGTCAACAAGTGAGGTGCATCTTGTGTGCCTTCTGGCAGATGCTGAAAACATAAGTGTTGAAGAAGCATTAAGAGATGAGAAGTGGAAAAACGCCATGGACGAAGAAATTAAAGCAATCGAACACAACAAAACTTGGGAGCTGGTCGAATTACCAAAAGGAAGTCAACCCATTGGTGTAAAGTGGGTATTTAAGAAAAAAATGAACGCCCAAGGAGAGATCGAAAGATACAAGGCACGGCTGGTTGCAAAGGGAACAAGCAGAAAGCTGGCATTGACTATGACGAAGTGTTCGCGCCTATTGCAAGAATGGAGACAATTCTATTGCTCATCTCTCAAGCTGCTCAGTTCAAATGGCAAATATTTCAAATGGATGTCAAGACAGCATTTTTGAATGGTGTGCTCGAAGAAGAAATCAATGTCGAACAACCACTTGGTTATATGAAGGTTGGAGAAGAGAAGAAGGTGCTGAAACTGAAGAAATCATTGCATGGACTGAAGCAAGCACCTAGGGCATGGAACACACGCATTGATACATATTTTAAGGAGAGTGGATTCGAGCAATGCCCCTATGAACAAGCGCTCTATGTGAAGAAAAATGGAGGTGATTTATTACTTTTGGCTCTGTATGTTGATGATCTCATTTTTCTAGGCAATAATGTTAAGATGATCGAAGACTTCAAAAACACCATGACAAGAGAATTAGAAATGACAGACTTAGGTCTGATGAGATTTTTTCTTGGTCTGGAGGTTCGACAGGAAGAAGCTGGGATTTTCATATCACAAGAAAAGTATGCAAAGGAAATCCTAGAAAAGTATAAAATGAAGAATTGCAACCCAATTTCGACGCCAATGGAGCCAGGCACAAAGCTGTCGAAGTTTGATGGAGGAGAACGAGTCGAAGGAAGTAAATATCGAAGCTTGGTAGGCAGCCTTCGATATCTCACATGCACAAGGCCAGATATTTCACTTAGTGTTGGCATAGTGAGCAGATTCATGGAGGAGCCAGTTCACACACACTGGAAAGCGCTGAAACGAATTCTGAGATCCATCCAAGGAACAGTATCACTTGGGATGTTTTATTCAAAGACTGAAGACTACAAGCTAGTTGGATATTCTGACAGTGACTGGTGTGGAGACGTTGATGATCGAAAGAGCACTGCAGGATACGTGTTTTTCATGGGAAACATAACTTTCACTTGGCTATCGAAGAAGCAGCCAATAGTGACACTTTCAACGTGTGAGGCAGAGTATGTGGAAGCATCCTGGTGTGTGTGTCATGCTGTATGGCTCAGAAGGTTGACAAGTAAGATGAGGCTGAAGCGGGAAGGTCCAACAGTAATACACGTGGAAAACAAATCAACTATTGAGCTGGCGAAGAATCCAGTCAATCATGAACGAAGCAAGCATATAGACGTTCTATTTCACTTCATACGCGAACATGTGAAAGAAGGAAGCGTGGAACTAAGGCATGTGGCAAGCAAAGACCAAGCAGCTGACATCTTCATAAAACCACTATCAAGAGAAGTATTCGAAAGAGGCAGAAAGATGATTGGGATGCTGGATCGAAGAAGCATTTAATGTTTAAGGAGGAGTTTTGTTGAAATAAAACATTAAATGGGTTAGAAATAAATGATTAGTATTAACTATGGTAGTAGGAAAGGCATTAGTTTTCTTTTGTACTTATGTAGCAGTTATGTTGTTTAATTTACTGTTTTAGAATTGTAAAAGTTTTGTTTGAGTCTATAAAAGACCAAGTGTGTGTAATTTATTTTAAAAAAAAGAGCAATATACAAGAAGTTAAAAGTATACAAAGTCTGATTAATATTCTACACTGCCATGAGAGTCCAAAAAGAATCCAGTTCTTACTGTTATCAAAAAGAGAGAATTTGTGTTGCCTGAAAGCGAGAGAGTGTGTTGGTTACGGTGCGAGGTTGTTTTTTTGAGGAAAAAAAGAAAGCAAATTGTTATCGAAGCCGCGAAGAGAGCGTGAGCTTTTTTCTGTTAAGGAAAAAAACTTCTTTTTCTATTACGTGGTTAGAGAGTGAGAGATTTTGTTATGGCCAAAAAGAGTGATGGGATTCTCTTTCTGTTATGTCCTCTTAAAATGAGTGTTGTGTGGTCCTCTTTTATCTAGCGCCTTTTGTATATTGTTACCGTTTAGAAGTTTGTTACACATACCATGCGGTGATAAATGGAAGGAGTACGTTTTAGTTCACTCTCGCCATGCATGCAACATGAACCATTTCATGGCCATGTAATAGTAGCAACACACCATTCCCTACATGAACTATAATTCAATGACTTTTCTCTCAAATATTCCATTACTACGCGTGGCCATGTAACCCCCTTCATGCTCGTATATCTTGAACTGTATCAATCCCTGCGACACAAACTTAGCACCACTAAAAAGAAGACACATCAATGAGCATTTTTCATGTTGGCATCACATTGAAATAATACTCGTAGCATGTCCTAAAACGGCCCTGAAATCATGACATTAAAACTAAAATAAATACCGGTAAATTATGTTATTACCGGCAATTATCCGTCAATGCTCCAACCTCCACTTTGTGGCTTAATATCTTGAAATATAGTATTCTTCAGGATGAAATATCAACATCAAAATTGAAGAGTGAACTTCTCTAAACAACTTTCATGTTGGAAATTTCTTGAAATAACGCTCGAAACATACTCAAAAATAACCGCAAAGTCGTGACATCAAAACTGTCCGCAGTGGCTGAAAACTCATCATGCAAAAATCAATTCCATCGTCATGTTTTCAAAACCTCGCAACTTTCCCAATAATGATCCAAATGCCACAAACTCGATACCATTGGAAAGAGGACAAATGATAGAACAAGTTTATAGTTCACCTCTAATCCAAATACGGCCTTAATCACAGAGAAATATGTCATGAATATATGCCTTGCAACTACTCAACAAAATGGCAGGCCCAGGATGGAAAGTTCTATGCGTGACACTATGCATCTTGTCCACTTCAACCTTCCTACTTTGCACTTCGACATTTCTCACCACGATGCATAAAACGAAACGAAGTTTAAACCCAAAACGAAGAGTACGCAACACACTCCAACTTTCATGTTCGACATTTTTCGAGACGAGAATTAAATCCATGATAAAAACGTCCTGAAAGTGCGCACGATACCTGCTCGATGAAATGATGGCCAAGCAAGGCAAGTCTTGGCAGCATTTTCCCCCTCAAGCCTTCAAAATGTAAGCATCATAACTTTCTCTACGAGCCACCAAATGGTACGGTTCTGAAATCAAAATCGGGGAGGAGAATCTGATCTTCAAATTTCATGTTCGGAGATTTTTCATTTGAGTCTGAACGGGAGCTTAAAAATAGCCATGAAGCTTACCACATTTTGGAAAATCTTTTAAAAATTATGAAGTGTCCATATTACTTAAAATGCAAGAAACTTCAAATTCGGCCGGTTCTTTCGATTTTTCCTCAACAGCTTAACAAATTTTCTCATATTTGGACTTTTATCAATAATCTTGACCAAAAATCTCGTTTATTTGATCTTTGACTTTTGTTGACTTTTACTCATACACGCTTAAATCTCTTCTTATTCAATCAACTCTGATTCTTCTGATAAAAATGTGGAGATCAGCAGACCACATGCAGATACTACTTTTAATACAGATAGAAAACCATGAGACCATCTTAAGCTTTGGAAAATCAGTTAAATCAGGCCATCGATCAAGAACACTGATTGCATATCAAAGATTGGAGATGTTGACCATAACTCCAAACACTAATCCAACTTGAATATGTTGAAGCACTCTTGTACCCATATACCTCGTGACTTGAGATAATGTTTAGGATGAAAAGACTTCATATACGTGACCCTTGAAGATATATATTCTTCTTTTGGGAAATATTCACTTATCCCGCCAAACCCTTGATCATATGTCATCGAGTTAACACAATGAAAATGATGAATATGATGATGAAGCATAAGCCATTTTGCTTACCAGTAAGAGGGAAAATTTTGGGGTACAACACATGTCTTTTCATACATAACATGGTTAACCACATCCTTAACATACCTATTCTGTTATTTCCAAGGAATCATATTTGTAAGCCTTGTGTTGAACTTTCCCATCCCTTACTTGCGTAAAATCAAAGTTAAAGTACATAAATTCCTTGGAAATGACAGAACATGACATGGCATTCATTCATGCACCCGATGCATATTCATGCATCCATAACAAGTATTCAAAGATTAAGGATTCTTATTTAGACCTGTTGTTCTCCTCAGAGGTTCAACTTGATTTCTTACTGCACATGTTCAAAGATAAATATGGGATAACTCTGTGGGGGATTGACCAATACGAAGAGGTTGATTGTGGTATACACGCAAGCTTTGGCCCATGGTCGTGAACTCTTCGAGCGGGAATATAATTTATTGAAGACTCAGATGAGCCATGTCATGGAAGCTCTGATGATGATGTCAACATTCTTGCACCTACTGTCGCAGTAGAGGTTCACTCTTCTCCTTGTATTTTTGGGAATACTTTCAACCAGGGAGCGCTACATAATCTTGAGTTCTTGGAACATCTTATCAGCATATGGTTCCCATTTATTATGGGATCTTATATTAGTGATTCGTTCTTGTTGACCAACACAGATGTGGTTGCCACACCGGGGCACCATACTTTTCAATAAGGGGCATTCTCCACAACTTTGTGTCAATCTTTGTTCCCCTAGTGAATTCATCAAAAAAAAGCTTTTAAGAAAAAATAGAATAAGTCTTATGAGCATGTTAGTACAAGCCCAATGTATTAAATCCTATTATTTCCAGCTCTGATCTTTGGGGTCCTTCTCCCACAAACATCTCTTCTGATTGCGATACACATGCTAGATGTATCCCCTATTCTGAGGCACCTAGTTTTGATATCGAAGACTGTAAAGGGGTTGAAGTATAAAGCCCAAAAAATGTCTGGCGTCTCTTCCAAAAGTCCAATTCCTATTTGGCCAACTATCAGACTCTTTCTCACCAGCTGGATGTCTCCGTTTTCTGATAGAAGACGAACTGTATTATTTCTTTATGGCGTAATATACTTGGTGATACAGTTCATACCAATTCGCTTGGTAAAGCATTCATTCGATCTTATGAAAGAATCTTCTATGCATATCATTCTGGGGCACCTGGCCATTCGATTGACGATGGTATGTCATCCAGAGACAAGGTCCAAGACAGGATCAATTCAGAGACTATTCTTTTCACATCAGGTCATAAGGGAAATTCTATCGCCCATTTAAGCACCGAGACTGTAGAAAGTCGTCAGAACTAAGAAGTACATATGAATTCAAGTCTCCTCAATGATGGAAATCATTTGTTTTTTTATTTCATTTTTATTTGAATTCTTGCTTGTTTGTTTAAACATTGCTTGTATATAGAAACTTGACTATTTTTGAATGAAAATCTTAATGCAATAAGTACGCGTGCCTTGAAGTTCTATTTTATTTTATTCATCCATTCATTATCATTATTCAAATGTTTTTCTTGCATATTGATGCCAAGTCTCCAAGGCTTATGCTTAGGTAAGGATTGGAAGGAGGATGACGATAATTTGAAAACGCAAAAATCTCTGGTTGGTATGCTTTTGAATAAGACCCTGCTGACGATGTACATGCCTTGTTTCTATTCCTAAACACCAGAGATATAAGGGAGATAGACCCTCGCCAACCCCTCTGAGCCTTCGAAGTAGGAGTTTCTTTCCTGTTCAGAGAAAACCCTCATTTTAACCTTGGGGCGGGTAGTTTTCAGTTAATCTGATCAAGCGTTCATGACTCATCAAGAGTGTGCATCCAAGGATACAACAATGGTTATCCATCAAAAGGATGAGGAAATTCAAAACCACAACGGTTAACCCTCATCTATCAGAAACGTGTGTCAATTAACGATATCCCAATGGGTATCTCTCGCACATCATGAGGTCAACAGATGATGATACAACAATGGTTATCCATCATCTACTAGAGACTCAGGCAGTCACAATCACTTCCAAAAAACAAATATGGCATAAAGATTAACGACTTGTTCAAAAACAGAAAGTATGAATAAGAAAGAAACAAAAGGACCCGGTAAGTTGAAACTTGAAAACAAGTCGCTTAAGCAAAAGTTAGGGCATCCTGCTGGACTTCTAAATTGAAACTCAAAAGAATTTGTCCAGGAAAAATCTAGGGAAAGCGAGAAAGATTTTGAAAAGCCTAAGAGGCGAGAAAGAAATCCCTATCTATAGAACATAGTCATGTGATCAGACATAAAAAGCAAAAGGTGAAGTGACTGTCGTGTCCTAGAAACCCGTGTGGTTCCTCAACCATCACAAACTCTTCTCGAGAGATGAATGCTTGTATCGGGTTAACTGAATGTAGGAATGGAGAACATCATGGAGAATGGGTGGGCACCAAATAATTTTGAGGCTCAAATACGTTTTTCTAAAACCGTGAACCAGGCCACGTTACAACCCTTAAAAGTCCTAACTGGAGCATGGGTCAATTTGAAAGCGTGTTACAACAACATAGAGTTTAACCGAGTCCTAAGATCTAAATATCTGTGTTGGCATCGTATGGTTGCATTATCTTTCATAAAAAAGAATTTGCAAATGTTGCTCTCTAGCTAGTGACTCATTCACAGCAGAGTTATGACATCATTTCAGTCAAAGTATTTTCAAACTTCAAGACTTACATATGTGTTGCTTTAGAATTATCATTCTTATAATAAACATTCTTTTGCATACAAAACAACTGATTGACATCAAGTATGTTTACACAATGAACAATTGGTAAAGAGCTCAATATTGTCAGAGAAGAGAGGCTTGAATACTCTATTGAAGCAAGAGTCAGCTGCCACAAGTAAAATGACTTATCCAGGGGCATGTTAACCAGTGATTTTGTCAAGAGAAAGCATCTTGGTGCTTCACATTCTGAGTACCCTTTAGGGATGAAGTTAGCAGATTCCGCCAATCTGGGGAAATTAAGTCGAGAGTCGATCTCTCTAAGTTCAGCCAAATATGGGGTATTCCCTCAAAGCTATCAATCAGAGGCTATCACGTCAATAAATATCTTCAAGTTGCCATCAGTCTGGGGAAATCACGTCGAGAAATCTATTCAAAATTCATTCTACACGGGGCAGTTACGTCGAGATTTGACAAATCTCTCCAAGGAAGTTGTAACCAAGACCAATTTATTTCCTGATTCAAGAGATTAGGGCAGGCCACCTCATACCGTATTGTGGTGCGGGTATTACAGTCTTCTATTCAGCATAGATCTTCTCAGAGATCCTCCAAACAGGGGCATTCTATATCCGTACTTGCAAAGTTTCTCAAGCCAATTATGTTGTGCAAGACAAATCAAGCTAAATGCGTCATAACGGTCACCCTGACCTAGCCAGTGCACGAAGTTGCCTTCATTTGCTACAGAAAATTTCAAACCTGATTCCCCAAGTGAATTCAAAAAGTTCAGAGTCACTGTTTGACTCATCACGCGCAAGTGCATCCCCAGTGGAGTTAATCAAGTGCATCCCCAATGGAGTTAATCAAGTGCATCCCCAGTGGATCTAAATCGGGGCATTCGCAGAGCTAAACCGGGGCATTCGTAGGTGTCCATGCCCATATTTTATCCCCAAGTGATTCAAGAGGTAATCCCCAGTAGGGTGTAAAATTGAGGCATGAATTCGAAGAGATCCACATGGTGTTCAATATCCATTCTTTGGCATATTCAGTTCTACCATCCTCCAAGCGGTTCAGGATATATGAAATTATAGCCAAATTATCTCTTTCCCAACAACACAATTCAAAATTCAGTGGCGTACTTGAAAACTCACTTTGTTAGCAATTAAATCTCCAGCGAAGTCACCAATGATCTTCAGTATCCCGAGCTCCCCAGTACAAATTCCTATATGTATCCCTAGCAATCTTTGGTACTGCATGTTTCCAGCGCCGATATGTATTGGCATCCCCGATGATGAGCAGCAATTCCCAACGGGCCTTAGCTTATCCTCGTGAAGTCTATTTCTTTTCATTTTCATATAGTTATCATTACATAACATTGCATATTCAAAAGCGAGTAGAAGATCCATCAGAATGGATCTTTACGTCAAAAAAATTCAAACATACATACGAAGCATAAGCCAGAGCAGGTACCTTACACGAAAGACCTGGATCATTCAAGGACAATAATACATCCCCAAAAGAGGGTATCGCTTCCAATATCCCCAGTCGGTGACCTTCATCTTCAAATCCTAACAAATGCAATGAACTTGGTCATTCTCGCATCTTCGATCATCGTGTCATGACCAACACTCCTGCATTCTTAGAATTATAGGTCGCCCGTAGACCTAGTAATTTTGGTAGACCGCCCGTAAGTCTTACCTTAGGATCTTAGATCGACCGTAGAATTGGTTTCCCTTGTAGGTCTCCCGTAGACCTAATTTTTGGTAGACCGCCCGTAGGTCTTACCTTAGGATCTTAGATCTATCATAGATCTAGATTCCCTTGTAGGTTGCCCGTAGACCTAGTTTTTAGTAGACCGCCTGTAGGTCTTACCTTAGGATCTTAGATCGACCATAGATCTAGATTCCCTTGTAGGTCGCTCGTAGACCTAGTTATTGGTAGATCGCTCGTAGATCTTATCTTAGGATCTTAGATCGATCATAGATCTAGATTCCCTTGTAGGTCACCCGTAGACCTAGTTTTTGGTAGACTGTCGTAGGTCTTACCTTAGGATCTTAGATTAACCGTAGATCTAGATTTCCTTGTAGGTCGCCCGTAGACCTAGTAATTTGGTAGATCGCCTGTAGGTCTTACCTTAGGATCTTAGATCTACCTAGATCTAGATTCTCTTGAAGGTCGCTCGTAGACCTAGTTTTTGGTAGACCGCCCATAGGTCTTACCTTAGGATCATAGATCGACCATAAATCTAGATTTCCTTATAGAACGCCCGTAGGTCTCCCTTAGAATATTGTCCGTAGGTCTCGATTTAGAACCTGAGAGAGCCCATTGGCCAAGTTCTTTTGATATATCATATTAGAACCTTAGATTGCCCGTTGGCTAGGTTCTTCCAATAGATCATCTTAGAACCTGAGATCGCCCATTCGCTAGGTTATTCTTCAGATCATCTTAGAACCTGAGATTGCCCGTTGGCTAGGTTCTTCAATAGATCATCTTAGAACCTGAGATCGCCTGTTGGCTAGGTTCTTCCTCAGATAATCATCAAACCTGATATCGCTCGTTGGCTAGGTTCTTCCATAGATTATCTTAGAACCTGAGATCGTCCGTTGGCTAGGATCTTCCTATAGATCATCTTAGAACCTAAGATTTCCCATTGGCTAGGTTCTTTCTATAGATCATCGTTGAACCTCTGATCGCCCATTGCTTAGGTTCTTCCTTAGATCATCTTAGAACCTGAGGTCGCCCGTTGGCTAGGTTCATTCTATAGATCATCGTCGAACCTGAGATCGTTTGTTAGCGAGGTTCTTCCTTAGATCATCTTAGAACCTGAGATCACCCATTGGCTAGGTTCTTTCTATAGATCATTGTCAAACTTGAGATTTCCCGTTGGCTAGGTTTTTCCTTAGATCATCATAGAACCTGAGATCTCCTGTAAGCTAGGTTCTTCCTCAGATCATCTTAGAACCTGAGATCGCCTGATGGCTAGGTTCTTTCAATAGATCTTCTTATAATATTAGATCGCCCGTTGGCTAGGTTCTTCCTCAGATCATCATCGAACCTGAGATCTCCCATTGGCTAGGTTCATCCTTAGATCATCTTAGAACCTGAGGTCGCTTGTTGGCTAAGTTCTTTCTATAGATCATCGTCGAACCTAAGATTTCCCGTTGGCTAGGTTCTTCCTTAGATCATCTAAGAACCTGAGGTCACCCGTTGGCTAGGTTCTTTCTATAGATCATCGTCGAACCTGAGATCGCCCGTCAGCTAAGTTCTTCCTTAGATCACCTTAGAACCTGAGATCGGCCGTAGGCTAGGTTCTTCCTCAGATCATCTTAGAACCTGAGATCGCCTGTTGGCTAGGTTCTTCCAATAGATCGTCTTAGAACCTGATATCTCCAGTTGGCTAGGTTCTTCCAATAAATCATCTTAGAACCTGAGATCACCCGTTGGCTAGGTTCTTCCTTAGATCATCTTAGAACCTGAGATCGCCCGTTGGCTAGGTTCTTCCAATAGATAATCTTAGAACCTGAGATCGCCTATTGGCTAGGTTCTTCCAATCGATCATCCTAGAACCTAAGATCGTCCATTGGCTAGGTTCTTCCAATCGATCATCTTAGAACCCGAGATCACCTATTGGCTAGGTTCTTCCCATAAATATTGTCTCAAAACCTAAGATCGCCCATAGGTTAGGTTCTCCAACAAATCACTTTCATGTTTCACCTTAGGATTGTAGGTCGCCCGTAGACCTTATTTGTCGTCCTTTCGTACCAACCTTTGTCTTTTATTGGCATCACACCACGTTATAAGTCCAACCTTTGTCTCTTCACTGAAAAAACGAAAGAAATTCTTTCCCCAACAGATATCACAAAAATAAATGAACACTCGTACTTTCTCTCAGAACAAATTATTGGGCATTGGCATTTAATCATATTCTACCTCAAACGTCCGAAAGGCATACGCCAATCGTACTTTCAGCTTTAAGACGATTAAATAGGGGCAGCTATAATACCCCAAATTTGTCTTGCCCTTCCATTTTTATCTGGCTTACGCATTTTGTCCTTGTTTCATCTGCATACCCTCCCGTTAGGTCATTTTGCATGTCATGCATCATTAACCAATAAATTAAATATGGGCTCAAAGATCTTGAAAAATTAGGGTTTCTGTATGGCTTTGAGTCTCTTAACTTCATTCAAGAGATTCAAGTCATTTCTTCAGTAGTCATGGTTGAAGATATGGTTTTGATTTGTGGTTGTTGTGGACTTATTTCTTATCAGGCTACAAGGGTATCTTCCTCCAAGTTCATCAAGAGGCATAGACATTTGTATCAAAGTTACTTCAAGAACTAAGCGCGTTAGGATTGTGAATGCTAGGGTTTCATCAAGGATTCAGTTTCGAAGGATTCCTCAAGGCATGGTCACTGTGTTACAGGATAGGATTTGTGGATTCAAGACATTAACATTATTCTTTCAATTGATTGTTGCTTATAATGCAAGTTATGAGGATTTGAGATTCAAAAATTATGGTTTCTCTAAGAAGTGAGAACTTATTGGAATTCATTCTTTGGAAGTATTCACTCAAGCTTTTTAATATGTTCAAAGTTAATTAACTAGGTCAATGTTCTTAAGATGCAAACGTATTTAGATTGGTCATATGGATTTCTTGAGAGATAACAAATAAATTATAAGGCAAACGCACCAAAGTTACAAAGGAATTCATTAAATTCATGGCCATGCCTTTCGTTCATTCACATCAAGTCGTATTCCATATAATCATTCATGTTCCATTCATGTTATCTAACAACATTCAAGGTTTCAATCAAGGTTCATCAAATCTCATTCAAATTCATTCAAAAGGCATACAAGTTATAATCCATTTTTCTTTACACTTTTGAATAGTTACATGAAGGAGAAGAAATTACTAGCCATTACAAAATACCATAACCTCAATATAATTTACATTACAGTTTCCAATATACCATTACACACATGGAACATTACACAACAATTAGAAGCTATTCTAATCCTGATCATCCTCCATGTTTCAAGCTCTAACCGAACGTCATTCCATGCCATACGGATCCATCTCCATGTCCATCCTCATCACTAAGTGCCATGCTTTATACTGCTCATTACAAAAACCGGATCTTGCATCCTGCACATAACGTACACCAGTAAACAAAAGAAACAGATGCAAACAGAAAAAACAGTCCAAAAAACCCATATAGCCAATTAACATTTGCAGCCCCGAATCGAAGTACCAAACCAGCTGTTGCCTGGAGAATATAAAATCAGAAAATAGAAATACATATGAAGAGGAAAGAATTTCCCAGCCTTTGCAAAAACAATCCAAACCGATTCAAAACCGGCACTGCACTAAGTTCAAGGAAGGAAGTCAAAGAAAATACAAGATAATTTAAAATATCATATACCAAACTTCTTCTAACCAATTTTCCAACTGTCATAACATAATTCATTTAACCCTATAACAAAGTTTCAAAACCGTAAAACATAATTTTTCTAACCTATAACCAATTTCCCAACAGAACTTCTTCTAACCAATTTGTTACTGTCAACTGTAACTAACATTCCCTAACAGTTACAGCAGACCAAAACAGAATTTCTAACCAAAAATTCTAGCCTAACAGAAATGCCAACTAATCTATCTCTAACTATCCTCCTAACCAATTGTAACTAACTCTCACTCTTCTAACAGAAATTCTAACTGTCCCTAACAGATTTAACAAATAAGAGAAGAAGGAGGGGGATATCAGATAAAAGAATGTAACAGAAAGGGAGGAGGATACGATTCACTTCAAAAATAAAAAGAGCTAACAAATAAGAGAAGAAAGATGGGGATAACAAATAATAGATGGCTAACAGAAAATCAGTAGAAAAACTCACTAGAAAACTTTCAATCTCTCTGAAACTGTTTCTCCAAACTTCTCAAATTTGTGTCTGATTGATCTTCAATCTTCATACATCACCGTCAATCTTCATCCCTCTTCTGTAACCAATTCCTTAGATCATCATCAATTTTCACCCTTCACGTCTTTGAAACACCAACGACCTTCATCTTCACCATTATCGTCGCAGTTTCTGCACAACAACATCACTCCATCATCAATACTTCCCATTCTCTGCTTCAAGTTGCAAGAACATCATCATCACACAAAACTCCATCATCTTCTTCCCTAAACCTTCTTCGCTTCTTCAAACTTCATCAACACATAACTGTTCTACAAATCTTTGTCAATAACGTTGAATCTTGATCTCTGCGGCTTATCCGATTCATCACAAAAACTTCAGTGCTTCCTCTTCAAGCATATTGCAATAACAAAATTGTCATCATCATCTTTCTCTATCCCAATCGATATACTATGAATATCAAAAACAGCATTACCAATTTATTCAGAATTGCAAGGTTGAAGGAAGTAGAGAGGGTAAAGAAACGAAACTCACGATGATGTCGCGCATCAGATTTTCTCTTGAATTTCTTTGGATTTCATGAAGAATGCTTCTTCGGTCGAAGGATCAGAACGAAGACGAGTTTTCCTCGAATCATGAACAAATGACAGAGGTTTAGACGTTGAAGGTTAAACAGATTAAGTTCGTCAGAGAAGAGTTTGAATTATGAACAGATGGAAAATGAAATCAAAGTCAGACGGAGGTTAGGTAATGAGCGGAGTGTTTACGGGGGCTCTATGGTGAAACCGATGATAAAGAGTTTGAGACGAAGGCGAACAGGATCACAAAGGAAGATATGATGCCGACATAGAGGCGTTATCTGATCGGAGCTGACGAAGCTTATCGGAGTAGAGAAGGGGCTAGCGGCACCGCAAGAAAGGAAGAGGGTCAAAGATGTCCAAACGACAGACATTGAACCCTAATACTTTTTTAATTTAGATTTCCTTTTTTCCTTATAGTTTTACTTTTATTTAATATATATTAGTAAGTGAAACAATATGGAATGGTATCGTATGTTCCTTGGACCGATCCACCCTCTTCTTGGCCCAAAGGGAATTTTTTAAGAGCATGTGGATTGTACAAAAAATGTTAATGGACCTCATTCTAGAATGGGCTGTTATTTTGCAACCCCGCTGCCTGATCCATACACCACCTGGCTTTTCCTTTAATCTTCATTTGGTTATTAATTTTGTGCAATTAATTGATGATGATTCCTTCATGATTTTTTGCTAAAATTTTGTGTAGATGTTAATAGGTACACGTGGAGGCCTTGGATCGCTTTTGTTGGACATTATACTTTTGTTACTAATTATTGTAATTTTATCGTTTAAATTTCGATTAAAAGTTCCTTGGATATTATAACAAGCGAAGAAGTATCTCGTCCCTCCAGGGAAGCTTTTAATAAAGTTTTCTTATTGCTTGCGGGGTTTGGAAGAGGCAACGGACTTTCTCCGTTCAGTATCATCACAAATTTATTGTGTGCCTCATTTATGCAATTTATTGTACTTCTTTACCGCTTTTCTAGATATAATGAGAAGTAGGATTTTACTGCTTTCTGATTCCATGAGAAGTAGGGTAGAGATGTATGACGGGGGTCTCTGTTGTTGATCATATCAGGAACCCCTCTGGTTTATTTAAAGACCCGTTTAAGGCGATTCCACATTGTTTGCCATTGGGTGCTACTTGTGTGTAGTTTGTTTAAAACCCTACCTTTGAGTAGGTGTTCTGCAAGTGTGTTTATATTTGCGCCTGCACTATTCCCCATCCCTTATTGAAGTCCTCAAAAGGAGGCGAGCGGGGAGGGTTAGCAATCAACCACGGAAATTTCGTCCATGTCATCCTTAGCTCGTGACACACCACAAAGCTTCGGAGTTGTGCCTGCTCTTGTATATAGAGTCGTCAAGTGGGGAAGGGTTCCGCAATCGAACCTCCATGCTTTGTAAGGAGTTCGCATTGGTCGATGCTAATACTCCGTGATTTTTCATATTGTCTTTTGTCGCTTACCTCGATCTCTTATATCCTGGTTAGGTGTTCAGTCGCTTTGGACATCACTTTTTGTTTCTTCATCTCACTCCCGCTTGTTTGTCTTAGGTGATACGCTCCCCTAGGATAAAGCATTTCTCTTCTTTTCCTTACTCTTTTATGTGTGTGCTTCTTTAAGATTGTTTGCTTTATCCTTGTACATACCATGTTCCCTTAGGACGCACTTTCTCCGTTCGGATGCGAGTTAGACCTTAGGTTGAAAACCATGCATGCTAACATTAGGTAGGCGTTTCCCTTTGATCCTTGACGTAGGGCCACAATTATATGATAACACTAGGTTAGAAATAGGCTAGTCCCCCTTAGACTCTTTTCTCCCTATTTTTGCATATGCATCCGAAGCTAAAACTTTCTTTTTAGCAAATCATAAAACATGTTAATCCCACTTATACCCTTTTCCAAGGTAACAAAATACAAATCAATCAAATGCGACATCTTGCCTCGAGGGCGTAACTCGAAAGCATTTTCAAGAAAGGACATGATTAATTTACTTCTGTGCCAATGCATAAGTCTCCAAAGGTCGAGCTGTGGAAGAAGGCGGAATTAACATCGTCCATAAAAAACACCAAACAAACAAAAACTTGTGAGTCGAACTACGGTAGCTCTGATTCCTCAAAAAGGATACGTAGGCATTTGGGTAGGGCCTAAGCAAGTACAAATTTATTTTCCCTACATTATTTTATCCTTTATTTTGCATGCATTCTTCCTTAGTAATAAACAGTAAGCATAGATTAAACACACCCATAAGATCGGCAACAAGATTGGATATCATAGAGTACTACGGGCGTGTGGGGTACTAATACCTTCCCCTCGCGTAACATACTCCCTTACCCGATCTCTCGGTTGCAAAACATGGCTTCTCCCTTATCAGGTTTTCTCGATGTTTACCTTTCCCTTCATGTGGGATAAAAGACGTTCGATGGCGACTTCATTGTTTGATGATTTTCCGCCGGTTGTTTCAGCATGGGCCTTGTTATGGTTTCTTCCTTCAGAAGTCAAATCAACATCAGAAAAGCCTAACCCATTATCAATTGTCAGGCTAGAAACATAATTTCCGAATTGGCCAGCAGAAATTTCCTGCGGTACGTGAGAAGATTTTAAGAACTTCACCAAAGCCTGGGCATTAGCTTCAGATCATAACAACAGGGATAACATGGATATCTTGGAGGGAGTCTGCCTAGCTGTTCAACAATCTTGTTGTCACTTTTCCGGATGAGTTTCAATACTTCCTTCATCTCTTGCCTGGAAGTATCTAAAGCGGTAATCTCTTTAGGTGCCTCAGTCTAGACAGGCTCAGTCATGTGTTCTTTACCTCGAGTCTCAGTAGTTGACTCAGTAGCAGTAACATGAACTGGTGTAGTAACAGTCTTCAGAGAGATCTCTGGAGAGAAAACCCTTCCACTTCTAGTAACTTTACTAGTCCCAACAATATTGCCAATGTTGGAATCAGTAACTTCAGTATTTCCACTTTTGACAGTTAATGGTTCTTTCTTGACACCATGATAGTAAACATCAACCCCATAATTCCAAGGGATAGCCTTGTCAGAGGAATACATGATTGGTCCGAGCGTGGTAATAACCAGAAGAGTAACATTAAGTTCAGTCGTAGTCTTCTCAGGGCCTTTGGTACTAATCCTTACTAGAGTTCCGGAAATTACATACACCTTTTCAAGCTCCAAGTCTTGAAACAAATTATCCATAGAAGGAGTCTTCTTAACTAGAATTATATGGTTATCCATTAGACGTTGAATACCTTCTTTGAGCAGTTTGTAGCCATTGGATTGGGTTGCACAGCAGTAGCATCTTTCAATGAAACCTGTAAGTAAACCAGCTTGCAGCAGATTCTTCTTAATAATCAGGAGGGGAGTAGTCAAGTCACTTACAGTATAAACATAAGAAACATCATCAATGACATTAATGCCTTTGTCGTGCTTAGGCATAGGTGCAATAATCACATTGGGGGTCTCGGGAGGATCAAATACAATCTCTTTGGAGTCAATCATATCTTGAATTTTATTTTTCAAAGCCCAACAGCTATTTGTGTCAAAGCCCAGGAATATCTTACATTAGGATTGTATCGAGGAGAGGAGGTGTTGGAATTTTGAGGAGGATCTCTTAACATTATCAGCTCCACCTTCAATAGGTTTTGTAATGCCTGAGACTACGACATGTTGATATTGGTAAATTGTCTCCTTGGTGTTGATAACACGAAAAGATATACCATTTTCTGCCTGATTTACATAGATTAAACTTTTGATTCTTCGTTTATCATGTCACATTTATCTCTATTTGTAGTATTTGTAGTATATTTCAGGTACTTATCTTTTGCAAGGCATAAATGAGAAAAGGAAGAAAAACAATGGAGAAATGAAGAATAAATAGCCATTTAGTAGTATTTTAGAGCATTCTGCACCAGATGGCGTCTGGCCCGCCACAGGCGCGTCCCGCTCGGCAAAGTTTGTAAAAGTGTGCCCCTCGGCATGCTTTATGTTATGACCGGGACAATTGGAGGATATGTCCCCCACGTCACAGCGCACATGACACCCGCCACGACTCACATAACTGTTACAACATTTTCTCCATGAAGCAGACGGAACAGATAGTTGGCGGATTCTTCTCAACTATGGAAGAATGAGAATCCAGGATATAACTCCTATTTTCACTCACGCTTGGAATCTATAAAAGGAGGCAGTTACCAACATTGTTCAGGTCCATACTTTTGCATCATTTTCATTAGTTTCTATGTACTGTAATTGCTATTAATTTCTAGTTTTTGCAACCTTACTATTATTTTCAGTTTCATAGTTTTTAGTACTCTGTTTTCCAGTTTCGTAGAATTCTTGTAAGCATAGAAAACAGTTCCATCAAAGCAGTATTTCTTTGCATCAGATGGATACTGCAACCTTAGTTTTTTTTCATATCTTCCATAATTTGTTAGGTTCTTTTTATTTAATTCAAGATATTTTGTACAAGTCAATCCTATCGGCTTGTGGAGGATACGCACTGCTCAGATTATTTGTTCCAGTATTTAATTCTAGGTTCTTATTTTAAAATTATCATTTATTTTTTCTTACCATGCATGTGTTATTAAATTTATGTTTTAATTTTATGCTGGCCTGCAATAAAATTATGCCTGGATAAGTTCCCTGATACCGGTATGTAAATCTTAACCGAAGGGATTCGGTAATTAATTTGCATTAATATTTTTACAAAAGCACTTTTCTGGTTTTAATTTCCAATTTGAATATTTAATTGTTTTTGTATGAAAGTAAAATACAGTCTAAGGTTAAAATCAACAGAGCGAGAGTTTGAGGTTTTAACCAGATAGTGGTTATTAAACATTAATTTTAAAAACAGCGAGAGCACTTTAAAATTAATTGGACTCTAATTGTTTTCAAAAAATACTTTTAAATTTTAAATGAAACAGTGAGAGCGCTCATTTTGAGTTTAATAATATGACCCGCATCGATAGAACGAAAGTGTGAGACGAGGGTTTTTAAATAAATAGTTTCCACTAAAACAATGTTTTAATACTGAAAACAAATTCCAATGACTTATTGAATCCCTGATGTTGACAAATTACATATTGGTGTCCCGTTATGAATTATTATATTTTAGTTAATTCTCGATTAAACCCAAACACCTGAATTTATTATTTAGCCTTAGCTATACACAATAACCCTAAGTTAACAGTAGTTTGACCGCCAATCCTTGTGGGTTCGATATCTTTTAAAACTACACCGATAAGACTGTGCACTTGCAGTCACTACACCTGATAGACTCATAAAGTCACAATCATGTTTTTGGCGCTGTTGTCGGGGACTAATTTAGTCAATAATGTAAATCCCTTGTTACGCAGTATAGACTAAGGCAACCAAAATTTACTTTATTTTATCCGTTGATTGTATGCCAAGCACTCGCTCTAAAGGCGAAGAGTTAGACCAACCAATCGAAGAGGTCGAGAGATTTGTTAATATAAGATGTCGAATTAGAGAGTACCAAGCCAAGTATAATCTTCCCGAATTCAATCTTCCTAATTATTCTCTTTCTGACCCAAGAATGGCTAAAGGACCC
This sequence comes from Vicia faba, assembly GCA_948472305.1. Lineage (NCBI taxonomy): Eukaryota > Viridiplantae > Streptophyta > Magnoliopsida > Fabales > Fabaceae > Vicia > Vicia faba. The sequence goes on along the minus strand of OX451740.1, from coordinate 1,302,986,014 downwards.
CAAAATCGTCCTCTGAAGGATTATGCTGAGGAACCCCACAACAATATTGTTGCTCCCGCTATCGCACTGAACAATTTTGAGTTAAAACCTTTGTTATTGCAAGTTGTCCAACAAAACCAATTTTCAAGATGTCTTACGGACGATCCAAATCTTCATCTATCAGTGTTTATGCAGTACACAGACATAGTGAAAGCAAATGGTGTCATCCCTAAAGCAATAAGACTTCATCTTTTTCCTTTCTCATTAAGAGATAGAGCTAGAGCATGGCTCTAGTCTCTACCATTCAACTCTGTTACCACATGGAACAAATTGAAGAATGTTTTCCTAGCGCGATATTTTTCGCCGAGTAAGACGGCTATGCTAAGAGCCAATATCAATGGTTTCAAACAAAAGGAAAGAAAATCTTTTTTTGAAGCATGGGAAAGATACAAAGACATGTTGCGACTCTGTCCGCATCATGGTCTAGAGGAATGGCTGATTATCCACACCTTTTACAATGGTCTCTTGTATAACAGAAGACTAACAATTGACGCGCATGTGATGGTGCACTGATGGATAAACCATACCACGATGCCTATCAACTTATCAAAAGTATGGCTCAAAATCATTATCAGTGGGGAAGTGATAGAACCGTGATGGAGAAACCTCAAATGAAAGGCGGTATGCACGAAGTTAGTAGCTTAGACCAAGTTAACACCAAAGTAGAAGCTCTTACCCAAAATATAGAAAGCTTGACTACAACTCCTACAGCCACCGTGGATGCAGTAACTCCAACCTTTGATTTATGAGGACTTCACGCGCATAATGCACCCGAATGTCCACTCTTAACAGGAGTACCAACTGATCAAGTGAATTATGCTCAAGGAAACCCCTGTGGCAATAACTATAACCCTGCTTGGAAGAATCATCCAAACGTCTCATACAAAAGCGACAACACTTTGTATAAACCAGGGCAAGCTCCTACTACACCCCCAGGATTTCAGAAAACCACCCAAAATGTCTCAACTATTCAGAACATCCATAGAAAGTCCAACATTGAAATAATGATAAAAAACTATGTAGCCACCCAAGCTCAAACTAATAACGATTTCATGAATCAAAATATTCACACCAGTGAGCAAATTTAGAAATTGACAAATAAGAATGACGCTCTTGCCACGCACAACAAAATGTTAGAAACAAAAATTTCCCAAGTGTCTCAACAGCAAGCAGCTATAGCTTCTCCAGCTGGAACTTTTCCAAGACAACCCCAACCTAATCCAAAGGGACATTGTAATACCATAACACTTGGAGTGGGGCAGAACTAGGCGGACCAATTGAACCTAGAATCGAGAACCCAACCATGTACCAAAAACATAGAAAAGGAACTGAGAAAGAAGTTGAACCGAAGGAAGTAGAAAAAGAAGGTGATGAAGAGGTCGTGGAAAAAGAAGTACCTTATGTGCCTCCGCCACCCTATAAACCACATATTCTATATCCTCAAATATTTGCTAAGTCTAAAAACATAGGGCAATTCAAGAAATTCGTTGAACTTCTGAAACAACTTAACATTACCATACCTTTAACAGAAGCTATCACACAAATACCCTCCTATGCTAAATTTCTTAAAGAAATATTATCCAATAAGAAAAAGCTTGAGGATAATGAAATTGTATTGCTCACTGCTGAATGCAGTGCTATAATCCAAAATAACATGCCTCCTAAACTTAAAGACCCAGGTAGTTTTTCCATACCTTGCGTAATCGGAAAGTTTGTCATAGACAAAGAGTTATGCGATTTAGGAGCCAATATTAGTCTAATTCCCTTATTAATTTTCAAGAAACTCAACATGGGAGAACTAAGACCAACGAGAATGTTCGTACAATTAGCAGATCGATCAGTGAAATTTCCTTTAGGTATGTTAGAAAATTTTCATGTACGTATAGGACAATTCTATATCCCCATTGATTTCATAATCATGGATATTAAAGAAGACTCCAATATTCCTATTATATTAGGTAGACCATTCTTGGCCACTGCAGGAGCCATAATAGATGTTAATAATGGAAAACTGACTTTTGAAGTACGGGAAGAAAAAGTTGAATTCATCTTGTCTAAATTCTTTAAGGCACCAGTCATTGATGATTCATGCTGTTTCCTAGATGAAATCGTTAAATACGCAAAAGAATTGGAGAAACAACCAACCACCTATTCTGAGGTATTGAAGATTCATATACCTCAAACTCTCGAAGGTGATAATTAGCGCCCTGAATATCAAGATGAAAATTTGAGTGAATGCCTAGCTCTAACTCCTGATCCTATACCATGTCCAAAGAAGCCAGCCATAGAACTCAAAACACTACTCAAAGACCTAAGGTATGAATTCCTAGATACAAAACTTGAGCGACTAGTTATAGTCAATGCAGACCTAGGACAAATAAAAACTGAAAAAATTATTACATGTCCTAAGGAAATACCCAACTGCTTTAGGATATAACATCTCAGATCTAAAAGGAATAAGCCCTTATATCTGCATGCATTGTATTATGCTGGAGAAAGACTGTAAAACCTCTAGGGAACATCAAAGGAGAATAAATCCCATTATGAGCGATGTAGTAAAAAAGGAAGTGGAAAAGCTATTAGAAGCAGGAATCATATATCCAATATCCGACAGTAAATGGGTTAGCCCAGTACATGTAGTACCTAAGAAAGTAAGTGTTGAAGTTGTTATCAACACTAAAGGAGAATCTGTAGCGCAACAAACTCACACCGGGTGGAGAATGTGCATTAACTATAGAAAGTTAAACAAAGCCGCTCGTAAAGATCACTTTCATTTACCTTTCATTGATCAAATTCTTGAACAAATAGCTAAGCACTCTCACTTCTGCTATTTATACGGTTCTTCCGGATTTTTCCAAATTCCTATCCATCCTGACGACCAAGAAAATACGACTTTCACTTGTCCTTATCATACGTTCGCTTATCGACAAATGCCATTCAGATTATGTAATGCCCCTGCAACATTCCAGAGATGTATGAAGTTCATCTTCTCTGATTTTCTAGTCGGTATGATGGAAGTTTTTATGGATGACTTCTCCGTCTGTGGAGAAAGTTATGAAGGATGTCTATTGAACCTCGAAATGGTACTAAAAAGATACGTAAGTGTCAATCTCGTGCTAAACTGGGAAAAATTCCACTTCATGGTCCGAGAAGGAATTGTCTTAGGGCACATAGAATATGATAGGGTAATTGAAGTAGATAAAGCAAAGAATGAAGTAATAGAAAATCTTCAACCAACCAAAAACTATTAGAGAAATAAGAAGTTTTCTAGAACACGCTGGTTTTTATCGAAGTTTCACTAAAGACTTCTCTAAAATAACCAAACCTCTAACCGGACTGCTAATGAAGGATGCTGAGTTCATTTTCACCGATAAATGCTTGGACACATTTACAACACTAAAAATGCATTAATTTCAGAACCTATTAAGCAGCCCCCTGATTGGAACGAACCATTTGAGATAATGTGTGCTGCCAGTGACTATGTCGTGGGCACAGTCCTAGGACAAAGAAAGGATAAAAAGCTTCATGAAATATACTACGCGAGTAGAACCCTAGATCCCGCATAAAAAAATTATTCCACAGCTGAAAAAGAATCATTAGCTGTTGTGTTTGCCTTAGATAAATTATGTTCTTACTTAGTAGCAACATGAATAATTATCTATACCTATCACGCTGAAATCTGATACCTCTTAAGTAAGAAAGACGCCAAACCAAGATTACTAAGGTGGATCTTACTTCTACATGAATTCGATTTGGAAATCAAAGACAAGAGAGGGACCGAGAATGTAGTAGCTGACCACCTATCTAGAATAGATAGGCATCAAACCAGATCATGGACTTATCAATGATGATTTTCCTTATGAACCCCTTGTAGCCCAATTATAATTAGAAAGTATTAGAACTGAGTACCCTGTGACTTATGAAGACATAAACACAAACGAAATCTTGGAAGCAGTCTGCACTAAAACCATACTGCCATGGTATGTTGATTTTGTCAACTACTTGGCTGCTGGAGTGCTTCCACCTGATATGTCTTATCAACAAAAGAAGAAATTCTTCCATGACCTTAAACATTATTATTGGGATGAGCCATTTATTTTCAAGAGAGGCGCCGGTTGTATTTTCTGTTGACGTGTTCCTAAAAATGAAATTGAAAACATAATTTTCCACTATCATGCTTCCCCCTATGGAGGACATGCGAGTACTTCAAAGACCTGCGCTAAAATATTACAAGTTAGCCTCTATTGGCCTAATCTATGGAAAGACGTCCATATCGCGGTTAAACATTGTGACCAATATCACCGCACTAGAAACATATCTAGACGTGATAAGATGCCTCAAAAAGGCATTCTAGAAGTGGAAGTCTTTGACGTATGGGGAATTGATTTCATGGGACCCTTCTCGTCTTCCTTTGGAAATCACTATATACTAGTTGTTGCGACTACGTTTCCAAATGGATTGAGGTTGTAGCTTCTCCAACAAATTACGCACGAGCAGTAGTCAGGCTTTTCAAGAACATAATATTTCTGATATTCGATGTTCTGAGACTCGTAATCAACGTCGGTGGCTCCCATTTCATTTCCAAAATCTTAGAAAACTTATTAGCGAAGTATGGAGTCCGACATCATGTCACAACACCTTATCATCCACAAACAAGTGGGCAAGTAGAGCTCTCCAACAGAGAGATTAAGCAAATCTTAGAAAAAATGGTAGCAACCTCTAGGAGAGATTGGTCATCTATGTTACATGAAGCTCTATGGTCTTATAGGATGGCATATAAAACTCTGATCGGAACCACTCCATTTAAATTAGTTTATGGGAAATCATGTCATCTGCCGGTAGAAATAGAACATAAAGCTTATTAGGCCATTAAGATCCTTAATTTAAATTACACTCTTGCGGGTGAGGAAAGAATCTTAGATATCCACGAACTACAAGAACTTAGACTAGACGCTTATGAGAATGCTCGAATTTATAAGGAGAGAACTAAAAAATGGCACGATAAACGAATATCTAGAAAAGAATTCAATGAAGGAAATATAGTTATACTATTTAATTCTAACTTAAACTATTTCCGGGAAGACTTCACCCTAGATGGTCTGGTCCCTTTGAAGTCACTAAGATTTTTTAAAATGGCGCAATAGAGATTAAGGGAATGTGTAGTGAACCTTACATCATAAACGGACAGCGTCTAAAGCATTACCATAACATCGATAATAAAGAATATTATGAAACATTTAGGCTATATGCGCTACCACCTCATTCATTAGACTAATCAACATGTTATGTCGAGCTTACGACGTAAAACAAAGTGCTTATGACAACCCACTTTTTAATAATTTCTTTTTGCTTTGCTTAAGTTTCGTTTTTATTTTCTTACTTTTATTATAGCTTATTCCTGTTCTGATAAAATTATGCAGTATTGTTTCTCTAACATTACTCACTACTAACTGTCAACCTACTTCAGGCTAACTTTCCTATTTAGCTAATTGCACTAACCACAATGAACCTGGTTGATACTATGGACATTGTTTTTAGAGGAAGAAATTAACATATGAGGTTTGAGTCTTTATCTGATAGGGAGTTTGGATTGAGGGTTTACCCTGACGGACCTGCTATGATTACATTAGGAATCCGAGACAGTGTCTTGTTCCTATTAAGCCAAACTAGTTGGGACATATCCGCCCTGATAAGAAGGTTTAGTTCCTACTGTAGATTGACCCTAGAGTTTTTAAGCTCTCTTGTCTACAAACCTAAACAGGGTCTAGGGTTTAATAGAGGACTGATTAGGTTTAGGCTATTTAATATTGAATACACCTATACCTATAGGGAGATGGCATAACTATTAGGATTTCCACACGGTTTAGATGTGTTCACAGTGATCCAAGAAGAACTTTTCAATGTGGGTGAGCTAGACTATTTTTGGGGGGATATTACAAGTATAGGTAACCCTAAACACGATGACATGAACTCAAAAAACATTCATAACCCAGCTTTAAGATATTTTCATAAAATCCTAGCCCACACCCTCTTGGGTAAGCCATAAAATATAACCACAGTATCTAGAGTCGAGCTTTTCATTATGTTTTGTGCTTCGCAAAACTGTCCCATAAACAGAGCTACCTTTATGATAGCCAACTTTCACTGTCTTGTGAGAACCGTCCATGAACCAATCTTGATAGGTGCCTTAGTAACCATGATAGCAAATGCTATCGGCTTAAGACAACCACTAGTAAACTGTGTCCCTCTAGGAAGATTTCAACCAATGAATAACAATTTTTGTTTCAATAGGGGAATAATTTGAAACCTAGGCCCGGGTAACTTTTAACTGCTCATTGAAGCTAGCGGCAGAAAACACAGAGCCACCACCGAACTTTATTTATCCCGGAGGAAGGGAAAATATCGAGAAAACCACAAGTGAATGGATAAGATGGTCTTACGATCAAGAGAAAGGGTAAGGGAGTCGGTTATGCGAGGGGAAGGTATTAGCACCCCTCACATCTGTTGTACTCAACAAGATCCATTTTGTTTGTTTGTCTCTAAGGATGTGTTTATCTACAACTATACTTGTTTAAGGGGAAAGAAATGGTTTTTTATTATTACGTTCGTGAGGGTTTCACGACACTTTGCCTGCGTATCTGGTGAAGGAATCAGAACATCGTAGTTCCTCTAGAAAATGATTGGTTTTTTTGTGTTTTTTAGTGGACAATGTTAACGCACGCATTCTAGCAATCGGCACCGCCGATATCGCGGTAAAACAGAGATAACATGCCCTTTGGGGGAAGTTTTAATTTGTTGAGTGTTTTTACAATTTAAAATAAATTCGAGTAATGATTAAGGTGATTTTGAATTTTTGATTTGTGAATGTTAAGTTTTAATTACAAAAGATTAAAAGGTTAAGAGGGAGACTAAAAACCAAATTTTTTGTTATGTAAAAGTTTCGAATGCCTAAAATCTAATTAATTTAATTAATCGAGAGTTTAGAAATGAATAAAAAATAAACTCAAGGGTGCATATGAGACACATAATCCATCGATCATAGAGTCAATAAGTAAATGTTTAATCGATGAATTTAGAGAATAACAAAGCGTGAAATTTAAATCAAATAAATGGAAAGAAAGAATTTAAACAATCAAATGATTGATGCCCGAAAATTAGTTGAAATTATTTAATAAAAATTATTTAATGAATTTGGTCAAACTAAATAAAATTAATTAATCAAAATTAATAATTAACAAAATAAAATAAAATAAGAAAACATTAAAAAAATGAAAATAAGAAAGTATTAGAAAATAAATGAAATAGGATTGAGAAATAAACAAAAGGGGGAGGGGGGGGGGGGGTGAAAACAAATTTAGTGGGGATGAAGAGAAAGAACCAGGCGCTAGGCCCAAACCTTAAAAGGTTCATGACAATATGTATTTTTTGTTGTTTATTTTACATCAAATTACCAAAAAATGCAGGGGCTAGATGGGTGTGGTTTGGCCTAGAAAGAATGTAGCCCGTCAGCATATTGTTTACTTAATTAATGAATTATTAAAATAAGAAGCAAGGAGAAAAAGAAAGGGAAATTCATCGTGAAATTAGGGTTGAAGTTATCTTTTGAACCCAACTCTCCCTCAAACAGATTAACCTTAATCGCTATTCTTTCTCATCTCCATCGTTACTCTCTCACTCTCAGCTTTATGTTTCAACCCCTTTCCTCTCCCTCGATCGATCACCGCGATTTGTTGCCCGACCATGAAGAAGTAACCATGCTTCTGTGTGTCAAGTAAGGTTATTGTTTGGTTGACTTATTGAATGGCGGAGTGTTTTTGTTAAGGAGAAAAGGTGATATCACGAGATGCATTAATGTGTAGAAGGTGAGTTCGCATGAGAAGATTTGATGGAAGGAGAAGGTTTAATCGGTTGTCGCAAGGAAACGAAGGGAGTATTTACGGAGGAGTTTGGAAGAACATAGGTGGTTGTTGGATGGGTTTCGTCGAAACGTGGGTATAAGAAAAATTGGGGCAGTGATTACAGTGGGTTCGACAGTTGTTGTGAGGTAAGGAGAGAGTTTGGTGGAGTTGTATGGTATGTGTTGAAGTGAATAAGAGGAAATGGAGGAATGGTGCGATGAGGATGGTTAAGGCTAGCGGAGGGGTACGCATAGATTGAAGGGTCAAACTGAAGAGAGGAGTCAGTACGGAAATTATGCAATGGCTCGTAGATGAAGAGGAAATCATTTTTTTCTTTTCTAAATGAAGCTTTCAATTATTCTCTTGGATTTGTTCGCAGTTCGACGAAGAGGAGGATTTTCTTCGGATTATTCAGGTATTGTGCTTCAGAAATCTCTTTTATCCTTCTACAAAACATTTCTAATGTCGTGTTCGTGTGTGTTGTTATGATAAATTACACCAATAGGTTTCCTAATGTTGTCACAATTTTGGATTGCAATGGTGATGCAAGTTATGGAATGAAGGCCTTTGAAGGTGTTGTGTTGATGTCTGTGTTAGTACTTTTCTTTGTGTTTCTCTGTACATTTTATTCATCTTACATTCTTTTAATCATTTCCAAGATTTATCAGGGATAAAACAAATGAAATACACGCAAATATTCTAGGGTAGAAATAATTTACTGATGCAAATTGAAATGTCCAAACAACAACATCAAGCATGGATATGTATGGTAGAAAATTTCATAAATAATACTGACTCTGAATGTTCTCGGAGGTGAAGAATTTCTCTGGTAGCTTCCTTTCTTCTCTGCTTTCAACTTTACTCTGATTTCATCCACTCTTCTTCTTGGAAAAGAAAACTGATGTGAACAATTGTTGCAGTGAGTAAGTCTTGGCCGATACTTGAATCTTTTTTTTTGGCCGATACTTGTATTTTTTGTATTCTTGGTTTTTTGGCTCTGTAAATCTCTCTTGGTTTGCTGGTTGTGTGAAGAATCTCTCTGTCAGTTTTATTGGCTGTGTAAAAAATATCTCTCTCAGTTTTGTTGGCTGTGTAAAAAATTTCTCTCCTTCTCAATGAAATAGTGGCCCTTCTTATTGATATCAGGGTGAAAAAATTGGAGGGAATTGGTGAATTTTTTGAACATTGTTAGTATGCTGTCTTCATGCTTTTAAAGTGCAAGTTACGTTTTTGTCTATTTTGGTGCAAACTTGGGGGGCGGAATTTGGACTAATGTGTTTGGAGTTTTTGGTGGCTTATAACATCAGACTTTGGGGTAGGCTTAATGCAGGTTGTGGAGGTTGTTTGGACTGTTTTATGGGCTAGGTGATATCCTTTTAAACATGTTTCTTTTTTCCTCTTTATCTTTCAATGATGCAAATTGTTTTGCTTTTTGAAAATTCTGAAGGGTATGCAATATTTAGGAAAATGATGACATAAGGTTTTGTGAGCTACTTGATAGCCTTTTGTGTTATTTATTGTTGCTGACTATTTGGCTCTTCTTTTGTTTTACATGTTGCTGTTGCGCTGTTGTGCATATTGTTTTGGGCTATGTTGCTGTTGTTTTTGCCGCCTTTCTTTGTTTGCTGTTGTTGGACAGTTTTGCCTTATACATTTGTTGTTTGTTGTTTTTTGTTTAGTTTTGAGTTGCGCTGCTGATTGGCAGCTTCGTCATATATTTTCTTCTTTGTTTTACTTGGTAGTGGGCTGCTGTTTGTTACGTTGTTTGTTGCACTGTTTGTTGTTGTTTTTGCAATGAATTTGTTCCAAATTTCTTTTCCCTTTTAGTGAACCAAAAAGCTTTTTTTTTTGTGATTTGCAAAATAGGAGGATATGGCTTATGATTAAAAACCAAAAACCTTTCGAATTTCTGATTCCAAATGCAAACCGTAATGATGAGCATTCTTTATTAACGAATAATTCTCGTTTGGAGTTTTTTTCACATGTTAATTATTTGCTAACTTTTTTCTCTTGTCTTGTTTCATGAGCACGAGGATTGGATGGCAAGCGAAGTTGAAAGACGAAGAGGCCATGGCGAGGAGTGAGTGCGAGAGGCTTGAAGATGAAGCAAAGAGACTTGAAGAAGAAACTTTTTTTTTGTAAACAAACATATTTGTAACTCGCATTTCACATTTGTATCTCCTTTGTAATTTGCCAAAAAGAATGTAACTTAAATGAATTTTATGAATGATGAACTTTTTTGTATGGAAATTAAACAACTTTTGGATCTTGATTAAAATTTGAAATTCTCACTTGAATGGTTCGGATGATACATTTTTCCTTTGTAACTTGAATTTCAAGAAATCACATATGATCTTCATAACTTGCACCTCAAGTAAACCATGCACATTGTCTTTCAATTCCCAATCTTCATATCATGTCCAAACCCCACTTACACTCCCAATGAGAACCTTAACTTTGATGTCCAAACCACAAGTAACTTGTAACTGAAGCAACAAAACATGCCTGGATTATCATGAACCTCCAACCTTATTTCCTGAAGTGCGAGGAGATATTAGACATGAAACCCCTAACCAAATGTACTGGAATTTGTGTTATCTTTGAGGCATGTGAAAGAAACCATTCATGAAAATTGGGGATCCAAAACCCTAGTATCTTGACAAACAATATGGAAATAAACCCTAATCCAGGCTCTGAGGAATTTGAGTGATAAACAACCTTGTAAATTGATGAGAAAGAAATCCATGACAACTCAGAACTTCATTCCACGATGCACCGCTCAAGAACCAAATGAACTTGTTTTTTACCTGATAAATAAAAACCTCAAAGCAAAGTTAACCATAAGGATGGAACAACCCTAATGCTTTAAATAAATGTGTCTGATTCCCTGAGATGCATAATATGCAAATGACTTAGTGAAAATGATGCAAATGGGATGTAAAGTCTAAGCCAGACAAAAGTAAAAGGTAGGGTAAATTTGGGGTACGACAACTGCCCCTATTTAATCGTCTTTAACATGAAGGTGAGATTGGCGTCAGCCTTTCAAAAGTTCAAGGTAGAAGATGATTAAATACCAGTACCTGAAATTTATCCTGGAAAGAAGGTGCGAGTGTTATTTATTTGTGATGTCTGCTGGGGAAAGAAAAATTGGTTTTCTAGCGGACTGGCCATGATGGATACATGGGGTTGAATAATGATAGCTTGTGTTGGGGTAATGGTGCCAATACAAGGTTCTTGGGGAAGTGGGTGTTAAAGTGACTAAAAGGATATGGTTGACGATGTTTCTGTGACTGAAAGTAGAATTACTGACAAAGTGACATCTTAAAGACGATGGGTAGAACTTGACGACATCAGAGAATCTATCGTGTGGGATTCACGACCCAAAAAAAAAGGCAATGGGTAAAGATTGACTTATGACCGATGACTCAAGAGAAAGGATATCACGAGGGTAAGACCAATGACCTATGAAAAGATGACACGAGGGTAAGATCTACAGACGACTTACAACTTCAAAAATGATAACGTGAAAGTAAAATCTACGGGCGACCTACGACCTTAAAAATGATAACGTGAAGGTAAGATCTATGGGCGACCTACGACCTTAAAAATGATATAAACTGAGGGTAAAGTCTACAGACGACCTACGACCCTAAGAGAAATAATGTGAGGGTAAAGTCTACGGATGACCAACAACTCGGAAATAGATATGCAAAGGTAAGATCTACGGACGACATACGACCTAATATAGGATGAAGCGAAGGTAAAATCTACGGGCGACCTACTACCTAAAAAAGATGGCGTGAAGGTAAGATCTACGGACGATATATAACCTTAAAAAGATAACGCGAGGGTAAGATCTACGGATGACCTAAAACCCTAAGATGAAGATAACAGGAGGGTAAAGTCTACGAACGACCTACGACCCTAGGAATGATGATGCGACGGTAAGATCTATGAACGACCTATGACCTTAAAATGATAACGTAAAGGTAAAGTCTACGGACGACCTACGACCTTAAAAATGATAACTTGAGGGTAAGACCTACGAGCGACCTATGACCCTAGAAAGATGAAGAATGGGTAAAGTCTACGGATGACCTACGACCCTAGAAAAGATAACGTGAGGGTAAAACCTACGAGCGACCTACGACCCTAAAATAATGAAGTGTGGGTAAAGTCTACGGATGACCTATGACCCTAGAAAGATGACATGAACATTGAGAGTTCAGGAGTGCGATGTACTGGCACCATGGCTTTTTTGGTTAGTAGTGTAATGACAAATGTTACCCGATAATTATGAGGATGATATTCTTTGTGGTGATGTTTCGTTGATTTGGGGCTTTCGTGCAAGGTACCCAATTTGGCTTAGGCTTCATATGCCTTTTGAAGTGTGGCATGATGATCTATGGATATGCTATGTGTTTGAGGATGCAATGTAATATGAAGTGATGATTATTGTATGTAGAGTATAAAAACTTTAGGCTCATTGGGGTCCGTTGCCTGTTGTCTTGAGATACCGATATGGATTGGTGCATGAAAACTGAGAGAATTGAGTTATATCCTTGTCGAGTTCATAGGGGATTAAGTCTTACTGAGGAGGAGTAGCTTAATCTGACTTTCTTCATATGTCATACTTCTTGTGAATGACTGAACAGATACGTGGATCTCATCAACTGCCACAAGTTTCTCGGTGTTGGAGACTCGGTTGCTCAAACGCCTGCCAAGAGGTGACAAGGATGAAAGTTTGGTCGAGGTGACTGTTACGACTTGCTACCTGCACAGAAAAACAAACACCTGAATGCCATGGTTTTCCCTTGGGATGCCTTCATATCCATGTAATGTCATGTTTCATATCTTAGCTCATGATTATTATTGCCTTATTGTTTTCAATGCAATGCTAAACAAGGAATTTAAATCACAATTCGCATACAAAAAATAAAGTAGGAAGGACAAAAACTTTTTGGTGGAAGTGAAAATTTTTATTAATGAGTTTGGCCTGTGAATAGGCATTCATACATAGGAGACAACTCCTGAATGAGGAAGTTGTAATTGCAAGCTTCTCAAGTCATATTTAAAGCATTAGTTTTGATAAAGACAACATGGTCATCAACATTCAAAGGATGTGCAAAAAGCTTATCAACATCATATAAAAGTCTTGAAGATTAGAAGAAGAATTATTGAAGAATTAACAATGTCAAATGGTATAAATAATTCTTAATCTTGAATATAGATGTTCACAAACTATGCATTCATAATCATATACATATCCCATAATTTTAACATTAAGAAAAACCATGTTTGAGATCTTTTTCAAAAAGAATTTTTGAAAATAAATTTTTAGGAATCGGTTCCTCCCTAACAGGGAACCGGGTTCCAAAACTTGTTCAAAAACACCTCCCTGGAATTTGTACCAGGAACCGGGTTATACCAATAGGGGAACCGGTTCCTGCGTGGTATTTTTGAATTCTGACTTATAACGTTCACTAAGAACCGGGTTCTGCCTGTGTCTGAACCGGTTCCCAGCGAACTAGTGCAACTTTTCTTTTGGTTTTTGAACATTTTTCAAGAGGTATCCTTTCATGAATGCATTGCAACTTTTCATATCAAATGGCATGAATGAAGAGGTTCTTGTGACTTTATAAATGTGCAGATTTTCAGATTTTCATAATCAATCATAACTTTCAACATACAACAAAAAACCTTCTTCATATTAACAATTTTCTCATTCATTCAAATTTGCACTTAAACTTTCATGTGTTCATAAATTTTGTGAAACTTGCTATATACACTTTCATTAAGAAATCATTACAAGTTTCATACATACATTGTGAACATTTATAATCATTGCTTGAGAATTGTTTCTATCTTGAAGAAGAAGATCAATTGAAGATTGATAGTGCTCTCCATATATTTCAAATTAAATCATTGTATTACTTAAAGAAATTATTCCCTTACTATCCAGGATTGTTGGAAGTAAGTGTTATGATTTGAAGAGGATTGTTCTTCATTCACATTAGTGTTTGTTTGGTCTTAAAGGTGTTAAGAACCTTTGATCACCCTATAGGTTAGATAGTAAGCATAGGCTGTACAATCATTCTAACTATAGTGAAATCTCTTTCATGTTGGAAAGGGGACTGGAGTACTCTCGGATTGTGAGGGGAACCAGGATATATCATCGTGTTCTTTACTTTTCCGCTTTTATCGCTTTCATCACCATAATCAAGAGAAGATAAGATATAATCAAAACCTTTAAACACTTAACCAAAAATTACTAAAAGTATCATCATAAAACCGAATAAATTTTTATATACCTAATTCACCCCCCCCCCCCCCCCTCTTAGGCACTCTGAGACTTACAATTGGTACCAGAGCAAGTTATAGGTAACTTGTTCCTAAAGATCCAGAATGGCTTCCGCAAATCCAAATCCAGTTTTCAAAGATGGTGGTAGTAACAACAAGCCTCCGTTGTTTTGTGGTGAATACTTCGACTTTTGGAAAATTCGCATGAAGGCTCATCTTGAAGCGCAAGGAGAAGAAATATGGAATGCTGTTGAGAATGGTCCATTTACTCCGGTGTGTGTTGTCAATGGTGTTGGGTCATCAAAAACTAAAGCATCATGGGATGACGATGACAAGAAAAAAGTTCTCTTTGACAAAAAGGCAATCAATATTCTCCAAAGTGCTCTTAGTATGGATGAATTTTTCCGAGTATCGGCATGTACAACGGCAAAAGAAATTTGGGATACTCTTGTAGAAACTCATGAAGGAGCCGCCGAAGTCAAAAGGTCTAGATTGAACACTTTGAGTCAAGAATATGAATTATTCATAATGCTTCCCGGAGAATCCATCCTTGACTTGCAAAAGAGATTCGTTCACTTGACAAACCATTTGAAGGCACTCGGTAAGACTTTAACTAACGATGAATTAAATCTTAAAGTGCTTAGGTCTTTAACGAGGGAATGGCAACCAAAAGTGACGACAATATCCGAAAAGAAAAGCCTAGCAACTATGACTTCCGCAACACTTTTCGGAAAACTTCAAGAATATGAGACGGAACTTGGAAGACTTGAAAAACATGAGAATCATGAGAAGAAATCCAAAGGCATTGCTTTGAAAGTTGATTCAAAAGAAAGTCAAGATAAAGATGCATCGGAAGAAGATGAAAATCTCTTGCTTCTTGTAAAAAGGTTAGGAAAATATTTTGGTCATAAAAATAATCTTCATAATGCTAACTTTGTCAAAAGAAAGAAATTCTATAAGCATAAAGATAAAGATGCCTCCACATCAACACAAGATGTCACATGCTATGAATGTGGAAAGCAAGGTCACATAAAGCCAGATTGTCCAAAACTCTCCAAGAAAAATGGATTCAAAGGCAAAAAGGATTTCAAGAACAAAAAGGCTTATGTTGCATGGGAAGATAATGAGATAAGTTCATCATCCGATTCGGAAAGCGACGAATGTGAAAATCTAGCATTAATGGCTTCACATCACTCCGACGATGAAGAAGAGGTTAGTAATGAATTTAATATTTTTAATGATGATGTTCAAGGTGCTATTGATGAACTCTTGGAAGAATGCAAAAGTTTATACAAAAAGGTGTCAAATCAAGAAAAAGAACTTCTAATTTGTCAAGAAAAAATTGACACCATGACTAAAGATTTTGATCTTCAAAAACAAAATTTTATTAAAGAAAAGGAAAACTTTGCATGCCCCAAGTGTGAATCAAATGTATTTCAAATTGTTCAATTGAAAAGAGTCATTGAACGATATGAAAAAGGAAAAATAGGATTGGAAGGATTACTAAGCCAACAACATTATCCAAATGATAAAAGAGGTCTTGGTTATGTGAATACTAAGAAACCAAGTAACAATCCCACTGTTTTTGTAAAGGCTAGTAATAGTTCCAATCCCAAGAAAGTAGAAAAGAAGCAAGTTGTTCATAATCATCAAAAGAAAAAGGCTAATGTATCGAAAAAGAAAACATTTCCTAAGAAGAAATCTTATCCTTCTAGATATAGAAGTAACTTTGAACCTACTTGTTTTTATTGTGGTATTAAAGGCCATACACCTAATGCTTGCTATGTTAGAAACTTTAGTATGGCAAGTGGGCATTATGTATGGGTGAAAAAGGGAACTAACTATGAAGGACCCAAGGCAACTTGGGTACCTAACAAGAAATAATTTGTTTTTGTAGGTATGCTTGAAATCCACATCAAATGTTTGGTATCTTGATAGTGGATGTTCAAAGCATATGACAGGAGATGTACACCAATTTTCATATCTAGTACATAAAGCCAAAGGGTATGTCACCTATGGAGACAACACCAAAGGAAAGATTCTTGGCGTTGGAATAGTTGGCACACCTCCATCCATTCAAATTGAGGATGTTCTCTATGTTGAAGGATTAAAGCACAACCTTCTTAGCATAAGTCAACTTTGCGATATAGGGTTCAAGATCAAATTCAACAAAGAAGAATGCCTTATTATGGATGAGGAAACCAATGAGGTAAAACTCAAAGGTATAAGAACTAACAATATTTTTATGATTACTTTAGATGATTTGTCTATGAAGGTACAATGTCTTATGGTAAACAACAATGACGCTTGGTTATGGAACAAGAGGATTGCTCACATTCACATGGAGCACTTGAACAAATTGGTTAATCATGACTCAGTTATTGGTCTACCAAAGATGAAGTTCATCAAAGGCAAATTATGTAATGCATGCCAAAATGGCAAACAGACCAAATCAACTTTCAAATCTAAGAATGTGGTGTCTACTACAAGACCACTACAATTGTTACACATGGATCTCTTTGGTCCATCAAGAACAAAAAGCTTCGGAGGTAAAGTGATTCTTAGAGAACCATTCTTCAAAATCCGAGGAGAACTTGGTATTTTGGATGAAGGTGATCTCTAAATGCTTCTCATAAGGTGCACGTTTTAATTTTTTCTTCAAAAAATTTTATGTTTCAGTACACTTTGCTTCTACTCCTTCTTTTATATGTTTTTATTTGATAAAATATGTGTGTATATATTGTTTGTACAAAACTTTTCCTTTCATAACAATTTTTCAAGATTTTGGGAATATTTGCCTGTGGAACCCGGTTCCCATATTGGTAGGAACCGGTTCCTGGTTCATTTTCCATAAACGTTACTTTTTTCAAAAGCCAGGAGCCAGGTTCCCTATAATGCAGAACCGGTTCCCAGCATGCAGACCTGCCACACGCATTTCTTTTGTGCTCAATAATTATTATTTGTTTTTTTGTTTTTGTGTAAAAAACTTAAGTGTTTTTAATGAGTTTTATGTCATAGTCAACATTCATCTCTCCTTCCAACTTCACCTTCCTCCTCTCAAACCCTTCCACCTCCATTGACACACCTCATAAAAGCTCCAACATCTCTTTTTCTTCACCAACATTTTAATACCCACTACTCCAAATCACTATAAAATCACTTCTCCTTCCATATTTCATACTCAAATATCCCAATCTCTCACTATTCCGAAAATCCCAAATCAAACCCCAACTTTCAGATGTCTCACAAATCTCCATGGGTCCTAAGAGAGCTACCAGATCCAGCAAGGGAAAGGCTCAGGTTGAAGAAGAGTCTTCTAACATTCATCCTCAGACCATCAAATCCAGAAGACTCACCTTCAAATCTCGTAATCGGAAGGTTCTTAAAGCTATGTTTTGTAGGCTTCATACCTTTCCTGCTCATAGCTTTTTATTTCCTGCTCAGTTGGCCTCTACTGGGGTTGCCAGGTTTGTAGGTAACAATGATGAAGTGTTTCCTGACCTTGTTAGAGAATTTTATCACAACTTAAAACTTATCCCTGATGAATTTGGTGATATTACTCTAACCTCTCATGTTCTGTCAAAAAGTATCTCTTTAACTGTTGAGGAATTTGGGGAATTGCTGGGTATTCCGTATGAAGGTTTAGTTCTTGTTAATGGTGTTATTACACATGATTGGCTACCATACAATAAGGTAGAGGTTTTTATTAACATGTGTAGGCCAAACCAGCAAAATACTGCTCGTCAACAACTTCTCTCGTCATCAAATTTGTTTGGCTCAAATCTCTCTGTAAGTGACAGAATGCTCCACCTTATTATTGCCTATATCCTCTTTCCAAAGAATTCTAATCACTCTCGTATCAATGAGTTTGAATTAATGGTCCTTAATGCTTTGAGACGCCGTTGTTCGGTTAATTGGGCACTTTCTATTATGTACCATATGCAACTTATGGAATCTCTAGATGGTGGTCTACCATATGCTCGAGCCATTTCTCACATTCTGGAAAATGCAAATGTTAACCTTCAACGGGAAGTTACAAGAATTCAATAAGATAAGGAGGCTATTACAGATGCAACCGCTCTTAAGAACACCGGAATTATTCTTGATGCAAGAGGTCACTTTCACTACAAAGAGGATTTCAAACCAACTGTCCACTATGTTGCTCAACCTCCCGAAGGCGGCTACACCATAGACATGTTGTTTAATCAACTGACCATCTTCCAAAGACATGTGGATGATCGCTTTGATGTGCTCCAACAAGAAAATGCTTCCGCACGGCGACAACTATGAAATGTTCAAAGAACTCAAAAGTGTATTCTTGATCACTTTGATAGAAAATAAGTTCTAGAGGAAGAGGAATCCGGAAGTGGTAGTGGAAGTGAAGATGATGATGATGAGATGAATGAGGATGAAGACTAAAAACTTTTAATTTCTATGTCTTTTCTTTCATTTTCGTGTTTTACTTTGTAATGACTAGACAATGTTCAATCTTATGTTTCGTGATGTTTAGGTATCTTATGTTTCGTTGTTAATTGTTGTAATCGTACAATTCGTTGTTTGTGCTTAAAATCGTCTTAATTTTTAAATGAATTTATTTCACTCTTTTTCCCCATCCTTTTTGATGTTAACAAAGGGGGAGAAGAATATGCATATGTGTTGTTTTGTTTCAAAGAAATTTCCAGCCCAAATATCTATCATACTCACTCCAAAATTCAAGGAATCATGGACTTAGGGGGAGCATACAATTTAGGGGGAGCCTTGCATTTGCTTAACATGTTTGCTACACAAAACAACATAAAACATTTCAAGAATTGTTTTCAAGACTTGGTTGTCATCATCAAAAAGGGGGAGAATGTAATTGCAAGCTTCTCAAGTCATATTTAAAGCATTAGTTTTGATGAAGACAACATGGACATCAACATTCAAAGGATGTGCAAAAAGCTTATCAACATCATATAAAAGTCTTGAAGATTAGAAGAAGAATTATTGAAGAATCAACAATGTCAAATGGTATAAATAATTCTTAATCTTGAATATAGATGTTCAGAAACTATGCATTCATAATCATATACATATCTCATAATTTTAACATTAAGAAAAACCATGTTTGAGATCTTTTTCAAAAAGAATTTTTGAAAATAAATTTCCAGGAACCGGTTCCTCCCTAACAGGGAACCGGGTTCCAAAACTTGTTCAAAAACACATCCCTGGAATTTGTACCAGGAACCGGGTTGTACCAATAGGGGAACCGGTTCCTGCGTGATATTTTTGAATTCTGACTTATAACGTTCACTAAGAACCGGGTTTTTCCTGTGTCAGAACCGGTTCCCAGTGAACCAGTGCAGCTTTTCTTTTGGTTTTTGAACATTTTTCAAGAGGTATCCTTTCATGAATGCATTGCAACTTTTCATATCAAATGGCATGAATGAAGAGGTTCTTGTGACTTTATAAATGTGCAGATTTTCAGATTTTCATAATCAATCATAACTTTCAACATACAACAAAAAACCTTCTTCATATTAACAATTTTCTCATTCATTCAAATTTGCACTTAAACTTTCATGTGTTCATAAATTTTGTGAAACTTGCCATATACACTTTCATTAAGAAATCATTACAAGTTTCATACATACATTGTGAACATTTATAATCATTGCTTGAGAAATGTTTCTATCTTGAAGAAGAAGTTCAATTGAAGATTGACAGTGCTCTCCATATATTTCAAATTAAATCATTGTATTACTTAAAGAAATTATTCCCTTACTATCCAGGATTGTTGGAAGTAAGTGTTGTGATTTGAAGAGGATTGTTCTTCATTCACATTAGTGTTTGTTTGGTCTTAAAGGTGTTAAGAACCTTTGATCACCCTATAGGTTAGATAGTAAGCATAAGCTGTACAATCATTCTAACTATAGTGAAATCTCTTTCGTGTTGGAAAGGGGACTGGAGTACTCTCAGATTGTAAGGGGAACCAGGATATATCATCATGTTCTTTACTTTTCCGCTTTTATCGCTTTCATCACCATAATCAAGAGAAGATAAGATATAATCAAAACCTTCAAACACTTAACCAAAAATTACTACAAGTATCATCATAAAACCGAATAAATTTTTATATACCTAATTCACCCCCCCCCCCTCTTAGGCACTCTGAGACTTATAGAAGTTGTGAAGAAATGACAAAATACAACGAGTAAAATGGAAATAAGAAAATCTTGAACTTCCATTAAAATTGATATTGTTATAGTTCTCATATCCTAAATCTCCTAGTGTTGTGCTTCCGAAGGATAATAATTGAATTGATCCATCCCGTGTTAGAAGGGTGTACTGGCTATTCGTGAAGAGTTTTCAGAATACAGTCTCTCGCTTTTTGTCCCTAATTTTTCCTGGTTTTCCCTTTCGGGTTTTCAATCCACCGAGACACCCACTTTTGCCTAAGCCTCCCTTTTGGGTTTTCAACTTAGCGGGTTATTATTTTTTCTTTTTTTTATCCCTAAATTTTTCCTAAGCCGCCCTTTCTGGTTTTCGACTTACTGGGTCTTTTTATGCATAATATTTTTTTACTGAGTCTGAATTGACTGGAAGCAGAACGTCTTCCCCATCCATGTTTGTCAGGATTAGAGCACCTCTTGAGAAATCTTTGTTCACAATGTAAGGCCCTTCATAGTTGGGAGTCCACTTGCCTCTTGGATCAGTGTGGATCAGGAGAATCTTCCTTAAGACCAGGTCACCTATGTGGAACTCTCGAGGTAGAATATTTTTGTCAAATTATCTCTTGAGACGCTGTTGATATAATTGACTGTGCCAAATGGCTGCTAGGCGCTTCTCTTCGATGAGATTGAGTTGGTCGAGCCTTGTTTGAATTCATTCAGCTTCATCAAGCTTAGTATCCATCAGAACTCTCAAGGAAGGAATTTCCACTTCGACTGGGAGCACCGCATCCATACCATAGACTAGTGAAAAAGGGTTTCCCCAGTGGAAGTTCGCACCTAAGTTCGATAGCCGTGCAGGGAAAAAGGCAACATCTCATGCCAATATTTGTATGTTCTCACCATTTTCTGTACGATCTTCTTTATGTTCTTGTTAGCAGTTCGACTGCCCCATTCATCTTCCGTTGATAAGGTGATGAATTATGGTGCTCAATCTTGAATTCTTCACACATTTCCTACATCATTTTATTATTGATATTCGACCCTTTATCAGTGATGATCTTGTTAGGAGTTCCATATCGGCATATGATTTCTTTCTTGATGAAGCGGATAACAACTTTCTTGGTCACATTCTTGCACGAATCTGCTTCCACCCACTTGGTGAAGTAGTCAATAGCAATGAGAATAAACTTGTGTCCATTTGAAGCGCTTGACTCGATGCGTCCAATCATATCAATGCCCCACATTTCAAAGGGCCATGGTGAATTCATCACATTCAAATGAGTGGGAGGAATATATATCCTGTCTATGTAAACTTGACATTTGTGTCACATCTTCGCATATACACAACAATCGCTTTCCATTGTCATCCAGAAATAACCTGCTCGTAGGATTTTCTAGGCCATGGAATATCCACTAGCATGAGTCCCAAAAGATCCCTCATGTATTACTCGTATAATGGATTCTGCTTTGTGTCTATCGACGCATATGAGCAGAACCGAATCATAGTTTCTCTTGTACATACATCTCCTGAATATGAAAACTTAGATGCTAACCTTCTGAGAGTTTGCTTATCACAAATTGTAGCGCCCTCGGGGTAATCTTGCTTCTCAAGATATCTTTTGATGTCGAAATACCACGGCTTTTCGCCCGACACATCTTCATTTGTGAGACAATGAGCAGGGAATATGTGTGTTGGCTCCTTCTAACGAAAGATCCTTATATTGGGTGCATGATTTGGATAGCTAACTTTGAACATGGCTCCTAAAGTGGCCTGAGCATCTTCCAGTTGATTTCTTCTTTAGGAATGTGTTCAAAGGTGACCTCATCGAAAGAAGGAAACTACTCTAATATGTAATCCCTGTATGGAACTAAATTAGGGTGTCGTGTATCCTAATCTCCTCGTACTTGATGTATCACTAAGGTAGAGTCCCCATAAACTTCAAGAAACTTGATCTTCAAATAAATGGCTACTTCAAGACCCATCACACAAGCTTCGTATTCTGCGACATTGTTCATACAATCAAAACATAACCTGGTTGTGAAAGGTATGTGAGTGTTTTGTGGAGAAGTCACAACTTCCCTAATACCGTGACCTATAGCATTTGATGCACCATCGAACGTGAGAGTCCATCGCTCCCCTGGTTCGGTTCCTTCTTTATCATCAAGTTTCATAATGTCCTCGTATGGAAAAATGAACTTCATTGACTGATACTCTTCCAATTGCTTGTGAGCGAGATGATCTGCAAGAATGCTACCTTTGATAGCCTTTTGTGTGACGTACATGATGTCATACTCAAACAAAATCATTTGCCACCAAGCCAATCTCCCTGTAAGTGTTGGTTTCTCGAAGATGTACTTTATCAGATCCATCTTAGATATCAGAAGTGTAGAATGTGTCAGCATGTACTGCCTCAAACGTCGAGCTGCCCACGTAAGAGCGCAACAAGTCTTCTCAAGTAATGAATACCTTGATTCAAAATCAGTAAACTTCTTGCTCAGGTAATAGATGGCATGTTCTTTTCGTCCAGTATTATCATGTTGTCCGAGCACATAACCCATAGATCCTTCAAGAACTGTCAAATACATAATGAGAGGTCTCCCTGGAACTGGAGGTATGAGTATTGGTGGTTCCTGAAGATACTGCCTAATCTTCTCGAAGGCTTCTTGACAACTTTCATCCCAGCGGACATGTTGATACTTGCGTAGCAGCTTACAGATGGGTTCACAGGTAGCAGTAAGATGAGAAATGAATTTGGTCATGTAATTCAACCTTCCAAGAAAACCTCGTACTTCCTTTTCATTTCTCGGTGCCGGCATATCCCTCGCTGACTTACAATATAACCAAGTAGCTTGCTTGATTGAACCCTAAAGGTGCACTTGTTGGGATTAAGCCTTAACCTGAACTTTTGTAGACGATCAAACAACTTCTGCAAATGGATCAAATGTTCTTCCTCAGTTTGTGATTTCATGATCATATCGTCCATATACACCTCGATCTCTTTATGAATCATGTCGTGAAAAAGAGTCAGCATAGCACGCAGATATGTTGAACTAGCATTTTTGAGACCAAAAGGCGTGACTCTATAGCAAAAGGCACCCCCAAGGAGTTGTGAAAGCTATTTTTTCCATGTCCTCGGGAGCCATCTTTATCTGAATGTAACCTGAGAATCCATCCATGAAAGAGAACACTGAAGACTAAGCAGTATTATCAACCAATACGTCAATATGAGCCAACGAAAAATCATCCTTTGGGCTCGCTCTATTCAAGTATCGGTAATCAACACACATACATACCTTACCATCTTTCTTAGGTATAGGCACCATGTTAGTAATCCAAGGAGGATAATTTATCACAGATAGGAAACCTGCATCAAGTTGTTTCTGAACTTCTTCTAATTTAGAGGAGGACATTCTGGCTTGAGTGGCAATATGTGCATCACTATATCAATTTCTAAATCAGGCATGTCTTCTTAAGACCAGGCAAAGATGTCATCATACTCTCGAAGAAACTCAATCAACCCCTTCTTTTCTTCACTTTTCAAGGTAGCACCTATCTTGACTTCTCTCTTTACCTCTTTATTTCCTAGATTGATAACTTTTGTCTCTTCCTGATATGGCTGGATGACCTTCTCTTCCTGTCTCAAGAGTCTTTCTAGTTCTTCATGGATTTCACAATCTTCCCCATTATCTTTGTTAGCATGGTCAATTGAATTCTCAAGGATATAAGGAACCATAACACTATCATTTCCGATGGAGTTCGAGACAGATCTGCATGATTGATGATTTTATGTTTTATTTTAGAAAGTGCAAGAAAATATTTAGAATATGAAAGGAAAAGTATTGCCATTTTTATTTTGAAAAAGTAAAAGAAAAGACAGGGAACAAAATTTTATGCGAAAGTGCGATTTTTCATTCAATTTTAAACGGAGATTGAAACATAAGGGGACCCTTCTACAAGCTGTCATTATGCCTTGGGCATGACATATGACTTAATGGAAACAGAAAATTACACATCAAGGAAAACAACTTCAGGGATGTCCACGACAGTCCAATTGCTGGGCTCCTGGTCCGACGCAACTTGATAGATAAATCTGCAAACATCTTCATCGGCACCTTCATCATCTGTCCAGAGCACTTGTCCTTCTTTTCTTGTACCAGCACTGACGAACACTTCAGAAATTGGGGGAACCTGCCTTCCTTTGAGAGGAACCCAACCAGCTTGTACGGAGGACGATGGCTGATACCCAAGGCCGTAACAATCTTTCTTCTCTGGTACTTCAATCAATTTTCCCCAACTATCATGGGGAGGTCTAGCTTCTATGAGGGCTTTGGCATCCTTCAAAGAGGCCAAAGGTGCTTCAGACTTCTTACCTTCCATGACAGGGAACTTGTTAACAGTAGCAATCCCCAAAGCTTGAAAGGGAAACTCCTCCACCTCACCTTCCACTTCTCCATAACGGTAGGTTTCCAGATTATCTTCTTCTCCACAAACTACGACAACTTGGTCATTTACAATGAACTTCAGGCGTTGATGAAGAGTACATGTCACAGATCCTGCTACATGGATCCACGGACAACACAAACGACAAGTATAGGATGGACGAATGTCAATAACATAGAATGACAAATAGAAAGTGTGGGGACAAATCTTTAAAGGCAAGTCCACTTCTCCATCCACAGATCTTCTTGAACCATCAAATGCTCGAACATTCAGGGTGGAGGGCCTCATCATTACCCTATCCATATTCAGCTTAAACAAAGTAGCCTTAGGCATCACATTGAGTGAAGAACCCGTATCTACCAAAACTCGAGATAAAATTGTGTCCAAACACTTCATAGAGACATGCAACACTTTGTTGTGGGCTCTGCCTTCAACAGGGAGCACATTATCACAGAAACCAAAACAATTTCCCATAGTAATATTGGTGACGATTCCTTCAAACTAGGTCACAGAGATGTCTTGGGTAACATGGGTAAAATACAAAATCATCAGTAAAGCATTGAGGTGGATCTCCGAACATAAGAGGAGAGACAATATAGATATCTTGGACGATGTCTGGTTGAGTTGATCCACTACTTTGTAATCACTTCTCTTAAGAATCCTCAAAAGTTGCTCTGCTTCTTGTCCTACAGAAAGTTAAGGTTGACTATCTATCACTTGCTTGCCCCTAGCCTTGGCTAGGGCATCACTGTTAGTTTCTTTGGGAGGCAGTAGTCGGGGAGAAAAGATCCGGCCACTACGATTCATGTTATTGGTTCCTACAATGTTGGTAATATTCTTGTCAACCACTGGAGGAAACTCGTACTTCTTACCATGAATATAGACCATATTATACTCCCACGGAACTGCCTTTGAGTTGTTGCTTAGAGGAGGAACAAGAGCTTGAATTATAGTGGAGGTAGCGGGAGCTTGAATCATTACGTGGGTAGTAGGAGCCTGAATTGTCAACGGGATACCCGGTGTTGCTGAAAAGCTTCTAGGATAGTAAGGAATTTCCAAGACATCAATCTCTTCTTCTCAAAATATCTTCTCTATTTGTAGGACACCTTCATCTATTAGCTGTTGGATAGCCGTCTTCAAACTGATACACTCTTCAGGTTTAGAGGAACATGTTAAGAAAAAATTAGGGAGTTCTTGCAGCACCTCATGCTCCAACAAATGTTCTCTAACAGTTCCTAATGACATCTTGATCTCGTCAACCTTGGTTACCAGACTTTGTTCATTAATTTCTTCAGTAGCATTGACCGCTGCCCCCGGGTGAGGAGACATGGGATTATTCTGAATATTAGGACTAACAGGGTTGAAATTTATTGCCTTTTCATCAAAGAGGTCTTGAAATTTACATTTAAATGCCCTACAATTCTCAATCGTGTGGCCTGGGGCACCAGAATGAAATTCACAATGAGCATTGATGTCATACACCCTAGGGAGAGGATTTGGTGGTGGGCCAAGTTCTCGTAGTTGAACCAACTGATTGGTAAGTAACTGGGGGAGAAGCTGAGCGTAGGACATAGGAATGAGATCAAATCTTCTTTCAGGCGCTCTTTGTCTTTGTGGATCTCTAGGACCTTGAGGTTGTTGATTCTATTATTGATAAGGTGGTGCAAATGGTTGTTGTGGATGATACTGTGGTTAAGGAGTGAAAGGCCGTTGTTAGTCCATCCAGGGTGCTGAAGTTGTAGCAGCATAAAATTAAGGAACAAATTTATTAGGAACAACAGCGGGAGTTGAAAAATAAGGAAACCGAAATTGAGGATATGTAGGAGCTTTCCCTTGGTTGATGGTGAAGACACTAGTCTCACCCTCTTTCTTCTTGACGAAACCAAAAAACGGCTTCCTACCAATGTCAGTATTATTGTTAGTATTGTTAGGGATGCCTTGGATTGTTCCCGCCTTAATAAAAGTTTCAACATGTTCTCCAATAATGACCATATCATATAATGAAGTAGAGGTACTGCTGAGTATGTGTTGGAGATAAGGACCTCGTAGAGTACCCATAAACAAATCAATCAATTCACGATCCAAGAGAGGAGGTTGTACCCTTTCAGCTAGTTCATTCCACCTTTGAGCATACTCTTTGAATGACTCTTCAGATTTCTGTATCATCCCTTGAAGCTAAGTACGACTAGGAGCCATGGAAGTATTATAATGGTAATGTTTCAAAAATACGTCAGCTAGTTCTTCCCAAGTACTGACATGAGTTCTTTCTAGTTGCATATATCAGTCCAATGGTTCCCCGATTAAGTTATCTTGGAAGAAGTGCATGAGTAACGGTTCATTTTCAGCATAGGTCGCCATCTTGCGATAGTAGGAACAGAGATGAGTTTCTGGGAAGGAAGTACCTTTGTATTTGTCAAAATCAGAAACCTTGAACTTGGGAGGGATAACTACCCCAGGCACGAGACACATTGCAGCAATATTGAATCCAGAAGCCTTGATACCCTCCATGGCTTTGAGGCGCTCTTCGAGAGCATGGTACATTTTTGCAGTTTCAGCGACTCCAACGGAAAGATTCACTTGGGTTCATCAAGATCAATGACGTCGTGATGATCATCAACATCATTCCTAGGAGCTCCAGTAGGGGTCTCGAGATTTGCATTATCATTTCTCCCATTAGAAGAAATGGAGGGAGCAGCAGTAGCAAGCTTGGAAACACTTTGATGTAACTCTTCTTGACCCTTGATAACAACATGAAGGGTTTCCCTAAGCGGATCCATGCGAGTTCCCATGGTATCCATATCTCGGCGGAGAGCATTCTGATTCTCTTCAAAAATATCCATAAGTCTTCACTGGTTGCTTCTTGTGCGGTAAGGATGTGGAAAAGTTGTCTTTGTTGTTTACTGAAGTCTGTCGGAAAAGGGACTCCAATGAGTTTTTGTTGTGAATAATGAATGCATGATAGTATGAATGAATGTTTTATCTTCATTTTCGAGGAAATCCAAAGACTCGTCTATCTTTTAAAATTCGTTTTCATTTTTGAAAAGCTCTACCAACGAGACTTGTCTTTGGATTTCCTTAGATATGGGATATATACATGACGATATGATGTCATGGTATGATATGGCATGAAGCTCCAGCTCCACATATTCTGGATAACCACTGTGTCGTCCTTTGCACAAGCTGAAAGTAAAAGGATCAAAAGTCTGACGTCACAGGCATGAAGTCAAAGTAACCACCCATAATGTATGTACTAGGGGTTTATCACCTGCCGAACAAGGTTCTAGGGAAATATCAGAGTCTACGCTCTTCCTTTGGATATTACCGACGTCCCAATTACTTGGTAATCAGTAATATTCATAGGAAAAACTTGTCTGAGTGCAGCATTGCGTGACAACTACTTCCAGATTACTCCGTTATAGTCTCTGCGGTGCACCTAAAAAAGGCCAGGATGGGTTAATGGTTCTACGGACCTCAGCTTCTCGAGTTCCCAGATTGAAAGCAATGATGTCTTCCCAATTACTCGGTAAACATCACTACTTTCAAGGGGACGTCTACTGAGTGGGGGATTTTCATGCCTCCTTCTTCGGGATTACTCCCTCAAAGTTAACATGACTGTACCACCTGTCCTAGTCCTAAGTGTAACCCAAGTCCGGGTATAGGACTTATCAAATGTAATCACTTAACCCAACATCACAGCGTATCCAGAATATGTGAGTAGCAACAATATATGCAATATATACAAAAGAATACAATAAACAATAAAAAAACAGTAAAGAAAAATAAAGCAAATAAATAAACACCTAAAAAGACAAATAAACAAAACTAGGAGAGACTCGCAAAAGGTCCCCAGCAGAGTCGCCAACTGAAGCTACCGGTAGAAAACACAGAGCTGCCATCGAACTTTATTTATCACGAAGGAAGGGGAAATATCGAGAAAACCACAAGTGAATGGATAAGATGGTCTTGCGACCAAGAGAAAGGGTAATGGAATCGATTATGTGAGGGGAAGGTATTAGCACCCCTCACATCCATTGTACTCAACGGGATCCGTTTTTTTGTTTGTCTCTAAGGGTGTGTTTATCTACAACTATACTTGCTTAAGGGGAAATAAATGGTTTTTTATTATTGTGTTCGTGAGGGTTTTGTGGCCCTTTGCCTACGTATCCGGTGAAGGAATCTAAACACCGTAGTTCTTGTAGAAAATAGTTGGTTTGTTTGTTTTGTTTAGTGGGCAACGTTAACGCACACATTCTAGCAATAGGCATGGCTGGTATCGCGGTAGAATGGAGATAACATGCCCTTTGGGGGAAGTTTTAATTTGTTGAGTGTTTTTGCAATTTAAAATAAACTTGGGTAATGATTAAGGTGCTTTTGGATTTTTGATTTGTGAATTTTAAGTTTTAATTACAAAAGAAGAAAAGGTTAAGAGGGAGACTAGAAACCTAATTATTTGTTATGTACAATGTCATACCCCAAATTTGTCCCACCTCAGGGATCCTTTTCTTAGAGTTATTTAATTAAAAGATGGTACAACAATATCTGATGGACTATCTTTATTCAAGATCAAGGGGTGTATTTTAAAAAATAAGAAGATTTAGTTGTTATTAAAAAGGAGGGGTGAAAATTAAATCCATGAGGGTGCAAAAGTAAGGGGAAGAATTAACGCTAGGCCCGATTGAATTAAGGGAGAAGTTATGACTTCAAACAAAGAAGCGCTAGGTTGAATGGATCAAGCGTTGACCCATCAGAACTTCTGAGATAGAAATCCAAGAATTTCTTCCTTACAGAAGCAAATGCAAAAAGTTGTGCAGATCAGAGCCAGAATCACGTATAAGCTAGTACAGAATTGGAATATCAGATCTTCTAGCAGAGTCAAGCAAGGGCATAATCAGATTATCTTCCACAACCCAAGCTCAAAGTTTCAGAAGCTAAGATACCCAAGCCCAAATTTGTTGGACGTGCACTGTATCAATTTTAATCAAATCTTCTATAGAGAATCAATTTCAATCAAATCTTCCACAGAGGATCAATTTCCAATCAAATCTTTTTAATTTCATCCTCAATCTTTATTCTAGCCATAGTCCAAGCCCAAAAATTGAACATTATAAATAGGAGAGAAAATAAAGAGAAAAAGGAGAAAAAATTATGACAAGGAGAGAGACCAATTTGCAGAAAAATTGAAAAAACAAGGACAACGCAGTAGGAGCAAGAATAGGAAGAACATAAAAGTTTCTGGAAAACCCAGAAGAAGAACACGCAGAAGAGTAACTGAGGTTCCAATATCTAGAAACCTAGTTTCAATCATCATCGCTTCACCTTCCATCGCCGTTATCACCAGAATCTGCAGAAGGAGAAGGAAATGACAGCAAGACACGCACCAGAACCAGAAGAAAAAGCGCCAAATAGGTCAATTTTAATCTGTTTCTCTACTGTTTTCATGCTGGGTATGGTCAAAAGAACAAAGGCAGGGCTGAAACTATAGAAAAATTTGTAGATAGTCTTATACTCTGATTGCATGTTCACGTTAATTTCTTACGTTCAGACGTAGTTCCCTCCTAGAAGTTAGGACTAGGCCTAACCCAGGTTTCAGGTCTTTCCCTCTGTCCAGAATCATCATTAGACTTATATACTTTCTGACTGCCCTTTTTCCAAAAACTCTGAGTAGTGGGCTTAACCCAGAATTTGACGTCCCTATTTCCTGCTTTGCTTATAGTGTGCCTATCTAGAAGTTCTGCGACTGGGTCAAAACCCCAGTCAATTTCCCTGCATCCCCTGCAGAACTTCTGCCCCTTTCAGAACATCCTTTTTTTCCAGAATTTGCGCTAGGGCTTAACAACCAGAGGATACATCCCCCTGTTCATAAATTGTTATATTTTTCTATTTTATATTTTTTTATAATTATTATAATTATTAATTTTTATTGTGAATATTAATATTATTTACAATATCACTTAAATTATTTTTACATAAAAAATTGCAAATTATTTTCTTATATTATCTGCATTAAATATTTTTTATGTCATGCATTAATAAGAATTTTTGCAATTAACATCTATAAAAAAACACTCAACAAATCTCAAACTTTTTTTCGCAACAAATTAATCTAAACAATTATTTTTGCAAAAGGGTTTCAAGCATATTTTGACTTACTGCGCATTTAGTCAAAATCTCCACAATCACTACTCCCGACCAAAATGCGAGGTGATTTAAAGTACGTTTTCAACCCCTAAAAAATACAAACCCATATGAACTATGAATTGGGACTCTGATCCCTGCGATTTTATGTGACGACTTCGCCTAGAGTCGGTGAAATTCTGAAAAAGGAATACTTATCAAGAGATATCTTGTTGACGAGTAGGACTTTGGAAGATCACCCATGACTCTTTGTAACGACCTTAACCTAAAAATTCATGACGATACCTTTCACGACTTTGAGACAAAAGTCTCGGTCCGTAAAGAGGCTCCACCTAAGGGAGACCCTTGTACCTTTTCCCTCTGGGGTTATTCATGACACCCTTAAGGAAACCACCTTCTGGGAGGGTAGATTAACCGTAGGTCAAAATTAAGGAACCTACCTCCTAATGGTACTTATGCCAAAACCCCGCCACTAAACCATATGTCCATACATTCATGCATGCATATTTGTCATATATTCATAAGTTGTGTCTTTCATCTGTCTTATTCACAAGGTACCAAAACAAAAGATAATAAGATCATGTTTTTGGGAATGTCTAAAAAAGGAAATGGATACCAAAGGGAAACAACTTGTCCGCGTCAGTGCCTTCCAGCCCGACCTTTTGGAAATCAAAACTATAAAGGGGAAGTTATATGAGAGAGATCTGAAGATGTACGCTCGCCGTTATAGGGATACCCTTGACTTGACCAAAGTATATGTTTAAATGGATGTTGTATCTTCCCTAATCCAGTTCTACGACCCTCCGCTGAGATGTTTTACTTTCCAAGACTTCCAGCTAGCACCGGCTCTGAAAGAATTTGACAGAATTCTGAACTTTTCCAAAGAGAATCCCTATGTAGGTATCGGACAAATTGTTGAAGTCAAAGTTTTGGCAAAAGGCTTAGGGATCTCTTACCCTGAGTTAGTGCAAAATTACCGACAGAAAGGCCCAATACAAGGAATTAAAAGGATATACTTGGAAGCCAAAGCACTTGAATTCGCTAACTATAAAGAATGGGATTCTTGTGTTGATTGTTTGGGGCTACTAGTATTTGGTGTAATTTTATTTCCTCGGACCACAGACTATATTGACCCTGCAGCCATTAGCATATTTTGGGGCGCGAAAGTCTTTAATACTGATCCAACTCCTGCTTTACTTGCTGACGTCTATTACACTTTGCATGTGATATATGAAAAGAGAAGGGGCACTTTGAATTGTTGCATTCCACTCCTATATACTTGGTTCATGACCCATCTTTACAAAGAAGATTATATGATTCTGAAGCTGACCAAATGCGAATGGCCCCAGAAATTAAAGTCTCTCACTATAAACACAACATTATGGTATGCAAGGAAGCTAGATATTGGTGACATCAATATTAGATGTGGAGACTTTCCTAATGCCCCGGTGATTGGATCACGGGGTTGTATTAACTATAACCCTACTCTGGCCCTGCGACAACTAGGGTATCCCTTGGAAGACATACATACGGACGAACAACTCCGACCATTGATCATCCATGACATGGGTGCAAAGGACCAAGAGTTTCTCAACAAGGTTATCTGGGCTTGGAATAAGGTCAGTAAGCGGGGAGCTGAAAGAAAGAATGTCGTGGCAAGAGAGCCTTACACTAGATAGGTCAGAGATAGGGTACGGACTATCAAGCTTCCCTTTAAGATAGATCCAGGGTACAAGACAGAGGTCCCATAGGCCACGCCTATATCCTTGGAAGAAGTTGACAATTTGAAAAATGCCCTAAAGCAAGCTTAAAGGGAAAAGAAAGAGTTAGAACTCAACCTTCGCGATCTAACCAAAGAAAAGAAGCAGATGCAACTCATACTTGAGCCAAGGACCTACAAATTGAGAGATATCAAAGGGAATTAGAGAAGGAGAGTCTCAAGCGAAAGCGTACAACTGAAGGATTTCTAAGTGCAACCTTCAATCTGGATTCCCAAAACCAAAGGTCAGAAGATGCTGCTGCGCAAATTGGAATGTTAACCAGATGGTATGAAAAGGCTACACATGACAAGAAGGTACTAGAGGAAGACCTAAAATCCAAGGTCTAACAAAAGTTTCCTTAGACCAAGAAGAGCAAATAAGGTACCTCACCACTAGATTGCAAGACAGCCAAGAAGTAGAGAATAAGGAACGCCTCGAGAGGATGGCAGCACAAAGACTCTTGGTTCAGAAAACTGAAGAATACGAACAAGTATGCCTAGAATTGCAGGGTCTCGAAATGACTTCCTTATTCAGCGGAGACTTTATACGGAAATGAGGGGTGAAAAGATGTATTGGGAATAGCAGTACGTCAAAATCACCCAAGCAGGGAGAGACAACCATAAGATAATCCCACATCTTTATCAAGAATACCGACATTACAAAGAAAGACATGAAAAGCTTGTCTTCTTATCCAACAATCTCATTGAGGATATCCCTAGAAGTCTGAAAGATGCAGAAAGTGTGATGGTTCCTTTTCCAAAGGACATTGAATACTTTCTCCATCTTTGTCGAGCAATGGTTGATGGTTTCGGAGCACACATTCGCAGGCGCACCTAGAAGATTTATTTCCCTTCACTTATGTTTATGTAAACAAGTTTTGATTCAAAGTTGTAATATTTTTCAATATCTAGATTATGTTACTTTCAATAAACGCATTTTGTTTGCGTATCTCGTTTGCGTATCCATTTCAAAGACAGTCACCGATTAAAATAAAAAATAAAAGATAATTGTGTACCTAAGTGAATAAGACATTTCATGTTCATTCATCTACATGCATGCGTTCATAAAACACCTGCATATCATATAAAAACTCATCTCTCGCAAAATCTCTCCAGTAAACCATTGGTAGAAGAAGATCTCCACCTCCTTGGCCTCCGTATCAAACAACGGCCTACCAGCAAAAAGCACTGGAACAAATTGAGGAGACACAGGCTGTGTTCAAAGAAGATCTCGACAAATTAAAGGGTGATGTGAGTTCAATGAATGGAGATCTGATCCAAGTTCTCCTAGCTCTGAAGAACATCATTGACAGGAAGGACCAGATTCTCAGGGTAGCTTTCGAAGAAGTAGCCCAAACCATTTGCGCATCAAGCCGTCACCAACTAAGGAAAGAACCAGAGGCAGGACTCCAAAAGTCTGTCATGGCCCAACAAGAAGCTGAGACTGAAGGATTTGTCCCACCACCGTCAAAAGCAGGGACCCTACAAATCCCAATCAACAACACAGATAACTACTTGGTCCTACAGTACATAAACCACGACCCAGAGAATATCAACCAGGAACCCTTAAAGACGACTGGTACTCATGTTGTTGACAATCCACCGGTGGTAGACAAGTACAAAGCTCTAGAGGAGAGATTAAAAGTTGTCGAAGGTTTTGACGCTTTCGAGGTGTGAAATTTAAATCAAATAATTGGAAAGAAATAATTTAAACAATAAAATGACTAACGCTCGAAAATTAGTTGAAATTATTTAATAAAACTGATTTAAGGAATTTGGTCAAACTAAATAAAATTAATTAATCAAAATTAATCTTTACATTATCAATTAACAAAATAAAATAAAATAAGAAAACATTAAAAAAAAAAAGAAAATAAGAAAGTATTAGAAAATAGATGCAATAGGATTAAGAAATAAACAAAAGAGGGGGGTGAAAATGGAATTAGTGGGGATGAAGAGAAAGAACCAGGCGTTAGGCCCAAAACTTAAAAGGTTCATGACAATATGTATTTTTTGTTGTTTATTTTACATCAAATGGCAAAAAAAACGCAGGGGCTAGATGGGTGTGGTTTGGCCCAGAAAGAACGTAGCCTGTCAACATATTACTTACTTAATTATTGAATTATTAAAATAGTAAGCAAGGAGAAAAAGAAATGGAAATTCATCGTGAAATTAGGTTTGAGGTTATCTTCTAAACCCAGCTCTCCCTCAAACAGATTAACCATAATCGCTATTCTTTCTCATCTCCATCGCTACTCTCTCACTCTTAGCTTTCTGTTTCGACCTCTTTCCTCTCCCTCGATCGACCGCCGCGATTTTTTTCCCGGCCATCACGAAGTAACTGCGCTTTTGTGTGTCAAGAAAGGTTGTTATTTGGTTGGCTTAGTGAATGGCGGAGTGTTGTTGTTAAGGAGAAAAGGTGATATCATGAGATGGATTGGTGGGTAGAAGGTGAGTTCGCATGAGAAGATTTGATGGAAGGATAAGGTTCAATCGGTTGTCGCAAGGAAATGAAGGGAGTATTTATAGAGGAGTTTGGAAGAACAGAGGTGGTTGTTGGATGGGTTTCATCGGAAACTTGGGTGGAAGAAAAATTGGGGAAGTGATTACAGTGGGTTCGACAGTTGTTGTGAGGCAAGGAGAAAGTTTGGTGGAGTTGTATGGTATGTTTTGAAGTGAATAAGAGGAAATGGAGTAATGGTGTGATGAAGATGGTTAAGGCTGGCGGAGGGGTACGTAGAGATTGAAGGGTCAAACTGAATAGAGGAGTCAATACAGAAATTATGCAATGGCTTGTAGATGAAGAGGAAATAATTTTTTGTCTTTTCTAAATGCAGCTTTCAATTCTCTTGGTTCTATTTGCAGTTAGATGAAGAGGAGGATTTTCTTCGGTTTATTTAGGTATTATGCTTCAGAAATGTCTTTTATCCTTCTACGAAACATTGCTAATGTCGTGTTCGTGTGTGTTGTTCTGATAAATTACACCAATAGGTTTCCTATTGTTGTCACAATTTTGGATTTCAATGGTGATGCAGGTTATATAATGAAGGCCTTTGAAGGTGTTGTGTTGATGTTTGTGTTGGTATTTTTCTGTGTTTCTGTGTACATTTTATTCATCTTACATTCTTTTAATCATTTCCAAGATTTAGCAGGGATAAAACAAATGAAATACACACAAATCTTCTAGGGTAGAAATAATTTACTGATGCAAATTGAAATGTCCAAACAACAACATCAAGCATGGATACGTATGGTAGAAAAGTTCATAAACAATATTGTCTCTGAATGTTCTCGAAGGTGAAGATATTCTCTGGTAGCTTCCTTTCTTAGCTGCTTTCTGCTTTTCTCTTATTTCCTCCTCTCTTCTTCTTTGAAAAGAAAACTGATGCGAATAATTGTTGCAGTGAGTAAGTCTTGGCCGATAATTGAAGCTCTTTTTCCTTTTTTTTTGGTATTTTTGTGTGGTTGTTATTTTCTATATTTTTGGTTTTTTGGCTCTGTCAAATCTCTCTTGGTTAGCTGGTTGTGTGAAGAATCTCTCTCTCTCTCTCAGTTTTGTTGGCCGTGTAAAAAATCTCTCTCTCAGTTTTGTTGGTTGTGTAAAAAATCTCTCTCTTCTCAATGAAATAGTGGCCCTTCTTATTGATATCAGGGTGGAAAAAATGGAGGGAATTGGTGAAATTTTTGAACATTGTTAGTATGTTGTCTTCATGCTTTTAAAGTGCAGGTTCTGTTTTTGTCTATTTTGCTGCAAACTTGGGGGCAAAATTTGGACTAATGTGTTTGGAGTTTTTGGTGGCTTACAACATCAGACTTTGGGGCAGGCTTAATGCAGGTTGTGCAGGCTATTTAGACTATTGTATGGGCTAGGTGATATCTTTTTAAACCTGTGTCTGTTTTCCTCTTTATCTTTCAATGATGCAAAATGTTTTGCTTTTTCAAAATTCTAAAGGGTATACAATATTTAGGAAAATGATGACATAAGGTTTTGTGAGCTGCTTGATAGCCTTTTGTGTTATTTACTGCTGCTGACTATTTGGCTCTGCTTTGGTTTTACATGTTGTTGTTGCACTGTTGTGCATATTGATTTGGGTTGAGCTGCTGTTGTTTTTGCTAACTTGCTTTGTTTGTTGTTGTTTGACAGTTTTGCCTTATACATTTGTTGTTTGCTATTATTTTTGTTTTGAGTTGCTCTGTTTTTTGGCAGCTTTTCCGTATATTTGCTGCTTTGTATTGCTTGGCAGTGGGGTGCTGTTTGTTGCGTTGTTTCTTACGTTGTTTGTTGTTGTTTTTGCAATGAATTTGTTCCAAATTTCTTTTCCCTTTTTGTGAACCAAAAAGATTTTTTTTGTGATTTGCAAAATAGGAGGAGATGGTTTATGATTAAAAAACAAAAACCTTTCAAATTTCTGATTACAAATGCAAACCCTAATGATGAGCATTCTTTATTAACGAATAATTCTCGTTTGGACTTTTTTTCACATGTTAATTATTTGCTAACTTTTTCTATCTTGTCTTGTTTCATGAGCACGAGGATTGGATGGCAAGCGAGGTTAAAAGACGAAGAGGCCATGGCGAGGAGTGAGGACGAGTGGCTTGAAGATGAAACAAAGAGACTTGAAGAAGAAACATTTATTTATTTATTTGTAAACAAACATATTTGTAACCCGCATTTCACATTTGTATCTCCTTTGTAATTTTCCAAAAAGAATGTAACTTGAATACAAAACTTGAATGAATTTTATGAATGACGAACTTTTTTGTATGGAAATTAAACAACTTTTCAATCTTGATTAAAAATTAAAAATCTCACTTGAATGGTTCGGATGATACACTTTGCCTTTGTAACTTGAATTTCAAGAAATCAGATATGATCTTCATAAGTTGCGCCTCAAGTAAACCATGTGCCTTGTCTTTCAATTCCAAATCTTCATATCATGTCCAAACCCCACTTGCACTCTCAATGAGAATCGTAACTTTGATGTCCAAACCACAAGTAACTTGTAACTGAAGCAACAAAACATGCCTGGATTATCATGAACCTCCAACCTTATTTCCTTAAGTGCGAGGAGATATTAGACATGAAACCCCTAACCAAATGTACTGGACTTTGAGTTATCTTTGAGGAAGGTTAAAGAAATAGTTTACAAAAACTGGGGATCCAAAACCCTAGTATCTTGACAAACAATAGGGAAATAAACCTAATTCAGGCTCTGAGTAATTTGAGTGAGAAACAACCTTGTAACTTTATGAGAAAGAAATCCATGACAACTCAGAACTTCATTCCACGATCCATCGCTCAAGACCCAAATGAACTTGTTTTTTACCTGATAAAGAAAAATCTCAAACCAAAGCTAACCATAAGGATGGCACAACCCTAATGGTTTAAATCAATGTGCCTTATTCCCTGAGATGCATGATATGCAAACGACTTAGTGAAAATGATGCAAATGGGATGCAAAGTCTAAGCAAGACAAAATTAGAAGGTAGGGCAAATTTGGGGTACAACATTCATTAACAATCAGTTAATGCCCCTTTTTACCCTGCCTGACCCTAGGATTAGTGTGTATGACAGGAACAACTAGTTATATGATTTGGCTGCACCACACATTTCACCACCACCTACTCCTAAGACACCAATGATTTATGACCACCTTGACTCCTTCCAGTATGATGAGGAGACTGACCCTGAAACCCCTCTTTTTTACCATCATTCTCCTTCTCCCGATCAGGTTAGCTCAAACACGTTCGTCGCTCCAATTGCTTCTCCACCTCCCGTATTTCATCAAGCTCCCTCTTTAAATGCCATTCAATTAGAGATTGATTTGTTGAGGGATGAGCTTATTATTTTTGAGGATTTACTTACATTCTTTCATGGATATGGTAGTCGAATAGCTGGACTATATTTATCAGTGTGATCGGTGGATCTGGAACTGACTGTTTGACGCTGGTTCGCGAAATGTCGCGGTAAGCAAGAGTCGCCACCGTCTTTTATTTTCTCCAAATGGAAAGGACAAAAGCACAGAAAAATTCCTTAAAGAGATTGCTCTCGGTTCGGGAGGTAGGTTATAGAAAGGGAAGGTGTTAGCACCCTTTCTATCCATGGTTATCCATGGGCTCTTAGGTACTTGCTCAATATGTTTTCAAAATTGTTTGTTTGCTTTTCAATTGTGGGTTTAAAAAGTTTCTTTGAAAAATTTCAGTTCGACTCGTACGTCAGAGTGTTTGAAAAGTTTGCTTTGAAAGCTTTTGAAAATGTGTTGGTGTGAAAAGATTTCAGTTTGTTTTGAAGAGAGCAAGTATCCATGAGTCGTCTACCTACCCTAAGGAATTCGTCAGTGTAAATGTCCTTTAAAGTAGTGCCATCCCACCATTGAGAGGTAGGTAGCACCACTATTGGAGGTGTTCGGGTCAATTCGAGTTTTAGGGACGTGGTGATCACTGGAGCAATGGGAAGACACCTTAGAAGCTACCCTCATGCCAGGTTCCCGGATCATGAGGACTTACTAAGACGTCCTCTACTCGATGACCACCTTTCGAAAGGCAACAGTGAGGCGTACCCTAGGGGTGGTGTGTGCGAATTGTGTGTTATTTTCAGTTTATTGTTTGTCTTGTCATGCATTGGTGATCTAACGATTCGATTTTATTTTTGGGCATTCATTCTTTCATGTTATTGTTTAACAGTTAAATGTGCGGGAATTTAAAGTGCGGAAAAGATAAAAGTCCTACGCTATTACAAAGGGCGAGGGTCTACAACGCCAAATTAATCCAGACCCGTTTTAAAATAAATTGCAAAAAAAAGAAATGTCTAATGGCTATTACATGGCTTTGGTACAAGTACATTATATTCACAAAAGAAATAAATGAGACGCGCGAAAAAAGAAAATAATCAAATGCGAGGGCGTTGAACCCTTTAAAGGAATTAAAATAATTAAGTTATCTAAAATTAAAATTAAATGAAAAATGGTATTTTTGTGTTTTTTAGATTTAAAAGAAAAATGAAAAAATTAATTAAAATTAAAATGCTAAACCCTAGTTCTAATGTTTTTTAAGTTTATTATGAAAAATATTGACTTTTAACCTAATTTAACTCTAAATTAATTTATGTACAATTTTTGATTTATGAAAATAAATAAATAATATTATTATTCTGAAAAAAGGGAAAATTAAAAAAGAAAATAAAAGTTATTAAACCTAAATTCTATGTTTGGATTTTTATTATGAAAAACATTTAATAAACCTAAATTAAAGCTAAATAATTATAAGCATTTTTTATGAAAATAATTATAATATAAAAATTATTATTTTTGGTCTTTTTCTGATTTTTGAATGTTTTTGCATTTTGTTAAAAATAATTAAATAAATAAATAGCAAAAAGAAATAAAAGGAAAAATTGAAGAAAGAATAAAAAAAATGAAAATAATAAGGCAAACCAGGGGGGGGGGGGTAATCCCCAAATCAGGAGGTTCAGGCCTGGGATTTCTGGCCCATTTGCTTGAATTCGTTTGACTTTTCCAATCTTGTGTGGCATGTTGACTGGCATCCACCATATGCCTTTGTTCTGAACCCTTTGATAGACCTCCTGGGACACGTGGACAATGCATTCTGAGTGTGTATGGTGAGTCTCAATGTTTTCGTTGCATGGAAACTGGAAATGAAAAATAATATTGAATTTTGCAAGACCTGGGACTTGAACCCAGGTCATGAGAGTCATATGCACAACGTGTTACCACTGAGCCAAGCGCTTTTCATTTAACCTATAATAACAAGTAAATATAATAAATGAAATATAACGTTAGTGGATGGCCTGGCGCGAAAATTTGAATGGACGAATCATTGCTTGACACGCCTTCTTCTTCCTCCCCGTCCCTGTAACATAACACAAATAGGCAACGGTTTCTTACGCGTTTCATTAGGCAACATTTGAAAAAATAGCGAATAGAGCTACGTGAATCAGAAATTAATCGCGAGTATGTCAATCCCTTCGTCTTGGTGTACTGAGTTCAACCATGGTGGTCCTGAGCCCTAATTTTTCCTCTAGGCAAAATCCCCATTTTCAAAAACCTGTAACCCTAAATATCGTTCATGGCCAAATCACATGTATTGCTCAAAAACGAAATCAATTATTATGGTTAGCTTTGAAACTTTGTAAGGAACAAGAATCTACAATTAAAATGCAATGATCATGCTTAGAATTGAGAACACGATTTCAAAAAAAGTTCTGTACAGTTTGAGTATGATCCACCAATTCCTTACGCTTTTGTTGTTGTTTGTGATTGAGATTCGTTCAGGAGTGCCTCAGGATGCTAATGGGAAAAGAATTAAGGCTTCAAAACTTCCATAACCTTGATTTCAGATTTTGCTTATAAGGCTAATTTTTCAAAATGTCCAATGGCTTTTCAGCGCAGCATATGGCATATTGTGGTTAGGGTTTGACTTAGTGATGATCATGGAATAGAATTGGCTAGTTATTTGACCTAGATTCAAGCTCATGAAGGAATTAGTCTTAGGGTTTTCACTCTTAACCATTTTTCCTCCTTTTTAGCCAAAACCTAGACCTAGTGTGCAAATGAACCCTAGCCTGATTTCTTGAGTTGGTTCATGATACATAGAAATTGTCCAAGTTCACATGACACTATTCCATTGGTTTTTAAATTTTATTTGAATTTTCAAAGAATTAAAATGAATTAAATCATCAAAAATTAAATAAAATAAAAAAATCAATATTTGGTCTTGAAATTAACCATGGGACACGTGTGTGGCATGACAAGGATGAACCAAGTGAAAAAAATGGGGCCCTTTTGTCAAAAATTGGATTTTCAAGGATAGTTGACTTTTGCCATTTCACAAACATTTCCCAACTTCTACAAGGCATAACTTGCTCAATTTTTAAGCTTTTCACATGTTCTTGGACATTTTGGAAAGGTCTTTGAGTCCTTTAACCAATGCCTTTGGTCCCATGTCATTTTGATTTACCAATCTCAAGTTATGGCCTTTGACTCAAAGTCCCTTTTTGTTGACTTTTGAAAATGACCTGTAATGTTGAAATTGATAACTTTTTGTGAGAGCATTTCTTGGACTTGAAGTATGAAGATGAGTTGTAGGAAATGTCTTTCTCTTCAAAATGAGCTTTGGATGGAATTTTTCTGATAATTCATGTGAAAGTTATGCTCTGGTCAATTTCAGTTGACTTTTTCAACTGTCCAAACATAGCAACTTTTGCATCTTTGATGATTTCTGAGCCAAATTTTGAGAATCATGATCAAGCATTGATCAAATGATGTTTGTGGCTTCAAAATGATATGTTGACCAAAAATTTGAACTTTTGACTGCCAAATGACCATTTTGCCCCTAAAGTTGACTGTAGTGCAATTTAGGGTTTTGACTGTGCAATCTTGAGCTGAATGCCTTGAAACTTGATATGGGGATGCTTGACCATGTTTGTGAGCATATGAGACTTGATTGAGCCTTTGAAAACTTCCTTTTCTTGATCAGACTCAAAACCCTAACTCTGACTGTATAGGAGACAGTTGACCTGCACAACCCTTGGGGAATTTTGTGACTTGGCTTGGCAATTTCTTGAGGAATATGGGAGGGCAAATTTTGGGGTATAACAATCAGCATCTCTACTCCGCCTCCCCTCCTCTCGATCGATGTGGCTGACTTTTCAGACTTACTGCATTTTTCCTTTTCACATTTAAACATTGCAGACAATGTTTTGTTTAAGTGTTGAGAGAAGACTCATTAGACTAGATTATTTTTATTATTTTTCATTATTTTCTATTTTACTCTTAAGTACATATTTTGCTATTTTCTTCTTAAGTACAATTTTTATTTATTTTCAGTTCAGTTACATTTTGTTCAGTTTTTCATTCGTTTATTTGTGGAATTTACATTACCTTTTAATTTAATGCATTATTATCATGTTCATATATATATATATATATATATATATATATATATATATATATATATATATATATATATATATATATATATATATATATATATATATATATATATATATATATATATATATATATATATATATATATATATATATATATATATATATATATATATATATATATATATATATATATATATATGCTATGCTTGAATGTTTCCATTTTTTATATCCATATATATTTATGTACAAGTATTAAAAATGT
Organism: Vicia faba; assembly: GCA_948472305.1. Classification (NCBI taxonomy): domain Eukaryota; kingdom Viridiplantae; phylum Streptophyta; class Magnoliopsida; order Fabales; family Fabaceae; genus Vicia; species Vicia faba. Next base: position 1,302,943,118 of record OX451740.1, on the reverse strand, counting down.
ATACCGCGTACAGAACTGCAAAATTTTAAATTATATTCTATTTCTAAGATGTGTGTTGTTCGCCACACAAGCGTGACGCCCGTCACGCTTCATAAAAACTAGTTTCGGTCGGCACAAACACATTCCCCTCGGCACGAAGCTAGAAATAGAAGCATTTCTGTATTAGCACAAAAACCCTCGTCGAACCCTTCTTCTTCACATTTTCTTCAAACCTCCGCCTTAACTACATTGATCATGTGCCTATTTTACTTCCTCCATTATCATTGTCATAAAAATTCATTAAACCCCACTTATTATCCCCATTATATATCTCTACATAAACCATTTCCAAACCCACTTCCATTCCAAAACCCCCAAATTTCTCACACGAACTTCGACCCATCATATATCCTTGCTTCAACAATGTCACGTAGAGGTTCACGTCTAGAGCCAGACCTTTCCGGAATTAATTTTCGAAATGGCGAAGTCAGAGAGTACCAAAGAGCGCAGTACCTAAAATTTTATCAACGCTTTGTAGTCCCTCTACGGTATGTTGATACTGAGTGCTTGCGCAAATTAGGATTGCTCGATAGTGTGGAGTGGTTACTCTGAAACTCTGACTTAGCATTCATCTACATACAGAATCTTCCAACATACGAGTCACTGACCTTGGAATTTTTAAGCTCGTTATCATACAACCTGCCATGTAAATAAAGTGAGCACCTATCCGGCTCCGCTACTTTTAGAAAGTTCAACTATGAATATTCTATAACTCAATCTACTCTGAGTGATTTCTTCTGCTTCCCTCGTGAGGGGGTGGTACACCACCGTATTCCTAGAGACCAATATTGGGCATCTACAACTTTCAAGATTTGGAAAGCTCTTACTGATGAGGAACCAAATAAATGGGAGGGACTTTATGCTTCATCCATTCATAATCCCGCAATCAGGTATTTTTATCGTGTCATCTCTAACACCATTTATGGGAGGATTAACAACAACAAGGTTAATTTTAAAGAATCATTTCTCCTTCACTGTACCTTCACTCCGAACCAAAGAATCACTGCGAGCACGTTGCTTCTATCACATATCCAGTATTTGTATGCAAGAGGATCTACGCCTTTCTGCATTGGCGGGCTAGTCACCTCTATAGCACTTGGCCTTCGCCTCTAAGATAAGCTTGCAAATTTGCCACCATTGCCGCTCACTTTCATTGACATCGACAACTGTCGGGCTGGCCACTTGATTAAGGTCAGAGGAGATGGTAGGTACAATCTTATGGTGCATAACAAGGTAGTTCCTAATGTAATTTTTCCAAATGTTGCACTAACCAATAAAATAGACCTGGTTAAGTGGATTTATGACCTTGATGCTCCTGGACCTAGAGATAATGTGCAAGACAACCAGGAGAATGTCCAAGCTGATGAAGTGGAGCAAGAAATGGAACAAGGAGACATTGAACAACAAGCTCCTCTTGAAAACGTTGCAAGCACGTCCACAAGGCCCAGAAGAAGACGAGAAAGAGTACCGGCTTCAAATGATGACATTATGGATGCCATAATGCAACAGGATCAAAGAGTAAAGTCTATGCAGAACAACCAAAATGCAATGATGCAACTTATGCTGGCCATGCAAACTCGGTAGCAAGAATATGAAAAAAGAAATGAGCTCCGGGTTGAGAGATTATCATAGGAAATGGAAGCCTTAACTGTACGCATGGATGGTTTTTAAGATTATATATACCATATGGCTATGCCTCATCCTCCGGATACACGTGGCCGAGCACGAGGACAAGGAAGAGGACGCAATAATGAGCAAGAGTAGATCGGTTTTGCTTCTCTTCTCGTTTCCTAGTTGTTTTTAAGCATTGGGACATTGCTTGTTTCAAGCTTAGGGGAGTTAGTTAGTTTAGAAACTCTATATTGCTTTCTAAGTAGATCTTTCATTCCCATTTGTATTTCTTGTAATAAAAAACATCTTTGTATTTTCGAGTTCGTTTATGCAATTTTTCCGTTGTTATCTAATTTCCCCACTTTCTTGAGACATAACAAAAAATTTGTTCATTACTTTCATAATCTGACGCATTCGAAGAGTATATAGGTTGCTCACATTCTAAAAAATATATGAGAAACCTTGAGTGAAACAGAAGTACAATGGATGCCGTCGTAACACTCTAAATCCCTAGATTGTGCTAGATCGACTTCAATACCCTTTATACCGAAACCTTAAACTTTAGTTTTAAAGTAGCCCGAGTAGTTTATTTAGCAGTCAACACCGTCTTAAACACAAACTACATAGGGAGTCGATGAATATAAGTGAATGATCTAGAGTATTTAAAATATACATGATTTACTGTAAGAAAATAGGGAATGCACCAATTAAGTTAGGCGACCCTCACCCAGTCACTTAATCCAATGGATGTAGTACCTACATGATATAACATAGAAACCCGTTGTTTGTTTGTTTAGAGGTGTCTGGTACTAAACTTGGTACGGTGGACTACAGTCTGATCCCTCACATCTTGCAATTGGGTGAATTAAAAGAGGTTACCGCATTTATGTTCTATAACATCATGCTTAAAAGGATCATAGTCACTAACCGGCTACTCTACTATGTGTGTGTAAAGATAAAGGGCTTAATATGATTGCGCTAGAATGAAAACGGGTGAAATTTAGTAAAAATAATTAGGTTGAGCTAAAATGGCATGATTGGAATTGGTCTGCACAATAGGGCGTTTAGTGTTATTACCGTATCTTTTGTGTTATGTTGAGCTCATGTATCCGCAAAAACATTGGCAACCTCTTACGATTCGAATCACATCGTGAATTTGAATCTAACTTGTGCCTTATTGATTTTTATACTGACTTTATTCACTTAAGGACAAGCAAATGTTCAAGCTTAGGGGAGTTTGATAACACGAAATGATATAGCATTTTCCGCCCGATTTACATAGATTAAACCTTTGATTCTTCGTTTATTATGTCACAATTTATCTCTATTTGTAGTATTTGTAGTATATTTCAGGTACTTAGCTTTTGCAAGGCATAAATGAGAAAAGGAAGAAAAACAATGGAGAAATGAAGAAGAAATGGACATTTAGCAGTATTTTAGAGCATTCTGCACTAGAAGGCGTCTCGCCCGACACAGTTTGTAAAAGTGTGCCCCTCGGCACGCTTTATGTTACGACCGGGACAGTTGGAGGATATGTCCCCCATATCACAGCGCACATGATGCTCGCCACTACTCACATAATTGTTATAACATTTTCTCCACGAAGCGGACATAATGGATAGTTGGCAGATTCTTCTCCATGAAGGAAGAACGAAAATCCAGGATATAACTCCTATTTCCACTCATGCTTGGAATCTATAAAAGGAGGAAGTTACCAACATTGTTTGGGTCCAGACTTTTGCACCATTTTCATTATTTTCTACGTACTGTAATTGCTATTAATTTCCAGTTTTTGCAACCTTACTGTTATTTTCAGTTTCATAGTTTTTAATACTCTGTTTTCCAATTTCGTAGAATTCTCGTAAGCATACAAAACCGCACCGTCAAAGCAATATTTCTTCGCATTGGAGGGATACTACAACCTTAGTTTTTTTACATAGCTTCTAGAATTTGTTAAGTCCATTTTATTTAATTCAAGATATTTTGTACAAGTGAATCCTGCCGGCTTATGGAGGATACACACTGCTCAGATTATTTGCTCCAGTATTCAATTTCAGTTTCCTATTTTAAAAGTATAATTTATTTGTTCTTACCATGCATGCATTATTAAATTTATGTTTTAATATTATGTTGTCCTGCAATAAAATTATGTCTAGCTAAATTCCCTGATACCGGTATATAAATCTTAACCGAAGGGATTCATAAATTAATTGGCATTAATATTTTTACAAAAGCACTTTTCTGATTTTAATTTACAATTTGGATATTTAATTGTTTTTGTACAAAATTAAAATACAGTCTAAGGTTAAAATCAACAGAGTGAGAGTTTGAGGTTTTAACTAGATAGTGGTTATTAAACATTAATTTTAAAAATAGCGAGGGCGCTTTAAAATTAATTGGACTCTAATTGTTTTCAAAAAAATACTTTTAAATTTCAAATGAAACAGCGAGAGCGCTCATTTTGAGTTTAATAATATGACCTGAATCGATAGAACGAAAGTGTGAGATGAGGGGTTTTAAATAAATAGCTTCCATTGAAATAGTGTTTTAATACCGAAAATAAATGCCAATGACTTATTGAATCCCTGAAGTTGACAAATTATATACCAGTGTCCCATTATTAATTATTAGATTTTAGTTAATTCCCTATTAAACCCAAACAACCGAATTTATTATTTAGCCTTAGCTATACACAGTAACCCTAAGTTAACAGTAGTTTGACCACCAGTCCTTGTGGGTTCGATATCTTTTAAAACTACGCGATAGGACTGTACACTTGCAGTCACTACACCCGATAGACTCATAAAGTTGCGATCTGGTGTGTCTGACCTATGTTGATTACTTTGTTGATGTTGCGTTGGTGCAAGATTAGAGATTAGTATTGGCCTCACAGATTGGTTGTGGTCCCCACTAGCACGACCCTTCTTGCCATACACAACATTAGCTTCTTTTTTTGTTGAACGCTTTCTTCATAATACTTGAAGATGCAACCACATGAATCTTTCCGTTTCTGATTCCGCCTTTAACATGTTCCCCTATTAATATCAACTTAGTGAACCCGACTGAAGAGCTTCGAATTAGATGATTGAAGAAATAACCTTTCAAAGTTCGCATTAACATATCAACCAGCTCCCTATAAGACAAAGGAGGTTGAACTCTTTGTGCTAGATCTTTCCATTTCTGGGCATACTCTTTAAAGCCTTCATTAGAGCCCATGGTCATACTCTGTAATTGCATACGGGTTGGTGCAAGATCAGCATTGTACTGGTATTGCTTGTAGAAAGCATCAACCAAGTCTTCCCAAGTACAAATATTGGTCTCTTCTAGTTGATAGTGTAGCGGTAGAAATGTTTTGAGACTAAGCCATTGGATTGACTTAACTCGCACAGATCAAATTAAAAATCGCCACCGTGCTTTATTGTTTCCAAAAGAATGGGAAAGGAGCGAATAAGCCAAAATGAGGGGGAAAGAATCCAAGTTCGGGGGTTGGTTATGCAAAAGGAAAGTATTAGTACCCTAAACATCTACGGTACTCCATAGGAACCTCTTTGTAAATCTGTGTATTTTTTCTATAAAAGTTATATAAAATAATAGATGGTGGAGATGAGAAAAGAAGTATTTTTATAATTATTGCATACACCGCAGTTGCGAACCTTTAGTGCCTATGTACCACCTTCTGTGCAATAGGGGATCAGGGTACAAGTATTTCACCTTTTAAAAATTTTAAAACACAAGTGTGTTGGTTAAATTTTAAGAGACGAGACGTCATAATCATTATCCGAGTGGAAAACATACTTACTACCCACAATTATGAGAAAGGAGAACTTGCAACATCTCAAAGTGGGGGATACGGCTTGGATTTTAAAATCAACAAAGCCTCACTCAACACCCAAGTGGAAAATATCTCACTTTACTATAAATCGTAGAAGTATAGTAGCTCGCATCACTACAAAGATTGAAAAGAGTCTAATCTTTTTGAGAAAATTTTAAAGTGAAAGGCCAAAATGGAAAAATGGTTTGAATGAGATTGATTGACTTTTAGTCTTCTCACAAAAATGTCAAAGTATTATTAAATTGATTAAAGCTTAATTAAGAAAATGCTTTTGAAAATGCATGGACATAAGTCCGAGTTTATTATGAAAGTGGTTCAAGTTTTGAAACAAGAAGAGTTTTAAAAAGGATGGAGAATATTTTTGAAATTAAACAAGATAGGAGGAGATGAAGGGACTATCATAAAGCATGAGATAAAGGCTAGGGAAAAGAACCATCTAATCAACAAGAAGCCAACACTTGACACAATGAGTCAATGTAGAATTCTCATCCTTTGGATTTGAAACCAAACAAGAAATGATAATAAACCTCTTAAGAAAACCAAACTTCAATTGTATTAAGTTTTCACAAAAATTGGGCAGAATAACGGCTATATACAGATGATTTCCCGATCACAGACAAAGTATGTAATCACAATAATCTGAACACAAAGTAAATAAATAAACAACCCAATGTCTTGGGGTAAACCCCAAGAACTCCAGACAAAATAACACTTGAGGTCACAAGGTCTCAAAGTAGGTCACAACTTCTAATCCTAAGTCCAAGAAGTCCACAATCTCCATAATATCAACGATAGTAACCAAGTAGTCCAAGTAACATTAAAGTTTTTTTTTATGGTTCAAGTTGATTTTTATATATCTTCAAAAATAAAATAAGAAAGCTCAAGTGAGAAAAATAAAAATGACATAAAAGTAAATGCTCAAATGAGCAAAGATGAAAATAGCATGAAATGTAAATGCTAAAATAAATGTGCTTAAAGTAAAAGTATAAAATAATAGCATAAAATAAAGTCAATTGTTAGGAATTAGTGGTTAGTTGAATGACCATCTTGAAACTTGCATTTGGAACTCATTAGAAGATTGATAAAATCAAATCCTCTCAACAACAAGTTGCATTTGCTTTTTGTCAAGTATATCATTCATTTCAAAATATCAAGGCAACAATAAATGATCAATGATGTTTAAGTGATCCAATTTGACCAAAGTTGATGAAAATTCATTAGAGGATTGGTAGGACCAAAGCCTCCTAATAATGAATCTCAAGGTTATTGGATCAAAGGGTTCAAATTAACATACTTGGGCTTACAAACATGGGTTTGGGCCACGAATGATCATTTTCTCAAATCAAGACAAAATTTAGCGCTATGTTAAGCAATCGTAAGTGGAACTATATAGAAGTCACACCTATTTTGAGGTCGATCAATAGCAATCTATGTACCATATGTTTTGAGAAATGATATGGAAATCATTCTCCAATAATATTTAGTACAATAATAAGGGCATAAGATGAAGAGAGATGGGGTAAGAATCAAACCACATATGAACAAAAAAAATTTAATTAAACTATTATTAAAATCATTCATCCATTTGTTGTGGAGTCAAACTCAACACCAAGGATCTAATAAAGTTAATAAAGCTTATTCTCAAAATTTCATAGTCCAAGATCAGCCAGAATATAGTACAAAAATAAAATTGTATTTTAAAATAAAGAAAAAGATTTTTTAAATTGATTTTTAAATGAAAATAAAGGGGGAAAATAGAAATTATATACAAAACATCTAAGAAAAATCAACTAATACCATAGAAAAATCATAAATGATCTCAAGTATTAATACAAAATTTTTGATAATTTTTTATAGTCAAAAAATATTTTTAAAATTAAAAGAAATAGGCAACAGAAACCAAAAATTGTTAAAAATAGTAAAGTTATAAATAAAAATAAAATGAGGTTACCAATATTTGTCAAAAGGTCATTGGATCCTTCCATATTTTTTTCTTCAGAATTTAAAAATTAAGAAAAGTATTTTTAAACAATTAAAATAATTCAAATAAAGTGAAAAATTATAAAAATTATCAAAACACAAAATAAAATTTTGAAGAAATAATTATCAGAAAGAGAAAAATCAAAAGTATTTTTCATAATTATTTTAGATTTTTTTGAAGTTAAAACGAATTTTCTATGATTTTTTGAAGTTTAAAAAAAATTAAATATAAAAATTAGAAAATAGAATAAAGTCAAAAAAAATGTGGACCAATGGATGAGAGTTAAAACACGTTAGTAAACTAATCCAATGGATCAGACGCGTTGTGCATATCATGGTCTTCAGTGAATAAAGCATGGAATCATTAATTAAATCATATTTTTGAAAAATGTGTGGCACGCCTTCATTGGTTGATAGATGACACGTCGGTCATCTTCAACCTCTAGCCAACAAATCTGCAGGTTCCAGAAACTGTAAAATTAGGACATGATACTGGTACCATTCGCTTCTTCTCTTCAAGATGATTCCAATTGTACCTTCGCGAAAAATTTATATAAAATGTAGCTCAGTCGTTTTTGAAAAGAATTTATGAAAAGGGATTTGAAATTTCATGGCCAAAATGTACTTCCAGTTGAAAACAAGTGTTGCGACTAGAATCAAGATGATGAGAGCTTTATAACAGTATCAAAGTTTGAGAGAATTGGTGAAGGAATCTACCTATTGAAGTTAAGTTGCAGAGCTCTAAAATTGGACTTGGCTAGCACGATTTAGGAAGTCTTAGAGCTTAATTCTTCTTCTGTTAGCTTCAGTGGGGTTCAAGGAAGATGAATTGACAAAGAAAAATGATTGAGAAAGGTTGTAAGAGCAAATTCGAAGTTGTAGAAAATTGAGTTCAAGAGGAAGTTTGACAAGGTGATTATGGCTCTCTAAGCTTGAGAAAATGAATGAGGTATGAACCTCTATTTATAGGGAATCTGATTGAATGCTTAAGCATGTGAAATGATGAAGTTTGGAGTGAAATCGTGTGAAGTTACAAACAAGAAAAGTGTGACATCTAATTTGATTAAAACTCATTCAAACCTTGTGTTTTAGTATGCTAATCACTTCTGGAGGTTCACTAAACATGTTTAGAAGCAAAAGTGCGTAGAAAAAATGTGTTTAGAAGCTAAATCAAGGATTTCAAATTCTGTCATTTGAAGAAACTTCAGTTTCAAGTTACCAAGTTCAAATCAATGGCATTCTCATCCCAAGGAGTCTCAAGACATTATTCTTGAAGCTTTAGAAAGATGCGATCACAAGCTTTATAATGTGCAAAGAATGGAATCAAATGGATGCTTGAGCTGAAAATTGTGATGAGTCAAAGTTGAGAAAAAGAGGTTGACTTTTGTACTTAGAAAAATTCTAAGTTTTTTCTTCAAAAATGACTTATAATGTCTTGCATCCAAACATGGTCTTCCATTGGAAATTTTCTCTTGACCAAAAAAGATGGTGTTGTACCCCAAAATTTTCCATCTCATTTATCAAGACTTTTCTCACAAGATCTCTTTGACTCAAGTCTGGATTAGGGTTTGATCAGCTCAAGACATCTCATCATGCACTGATAACCCAAAATTAGGGTTTTGGGATTGCACAAAGATTTTTTTGACTATAAATGCTTCATATGACTTTCAAGTATCATTATATACTCCTAAGATTACTCATGTCAAGTTTCAAGCCTTGAATCACATTTTTTATCAGTCATTTGAATAGTTGACCTAAAAAATCAGCTGTATTGAGGAAAAAGTCAACCATGGCCAATTTACAGTCAAACTTAATAATTTTTTATCCACATCAACATTTTAGACTCATATAAACCATTTGATCAAGTTTGGACCATAATTCCTCAAGAAATTTGATCAAATCATCAAAAGGGCAAAATGGTCAAAATTAGGGTTTTGACTGAGAAAGGGCAATTTCTGATTTTTGACCTAGAAAATGATCAATTGAATTAAATAATTATTTCAATAGTTCAATTGCATCATCTTGACCTAAGCCATGGTTCAAAACATTGCAAATCCATTGGATTGACAGGTGAATTTTTCAGTCAACTGATCAAAAGTCAACTGTATACTGAAAAGTCAAACTTTGACTTTTTGGTCAAATTCAACTACCAAGGACCACAATTCATCAAAATATGTCAAAATGTAAAACTTGTTCATCAAGAAATCAAAGATTGAATATTTTGTTTTGAAATTTGAAATTTTCTTAACTTAGAAATTTTTCTAAGTATAGAAAATTTCTTATTTTTTTCTCAACTTTAAGCCAAATTCTCACCATGATACAAGATGATTCAAAGGAAGTTCCCAACATGAAAGTTGTAGATCTCCATGAAATCTAAAACTTTGCTTCACACATTTTTTCCTAAAGATTCTTGGATCTCAAGATATAATTTTGTGAATACATGCTTATGAACTAAAATAACTTAGTGAAATTTTGCCCTAATTTAGGCAGGTTTTTTACCTAACTTCATGGCAACTTTTCACCTAGTTCCAAGTGGAATCTTGGAAATAAATTCAAAGATTAGTTATATAACACATTCCAAGCTTTCCAAAATGTCCAAGAACTCCTTGAGATCATTTTTGAGTAGGGAGAATCGAAGAGATGAAGTTGGCAATTTCTCACTTTGATTTCATGCCATTTCATGATGAACCAAAATTCAAATCCAAACCTAGGCTGCATAATCCTTGCTTTACAGGTCTCAAACTTTTTTCTCACTCCATAATTTAATTCTTACACAGTTGATAAATCTTTAATCCAAGCATGAGAGCCTTTGTCCAAGCTTTAATTCCATAAATGGCACAAAGTTGCCATTTCCATTTTAGAAAAGCACAACTTTTGCATTTGTCAACTCCTTGAGCTTTTCACCTGTTCCTTCTGCACACACAAGTCCTATAAACCAAAAGCAAAGTGCCTAAGACTTGTACCAACTCAGATCAGGCTTGTACAAGCATGTAGAGAGTTGTCTCCTCACTTTTCTTAAAAGGCAAGCAATAGAGCAAAAAGTCTATAACTCAGAATCCTGGTATGGAATTGATTGAAAACCTATTCTATACTTATACACAAACATATTACAACCTAACACATGATGTCAAAAGCTCAGAAACTCTCTCAAACTCTCTATCACCAAAAACCTGCCATAACTTGCAGTTTTGCATCAAGCATGGAAATCTCAAGATCTACTCGTGTGTTTCAAGTTCTAATCACCTAAACACTTAACCTATATCATATCTAAGTGTTCCAGACTATCATCCATTCATTGTAACTCCTCCTTCTTCATCTGCCATTTTTGCATTTCAAGCTTGCAGGTTGACTTGGGAAGGGAGTTTCAAACACTTTCAAGGCAAGGTAAAGATTAGAACACACTCAGGGAGGTCCAGGCAAGCTAAATAGATCCTCAGGCCTTCTCAAAACTCACTCAAACTCAATTAACGATCTCAGCTGAAAGAGGTAAGAACTCTAACTTCTATCTCTTCACACAGGAATCCTTGGGTCTCGATTTGTGAAAATAAAATGTAGATATCCTTGTGCTAAAGCCAACCATGTTCTTAGATTTCATTTATATTCATTGTGTATAGAGAATTTTAGATTTCAAATTTCTGTAAAAATTAGGTTTGAAATTAGGGCCAATGAAATTAGCTTTGATCTTTGACTATTAGCTTACATGAGTTACATGGTTGAAATCGTGGAAAAGAGTACTATCCTTTTCATGTTTGAAGTTTCCATTTTCATGGAGAAATGAGAGAGATATGGGTGGTCCGGATAGCTAGAAGAAGAAGACGAAGTACAGGGCAAGGAAGCACTTTGTGTTATGTATTTTTAGTTTCATTTGAACTAACAGATGTACAACCACCCTAGTGGTAGGGCAACGCACATAAATTGTTAAGGTCATGGGTTCGAGCCTTGGCGCCTGCCTTTTGCATTTTTTTCATATTTTTCCAGCTTTTTTTTGTTTGTTTGGCAGCTTGGGCTTCTGAGCTTATGGGCCTTGTTTTTTTTTTCTAACCACCTACCCCTGTTTGCCTGCAGCACCCCTGACCCATATATTTTATTTTTTGTTTTAATTTTCATTTCCATTTTATTAAATATATTTTCCTTAACTTAAAAAATCATAAAAAATATAAAACATGATAAATATTACATTTCTGTTTAAAATATTTTATTTTCTCATAAAAAAATATTTTTATTAAATTATATATTAACTATTTTTCTTAAATAAACTTGTAAAATAAAATAGAATTAGGTTAATATTTATTTCTTTTCTCCCGCGCTTGTAAATATTTATTCTAATGTTTAAAAGGACTAAAATATTTCATAAAATATTATTTTATTATTTTAAAGAAAAAAATACACAAAAATAATACTTAAAGAACTTTATTTTCTTTTAACAAAATTAGCATTAGGGTTAATCAATTTCCAAGAAATAATTTCTTTTTTCTTAAATTGTTAGGTTTAGTTTAAAACTCTTTTTTCACATAAATAAACAAAACAAAATCTTTTTCTTGCATATACATATCTTTGCATATTTAATTTATATTGTATGTTATTTATTCAAACATTTGATAAATTCAATATGGTTGTAATAGCTTAATTAGATTTACATTATTGTAAATCCCCATTTATAATTTGTATACCCCCCTCCTATAAAATGTTGTAATAGTATAGTAATCTTTAGATTACACAATTTATCGCTTTTACATAACATGCTAGTAATTAGGGTTTGTATGGCAAGATAAAAACAATCAAATAGAAAACCCTAATCCAAGACAAAATCAAGCATGAAAATAACACACTTGCACACAAGCACCCCTAGGGTTACTCCACTTGGTTTCCTTACACAAAAATGGCCATATTACGCATGCGAAGTATCTTAGCAAAACAAGCAAATATAAGATCATAGTCCCTCGATGACGCTATTCTAAGTTGCTTTACAAAATGATCTTGGTCCCTCAAAAATGCTAAGATACTTTGCCAACATTGCTAATCATGGTTATACGATGACCCACGCCCGTCCCGTTTACATCCAAAGATAGGGTTGCTTACCAAATCAATGGTAGGACAACAATTTCAAAGAAAAAGAAAATGAACAAGAAAGACATTTGAGTAGGTAGATTACTTCTAGTTACTTGCTCCATTTAAAAACAACTATCCTTGCTATTTAAAAAAAAACATATTTCCAAACATCTTACAAATCTAGAAAACATTTTCAGAAAAAAAAAACATCTTTGTATACATTCTTACAAACGAGAATCATTACAATGATTTCCTAAACAAATGGCCTCTTTTACAAAATACTTTCAAAAAACCATACAAAGCACAATTTCAAAACAAAAGCAAGTGATCTAGCAAGTAACTAAGAGCCCATGTAAAACCATGGATGAAAAGGGTGCTAATACCTTCCCTTTTTCATAATCTACCCCCCGAACTCAAGAAACAATCTCAAAGGTCTTTCCTGTGCTTTTTAACCTTTCCTTTTGGATAAAAGAAAAGTCGGTAGCGACTCTTGCTAACCGTAACATTTGCGATAAAATGCAAAAACCTTCATGTCAGTTCTCCCACCGTATCACAGAACTGGCGACTCTGCTGGGGAATTTTATAAAAGTGGGGTTACCTTAGGTCTAAGATCACATTTATTTGCTTATACTGTTTGACTTATATGCTTTATGTTATGGTTATTTGTTTGGGTTTGAAATCCTCTACCCGGATTTGGGATACATTATAGGTAAATAGCAATACGTTGTAGAAACTGTATGGGGTATACCGACATGGTCTAAGCAATAGCTATGTTAGTGTGAAATATTTGTAGGTACCGGTAGCCTTTGAGTTAATCAAAGAGAATACAGGGTTGTTGAGTGATGTCATGAAGCACTAATGAACTTCTAGAACCCTTTACTTGACCAACTTGGCCTTTAGGATGTAGTGAGATGACTGACTTTGGTGCAGTCCGAAGTTGGTAGATACTCGATACTACACTCATTGAGGTTTGGTTTCTTGGTATATTTCGGTCGCCATGAAAGAGGCTTGAGCTGAAACAATGACCAAGGAAATAATCCAGTGATATTGAGCTCCTTAGAACCCAGTTACTATTACTAGGACAGGTTTAAACCAACTAAACTTCAAGAGGGTACTTACCTATAAAACTCCATGCAAGCCTAAACCTAAGGACTTGTTTTCTTTGCTTGTATATGCATATTTGTACATAACATCATGGACATCATATACATCCACTAACCATTTCAAGGATTTTGGGATTCATCTTTGTTCTTGTTTTGTAGGATATGGATTCACTTTGCAGGAAAACTATTCAAGTCAACCTTGTGAGAATCCCTCCACAACTTAAGGAGCTAGCTTCAAGGATTCCTGAAAACTCTCCATTCACCGAGAGACATGGTCGTCTACTCAACTTGGTCACCTCTAACACAGATGAGGACATGATGAAGGTGCTCTTTCAGTTCTTTGATCCTTTGCACCATTGCTTCACATTTCCTGACTATCAACTTGTGCCTACTTTGGAAGAATTCTCCCAACTCTTGAGGATTCCCATTCTCAATAACTACCTTTCAACGGTACGGAAAGAGATCCAAAGCCAGAAGAGATTTCTCAAGCTCTACACTTTCACTCATCTGATGTCACAACCCATTGGGAAACAAGGAGTGGTGTCAAAGGTTTCTTAGCAAATTTCTTGTTTGAGAAAGCCCAAAGCTGTTGGAATTCCTTAGACTTGCAATCCTTTGAGGAAATTATGGCTCTCCTCATCTATTGGATGGTTTTGTTTCCAAATCCTGACCAACTCATAGATATCAACACCGTCAAAATCTTTATATCCCACAACCCGGTACCTACATTACTAGAGGATATCCTACACTCTTTTCACACTCGCATAATAAGGAAAAGAGGTGTCCTTATGTGTTGCACTCCTCTCCTAGCAAGATGGTTTATTTCTCATCTTCCCCAATCAGTCTTAAAGAATGAGCAAGGTTCAAGGTGGTCACAAAGGTTAATGATGCTCAAACATTCAGATATTCATTGGTGCTCCCGATCCAAAGAGAATGTTATCATTGTTGACCGTTGTGGGGAATTCCATAATGTCCCTCTACTTGGCATTAGGGGAGGCATCACCTATAACCCATGTTTAGCTCTAAGACAGTTTGGTTACGCCCGAAGGGATGGCCCGCACGAGATGCTGATTCAAGGTTTGGTATTCGACTACGACAACGACGATCAAGGTCTTCGCCAAAGATTCATCCGAGCTTGGAGGATGCTGAACAAGGTGGATAGCAAGACTTTGGGGCACAAGAATTCCATCCCTCTTGAGCCTTACCTCAAATGGGTACGAACCCGCACTCAAAGGCTTATGATTCCTTATCCTTCCATCCTCCCGGTAATCATTGAGCCTGTTAAGGAGGGAGATGTTCCATACACTATCCTACATCCTGACATACCCACTTCTCTTGAAGACCTACAAAGGGATTGGATACAGCGCAAGCGAGAAGAAGGTTTTGGAACTCACTAGGCTACTTCATGAGGAGCAGACTCTAAATGCCTACATTGCACCAAATAGGATGCGCACTACTTTTTTATCTTAGAGTTTTGTATTATTTTGTCCAAGGGGAATTGATGTACTCAAACTTTATCTTATTAATATAACATGTGTTTTCTTTTTGTCTAAAACGAACTTGAATCTTTGAAATCCTTGAAAATATTGCATATGCACATATCATTCATCATAACATAAACAGGTCTTTTGCAACAAGTTTCCTCATCTCTCTACTGTTTATTTCAGTAAGATGGATCTCGAACAAACAGTCAAAGATCTCCAAGCTTAGAACACGCAGTTTCAACAGTTGCTCATGACCCTAGCCAAGGGGCAAGAAGAATTGAAGACTCTGCTAGTTGAAGAGAAGAAAAAGAAAACAAAGAAGGTAAATGGAGTCTTGAACATGGGGAGAAGATTTCATGATCAGACGAGGAGGACTTTGAATTTTGCAACAACATCTGGTGAAGGAGAGGGGAAAGGAAAGGAAACAGCGGTCCTGTTAGAATCTGAAGAGGAGGAAGAAGAGGAAGACTACTCTGAGGAACAAAATCCTCCAGCTGATGATAAGTACAAACATCTCGAAGAGCGTTTGAGAGCGATGGAAATACAAAAGGTGCCATGCTTAGATTTTGAGGATTTGGGACTAGTGTCAGGGATTGTGATTCCTCTGAAATTCAAAGTTCCCTTGTTTGCAAAATACGATGGAGTGTCATGTCCTAAGATGCATCTTCGATCATATGTGAGAAAGATCCAACCACACTCCGCTGATAAAGACTTGTGGGTGCATTTTTTCCAAGATAGTCTATCTGGAACACAACTTGACTGGTTTTACCAACTAAAAAGAGCCAACATCCATAATTGGGAAGATCTTGCCGCAACTTTCTACAAGCAATATCAATATAATGTTGATTTGGCGCCTACTCATACCCAACTTCAGAGTATGGCTATGGCTTCCAATGAGGGTTTCAAGGATTACACGCAGAAATGGAGAGATCTGGCTGGAAGAGTTCAACCCCCTCTGTCTGAAAGGGAATTCGTGGACATGTTCTTAGGCACTTTATCAGGCCCTTTCTTCAACCATTTAATTGGAAGCTCATCTGTGAGATTTACTGAACTAATATTAACCGGAGAGAGGGTGGAAGCTGGCATAAAAAGTGGAAAGATTCAGAAGGATTCATCTTCTTCTATATCTGTGAGGAAGCCTTTTATTGGGAAGAAAGAGGTAGATGTTGTATATCCGCAAAGAGACCAAGAGAGAGCCAAACGTCGACCAATGGTGGGGGCTGTTATGATTCCAAAACCTACGTCTGATCAACAAAGAAGTAATCAACCAAGGGTGGAAAGGCCAGTCAGGCAATTCACCAGAATCAACATGACTCTGTCTCAAGTATTACTGCATCTTCTGAAATCCAATTTGGCAACCTTGAAAGAAGCTTCAAACCCCAACACAGTGTCCCCTCATTATCACCCCAATGCCCGTTGCGCATATCACTCCGAAAGTCCTGGTCACGATACTAATAATTGTTGGGCCTTGAAGAACAAAATACAAGACCTCATTGAAGCAAAAGAAATTGAGTTTGATGCGCCCGAGAAGCCAAATGTCATTTTTTATCCTATGTCCAGACATGGTCACAACACCAATGCTATTGAAGAATATTTTTTTGGTACCACAGTTGACGAACTCGTGACTCCACTTCCAACCATTAAGATAAACTTGTTGAAAGCCGGTGTGTTCCCGGGCTGTAATGAAGACTGCCACCTCTGCTTATCCTCACCAACTGATTTCCCTTTGTTGAAAACTGGCATTCAATGCTTGATAGACAACAAAGAGATTCTGTTTGAAAGTACTCTTGTTTCACCTGTTCCTGTTGAATATGTTTCAAACATTATCATCTCCGCCAATTCTTCCAAGGTCCCTAAAAGACCCGTTAGAATTACATCGGTTCCGAAGACAACTCCTCTAACAATCACATTGCCTGGGTCAGTCCCATATGAATCAGACAAAACTGTGTCGTGGAATTACGGTGGGGACATTTACTACCATGGCATCAAACAAGATGGGCCGGCCGCCGAAGAGATAAACTCCAAAGAAGAAGATTCTGACATCAACAATATTGCTGGAACTAGTAAAATTACCCGAAGCGGTAGGATCTTTTCTCCAGAAATTGCCCCCCCAAAGGCAGTTCTTGGACTCGGGGCTGCTCTAAACGTTACTTTCGTACCCATAATCATCTCTGCAAGTGCTCCTATTGACGAAGCCGTTACAACCCCCGTTGTCATTCCTACCAACACTCCGACTGCTGAAACTCGAAGAAAAAGTATTCAAGTGGAGCCTGTCCAGACGAAGGCTCAATCACTGACTATCCCCGAGACATCCAAGAAAGAAATGGAGGAGATCCTAAAAATTATAAAGAGGAGCGACTACGACGTAGTTGAATAGTTGGGGAAAACTCCCTCCAAAATCTCCATTCTGACATTACTACTGTATTCCAAGGCACATGCGAAAGCCTTGGTGAAGCTCCTAAAGACAGCCCATGTGCCTCAAGAGACGTCTGCTGATCAATTTCAAGACTGTGTGGCCAGCTTGACAGCGGATAATGACCTAGGCTTCTCAGATGCTGATCTGACACCAAGGGGAAGAAAGCACAACGAGGCATTGCATGTCTCTGTGGAATATAGGGGCACCACTCTGGCCCATGTCTTAGTGGACACTGGCTCATCTTTTAATGTCTTACCAAAAAAAGCTCTTGACAGACTTGACTGCGAGGGACTGATGTTAAAGCCAAGTAACATAGTATTAAGGGCATTTGATGGCTCGAAGAGGATGGTACACGGGGAGGTGGATATCCCCATAAAGGTTGGGACTCAAACTTTCAATTCAACCTTTTATGTAATGGACATCCACCCTTCGTACTCTTGCCTGCTAGGACGGCCATGGATCCATAATGCTGGCGTTGTCACCTCTACATTGCACCAGATGTTGAAGTATCCGGTTCAAGGAAAGATTATCACTGTCCACGAAGAGGAAAAATACATGATTAGCCATCTCAATTCCTTCAGGTATGTGGAATTGGACGGCGAGTTCATTCAAACTCCTTTTCAACACTTCGAAGAGGTCCCTCAAGAGGCAGCAGTGAGCAAGACTGTGCCCCAGATTCCCAAGGTTACAAGACCTCCACTTCGGATGTCATCTCTGAAGGACGCCAAAGCAGTAGTAGAAGAAGGTGGATGCACCATCTAGGGGAAACTTCCGGATATCCCGTATAAGTCTGACAAGTTTGGCTTAGGTTTCAATTCAAGTGCTCAAAAGGTTGTACGTCGTGCCCGTGCCAGAGGGCCATCCTTGAAGATTAGCAACCGAGAGGTCAACGTAGTAGAAGATGTTGAAGAGGATTACAACTTGGAGGATTGGATCTTTCCGACTGTCAATGGAGGACTCCGCAATTGGGAGGCTAGAGACTTCGTCCCAATAACTTTCATCCCTCAGTAATTTATCCTTACATTTTGTTGGACCTGTAATATTCAAAAACAATTTTCACTCTTAAAACATTGTGCCTTACCCGAAGCATAATGGTCCATTTGTAAGGGTTATTATTTCATCTTCATATGACATTCAATGAATCATAGGCGTTTTTCTCATACGAACTTTTGTGCTCATTGTTTTTATTTTATATTTTATTTTTAAGAATGGCTATACCCTTACACACACCCACACTCACAAATGCAGGTACCCCCTCCATTCTGGATCCCATGGGTAACGATACTGCTATGGCCTTTTGTGACTCTGAGGATCTAATATACCAAGCCGAAGATGAAGGTGAGGAAGATTGTGAAGTACCAGGGGAACTTGCCAGACTACTACAACAAGAGGAAAGAACCATTCAGCCTCACGAGGAACCTGTGGATACAATCAACCTGGGTACTAAGGAGAATAAAAAAGAGGTCAAGGTGGGTGCCAATCTGGAACCCAATGTCAAGGAGCGTCTGATTCAGCTATTGCATGATTATGTTGAAATCTTTGCCTGGTCATATAAAGACATGCCAGGACTTGATACGGACATCGTGGTACATCATCTTCCAACAAGAGAAGATTGTCCGCCAGTAAAACAAAAGGTCCGCCGCATGAGACCTGATATGTCAGAAAAGATTAAAGCGGAGGTCAAGAAGCAATTCAATGCTGGATTCTTGGCTGTCACTTCCTACCCTCAATGGGTTGCCAACATTGTTCTCGTACCTAAAAAAGACGGCAAAGTATGAATGTGTGTGGACTATAGATATTTGAATAGGGCGAGCCCTAAAGATGATTTTCCACTCCCCCACATTGATATCCTGGTTGAAAATACGGCACAACACAAAGTGTTTTCCTTCATGGACGGATTCTCAGGTTATAACCAAATCAAAATGGCACCTGAGGACATGGAGAAAACAACATTTGTCACACAGTGGGGCACATTCTGCTACAAGGTGATGCCATTCGGATTGAAGAATGTTGGGGCAACCTATCAGTGCACCGTGGTAGCTTTATTTCACGACATGATACATCATGAAATAGAGGTCTACATAGACAATATGATAGCCAGACCACAAACAGAAGAAGAGCACCTTGATCACTTACAAAAGCTGTTTGAGAGACTGAAGAAGTACAAGCTGAGGTTGAATCCAAACAAGTGCACGTTTGGAGTATGGTCCGGTAAACTCCTAGGCTTTGTCGTCAGTAACGAAGGTATTGAGGTCGATCCTGCCAAAGTTAAAGCAATACAAGAGATGCCTGCTCCTCGTACTGAGAAGGAATTCAGAGGATTCTTGGGACGCTTGAACTATATTGCTAGATTCATTTCTCACCTAACAGCTACTTGTGAGCCAATCTTCAAACTATTGAAGAAAGATCAAGTAGTCAAATGGAATGATGAATGCCAAGTTGATTTTGACAAAATCAAAGAATACTTATAAGAACCTCATGTATTGATGCCACCAGTCGAGGGAAGACCTTTGATCATGTATTTGACTGTTTTAGAAAACTCGATGGGGTGTGTATTGGGGCAGCATAACGAGTCTGGCCGAAAAGAGCAGCTATTTATTACTTGAGCAAAAAGTTTACTGACTATGAAACCAGATATTCACTGCTCGAGAAAACTTGCTGCACTCTGGCATAGGTTGCACGTCGGCTAAGATAGTATATGCTGACTCATACTACCTTGTTGATATCTAAGATGGATCCGATAAAGCACATCTTCGAAAAGCCTGCTCTTTCTGGGAGAATAGCTAGATGGCAGATGATCCTGACAGAGTACGATATATAGTATACTACCCAGAAAGCTATAAAGGGCAGTGTGCTAGCTGATCATCTTGCTCATCAAGCTGTAGAAGACTATCAGTCTATGAAGTTTGAATTCCCGGATGAAGACATCATGACAGTACACAACTGTGAAGAATTCAGGCCATGTGACAGGCCTGAACAAGGATCCCGATGGACCCTGTTCTTTGATGGGGCATCCAACGCACTCGACAATGGTATCAGTGTTGTACTCATATCTCCGGAAGGGTGTCACACTCCCTTTACTACCATACTTTGCTTCAATTGTACAAACAACATGGTCGAATACGAAGCATGTATCTTTGGTATCAAAGCTGCCATAGACTTGGGGATCAAATCATTGGATGTATTCGGGGACTCTGCTTTGGTCATCAGTCAGATCAAAGGGGAGTGGGACACCAAACACCCAAACCTTATCCCTTACAAAGAACATGTTTTGACATTGCTACCACATTTTGAGAAGATTACCTTCGAGCATTTCCCGCGAGAAGAAAATCAGCTAGCAGACGCCCTAGCCACAATGTCATTTATGTTCAAACTTAATTGGGATAACGAGGCTCCCCAAATCACCATCGAACAAATGGATAAATCGGCGCACTGTCACGAGATTAATACTGAAGAGGTAGTGGACCAGCCTTGGTTTCATGAAGCCAAGAGGTATCTCGAGGCTCAAGAATATCCAGAAGGAGCTTCAATCAATGATAAGAAGTTCTTAAGGAGATTCTCTGCTAATTTCTTCCTTAGTAATGGCATCCTATACAAACGCAATCATGACTCCATTTTGCTTCGGTGTGTGGATAAGGTTGAAGCTGAAAAGATCATGGCTGAATCACATGAAGGTACTTTTGGCACCAACTCCAGTGGGCATACGATGGTGAAGAAAATCCTACAGGCAGGCTATTATTGGTCTACCATGGAAGCATATTGCTATCAACATTCTCGAACCTGTCATAAGTGTCAAATTTATGCTAACAAGGTGCACGTACCTCTGGTTCCTCTAAATGTCTTGAAGGCTCCTTGGCCCTTTGCTATGTGGGGAATTGATATGATTGGAGAGATCAAGCCTACAGCCTCCAATGGACACCGCTTCATCCTAGTGGCCATTGACTATTTTATAAAATGGGTTGAAGCAGCTTCCTTCGCTTCCGTTACCAAGAATGTTGTTGCCCGTTTCATCAAGCAAAACCTTATTTGCCGGTATGGTATCCGGGAAAGGATCATCACTGACAATGGTACAAATCTCAATAACACTATGATCACTGCTTTATGCAAGCAATTCAAGATCCAACATCATAATTCTTCTCCCTATCAGCCAAAGATGAATGGTGTTGTCGAAGCTGCAAATAAAAACATTAAGAAGATCATACAGAAAATGACAGTCACATACAAAGACTGGCATGAGGTGTTACCGTTTGCTCTCCATGGTTATTGTACCACGACTATCACATCAACCAGGGCAACACCCTATTCTTTGGTTTACGGCATGGAGTTTGTCCTACCTATTGAGGTTCAGATCCCCTCTCTGAGAATTATGAAGGATGTAGGGTTGAATGAAGACGATTGGATCCAGACTCGACTTGATCAACTGAATTTGATTGATGAAAAGAGACTTACTGCTGTTTGCCATGGTCAAATGTATCAAAAACGGATGATCAAGGCTTTCAAGAAGAAAGTCAGGCGCCAAGTATATCAAGTTGGGGATCTAGTGATCAAAAGTATCATCTTTACAAAAAGTGATCCCAGGGGAAAATGGACTCCTACCTATGAAGGACCATTTGTAATCAAAAACATATTCTCCGGTGGGGCAATGATCTTGACCACCATGGATGGCGACGACCTGCCACACCTTACGAATGCGGACATAGTCAAAAGATACTACGCATAAGAGACCTGCTAGGTTGACATATCTAAGCAAAACAAGGGCATCCCGGCGAACCAAAAGGTTCGGGCAAAAATTAGGGATAAAATGAAAAAAATATGTACACCCGGCAAGTTGAAAACCCGAAAGGGCGACTTGGGAAAAAAAGGGTTTCCCGGTGGACTGAAAACCCGAAACGGCGGTCCAGGAAAAATTTAGGGAATTAAAGCATATGACTATGTCCCGTCGGATCACTTGACGGAAAACCTTTGACTTCCACTAACAAACTCAGAGTTTCTGATCAATTCAATCATCTTCGGACAAGGCACAAATAGATAGGATACTCGGAGATGCGAAGGCTATAGCAGGATGGAAACCCCATGGATTTTTTTATACACGTAGCTATCTTTTCTTTTTATCAGAATTTTCTACGACAACATTCTCTTACTAGAATGTTTGTCCCCTTTGTACAAAATGTTTATTCAAAGTCAATACAAAGATATCCCTTTGAAAGTGCAAAAAACTATTTATCTTTTTCTTTAAGCTTGTGTTTTGTTTACAAAAAAGTCCAATCATTCATTGATGGACATATGCATTTGAACATGATTACTGTTTACAAATAAACAAAATGAGGAAGACAATTACTGATAGGTTGAAAGAATAGGAAAATGTCTCTAGGCTATTCCATAAGTGATCTCTTACAGTACATCATATAAATTCCCAGCGGAATGAAGCTCCCAGTTTACCGATCCCCCGTAGAAATCACCCAATTTCTCCAGATTCCCCAAGCAGATTGTGCAAGCAGTACATGGCATGGCCCTCACAACAGATTTTACATCTCTCAACAAAAGTTCATCAGTACTTCCACTTCAAGACATGAAAATTCACATATCCTCAGCAGCATTCAGGGATTTATTTTCCTCAATCAAACAACAATGCAGCAAATTAGTTCACATGCGCATACATTGCATCCATATATCATAAACATTAATAAAGAAAATACATTGCATCATATATTTCATGCAGACATAACTTTGTATTTTAGCTAACATTTTACCCTTTTCAGGATAAGATTAATAGCTACCATTAACAAAATGCAACCTTGATACAGTTCAGATACGCTCCAGACACGGATGCCATTCTGATACTCATTCAGATACAACTTACAGATACAGTTCAGATACGCTCCAGACACGGATTCCATTCTGATACTCATTTGGATTCAGCTTACAGATACAGTTCAGATATGCTCCAGACACGGATGTCATTCTGATACTCATTCGGATTCAGCTTACAGATACAGTTCAGATATGCTCCAGACACGGATGCCATTCTGATACTCATTCAGATACAACTTACAGATACAATTCAGATACGATCCAAGCACGGATGCCATTCTAATACTTAGTTAAAATCATCTCCCATATACAATTCAAGTACGCTCCAAACAAGGACGACATTCTGATACTCATTCTTTCGGCTCACAAATTATAAATCAACAAGCATTTTTGGATGGCATATACAAGCCCATCTCCCAACAAGACTCTACCACCTCTCCAAATGGCATCTTTAAGCCCATTCCTTCAACTACACATCGTCAAGTGCAAATTTCTGGGCACTCTAGTGTCCAATCATCTTTCACCTTCGAGTGACAAATGGCAAAACTCGCCAATCTAACTCTTCAGGTTTAAGAAGATTGAACGGGGGAAGCTGTTGTACCCCAAAATTTTCCCTCTCATTTATCAATACTTTTCTCATAAGATCTCTTTGACTCAAGACTGGATTAGGGTTTGATCAGCTTAAGATATCTCATCATGCATTGATAACCCAAAATTAGGGTTCTGGGATTGCACAAAGATTTTTTGGACTATCAATGCTTCATATGACTTTCAAGTATCACTATAGACTC
This sequence comes from Vicia faba, assembly GCA_948472305.1. Taxonomy (NCBI): domain Eukaryota; kingdom Viridiplantae; phylum Streptophyta; class Magnoliopsida; order Fabales; family Fabaceae; genus Vicia; species Vicia faba. Next base: position 1,302,919,002 of record OX451740.1, on the reverse strand, counting down.
CTAATAATACTCATGTCAAGTTTCAAGCCTTGAATCACATTTTTGATCAGTCATTTGGACAATTGACCTAAAAAATCAACTATATTGAGGAAAAAGTCAACCACGGCCAATTTACAGTCAAACTTCATAATTTTGTATCCACATCAACATTTTAGACTCATATGAATCATTTGATCAAGTTTGGACCAAAATTCCTCAAGAAATTTGATTTAATCATCAAAAGGGCAAAATGGTCAAAATTAGGGTTTTGACTGAGAAAGGGCAATTTCTGCTTTTTGACCTAGCAAATGATCAATTAAATTAAAGCATGATTTCAAGTTTTCAATTGCGTCATCTTGACCTAAAGTCATGGTTCAAAACATTGCCAATCCATTGGATTGACAGATGAATTGTTCAGTCAACTGATCAAAAGTCAAATGTATACTAAAAAGTCAAACTTTGACTTTTTGGTTAAATTCAAGTGTCAAGGACCACAATTCATCAAAATAAGTCAAAATGTGAAACTTTTTCATCAAGAAATCAAATATTGAAAATTTTGTTTTGAAATTTGAAATTTTCTTAACTTAGAAATTTTTCTAAGTATAGAAAATTTCTTATTTTTTTCTCAACTTTAAGCCAAATTCTCACCATGATATAAGATGATTCAAAGGAAGTTCCCAACATGAAAGTTGTAGATCTCCATGAAATCTACAACTTTTATTCACACATTTTTTCTTAAAGATGCTTGGATATCAAGATATAATTATGTGAATACATGCTCATGAACTAAAATAACTTAGTGAAATTTTGCCCTAATTTAGGCAGGTTTTTGTTCTAACTTCATGGCAAATTTTCGCCTAGTTCCAAGTGGAATCTTGGAAATAAATTCAAAGATGAGTTATAGATCACATTGCAAGCTTTCCAAAATGTCCAAGAACTCCTTGAGATCATTTTTGAGTAGGGAGAATCGAAGAGATGAAGTTGGCAATTTCTCACTTTGATTTCAAGCCATTTCATGATGAACCAAAATTCAAATCCAAACCTAGGCTGCATAATCCTTGCTTTACAGGTCTCTAACTTGTTTCTCACTCCATAATTTAATGCTTACACAGTTGATAAAGCTTTAATCCAAGCATGAGAGCCTTTGTCCAAGCTTTAATTCCATAAATGGCACAAAGTTGTCATTTTCATTTTAGAAAAGCACAACTTTTGCATTTGTCAACTCCTTGAGCTTTGCACATGTTCCTTCTGCACACACAAGTACTATAAACCAAAAGCAAAGTGCCTAAGACTTGTACCAACTCAGATCAGACTTGTATAAGCATGTAGAGAGTTGTCTCCTCACTTTTCTTAAAAGGCAAGCAATAGAGAAAAAAGTCTATAACTCAGAATCCTGGTATGGAATTGATTGAAAACTTTTTCTATACTTATAAACAAACATATTACAACCTAACACACGATGGCAAAAGCTCAGAAACTCTCCCAAACTCTCTATCACCAAAAACTTGCCATAACTTGCAGTTTTGCATCAAGCATAGCAATCTCAAGATCTACTCGTGTGTTTCAAGTTCTAATCACCTAAACACTTAACCTATATCATATCTAAGTGTTCCAGACCATCATCCCTTCAATTTAACTCCTCCTTCTCCATCTTCCATTTTTGCATTTCAAGCTTGCAGGTTGACTTGGGTAGGGAGTTTCAGACACTTTCAAGGCAAGGTAAAGATTGGAACACACTCAGGGAAGTCCAGGCAAGCTAAAGAGATCCTCAGACCTTCTTAAAACTCACTAAAACTCCATTCACGATCTCAGCTGAAAGAGGTAAGAACTCTAACTTATATTTCTTCATACATGCATCCTTGGGTCTCGATTTGTGAAAATAAAATGTAGATATCCTTGTGCTAAAGCCAACCATGTTCTTAGATTTCATTTATATTCATTGTGTATAGAGAATTTTAGATTTCAAATTTCTGTAAAAATTAGGTTTGAAATTAGGGCCAATGAAATTAGCTTTGATCTTTTATTGTTAGCTTACATGAGTTACATGGTTGAAATCGTGGGAAAGAGTACTATCATTTTCATGTTTGAAGTTTCCATTTTTATGGAGAAATGAGAGAGATATGGGTGGTCCGGCTAGCTAGAGGAAGAAGACAAAGTACAGGGCAAAGAAGCACTTTGTGTTATGTATTTTTAGTTTCGTTTGAACTAACGGATGTACAGCCACCCCAGTGGCAAGGCAGCACGCAGAAATTGTTAAGATCATGGGTTCGAGCCTTGGCGCATCCCTTTTGCATTTTTTTCATATTTTTCCAACTTTTTTTTGTTTGTTTGGCAGCGTGGGCTTCTGAGCTTATGGGCCTTGTTTTTTTTTCTAACCACCTACCCATGTTTGCCTACAGCACCCCTGACCCATATATTTTATTATTTATTTTTATTTTCATTTCCATTTTATTAAATATATTTTCCTTAACATAAAAAATCATAAAAAATATAAAACATGATAAATATTACATTTTTGTTTAAAATATTTTATTTTCTCATAAAAAATATTTTTTTAAATTATATATTAACTATTTTTATTAAATAAACTTGTAAAATAAAATAGAATTAGGTTAATATTTATTTCTTTTCTCTCACACTTGTAAATATTTATTCTAATGTATAAAAGAACTAAAATATTTCATAAAATATTTTTTTATTATTTTTAAGACAAAAATAATACTTAAAGAACTTTATTTTCTTTTAACAAAATCAGAATTAGGGTTAATCAATTTCTAAGAAATAATTTCTTTTTTCTTAAATTGTTAGGTTTAGTTTAAAACTCTTTTTTTCACATAAAAAAACAAAACAAAATCTTTTTCTTGCATATACATATCTTTGCATATTTAATTTATATTGTATGTTATTTATTCAAACATTTGATAAATTCAATATGGTTGTAATAGCTTAATTAGATTTACATTATTGCAAATCCTCATTTATAATTTGTATACCCCCCTCCCATAAAATGTTGTAATAGTGTAGTAATCTTTAAATTATGCAATTTATCGCTTTTACATAACATGCTAGTAATTAGGGTTTGTATGGCAAGATAAAAACAATCAAATAGAAAACCCTAATCCAAGACAAAATGAAGCATGGAAATAACACACTTGCACACAAGCACCGCTAGGGTTACTCCACTTGGTTGCCTTATACAAAAATGGCCATATTATGCATGCGCAGTATCTTAGTAAAACAAGTAAATATAAGATCATAGTCCCTCGATGACACTATTCTAAGTTAGCTTACAAAATGATCTTGGTCCCTCAAAAATGCTAAGATACTTTGCCAACATTGCTAATCATGGTTATACGATGACCCATGCCCGTCCCGTTTACTTCCAAAGATAGGGTTGCTTACCAAATCAATGGTAGGACAACAATGTCAAAGGAAAAGAAAATGAACAAGAAAGACATTTGCATAGGTAGATTACTTCTAGTTACTTGCTCCATTTCAAAACAACTATCCTTGCTATTTTTAAAAACAAACACACACATTTTCAAACATCTTACAAATCTTGAAAAAAATTTCAAAAAAAATACAAACATCTTTGTATACATTCTTACAAACGAGAATCATTACAAAGATTTCCTAAACAAATGGCCTCTTTTACAAAATACTTTCAAAAAACCACACAAAGCACAATTTTAAAGCAAAAGCAAGTGATCTAGCAAGTAACTAAGAGCCCATGGAAAACCATGGATGAAAAGGGTGCTAATACATTCCCTTTTCATAATCTACCCCCCGAACTCAAGAAACAATCTCAAAGGTCTTTATTGTGCTTTTTCACCTGTCCTTTTGGATAAAAGAAAAGTCGGTGGCGACTCTTGCTAACCGTAAAATTTGTGATAAAACGCAAAACCCTCAAGTTAGTTGTCCCACTTTATCACAGATGGCATGAAGTAGATCTCTTGAATGACATTTTGAGCCTTGAACCATTTAAAATATCCAAAAAATGAGAAAGTTATAACTTGTTGAAATTGGCAAAAATTCATAAAATGACCTATAATCTTTTGCGTCCTTAGAGCATCTTGCATTCATTTTCACACTTTGCAATTAAAAGAAAGGTTAAATTTCACATCTTTAAAATCAATATGGAAAAATAATGGGCTCAAGGTAATAAAAATTGACCAAGTTATGATCATTTTAATTCATGTATGGGAGTTTGATTGTTTGTTTAAAGGACTGGTAATCTTTCTTTATCATTAAGTACCTTTCACACAAAATTTCCTTGAAACCTTTGAAGTAATTTGTTGTTAACCCTTTGAAGAGAAGAATTCCTTTGGAATCATTTAAAAATACCAAAGGATGAGCAAGATATACCCCTTTGAAGTTGAAAACCCTAGCTCCTAGAGCAACAAAATGCCTTGGGAACCCTTTTCAATTTTGACCAGACTCTCTTGCACAAATACTTTTTTCATGTAAATAGAAGTTGTTGAGGATGATAAGGATAAACTGAAGCAGCCAAAAACACTTCCAAATCTTGAGAATTAAGGGAGATATGAACTTGTGATCAATGAAACCAAAGACTTGTCCAACTGGGTCAAACTTCTTCAATCAACCCTTGTATCTTTGAACTATGTTTGAAAACTTGAGGCATGATAAATCATCATAGAATTTGTCATGATATTACTTCAAAATATCTTCAATGATGAGGTTTGAATCTCAATGAAGCTTTTGTTGAAGAAGGCGTGGAAATAGACTCATCAACCTGTAGATCAAATTGATGGAAAGTGTTGTGCTCTCAACTATAACATCATAAATTAGGGAAAAAATTCATTTTATTTATTCGCTAGAAGTTAATAAAAACCAAACATAGATGATCACAAAAATACAAGTCAAGGTGCTTGGTGATTCCCCATGAGCAAAGCCAAAGACAAGGAGAGGAACCAAACCCTAGTGTGTGATCTTGTTGCATTATGATGGTATGAAATAATAGAGGAATCTTAGGGGGAAAAGTTGTGGTACAACAGATAGAACCATTCCAATTGTGTTTCAGACAGGCTCTCTTGAAAGAAGTTCACCCATTACTTCCTGTCAGTAGTGTGGGGTTGAATCTTCCAGACATAAGACCTCAAATGAAGCTTAGGGAAAGAAACACCGTCATACTTTGCAAAAGTGGGGACCTTGAATTTGTGAGGAATGACAAATTCTGAGATTAGACTCGTCTTTTCAAAATCCAGCCCAAGAACTCTCTGGATCTCCATAGAATTTAGATGATCTTCCAGCTGTTTGTATTTTCCATCAGCAGGGGGATACTATTCATTTGAATAGTCTTCTTATTCTCCATCAGAATATTATCCAGAACCAAGGTTTCTTCCTTTCTCATCCTTCACACTCATACCATCTTCACCCTGGTTGTCATCTTCGTTGGATAGGATATCACAGTCTTAAGCTCGCTTGGGAGGACCTCTGAACCTTCTTCCCATGTTGAAGATGTCGATTGGTTTCCTAGTCTTCTTCTTCCTTTCTTTGATGATGAGGGTCTTCAGCTCTTCCTTCCCCTTGGCTAAGTCCAAGAACATCAGTTGAAATAGGGCATTTTGAGCTTGAAGATCTTTAACTATTTGTTTGAGAGAAATATTTTTACTGAAATAAACAACAAGAAGATGAGAAAACCTATCTTGGGAATACATGTTATGTAATGATATGTATGGTATGTAGATTTATATGCACTGTTTTCAAGGATCTCGCGGGATAAATAAAAATGAAATGTCAGAAGTTGAATCTGGTTGCAGCTTTGTCTGAAGAACTTTGTGTCTCCATCTTTGAATGTCCTTTTATAAGAATCAAGCTCATATCAAGTGGGTCTTAGCTTCTTACTCAAGAGAATGTACTTTGATTTTTTTTGGCGCTTGGTTAGAGGAAAATAAATCCTCTTGCCCCTTTTTAGAAATCTGGCTTGTGATAGTCCTGCACCAAAGGTCCCTAAGATCCGTGAAATGGTTAATGAAAATTCAATGTCATGATGATATGCTGTTATGATGTCATTCTTAAATAAGTAGCAAACACAAACAAATCACACAAGAGCCTTAGGCTTAAAGGCTTTCATGAGGTCCAAACGTAAGTACCCTTCTCTATTGAAGTTAAGTTGGATCAACCTATCCTAAAATAGTAACTGAGTTCTAGGAGTCTCATATCACTGATCTTTTTTGCTGGTTTTACTTTAGCACGGAAACTGACTTGCCACCAAAATATCCCGAAGCTTAAATATCAATAAGAGTAGCTTCGAGTATCAACCAACCTTGGCCTGTACCAAAGCCGCCTATCTCGCTACCTTCTATTGGCAAAGATGGGTCAGTTAAGGTTCTAAAAGTCAGTTAGTGCTTATGAAACCACGCGGAAGCCCAATGTTATCCTCGACTGACTCAAGGAACAACGGTACAAACTAAAGTGTCACACTAACATAGTGTTGTACCCCAATTTTTTCCCCTAAGATCCTCTCATCATACCATGTTGATTCCATCACAACAAGATCACATTAGGATTCTTGGTTCCCCTCCCTATCTTTAGCTTTGCTCTTTGAGGAATCACCAAGCACCTTGACTTGTTTTCTTTTGTGATCATGAATTTTTTTTCTTGATTTCTTATTTTAATTAATAAAATGAAATGTTGGTTTTTCTTGCTTGTTACTAATGTAGGTAAAGGCAATGAGATTTAGCAAGTTGCTCCATGGGTTCATGAGTTTATTTCCATGCCCTAGTCAATAAACTTGAGAAGTTCAAGCCTCGCCATTGGATTTGTTTTGGAAGAAATGGCATGGCAAGGTGTTGTACCCAAAAAATTTCCCTCTCATTTCATCAACATTTTTTTTCTCATCACAAGATCCTTGGAGCTCAAGATCAAGTTAGGGTTTGCCCTGCTCAAGACTCCTCCTTGCACTATTGACCCAAATTAGGGTTTGAGTTTGCACAAAGATGTTTTGACCTAAAATTCCCAAAGTGACTTTCATGCTTCATGTTGGACTCACAATTTTATCCATACCAAGTTTCAAGCCTTGATTCCAATCTTTGCCCAGTCAATTGGACAATTGACCTAGAAATCAACTATATTGGGGAAAAAGTCAATTGTGGCCAATTGACAGTCAAACCTCATGAAATTTGACCCACATCAACATATTGAACTCATATGAACTATTAGGTCAAGTTTGGATCACAACTCCACAAGAAATTTGATCAGATCACCAAAAGGGCAAAATGGTCATTTTTAGGGTTTTGACTGCACAAAGGCAATTTTTGACTGTTGGACCTAACCAATGGCAAACCAAGATCACATATGGACTCAAGAACTCAATGGAATTGTCTTGACACATTCCACAAGTTCAAAAGATCTCAAATGCACAGGATTGACAGATGAATTTTCCAGTCAACTGATCAAAATTTGACTGTATACTGAAAAGTCAAACTTTGACTTTTTGGTCAAAATCAAGTGCCAAGATTCATTTTTCATCAAGACATGTCAAATTATGAAGCTTGTTCATCAAGAAACCCAAAATTGCAAATTAGGGTTTAAAATGAGAAAATTTCATAACTTAGAATTTTTCTAAGTTATGAAACTCCCTCATTTTTTCCTAACTTTGTCCCATTTTTTCAACAAGATGTAAATGGATTCAAACAAAACTCAAAACATGAAAGTTGTAGTCCATTCCAAAATCTACAACTTTGATTCACAAAGGTTTCTCAAAGGAAGCTTGTAGCTCAAGTTATGATTTTTGGAATAAGAGTACAAAACATTTTTAACTTAGAGAGATTTTGACCTATTCTAGGCAGGATTTTTGTCCAACTTCATGGCCATTTTTCACATGCTTCCACTTGGAGTTTCAATTTGCATTACAAATATGGATTGTAGTACACATTCCAAGCTTTCCAAATTGTCCAAGAACTTCTCAAACACCCTTGTGGTTAGGGAGAATCGAATTTGCAAAGATGGGCAAAAGTCACTTTTGTTCATAGCCAAATACATGTTCATAACATTGGCATTTTCAAGTCAGCAGGGTTTGTGATGGTTTGCAGGCCTCTAAACCTCTTCACACTACATAATTAAATGCTTAACCTTTGTGTTCAAGTCTTGTTTTGTGCATTTAGTCATTACACAAAGAACTAATCCATAATTAGAAAAAGCAACTTTGCCATTTTTGTAAAGTAGTGCTTTATGTCAAATTCAAAATCCAAGAGGCATGGGCCAGATCTTTGAAGCTAGCATTTGTACACAAATCCCTCTGATCAAGAACAAGAGAGGCAACATGCTTTAGGGCATGGTACAGGCCTGTATTGAAACTTGCATTTTCTTGCTTCAAGTAGAAGAAACTTGGCAAAACACACTCCAATCTCTCATTCCTGTAACAACCAGCCAAAGCAAACTTTGCAAACATCTTTCACACTCCCTAACTGACCTAAAACACGAATCAACCACCCCTCAAACCTCCTCAAACACAAAAACATCCTCTTGCTGCAAAAACAGAGCAAGTTCTGTAACTTGACTTCCACAAACATTTCCACTCGTGCATTTTGGCTAAAAAGAGTTCAAACATGTTCCATATCACCCACTGAAGCTATCCCAAGCATTAAATCCAAGCTGTAACATCCTTAATACCGTTTTCCATTTTTGCTTTCAAGCTGTGCAGGTGGACTTCGATAGCACGATACAGGCAATTTCAGAGCAAGCCAAGCATAGGAGAAGCATCCTTGGACTTCAGGCAAGTTGAACCAAAGCTCAAACTTCATTGAAGATACCTCCATTGATGTACACGACTCAAGCTGAAACAGGTAAAAATATGAACTTCTATCTCTCAATATAGGAAGATTTAGGCTTAGGTTTGTGAATGAAACATGTTCTCCTCATAGCCCTGAAGCCATCCATATACTTACTTTTCATTTATATTGAGTATGCTGTGAGAATTTTGGCCATGAACATTGGAGAAAATTTAGGTCAGAAATTGGGGATGAAGAAATTCTCCCTCATTTCTTAGAGTTAGGTCAAGTTTTTTATATGTATGAATTCGTCTCTTGATGCTCTACATTATTTATGTTGTGAGTTTTTGCTAAAAATCAAGGAATCAGGAGTTTGTATTTTGAACAAAGAAGCACGCGTTTGACAGAAGCTGGAGGAAGAAGATGATGGCTTGGGCTGGGCCTGAGCTATCCTTGCCATTCACACCCCTTTTTTTCCATTTACACCCCCCTGGCCCATTGTGTGAAATATCCATTATTTTTTACTTTTTATTTTTTCTTCTCACTTGATTTTTTTGTCAAAACATAAAAAACATTAAAAATATTTTTCCACCCTTTTTTGAATTTATTTGGCATTTATTTGTTTTATTTAATATATGTATGTAAATAAATATATATACTTTTTATTTAAAACCCTAGAAAATAATACAAAAATATATTTTTTTTAGTTATTATTTTTTGTTTACATTTTGAAAACATTTTCTAAAATGTACTTTTTTGTAAATAATTAATATTTTATTCTTGTATATATTTAGTATATTAAAATATATAATATAAATACTTGTATATTTATTAGAATATTTAGGAAAAAAAAAAGAAAAAAATACATTTTTATTTTTATTAATATATGACACTAAAAAATACTCTTTTTTTACAATATACTTCTTTATTTATTTTTGTATAAATTAATATATAATATTGTATAATATTAATAAATAAATACTATTTATTTAACAAACTAGGGTTTTTGCCCTAAACTATAAAAATATTCAAAAATTGACTTTTTTTATTTTTGTTTATATTTTACATTGAAAATATTTTACATACATAAAAAATCCTTTTTGTGCATAATACATTTTGCACATTTATTATATTTGTTTAAATATTGTGCAATTTAATATTTGTCTATTCAATATGGATGTAATAGTTTTAGATTTAATTTCTTGCTAAATATCCTCCCATTCAAACATTTGTACCCCCATCCCCATAATCATGTTGTAATAATTTAGGACTTTAAATTTCCGCATTTAAAAGCTTTCAAATTATGCCATGATAGACCTAGGGTTTGTATGCAAATCAAATAACAAGTAGCTTGGCTAAAACAAAGACAAAAAAGCATGAAAATGGACAACACCAATGCACACTTGCACCCTTAGGGTTACTCCGCTTGTTGCCTTCAAAAATGGGCCATGTTGCATGTTGAGTATCTTTGGCAAAACAAAAACAAATCAAATGATCATAGTCCCTCGATGACGCTTTCTCAAGTTGCCTAAAACATGATCAAGTCCCTTAAAGATAAAAATTGCCAAAGACACTTGGCACTATTGCATTCATGGTCTAAACAATGACCCGCGCCCGCCCCGTTAACATACTAACACAAGATTGTCCACCAAATACAATGGTGGAACAATACTCTTAAAAGGGTTAAAACGTAGGAAAAATCTTTGAGTAAATTTAGGGGTAGACAACTCTTAGTTACTTGATCAAACTTGCAAAACAAATCCTTGCCTACTTTCAAAACCCAATCCACAACACAATTTCAAAACAACTTTCAAAAACATTGAAACATCTTTTCAAAAAAGACAAACACCTTTTGTAAAATATTCGAGTAAAGAATTGTTACAACGGTTGCCTAGACAAGGCATCTTTTTCAAAACATTTTCAAAACCACACACACAAAAGCACCATTTCAAACAATTGAAAATCAAGGCAAGTGATCTAAGCAAGTAACTAAGAGCCCATGGATAACCATGGATAGAAAGGGTGATAATACCTTCCCTTTCTATAATCTACTCCCCGAACCCAAGAAAACATCTCAAAGGTTTTTCCTGTGCTTTTTAACCTTTCCTTAGGATAAAATAAAAAGTCGGTGGCGACTCTTGCTAAACCGAACAAGTGCGAATACAAACGCAAAACCTCAAGTCAGTTCTCCCACCGTATCACAGAACTGGCGACTCTGCTAGGGATAGATTTAAAAGTGGGGTTACCTTAGGGTTTAGATCACCTTTACATACTTGCTTTGATTGCTTTGATTGCTTTACTTTTTGGGTCCTTGTTTGGGTTTGTTATAAATCCTACACCCAGATTTGGGGCACCTTTTTAGGTAAATAGCAATAAAACTGTGAGGGAACTGCGCGGGGTATACCGACATGGTTGAAGCAGTAAGCTATGTTAGTGTGACATATTTGTGAGTACCGGTAACCCTTGAGTTCAATCAAGGAGAGTACGGGGCCGCTGAGGGATGTCATGAAGCACTAACAAACTCTTAGAACCTTAATTGACCATCTTGGCCTTTTATTAGGGGTAGTGAGATGACCGGATTTGGTGCAGTCCGAAGTTGGTAGATACTCGATACTACACTCATTAAGGGTTGTTTTCTTGGAATATTTTGGTCGCTAGTTAAGTGGCTAAACCAAAACAATGAACATAGAAAACAATTCAATGATATTGAGCTCCTTAGAATCCAGTTACTATTTATAGGACAGGTTTTTAAGCCAACTTCACTCAAGAGGGTACTTACCTATGAAACCTCATGCAAGCCTGAAACTAGGGTTTTGTGTGACTTGCTTGTATATATGTTTGGGCATACATCATGAACATCATAAAGCATCACATGCATCCACTAACAATTTCAAGGGTTTGGATCTTCAACTTTGTTCTTGTTTTGTAGATCATGGAAATTCTTCGCAGGAAAACTATCCAAGTCAACCTTGTGAGAATCCCTCCTCAACTCAAAGAGCTCACATCCAGAATTCCAAAAAGCTCTCTCTTCAGTGAAAGACATGGTAGACTGCTCAGCCTAGTCAACACCAGCATTGAAGAATACATGGTGAAAGTGTTGTTCCAGTTCTTTGACCCCCTTCACCACTGTTTCACATTCCCAGACTACCAATTGGTGCCTACTTTGGAGGAATTTTCTCAACTCCTGAGAATTCCTATTCTTAATCAACTACCCTACAACAGTACGGAAAAAGAACCAAAGCCTGAAGATGTTGCTCAAGCACTACACTTGCAACCATCTGACATCAAGGGTCATTGGGAGACTAGAAGTGGTATCAAGGGCTTCTTGGCAAAATTCTTATTGGAGAAGGCACAAGAGTGTTGGAATTCCCTGGATCTGCAAGCCTTTGAAGAGATTGTGGCACTCCTTATTTATGGGTTGGTCTTGTTCCCAAATCCTGACCAACTTATAGATGTCAATGTTGTTAAGATTTTCCTATCCAGGAATCCCATACCTACATTGCTTGGGGACATCCTCCACTCATTTTACACACGAACAATGAGAAAGAGAGGTGTTCTCATGTGCTGTACTCCTCTCCTTGCAAGGTGGTTTATTTCTCACCTTCCACAATCTGTTTTGAAGAATGAACAAGGCTTAAGGTGGTCACAACGGTTGATGACCCTCACACACTCTGATGTACATTGGTGTTCTCGGTCCAGAGAAAATGTCATCATCGTCGATCGTTGTGGTGAGTTCCTTAATGTTCCATTACTTGGCATTAGAGGAGGCATTACCTACAACCCTTGTCTATCTTTGAGACAATTTGGATATGCACGGAGGGATGGCCCTCATGACATGCTGATTCCTGACCTAGTTTTTGACTTCGACAACGATGCGCAAGGACTTCGCCAAAGATTCATCAGAGCTTGGAGGATGCCTAACAAGGTAGATAGCAAGACACTGGGACACAAGAACTCCATCCCTCTTGAGCCTTACCTCAAGTGGGTGCGAACCCGAGCCCAGAATCTTATGATGACTTACCCTCATATTCTCCCTTTGATTAAAGAGCCTATTAAGGAAGGAGAGGTTCCCTACACCATCCTACATCCTGACATGCCAACATCATGGGAGGAAATGCAGAAGAGTTGGATCCAACTCAAGGAGGAGCGGAATACTTTTGAAGCCAGCTTCTACGCCAGTGAGAAGAAGGTTTTGGAGCTTACCCGCCGACTTCACGAGGAGGAGACCCTCAACACTTACATCGCACCAAAGAGGATGCGCAACGTCTGTTTGCCTTAAGAAGTTTTTGTAATATTTGGCCCATGGGGCATTTATGTACTGACAAAATTTCTTCTTATTAATATGACGTGTGTTCTTTTTGTCTGCAACAATTTTGAATTTCTAAATCCTTGAATGCATTGCATGAATAAACATATCATTCATCATATGCATAAGCAGGTCTTCACACCAGGTTTCCTTATCTTTCTGTTGTTTATTTCAGTAAGATGGATCTTGAACAGACGGTCAAAGATCTGCAGTCATAAAACTCACAGTTTCAACAACTCCTTATGACCTTGGCAAAGGGTCAGGAGGATCTAAAAGCACTGTTGGGGAATAAAGAGCAAGAAAAAGTGAAAAAGAAGAAGAAAAGAGTCGGGGTAGCTACGCTGGGAAGAAGATTTGAGAATGAAGCAAGGAGAGTTCTTGAATTTCCCTCCACGTCTGATGAGGGGACCGGTAAAGGAAAAGGGGTTGCATTACCTTCTGAGTCCGAGGCTGAAGAGGAAGAGGTTGAGGAAGATGAAGACTACTCAGAGCAGCAATACCCGCCAGCGGACGACAAATACAAAAACCTGGAGGATAGATTGGCAGCTATGGAGCTGCAAACGGTTCCTGGGTTAGATTTTGAAGAATTGGGATTGATTGCTGGAATTGTGATCCCTCCAAAGTTTAAGGTGCCAATTTTTGCAAAATATGACAGGCTGTCTTGCCCAAAAATGCACCTAAGGTCATATGTCAGAAGAATTCAACCTCATACATCCGACAGAAATCTTTGGGTACACTTTTTTCAGGACAGCTTGTCCGGTATGCAGCTAGACTGGTTTTACCAGCTTGAGAGGTCATAAGTGCATAACTGGGAAGACTTGGCAGCTGCCTTTTATCGCCAGTATCAATATAACGCTGACTTGGCGCCAACCCGTACTCAGCTACAAAGTATGGGGATGGCCTCAAATGAGGGATTCAAAGAATACGCCCAGAAACAGCGTGACTTGGTCGGAAGAGTGCAGCCACCTCTTTCTGATAGGGAACTAGTTGATATGTTCTTGGGGACCCTATCTGGCCCGTTCTTCAACCATTTGATCGGGAGCTCTTCCGTAGGGTTTACTGAACTGATTCTGACTGGCGAACGGGTGAAAGCTGGTATTAAGAATGGGAAGATTCAAAGGGATGCCTCTGCATCCACAACTGTTAAGAAATCATTTTCAGCCAAGAAGGAGGCAGATGTTATATACTCCCAGAAAAGATCGGGAAGAACTGAGCGCCGACCGACTGTGGGGGCCATGATGATCCAAAATTCATCAAATGATCAGCCTCGTAACAATCAGTCCAGACCAAATCAGCAACGGGTAGAACGACCACAACGGCAGTTCACCCGCATCAATATGACACCTGCACAAGTTCTTCCCCATTTGTTGAAGTTGAATCTCACTAATATTAGAGAAGCGCCAAAGATTGTGAATACCGCTTCCCCACACTATCATCCCAATGCTAAATGTGCCTATCATTCTGACAGCGCCGGGCATAACACCAACGATTGTTTGGCGCTTAAGAATAAAATTCAAGACTTAATAGATGCAAAAGAGGTTGAGTTCGATGCTTCGGAGAAACCGAATGTAATATCCGCTTCGATGCCAAAGCATGGTCGCAATGTCCATGCTATTGAAGAAGATTTGTATGTTGTTGCTGTTGATGATCTGGTAACTCCACTACTAACAATCAAGTTGAATTTGTTGAAAGCTGGGATTTTCCCAGGATGCAAAGAAGACTGCTACTGTTGTTCCTCCCTACCAATCGACTGTCCATTGCTGAAGATAGGCATCCAAGGCCTAATGGACAGCCAACAAATTCTTTTCGAAAAGATTCCTGCTACTCCAACTCCTATCGAAGATGTTTCAATAATCACCATTTCCACCAATCTTTCCAAAGTCCCTAAAAAGCCTGTTAAGATTACATCCACTACGAAGATTGTTCCTCTGAAAATAACCATGCCTGGGCCTGTCCCCTACAAATCTGACAAATCAATACCATGGAATTATGGTGGAGAAATCTACTACCATGGTGTTAAGCAAGTTGAGATAACTGAAGAGAGCTCTGAAGAAGAAAATGCCGACATTGGAAACATTGCCGGTACGAGCAAGATTACCCGAAGTGGGAGAATTTTTTCTCCAGAGATTGCCCCTCCAAAGGCAATCTTTGGACCCTCAACTGCTGCCAAGGTTACCCCTGTACCGATAAAACTTTCTGCAAGAACTCTGTTGATTGAAGAAGTTGTTACTCCTGTGGTTGTCCCTCCTACTTCTGCTGATAAGGGGAAAGGGATCCAAGATGAGTTCATCAGGACGAGGGCTCAACCATTGGTCATCCCTGAAACCTCTAAGAAAGAAATGGAGGAGATTCTGAAAATAATTAAGAAGAGTGATTATGATGTGGTAGAGTAACTAGGGCAAACCCCCTCGAAGATCTCCATGTTAGCATTGTTGCTTTGTTCAGAGGCTCATGCCAAAGCATTGATAAGATTTCTGAAGACAACCCATGTTCCCCAGGAAACCTCAGCCGATCAATTCCAGGATTGTGTAGCTAGCCTTACTGCCGACAACGGCCTGGGTTTCTCTGATGCTGACCTGACTTCGAAAGGAATAAAGCATAATGACGCATTACATGTGTCAGTTGAATGCCGAGGAACTACTCTTTCCCATGTTTTGGTCGACACTGGTTCTTCTCTGAATGTGCTGCCTAAGAAAGCTCTCGACCGGTTGGATTGTGAAGGCTTGGAGCTGAAACCAAGTAATATCATTGTCAGGGCCTTTGACGGGTCTAAAAGAATGGTGCATGGGGAGGTCGACATGCCCATCAAGGTGGGCACTGAAGTATTCCACTCAACTTTCTATGTGATGGACATCCGTCCGTCATACTCTTGCTTGCTAGGAAGACCATGGATACATAATGCTGGCGCAGTCACCTCCTCCCTACATCAGATGCTGAAATACCCTGTCAAAGGAAAGATCATAACTGTACACGGTGAGGAGGAATATATGATCAGTCACCTGAACTCCTTTCGGTATGTAGAGGTGGAGGGCGAATTCATTGAAACACCATTCCAACACTTCGAGGAAATTGCTCCCGAAATTGCAGTAGCAAAGACAGTAGCCGAGGTACCCAAGCAGGTGGCCAGGATGGCATCTCTGAAAGACGCACAGGCTGCAATAAAGGAGTGGAAGAGCTCAACATGGGGTCAGTTTCCTGACATTCCTCACAAAACAGATAAGTTTGGGTTGGGATTTACTGTTGCGGGGCAAAAAGCTATGCGTCGCTCAAAAATTGAAAGGACACCCATCAAGATTTCTCCCCATGGAATCAATGCTTTGGAAGACGAAGACGAAGAGGGTAACATTGAAGACTGGATCTTCCCAACCATCGGAGGGGGACTACACAACTGGGAGGCGAAAGACTTCATCCCCATTACTTTCATTAATCAGTAACTTATCTTTCGAACATTTCCTGTTGGTCTGTAATAATTACTTTTAAACAATCTGCACACTACTTTTTCACCTCATGCCTTGCTCGGGGCATGTAGGTCCATTTGTAAGGGTTTTGATTCTCTTCATATTCATATGCCATGTTTAATGATTCATTGGACGTTTTTCATTTCATAAACTGCTGTGTTCATTTTCTTTCTTTTTGCATTTTTGTTTGTTTAAGGATGAATATCCCTTACACACACCCACACTCACAAATGCAGGTACCCATCCACTCTGGATTCTATGGGTGACTATTCTGCTGTATCCTTCAATAACTCTGAAGATTTGGTCAACCAGACTGAATACGAAGATGACGAAGATTGTGAAGTACCAGGAGAGTTAGCCAGACTTTTACAACAAGAAGAAAGGGCCATCTTGCCTCATGAAGAGTTGTTGGAAACTGTCAACTTAGGAACAGAGGAAGACCGGAAAGAAGTACAAGTGGGTGCCAATCTGGAACCAAGTGTCAAGGAGCGCTTAATACAGTTGTTGAATGAATATGTTGAAATCTTCGCCTGGTCTTATGAAGACATGTCGGGTTTAGACACAGATATCGTGGTTCACCGTCTCCCTATAAGAGAGAATTGTCCACCAATCAAGCAAAAAGTCCGCCGAATAAGGCCCGACATGTCTAAGAAGATTAAAGCTGAAGTAATGAAGCAATTCAACGTTGGCTTTCTGGCTGTTACATCCTATCCACAATGGGTTGCTAACATTGTGCCCATTCCTAAAAAAGATGGCAAGGTCAGAATGTTTGTGGACTACCGGGATTTGAATAGGGCCAGCCCCAAAGATGATTTTCCGCTACCGCATATCGACATTTTGATTGACAACACGGCTCAGCACAAAGTGTTTTCCTTCATGGATGGATTCTCGGGCTACAACCAGATTAAAATGGCCCCCGAGGACATGGAGAAAACAACCTTTGTTACACAATGGGGTACTTTCTGTTACAAGGTGATGTCGTTCGGACTGAAGAACGCAGGGGAAACTTATCAACGCGCCATGGTAGCTTTGTTTCATGATATGATACATCATGAGATCGAAGTTTACGTAGACGACATGATAGCTCGATCACAAACAGAGGAGGAACACCTTGAACATTTGCAGAAGCTGTTTTCCAGGTTGAAGGAGTACAAACTCAGGCTGAATCCAAGTAAGTGCACTTTTGGAGTTAGGTATGGTAAACTTATAGGATTCATTGTCAGCAACAAAGGCATTGAGGTCGATCTAGCAAAAGTAAAGGCTATACAAGAAATGCCTGCCCCCCGTACTGAAAAGGAGGTTAGAGGGTTCTTGGGGCGCTTGAACTATATTGCCAGATTCATCTCTCATCTGACGTCTACCTGTGAGCCAATTTTCAAACTATTGAAGAAAGATCAGGTAGTCGAATGGAACGACGACTTCCAAGCTGCTTTTGATAAGATCAAGGAGTATTTGCTAGAACCTCCTATTCTGATGCCACCCGTCGAAGGAAGACCGTTGATCATGTATCTGATCGTGTTGGATAACTCAATGGGGTGCGTACTGGGCCAGCATGACGAGTCTGGTCGAAAAGAGCATGCCATTTATTACCTTAGCAAAAAGTTTACCGACTGTGATACTCGCTACTCACTGCTCGAGAAAACTTGCTGCGCTTTGGTATGGGCTGCTCGCCGACTAAGGCAGCATATGTTGACTCATACCACTCTGTTGATTTCAAAAATGGATCCTATCAAGTATATCTTTGAGAAGCCTGCTTTATCTGGGAGAATCGCTAGATGGCAGATGATCCTGACTAAGTATGACATCCAGTATACTACCCAAAAAGCTATAAAGGGGAGTGTACTAGCTGACCATCTAGCTCATCAAGCTATCGAAGATTATCAATCCATGAGATTCGACTTCCCGGACGAGGACATCATGACTTTGGACAACATTGAAGGTAACGGACCGTATGATGGACCTGAAAAAGGATCCCGATGGACCCTGTACTTTGATGGTGCTTCAAATGCACTTGGAAACGGTATCAGTGCGGTACTCATTTCCCCGGAAGGTTGCCACACACCTTTCATGGCCCGACTTTGCTTCAGCTGTACCAACAACATGGCTGAATATGAAGCTTGCATCTTTGGTCTCAAGGCTGCTATAGACCTGGGGATCAAATCTTTGATCGTATTTGGTGACTCGGCTTTGGTTATCAGTCAAATCAAAGGAGAGTGGGATACCAAGCATCCTAATCTTATCCCATACAAAGAACACGTCCTGACATTGTTTCCTCATTTCGAGCAAATCACCTTCGAGCATTTCACGCGAGAAGAGAATCAGCTAGCAGATGCTCTGGCTACAATGTCTTCCATGTTTAAACTCAACTGGGATAACGAGGCTCCCCAAATCACTATCGAGCGAATGGATGAACCTGCGCATTGTCATGAGATTAATACCGAAGAAGTAGTGGAACAACCTTGGTTTCACGAAATCAAAAGGTATCTCCAGACTAGAGAATATCCCGAAGGAGCTTCCGTAAATGACAAAAAGTTCCTAAGGAAATTTGCTGCCAAGTTCTTCCTGAGCAACGGCATCCTCTATAAACGCAGCCATGATTATGTTTTACTCCGATGTGTAGACAAAGCTGAAGCAGAGTTAATCATGACTGAGATACACAACGGTACATTTGGCACCCACTTGAGCGGGCATACGATGGCTAAGAAGATTCTAAGGGTGGGCTATTACTGGTCTACCATGGAAGCAGATTGCCATCAACATTCCCGTACTTGCCACAAATGTCAAGTCTACGCTGACAAGATTCATATTCCTCCTGTTCCTCTCAACGTTCTGACAGCTCCTTGTCCATTCGCAATGTGGGGCATTGACATGATCGGAGAGATCAAGCCCACAACGTCCAATGGACATCGCTTCATCCTGGTTGCTATTGACTATTTTACCAAATGGGTCGAAGCAGCTTCCTTCGCCTCTGTTACAAAGAATGTGGTTGCCCGCTTCATCAAGCAAAACCTCATATGCCGGTATGGTGTCCCCGACAGGATCATCACAGACAACGGTACAAATCTGAATAATACTATGATCACCGCTCTATGCGAACAGTTCAAGATTTATCATCACAATTCATCTCCCTATCGGCCGAAGATGAATGGTGTTGTTGAAGCTACGAACAAAAACATTAAGAAGATCATTCAAAAAATGACAGTCACCTACAAAGACTGGCATGAGATGTTACCGTTTGCTCTGCATGGATATCGTACCACGACACGTACTTCAACCGGGGCAACCCCGTTTTCTTTGGTATATGGCATGGAAGTTGTCTTACCCATGGAAGTTCAGATTCCTTCTTTAAGGATTATGAAGGACGCTGGTTTGAATGAAGACGATTGGATTCAGACCCGACTTGATCAACTCAATTTGATCGACGAGAAGCGACTCGCTGCTGTTTGCCATGGTCAGACGTATCAAAAACGGATGATCAAGGCTTTCAACAAGAAAGTCAGCCGTCAAGTATATCAAGTCGGAGATCTCGTAATCAAGCGGATTATCTTTCCACAAAGTGATCCCAGGGGAAAATGGACTCCTACTTACGAAGGACCATTTGTAATCAAGAGCATATTTTCTGGCGGTGCAATGATTCTGACCACCATGGACGGAGACGATTTGCCGCACCCTGCGAACGCAGACATAGTCAAAAGATACTATGCATAAAATCAGCCGACAAGTCGAAAACCCGAAAGGGCGACTTGGGAAAAAATGGGCATCCCGGTGAACTGAAAACCCGAAAGGGCGGTTCAGGCAAAAATTAGGGATAAAACAAAAAAAAATTTTGTACACTTGGCAAGTTGAAAACCCGAAAGGGCGGCTTGGGCAAAAAAGGGTTTCCCGGTGGATTGAAAACCCGAAAGGGCGGTCCAGGCAAAAGTTAGGGAATTAAAGCGTATGACTATGTCTCGTCGGATCACTTTAAAGAACAATCTCTTCATCAACAAGCTCCGAGCTTCTGATCAATCCAGTCATCGGCGGACGAAGCATTGAATAGACAGATATTCAGAGTTGTGAAGGCTATAGCAGAATGGGGATCCCATGGAATTGTTTCACATAGCCATCTTTCTTTTGTATAAAATTTTCAATTTTTACGACAACATCCTCTTACTAGGATGCCTGTCTCCTTTGTACAAAGATACTCATAAAAAGTTAATACAAATACTTTTCCAAATACAGAAATTTGCTTTGTCTTCCTTTTTCTCTTTTGCACTTATGTTTTATTTGAGAAACGTCCAATATTTTGTTAAATAGGCATATGCATTTGAACATAATCATTTTCCTTACAAACCAAGAGAAGATGATTGCTGATGGGTTGAAGGTACAGGTAGATATCCTGATTCCTTTTCAGAAGGAATCCCTAGCAGAATTAAACTCCAAATTCCTCAACAAAGTCAAAATCCAGGACTTAAAACATAATTAAACTTCCGGATCTCCAGCAAAACATAAGTTTTTTCCAAAACTGATTTCCCCAGCCAGGTAGCCTTCTAGAACTCAATTCCCCTCAGAGTTAAATTTCAGAATCCCCAGTGGAGCCTTAAAATCTGAAAACACTATCCTCAGTTGAAGTCCAACTATCAATCCCCAGCGGAGCTAACACTTCCAACTATCAATCCTCAGCGGAACCAGACTAGTGAACCTTCTCCCCACAGAGATACGTCTCGTCAGATTGAAGATCCTCAATTTTATTTCTCCAGCTTAAGCTTACCAGGTTCTGGACTCCCCAATAGAGATCATCAGAATTCTCATTCCCTACAAGTCACCAAGGAGTTCCAATCCCCAGCAGTGGTCCTAAAATCCCTCAACAACTGAAGATCTGGCTCCCCGAGCAATCAGCAGTCAACAAGGATTTCCCACCCTCAGTAACCAAAGGATTTTTCTATCCCCAGCTTCGGTTATGGGTTTATTTCCCCAACATTTGTCAAGGATTTATTCTCCAAAACAAATTACATTTCAAATTGATCGGTCGTTCAAGAGTTCCTTCATCACCTGTCGGAAGTTACAGTCGTCAAAGATCAAATTCTCACAAAGTTCAAGTTATGAAGCCCGGATTTGACCGGATAGTATCTTGATCTCTACAGCATATTGTGAAGCCCGGAGTACGACCGAATAATAATGTCAGACTACCGCCAAGCCTGGATTGCGACCAGATAGTGGTATCCCCTCAGAGCAAGCTATGAAGCCCGGATTCGACCGAATAATAGTTTAATCCCCAACAAGTTTCTGTGAAGCCTGGATTGCTACCAGACAGCAGTCAAGAATACTACGAAGCCTGGAATCGACCAGATAGCGGTATATCTTCAACACAAGTCGTGAAGCCCGGATTTGACCAGATAACAGCTTAGCAAGCTATTGTGAAGCCTAGATTACGACTAGATGACAATACAAGTTTCTGTGAAGCCAGGATTGCGACTAGACAGCAGTCAAGAATACTACGAAGCCTGGAGTCGACCAGATAGTGGTATATCTTCAACACAAGCCGTGAAGCCCGGATTTAACCGGATAACAGCTTAGCAAGCTACTGTGAAGCCTGGACTACGACCAGGTGACAATACAAGTTTCTGTGAAAGCCTGGAGATCGACCAGATAACAGTTAAGCGTTATCAGAATGAAGATTCTCATCCTTGAAGTCTCAGAAGATTGGTATACTCCCAATTTCTGACCCTTAACAGAATGAAGACTCTCATCCTGGAATCCCCAGTAGATTGACATACAACCCAAGCTCCTGATTCCCTAACAGCAGTCCCAGGACTTCTCATTTTCAATGATCAAAGGATTCTCAATCCCCTGCAGCAGTCAAGGATTTACTTTCCTCGGGCAGCAGTCAAAGATCTTGTTATCCAGGATCCGCCTTCCTCAGCAAGATAGCTCATTAGCTTACATGCGAATTCATTACATTCATATCATAAACATTGATATAACATATATTGCATCATACATTTCATGCAACATAACTTTGTGTTTAGCTAACATTTTGTCCTTTTCAGGATAAGAATAAAAGGCTATCATTAACAATTATTCAGATACAGTTCTACACGGACTCATCATCAGGCAACCCTACACCGGTTCCTTCAACTTCAAGACTTTTGAAAACAATTTACGGACGCTTCCCGACATGGATGCTGCTCTATTGCTTATTCAACTTCAAGACTTCTGAAAACAGTTTACAGGTTCTCCAGACACGGATGTTAACCTATCGCTTGTTCAGATTCTTCAACTTCTGAAAACAGTTTACGGATTCTCCAAACATGGATGTTGATCTATTGCTTGTTCAGAACCCCCCAAATCAGAGATGTTTCAAAACATGGACACCTTTCTGATACTCATACATTCCAGATGGCATCTTTAAGCCCATCCCCCGACAAGGTTCTGTCACTTTCCCGATGGCATCTTTAAGCCCATCTCCAAATGGCATCTTTAAGCCCATTCCCACATCCATGTCTTAACGAGTGCAAATTTAAGGGCACTCTAGTGTCCAATCTCCTTTTACCTTTGAGACGCGAAAGGAAAACTTGCCAATCTAACTCTTCAGGTGCAAGAAGATTGAACAGGGGCAACTGTTGTACCCCAAAATTTGCCCTCTCATTTTATCAACATTTTTTTTCTCATCACAAGACCCTTGGAGCTCAAGATCAAGTTAGGGTTTGCCCTGCTCGAGACTCCTCCTTGCACTGTTGACCCAAATTAGGGTTTGAGTTTGCACAAAGATGTTTTGACCTAAAATTCCCAAAGTTACTTTCATGCTTCACGTTGGACTCACAAGTTTATCCATACCAAGTTTCAAGCCTTGATTCCAATCTTTGCCCAGTCAATTGGACAGTTGACCTAGAAATCAACTGTATTGGGGAAAAAGTCAACTGTGGCCAATTGACAGTCAAACCTCATGAAATTTGACCCACATCAACATATTGAACTCATATGAACTATTTGGTCAAGTTTGGATCACAACTCCACAAGAAATTTGATCAGATCACCAAAAGGGCAAAATGGTCATTTTTAGGGTTTTGACTGCACAAAGGCAATTTTTGACTGTTGGACCTAACCAATGGCAAACCAAGCTCACATATGGACTCAAGAACTCAATGGCATTGTCTTGACACATTCCACAAGTTCAAAAGATCTCAAATGCACAGGATTGACAGATGAATTTTCGAGTCAAATGATCAAAATTTGACTGTATACTGAAAAGTCAAACTTTGACTTTTTGGTCAAAATCAAGTGCCAAGATTCATTTTTCATCAAGACATGTCAAATTATGATACTTGTTCATCAAGAAACCCAAAATTGCAAATTAGGGTTTAAAATGAGAAAATTTCATAACTTAGAATTTTTCTAAGTTATGAAACTCCCTCATTTTTTCCTAACTTTGTCCCATTTTTTCACTAAGATGTAAATGGATTCAAACAAAACTCAAAAAATGAAAGTTGTAGTCCATTCCAAAATCTACAACTTTGATTCACAAAGGTTTCTCAAAGGAAGCTTGTAGCTCAAGTTATGATTTTTGGAATAAGGGTGCAAAACATTTTTAACTTAGAGAGATTTTGACCTAATCTAGGCAGGATTTTTGTCCAACTTCATGGCCATTTTTCACATGCTTCCACTTGGAGTTTCAATTTTCATTACAAAGATGGATTGTAGTACACATTCCAAGCTTTCCAAATTATCCAAGAACTTCTCAAACACCCTTGTGGTTAGGGAGAATCGAATTTGCAAAGATGGGCAAAAGTCACTTTTGTTCATAGCCAAATACATGTTCATAACATTGGCATTTTCAAGTCAGTAGGGTTTGTGATGGTTTGCAGGCCTCTAAACCTCTTCACACTCCATAATTAAATGCTTAACCTTTGTGTTCAAGTCTTGTTTTGTGCATTTAGTCATTACACAAAGAACTAATCCATAATTAGAAAAAGCAACTTTGCCATTTTTGTAAAGTAGTGCGTTATGTCAAATTCAAAATCCAAGAGGCATGGGCCAGATCTTTGAAGCTAGCATTTGTACACAAATCCCTCTGATCAAGAACAAGAGAGGCAGCATGCTTTAGGGCATGGTACAGGCCTGTATTGAAACTTGCATTTTCTTGCTTCAAGTAGAAGAAACTTGGCAAAACACACTCCAATCTCTCATTCCTGTAACAACCACCCAAAGCAAACTTTGCAAACATCTTTCACACTCCCTAACTGACCTAAAACACGAATCAACCACCCCTCAAACCTCCTCAAACACAAAAACATCCTCTTGCTGCAGAAACAGAGCAAGTTCTGCAACTTGACTTCCACAAACATTTCCACTCGTGCATTTTGGCTAAAAAGAGTTCAAACATGTTCCATATCACCCACTAAAGCTATCCCAAGCATTAAATCCAAGTTGTAACATCCTTAATATCGTTTTCCATTTTTGCTTTCAAGCTGTGCAGGTGGACTTCCATAGCACGATACAGGCAGTTTCAGAGCAAGCCAAGCATAGGAGAAGCATCCTTGGACTTCAGGCAAGTTGTACCAAAGCTCAAACTCCATTGAAGATACGTCCATTGTTGTACACGACTCTAGCTGAAACAGGTAAAAATATGAACTTTTATCTCTCAATATAGGAAGAGTTAGGCTTAGGTTTGTGAATGAAACATGTTCTCCTCATAGCCCTGAAGCCATCCATATACTTACTTTTCATTTATATTGAGTATGCTGTGAGAATTTTGGCCATGAACATTGGAGAAAATTTAGGTCAGAAATTGGGGATGAAGAAATTCTCCCTCATTTCTTAGAGTTAGGTCAAGTTTTTTATATGTATGAATTCGTCTCTTGATGCTCTACATTATTTGTGTTGGGAGTTTTTTCTAAAAATCAAGGAATCAGGAGTTTGTATTTTGAACAAAGAAGCGCGCGTTTGACAGAAGCTGGAGGAAGAAGATGATGGCTTGGGCTGGGCCTGAGCTATCCTTGCCATTCAAACCCCTTTTTTTCCATTTACACCCCCCTGGCCCATTGTGTGAAATATCCATTATTTTTTACTTTTTATTTTTTCTTCTGACTTGATATTTTTTGTCAAAACATAAAAAACATTAAAAATATTTTTCCACCCTTTTTTGAATTTATTTGGCATTTATTTGTTTTATTTAATATATGTATGTAAATAAATATATATACTTTTTATTTAAAACCCTAGAAAATAATACAAAAATATATTTTTTTTAGTTATTATTTTTTGTTTACATTTTGAAAACATTTTCTAAAATATACTTTTTTGTAAATAATTAATATTTTATTCTTGTATATATTTAGTATATTAAAATATATAATATAAATACTTGTATATTTATTAGAATATTTAGGATAAAAATATTAAAATAATACATTTTTATTTTTATTAATATATGACACTAAAAAATAATCTTTTTTTACAATATACTTCTTTTTTTATTTTTGTATAAATTAATATATAATATTGTATAATATTAATAAATAAATACTATTTATTTAACAAACTAGGGTTTTTGCCCTAAACTATAAAAATATTCAAAAATTGACTTTTTTATTTTTGTTTATATTTTATATTGAAAATATTTTACATACATAAAAAATCCTTTTTGTGCATAATACATTTTGCATATTTATTATATTTGTTTAAAGATTGTGCAATTTAATATTTGTCTATTCAATATGGATGTAATAGTTTTAGATTTAATTTCTTGCTAAATATCCCCCCATTCAAACATTTGTACCCCCATCCCCATAATCATGTTGTAATAATTTAGGACTTTAAATTTCCGCATTTAAAAGCTTTCAAATTATGCCATGATAGACCTAGGGTTTGTATGCAAATCAAATAACAAGTAGCTTGGCTAAAACAAAGACAAAAAAACATGAAAATGGACAACACCAATGCACACTTGCACCCTTAGGGTTACTCCGCTTGTTGCCTTCAAAAATGGGCCATGTTGCATGTTGAGTATCTTTGGCAAAACAAAAACAAATCAAATGATCATAGTCCCTCGATGACGCTTTCTCAAGTTGCCTAAAACATGATCAAGTCCCTTAAAGAGAAAAATTGCCAAAGACACTTGGCACTATTGCATTCATGGTCTAAACGATGACCCGCGCCCGTCCCGTTAACATCCTAACACAAGATTGTCCACCAAATACAATGGTGGAACAATACTGTTAAAAGGGTTAAAACGTAGGAAAGATCTTTGAGTATATTTAGGGGTAGACAACTCTTAGTTACTTGATCAAACTTGCAAAACAAATCCTTGCCTACTTTCAAAACCCAATCCACAACACAATTTCAAAACAACTTTCAAAAACATTGAAACATCTTTTCAAAAAAGACAAACACCTTTTGTAAAACATTCGAGTAAAGAATTGTTACAACGGTTGCCTAGACAAGGCATCTTTTTCAAAACATTTTCAAAACCACACACACAAAAGCAGCATTTCAAACAATTGAAAATCAAGGCAAGTGATCTAAGAAAGTAACTAAGAGCCCATGGATAACCATGGATAGAAAGGGTGCTAATACCTTCCCTTTCTATAATCTACTCCCCGAACCCAAGAAAACATCTCAAAGGTTTTTCCTGTGCTTTTTAACCTTCCCTTAGGATAAAATAAAAATTCGGTGGCGACTCTTGCTAAACTGAACAAGTGCAAATACAAACACAAAACCTCAAGTCAGTTCTCCCACCGTATCACAAAACTGGAGACTCTGCTGGGGATAGATTTAAAAGTTGGGTTACCTTAGGGTTTAGATCACCTTTACATACTTGCTTTGATTGCTTTGATTGCTTTACTTTTTGGGTCCTTGTTTGGGTTTGTTGTAAATCCTACACCCGGATTTGGGGGCACCTTTTTAGGTAAATAGCAATAAAACTGTGAGGGAACTATGCGGGGTATACCGACATGGTTGAAGCAGTAAGCTATGTTAGTGTGACATATTTGTGAGTACCGGTAACCCTTGAGTTCAATCAAGGAGAGTACGGGGCCGCTGAGTGATTTCATGAAGCACTAACGAACTCTTAGAACCTTAATTGACCATATTGGAATTTTATTAGGGGTAGAGAGATGACCGGCTTTGGTGCAGTCCGAAGTTGGTAGATACTCGATACTACACTCATTGAGGGTTGTTTTCTTGGAATATTTTGGTCGCTAGTTAAGTGGCTAAACCAAAACAATGAACATAGAAAACAATTCAATGATATTGAGCTCCTTAGAACCCGGTTACTATTTATAAGACAGGTTTTTAAGCCAACTTCACTCAAGAGGGTACTTACCTATGAAACCTCATGCAAGCCTGAAACTAGGGTTTTGTGTGACTTGCTTGTACATATGTTTGGGCATACATCATGAACATCATAAAGCATCACATGCATCCACTAACCATTTCAAGGGTTTGGATCTTCATCTTTGTTCTTGTTTTGTAGGTCATGGAAATTCTTCGCAGGAAAACTATCCAAGTCAACCTTGTGAGAATCCCTCCTCAACTCAAAGAGCTCACATCCAGAATTCCAAAAAGCTCTCTCTTCAGTGAAAGACATGGTAGACTGCTCAGCCTAGTCAACACCAGCATTGAAGAAGAAATGGTGAAAGTGTTGTTCCAATTATTTGACCCCCTTCACCACTGTTTCACATTCCCTGACTACCAATTGGTGCCTACTTTGGAGGAATTTTCTCAACTCCTGAGAATTCCTATTCTTAATCAACTACCCTACAACGGTACGGAAAAAGAACCAAAGCCTGAAGATGTTGCTCAAGCACTACACTTGCAACCATCTCACATCAAGGGTCATTGGGAGACTAGAAGTGGTATCAAGGGCTTCTTGGAAAAATTCTTGTTGGAGAAGGCACAAGAGTGTTGGAATTCCCTGGATCTGCAAGCCTTTGAAGAGATTGTGGCACTCCTTATTTATGGGTTGGTCTTGTTCCCAAATTCTGAACAACTTATAGATGTCAATGCTGTTAAGATTTTCCTATCCAGGAATCCCATACCTACATTGCTTGGGGACATCCTCCACTAATTTTACACACGAACAATGAGAAAGAGAGGTGTTCTCGTGTGCTGTACTCCTCTCCTTGCAAGGTGGTTTATTTCTCACCTTACACAATCTGTTTTGAAGAATGAACAAGGCTTAAGGTGGTCACAACGGTTGATGACCCTCACACACTCTGATGTACATTGGTGATCTCGGTCCAGAGAAAATGTCATCATCGTCGATCATTGTGGTGAGTTCCCTAATTTTCCATTACTTGGCATTAGAGGAGGCATTACCTACAACCCTTGTCTAGCTTTGAGACAATTTGGATATGCACAGAGGGATGGCCCTCATGACATGTTGATTCCTGACCTAGTTTTTGACTTCGACAACGATGCGCAAGGACTTCGCCAAAGATTCATCAGAGCTTGGAGGATGCCTAACAAGGTAGATAGCAAGACACTGGGACACAAGAACTCCATCCCTCTTGAGCCTTACCTCAAGTGGGTGCGAACCCGAGCCCAGAATCTTATGATGCCTTACCCTCATATTCTCCCTTTGATTAAAGAGCCTATTAAGGAAGGAGAGGTTCCCTACACCATCCTACATCCTGACATGCCAGCATCATGGGAGGAAATGCAGAAGAGTTGGATCCAACTCAAGGAGGAGCGGAACACTTTTGAAGCCAGCTTCTACGCCAGTGAGAAGAAGGTTTTGGAGCTTACCCGCCGACTTCACGATGAGGAGACCCTCAACACTTACATCGCACCAAAGAGGATGCGCAACGTCTGTTTGCCTTAAGAAGTTTTTGTAATATTTGGCCCATGGGGCATTTATGTACTAACAAAATTTCTTCTTATTAATATGACGTGTGTTCTTTTTGTCTGCAACAATTTTGGATTTCTAAATCCTTAAATGCATTGCATGAATAAACATATCATTCATCGTATGCATAAGCAGGTCTTCACACCAGGTTTCCTTATCTTTCTGTTGTTTATTTTAGTAAGATGGATCTTGAACAGACGGTCAAAGATCTGCAGTCACAAAACTCGCAGTTTCAACAGCTCCTTATGACCTTGGAAAAGGGTCAGGAGGATCTAAAAGCACTGTTGGGGAATAAAGAGCAAGAAAAAGTGAAAAAGAAGAAGAAAAGAGTCGGGGTAGCTACGCTGGGAAGAAGATTTGAGAATGAAGCAAGGAGAGTTCTTGAATTTCCCTCCACATCTGATGAGGGGACTAGTAAAGGAAAAGGGGCTGCATTAACTTCTGAGTCTGAGGCTGAAGAGGAAGAGGTTGAGGAAGATGAAGACTACTCAGAGCAGCAATACCCGCCAGCGAACGACAAATACAAAAACCTGGAGGATAGACTGGCAGCTATGGAGCTGCAAAGGGTTCCTGGGTTAGATTTTGAAGAATTGGGATTGATTGCTGGAATTGTGATCCCTCCAAAGTTTAAGGTGCCATTTTTTGAAAAATATGACGGGCTGTCTTGCCCAAAAATGCACCTAAGGTCATATGTCAGAAGAATTCAACCTCATACATCCGACAAAAATCTTTGGGTACACTTCTTTCAGGACAGCTTGTCCGGTACGTAGCTAGACTGGTTTTACCAGCTTGAGAGGTGAGAAGTGCATAACTGGGAAGACTTGGCAGCTGCCTTTTATCGCCAGTATCAATATAACGCTGACTTGGCGCCAACTCGTACTCAGCTACAGAGTATGGGGATAGCCTCAAATGAGGGATTCAAAGAATACGCCCAGAAATGGCGCGACTTGGCCGGAAGAGTGCAACCACCTCTTTCTGATAGGGAACTAGTTGATATGTTCTTGGGGACCCTATCTGGCCCGTTCTTCAACCATTTGATCGGGAGCTCTTCCGTAGGGTTTACTGAACTGATTCTGACTGGCGAACGGGTGGAAGCTGGTATTAAGAATGGGAAGATTCAAAGGGATGCCTCTGCATCCACAACTGTTAAGAAATCATTTTCGGCCAAGAAGGAGGCAGCTGTTATATACTCCCAGAAAAGATCGGGAAGAACTGAGCGCCGACCGACTGTGGGGGTCGTGATGATCCAAAATTCATCAAATGATCAGCCTCGAAACAATCAGTCCAGACCAAATCAGCAACGGGTAGAACGGCCACAACGGAAGTTCACCCGCATCAATATGACACCTGCACAAGTTCTTCCCCATTTGTTGAAGTTGAATCTCACTAATATTAGATAAGCGTCAAAGATTGTGAATACCGATTCCCCACACTATCATCCCAATGCTAAATGTGCCTATCATTCTGACAGCGTCGGGCATGACACCAACGATTGCTGGGAGCTTAAGAATAAAATTCAAGACTTAATAGATGCAAAAGAGGTTGAGTTCGATGCTCCAGAGAAACCGAATGTAATATCCGCTCTGATGCCAAAGCATGGTCGCAATGTCCATGCTATTGAAGAAGATCTGTATGTTGCTGCTGTTGATGATCTGGTAACTTCACTACTAACAATCAAGTTGAATCTGTTGAAAGCTGGGATTTTCCCAGGATGCAAAGAAGACTGCTACTGTTGTTCCTCCCTACCAATCGACTGTCCATTGCTGAAGATAGGCATCCAAGGCCTAATGGACAGCCAACAAATTCTTTTCGAAAAGATTCCTGCTACTCCAACTCCTATCGAAGATGTTTCAATAATCACCATTTCCACCAATCTTTCCAAGGTCCCTAAAAATCTTGTTAATATTACATCCACTACGAAGATTGTTCCTCTGAAAATAACCATGCCTGGGCCTGTCCCCTACAAATCTGACAAATCAATACCATGGAATTTTGGTGGAGAAATCTACTACCATGGTGTTAAGAAAGTTGAGATAACTGAAGAGAGCTCTGACAAAGAAAATGTCGACATTGGAAACATTGCCGGTACGAGTAAGATTACCCGAAGTGGGAGAATTTTTTCTCCAGAGATTGCCCCTCCAAAGGCAATCTTTGGACCCTCAGCTGCTTCCAAGGTTACCCCTGTACCGATAAAACTTTCTGCAAGAACTCCATTGATGGAAGAAGCTGTTACTCCTGTGGTTGTCCCTCCTACTTCTGCTGATAAGGGGAAAGGGATCCAAGATGATCTCGTCAGGACGAGGGCTCAACCATTGGTCATCCCCAAAACCTCTAAGAAAGAAATGGAGGACATTCTGAAAATAATTAAGAAGAGTGATTATGATGTGGTAGAGCAACTAGGGCAAACCACCTAGAAGATCTCCATGTTAGCATTGCTGCTTTGTTCAGAGGCTCATGCCAAAGCATTGATAAGATTTCTGAAGACAGCCCATGTTCCCCAGGAAACCTCAGCCGATCAATTCCAGGATTGTGTAGCCAGCCTTACTGCCGACATCGGCCTGGGTTTCTCTGATGCTGACCTGACTCCGAAAGGAAGAAAGCACAATGACGCATTACATGTGTCAGTTGAATGCCGAGGAACTACTCTTGCCCATGTTTTGGTCGACACTGGTTCTTCTTTGAACGTGCTGCCTAAGAAAGCTCTCGACCGGTTGGATTGTGAAGGCTTGGAGCTGAAACCAAGTAATATCATTGTCAGGGCCTTTGACGGGTCTAAAAGAATGGTGCATGGGGAGGTCGACATTCCCATCAAGGTGGGAACTGAAGTATTCCACTCAACTTTCTATGTGATGGACATCCGTCTGTCATACTCTTGCTTGCTAGGAAGACCATGGATACATAATGCTGGCGCAGTCACCTCCTCCCTACATCAGATGCTGAAATACCCCGACAAAGGAAAGATCATAACTGTACACGGTGAGGAGGAATATATGATCAGTCACCTGAACTCCTTTCGGTATGTAGAGGTGGAGGGCGAATTCATTGAAACACCATTCCAACACTTCGAGGAAATTGCTCCCGAAATTGCAGTAGCAAAGACAGTAGCCGAGGTACCCAAGCAGGTGGCCAGGATGGCATCTCTGAAAGACGAACAGGCTGCAATAAAGGAGGGGAAGAGCTCAACATGGGGTCATTTGCCTGACATTCCTCACAAAACAGATAAGTTTGGGTTGGGATTTACCGCTGCAGGGCAAAAAGCTATGCGTCGCTCAAAAATTGAAAGGACACCCATCAAGATTTCTCCTCAGGGGATCAATGCTTTGGAAGACGAAGACGAAGAGGGTAACATTGAAGACTGGATCTTCCCAACCATCGGAGGGGGACTACACAACTGGGAGGCGAAAGACTTCATCCCTATTACTTTCATTAATCAGTAACTTATCTTTCGAACATTTCCTGTTGGTATGTAATAATTACTTTTAAACAATCTGCACACTACTTTTTCACCTCATGCCTTGCCCGGGGCATGTAGGTCAATTTGTAAGGGTTTTGATTCTCTTCATATTCATATGCCATGTTTAATGATTCATTGGACGTTTTTCATTTCATAAACTGTTGTGTTCATTTTCTTTCTTTTTGCATTTTTGTTTGTTTAAGGATGGTTATCCCTTACACACACCCACACTCACAAATGCAGGTACCCATCCGCTCTGGATTCTATGGGTGACTATTCTGCTGTATCCTTCAATAACTCTGAAGATTTGGTCAACCAGGCTGAATACGAAGATGACGAAGATTGTGAAGTACGAGGAGAGTTAGCCAGACTTTTACAACAAGAAGAAAGGGCCATCTTGCCTCATGAAGAGTTGTTGGAAAATGTCAACTTAGGAACAGAGGAAGACCGGAAAGAAGTACAAGTGGGTGCCAATCTGGAACCAAGTGTCAAGGAGCACTTAATACAATTGTTGAATGAATATGTTGAAATCTTCGCCTGGTCTTATGAAGACATGTCGGGTTTAGACACAGATATCGTGGTTCACCGTCACCCTACAAGAGAGGATTGTCCACCAATCAAGCAAAAAGTCCGCCGAATAAGGCCCGACATGTCTGAGAAGATTAAAGTTGAAGTAATGAAGCAATTCAACGCTGGCTTTCTAGTTGTTACATCCTATCCACAATGGGTTGCTAACATTGTGCCCGTTCCTAAAAAAGACCGCAAGGTCAGAATGTGTGTGGACTACCGGGATTTGAATAGGGCCATCCCCAAAGATGATTTTCCGCTACCGCATATCGACATTTTGATTGACAACACGGCTCAACACAAAGTGTTTTCCTTCATGGATGGATTCTCGGGCTACAACCAGATTAAAATGGCCCCCGAGGACATGGAGAAAACAACCTTTGTTACACAATGGGGTACTTTCTGTTACAAGGTGATGCCGTTCGGACTGAAGAACGCAGGGGCAACTTATCAACGCACCATGGTAGCTTTGTTTCATGATATGATACATCATGAGATCGAAGTTTACATAGACGACATGATAGCTCGATCACAAACAGAGGAGAAACACCTTGAACATTTGCAGAAGCTGTTTTCCAGGTTAAAGGAGTACAAACTCAGGCTGAATCCAAGTAAGTGCACTTTTGGAGTTAGGTCTGGTAAACTTCTAGGATTCATTGTCAGCAACAAAGGCATTGAGGTCGATCCAGCAAAAGTAAAGGCTATACAAGAAATGCCTGCCCCCCGTACTGAAAAGGAGGTTAGAGGGTTCTTGGGGCGCTTGAACTATATTGCCAGATTCATCTCTCATCTGACGTCTACCTGTGAGCCAATTTTCAAACTATTGAAGAAAGATCAGGTAGTCGAATGGAACGACGATTGCCAAGCTGCTTTTGATAAGATCAAGGAGTATTTGCTAGAACCTCCTATTCTGATGCCACCCGTCGAAGGAAGACCGTTGATCATGTATTTGACCGTGTTGGATAACTCAATGGGGTGCGTACTGGGCCAGCATGACGAGTCTGGTCGAAAAGAACATGCCATTTATTACCTTAGCAAAAAGTTTACTGACTGTGAGACTCGCTACTGACTGCTCGAGAAAACTTGTTGCGCTTTGGTATGGGCTGCTCGCCGACTAAGGCAGTATATGTTGACTCATACCACTCTGTTGATTTCCAAAATGGATCCTATCAAGTATATCTTTAAGAAGCCTCCTTTATTTGGGAGAATCGCTAGATGGCAGATGATCCTGACTGAGTATGACATCCAATATACTACCCAAAAAGCTATAAAGGGGAGTGTACCAGCTGACCATCTAGCTCATCAAGCTATCGAAGATTATCAATCCATGAGATTCGACTTCCCGGACGAGGACATCATGACTTTGGACAACATTGAAGGTAACGGACCGTATGACGGACCTGAAAAAGGATCCCGATGGACCCTGTACTTTGATGGTGCTTCAAATGCACTTTGAAATGGTATCGGTGCGGTACTCATTTCCCCGGAAGGTTTCCACACACCTTTCACGACCCGACTTTGCTTCAGCTGTACCAACAACATGGCTGAATATGAAGCTTGCATCTTTGGTCTCAAGGCTGCTATAGACCTGGGGATCAAATCTTTGATCGTATTTGGTGACTCGGCTTTGGTTATCAGTCAAATCAAAGGAGAGTGGGATACCAAGCATCCTAATCTTATCCCATACAAAGAACATGTCCTGACATTGTTGCCTCATTTCGAGCAAATCACCTTCGAGCATTTCCCGCGAGAAGAGAATCAGCTAGCAGATGCTCTGGCTACAATGTATTCCATGTTTAAACTCAACTGGGATAACGAGGCTCCCCAAATCACCATCGAGCGAATGGATGAACCTGCGCATTGTCATGAGATTAATACCGAAGAAGTAGTGGAACAACCTTGGTTTCACGAAATCAAAAGGTATCTCCAGACTAGAGAATATCCCGAAGGAGCTTCCGTAAATGACAAAAAGTTCCTAAGGAAATTTGCTGCCAAGTTCTTCCTGAGCAACGACATCCTCTATAAACGTAGCCATGATTGTGTTTTACTCCGATGTGTAGACAAAGCTGAAGCAGAGTTAATCATGACTGAGATACACAGCGGTACATTTGGCACCCACTTGAGCGGGCATACGATGGCTAAGAAGATTCTAAGGGCAGGCTATTACTGGTCTACCATGGAAGCAGATTGCCATCAACATTCCCGTACTTGCCACAAATGTCAAGTCTACGCTGACAAGATTCATATTCCTCCTGTTCCTCTCAACGTTCTGACAGCTCCTTGGCCATTCGCAATGTGGGGCATTGACATGATTGGAGAGATCAAGCCCACAGCGTCCAATGGACATCGCTTCATCCTGGTTGCTATTGACTATTTTACCAAATGGGTCGAAGCAACTTCCTTCGCCTCTGTTACAAAGAATGTGGTTGCCGGCTTCATCAAGCAAAACCTCATATTCCGGTATGGTGTCCCCGACGGGATCATCACAGACAACGGTACAAATCTGAATAATACTATGATCACCGCTCTATGCGAACAGTTCAAGATTTATCATCACAATTCATCTCCCTATTGGCCGAAGATGAACGGTGTTGTTGAAGCTGCGAACAAAAACATTAAGAAGATCATTCAGAAAATGACAGTCACCTACAAAGACTGGCATGAGATGTTACCATTTTCTCTGCATGGATATCGTACCACGGCACGTACTTCAACCGGGGCAACCCCATTTTCTTTGGTATATAGCATGGAAGTTGTCTTACCCATGAAAGTTCAGATTCCTTCTTTAAGGATTATGAAGGACGCTGGTTTGAATGATGACGATTGGATTCAGACCCGACTTTATCAACTCAATTTGATCAACGAGAAGCGACTCGCTGCTGTTTGCCATGGTCAGCCGTATCAAAAAAGGATGATCAAGGCTTTCAACAAGAAAGTCAGACGTCAAGTATATCAAGTCGGAGATCTCGTAATCAAGCGGATTATCTTGCCGCAAAGTGATCCCATGGGAAAATGGACTCCTACTTACGAATGACCATTTGTAATCAAGAGCATATTTTCTGGCGGTGCAATGATTCTGACCACCATGGACGGCGACGATTTTCTGCACCCTGCGAATGCAGACATAGTCAAAATATACTACGCATAAAATCACCCGACAAGTCGAAAACCCGAAAGGGCGACTTGGGCAAAAATGGGCATCCCGGTGAACCGAAAACCCGAAAGGGCGGTTCAGGCAAAAATTAGGGATAAAGCAACAAAAAAAATCTGTACACCTGGCGAGTTGAAAACCCGAAAGGGCGGCTTGGGCAAAAAAGGGTTTCCCGGTGGATTGAAAACCCGAAAGGGTGGTCCAGGCAAAAGTTAGGGAATTAAAGCGTATGACTATGTCTCGTCGGATTACTTTAAAGAACAATCTCTTCATCAACAAGCTCCGAGCTTCTGATCAATCCAGTCATCGGCGGACGAAGCATTGAATGGACAGATATTCAGAGTTGTGAAGGCTATAGTAGAATGGGGATCCCATGGAATTGTTTCACATAGCCATCTTTCTTTTGTATAAAATTTTCAATTTTTACGACAACATCCTCTTACTAGGATGCCTGTCTCCTTTGTACAAAGATACTCATAAAAAGTTAATACAAATACTTTTCCAAATACAGAAATTTGCTTTGTCTTCCTTTTTCTCTTTTGCACTTATGTTTTATTTAAGAAACGTCCAATGTTTTGTTAAATAGGCATATGCATTTGAACATAATCATTTTCCTTACAAACCAAGAAAAGATGATTGCTGATGGGTTGAAGGTACAGGTAGATATCCTTATTCCTTTTCAGAAGGAATCCCTAGCAGAATTAAACTCCAAATTCCTCAACAAAGTCAAAATCCAGGACTTAAAACAGAATTAAACTTTCGGATCTCAGGCGAAACATAAGTTTTTTCCAAAACTGATTTCCCCAGCCAGAGAGCCTTCTAGAACTCAATTCCCCTCAGAGTTAAATTTCAGAATCCCCAGTGGAGCCTTAAAATCTGAAAACACTATCCCCAGTTGAAGTCCAACTATCAATCCCCAGCGGAGCTAACACTTCCAACTATCAATCCCCAGCGGAACCAGACTAGTGAACCTTCTCCCCACAGAGATACGTCCCGTCAGATTGAAGATCCTCAATTTTATTTCTCCAGCTTAAGCCTACCAGGTTCTGGACTCCCCAGTAGAGATCATCAGAATTCTCATTCCATACAAGTTACCAAGGAGTTCCAATCCCCAGCAGTGGTCCTAAAATCCCTCATCAACTGAAGATCTGGCTCCCCAAGCAATCAGCAGTCAACAAGGATTTCCCACCCTCAGTAACCAAAGGATTTTTCTATCCCCAGCTTCGGTTATGGGTTTATTTCCCCAACATTTGTCAAGGATTTATTCTCCAAAACAAATTACATTTCAAATTTATCGGTCGTTCAAGAGTTCCTTCATCACCTGTCGGAAGTTACAGTCGTCAAAGATCAAATTCTCACAAAGTTCAAGTTATGAAGCCCGGATTTGACCGGATAGTATCTTGATCTCTACAGCATATTGTGAAGCCCAGAGTACGACCGGATAATAATGTCAGACTACCGCCAAGCCTAGATTGCGACCAGATAGTGGTATCCCCTCAGAGCAAGCTATGAAGCCCGGATTCGACCGGATAATAGTTTAATCCCCAACAAGTTTCTATGAAGCCTGGATTGCAACCAGACAGCAGTAAGAATACTACGAAGCCTGGAATCAACCAGATAGCGGTATATCTTCAACACAAGCCGTGAAGCCCGGATTTGACCGGATAACAGCTTAGCAAGCTATTGTGAAGCCTGGATTACGACCAGATGACAATACAAGTTTCTGTGAAGCCTGGATTGCAACCAGACAGCAGTCAAGAATACTACGAAGCCTGGAGTCGACCAGATAGTGGTATATCTTCAACACAAGCCATGAAGCCCAGATTTGACCGGATAACAGCTTAGCAAGCTACTGTGAAGCCTGAACTATGACCAGATGACAATACAAGTTTCTGTGAAAGCCTGGAGATCGACCAGATAACAGTTAAGCGTTATCAGTATGAAGATTCTCATCCTTGAAGTCTCAGAAGATTGGTATACTCCCAATTTCTGACCCTTAAAAGAATGAAGACTCTCATCCTGGAATCCCCAGTAGATTGGCATACAACCCAAGCTCCTGATTCCCCAACAGCAGTCCTAGGACTTCTCATTTTTAACGATCAAAGGATTCTCAATCCCCTGCAGCAGTCAAGGATTTACTTTCCCCCGGTAGCAGTCAAAGATCTTGTTATCCAGGATCCAACTTCCTCATCAAGACAGCTCATTAGCTTACATGCGCATTCGTTACATTCATTTCATAAACATTGATATAACATATATTGCATCATACATTTCATGCAACATAACTTTGTGTTTAGCTAACATTTTGTCCTTTTCAGAATAAGAATAAAAGGCTATCATTAACAATTATTCAGATACAGTTCTACAAGGACTCATCATCAGGCAACCCTACACCGGTTCCTTCAACTTCAAGACTTTTGAAAACAGTTTACGGACGCTTCCCGACATGGATGCTGCTATATTGCTTATTCAACTTCAAGACTTCTGAAAACAGTTTACAGGTTCTCCAGACACGAATGTTAACCTATCGGTTGTTCAGATTCTTCAACTTATGAAAGCAGTTTACGGATTCTCCAAACATGGATGTCGATCTATTGCTTGTTCAGAACCCCCCAGTTCAGAGATGTTCCAAAACATGGACACCTTTCTGATACTCATACATTCCATATGGCATCTTTAAAAATGGGCCATGTTGCATGTTGAGTATCTTTGGCAAAACAAAAACAAATCAAATGATCATAGTCCCTCGATGACGCTTTCTCAAGTTGCCTAAAACATGATTAAGTCTCTTAAAGAGAAAATTTTCCAAAGACACTTGGCACTATTGCATTCATGGTCTAAACGATGACCCGCGCCCGTCCCGTTAACATCCTAACACAAGATTGTCCACCAAATACAATGGTGGAACAATACTGTTAAAAGGGTTAAAACGTAGGAAAGGTCTTTGAGTAAATTTAGGGGTATACAACTCTTAGTTACTTGATCAAACTTGCAAAACAAATCCTTGCCTACTTTCAAAACCCACTCCACAACACAATTTCAAAACAACTTTCAAAAACATTGAAACATCTTTTCAAAAAAGACAAACACCTTTTGTAAAACATTTGAGTAAAGAATTGTTACAACGGTTGCCTAAACAAGGCATCTTTTTCAAAACATTTTCAAAACCACACACACAAAAGCACCATTTCAAACAATTGAAAGCACCATTTCAAACAATTGAAAATAAAGGCAAGTGATCTAAGCAAGTAACTAAGAGCCCATGGATAACCATGGATAGAAAAGGTTTTAATACCTTCCCTTTCTATAATCTACTCCCCGAACCCAAGAAAACATCTCAAAGGTTTTTCCTGTGCTTTATAACCTTTCCTTAGGATAAAATAAAAAGTCGGTGGCGACTCTTGCTAAACCGAACAAGTGCGAATACAAACGCAAAACCTCAAGTCAGTTCTCCCACCATATCACACAAGGTTATTTTGGTTCACCACATTTCAAGGTTATCAAATTTGATTCAAAAATTACAAGGGTTTCCCATTGATCACACATGCATATTTCTCTAAATTCTCAAGAAATGGAAGTGGTTTTGGTGGCTATGAATTATCATTTTCATCCTCAATAACTTCCATTTACAAAGCAAGAGTGTTGGTACAAGAAGGTGGTTCAAATTGACAAAGTTCCTCAAAGCATTTTCTTGATCTAGGATCTAGGGTTTTGAACTTCAAAGAAGCATATCTTGCTCATCTTTTGGTATTTTTGAGTGATTCTAAAAACATCCTCCCCTTCAAATGGTTATCAACAAATCACTTCAAATTTTTAAAGGAGTTTTCAAGTGGAAGAAGCTTGATGATGAAGAAATATAACAAGTCCTCCAGATGAACCCCCAATTTCTCATGTGTAACTTCAAATGATCATAACTTGGTCAATTTTTATCACCTTGAGCCCATAATTTTTCCACAGTGATCTTGAGGATGTGAAATTTATGTCTTCTTTCATGTGAAAAGTGAAAAAATGGATGGAATATGCCCTAAGGATACAAAAGATTATAGGTCATTTCATGATTTTTTTTCCAACTTCAACAATTCATAACTCTCTCAATTTTTGGAGATTTTGAATGGTTCAAGTTTCAAAATTTCATTTAAGTTATCTACTTCATTTCATATTTTTTGGTCAACAGAAAATTTCAAGGGGAAGGCCATGTTTGGATGCAAAACATTATAGGTCATTTTTAAAGAAAATTTTGAAATATTTCTAAGTATAGAAAGTCAACATTTTTTTCAACTTTGACTCCATGCAACTTTGAGCTCAAGCATCCATTCGATTCTATTCTTTTTCCATTGTAAAGCTTGTAACCTCATCTTTCTAAAGCATCAAGAATCATGCCTTAAGACCCCTTGAGCTGAGAATGCCATTGATTTGAACTTGGTAACTTGTAATTGAAGTTTCTTCAAAAGTAGGAATTTGAAATCATTGGTTTAGCTTCTAAACACTTTGATTCTGCGCGTTTTTGCTTCTAAACATGTTTAGCGAACCTCCAAAAGTGATTAGCATAGAAAAACGTGCGTTTTGGATGAGTTTTGATCAAAGTAGAGGTCAAACATTTTTTGTTTGCAACTTCACACGATTTCCCACCAAACTTCATCATTTCACACGCTTGAACATTCCATTTGATTCCCTATAAATAGAGGGTCATTCCCCATTCATTTCCTCAAGCTTGGATAGTCAGAATCACCCTGCCAAACATGCTCCATAACTCAGAATTCTACTACTTGGAAATCTACTTTCAAGCCTTTTTCAATCCAAGTTTTCCATCAATTCACCTTCCTTGATCTTCCCTGAAGCTAACCATATAATTACATTCAAGAATAGTGCCTTATATTGCTCCCTAGATGTCCAGTTTCAGAGCTCTGCAACTCAACTTCAATAGGTAGATTCCTTCATCAATTCTTCAAAACTTTGATATCATTGTGATTCTCTGATTGCCCTGGTTCTAGTTGTAACACTTATTTTCATCTGGAAACTTGTTTTGACCATGAAATTTCAAATCCCTTTTCAAAACTTTTCTTCCAAATTGCTTGAGCTACAGTTTATATAAATTTGTCGCGAAGGTATGGTTGTCTTCGTCTTGAAGAGACGAAGTGAATGGCATAGGTCTGAGCTTGTGATTTTACAATTTGAGAGACCTACAATTCACGTTGGCTGGAGGTTGAAGATTTCAAAATGTTGGCTAGAAGTCTGAGCTTGTGATTTCAAAACTTTCCTTCCAAATTGATTGAGCTACAGTTTATATAAATGTGTCATCTTCCAACCAATGATGGCACACCACTTGTTTTTTTTTTAAATCTGATTTAATTAATGATTCAATGCATTATCCACTAAAGTCCATAACATGCACAACACGCTAGGTCCACTTGATCTGTTTACTAACGTGTTTTGACATTGATCAGATGGCCCATATTTTTTTTTGGTTTTTATTATCTTTTCTGATTTTTATATTTAATTGTTTTAAATTTCAAAAAATCATAGAAAATTCATTTTTAGTCCAAAAAATCTGAAAAAAATCTGAAAAATATTTTTGACCTTTCTCTTTCTGATTTTTTATTTTCATAATTTTATTTTGTATTTTGGTATTTTTTTTTATAAATTTTCACTTTATTTGATTTGTTTTAAATGTTTAAAAATACTTTTATGCATTTTTAAATTCTGAAAAAATAATAGAATGATCCAATGATATTGTGACAAATATTGGTGACCTCACTTAGTTTTTATTTATTACTTTTGTATTTTTTTTATCATTTTTGGTTTATTTTACTCATTTCTTTTAATTTTAAAAATAGTTTCTGACTTTAAAAAATTATCAAAAATTTTATAAAAATATTTGAGTCCATTTATGATTTTTCTATGGTCTTACTTTTTATTTCTTGATTAATTTGAACATAGTTGATATTTTTATCCCTTATTTCTATTTTAAATATTTCTAAAACCTTTTTTAATGTATATATTAAATGCAATATTATTTTGTGATTATTTTCTGGCTGATCTTGGGTAGAATTTTTTATCATTAACTTTATTAACATCATTGGATCCATGGTGTTGAGTCTAACTCTAGAAAAATGGATGAATGATTTTAATAATAGTTTGATTTAATTTTAATTCAAATGTGGTTTGTATATTCTCTCTCATCCCTCTTCATCTCATCCCTTTCTTATTGCACTAAGTGTTATTGGAGCATGATCTCTATATCATGTCTCAAAAAAAATAATGCATAGATGGCTATTAACCGGCCTCAAAATAGGTGCGACTTCTACATAAGTCCACTTACGATTGCTTAACATAGCGCTAAATTTTGTCTCGGTATATTAATTTGATCTCTTTGATCTAATAACCTTGAGATTCATTGTGTGGAGGCTTTGGTTCTACCAATCCTTTAATGGATCTGCAATACTGTTGGTCAACACGGATCACTTAAACATCGCTGATCATTAAATGGTACTTTTGAGGATTCCAAATGGATGATATACTTGACAAAAAGCAAATGCAACTTGTTGTGTGGAGGCTTTGGTTCTACCAATCCTCTAATGAGTTCCAAATACAAGTTTCAAGATGGTCATCCAACTAACCACTAATTATCAATTTGTTTTACTTTATGCCCTTTTATTTTATTTTTTATGCTTTATGTACCATTTACTTTAAGAATTACATTTCATGTCATTTTTATTTTGCTCACTTGAGCTTTTCTTTTCTCTTCTAAGACACCTAATAATCAATATGAACCATAAAAACCTTTTAAAATACTTAGACTATTTGGTTACTATCCTTGGCATCATGGAGTATTGGACTTTTTGGACTTAGTATTAGAGACCTTGGCCTATGTTGGAAACCTTGTGACCTTAATTGATATTTTATCTGGAGTTCTTGAGGTTTACCTCAATACATTGGGTTGTTTGTTTGCTTTGTGTGCAGGTTATTATGATTACATACTATGTATGTAGTCTGGAATTTACCCGTATACAACCGTTACTCAGCCCAATTTTTGTGAATACTTAATACACTTGAAGTTTGGTTCTCTCAAGAGGTCTAGTATCTTTGCTTACTTGGTTTCAATCCAAAGAATGGGAATTCTATCTTGACTCATAATGTCAAGTATTGGCTTCTTGTTGGTTAGATGGTTCCTATCCCTAGCTTTTATCTTATGCTTTAGGATAGTCTTTTCTTCTCTCTCATCTTCTTTAATTTCAAAAATCTTCTCTCTCCTTTTTGAAAATTCTTCTTATTTTTAAACTTGAACCACTTTCATAATAAACTTGGATTTAGGTCCATGCATTTTCAAAA
Organism: Vicia faba; assembly: GCA_948472305.1. Classification (NCBI taxonomy): domain Eukaryota; kingdom Viridiplantae; phylum Streptophyta; class Magnoliopsida; order Fabales; family Fabaceae; genus Vicia; species Vicia faba. The sequence goes on along the minus strand of OX451740.1, from coordinate 1,302,875,200 downwards.
CCTTTTCATAAATAGGCTTCAATCAACTTAATAATACCTTGACATTTTATTGTGAGTGTGATCGGTGGAAATAGAACTGACTGTTTTGAAATGTTGGTTCGCGAAATGTCGCGGTAAGCAAGAGTCGCCACCGTCTTTTATGTTCTCCAACATGGAAAGGACAAAAGCACAGCAAAATTCCTTTTGAGAATGTTTCTCGGTTCGGGAGGTAGATTTATAGAAAGGGAAGGTGTTAGCACCCTTTTCTATCTGTGGTTATCCACGGGCTCTTAGGTACTTGCTCTTATGTTTTCAAAAGATGTTTTCTATTCAAATGTGTGTGGGTTTTGAAAAAAAGTTTCGTTTGAAAAATTTTAGGTAACTCTTGTATCAGACCTCAAGAGTGTATGAAGTATTTGTTTGAAAACTTTTTGAAAGTGTAGGTGCGAAAAGTTGTTTTTTTGTTTTTTGAAAGAGCAAGTACCCAGGAGAAATCTACCTACTCTAAGGAATTAGGCTGTGTAAATGTCCTTTAGATAGTGATATCCCACCATTGAGAGGTAGGTAGCACCATCGTTGGAGGTATTCGGGTCAATTCGATTATAGGGACAGTGTGGTCACCGAAGCAATAGTAGGGCACCTTAGAAATAACCCTAATGTCCTAGATCTTTTTTATTCGAGGCAACCGTTTCGAGGCAACTGGATCTTAGACAGGAGGGCGACCTCTAAGACACCCTATACTTGATGACCACGTTCGAGGCAACGAGTGAGGCGTACCCTAAGGGTGGCATGTGCATGTGTGTTGTTTTTCAGTTAAGTTGTCTTTGCATGTTATTTGTGAGCTACGGATTGATTTTATTTTACATACATTCTTGCAGGCATAATTAACAGTTAGGAGTGCGGAAAATAAATTGCAGAAATGTAAATCTAACTATTACAAGGCGCGGGTCTATACATCGCCAAAAAAACAAAAACCCGTTTAGGAAAATAAAGTGCGAGAATTTAAATAAGGCGATAAAATCCTATTTAACTATTACATACTCTGTACAGATACATAAATATAATCAAAATAAATAAATACGCGCGAATAGAAATTTAATCGGGAATGTCTTAGGGTTTAGACCCTTTTGAGAAAGAATTGAATTTTTGTCCCTTTTTTGCAATTAATTAGAAATTAAACCTAATTACTAATTAATTAATTAAATAGAAAAAGAATGTTTTTTTTTTGTATTTTTATGTTTTTAATGAAATAAAATAAAAAAAGAATTAAAAATGAAAGTTAGTGAAACCTAATTCTAAATTCATTTAAGAAAAGGATTAAAGTTCCCTAATTAAACTAATTAATTAATTATAATTTATTTACAAATTAAAAGAGTGAAATTAATAAATACAAATATTAGTTTTTTTTTTTGTTTTTTTATGGAAAAATAATTATTTAGTTAATAGTTAATAAAAGAAAGAATAAAAAATGAAAAATAAAATGACAAAATAAAATGCAAACCCAAGGGGGGTTTGGGCCAGATTTGGGAGTTTGTTTAGATATTCCAGCCCACTATTCTCCAGCCATGTTGACTTTGGAGAATTGCCCATGCGCAGCTTTGACTTGGAGTATGATGTTCTTCATCTCCTGGCCACTGCATTGTTGTTGAAGACACTTGGTATGCTGGATGAGCAAGGCGCATGATGGACCTTCTTTTGGAACCTACACACAAGCATATAAAGAAAAAATGCATGGAAATTATGGGGGACCTGGGATTCGAACCCAGGTCCCAATGTTCAAAGTCTGCACGCCTTAGCCACTGAGCCAGTTATTCTAATTGAAATAATAACAATCAGTTAATATTATATTAGAAAATCAAAACATAAGCCTGGAAAAAAATATAACGCGCTTTTTTTTGAAATGACAAATCAGAGGGAGACGCGTCAGCGTCTTCTTCCTTGGACACTGGCTTTTTACCTGCGGATTTTTATCCGCAGGTGGTTTCGCAGGCTTCATTCAAAATCATCCTTAGGCATCAAAAACTCCAACTAAGCCCATGGTTGTGATCGTCCATGTCTCCTGATCACGTCTATGCTTATGATTTGTCCCAATTTCACCTGTAGACAAAATACCCAAAAACAAAACCAACGAACCCTAGGCATGGGCATGGTCATACGAAGCCTAAAAATGCAATTGGATATAGCAGTTACATTGGAAATCAGGCATGGAGTATGAATATGCTATTATTTTCCAGAAAAAATGCAAGAATGGAGAAACACGACTCCATGTTCAGAGGTGAGTTCAGGACAACTTACAGTGCGTTGTAGGAGGTCTTAGGACGCGTTTGTGATTGCTTTGGCTTCAGGGGGTGGCAAGGAAGAAGGCCACGTGCTTGCTTTGATCTGAAAATGCTTGCCACTTTGTTTTTGGTCTCTCACTTTTTGACAAATTTCAGTTTTTGTTCTGGCCGTTTCAATGAGCTCTAGGTCGTGAATGCTATATGGCTTGCTTGCATATGTATGTATCAATGAGAATTAAGTCACATTAGGAGCCTTAAACTTGTGCCATTATGTTTTGGATTTTGTTTGACCACCATTGAAGAACATTCCTTTCTTGGTCCAACAACCATGATTTTTTGTACAAAAATAGCTTGCACGAATTTGGCAGCTAGCAAATGCTTCATGAAGGCTATTCAAACCACAAGATACCATTTAATTAAATTTTTTAGATTTATTTGAATTATTATGGATTTAAAATGAATTAAATCCATAAAAATTAAATAAAAAATGAAAAAATAAATATTTGGTCTTGAGATTAATCATGGGACACGTGGGTGGTATGACAAGGTTGAATCAAGTGGAAGAAAGTGGGCCCTTTTGTCAAAAATTGAAGTTTCAAGGATAGTTGACTTTTTCCATTTCACAAACATTTCCCAACTTCTCCAATGCATATCTTGCTCAATTTTGATCATATGAACATGTTCTTGGACATTTTGGAAAGGTCTTGAAGTCCTCTAACCAATGCCTTTGGTCCCATGTCATTTTGATTTACCAATCTCAAGTTATGGTCTTTGACTTAAAATGCCTTTTTGTTGACTTTTGAAAATGACCTATAATGTTGAAATTGATAACTTTTTGTGAGAGCATTTCTTGGACTTGGAATGTGAAGATGAGTTGTAGGAAATGTCCTCCCCTTCAAAATGAGCATTGGATGGAATTTTTCTGATGAACCATGAAAAAGTTATGCCTTGGTCAAGTTACAGTTGACTTTCCAACTGTCCAAAAATAGAAACTTTTGCATCTTGATGATTTTTGAGCCATTCTTGTGGAATCATGATCAAGACTTGATCAAATGATGATTGTGTGCTCAAAATAATATGTTGACCAAAAATTTTGACTTTTGACTGCCAAATGACCATTTTGCCCCTGCAGTTGATTGTGAAGCAATTAGGGTTTTTGACTGTGCAACTTGACCTTGTGAGCCTTGAAACTTGGCATGTAGATGCTTGAAAATGTTTATGGGCATGTGTGACTTGATTGAGCCTTTGAAAACCTCAACTTCCTTGCAAGAAACAAAACCCTAATTTTGACTGGCTTAGGAGGATGTTTGACTGTGCAACCCCTTGAGAAGTTTTGAGCCATTTGAGGATTGATCTTGTCAAATCTTGAAGAATATGGGAGGGCAAATTTTGGGGTACAACAGTTGCCCCTGTTCAATCTTCTTAAACCTGAGGATGTAGATTGGCTTGCGTGCCTTTCGTGATCCGAAGGTGGAAGATGATTGAACACTAGAGTGCCCAGAAATTTGCACTCACATAGTAGAGTATCAGCAATGTGATGGCGGGAATGGGCTTACAGATGCCATTTGGAGAGATGATGGATAGGAGGATGGGCTTATAGATGCCATCTGGAGATGTGACAGAACCTTGTCGGGAATGGGCTTATAGATGCCATATGGAGGTGTCGATCGCGTAAGAGATTCCTTAGTGAGGACTTGCGTACTTGAGAAAAAAAGATAAATTCCTGGCCTGTTACAGGTGTTGATCTTCAATCAGTCGCTCACAGACGTGCCCTGGCTAGGTACAGGTATCGAATTTGGAACTTCAAAAGGTTGCTTACAGACGTGCCCTGGCTAGATACAGGAATCGAATCTGGAATTAGTCGTCTATAGACATGCCCTGGCTGGATACAGGAATCGAATCTTCAAACTCTTTAGATATGCCCTGGCTAGATACAGGAATCGAATCTGGAATTAGTCGTCTACAGATATGCCCTGGCTGGATACAGGAATCGAATCTTCAAACTCTTCAGATATGCCCTGGCTAGATACAGGAATCGAATCTGGAATTAGTCGTCTACAGATATGCCCTGGCTGGATACAGGAATCGAATCTTCAAACTCTTCAGATATGCCCTGGCTAGATACAGGAATCGAATCTGGAATTAGTCGTCTACAGATATGCCCTGGCTGGATACAGGAATCGAATCTTCAAACTCTTCAGATATGCCCTGGCTAGATACAGGAATCGAATCTGGAATTAGTCGTCTACAGATATGCCCTGGCTAGATACAGGAATCGAATCTTCAAACTCTTCAGATATGCCCTGGCTAGATACAGGAATCGAATCTGGAATTAGTCGTCTATAGATATGCCCTGGCTGGATACAGGAATCGAATCTTCAAACTCTTCAGATATGCCCTGGCTAGATACAGGAATCGAATCTGGAATTAGTCGTCTACAGATATTCCCTGGCTGGATACAGGAATCGAATCTTCAAACTCTTCAGATATGCCCTGGCTAGATACAGGAATCGAATCTGGAATTAGTCGTCTACAGATATTCCCTGGCTGGATACAGGAATCGAATCTTTAAACTCTTCAAATATGCCCTGGCTAGATACAGGAATCGAATCTGGAATTAGTCGTCTACAGATATGCCCTGGCTGGATACAGGAATCGAATCTTCAAACTCTTCAGATATGTCCTGGCTAGATACAGGAATTGAATCTGGAATTAGTCGTCTACAGATATGCCCTGGCTGGATACAAGAATCGAATCTTCAAACTCTTCAGATATGCCCTGGCTAGATACAGGAATCGAATCTGGAATTAGTCGTCTACAGATATGCCCTGGCTGGATACAGGAATCGAATCTTCAAACTCTTCAGATATGCCCTGGCTGGATACAGGAATCGAATCTGGAATTAGTCGTCTACAGATATGCCCTGGCTGGATACAGGAATCGAATCTGGAATTACGACAGTTGATAGTAATCATCTTTGGATTGACCTTTTTCCTGAAAAGGCAAAAACATTAGTTGTATGCAATGTCATGATGTATGAGATGCAGGATGTCATTATGTTCTCAAAAATAAATGAGATTGTGTGATATGATGCGTATATGCATGTATCAGGATGTATGAAAATGTGATGTTTGTGTATGTATTTTTTTTTTGTCTAGGAAAATAAATCCTTGACGAATGCCTGGAGTTAAATCCTGGGCTGATGTTGAAGAGAGTTCTCCGCTTCCGCTGGGGATGATGATTGCAGGAATAAACCGGTAGGAGAAGATGACTCCGTTGGGGAATAAACTTGTTGGGGAGATTACTTTGTGGGGAATTACTCTGTAGGAAAGGATACTTTGCTGAGATGTTGATGATAATTCCGCTGGGGATACCATTGATAAGTTATGTTGGGGAATTTGATGAACTCCGCTGGGGGTAGGAAGAACTTCGCCGAGGACGATCCTTCCGTGGTATTTAGCTGAGGATAACCCAGTTATAAGCTCTGGTGGAGAATACCCTTTAAATAGAGCCGGGGAGAGACGTATGTACTCTGCAGGGAATAAGCTTCCAGAATCTACTGGGGATAAGCTTCCAGAATCTACTGGGGAGGATGATTCAACTCTCTTGGGAAATTTTTGAGACTGTACTGGGGAGTGGCTCCACTAGGGTGTCTTGTATTCCGCCGGGGAACAATCTTAGATTAAGACTGCCGGGGATGCTTGCTGAGGAATACCTGTATACTCCGCTGGGGAATATTGAGATCTTCTGGGGATACCCGACTTCCTTAAGGCTGACAGCAGACTAACCCTGCTTGGGGAGAGTGTTGCTGACTTGCTGGAGATAATGTGCCTTGTTAGGGTTGATGGGAGACCAACTCTGCTCGGGGGAGAGTATTGCTGAGTCTTGTCTTACTTTGGGGGTAGTGAAGGTATCTTGGTTACGTTCTTCAGCTGAACCTACCTTGGTACCTTGGTGGATAGAGCAACTAGATCGCTTAGACAACTCATTATTGCCCCTGTTTCTAATGTCACCTGTAATTAATCCTTTGTTTCGCATGCAAATATTTATGAGTTAGCAATTAGTGTCGAATGCATATATGAAAAATGAACATTGGACGTTCTTTGTAAAACAAAACAGAAAAAGAAAAACAATTTGGCAATTTGTCTTGAAAAGTGAATTTGTATTGATTTTTGAATTTGCCTGTAAATAGGCTTTTATGTACAAGAGGCTGACGTCCTAGTAAGAGAACGCCGCCGAACAACATAGAGTTTATACAATTTGGACAAAGGAAAACAAAACAGCTATGTGAAAAGAATAATCCCACTGGGTTCCAACTCTGTTATCGCCTTTATGTCTTCAAGCGTCTCATCACTTTGCTGCTTAGTTGAAGATGAAGCTGACTGATTGATGCCGTCTGAACCTGATAGTTGATACCGAATTCTGGATGCAAGGTGATCCAATGAGACATAGTATTACGCTTTAATCCCTAACTTTTGCCTGGACTGCCCTTTCGGGTTTTCAGTCCACCGGGATACCCATTTTTGCCCAAGCCGCCTTTTCAGGTTTTCGACTTGCCGGGTGTACATATTTTTTTCATTTCATCCCTTATTTTTGCCCGAACCCTTTTGGTTCGCCGGGAAGCCCTTATTTTTGCCTAGGTGTGTCAACCTAGCGGGTCTTTAGTTCATGCGTAGTATCTTTTTACTATGTCTGCATTGGCGGGGTGAGGAAGGTTGTCACCATCCATGGTGGTTAGAATCATAGCTCCTCCTGAGAAGATATGTTTAACCACAAATGGCCCTTCGTACGTAGGGGTCCATTTTCCCCTGGGATCACTTTGAGGAAGAATGATGCGCTTGATTACCAGGTCTCCGACTTGATACTCTTGGCGTCTGACTTTCTTGTTAAATGCCCTGATCATCCGTTTCTGGTACGTTTGACCATGACAAATAGCGGTGAGTCTCTTTTCGTCAATCAGGTTTAATTGATCAAGTCGAGTCTAGATCCAGTCATCTTCGTTCAAACCTGCATCCTTCATTATCCGGAGAGAGGGTATCTGGACTTCGATAGGGAAGACTTCCTCCATGCCATAGACTAAGGAAAAGGGAGTTGCCCCTGTTGATGTCCTCGCTGAGGTACGGTACCCATGAAGAGCAAACGGTAACATCTCGTGCCAATCTTTGTAGGTCATTGTCATCTTCTGCACAATCTTCTTGATATTCTTATTTGCTGCCTCTACAGCTCCATTCATCTTCGGTCGGTAGGGAGAAGAGTTGTGGTGTTGTATCTTGAATTGCTCGCAGAGCTCAATGATCATCTTGTTGTTGAGATTGGTACCATTGTCCGTAATGATCCTTTCCGGGACACCGTAGCGATAGATCAGGTTATGCCGAATGAACCGTGCCACGACGTTCTTGGTTACGGTAGTGTAGGAAGCTGCTTCAACCCACTTTGTGAAGTAATCGATCGCTACTAGGATGAAGCGATGCTCGTTGGATTCCGTAGGTCTGATCTCGCCGATCATATCAATGCCCCATATTGCAAAAGGCCAAGGTGCTGTCAAGACGTTCAGAGGAACTGGAGGAACGTGCACCTTATCTGCATAAATCTGGCACTTATGACACGTCCGAGAATGTTGGTAACAGTCAGCTTCCATTGTGGACCAGAAATATCCTTCCCGAAGGATTTTCTTTGCCATGGTATGTCCACTGGAATGTGTTCCGAAGGTACCTTCATGTAGCTCTGCCATGATCTTTTCTGCTTCAGTCTTATCCACACAACGCAGTAAGGTTGAATCATGGTTTCGCTTGTAAAGAATGCCATTGCTGAGGAAGAACTTTGCAGCGAATCTTCTCAGGAACTTTTTGTCATTGACAGATGCACCCTCAGGGTATTCTTGAGCCTCCAAGTACCTCTTCACTTCATGATACCAAGGTTTTTCAGTTACCTCTTCAGTCTGAAGATCACAGCAATGTGCAGGTTCATCCAATTTCCAGATAATGATCCGGGGAGCTTCGTTATCCCATTTGACTTTGAACATAGAAGACATTGTAGCCAGCGCGTCCGCCAACTAATTCTCCTCTCTCGGTAAGTGTTCAAAAGTTATCTCTTTGAAATGGGGGATCAATGTCAACACATACTCCTTGTAAGGAATAAGATTTGGGTGTTTCGTATCCCACTCGCCTTTGATCTGATTGATCACGAGAGCGGAATCTCCGAAAACACTCAGAAACTTGATCCTTAAGTCAATTGCAGCTTGAAGACCCATGATGCATGCCTCATACTCCGCCATGTTGTTGGTGCAGTTGAAACATAGCCGGGCAGTGAGTGGAGTATGAGTGCCTTTGGGAGAGATGATCACAGCGCTAATGCCGTTACCCAAAGCGTTTGAGGCTCCGTCAAAGTGCATAGACCATCGGGATCCTTCCTCGGGTCCTTCATCCGGTCCAGGTACTTCACAATCAGTTACTACCATGATATTCTCGTCTGGAAATTCAAAGTTCATAGATTGGTAGTCATCCACTGCCTGGTGTGCCAAATGGTCTTCCAATACACTTCCCTTGATTGCTTTCTGAGTCGTATACTGGATGTCGTATTCCGTCAAGATCATCTGCCATCTTGCTATTCTCCTGGACAAGGCAGGCTTTTCAAATATGTACTTGATTGGATCCATTTTTGAAATCAACAGAGTAGTGTGAGTCAACATATACTGCCTCAGCCGGCGAGCAGCCCATACCAAAGCGCAGCAAGTTTTCTCGAGCAGTGAGTATCGGGTCTCATAGTCGGTAAACTTTTTGCTAAGGTAATAAATGGCGTGCTCTTTTCGGCCAGACTCGTCATGCTGCCCCAGCACACACCCCATTGAGTTGTCCAGTATTGTCAAGTATAATATTAGAGGTATCCCTTCAACCGGTGGTATAAGAATGGGTGGTTCTTGGAGATACTCTTTGATTCTGTCGAAAGCGGCCTGACACTCATCGTTCCAACGTACTACTTGATCTTTCTTCAGCAGCTTGAAGATTGGTTCACAGGTAGCAGTTAGATGTGAGATGAATCGGGCAATGTAGTTCAGCCGTCCTAGAAAACCTCTGACTTCTTTCTCTGTCTTGGGAGTTGGCATCTCTTGTATGGCTTTCACCTTGGCAGGGTCCACTTGAATACCTTTGTCGCTCAAGACGAAGCCTAGCAGTTTTCCAGATCTTACCCCAAAGGTGCACTTGTTTGGGTTCAACCTCAGCTTGTACAACTTCATACGGCCAAACAGCTTCTGCAGATGGTCAAGGTGTTCCTCCTCAGTTTGGGACCTTGCAATCATATCATCGACATACACTTCGATCTCATGGTGGATCATATCATGAAATAAAGCAACCATGGCACATTGGTAGGTTGCCCCAGCATTTTTCAACCCAAAAGGCATGACTTTGTAGCAGAAGGTGCCCCACTGAGTAACAAAAGTGGTCTTCTCCATGTCTTCAGGAGCCATTTTGATTTGATTATAACCGGAGAAGCCGTCCATGAAGGAGAAAACTTTATGCTGAGCAGTATTGTCAACCAGAACGTCAATGTGAGGCAGAGGGAAGTCATCTTTAGGGCTCGCCCTGTTCAAGTCCCTGTAATCAACACACATTCGGACCTTACCATCCTTCTTCGGCACTGGAACCACGTTGGCAACCCACTGATGGTAAGAAGTCACTGCTAAGAACCCGGCATCAAATTGTTTCATAACCTCAGCCTTGATTTTCTCGGACATCTCTGGACGCATACGGTGGACCTTCTGTTTTACCGGAGGACAGTCTTCCTTGGTAGGTAAGTGATGAACCACAATGTCGGTATCCAACCCAGGCATGTCTTCGTAGGACTAGGAAAAGATTTCCACATAGTCATGCAGCATCTGAATCAACCGTTGTTTCACACTAGCCTCCAGATTGGCACCAATCTTGACTTCCTTTCTGTCTGTCTCAGTATCCAAATTTACCGTTTCCACTGGCTCTTCATGTGGATGAATGGCCCTCTCCTCCTGGAGTAACAGCCTTGCAAGCTCACCAGGCACTTCGCAATCATCTTCACCTTCGTCTTCGGCTAAGTTGATCGGATTTTCGAAGTCATAACTGGCAGTAGCAGAGTCGTTACCAGTGAGATCCAGAGTGGATTGGAACCTGTATAAGTGAGTGTGTGTAAATATAGCTGTTTTGCAATATAAATAAGAAAGACAAGGAGCGCAAGATTTGAAATGTAAAAAACGTCCAATGCTTTTATTCATGATATATGAAAGTGACAAATAACAAACCCTCACAAATGAAGCCACGGTGCCCCGGGTAAGACATCGGGCCATAAAGTTTCACATTATTGTTCGTTACAAATTCAAAACAAAGGAGTTCATTACTGAGTGACAAAAGTAATAGGTGTAAAGTCTTTTGCAGTCCAGTTGCTTGGTCCACCGTTGGTTGTTGGGTAGATCTAGCTGTCAAATTCGGATTCCTCCACGTCATCTTCAATAGCATTCACTCCCGGGTTGGTGATGAACACAGGAGGTCTTCCAGTCCTTGCCTTACGCACAGCCTTCTGAGCTTCTGCAGTGAAACCCAGACCAAACTTGTCAGTCTTCGGAGTGAAATCGAGAAGTCGGCCCCAGTTTGCGCACTCACCCTTCTCAACCACAGCCCGGGCATCCTTTAAGGAAGCCATCTTCAAGGGAGGGTCTTCAATCACTGTTTTTGCTGCTTCCATTGTCTGAGGGACCTCTTCAAAGTGTTGAAAGGGGGTCTCAATGAATTCCCCATCCATTTCTATGTACCGGAACGAGTTAAGGTGGCTGACCATGTATTCTTCCTCCCCCTGCACTGTAACAATCTTCCCTCTGACCGGGTACTTAAGCTTCTGATGTAATATGGAGGTCACAGCTCCAGCTTTGTGGATCCAAGGGCGACCCAGCAAACAAGAATAGGACGGTCGGATGTCCATCACATAGAAAGTAGAATCAAAGACTTGAGAACCAACCCTGATGGGAATGTCAACTTCACCATGTACCATCCTCTTCGACCCGTCAAAGGCCCGGACAACAATGTTACTAGGCTTGAGCTCTAAACCCTCATAATCCAGCTTGTCTAGAGCTTTCTTGGGTAGTACGTTCAATGAAGAACCAGTGCCAACCAGCACGTGGGCAAGAGTAGTGCCCATGCATTCAATGGAGACATGCAGGCCATCATTGTGGTTCTTCCCCTTAGCAGTCAGATCAGCGTCGGAGAATCCCAACCCATTATCAGCAGTTAAGTTGGCCACACAGTCGGTAAATTGATCAGCAGACGTCTCTTGAGGCACGTGGGCCATCTTCAGGAAGGAAATCAGGGCCTTGGCATGGGCCTCTGAACACAACAACAGTGATAGCATAGAGATCTTAGAGGGGGTGTGCCCCAGCTACTCAACGACGTTGAAATCACTCTTCTTGATAATTTTGAGAATCTCTTCCATCTCTTGCTGGGAAGCTTCAGCATTGGTTGTCTTCGGTGCCTCCGTCCGGGCAGGCACATCAGTAGCAATCCCTTTGCCCCGAGTGTCAGATGACTCGGCAGCAGGGGTAGAAACAGGAGCTTGGTCAGGAGGAGAAGTGGGCACACTTGCAGGTGTGATGACAAGAGGTCTCTGGATGGCTGGTGGCACAATATCTGGTGAGAACAGTCTACCACTACGAGTGACCTTGGCAGGCCCGGTGATGTTGCTAACGCCAGTAGTAGTATCAAACTCTTGTTTTACTCCAAGAACATAAACATCTGCCCCATAGTGCCACGGGACAGCCTTGTCAGATGTATAGGGGAGGGGCCCCGAAACAGTAATGGTTATGGGTGCAATCTTGTGAACAGGCATGATTTTGACAGGCTTCCTCGGGGGAGCCTTGGTAGGATTGTTGAAAATGGTGACAATGGACACTTCTTCGGTAGGGGTAGCAGGAACAGCAATCTTTTCGAACAAGATCTCTTTGTTATCCATCAGGTTTTGGATACCTGATCTCAACAAAAGACAACCAGTAGGTGAAACAGAACATAGAAGGCAACCTTTACCACATCCCGGAAATAAACCGGCTAGCAACAGGTTCCTTTTGACGGTCAACAATGGAGTAACAATATCATCCACGGAGGCCACATACGGGTCCTCTTCCACAGCATTCACTCCATGCTGGGGCATGGGAGCAGTCACAACATTGGGCCTTTCGGGCGCCTCGAACTGTATTTCCTTAGCATCAATAAGGTATTGAACCTTATTCCTCAGAGCCCAACAATCATCAGTAGAATTCCCCAGGCTGTCAGAATGATACGCGCAGCGGGCATTGGGATTGTACTTTGGGGAGGTTGTATTCACTACCTTCGGAGCTTCTTTGACAGTTACCAGATTGGTTGACAGCAGTTGCGGCAATATCTGAGAGAGGGTCATGCTGAGCCGAGTGTACTTCCTTTTGGGTCTCTCACCCCTTGGCTGGTTATATTGCTGAGGAGCAGCAGCAGGCTTAGAAATAACCACCGCGTTGACAGCTTGGCGGCGTTCCGGTTTATTTTGTCTCCTTGGACCATAAACAGCACTAGCTTCCTTCTTGAAGGGCTTCTTTTCAGTACTCGAGGAGGCACCCTTCTGTATCTTCCCTGATTTGATACCAGCTTCGATCCTCTCACCAGTCAGGATCAGGTCTATAAACCCAGCAGAGGAATTACCAATCAGGTGATTAAAGAATGGACCAGACAGGGTCCCCAAGAACATGTCCACGAGTTCACGGTCAGTTAATGGTGGTTGCACCCTGCCAGCCAGGTCTCTCCACTTCTGCGCGTACTCCTTAAAACCTTCACCCGTTCCCAGTGACATACCCTGGAGTTGGATACGCGTAGGAGCGAGGTCGGAATTGTACTGATACTGCTTATAGAAAGCAGTAGCCAAGTCCTCCCAGTTACGAATGTTGGTTCCATCGAGCTGATAGAACCATTCGAGATGAGTCCCTGAAAGACTCTCCTGGAAGAAATGGATCCATAAGTTCTTGTCTGCAGTGTAAGGCTGGATCTTCCTTACATAAGAACAGAGGTGCAGCTTAGGACAAGAAGCCCCGTCGTACTTCACAAAGGCATGCGCCTTGAACTTGTGTGGGATCACCACCCCAGAAGATAACCCTAAGTCTCCAAAATCCAACCCAGGCACACGTTGAATCTCCATAGCATTTAACCGGTCCTCCAGCTGTTTGTACCTGTCCTCAGCAGGAGGGTACTATTCATCATTGAAATCTGTCTCGCTGTCGGGGACCACAGGACTAGGAACCTCTCTCCCTTGGTGACTGCCTTCCCCAACAGATGGAGTAGTCAGCTCAGCTTCATTCTGCAGTGTATTCCCGAGTCTGCGTCCAGTGCTGAACAGCACAGTCCTCTTCTTCTTCTTCTTCTTCAGAAGCAAAGCCTTCAACTCCTGTTGTCCTTGGGCTAAGCTCATGACCAGCTCTTGAAACTGGGCGTTCTGGGCCTGGAGGGCCTTGATAGCTTATTCAGTAGTTGGTTCAGGATTCATGATGATTGAGTGCTGAAATAAACAGCGAAGAAGATTAAGCAACCTGTAGAAAAAGGGTACCTGTTATGCACATGATGCATGATATGCTATTTATGCAATGCATTCAAGGGTTCAAAAGTTCAAAAAAGGAACACACGTTGTATTAAGGAATAATTTGTTCAGTACATCAGGGCCTCATGGGCAAAACATTACAAAATAATCAATCCCAAAAGACACTGTGCATCCTCTTTGGAGCAATGTAGGTATTGAGGGTCTTTTCCTCATGAAGTAGACGGGTGAGCTCTAAGACCTTCTTCTCACTGGCATGTAGACTGGCTTCAAGAGAATTCCGTTCTTCCTTGAGTTGGATCCAGCTCTTTTGAATTTCTTCCCAAGATGTTGGCATGTCAGGATGTTGAATGGTGTAGGGCACCTCTCCTTCCAAAACTGGTTCTTTGATCACGGGGAGAACATGAGGATATGGCATCACAAGCTTCTGGGAGCGGGCTCGTACCCACTTGAGATAAGGTTCAAGGGGGATGGAGTTCTTGTGCCCCAGTGTCTTGCTATCTACCATGTTGGGCATCCTCCAAGCTCTGATAAATCTCTGGCGAAGTCCTTGTGCATCATTGTCGAAGTCAAAAACTATGTCAGGAATCAACATGTCATGAGGGCCATCCCTCCGAGCATATCCAAATTGTCTCAAAGCCAGACAGGGGTTGTAAGTAATGCCTCCTCTGATTCCAAGTAAAGGAACATTAGGATACTCTCCGCAACGATCAATGATAGTGACATTTTCTCTGGATCAAGAACACCAATGTATATCAGCATGTATGAGAGTCATTAACCGTTGTGACCATCTCAAACCCCGCTCGTTCTTCAAAACTGATTGTGGAAGGTGCGAATTAAACCACCTTGCCAGGAGAGGAGTGCAGCACATGAGGACACCTCTTTTTCTCATGGTTCGAGTGTAACATGAGTGGAGGATGTCCCCGAGCAACGTAGGTATGGGATTCCTGGACATGAAGATCTTGACAGCATTGATATCTATAAGCTGGTCGGGATTTGGGAACAACACCAACCCATAGACAAGGAGAGCCACAACTTCTTCAAAGGCTTGTAGGTCAAGGGAATTCCAAATTCTTGGGCCTTCTCAAACAGAAACTTTGCCAAGAATCCTTTGATACCACTTCTAACTTCCCAATGTCCCTTGATGTCAGATGGTTGTAGGCATAATGCTTTAGCAACCTCTTCAAGTTTTGGTTCCTTTTCTGTACCGTTGTAGGGTAGTTGACTAAGGATATGAATCTTCAGAAGCTGGGAAAACTCTTCCAAGGTAGGCACCAATTGATAATCCGGGAAAGTAAAACAGTGGTGCAGAGGGTCAAAGAACTGGAACAACACTTTCACCATATCCTCTTCAATGTTGGTGTTAACCAAGCTGATGAGTCTACCATGCCTTTCACTGAAAGAAGAGTTCTCGGGAATCCTGGATGTAAGCTCCTTAAGCTGAGGAGGGACCCTTACAAGATTGATCTGAATTGTCTTTCTGCGGATAGTTTCCATGTCCTATAAAACAAGAACAAAGATGAAGATTCGAACCCTTGAAGTGGTTAGTAAATGCATATGATGTTGTATGATGTTATGATGTTATGATAAAAACACACCACAAGTATTCACAAAAGGCACACATGATAAGGCACACAAGTCACACAAGACAACCCTTAGAGTTTAGGCCAGCATGAAGTTTGGGGTACTACCCTCTTGAAGTTGGTGGGCTCAAAACCTGTCCTATCAAAAGTAACCGGGTTCTAAGGAGCTCAATATCATCGGGTTGTTTTCTGTGTTCATTGTTTTGATTTAGCCACTGGACTGGCGACCAAAATATTCCAAGAAAACAACCCTCAATGAGTGTAGTATCGAGTATCTACCAACTTCGGACTGCACCAAAGTCAGTCATCTCACTACCCCTAAAGAGGCCAGGATGGTCAAGTAAGGTTCCTAAGGTCAGTTGATGCTTCACGACACCACGCGGCGGCCCCGTACTCTCCTTGACTTGACTCAAGGGTTATCGGTACTCACCAAAGTGCCACATCAACATAGCAAACTGCTTCAACCGTGTCGGTATACCCCACACAGTTCCCTCACAGTTTGTTGCTACTTTCTAAAAGGTATCCCCCAGATCCGGGTTAGGATCTATGAAACTCCAAGACAGGCCCACAATTTTAAAGCAATCAAAGCAGGAAATTGAAAACATAAGTATGACCTAATCCTAAGGTACACCTCACTTTATGTGTCCCCAGCAGAGTCGCCAGTTCTGTGATCGGTGGAAATAGAACTGACTGTTTTGAAATGCTGGTTCGCGAAATGTCGCGGTAAGCAAGAGTCGCCACCGTCTTTTATGTTCTCCAACATGAAAAGGACAAAAGCACAGCAAAATTCCTTTTGAGAATGTTTCTCGGTTCGAGAGGTAGATTTATAGAAAGGGAAGGTGTTAGCACCCTTTCTATCCGTGGTTATCCACGGGCTCTTAGGTACTTGCTCTTATGTTTTCAAAAGATGTTTGCTTTTCAAATGTGTGTGGGTTTTGAAAAAAAATTTTGTTTGAAAATTTTTAGGTAACTCTTGTATCAATCCTCAAGAGTGTATGAAGTATTTGTTTGAAAACTTTTTGAAAGTGTAGGTGCGAAAAGTTGTTTTTTTGTTTTTTGAAAGAGCAAGTACCCAGGAGAAATCTACCTACTCTAAGGAATTAGGCTGTGTAAATGTCCTTTAGATAGTGCTATCCCACCATTGAGAGGTAGGTAGCAATATCGTTGGAGGTATTCGGGTCAATTCGATTATAGGGACAGTGTGGTCACCGAAGCAATAATAGGGCACCTTAGAAATAACCCTAATGTCCTAGATCTTTTTTATCCGAGGCAACCGTTTCGAGGCAACTGGATCTTAGACAGGAGGGCGACCTCTAAGACACCCTATACTTGATGACCATGTTCGAGGCAACGAGTGAGGCGTACCCTAAGGGTGGCATGTGCATGTGTGTTGTTTTTCAGTTAAGTTGTCTTTGCATGTTATTTGTGAGCTACAGATTGATTTTATTTTACATACATTCTTGCAGGCATAATTAACAGTTAGGAGTGCGGAAAATAAATTGCAGAAATGTAAATCTAACTATTACAAGGCGCGGGTCTATACATCGCCAAAAAAACAAAAACCCGTTTTGGAAAATAAAGTGCGAGAATTTAAATAAGGCGATAAAATCCTATTTAACTATTATATACTCTGTACAGATACATAAATATAATCAAAATAAATAAATACGCACGAATAGAAATTTAATCGGGAATGTCTTAGGGATTTGACCCTTTTGAGAAAGAATTGAATTTTTGTCCCTTTTTTGCAATTAATTAAAAATTAAACCTAATTACTAATTAATTAATTAAATAGAAAAAGAATGTTTTTTTTTGTATTTTTATGTTTTTAATGAAATAAAATAAAAAATAATTAAAAATGAAAGTTAGTGAAACCTAATTCTAAATTCATTTAAGAAAAGGATTAAAGTTGCCTAATTAAACTAATTAATTAATTATAATTTATTTACAAAATAAAAGAGTGAAATTAATAAATACAAATATTAGTTTTTTTTTTTGTTTTTTTATGGAAAAATAATTATTTAGTTAATAGTTAGTAAAAGAAAGAATAAAAAATGAAAAATAAAATGACAAAATAAAATGCAAACCCAAGGGGGGTTTGGGCCAGATTTAGGAGTTTGTTTAGAAATTCCAGCCCACTATTCTCCAGCCATGTTGACTTTGGAGAATTGCCCATGCGCAGCTTTGACTTGGAGTATGATGTTCTTCATCTCCTGGCCACTGGATTGTTATTGAAGACACTTGGCATGATGGATGAGCAAGGCGCGTGATGGACCTTCTTTTGGAACCTACACACAAGCATATAAAGAAAAAATGCATGGAAATTATGGGGGACTTGGGATTCGAACCCAGGTCCCAATGTTCAAAGCTTGCACGCCTTAGCCACTGAGCCAGTTATTCTAATTGAAATAATAACAATCAGTTAATATTATATTAGAAAATCAAAACATAAGCCTGGAAAAAAATATAACGCGCTTTTTTTTGAAATGACAAATCAGAGGGAGACGCGTCAGCGTCTTCTTCCTTGGACATTGGCTTTTTACCTGCGGATTTTTATCCGCAGGTAGTTTCGCAGGCTTCATTCAAAATCATCCTTAGGCATCAAAAACTCCAACTAAGCCCATGGTTGTGATCATACATGTCTCCTGATCACGTCTATGTTTATGATTTGTCCCAATTTCACCTGTAGACAAAATACCCAAAAACAAAACCAACGAACCCTAGGCATGGGCATGGCCATACGAAGCCTAAAAATGCAATTGGATATAGTAGTTACATTGGAAATCAGGCATGGAGTATGAATATGCTATTATTTTCTAGAAAAAATGCAAGAATGGAGAAACACGACTCCATGTTCAGAGGTGAGTTCAGGACAACTTACAATGCGTTGTAGGAGGTCTTAGGACGCGTTTGTGGTTGCTTTGGCTTCAGGGGGTGGCAAGGAAGAAGGCCACGTGCTTGCTTTGATCTGAAAATGCTTGCCACTATGTTTTTGGTCTCTCACTTTTTGACAAATTTCAGTTTTTGTTCTGGCCGTTTCAATGAGCTCTAGGTCGTGAATGCTATATGGCTTGCTTGCATATGTATGTATCAATGATAATTAAGTCACATTAGGAACCTTAAACTTGTGCCATTATGTTTTGGATTTTGTTTGACCACCATTGAAGAACATTCCTTTCTTAGTCCAACAACCATGATTTTGTGTACAAAAATAGCTTGCACGAATTTTGCAGCTAGCAAATGCTTCATGAAGGCTATTCAAACCACAAGATACCATTTAATTAAATTTTTTAGATTTATTTGAATTATTATGGATTTAAAATGAATTAAATCCATAAAAATTAAATAAAAAATGAAAAAATAAATATTTGGTCTTGAGATTAATCATGGGACACGTGGGTGGTATGACAAGGTTGAATCAAGTGGAAGAAAGTGGGCCCTTTTGTCAAAAATTGAAGTTTCAAGGATAGTTGACTTTTGCCATTTCACAAAAATTTCCCAACTTCTCCAATGCATATCTTGCTCAATTTTGATCATATGAACATGTTCTTGGACATTTTGGAAAGGTCTTGAAGTCCTATAACCAATGCCTTTGGTCCCATGTCATTTTTATTTACCATTCTCAAGTTATGGTCTTTGACTTAAAATGCCTTTTTGTTGACTTTTGAAAATGACCTATAATGTTGAAATTGATAACTTTTTGTGAGAGCATTTCTTGGACTTGGAATGTGAAGATGAGTTGTAGTAAATGTCCCCCCCTTCAAAATGAGCATTAGATGGGATTTTTCTGATGAAACATGAAAAAGTTATGCCTTGGTCAAGTTACAGTTGACTTTCCAACTGTCCAAAAATAGAAACTTTTGCATCTTGATGATTTTTGAGCCATTCTTATGGAATCATGATCAAGACTTGATCGAATGATGATTGTGTGCTCAAAATAAGATGTTGACCAAAAATTTTGACTTTTGACTGACAAATGACCATTTTGCCCCTGCAGTTGATTGTGAAGCAATTAGGGTTTTTAACTGTGCAACTTGACCTTGTGAGCCTTGAAACTTGGCATGTAGATGCTTGACAATGTTTATGGGCATGTGGGACTTGATTGAGCCTTTGAAAACCTCAACTTCCTTGCAAGAAACAAAACCCTAATTTTGACTGGCTTAGGAGGATGTTTGACTGTGCAACCCCTTGAGAAGTTTTGAGCCATTTGAGGATTGATCTTGACAAATCTTGAAGAATATGGGAGGGAAAATTTTGGGGTACAACAGTGAGAATACTAAAAGTTAATCAATCTCATCCAAACCATTTTGCCATTTTGGTTCTTATCTTTAAAAAATTTTCTCAAAAGATTAGACTCTTGTCAATCATTGTAGTGATGCAAACAACTATACTTCTACAATATGTAGTGAAGAGAGATATTCTCCACTTGGGTGTTGAGTGAGGCATTGTTGATTTTAAGATCCAAGCCATATCCTCCACTTTGGGATGATGTGAATTCTCCTTTCTCATGATTGTGGGTAGTAAGTATGTTTTTCCACACGGACAATGAAAATGATGTCTTATCTCATAAAATTAACCAACACACTTATGTTTTAAAATTTTTAAAGAGGAACTATGTGTACCCTGATCACCTATTGCACGGAAGGTGGTACGTAGGCACTAAAGGTTCGCAACCGCGGCGGGTGCAAAAATCATTAAAAAAAATATTTATTTTCTCACCTCCACCATCTATTTTTGTACAAACATTTGATAGCTAAAATATATAGATTTTACAAAGAGGTTCATGTGGAGTACCATAGATGTTTAGGGTGCTAATACCTTCCCTTTCCATAACCAACCCCCTTACCTATAATCTTTCCCTCTCTTTTGGGTTACTCGCTCTTTTCCCATTCCTTTGGAAATAATAAAGCGTGGTAGCGATTTTTATTTTGATCTGTATAAGTCTAGTCAATCCAATGGACGCTATTTGTGTGATCTTGTGTATGATTGTTGCATCATGCATCCATGCACTCATAAGCATATTTTGAAGAAATTTTATTTCAAGGGACGTAAAAGTTGACCATTTGTGAATATCTCAGGTACTTTTTAACCATGGATTATGGAAAAAGAAAGACCGGGAAGTACAGTTTCAAGGATCCCAAGATAGATGAGTTTATCAGTATAATTCCTGAGATCGAGTGTTATGTAGATTTTTGGAAGAAGTATGGATCCATCATTCCTCTTATGAAGCTTAGGATGAAGGAGGGTTTTCTCTCGACCTTGGTCCAGTACTATGATCTGATGTATCATTGCTTTACTTTTCTCTACTATTAGTTTATGCCTACACTGGAGGAGTATTCTTATCTGTTGGATTTACCTGTTATCGATCGTGTTCCTTTTACTGGTTTAGAGGGTGAGCCAAAACCACATGAGATTGCTGCTTTGATTCATCTGGGGAAGTCTGAGGTTGAAGCCCATATGACTACTAAAGGAGGGATTAGAGGATTACCGGCCCAGTTCTTATTGGAGAAAGCTCGTTACTTTGCCATGATGAAAAGTATAGTCGCTTTTGAGGCCATCTTTGCTCTACTTGCTTACGGGTTGTTCTTATTTCCTAATGTGGACAAGTTTGTTGACATCAATGCTATTAGGATCTTCATTATTGGAAACCCAGTTCCTACATTGTTGGGTGATGCTTATTACTCCATTCAACTTCTGAATTCTTATCATGGGGGATGATTATCTGTTGCACGCCTTTGTTATACCGGTGGTTTATCTCTCATATGCCTCAGTCTGATGCTTTTGGGGATGTCAAGAAGGAACCTCGTTGGGCTCCTAAGATCATGGCACTTACTCACTCATATATTGATTGGTATCATCGAGCTTACCATGATATAGAGATTATTGACAGTTGTGGTAGTTTCCCCAATGTACCCCTTCTTGGTACAAAGGAAGGAATTAACTATAACCATGTTCTTTCACGACGACAGCTTGGTTATCCGATGAGGGATAAACTAAATAGTATTCATTTGAGTAGTTTCATTATGAAGGAGGGAGAAGACCATAGGGAATCTAGGGAGCAGATTTCGAAGGCCTGACATCACATTCATAAGAAGGGTAGGAAAGACTTGGGACATAGGGGGTTGTTTCTTTGGAGCCATATCTTCAGTGGGTCCAAGCGAGGGCTATTCAGTTGAAGATGTCGTATTCCTAAGAAACACCTATGCCTGATTTTCTTGTGAAAACCACTCCTCCCTTATTGGATGATCTAGAAGAGCTGTAGCTTGCTTTGGTCAGGATGCAGCAGGAAAAGGATGCTTGGAAGAATAAGTGCCAAACTTTAGAGATTTCCTTTAGAGCAGACTTGAAGGAGAAAGACGACTTGATCGAGATCCTTGAGAGTCGAGCGGTAGAGACTATGGACAGGCAAGGGGATTTTTTCTTCTAAACCTCAATCAGATGCTAGTTGCTCACTTCCTGATTCGGGTGATTGGAAGGAAGTCGCCACCAGGTATGCGGAAGAAAACCAGAGGTTGAAGGCTTAAATTGTCGGGCTTATGGGGAAGCATCAGCGTATAGACTGATCTCCGACAGCTTTACTTCTAAGGGTTTTAGACTTTATTTTCATCTTGTACTTAGGATTGCTGAGACTTATAACCTATTTTGAAGTTATTATAATAGATTTTTTCAGTATTTTCAAATGCATTATTACTTCGATATTTGCAATACCTCTATAAAATTTAAATCCCTTGTAATATTAAATAACAAAATAAAATCGTGTGCATTGCACATCATGCATCATATTACACATATTTCTTGCATTTGTTATGCATATCCAGGTGTCTTACCAAGTTTTTTTTACTTTGTTCAGCAAGCTGACTCACCACTACAACACTCGGGCTAATTTCAGAAGAAAGATGGATAACTTGGAACAAGATCATCGCGAGCTGTGCGAGGAAGTTTCTGCTTTAAAGGCCGGCATGGAAAATCTTACTGCTCTGATGGAATCTCTGGTGGCTGCTCAGAATTAGCCACCAGGTGTTCAACCTCAACCAATAAGGGCTACTACTGAAGCTCCGATTGTTCCTGTGTCCGCTTCTCCAGCTATTGTTCAGAATCGCATGCCTCAAGGTTATCCCTAGGGAATGCAAGATAATTTTGCACCCGAAGTTTTCAATCTTGGTCCTCAAGAAGCTCTAGTTGTTCAGACTACTGTTACTCATGCACCTCATGTGGTGCATGTTCCTACTGCACCTTCTTCGGTGAATTTGGTTCCATTTGTTAACGATGATGTGTGTCGTCCTTTTCCTCCACCTAGTGAAGACTTGGGTCTTTACGATAGAATGGATGATTTTCAAGAGCAGTTTGACAAGATGCAGAGGGAGATGAAGGCCCTCAGGGGAAAAGAGTTATTCAGAGAGAATGTGAATGAATTATGCTTGGTCCCGAATGTTAAGATACTTGCAAAGTTTAAAGTCCCAGAGTTTGAGAAGTACAAGGGATACATCTGTCCTCATGCTCATCTTGTGATGTATGTAAGGAGAATGTGTACCCATATTGATGATCAGCGTCTGCTGATTCACTTTTTTCAGGATAGTTTGACTGGTGTTGCACTGAAGTTGTATATGAGTTTGGATAATGTCAACATCCATACTTTCAATGACTTGGGAGAAAAATTTATCAGACAATACAAATATAACATGGACATCGCGCCTAACCGTGATCAACTTAGGTCCATGGTTCAGAAAGACAGGGAATCATTCAGAGAATACGCGCAAAGATAGCGTGAGGTAGCCACCCAAGTGATTCCTCCTATGGAAGAGAAGGAGATGAATAATATTTTCTTGAAGACTCTAGGTGTTTTCTACTATGAAAGGATGGTAGCGAGTGCGCCAAGTGACTTTACTGGAATGGTGGGCATGGGTATCCGGTTGGAAGAGGCTGTAAGAGAGGGTCGTTTAATGAAGAGTGAAGGATTTAGAGGTGCGAAGAAGCCATCTTATGGGTTTACCAAGAAGAAGGAAGGAGATACAAACGATGTTATGCAAGAAAGGAGGGTCAATCCTCCTAGAAGAAATTATCAGCGTCATCAGTAAGTCGCCTCAGTTACTCTAGTTATTGGTGTAGCTCCAACCACCGTTGCTTATCAGAAACCGTCCCAACAGGGGAATCAAGGGTATAATCAGAGAAGGGAGAGTTATGACCCTATTCCTATGAGTTATACGGAGTTACTACCGGCATTGATTCAGAAGAAGTTGGTCCAGACCCGACCACCTCCCGTTGTACCATCACCTTGGTATTACAAAGCAGACCAAACATGTGCTTTTCATCAGGGAGCACCAGGGCATAATTTTGAGAATTGCTATCCTTTGAAGACTGAGGTGCGGAAATTCGTGAATTCCGATATTCTATCTTTCAAGGATGTGAGCCCTAATGTGAAAGACATTCCTCTACCCAAGCATGGAGGAGCGAACATTGTGAATATGGTGGCCGGTTGTCCAGGTAACTTCTGGATTTTTGATATTAATCTAGTTAGAGGAGATTTGGTGAAAATGCATGCAGACCTCTGTGAATTTAGCTACTATATGCATGACATTCCGGTTGTGCTATTTGCAGTATAAACATACATGGTTGTAACATGATAAAGGCTGATTTGTAGGAGATGATGGATGAGGGCCTCATCCATATAATCAGGCCTAGGGAAGAGTATGAAGAGGAGGTGAATATGGTTTCTGGATGTCCTGGAGAGTTCAGAATTTTTGATGTGGAGTATATGAATGAAGACCTTATGCAATTGCATGCTACTTTCTGCCACTTGGCTGGTCAAGTGGAGCATCAATATGGATCATGCTGAATTTGCTGTCGGAACGCCCAAGGATTTTCAATCGTGAAGAAAGGTGTTCAGTTGTTGTTGGACAATGGAACTATCAAGGTTACATGTCAAAGGTATGATTACCATGAAGTTGGTATGATTGAGGTCTGTTTGACTGAAGAAGAGTCGGATGATGAGTATGCCTCTGCAGATGAGTATTTCTCCTCAGATGAGGATTTGTTTTCCAGAGTTTACTCAATAATGACTGATTGTGTTGAAGAAGGGGTAAACGTCATTGTGCCTTGTTTTGGTGCACCTTCCCATTTTGAAGTCGAGTATCATAGTAAACCAGCTGTTACCCCATTTGTAATTAGTTTATCAGGTCTTGTCCCCTCCAAATCAGATAAGGTTGTACCCTACAAATATAACGCTACAATCTTGGAAGATGGTGTGGAAGTTCCCATCCAGCCAATGCCTGATGTTGGAAATATTGCTGAGACTAGCAGGGTGACCTGCAGCAGTCGTGTGTTTGCACCAGTTGTTCGTGGAGATGTTAGTACTGGAAAGAAAATTGCTGAGAATGTTGAACCCAAGAAGGTTTCGGGTGAGACTAGTAGGGCTATGTTAGAGAAAGAAGTGGATGATATTTTGAAGATAATCAAGATGAGCGACTACAGAATTATAGATCAGCTACTGCAGACTCCTTCAAAAATATCTATCTTGGCTTTATTGATGAACTCCTCTGCTCACAGAGAATCTTTGATGAGGGTATTGGACCAAGCTTTTGTGGAAAGTGACATGCCTATAGACCAGTTCAGCAGCGTAGTAGGGAATATTACGTCATGTAATAACCTGAGTTTCTGCGACGATGAATTTTCGGACGAAGGAAGGAATCACAACTTATCCCTCCACATCTCTATGAATTACAAGAATGATTCACTATCCAATGTGCTGATTGATAATGGATCTGCATTGAACGTTATACCAAGGAGCATGCTTATGAAGTTGAAATATCAAGGAACGCCCATACGCCCAAGTGGTATTATTGTGAAAGCGTTTGATGGATCAAGAAAATCTGTTATTGGTGAAGTGGACTTGCATATTCATATAGGCCCATATTTGTTTCAGATTACTTTCCAGGTCATAGATATTGTACCTGCTTATAGTTGCTTGCTAGGAAGGTCGTGGATACATGAGGCAGGGGCTGTTACTTCAACTTTACAGCAGAAACTGAAGTTTGTATGTGAATGGAAAGTTGTGATCATTAATAGAGAACAAGCATTATTGATATCTCATTTGTCCTCTTTCAGCATTGTGGAGGCGGATGAAGTTGCTGTTGGAACCCAACTCCAAGCTTTATCCATTGACAACATAAGAGGAAATGAGAATTCTATGGTTTCGCTCAAGGATGCGCAGCAGGTTGTGCGTAATGGCCATAGTGAAGTTTGGGGACAGATTGTGGACCCACCGGTGAACAAGAACATAGCTGGCTTGAGGTTCTCTTTGAAGAATGACAAAGGTAAGAGCATGAAGCCAAAGTCTACTGCAGGCAAGTATCAAGACATCTTCCGTAGAGGGGGTTATCTTCATCTGACTATTTACGAGATTAATGCCATTGTGGAAGATGAAGCAGAGTAGGAAATGCCAAATTACGTGACGCAAGGAGTTAGGGTTCAGAACTGGATCACCATTGATGTTCCCTCTTGAATACATGTTTCAAAGTAATTTGATTTGTTAATCCTTTTGAAAAGCTTTCACTCTGCCCAAGGTAAAAGTATTAATATTGTAGGGCTTATCTGTTAGCTGTGACTTTTAAAATCAATAATAAAAGTTATCTTTGTTTCCCAAATTGTGTCTTTATTTTCTGCTTTTTCTTAGATAATGGTAATCAGAAAAAAAAACCTTTCAAAATAAATAAGAACTGAAATACAATATGCATGATCACTTGTTATATGTGTCAGTTTCTAAATGCAATCATAAATCATATGTGTAGATTAATTAAAAAACTCGTTGAGTACAATGACCCTGCACCCTCTCCTAATTTTTAAATGTCATGTCTTTGGGGCCGAAGAAGAAGACTATGATAATATTCAAGAAGAGGTCTCACGGTTGCTTGAGCATGAGGAAAATGCCATTCAGCCATATAAAGAGCCATTGGAAGTAATTAATTTGGGTTTAGAAGAAGATCCGAAAGAAGTCAAGATTGGAGTATTGTTGCATCCTGATGTGAAGAGCAGGTTGATTGAGCTGTTGAAATAGTATGTGGATATCTTTGCTTGGTCTTATCAATATATGCATGGCCTAGATACATATATTATAGAGCACCATTTTCCATTGAAGCCAAAGTTCCTACCAATCAAACAGAAGTTGAGAAGAACTCACCGAGATATGGCAGTGAAGATCAAAGAGGAGGTTCTAAAGAAAATTAATGTCGGTTTTCTTGTGAAGTCAGTGTATCCTCAGTGAATTGCCAATATTGTCCCAATACCAAAAAAATACGGAAAAGTCCACATGTGCGTAGATTACAGAGATCTAAATAAATCTAGTCTAAAAGATGATTTTCCATTGCCACACATTGATATATTAGTGGATAGCACAACAAAATTCAAAGTATTCTCGTTCATGGACGGATTTTCTGGGTATAATCAAATAAGAATGGCTCCAGAGGACATGGAAAAAACAACGTTTATCACACCCTAGTGAACATTCTGTTACAGAGTGATGCCCTTCGGGTTGAAGAACGCTGGTGCAACGTACCAGAGGGCTATGACAACCCTATTCCATGATCTGATGCACAAGGAAATTGAGGTGTATGTCAATGATATGATTGCTAAATCCCAGACTGAAGAAGAGCATGTAGAATATTTGTTGAAGTTATTTCAGCGTTTGAGGAAGTATCCTTTCCGCTTGAATCCAAATAAATGTACCTTCGGTGTTCGGTCTGGGAAATTGTGAGGTTTCATTGTTATCCAGAAAGGAATTGAAGTTGACCATGATAAAGTCAAAGCAATTCAAGAGATGCCAGCGCCAAGAACTGAAAAGCAAGTCAGAGGGTTCCTCGGACGTTTGAATTATATTTCCATATCCATTTCCCACATGACTGCAACATGTGAACTGATCTTTAAGTTGTTAAAGAAAGATCAAGGTTGTGTATGGACGGATGACTGCCAAAGGGCATTTGAGAGTATTAAAGAATATCTGCTTGAACCTCTTATCTTGCCCCATCCTGTCAAAGGAAGATCGTTGATTATGTATCTGACAGTGTTAGATAATTCCATGGGCTGTATCCTGGGACAACAAGATGAAACGGGGAAGAAAGAGTATGCCATTTATTATTTTAGTAAAAAGTTTACTGATTGTGATTCGTGGTATTCCATGCTGGAAAAGACATGTTGTGCTCTGGCCTGGGCGGCAAAATGTTTGCGGCAGTATATGTTGAATCACACTACTTGGTTAATCTCCAAAATGAATCCAATCAAGTACATTTTTGAAAAGCCTGGTCTTACTGGGAGAATTTCCCACTAGAAGATGCTATTATCTGAATATGACATTGAATACCGCACTCAAAAGGCTATTAAGAGCAGCGGGTTAACAGATTATCTTGCTCACCAACTAGTTGATGATCATCAGTCTGTGAAGTATGACTTTCCCGATGAGGATGTGATGTTTTTGAAAGTGAAAGATTGTGATGAACCATTTCCTGATCAAGGTCCTGATCCTGAAACTCGCTGGAGTATGATATTTGATGGAGCTATAAATGCTTATGGTCAAGGAATTAGTGTCGCGATTGTCACTCTACATGGATCGCACATTCCTTTCACTACAAGGTTGACATTTGATTGTACTAATAAAATGGAAGAATATGAGGCTTGCATCATGGGTCTAGAGGAAGCTATTGATCTCAGAATTAAAATTTTAGATGTGTATGGTGATTCAGCTTTGGTAATAAACCAGAATAAAGGAGAATGGGATACTCGTCACCCTGGCTTGATCCCTTACAAAGATTATGCTAGAAGGTTGTTACCCTTCTTTAATAAATTCCATCACATTCCTAGAGATGAAAATCAAATGGCGGACGCTCTAGCAACTCTGGCTTCTATGTATCAAGTGAATACTTGGAATGATATACCTTGAATTATGGTTCGGCGACTGGATAGGCCCGCTCATGTGTTTACAACAGAATAGGTAGCAGATGAAAAACCTTGGTATTATGATATCAAGCATTTTCTTCAAACTCAGAAGTACCTGATTGGTGCTTCGAATAAAGATAGAAAGACATTGAGAAGATTGGCTGGCAGTTTCTTCCTCAGTGAAAATGTGTTGTACAAGAGAAATTATGACATGGTCATGCTCAAATGCATGGATACACTACGCCAAAAATAAGTTTTAGCAGCGCCTCTACTAAAGCGCTTATTGAAAAAGCGCTGCCATAGCCTTCACAAAAAACAAAATTAAAAAAAAAGGGAAACCTACGAAGGCGCTTTTTTAAAAGCGCTGGCATAGGGTTACCTACGAAAGCGCTTTTCAGAAAGCGCTTTCATAGGTATTTGAAATATCTAACCTACGAAAGCGCTTTTGAAAAGCGCTCTTATAGGGAACCCTATGCCAGCGCTTTTGAAAAGCGCTTTGATAGGGGGACCTACGAAAGCGCTTTTTACCTCAGAAGCGCTCTTATAGGGTACCCTATGCCAACGCTTTTTAAAAGCGCTTTCGTAGGTTATTTTTATATTAAAATTAAAAATCCCTAAATCTGTTCTTTAGTCTTCCTAATTTCTTTCGTTCAGAGCTTCCTCATTGCCGTCGCCGCCGTTCGTCTTAAGCTTTTCAGCCTCCGTTGGTCACCCCCACCGTCTACACCCTTTCCAACCACAATTCCGCTCCATCAACTCCTTCCAGTACACCTACAACGAGCTTCCCCTGTCTTCCTCTAGCTATGCCACCATTTCCGGTATCTTAGAAGTGAAAAGCTTTGCGTCAATCTCAGTTATCATCATCAGGTATCATCAATTCTTCACTACCCAGATGCTAATTCCTCTTTACTTGTTGAATGCTGAATATTCTTAATCATGACATGTTTATTCTGTGCAAATGTTTCTTTAATGAAAATGATCTTTACAGTGTTCTTCACTATCCATTTCAATTGTTTTCAACAACAAACAAGCTAAAGCTCTCAAGATTTAAGGTATCACTATCTTTTGATGCTTCACTAAGTAAGTCATTTGTGATGGATGTCAAGGAAACTTGTGTATTTTTATACTCTTCATTCAACAGTTTCTTCAAACTAATGTCAAAGAAACTAATGTCATTGTTCTTGTTTACCCTAACCAATTGATATTTTCGCATTCCAGGAGAACAATTTCTTTCTCTCGTTCAATTTCTTAAGTAATCTCTCTCATTCAAGTAATCTCAATCCTCCAGAGGCCTTCACGAACTGGTTTTTAGAAGTCCATCTTCTTCATCTAACTTGCTTCCTTCCTCTTAAATCTTAAGTAAGATTTAACATTGTTTTTAAAAATTAATCTTGAAGTAATCTTGTGTTGTTGTAGGTTGGTGTTTTAGTTTGAAGTATAATATTGTGATAATGTGATAATGTGTTTTTGGTTTGTTTTATTAAGTTGATGTTCTGGTTTGAAGTATTGTGTTTGTATTGTGATAATGTGATAATTTTTTTTAGTTTGGTGTCTTAGAAGTTGAAATTTTGTAAACTTTAATTATTAGTTACATAAGACATTAATAGAAAAATGGTAGTGTTTATTTTTTAATTTGTTAGGAGTAGAAGGAATTTGTTTATATTAGAGGTGGTTATATTTTTAATGCGCTATAATGTAGTGGAATTGGAATTTAGAGAATTGGTACTTACTAATATGTGTAAGATTGGAACTTAGATAATTTTGAGATTTTGTTGTGTTGTGTTAATTTATTTAATTGATTATGCATCACAAAAGTGATAATGAAGAGTAGAAAAAATGATTCTTTTTTCAATAGGAAAGAAATAGATGAAGAGAACTTAACTCCTATGTTAGAATCTCAAGGAGAGTTCTTGATAATCCAAGAATTAAAGAAAACTGGCAGGAACACACGCACCCAATGACAGCTTGACTAATAATAATGGGTTACAAGCAGTCGTAAGATTGGGAGGCAAAGTTGATCTCTTGGGAAAGGCTTGAGACATGAGAGTGTATTTCTCTCTAGCTTTTAGGATCAAATTATGTTATGTGCTAATAATTTATGTGTTAGGGACGGTCTATATAGAACTTTGTTCTAATTTTAAATGAGTCCCCTATTAGTAGTGGAAGTAATAGGATGGCCTTGAATCTGTGCAATTTAGGAATTCCAGTTATGAAAGTCATGGACATGCCTTCCAAAACAACATCAAGAATGGGGAGGGAATGTATTTGCTGTAGTAACCAGCAGGTGCCATTGTATTTTTGTTAAACAATACATGAACAATGAAAAGTAGTATCAACTAGAATCCTAGATCAGTAATCACATACATCTTGTTATTTCATTGTTTTTATAATGGGTAATATTATAACCTATGTGGCCTATATTATATCTCCAAGAAAATTCATATAATAAAACAATCAAACATGACAATGGATATGTATATTCTGCAATTCATAACACACAATAAAAGAAAACAGAAAATCAAGAAATGAAACTGTTATTTCCCACCCATAACAAACAATGTAGACTAAGGTTTATATATTTAAAGTTCCTTAAATAAGCTTATTGTTCTAATCTAAGGTTTATATTATTGTGTTTATGAAGTCTGTTTTGAACTTTGTGTGAGTTTTAATAGTTTTGTTCTTTGTGTGAAACTCGTCTCATTGGTTGAAGAATGTCGATGTTTATAAATTATCTTTAGTCCTGATTCTTAAGCAACATAATTTTTTGATTCAAGTGTTAGCATATGTTCGGCCTTTATGTATCATGTTCTTAATAGAATTTAAATAATTAAGATGATGACAAATAGGTGAAAGAAATACTCTATAAATTTGAAGTGAAAGTTAGGTTAGTGTGAAACATATTGTTAGATTATGATGACAAATAGGTGAAATAAATACTAAATTTGAAGTGAAAGTTAGGTTAGAGTGAATCATATATCTTATATATTAAAGTTGTGAAGTCTATTAAATTATTTTGGAGTTAAAATTAAGGTTTTTTTTTAGTAATTTTATATATTTATTTTATTTTATTTTATTAGTTATTTATTAAAATTAATTTCCTCTCAGTAACTCTTTAATTTCGTTTATCGTTAAGTGAGGTACTTACTAACTTTGTGAATTGAATTCGCCATAGGGGTTACTTGTGAAGAGTGAAAGTTTGACCGTTTTTGTTTAGCTTAATTAAGACATGGATAAGACATGGATGAATTCAAATCGATTGTCGAAAGAGTACGAGAAAGGGGTATGGGAATTTGTTGAGTTTGCGGTTGCGCACTCCAAAGACCCGCTTCGAATGTCGTGTCCTTGCTTGGGTTGCTGTTATGCCGGGGGTAAGGTTGACGGGAATCAGTTGGGATCTCATTTACTACGGTTTGGAATTGATAGAAGTTATACATGTTGGACAATGCATGGTGAGAAAAGTACCGGGAATGCTGAGTCGAGTTGTAATAGGAAGTATGCTTCAAACGACGATTGCACAGACACATACGATTGTGATCGAGTCGAAGAGATTGCAGAAGCGCTTGAAGAAGATCTTGCGGATTGTCCCAAAATGTTTGAGAGGTTGGTAAGCGATGCAGAGAAACCGTTGTATGTTGGTTGTTCAAAATTCACAAGATTGTCTGCGGTGTTAAAGTTGTACAACTTAAAGGCGGACAATGGATGGTCGGATAAAAGTTTCACAGAGTTATTAGCCCTTATGAAAGATATGCTACCAGAGGATAATGTTCTTCCCAATCGAACGTATGAAGCCAAAAAGATGTTGTCTTCTATTGGAATGAGCTATGATAAGATACATGCATGTCCAAACGATTGCGTTTTGTTTCGAAATGAGTATGCAGCGTTGAATGAGTGTCCTAAATGTGGTGCCCCTCGATATAAGAAAAAGTTGTCTCCTGCTAAAGTCTTATGGTATTTTCCTATAATTCCGAGATTTAGATGCATGTATCGTAGTGAGACCGATTCAAGACACTTGACTTGGCATGCAGATGAAAGAATTATTGATGGAAAGTTGCGACATCCGGCAGACTCACCACAATGGAGTAAAGTTGATACTGAATATCCTGAATTTGGAAAAGAAGCAAGAAACCTTCGGTTGTCATTGTCTACTGATGGAATGAACCCGCATGGTATTCAAAGTATCTCGCATAGCACATGGCCTGTGATTCTTATGATTTATAACTTACCTCCGTGGCTATGTATGAAGCGTAAGTACATGATGTTATCTATGCTAATTTCTGGGCCTAAACAACCAGGGAATGACATAGACGTATACTTGGCACCCTTAATCGAAGATTTAAAGTTTTTGTGGGAGAGAGGTGTGGAGGTTTACGATGGGTATAGGAAAGAAAGTTTCAACTTGAGGGCGATGTTGTTTGGAACAATTAATGATTTTCCAGCATACGGAAATCTATCCGGGTACAGCAACAAGGGTCAAAAGGCGTGTCCTGTTTGTGAAGATGAAACCGATACGACACGATTGGCGCTTTGTCAGAAGAATGTCTTTCTCGGCCATCGTAGATTCTTAAATTCTAATCATCACTACCGTGGGTGGAGAAAAGCATTCAATGGAGAGGCCGAACATCGTACAGCCCCGCCTTTTTTGTCAGGTGATCAAATTTTTGAAAAGGTGAAAGATGTGAGCACTCAGTTTGGCAAGCCTTTTGCACATTCAATTGTCAAGGGTGGGTGGAAGAAGAAGTCAATTTTCTTTGAACTTCCATATTGGAAGTCGTTGTACGTAAGACATTTCCTGGATGTTATGCATATTGAAAAAAATGTATTTGACAGCGTTATAGGTACGCTACTCAATATACAAGGAAAGTCTAAGGATGGCGTTAACATAAGGAATGACATGGTAAACATGGGGATGAGAACTGAATTGGGGCCCGTGACGAAAGGAAGACGAACATATCTGCCACCTGCTGTTTACACTCTATCTAGAAAGGAGAAGAAAACATTGTGTAAGTTCCTCAGTGAAGTAAAAGTTCCAGAAGGCTACTCTTCAGATATTAGAAGACTTGTGTCCATGAAAGACCTCAAGTTAAAGAGTTTGAAGACGCATGATTGCCATGTTATAATGGAACATTTTTTACCAATAGGTATACGTTCTATTCTGCCAGAAAAAGTAAGAAGCGCAATAACTAAGCTGTGTTTCTTCTTCAGGTCTATTTGCAGTAAGGTGGTCGATCCCGCGATCTTACCAACATTGCAAAATGAGATAGTTGTTACTTTATGTGATCTTGAAATGTATTTTCCTCCCTCGTTTTTTGACATAATGGTTCATCTAGTCGTTCATCTTGTGAAAGAGACACAACTGTGCGGACCAGCTTATATGAGATGGATGTACCCTGCTGAACGTTATATGAAAATATTAAAAGGGTACGTGAAAAACAGAAGTCGACCAGAGGGTTGTATTGCCAAGCGATACGTTGCTGAAGAAGCGGTTGAGTTTTGTACTGAATATCTGTCAAACGTTCAATCAATTGGACTCCCCAAATCTCATATTGTCGAAAAAAAAGAAGGAAAAAGGCTAATTGGAAATAAAGTTGTGACAGTATCAATGGTCGAACGGGATCAAGTGCACTTGTATGTTCTGCACAATGAGATTGAGGTTGAGCCGTTTGTTGAAATGCACAAAGTTGTTCTCCGAGATTTAAATCCAAATAGAAATGAGAACTGGATAGTACGAGAGCACAATCGAAGTTTCATACCGTGGTTTAGAGATCATATTTATTCAAAGTATCGTTCAGATCCTGCTTCAGTAACAGAAAGGTTGAGATGTTTAGCCTATGGTCCATCTATAATTGTGCTTTCTTATAGCGCATTCGCAATTAATGGATACACATTTTATACCAAAGAACAGGATGATAAAAGTACTATGCAAAATAGTGGTGTTACCTTGGTAGCTGAAGCTATGCACATATCAAGTGCGAATGACTTAAATCCGAAATTTGCAAATTTGTCATATTTTGGGGTTATCGAGCGCATTTTGGTGTTTGATTACGCGAAGTTTCAGATTCCTGTATTTGGTTGCAAGTGGGTTGAAAATAATAGTGGCGTACGAATGGATAAGTCAGGATTTTTGCAAGTGGATCTCAATAGGGTAGGGTACAAAGATGAGCCTTTCATTCTAGCCTCTCAAGCTAAACAAGTGTTCTATGTCAATGATCCGACAAGTACGAAATGGTCTATAGTGCTTTTATCTAACAAAATAGTTGATGAAAAAATTGAAGATCAAGGTGATATTGGTGTTGGCATTGAATCTTGTACAAGAAACGATCAAAATGAGAATGAATCTTGTATTAGAAATGATCATAATGAGGGTATTTGGATCAATCCAACCGTCCGCATTGTTAAGAGACGCGTAGTACACAATCCTACCAAGAAAAGAAAGAGACGTTAGTGATAAAGTTAGTGTTAATAGTGTACTAATGTTACTTCAGTTTCTATTAGAGTGTTGCTTGAAGATTTTACCTCTTGGTTTTAATGTGAAAATGAGACAAATATGATCGATCACATGGATAATACAAAGCATGTAATAGTTTTGAAAATGACATGATATATTTTAATAATCTGATAGTAAGATGTAATAGTTTTGAAAATGTGATGCACCCTGATGCCTAATGTCAAATTGGAGCAATATTGTATTTAAAATTCTAGTGTAATGTTTAATGTTTTGCTTTTCGGTGTCAAGGTGATGAGTCAAGGTGTAGCAGATTTGTGTTGAAAGTTTTTGTGCATTTTTTGAAAAATGGTGATAAATGTTGATGATATATTTGGTCTTATTTAAGTGAATCTTTAAATGTTACTTCAATTATTATAAGAGTGTTGAAACTCTTTTCTGTTGTTCTGGTGTATATGTTGAAATATAATTTTTGTATTACTAATAGAAATATCAAGTAAAATATATGTGTAGTTCTGAAGTTTTAATTTTTACATAAGTGAAATTAAAAAGACCCGGGAATTTATTATGTATATAAAAATTGAAAGCTCCATTGTCACTCTCATTTAGTGTTAATAGTGTACTAATGTGCTTTAGTTTGTTTGATACAGGTTCAATGGCTCCAGATAGAGATGCTCCACCTGAAAACCCAACTGAAAACTCACAAGAAAACTCACAAGAAAGAGTTGCTTCGGATACAAATGCTCCACCTGATACTGAAGCAAAAGAGGTTGCACGAGGCATCACTATTATGAAGGGAATCATTCGACATAGAGACCAAGGATTAGTATACCGATTGGAATGGAATTCTGATAAACAACCAATTGGTCCTAATTCTGCAAAGTTGACAAGTTATATTGGTACACTTGTCCGTATGCATATTCCGGTCTCCGTAGCTACCTGGAAATCGAAAACGAAAAATTTAGAATTGGAGGAGAAAAAACAAGCGATTTGGGAAGAGCTTCAGGTATATATCATATATGGTTAATTGTTGTTATTATCTTGACGATAAATTGTTTAAATTACTTATACTAACACACTATGCGTACGTTTTTTTGCAGAGGACTTTTGAGATACCAGATGAACGTAAAAGCTACATACTTAGTTTGGCCGGCAAAAGATATAGAGGGTGGAAATGTTTTTTGACAAACACCTATCTTAAGGATAAAGATGGAAAATTTCTTGAAGAGGCACCGGGACGGCCAACAAAGTATGCGACCTTCATTGATGAAGCAGATTGGGCTGAGTTTGTAAAGCAAAGAGATGAAGCTTTTCAGAAAAAGAGTGCCACGAATAGTAAGAGAGCATCCAAACCCGCGTATCCATACAAAAAAGGGCGTTTGGGATATGCACGCTTAGAGGATAAAATTGTAAGTAAATAGAAATGCGTTTTAATTAATTGTCTACATGTGCATGTTTTAATTGACGATTTTATCGTTTGTGTCAATGCATAGTTAGAGGAGACTAAAAGTGAGGAAGCTTCACTTCCTGTACATGTGTTGTGGAAGGAAGCTCGTGTGGGCAAGAATCAAGCTGTCGATCCCGATGTTCAGAGAGTTTATACTGAATGTGTAAGTATAATAATGTGTCTTTAATTAAATCAAATGTTTTTTAATATATAAATGATTTTTTATCTCCACTAATAATTATTTAAATGTAAATGAATTACAGGAGACCTTGTCGCAATCGGCATCCACCGGTGAGGAGAGCGTACTTAGTAGAGTACTAGATGCTCCCGAGTATCCCGGTCGGGTGAGGGGTAAGGGTCATGGTGTGACTCCAACCTCTTTTTATAAGAGTTCTAGGAGAAGATCAAATCTTACCAATGAAGAAGTGTTGCAAAAGTTGCATGAATTGCAAGCACAGGTCTCTGAATTGCAAAGAGATAAAGATATGTATATGAGAGAAAATTGCAACACTTCATCGGTGAGAGAAACTAGTGATAAGGCTAGTATCAACTATCAAAAGAAATTTCCCGAGGTAATTATAAGTTTTTTTCCTTACAAACTGTTCTATTTTATTAATGATAATGACTTTATATTTTCTATTTGTTTAGGGCATTTCATCTTGCCAACTATACTTATCGTCACCGAATTATCGACTAGTTGGCAAGGGAAAAGTGCACAACACTTCGGGAGATTTACTTCACCACAGACCGCTCCCGGATGGACACCTGAAAGTATCGGTGGATGTTGTATTAGATCGTGATGCGATTCTACCGGTACCTGACATGGTCTCAGAGACGACATTGCTGCGAGATGCAATAGGATCATTTGTTGCATGGCCCTCGGAGCTCATTACCATTAGTGATGAGGTATACTGAAAACGATTATGAATCATTTAGTTTTCGAATGTCAATTCTAAACCGTTTATTAATTATTTTTTACATTTTAATTTTAGACTGCTCCTATAAAACCCGCAATTAAGGGTAAAGGGATTTTACAGGAGGAGGAGTCTGTTGCATCACTAAAAGAGGTACATTTAAAGTGTTAATATATAGTCTGAATCTAAATCTGCATGATTTTATATTTTACCTAACTTATATGATTTTTAGGCATCCGCTCGGGAGTCACAACAAGTGACGCAGCAGGTTCGTAGCGTACCACCCACTGGTCCTCCGAAGCAAGCGGCAAAAAAAGGCGGTGCTTTTGTGCCTCGATACCGTTCGACACTCGCAACAATGGTTGATATGTCCGATTTGAAGGATGGTGGTTTACGTGAAATCAACATGGATGAAAGTGTCTTCGGTATTGAATTCCCGTCACATATTACAATTGATGACTTGGAAGAGATTTTTAGGCATGATCAACTAGGCGTCAGTAATATGCACTCATACATCCGGTAATATTCACTCATCCGATATATTATTTAATTAGTCCCACAATATAATTTATTTACACATTTCAATGAAAATAATCTAATGTTTATTATGTTTTTATTTAAGGTTGTTGTATGACAGAGTGTTGCGCGGGACTGCATTGTCTAACAGATTCTGTTTCGTGTCTTCCGCCCATTGCAGCGGAATGACAATTGCTTCGGAACCGGAATCAGTTAGACAGCGCTTAGTAGATAGATTCATGTCCACCGGCAATACAGAAAGTCTGCATCTTTGGGCGTATAATACCCGACCAGTAGGGTTAGTTTCTCATTCTTGGTTCATCTAATCTCTGTTTCTTTTGTGTATAGCAAAATTTTCATATAACCTATTGTTTTAATTTATAGAGCACACTGGTTGCTGCTTGCTATCAACCCGATAAGAGAAGTCGTGTATTATCTGAATTCGGTAAATGGTGAATGGACCAATTATCCGGCTATGAAGGAAATCGTTGATTTGTAAGTGGGATCGTTCTAAATATATATTCGTGTATATTTATATATTTTCTTATTTGTGGGATTGATCTAAACATATGCTTTTATATATTTAATAATTAGATCAATACAAGTGTTCCGTAGTCAACGGGACGCACAGGTATCCCGGACTAAATCAAACAACATCACTTGGATCCAAGTGCAGGTACATTACTTTTCACAATTTTGCTTATAATATTTATGCTACTTGGTAAAACAAGACAACTATAGAATCTTATTTGTTTTATTATGTAGTGTCCGCAACAGCGAAACAGTCATGATTGCGGATACTTTGTTTTGAGGTTCATGAAAGAAATCCTTCAGGCGAATCAATTAGAGATTCCGCTCACGGTATGAATTTATAACTTAAGATAATTTCATATAATTTATTACATTTAACTAAATATATCATTTATATTATGTTTTTGTTTTGTAGTACCTTGACGAATTCCGTGCTGCTGGGTACCCGAAGCTTAAGTTGGAAGAAATTAAAGAAGATTTGTGTCAATATTATATTAAGCAATTTTTCATGTAGGATTTGTGTCGATTTGAACTATAATATTATTGATGTAATGATGTATATATATAATTTTGGATATTATAATGGTATTATATTAGTATATATATTGTCTTACTGATGGCTGAAATAATAGTGTCGAAAATATATTACAGGTCAAAAATATATTACAGGTCGAAAATATTACAGGTCGAAAACATTACAGGTCGACTGGGAGGATTAAATTATAGGCTGCACATAAAAATACCTCATTTAGAAACGACAGCGCTTTTAAAAAGCGCTCTTAAAGGTCCACCTACTAAAGCGCTTCTTAGTAAAAGCGCTGCCAAAGACCAGTAAAAAAGCATAAAAAATTAAAAAAAAAACGCAGCATACAAAAGCGCTTTTGGAAAAGCGCTCTTATAGGGGGGCCTATCAGAGCGCTTTTTCCAGAAAAAGCGCTCTCATAGGGGGGCCTACCAGAGCGCTTTTCCAAAAGCGCTTTTGTATGCTGCGTTTTTTTTTAATTTTTTATGCTTTTTTACTGGTCTTTGGCAGCGCTTTCTGGGAAAAGCGCTCTTAAAGGGGGGTCTACCAGAGCGCTTTTTCCAGGAAAGCGCTCTTATAGGGGGTCCTACCAGAGCGCTTTTTCCAAGAAAGCACTCTTAAAGGGGGGGTCTACCAGAGCGCTTTTAGAAGCGCTTTTGTTACCTACGCCAGCGCCAGCTATTAAAGCGCTTTTAAGCGCTTTTAAAGGCCAAAATAAGCGCTTTAAAAGCCCTTTTCCGTAGTAGTGATAGACACGAAGAAGACATGTTGATGCATGAGGTTTATGAAGGTTCATTTGGAACTCATGCCAATGGACATTCGATGGCTAAAAGGATGCTAAGGGTAGGTTACTATTGGCTAATAATGGAATCTGATTGTTAGAAATTTGCAAAGAAGTGTCATAAATTCCAGATTTATTCGGACAAGGTTCATGTGCCTCCGACATTTCTCAATGTGATCACTTCCCCATGGCCTTTCTCTATGTGGGTATTGACATGATTGGGATGATAGAACCCAAAGCTTCGAATGTACACCGCTTTATCTTGGTAGTAATTGATTACTTCACCAAGTGGATGGAGGCTGCTTCATATGCTAATGTTACCAAGAAGGTGGTTGTGCGCTTCATTAAGAATAATATTATATGCCGGTATGGTGTGCCGAGCTAAATTATCACTGACAATGGCTCGAATCTGAAGAACAAGATAATGGCAGAATTGTGTAAAGAATTGAAGATTGTCCATCACAATTTATCTCCGTACAGGCCAAAGATGAATGGGGATGTTGAAGCTACTAATAAGAATATCAAGAAGATTATCCAGAAAATGGTTGTTACATATAAGGATTGGCATGAAATGATCCCTTTTGCTTTGCATGGATATCGGACATTTGTCCGCACTTCAACAAGAGCAACCTCGTTCTCCTTTGTGTATGGAATGTAAGTTGTGCTTCCACTCGAGTTTGAGATTCCCTCTTTGCGTGTCATAATGGAAACCAAGTTGTCAGAGGCTGAATGGGTCCAGAACAGGTTTGATCAATTGAATTTAATTGAAGATAAGAGAATGACGGCTTTGTGTCATGGCCAGTTATATCAGAAAAGGATGAAGAAAGCTTTTGATAAGAAGGTCAAACCTCGTGAATTCAGAGAAGGCGACCTCTTGCTCAGGAAGATCATGTCCTTTAACGCTAATTCTAGGGGCAAGTGGACTCCCAATTTTAAAGTCCCATATGTTGTCAAGAAAGCCTTCTGTGGTGGTGCATTAATTCTTGAAACTATGGATGGCGAGGAGTTCCCACGTTCCATTAATGCTGATGCAGTCAAGAAATACTTCGCCTAAAGAAATATAAGAACAACTCGCTAAGTTGAAAACCCGAAAGGGCGACTTAGGCAAAAAATAGCGTCTCGGTAGTCCGAAAACCCGAAAGGGCGGTCTAGGAAAAAATTAGAGACATAAACAGAATAAATTTCACGCTAAGTTGAAAACCCGCAAGGGAAGCTTAGGAAAAATTTTGGGACTTCCTTAGCAAGTAACTACATCACACAAGACTTGATCATTGGAGCAACAATCTTCTCGGACCCTCATCATACTTCAACAAAAGCTTCTGCTTAGGATTTCAAAAGTTGTTAAAGGGGATAGTGGTCATTGTATCTCAATGTATCTTTTCCATTATATATTACCATTTTTTGAACTTTGTAATTATCCATGGAGTCTCGCCATTCGCAGACTACCATTCTATTAATGAAATTTGAGCTTTTACCCAATTATTTGTATTTCTTATTTTTATTTAGCTTGCAAAGACTCCATTTACTACTGACAATAACTTTCAAAACAAAAAGATTGAATAACAAAATTGATTTTAAAAAAGAATTTACAATTTGTTTTTACTTTAAAATTTATGGCGCAAGAGAAACAACAAAAGTGGTGATCCCAGGAATGGACGAACTCCAGTTGCTTTTAAGAAGTTTTGTTTCCCGACAAAGTTTTTTCTCAAGATGTTTTTTCGTTTAGGGTTTGTAACTCCAGTATCCCCGATCAAGTTTTGGTTCATTTACCCTCTCTTTCGAGTTTGCATGATCTGAAGATTCAATCCAAGATTTCTCCAGTGAGGATTTCGTTTATTTAACAGAAGTTCTTTCTTCCCATAGAAGTTGGTACAATTATTACTCTCGAAGAATACAGGCCTCTGTTTTCCCCAATAGAGAACGTATTTTGGTTTTCCATTTGTGGAGGAGGTGTTGACCTCCCCATTAAAGTCGACACGAATTCCCTAGTGAATGTTTTGATGATTTATTGTCCGTCTTCTCTACTTGAAATTGATTTTTAAAAATCCCCAGTAGAAGTGTTACTTTTGAAAATATTTGATTTCCCCTTGAAGTTTGAGTGCTATTCCCTGAAAAGACCTGGGAGAGGATGTTGTATCTCTATATCTGTACTGTTTGGTCGCTATGTTTTATTTACT
Organism: Vicia faba; assembly: GCA_948472305.1. Taxonomy (NCBI): domain Eukaryota; kingdom Viridiplantae; phylum Streptophyta; class Magnoliopsida; order Fabales; family Fabaceae; genus Vicia; species Vicia faba. The sequence continues at coordinate 1,302,833,542 of OX451740.1, read as the reverse complement.
TCCGAATCACGTTTCTCCCCAGTAAAGTTAAACCAGACAATAGGTTTTGTTTCCTCATTTGGCGCTTACTTTTTTTGGATGGTTCATCTTAGATGTAATTTGGCCGAATGTTGATTGTGCCCGAGTTGGTTTTGCCTATTTGCTCCCAATGTTATATGTCTGTTTTGTCAGCATATGCGCGATAAACACTCATACATTCATGCATACATCATGCATAGCTAAAATTGGCAAATCATCGCTCATTCACGTTCATTGGTATTTTGTTTACATATTACCCTGTTTTGCAGATGTTATGTTGTCCTCTCTCCAATAGAGTGTTGACCTTAAGCAGAAAGCGTATATTCTTTCAATTTCCCCACTGAGTCATCCCTCGTGGAAGATTTTTGCTCTAGCCTTTCTGTACATCTCTTTGTCTTGATTATTTGGGTTTCCCTCTTGATTTTATTTCTCACAGGAAGTGTTTCGGACGACTGTCTCATTCCAGTTTATTTCTAGTTTGAATTTTAATCCTCGGTAATATTATTACTTTGGATTTCCGCAAGCTTCGAGCATTGGTTTGAGAATATGCATTTATTTTGCACGAGAAGACCTTTATCTCCTCAAGCAGGAATATATTGGAGTTTCCCTAGGAAGCCATATTTCTTTTCCAAGGAAGTCATATTTCTTTCCCCAGAAGGTCATTTTTCACAATCCTCCATAACAGCGAGTGACAGGTCCCTTTATTTGAGCAACTTGTACTTCCTTGTAAATGTCGACGTAACTGTTTTTTTTTTGCTGTCTTCTCTATGAGTGGATAGTTTGCATTCTGTTCCCAAATTACTCCAGTGGATGGCAAGACTTTTAATATCGCAAAGACGGTTCATTGTAAAATCTTTACAAGTGGTAGTCTCTTTATCTGAGACAGCTTATATGTCACCCTTTCCAGACAGAATGCTTTGGTTAAAGAAGAAGTTGATACCCGTTCTAGGTGAAACGCCAGAATTTTGGAGAAAAACTTGTTATCTTTTTGCTACCCTCAGTGAATATTGGTAGTTCATCGTCAGTAAACGGCGGTCCTATGATATATTATCTTTCTACCTTCAGTAAAAGTTGGTAGATCACCTTCAGTGAAAGTTCGTGATTGTTATCTTTTTGCTACCCTCATTGAACGTTGATAGCTCATCGTCAGTGAACGGTGCTTCTATGATATATTCTCTTTCTACCTTCAGTGAAAGTTGGTGATTGTTATCTTTTTGCAACCCTCAGTGAACGTTGGTAGTTCATCATCAGTGAACGGTGATGTCATGATATATTCTCTTTCTATCATCAGTGAAAATTGGTAAGTCACCTTCAGTGAAAGTTGGTGCTTGTTATCTTTTTGCTACCCTCAGTGAACGTTGGTAGTTCATCGTCAGTGAATGGTGGTGCTATGATATATTCTCTTTCTACCATCAGTGAAAGTTGGTAGATCACCTTCAGTGAAAGTTGGTGATTGTTATCTTTTTGCTACCCTCAGTGAACGTTGGTAGTTCATCGTTAGTGAACGGCAATGTCATGATATATTATCTTTCTACCTTCAGTGAAAGTTGGTAGATCACCTTCAGTGAAAGTTTGTGCTTGTTATTTTTTTGCTACCTTCAATAAACGCTAGTAGTTCATCGTCAGTGAACGGAGATGTTATGATATATTCTCTTTCTACCATCAGTGAAAGTTGGTAGATCACCTTCAGTGAAAGTTGGTGATTGTTATCTTTTTGCTACCCTCAGTGAACGTTGGTAATTAATCGTTAGTGAGCGGTGGTGCTATGATATATTCTCTTTCTACCTTCAGTGAAAGTTGGTGATTGTTATCTTTTTTCTACCCTCAGTGAACGTTGGTAGTTCATCGTCAGTGAATGACGATGTCATGATATATTCTCTTTCTACCTTCAGTGAAAGTTGGTAGGTCACCTTTAGTGAAAGTTGGTGATTGTTATCTTTTTGCTACCCTCAGTGAATGTTAGTAGTTCATCGTCAGTAAATGGTGATGCTATGATATTTCTTTTCCTTCTACCATCAGTGAACATTGGTAGCTCACCATCAGTAAACATCGGTGTTGTTATTTCTTTCCTCTTTCTACCTTCAGTGGACGTTGGTAGTTTCGCCTTCAGTAGGAGTTATCCTTTGACTTTTTATCACCCTTTATGAGTTTGGTCTTTAGATCCACCCGTGATTTATTTTCCTGGTCGGGTTTCTCTTTTGTTTCTGTATTTTCTTTGCTACATCCCCAGTGGTGTTTTGCGTCTCTCTGGTTTTGTTCATATGCATTCATGTTCATAAGCATTGCATGGCATCTTAGGGCCAAAAATAGGGTTTGTTTTATATTTAAGTATCTTTGATCGCGTCGACACAAAGATTTTCAACCTTCGTATCTCTGGATAGAAGAAACTTAAATAAGGGCAGCTGTTGTACCTCAATTATTTCCCCTAAGATCCCTTCATCATACCATGTTGATTCCATCACAACAAGATCACATTAGGATTCTTGGTTCCCCTCCCTATCTTTAGCTTTGCTCTTTGAGGAATCACCAAGCACCTTGACTTGTTTTCTTTTGTGATCATGAATATTTTTGTCTTGATTTCTTCTTTTAATTAATAAAATGCAATGTTGGTTTGTCTTGCTTGTTATTAATGTAGGTAAAGGCAATGAGATTTAGCAAGTTGCTCCATGGGTTCATGAGTTTATTTCCATGCCCTAGTCAATAAAGCTTGAGAAGTTCAAGCCTCACCATTGGATTTGTTTTGGAAGAAATGACATGGCAAGGTTATTTTGGTTCACCATATTTCAAGGTTATCAAATTTGATTAAAAAAGTACAAGGGGTTGATTGAAGAAGTTGTCATGATTGGACAATGCCTTGTTCCCATTGATCACAAGTGCATATTTATCTAAATTCTCAAGATATGGAAGTGGTTTTAGTGGCTATGGATTCTCATTTTCATCCTCAATAACTTCCATTTACAAAGAAAGAGTGTTGGTACAACAAGGTGGTTTAAATTGTCAATGTTCCTCAAAGCATTTTCTTGATCTAGGAGCTAAGGTTTTGAAATTCAAAGAAGCATATCTTGCTCATATTTTGTTATTTTTGAGTGATTCCAAAAACATCCTTCTCTTCAAAGGGTTATCAACCAATCACTTCAAATGTTTCAAGGAGTTTTAATGTGGAAGAAGCTTGATGATAAAGAAAGATTAAATGTCCTCCAGATGAACCCCCAATTTCTCATGTGTGACTTCAAATGATCATAACTTGGTCAATTTTATTCACCTTGAGCCCATTCTTTTACCATGATGATCTTGAGGATGTTAACTTTATGCCTTCTTTTATGTGTAAAGTGAGAAAATGGATGGAAGATGCCCTAAGAATACAAAAGATTATAGGTCACTTCATGATTGTTTGCCAACTTCAACAATTCATAACTCTCTCGATTTTTTGAGATTTTGAATGGTTCAAGTTTCAAAATTTCCTTTAAGATATCTAATTCATGCGATCTTTTTTGGTCAAGAGAAAATTCAAAGTGGAAGGCCATGTTTGGATGCAAAACATTACAGGTCACTTTCGAAGAAAATTTTGAAATATTTCTAAGTATGGAATGTCAACTTTTTTTCCAACTTTGACTCCATGCAACTTTCAGCTCAAGCATCCATTTGATTCCATTCTTTTTCCATTGCAAAGCTTGTAACCTCATCTTTCTAAAACATCAAGAATCATGTCCTAAGACCCCTTGAGCTGAGAATGCCATTGATTTGAACTTGGTAACTTGGAATTGAAGTTTCTTCAAAAGTCAGAATTTGAAATCATTGGTTTAGCTTCTAAACACTTTGATTCTACGTGTTTTTGCTTCTAAACATGTTTAGTGAACCTCCAGAAGTGATTAACATAGCAAAATGCACGTTTTGGATGAGTTTTGATTAAAGTAGAGGTCACACTTTTCTTGTTTGCAACTTCACATGATTTCCCTCCAAACTTCATCATTTCACATGCTTGAAAATTCCATTTGATTCCCTATAAAAATAGGGTCATTCCCCATTCATTTCCTCAAGCTTGGATTGCCAGAATCACCTTGCCAAACTTGCTCCATAACTCAAAATTTTGCTACTTCGAAATCTGCTTTCAAGCCTTTTTCAATCCAATTTTTCCATCAATTCACCTTCCCTGATCTTCCCTGAAGCTAACCATATAATTATATTCAAGAATCGTGCCCTATATTGCTCCCTAGAAGTCCAGTTTCAGAGCTCTGCAAATCAACTTCAATAAGTAGATTCCTTCGCTAATTCTTCAAAACTTTGATATCATTGTGATGCTCTCATTACCCTGGTTCTAGTCGCAACACTTATTTTCATCTGGGAACTTGTTTTGACCATGAAATTTCAAATCCCTTTTCAAAACATTCCTTCCAAATTGCTTGAGCTACAATTTATATAAATTTGTCGCGAATGTGTGGTTGTCTTCGTCTTGAAGAGACGAAGCGAATGACATAGGTCTGAGCTTCTGATTTTACAGTTTGAGAGACCTGTAATTCACGTTGGTTGGAGGTTGAAGATGACCAACGTGTCATCTTCCAACTAATGATGGCACGCCACTTGTTTTTTTTTCTAAATCTGATTTAATTAATGATTCAATGCATTATCCACTAAAGTCCATAACATGCACAGCGCGCCAAGTCCACTTGATCTGTTTACTAACGCGTTTTGACATTGATCAGATGACCCATATTTTTTTGGTTTTTATTATCTTTTCTGATTTTTATATTTAATTGTTTTAAATTTCAAAAAAATCATAGAAAATTCATTTTTAGTCCAAAAAATCTGATAAAATTATGAAAAATATTTTTGATCTTTCTCTTTCTGATTTTTATTTTTTCACAATTTTATTTTGTGTTTTGGTTTTTTTATAAATTTTCACTCTATTTGATTTGTTTTAAATGCTTAAAAATACTTTTATGTGTTTTTAAATTCATAAAAAAAATATAGAATGATTCAATGATATTGTGATAAATATTGGTGACTTCACTTATTTTTTATTTCTAACTTTGGTATTTTTTTTTATCATTTTTGGTTTATTTTACTCATTTATTTTAATTTTAAAAATAGCTTCTAAATTTAAAAAATTACCAAAAATTTTATAAAAATATTTGAGTCCATTATTGATTTTTCTATGGTCTTACTTTTTATTGCTTGATTAATTTGAACATAGTTGATATTTTATCCCTTATTCTATTTTAAATATTTCTAAAACCTTTTTTTAATGTATATATTAAATGCAATATTATTTTGTGATTATTTTCTGACTGATCTTGGGTAGAATTTTTGATCATGAACTTTATTAACATCATTGCATCCATGGTGTTGAGTCTAACTCCACAAAAATGAATGAATGATTTTAATAATAGTTTGATTTAAATTTAATTCAAATGTGGTTTGTATATTCTCTCTCATCCCTCTTAATCTCTTCCCTTTCTTATTGCACTAAGTGTTATTGGAGTATGATCTCTATATCATGTCTCAAAACAAATGATGCATAGATTGCTATTGACCGGCCTCAAAATAGGTGCGACTTCTACATAAGTCCACTTACGATTGCTTAACATAGCGCTAAATTTTGTCCTGATTCGAATAAATGATCATTTGTGGCTCAAACCTATGTTTGCAAGCCCAAGTATGTTAATTTGATCTCTTTGATCCAATAACATTGAGATTCATTGTGTGGAGGCTTTGGTTCTACACATCCTCTAATGAATCTACAACACTTTTGGTCAACGCGGATCACTTAAACACCGTTGATCATTAAATGGTACTTTTGAGGATTCCAAATGGATGATATACTTAACAAAAAGAAAATTCAACTTGTTGTGTGGAGGCTTTGGTTCTACCAATCCTCTAATGAGTTTCAAATGCAAGTTTCAAGATGGTCATCAAACTAACCACTAATTACTAATTTGTTTTACTATATGCCCTTTTTTTTATGCTTTATGTACCATTTACTTTAAGCATTATATTTCATGTCATTTTTATTTTGCTCACTTGGGCTTTTCATTTCTCTTCTAAGACACCTAATAATCAATATGAACCATAAAAACCTTTTAAAATACTTGGACTATTTGGTTACTATCCTTGGCATCATGGAGTATTGGACTTTTTGAACTTAGTGTTAGAGACCTTGGCCTATGTTAGAAACCTTGTGAGCTTAATTGATATTTTTTATGGAGTTCTTGATGTTTACCTCAAGACATTGGGTTTTTTGTTTGCTTTGTGTGCAGTTTATTGTGATTACATACTTTATTTGTAGTCTAGAATTCACCTGTATACAGCCGTTACTCTACCCAATTTTTGTGAAGACTTAATACACTTGAATTTTGGTTCTCTCAAGAGGTCTAGTATCTTTGCTTACTTGGTTTTAATCCAAAGAATGAGAATTCTATCTTGACTCATAATGTCAAGTATTGGTTTCTTGTTGGTTAGATGGTTCCTATCCTTAGCTTTTATCTTATGCTTTAGGATAGTCTCTTCTTCTCCTCCCATCTTCTTTAATTTCAAAAATCTTCTCTCTCCTTTTTGAAAATTCTTCTTGTTTTTAAACTTGAACCACTTTCATAATAAAGTTGGACTTAGGTCCATGCATTTTCAAAACCTTTTCATAAATAAACTTCAATCGACTTAATAATACCTTGACATTTTTTTGTGAGAAGACTAAAAGTCAATCAATCTCATCCAAACCATTTTTCCATTTTGGCCCTTATCTTTAAAACTTTTTCTCAAAAGATTAGAATCTTGTCAATCCTTGTAGTGATGAAAACAACTATACTTCTACAATATATAGTGAAGAGAGATATTCTCCACTTGGGTGATGAGTGAGACATTGTTAATTTTATGATCCAAGCCATATTCTCCACTTTTAGATGATGTGAATTCTCCTTTCCCATGATTGTGGGTAGTAAGTATGTTTTTCCACACGGACAATGATAATGATGTCTTATCTCATAAAATTAACCAACACACTTACGTTTTAAAATTTTTAAAGAGGAACTATGTGTACCCTGATCCCCTATTGCACGGAAGGTTGTACATAGGCACTAAAGGTTCACAACCGCAGAGGGCGCACAAATCATAAAAAAAATATTTCTTTTCTCACCTCCACCATATATTTTTATACAAACATTTTATAGCCAAAATATACAGATTTTACAAAGAGGTTCATGCGGAGTACCGTAGATGTTTAGGGTATTAATACATTCCCTTTGCATAACCAACTCCCTTACCTAGAATCTTTCCCCCTCTTTTGGGTTACTCTCTCTTTTCCCATTCCTTTGGAAATAATAAAGCGTGGTGGCGATTTTTATTTTGATCTGTATAAGTCTAGTCAATCCAATGGCTTAGTCTTAAACATTTCTACCGCTACACATAGCCATAACCTGAACCATGTCGGTCTATGTCGTATAGTTTCCATGATCTATTACTACTTACTTAAGGCATCCCTAGATCCGGGTGTAGGATCTTGCAAGAAAATAAACCCAAGAAACCCTTAAAGTAAAGCAGACAATGTAAACAAATAAAGCAAATGAAAGTGATCTAAGAATCTAAGGTAACCCTCTTTTTTCAGTATCCCCATCAGAGTCGCCAACTCTGTAATACGGTCGGAGAACTGACTTGTTTTGCATTTTATCACAAATGTTACGGATAACAAGAGTCGCCACCGACTTTTCTTTTATACAATAAGGAAAGGGCGAAAAGAACAAGAAATGCCTTGATAGATTTTGTGTTTTTGGGGGGTAAGTTATGAAAAGGGAAGGTGTTAGCACCCTTTTCATCCATAGTTATATATGGGCTCTTAATCGCTTAGCTCACTTTGAAAATTTACTTTGTGTGTGTGTGATTTGAAAATACTAATGTAAGGCGAACTTTGTAATGACTCTTGTATCGGTCCTCAAGAATGTATACAAAGAATTTTGAAAATATTTATTGAAAGTGTCATGTGAAATGTTTATTTTAGAAAAAGTTTGTGAGCAAGCGATTAAAAATATTCTACCCAATCAAGGTCGTTCTTGTATTTTTCCTTCTCCTTTAGAGATAGTGCTATATGTACCATTGTTTGGTAGGTAGCTCCATTTATTGGATGTGAAGGGACAAGCGAAGGGTCATTGTACGGTCATCGAAGGCAACTTGTAAAGATGCTTTAGCAGTTTCATAAGGGACTAGATCATTTTTCTGTAGGCAACATTGAAGGGTCATCGAGAGACTATGATCTTTTGTATCGAGGGTCTTTTTCTAAAGCATCCCTAGAGGTGCAAGTGTGCAAGTGTCTTTAGTTCAGTTATTTATCTTGGAATTAGGGTTTTCTAGCGTTTATTTTTGTCTTTCCATACAAACCCTAATTACTAGAAATTGCATAGAAAATATAGTAGTAGAAGATAAAGGCGGAAATGTAAAACTAGGCTATTACAGAGCTTTGGGAAAGTTACATAATAGTGAAAGAGTGCGAGAAATAAAACCCTAAACTATTACATCTGAAAGCAATTACATGATAATGAAAAAAGAAAGCAGAAAAAAAGAAAATAGTTTTGATGATAATTAGTTAAATAAAACCTAAAAATCTAATTAATTTTAAAATTAAGAAAAGTTAATTAATTAGTTGATTAAAAAAGGTTAATTAAACCTAAACTTAGTTAATTATGGTTAAAGAAAAGGTTTTGGTAATGGTTAATTGAAAAAAGAATTAGGGGTAGCCAAAAAATAAATAGGGGAAGAAAAATCAAAGAAATGCAAGGTTAGAATAAAAAAATAGAACAAATATCAGGGGTGGGTGTTGAACTCACGTCCTTTGCCTTCACAACATCATGACTTGCCACTGCGCCAGGTGTGCAACGGTGTCTAGAGAATGGATGTAACTCAATACATATTAAACCTGCAAGCATTGAGAAAATATTAATAAAAAAAATGTCAAAAGGCAGGGATCGAGCCCACGTCCTCATGTACCAATGCCTTAACATGCACGCTTCTTCCATTAGGGCGACTGTTACATCCAATATGAGAGTGAAAACCAATAAATATGTAATAAATATAATGGACTGGGCCAGAGAGGTGTCAGAGCCCTTGCTCCGATCATCTTCTCTGGAAATTACGTTTCTTGTACCTGCAAAACAAAGAGTGTTAGTGATCCAAAGGTACCCTACCCCCCTAATTTGGACCTTGCAAATTCAATTGTGGCCTTGATTTTGGCTAAAAAATCATGTATGATGAGATACGAAGCAAACAAGTTCAATCGGTGCAAGAATGGAAACTCATGATTCTGGCATCATGGGGGCCATGCAATGGTCCAAAGCTGTACATTTACATATCAGAAGCATATTAGTAAGGTTAGTTTTGATCAAAGCACAATAAAAACGCAAATATGAATTTCATACAAGAATAGAAACCAGTGATGCATGGATGATTAATTCTTACCCTATAATGTCCCTGAATCATCATGGATGATCAATTCTTACCCTATAATGTCCCTGGAGTTGAATGGGATGGTTGTTTGGCCTTGAGGAAGGCTGAAAAGAAGTGTTTCGATTTGCCCTAGTTTTTACAAATTTTGAAGTTTTTGGAAGGTGGTTTCTCTTGCAAGGTTTCATGTCTTTTCTTGTCTGAATGTGTGGAATATATAAAGGAAAATTAGGTCAAGAAGAATGGGCTTGGATCTTTGTATGAAAACTTTGATTTTATTTAATTTAATTTTGAATTTAAATAAATAAAATAAAAAATAAATGCAATAAAAATCAAATGGGTGCATGAATAGATTCAGAGGTTCACTATGAGGTCTAAAACATTCTTGGACCTTAAAATATAAGCCTATTAGCCCAAAAATTCAAGTCTGATCAATTTAGGTTTTATGCATTTTCTCAAAATTGCTCAATTTGCACCAATCATAACTATCTCAATTTTTATCATATGAAATTGATCTTTCACTTTTTAGAAAGCTCAAGATGTCCTCTAAAATCTCTATGTTGATCATTTTTTTCATTTGAAGACTTTATCTTGATGTAAATTGCTTTGAAAAAAAGTGTCTTTTTGTTAACTTTTGAAATGACCTATAATGTTTTTCCCTATATCTCTCAAGTGAAGCATTTTTTGGACTTGAGCTTAGAGATAAAAAGTTGTAAATTTCCATCAAAAGGATCTTTGGTTGAGTAAAGTTTGATGAAACATGTAAAAGTTATGCTTGGTCAAAGTTCAGTTGACTTCTCCTCAAGAAAACTCTAATTTAGTAACTTTTGACTTTTGATGAATCTTGAGTCTTCTTGATGAATCATGATCAACCCTTGATTAAATAATGAATGTGACTTCAAAATCTTGATGTTGACCAAAAATCTTGAAGTTTGACTGTATGTTGACCACATTTGACTTTTTGTCCAATATATTTGATTTTCAATCATCTGAGCAATTGACTGAGCAAATTTGTGATGCAAGGCTTGAAATTTGGCATGAGAATTATTAGAGACATATGAGAAACCATGGAATCCACTTGAGGCATTATAAGCTCAATTTTCCTTGAAAAAAGTGAAACCCTAGTTGTAGATCAACTATTTAGGAGGAGGGTTTGTCTGGTTCACCCTTGAGTTGCCTTGAGCAATTGAGAAACCTAGGAAAATGTTTTGAATAATGGGAGGGTAAATTTTGGAGTACAACATAGACACATTTAGTTATTAGATTCTTCATAATTAATAAATAAATAAAATATATTATCAAGTCCAAATCCAACTCAAATTTCTCTCATAATATTTCTTTCTCTCATGTTTTTCTCTCTTAGTGTGTTTTCTCTTTTCTCTCAAACTCCATCATCTCCCATGGTTGTCTTTTTCTCTCAAACTCCATCATCTCTCATGCTTGTCTCTTCCTCTCATATTCGTTAATAATTTTTTCTTTAATTTTCTCACTTGGCTTGACTATATTTATTTATGGATGATTGAAAATCAAAGGTAAAATGAGTATTTTAATTTTTCCTTATTCTTTTATCCTTTTTGAGTTGAATCATAAAACCACAAGTTTTTGGGAAAAAAATCTATTTTTTAAATTTCTCATAAATTATTTTCTTTGTAATCAATTAATTTAATTGTTCTCTTATAGAATGAATAAAAATTTCCTATATTTTTTAAAGACAAACTTACTTCTTCGGCTAATCTGAGAACATAGAAAACTTAACATCCAAGTGAGAGTATTAAAGTGGTTGATTATGAATTGTTGGAAACGGATCTAGGAATTAGACCTCCAATTTTAAGCTATCATCCTAACATTTAAAATGAGGTAAGTAAAACTTATTTAAAAATAAATCACCATCAATCTCGTAATAAATAAGTGTAACACATTTGATATGATTCATTATAAGTTTCTAAAGTTTGCTTTAGTCTTGTCAATAGCAACTACAAGCAAGAAATATTTTTTTTAGCTATGAAATTTGTGAAGAGTCAACTATTTAATAAAATAAGTAATCAATGGTTAAATAATCGTCTTGTAACTTTTATAGAAAGAGACGTTCTTAGAACAATTAAGAATAATATTATTTTAGTTAATTTTTTAAGAAATGTATAGTAGACAATTTTCATTGGAAATATACTTTCATTTATATTTTGTTTCATGTTTAGTCACATTAATATGTGAATTTTTTTTATTAATAACCATGTATTAAAAAGAAAATTCGCAAATAACCGCGTTTCGGAAAAAATTACACAAATAACCATGTTTCAGATGACTCCCCAAAGGAGGAGCCATCTGAATTGGCGCATGCACCCATTTTTTAAGGGGAGGCACCATCTCACTTGGCGCCTATGTGCTTAGGGCATGCCCTAAGCCAAGTGAGATGGCGCCTAGGTGTTATTTTAGGGAAAATGTGATTTTTTTTTGTCCGGTGCGTTGCGTGTTGGATACAGGATCAACAAAATGGACTTTTTATTATAAAAAAAAATTACATCCAACTGTATTATATTAAAATAACAGATTAAAAAAACAGATAAAAAAACGGATAAAAAAGTACAGGAAAAAAAAACAGATAAATCAGTGATCCCCCGGAACCCGGTAATGTCCCCCGGTTCCGCATCCTCGTCCTCACCTTTCTCGTGCTGGGTGTCGTCGTGTTTCCTGCTGCGGCAAGGTCGATGGCCCAGCGAATTAAATGCGGTCTGGATCCATAAAATCAGTCAGATCTCCATATCTAGAAGATCCGCTTTGGTACAGTCGGTTACACATACCCTTAAAGTTTGGTCGTGTTGGCGGTGGGTGGGGTTCCATAGTGGGTCTGTAGCATTGGTCGTCTAAGTACGGTGGGTAGAAAGGAAATGGATCATGGGGTGTTTGATATTGAGGATGTTGGGTGGTTTGGTGATATTGTGGTTGATGGTAGGCTGGGTCGGTTTGTTCGTAATCTTCTGACATTCCCATATCAAGGCTAAGGCTGGATGATGAGGGGCCCATATTGGGATATACAGAAGACTGAAATTGTGTGTGGGGTATGCAGGTGTGCTGGTATTGGGATTGGTATTGTGGTTGGGTGTGAGGCATATCGGGGTATTGGTAGTATGGTGGTGATTTTGGTTGGTTGTGTGGAATTTGAGTGTAATTGTGTTGTGGTGGGGACTGTGGTTGGGTGTTTGTGGGTCTATTTCTTCTTGGGGGTTGGTGGGAGGTTGATGGGTTTTGGGTTTGTTGTTGGGAAAATGAGGGTTGTGCCCATTGTGTGTGTGGGTCAACCAAGTACCTTAGATGAGACACGTGCATTTCAGGGTTACTAACCGACATGTACCAAGACAAATATTGATCTGTGTGTCGCATATTACCTTGATTAAGGAAAACCGGGAATTGCAAGACATAGCAGTGACGCCTCTGCCACATCTTACACCATTCTGGAGCAAAGTCTTTCCAGTTGGTAAGACCCCACTGGGCGTCGACCCTTTTAAGATTCCATGGGGACAAACAAGTTGGATCACTTGGTATCTCTTGATGCATTCTGAACTGCATCTTCACACGGTCGCTGTGGTGCATCTCCATAATGTTGAACCGAATGATTGCAGTCTTCGCGGTCCAAGTTGCTGCATCCTCCGGGTTTGGATCATGGCCCAAAGCCAAATATGGTCTCCAGACGAACTGCGATAAAATTTAAATCAGGTTAACGCAAAAGTAATGTATAAATAATTTAAATGAAGAAAATTTAAAAGCTACAACGTACGTCATCCGGGCCTAAGTGATCCAACAGATTGCGGTATAGTGCGACATTGAATCTTGGATTCTTGCCGTAATCCATAACCCTCAAGCAGTACCTAAAGGAAATGAAAAACATTTTATTCTTAGCATATATTTGGGGAAGAGATGAATGGTAATAAATGCTATAACTTGATGACTTACTTTGTTGCGTACGGGAAACTGAAAGTGTTGTTGTTGATGGGGTTTAAGGACTCCATCCTCCACCAACCCCAGGCTTGTAGTAAAAAAGCGCACCCATAAAATGTACATTTTTCCTTGACTGCATTTTTGCACAAGGAACTGTATAGGTGGGCTAAAACTGTAGAACCCCAACTATATTTTCTTGTTTTTTCAAAATTTCTTAGTAAATGTAAATACATAAAATTTACACTATTTCCCGTACTTTCGGGAAATAAAAAGGTACCAAATAGTATCATAAGATAAGTTCTGGCTTTTACTACCCTGTCATTCTCGGAGGAATTTTCGTTTAATTCCAAACTTGCATAATGACTTTTCAGCTCAGTGAGTAGTATTCCTTGACCTCTCGCACCACCACCTTCTACCATATCCCTGCCCAACAGTTCTTCACACTGAGAGTTGGGTTGTTAAACCGACCCGTTCACGGCCTTACCGTCGACAGGGAGACCTAGTAGCATGTACTCATCCTCTAGCGTGATGGTACATTCACCTATTGGTAGGTGAAATGTATGGGTCTCTGGTCTCCACCTTTCCAACATTGCAAGAATGAACTTCGAGTCAATGGTGCAGTTGGAGATCTTTATGACATGTCCAAAACCTGCGTATTCCAGATATGGTACGATAAATGGGTCGGGAGCCAGGTAGTTATGAGAACGGATTCTGAATCTTTTTGTGTCCTGAGTTCATAATGTAACATGTGTAAGATTAAGTAAGACGAACAACGCATTATTTGAAGTATGAAAAATGTATAACCAAAATAGAAACTTACAAATGCGACAATGTTTTCCCTTGTGCCTCTGTGAGTATCGCCCATTGTTAGAAGAGCCATTGTTTAAAATGCTTGAGATTATGAAATACTTAGGAAGAGATAGAGAGTATGAAAGACTTAGAAAGTGTAAGAGATTATGAAAGATTTCGTAGCAGAGAGTGCGACTTGTGTGGGTGTGAGAGATGTATGATATGGTATGTATTTATAGGCAAATAAATTTCATATAGTGGTTGTTGGTGCTTGCATGCATGCGAAGCGTCACTCTTGCAGGCTAGGTGGCAGCCTAGGGGGTTACATATATGCATGCATGCATATACAAAAAATGAAAGGTGTCACTCTTGCAGGCTAGGTGGCAGCCTAAGGATGTATCACGATTGGACAGTAAGGGAGGCGCCATTGGACTTGGCGAAAGAGTACAAAAATGAATGGTGTCGCCACCCCAATTGGCGAATAAGAGGTGTCCTTTGTTGCAGGCTAGGCTCAGGCTACGTGACAGCCTTTGGGATTCCTTGCTTGAATGCATGTAAGCCCATTGGAGGTGATGGGAGGAGACTTACAACATACAATATAGGTGCAGAGTAGGCGCAGGCTAGGTGGCAGCCTAGGGGGTTACATATCTGCATGCATGTATCACGATTGGATAGTAAGGGAGGCACCATTGGACTTGGCGAAAGAGTACAAAAATGAATGGTGTCGTCACCCCAATTGGCGAATAAGAGGTGTCCTTTGTTGCAGGCTAGGCTCAGGCTACGTGACAGCCTTTGGGATTCCTTTCCTGAATGCATGTAAGCCCATTGGAGGTGATGGGAGGAGACTTACAACATACAGTATAGGTGCAGAGTAGGCGCAGGCTAGGTGGCAGCCTAGGGGGTTACATATCTGCATGCATGTATCACGTTTGGACAGTAAGGGAGGCGCCATTGGACTTGGCGAAAGAGTACAAAAATGAATGGTGTCGCCACCCCAATTGGCGAATAAGAGGTGTCTTTTGTTGCAGGCTAGGCTTAGGCTATGTGACAGCCTTTGGGATTCCTTGCCTGAATGCATGTAAGCCCATTGGAGGTGATGGGAGGAGACTTACAACATACAGTATAGGTGCAGAGTAGGCGCAGGCTAGGTGGCAGCCTAGGGGGTTACATATCTACATGCATGTATCACGATTGGACAGTAAGGGAGGCGCCATTGGACTAGGCGAAAGAGTACAAAAATGAATGGTGTCGCCACCCCAATTGGCGAATAAGAGGTGTCCTTTGTTGCAGGCTAGGCTCAGGCTACGTGACAACCTTTGGGATGCCTTGCATGTAACACTATTGGCAGCCTTGGGGGTTGCATCCTTACTTAATTGAAATTTTTAGTCTTACGTTTATCATAACATTCATTCACTTAATCTGTCAAATCTTCCAACCTTCAAACGTTCTTACAATCAAACCTTCAAACCTTCAAACAATCAAACATATAAACTTTCGAATCACTCAAAAAGTTCAAACATTCCAACCTTCAAACCTTACAGCATTCAAACCTTCATACAATCAATAAACCTCAAACATTCCAACCTTCGAATCACTCATAAAATTCAAACATTCCAACCTTCGAATCACTCATAAAATTCAAACATTCCAACCTTCAAACCTTAAAACAATTCTACGCAATGGCCTCTGCACCACAATTTGTCGTCAAAGCATATTTCAACGGTGAGACATACATTTGTCCCACCGCTGGGTTTTTGTTTAGAGACACAGACAACATCCGATTTCTCTTAAACGGGAAAGCCAATTTCTCGTACTTCAAAAAAAGATTGGAGGCCAAACTTGAACGAGGCCCGGCGTCCCAGATATTTTATCAGAATCCAATTTTCTTTGGAAACAACCAAGTAATTTTTTATAAGGTTGAAGTTCAAGATGACGAGGATCTCCAGAATATGTTTTCCAGCCATGTCTATTCTGGGTACGACTCTATTGAGTTGTACGTTATGCTGCGAGAGCCTCAGGTGACACAAGAGGTTGATCCTTTGGAGAATGAACAAGCTGAGGTAGATGCAGTTAATGATGAAGAAGAAGATAACGAGTTAGAGTTTGATGAAATGGTGAATGATGATTCTGACGATGATGGCATCCCTAGTATTCCTGCAAACAAAATCTACACACCACCTCCGCACATGACAAACTTCAACATGGGCGGAGATGAACCTTCTACTGACTTATTTTTCAATCCGTATATGCAGTCGGATGAAAATTTAAAAGAGAAGGACAAGTTTCGTAACAGAGAGGAATGCATCAGGGCCATTAAAAATTCCACATGCTCAACTCGGTTGATTTTAAGGTGGATCGTGTCAACCCGGAAAGGTACAAGATCAAGTGTGTCCACCCTGACTGTATGTTCAAGCTGACCGCATCATACAGATTAAAGGGTGACTGTTGGGTCATAGGTTCCATGACTACCCACACTTGTGTAAGTTCCACTCAATCACAGGACCACCGAAAACTCAACTATGATCTCATCTGTCAAGAAATCCTACCCCTAGTCAGCAACGACCCATCTTTGAAGGTGAAAACAATCATCTCCCACATCACCACGGTTTTTAACTACACTCCGTCTTACCGTAAGGCGTGGTTAGCAAAGACTAAGGCGATTAAAATGGTGTACGGAAACTGGGAGGAGTCATACCAAGAACTTCCCCGCTACCCGAATGCACTCAAGACGTATTCTCCAGGTAGTGTTTACGTTCTGGAAACAGTGCCAGCATACGCCCAAGATGGTAGTCTACTAAATGGCAACGGAATATTCAGTCGCGTGTTTTGGGCATTTCAACCATGCATCACAGGGTTTGCATCATGCAAACCAATTATACAAATTGATGGGACTTGGTTGTATGGGAAGTACAAAGGCACGTTACTGATGGCAGTTGCACAAGATGGCAACAACAACATTTTCCCCATTGCCTTTGCCCTTGTCAAGGGGGAGACCGGTGGTGCTTGGAGCTTTTTCCTGAAAAATCTGCGGACACACATGGCTCCTCAACCAGATCTCTGTTTGATCTCGGACAGACATGCCTCCATTGAAAGTGCCTACAATAATCCAGCAAATGGTTGGCATGACCCTCCTTCTACGCATGTCTATTGCGTTAGGCATATCGTCCAGAATTTCTCGAGGGAGATCAAGGACAAAACATTGAGGAAAGCGGTTATGAATGCGGGATATGCATTGACACAACACACATTCAAATATTACCACAACGAGATCCGTTTGTCAAATCCGGAAGCCGGTAGGTGGATCGACAATATTCTGATGGAAAAATGGACTAGGTCATATGATAATGGCCAAAGATGGGGGCATATGACAATGAATCTTATTGAATCAATGAATGGGGTATTCAAAGGCATACGAAACCTCCCAAGCACTGCCTTGGTAAAATCTATGTATTTTAGGATGGCTGCGTTATTTTCCAAAAGAGGTGAAATGTGGAATGTGGTGTTGCAATCTGGACAACTATGGAGTGAAAGCTGCATGAAATACATTAAGGCTGAAAGTGCTAAAGCCAACACTCATATGATTATACGGTTTGACCGACACAGCCACAACTTCATTGTGAAAGAGACAATCGACCACAATGAAGGCCTGCCAAGACAAGAATATAGGGTCATGCTACCTTCTCAATGGTGCGATTGTGGCAGGTTTCAAGCATTTTGTATGCCTTGCTCTCATGTCATTGCCACTTGTGCTCATACCCATCAAGACGCGCTGCAACTTCTGTCAAACATTTACAAATCTGAAACGTTGCTCAACGTTTACAACAACAACTTTCCTTTGGTAGCAAAACCAGATTATTGGCCTGCATACGACGGCGAAATAGTGTGGCACAATGACCAAATGCGAAGGAACAAGAAGGATCATCCCAAAAGTAAGCGCATCACAACAGAAATGGACGATCTTGACAGGTTGGAAAGAAAGTGTGGTTTATGCCGTCAGGTCGGACACAATCGCAAAAACTGTCTGAATCGGGCGCCTGGCTTGACCAAATAAATATTGTAATACATAAAATCTTTTCTTAATTGTGTTGTAAACATTTGGGTTTTCTGTTAACAGATTTTGCTACAATTAATAAAATGCGTACAAGAATAATTAACGATATTCCATCTACGAAATTACAACTATTAACACAATTTCATCTGACCCATGCATCATCAACATTACATCGCTGTCTGTTTTGACTTCCTCCAACCACACATTAGGTCTTCCTATCGCATGTGAGGTTGTTGTTCGTTTTCGCTTGATCCTTCGAATTTTCCCCCCTCCGCAATGTCTCCATCTAGCCATTGCATCAACTCCTGCTTCAGACGCTTCATGGAGTGAATGTGCCAGAATTTCATTTTCATCGCAGGTTTCGTGGCGGAGAAGATAACGTAACCATCTCTGCTAAAAATCATAGGCGACGTCATGACGCAAATAACAGAGTACAAAATAAAAATACAGTGCGAGAAAGTGTGAGAAATTTCAGAGAAACGAACGAATTATTTATAAAACAACATTTTGCCCTAGTTTTGCCCTATGAGCCAAGTGAGATGGCGCCTCCTCTCACTTTTAAGGAGCATGCGCCATCTCACTTGGCTAAAAGCCAAGGGAGGCGCCAAGTGAAATGGCGCCTAGGGCAAAATTGTAGGTGCATGCGCCATTTCAGATGGCTCTTCCTTTGGGGAGTCATCTGAAACATGGTTATTTGCGTAATTTTTTCCGAAACCCGATTATCTACGAAATATTATTTTAATACATGGTTATTAATAAAAATAAATCTTAATATGTAATATCTAAATCCGAGGAGTTTTTTACTAGCCTTGTTATTTCTTTGGCAGGTAAGGTGAAGCATGCGCAGGAGGATTTGTGGGCTTAAAAGTTAAATGTGATTGGTGGTTTTTTCCAGAACGAAAGCTCGATATAATATAGAGTACTCTTTCAAATTTTGACCAATAATGTTAAGGAGTTTTTAATCTGTTTTCCAAAATTTGGGGTTTCCAATAGTGAATTTTAAAAGATTTAATCATTATAATAATCTAAATTGAGAAACCTCAATATAGTAGAGGTTCTGGTGTATTTTAATAAATTTGAGATGTAAATTAAGATGTTAAATTTGGCGTAGCTTATATAAACTAAGCCTAACTCGCATGAGCCCACATAATTAAATAATATCCAAAAAATAATAATAGTTGAGATTTGAGATCTTGGAGTGTTTGAAACTTATAATTGTATAAAAATTTTCATTTTAAATGATAATATATTAAGTTGGAGTATTTGTAAGAATTTTTTTAGAGAAATGATGTTGACTTATATTTGGAAATGTGTTTGTAAAAAACTTTTGAGCATTTTGTAATAATCATGACCAAAAAATTATACTCTAACTCAAAAAATTAAATTACTCTAACTCATCTGAGATACTATAATAACTTCAAATATATTTAGTCTTTAGTCTGGCCAGTGCCTATAACAACAATGTATATAGCATGATTAAAATATTGTCTTCTAGGTGAATATAATGTAGCATAATAAAAGTGATTAATACTAATATCTATGGCTGATCAGGGTCCCTAGGATTGAAATAATCTTGAACATTTGGCTGACCAAGCTGAAGATAAGGACTAAGGACAGGTGCAGCAAGTTGAAGGAAACTACTACCAGGTTGGTCCTCAAAATATGGAAACTGATCCATCAAATGTTCTTCCACTCCTTTGTTTTCCTCCATCATTGCCCTATGATCCTGAAATTAATATCAAAAATTTAGAACCATAAGGTTTTATTTATATGTAGATATAAAATCCAAATTCAAAAAAGGTGCTAACATTATTAGTAGGAGTAAACATTCTCACCCAGTTGGATAAATTTATGTTCTCTTCTTCCAAAATTCTCTCCTAAAGTAATCACAACAAGAAACATAGTTATAATTATGAATGATATCTATATTAATAATAAATCATTAAACCATGTAAATTAATTAAAGTGAGTTAACTAATTGTGTATTTATTTGTATTTGACCTTCCTTCTTAGATTCTCCATTTGCTGCTGCACAAGCTCATTCTGCATTCAAACAAAGTCATGTCATTAATTAATTAAATAATACTACCACATAACATAATAATGTAACATAAATAATAGTATACTAATCATGATTAATCAATTAATTAATTAATTAATTAACCTGACGATTTCGAATTTTAGCCAAAGATATCTCTAATTCTTCCTCAAGTTTAGTCAAATCATCATACTTTAAACACTTCATGTCAGCTCCAAGATATCTTTGAATTCCATATTCAAGTCGAATACTTTCTTGCCTCAGCATTGCCATGTCATGGAACATTTCTTCCTACAAACCAATAAATAAATAAACATTTTATACCAAGAAATAAATACCAAAAGCATTAACAAAAATCAAACCCTATGGTGAATCTGGTGATCATGCTCCCCCATAATACGTTTACCAGCACATCTCTTGTACTTTTCAATAATCTGATCCATCCTAAACAAGAAAAAAAAAATCACATAATTATTATTACATATGAGTTATAGTTAAATAAAAGAAATATAGAAATCTCTATAGAAAAGCTGAATGTAATAATTATTTGATTCAGACATGAAAAAAAAATAATTATATGAAAGTGAAATGTTATTAATAACTACCACATGGATTTCTGCAAAAATGAAATTATAACATGAAATCATCAAATCTGCATCACTCAGAATAATAATATAACTGTCCAAATCTCAAACTAGGGTTCATAATAAAAGGAGAGAAACTGAAAGAGTTCAAAAAAAAAAAATATTTTGTATATAATACTTATACAAACTAACTAACTACGAGAAATAGATTAGTCGGTTCACTAAGTGTATCGAAATTAGCTGGCTAAAAAAACACATTATGAACAATAATTTTGAAGTGAAAAAAGAAATTAATTAATTCAAAACGAAGGCTATATAAATATACATATATATAATATACCTATAGGGTTGAGAGCAATACTGGAAAAGTTTTCCAGTACTTGAGAAAATTATGAGACCGATTTCGGCATCACAAAGAACTGAAAGTTCGTTTGTCTTCTTGAGTAATCCAGTTCTTCTTTTTGAAAATGTAACTTGTCTGGTTGTTGTGTTCTCAATCCTCTTGATCTCAATTTTTCCACGACCCATCATTCAAATTCCAAACCCTAGCTTGCTACACTTGTTTTTTCTTTGATGAAAAACTGATTTTGAGAAGAAACTCTGATGAAAATGCAGTGAAAGAATAAAAGAATACTACTAATGATATAAGCTATTTTTGAAGGCTAGGTATGAAAATACAAAACTACCATGATTTGTTTGTTTGATATAGGATATGAACAAAGGGTAAAAAAGTCATTTTGAGTTAACAATATAGTCAGTGTTTCATGTGCAGGTACGAGGAAGATTTATATTTGTGGGGTCATGAATAAATGGACCACCATATTGCATAGACTTAGAGTAGGTGAGGTGAGGGTAAATATGTAAAACCACATAAGATTATGAATCAGAATTCTGAATTTTGCTATAAGGAGAAAAAGGTTGTAAGGTTGAAATTGCTTCAAAAGGAATTTTGAATACTCATTTGAAGCGACAATGAATAAGAATCACTGTACAACATTCATTGTCATGTGCATTTATTTTGAAATTAAGTCATCAAGAACATAGTTTTCAATCTTCACATATGCTACTATACCTTCGTCTTTAATTAAGAAAATTGATTAAAATATTAAATTTATTGATAATTTATATAATTTTACAGATTTATTTTTAGGAAAGAGAAATAATTAAAGTGAATAAATATATGAAAATATTTAGTACTTGTGGACAAAATTAATTAAAAAATGAATTTAATTTTAAAATAATTGAGTATAAAGAAATAGTATTTCAAAACACATAATTATAAAAGCGTATATTTTTTTTCTCTCAAAACGACAAATAGTAGTACTCAACAATGTTAATGTTAAGTGTTTTCATTTAAATATATATGTTTTAGTGTCACTACTCTTATGAAATATTGTGTATACGTTTATTTTATTTTATGGATGTCTGATCTAAAATGTTTTAAATGGTATCCATTAAATGATAGGGTTTGAATTACTCGACATCTTAAATAAAATAAATATTTTTCAAAAATATTTTTCTGATAACAAATAAATAGTTGTAGTTTTATAGTTTTGAAATATTGTCATAGAAGTAATTATCAGGTCGAGTTGCGAACTATGTCGTTCTCTATAAGACGTTTCGCATCATTGCTCAAAATTATATAAAATAGTCACTCAACCACGATGACATCAGGATAAAACAATTAAGTTCTATATTGTACGACTACTACTTGCGAGGTAGATAATCGTTCTAGAAATACACTCTCTGATGTTACAAAGACTAGTTGAATATTGTATAAATACCACTCGCATTATCTAGTATAAAGACCATTCGTAATAGTTTCTTTGGAACTTTCAGGGATGCAACCCTATGGTGGTACATGTGCCTACCCGGGTGTTGTACCCCAAAATTTGCCCTCCCATATTCTTCAAGATTGGTCAAGTCCAAAGCTTCAAAATCTCCTCAAGGGTTGCACAGTTCAAGGACCTCCTAACAGTCAAAAATTAGGGTTTTGGTTCTGACAAAGAAAATGAAGTTTCCAAGGGTCCAATCAAGTCCCACATGCTTGTAAACATTGTCAAGTATCCTCATGTCAAGTTTCAAGACTTACATCACAAAATTGCACAGTCAAAAACCCTAATTGCACTACAGTCAACTGTAGGGGCAAAATGGTCATTTGACAGTCAAAAGTTCAAATTTTTGGTCAACATCTCATTTTGAAGCCACAAACATCATTTGATCAATTCTTGATCATGATTCTCAAAGCTTGGCTCAAAAAATCTCAAGATGCAAAAGTTTCCATATTTGGACAGTTGAAAAAGTCAACTGTAACTTGACCAAGGCATAACTTCCACATGGATCATCAGAAAAATTCCAACCAAAGCTAATTTTGAAGAGAAAGACATTTCCTACAACTCCTCTTCACACTTCAAGTCCAAGAAATGCTCTCACAAAAAGTTATCAATTTCAACATTATAGGTCATTTTCAAAAGTCAACAAAAAGAGACTTTAAGTCAAAGGCCATAACTTGAGATTGGTAAATCAAAATGACATGGGACAAAAGGAATTGGTTAGAGGACTTCAAGACCTTTCCAAAATGTCCAAGAACATGATCAAAGCTTAAAAATTGAGCAAGATATGCCTTGTGGAAGTTGGGAAATTTTTGGATATTTTGAAAAGTCAACTTTGCTTCAAATGCCTTAAAATTGCTAATGGGCCACATTTTCTTCCAAAATTCATCATCTAAAACATGTGCACGACCATTTGGCCCAAAGGGAATTTATTCATCATTATTTTATTTATTTATTTGAATTTTTAATTGCTAATAATTCATTTAATTAATTAAAATATGGAAAAAATACCAAAGCAAGCTTTTCAAATCTTTTTATGCATGAAATATCTTCAAGATTTCGTGCATTATCTTATATGGAAAGAATCAAGTTGATTGGACATGATTGGCATCAAAAACATGTGAAAAAGATTGGAAAAATTATGCCATGAAAATCAAATATCTTTCCATCAATGCAAAGGTTTTTTGGATCCAAATCTTTACCCTAATTCATTCCTTACATAAGCCAGATGCTAGACCTAATGCACAAGACCTGAGAGCTGCGCCCAAACATCAAGAACAATCTTGCATTTTTATCAAAAAAATCCCAAACTGAAAATTGCCTTGGAGGACGATTCAAAGGAGAATATTGATCCCATTAGCTTGCCAAGACATCATTGAACCTGACTGAACTCTTTTCCACGTTCAGAACACCCAGAATTGGTATATAGCAGTCCAACTGTTTCACTTTTTTTGCATAATCGTATTTCATCATTCATGCCATGATTTTGAATTCTAATGCTTGTTTTATGTTAATCTTATCATTCTGAAGCTAACTATATTGTTCAATTGAGTTTTGCTTGCCCATACGCGATTTCACCATGGACGATTGTTAGGGTTACAAAACTGTGAAATTGGGCGTTTACGTATATGATAAAATCAAGACATCTCAGTGCCATGGTCAAAATCAAGACGTTTGGATGAATCTAATACACCAGTCGCGCCTAATTTATATGGCCCCATAAGTTAATCGCTATTTTGGAAAAGGTTGCATTCTGGGGGGGTTTAAAACCCCCGCTACTTCTTTTTATTGCAGGGATGAAGGAAGAAGAAGATTAGGTGGCGAACAATGGTTGGATCATTTGAATTCAACGCGCGTTTTTTCATTTTCTATGTCACTAACCAGTTTTCCCTTATGTTATTTGTTTGTCATTCCATATACAACGCGCGCAGTTAGCACAATTGGCAGGGCTTCAGTGTGGTAAACATTGGGACCTGGGTTCGAACCCCAGGTCCCCCTTTCTTATTCCATATTTTTCTTCTAACCACGTTCCTGTGTAGCTCGCTTCCAAGCACCCACTGTACGCCCATAATCCAAGAGCGCCACATGGCCACCAAGATCAAACCAAAAGCCAGGATTCAAGGCATATGGAATGACTTAGTCAAACATGCCACACGCTTCCTGAAAAAGTCAGAAGGGCCAGGGTTTCAATGGGCCCAAATGGCTGAATTATACCTCCAATTTGGGGACAGAACCCCCCATGGTTTGCTCTTTTATCTTTTTTGTATTTTTCTATCTTTATTTGTTTTAATTAGTTTTAATGTAATTCTTGAAATTAATATATTTTCATAATATAAAAATAATAATAAAAATCAAAAAGTCATAAAAATTAAAATATATCTCATTTAATGTTATTTTTGTAAATAAAGTCTTATTAATTAATTAGTTTTTTTATTCTAGGATTAACTTTAACATTCTCTTAATAAATTTAAAATTTGTAGAATTAGGTTTTAATTGCTTTTACTTTTTCTTTTCTTTTATTAATTATTAATTATTAATTATTATTTTTGTAAATAAAATTGTATTAATTAATTAGGTTTAATTTTAGGTTAAATTTTAATGCTTTTCTTAATAAATTAAAAATAACTAGAATTAGGGTTAATTAACTTTTTAATTTCATTTAATTCTCTTATTAAAAATTCATAAATACAAAAAACTCCAAAAATCTTTTCTCTTTACTTTAATTTAATTAATTTGTTAAATCGTAATTTAATTTCAAAGGGTCCAACGCCCTCGCTTTCGATTTTAATTCCCTTCGCATTTTATTTCCGTTCTTATAATATTCATGTAATTCTCCCAAAGCCGTGTAAATTAAACATTTATCTTTCTCGCATCTTTACTTTATTTTTATGTCAAATCGGGTCCTGGATTTAATTTGGCGATGTGGACCCGCGCCTTTGTAATAGTTTAGGAACTTTATATTTCTCGCAACTCTTTAACTGCTAATAAATTGCATGCAAGAATGAATGTTAAAATAAAAACAAAAGCGTAGATCACCCATGACATGAACAAGACAAAATATCTGAAAACGATACACGAATCACATACCACCCCTAGGGTACGCCTCACTGTTGCCTTGCCCCTCGAAAGGTGATCGTCGAGTAGAGGATGTCTTAGTAAGTCCTCATGATCCGAGAACCTGGCATGAGGGTAGCTTCTAAGGTGTCTTCCCATTGCTCCGGTGATCACCATGTCCCGAACTTTGAATTGACCCGAACACCTCCAACGGTGGTGCTACCTACCTCTCAATGGTGGGATGGCACTACTTTAAAGGACATTTACACAGACGAATTCCTTAGGGTAGGTAGACGACTCTAGATACTTGCTCTAATTTCAAAAACCAATCAAAAATACTTTTCACACCGACACCTTTTCAAAAAGCTTTTGAAAGCAATTTTTCAAACACTCTTGAGGACCGATACAAGAGTCGAACTGGAATTTTCAAAGAAACTTTTTTTATAACCCACAGTTGAAAAGCAAACAAACCATTTTTGAAAACACAAATGAGCAAGTATCTAAGAGCCCATGGATAACCATGGATAGAAAGGGTGCTAACACCTTCCCTTTCTATAACCTACCTCCCGAACCGAGAGCAATCTCTTTAAGGAATTTTTCTGTTCTTTTGTCCTTTCCATTTGGAGAAAATAAAAGACGGTGGCGACTCTTGCTTCCGCGACATTTCGCGAACCAGCGTTAAACAGTCAGTTCCAGATCCACCGATCACAGAACTGGCGACTCTGCTGGGGAATTAATTTTTAGTGAGGTGTACCTTAGGGTTAGTTCATAACTGTGTTTTCAATTGTATGGATTTGTGTGCTTTAAATTGTGGGATTGTCTTGGGAGTTCTATAGATCCTAACCCGGATCTGGGGATACCTTTTTAGAAAGTAGCAACAAGGCTGTGAGGGAACTGTGCGGGGTATACCGACATGGTTGAAACAGTCTGCTACGTTGATGTGGCACTTTGGTGTGTACCGGTAACCCTTGAGTTCAGTCAAGGAGAGTACGGGGCCTCCGCGTGGTGTCGTGAAGCATCAACTGACCTTAGGAACCTTAATTGAACCATCTTGGCCTCTTTAGGGTAGTGAGATAACTGACTTTGGTGCAGTCCGAGGTTGGTTGATACTCGATACTACACTCAATTGAGGGTTGTTTTCTTGGAATATTTCGGTCGCCAGTTCAGTGGCTAAATCGAAACGATGAACAATGAAAGCAATCCAATGATATTGGGACCCTTAGAACCCAGTTACTTTGATAGGACAAGTTTGAGCCCACCAACTTCAAGAGGGTAATACCCAGACCCCATGCTGGCCTAAACTCTAAGGGTTGTGGTGTGACTTGGGTGCTTTCATACTTGACTACTTGCATGCTTGTTATCTGACACTTGAGTTTCTTGCAGGTTTTGTTTATAGTCCTTAATTGGAACTAATAACAGGGTTTACCTACATTACCCCATGCATAGCATAACATCATACCATTGCATGCATCCCGCATAAGGACTAACCCATTTCAAGGATCTCAAGGGCTTGTGATGCAGGTCATGATGAACCAACATGTCTGGCAAGGGGCAAAGGGGATTTATTTTCCTCTAGCCAAGGTTGTCAGGGGCTATGACCCACTGGATATGGTGAGCCTTTGACCCTTGAAGAATGACTCTCTACAACACGCAGTTCCTTCAATCAAGTTACCAGTTCCCAACTCTAACAATTTTCTTGTTTACCCTGTGAGGTCCTTGAAAACATTACATGCATATCATACATATCATTGCATTGCAGGTACCCTTGTTGCAGGTCACTTACCTTTCTCGCTGTTTATTTCAGCAATAGCTTTCCAACCAGACAACCAGGACCTTCATGCTCAAGAGACTCGGTTCAAGGAAATCCTACTGAATCTATCCAAGGGGCAGGAAGAGCTGAGGACACTTCTCATGGGGACCTTGGTCAGGAACAGTGCGGAGGATGATAAGGACGAACGGCTGAAACACCTGCAAGCTGAAATGGATACAATGAAAGCCCAGATGCTGGGGCAGATGACTATCATTCAAGGCTTAGCTCAAAGACAAGAAGAGCTCGGGGTTCTCGTCAACCAACTGCTTCGGAGTAACCAACTGGGGCAAGCATCTAAGGGTAAAAAGCCAGTCATCATTCAACCACCTTTGAGACAAGGGGATAGGGGGAGAGCTCCTCAAATGGCTTCAGTGCCACAAATTCAACATCAACCTCACCAACTTCAGGCAGACAAGCCCAAAAGGCAATTCACCCAGCTCAACATGTCGCTGTTTCAAGCCTTACAACGCCTGTTGAGATTGAATCTGATCACATTAAGGGCTCCTCTCCAGAGTCCCAACACAGCATCTCCTACCTATCATCCTAATAAAAGGTTTGCCTACCACTCTGCCAGCCCAGGACATGATACAAATGAGTGTTGGGCTCTGAAGAACAAGATCCAGGACCTGATTGATGAAGGGGCATTGGAGTTCACACAAGATGGTCAGGCTGAATTTTTCTACCATCCCTCCAAGGCTCACCATTTGAAGTGACAAGCCCTGAGACTAGAAAACTTTTGTTCATTTGAATGTTCAAATTGTGTTTGTTCTTTGATTGTTTAAACATTTGTTCATGTTAAACGTTGTTATTCCATTAATGCATCGCTTATGTCTATTTTGAATCAATATATTCGTATTCACTATATGCAAATTATTTTCATATTTTTTCTGATGATCAATGCTCGATTAATAATAATGCTAAGCCTCTTGAGGGAGGATGACGAAAACGATACCACGATCTCTATAGTATGCTTTTGAACGGACCCCGCTGATGAGGTACAGGCATTGTTTCAATTCCTAAACACTGGAGTAATAAGGAAGATAATCCCTCGTCAACCCCTTTGAGCCAAAGAAGTAAGAGTTTTTCTTTTCGAAAATTAAAACCCTTAATCATAACCTGGGGCAGGGTAGTTCTCTCAGTTGATCCAAGTGCATAACGAATGGCACCAAAGAGGTCCTTACAAAACAAAAGACAGTGATGGTTCCGAACAATCATACAGACAGGCAGTCATTACTTCTCAAAATAAAAACCCATTAAGTCAAAACCTATGAAGGAGACTTACAAAACTGGGGCATCCCGCTGACTGTAATCACAAAAGAAACAGTTCAGGCAAAATTTAGGGATAGCGAAATCAAAAAGAAAGAGGTCATACAAACCCTCAACAAAAACAAAAATGGCTGCCTATTCAAAATAAACTATCAACATCCGAACCATCACCGGAATATCAGAGCAAAGACTCAAACAAGGTCTAACGCACGATCAGCTGAGTTTAGGATTGAAGAAAATCACGAAGAGCGGGTGGGTACAAATAAAATTTGAGCCTTTATCCTTTGTTTCTTAAACCGTGAACCAGGCCACGTTATAACCCTTAAAAGTCCTAGCTGAAGCATGGGTTAGTTCGAAAGCATACTGTTACGAAAGGTATCCTGAATCCTTAAGGCCTACGGTAAATACGGAGTTGACATCACGTTTTACAAACATTCACTTGTTTTATGAAAAAGAATGCATTTTCAAAATCTTCAAGACAGACATAGGCTTTGCATTTTTAACATAACTTTGTTTGTATATGACTTTTTGTCTGAACAGCATAGAAATTCGTGCGACGAATACCTAGTGAACAAAAGCACTTCCAATCAAGGGGCAGACGTGATTATTGTCCATCATCTGGGGCAATTCAGTCAAGATTTGGAGAATCTCTCAAAATGCCAAGATAACCAGGGGAAAATCTCCGCCTGAGCCACTTGGGGCATTGGACATGAATTCCCAGCAACGAATCTTGCCTGATCAAACACCTTCTGGTGGCATGACAAAACACTTCTAACAGGGGCAACTCCCTACATTCTGAAAGCATGTACATAGTCGAAAAATACTCCGCACAATCAAAGACCCGCTAGGTCGACTGGCCTAGGCAAAAACAAGGGCTTCCCGGCGAACCAAAAGGGTTCGGGCAAAAATAAGGGATGAAATGAAAAAATCTGTACACCCGGCAAGTCGAAACCTGGAAAGGCGGCTTGGGCAAAAATGGGTATCCCGGTGGACTGAAAACCCGAAAGGGCGGTCCAGGAAAAAGTTAGGGATCAAAAGCGTACGACCATGTCCTATCATCTTGTCACCTGCCTACCAGAAGAAGGTTTGTCCATCAACAACTATCAGCGCCTCACAGGTCTCCCTCTCCCACCTCAGAAACAGGGGTAATGATGAGTTATCCAAACGATCTAATTGCTCTGTCCACCAAGGTACTAAGATAGGTTCGGCTGAAGAACGCAACCAATACACTTCAATTCCCCAGAGAGTAATCCAGCAAGTCAATACACTCTCCCCAAGCAAAGCTATACAATCAGCCTTAAGGAAGTTGGGCATCCCCCGTAGATCTCAACATTCCCCGGCAATATACATGCATTCTTAACAAGCATCCCCGACAGTCTTGGCCTAAAGATTGTTCCCCGGCGGCACATCAAACATTCAATGGAGTCACTTCCCCGATGCAGTTCAAAGCTTCCCCAGGAGGGTCCAATCCAGTTTCCCCAGGAAAGTTGGAATCCATCTCCCCAAGAAGCAAGCTTATCCCCAGTAGATTCTAGAAGCTTGTCCTCACAGAGCACGAACGCGTCTCCCGGCTTTATTCAAAGAGTTATTTCCTTACCAGGATATAACTGGGTTATCCTCAGCCAAAAGTAACGGGAAGATCGTCCCCGATGAAGTCTTCCTATCCCCAGCGAAGTCTATTAGCACTCCCAACATAACTTATCAACGGTATCCCCAGCGGAGTTATCTTCATCAACCTCAGCAAAGTACCTCTTCCCCACAAAGTATTGCTCCCCAGCAAGATCGTTAGAGTACTTTTCTCCCTGCAGAGTAATTCATTCGCCAAGTTTATTCCCCAACAGAGTTATCTTCTCCTACTAGTATTCTTGCAACTATCATCCCCAGCGGAAGCAAAGATCTAATTCTTCAATATCAGCCCAGGAGCAACTTCCCGGCACCCGTCAAGGATTTACTTTCCTAGACGACAAACATACATTCATAAACATCGCATTTCCATACATTATAGCATGCATATACGCATCCTATCTTACAAATCTCATTTATGTTGAGAACATCATTGCTTGACCCATATCATGCATTGCATATGACTGACCTTTACCTTTCAGGAAAGATCCAGTTAAGTTCTCAGACATATTTCAAGACCTAGATCGGTTCAGTTAAATCGACCCTAAGATTTTTCTGTTTCTTATCCAGTCCAAGGCCTTCTCTGGTTCAGTCAGATCGACCCTAAGATCTCCCTGTTTCTTATCCAGTTGAAGACATTTCAATACCTAGACCGGTTCAGTTAAATCGACCCTAAGATTTTCCTGTTTCTTATCCAGTCAAAAGGCCTTCTCTGGTTCAGTCAGATCGACCCTAAGATCTCCCTGTTTCTTATCCAGTTAAAGATTTCAAGACCTAGACCGGTTCAGTTAAATCGACCCTAAGATTTTCCTATTTCTTATCCAGTCAAAGGCCTTCTCTGGTTCAGTCAGATCGACCCTAAGATCTCCCTGTTTCTTATCCAGTTGAAGATTTCAAGACCTAGACCGGTTCAGTTAAATCGACCCTAAGATTTTCCTGTTTCTTATCCAGTCCAAGGCCTTCTCTGGTTCAGTCAGATCGACCCTAAGATCTCCCTGTTTCTTATCCAGTTGAAGATTTCAAGACCTAGACCGGTTCAGTTAAATCGACCCTAAGATTTTTCTGTTTCTTATCCAGTCAAAGGCCTTCTCTGGTTCAGTCAGATCGACCCTAAGATCTCCCTGTTTCTTATCCAGTTGAAGATTTCAAGACCTAGACCGGTTCAGTTAAATCGACCCTAAGATTTTTCTGTTTCTTATCCAGTCAAAGGCCTTCTCTGGTTCAGTCAGATCGACCCTAAGATCTCCCTGTTTCTTATCCAGTTGAAGATTTCAAGACCTAGACCGGTTCAGTTAAATCGACCCTAAGATTTTTCTGTTTCTTATCCAGTCAAAGGCCTTCTCTAGTCCAGCTAAATCGACCCCTAACAGATTTTCCTGATAAAGACTCAGTAGAAGATATCCAAGATTCTCTCAGCGTTACTGTGGAGGTAGAAGTCGCCCAAGATTCTCTCAGCGTTACTGTGGAGGTAGAAGTCGCCCAAGATTCTCTCAGCGTTACTGTTGAGGTAGAAGTCGCCCAAGATTCTCTCAGCGTTACTGTTGAGGTAGAAGTCGCCCAAGATTCTCTCAGCTTTACTGTTGAGGTAGAAGTCGCCCAAGATTCTCTCAGCGTTACTATTGAGGTTGAAGTCGTCCAAGGTTCTCTCAGCGTTCCTGTTGAGGTAGTAATCGCCCAAGGTTCTCTCACCGTCCCGTTGAGGTAGTAACCATCCCTGGTTCATTCATCACCGTTTGAAGCTCCAGATTCAGCTCCTGTAACCCGTCAGGACACATCTATACAAAGAATTTGAAGACCAGCTCCTGTAACAGGCCAGGTAATCATTTTCTTTTGCAGGTACGCAAGTTCCCGCTAAGGAATCTCTTACGCGATTGACACCCAGGTGGCATCTATAAGCCCATCATCCTACCCATCAATCTCCAAATGGCATCTATAAGCCCATTCCCACCATCCACTACTATGTGAGCGCAAATTTCTGGGCACTCTAGTGTTCAATCATTTCCACCTTCGGATTACGAAAGGCACGTCAGCCAATCTGCATCCTCGGGTCTAAGAAGATTGAACAGGGGTAACTGTTGTACCCCAAAATTTGCCCTCCCATATTCTTCAAGATTGGTCAAGTCCAAAGCTTCAAAATCTCCTCAAGGGTTGCACAGTTCAAGGACCTCCTAACAGTCAAAAATTAGGGTTTTGGTTCTGACAAAGAAAATGAAGTTTCCAAGGGTCCAATCAAGTCCCACATGCTTGTAAACATTGTCAAGTATCCTCATGTCAAGTTTCAAGACTTACATCACAAAATTGCACAGTCAAAAACCCTAATTGCACTACAGTCAACTGTAGGGGCAAAATGGTCATTTGACAGTCAAAAGTTCAAATTTTTGGTCAACATCTCATTTTGAAGCCACAAACATCATTTGATCAATTCTTGATCATGATTCTCAAAGCTTGGCTCAAAAAATCTCAAGATGCAAAAGTTTCCATATTTGGACAGTTGAAAAAGTCAACTGTAACTTGACCAAGGCATAACTTCCACATGGATCATCAGAAAAATTCCAACCAAAGCTAATTTTGAAGAGAAAGACATTTCCTACAACTCCTCTTCACACTTCAAGTCCAAGAAATGCTCTCACAAAAAGTTATCAATTTCAACATTATAGGTCATTTTCAAAAGTCAACAAAAAGAGACTTTAAGTCAAAGGCCATAACTTGAGATTGGTAAATCAAAATGACATGGGACAAAAGGAATTGGTTAGAGGACTTCAAGACCTTTCCAAAATGTCCAAGAACATGATCAAAGCTTAAAAATTGAGCAAGATATGCCTTGTGGAAGTTGGGAAATTTTTGGATATTTTGAAAAGTCAACTTTGCTTCAAATGCCTTAAAATTGCTAATGGGCCACATTTTCTTCCAAAATTCATCATCCAAAACATGTGCACGACCATTTGGCCCAAAGGGAATTTATTCATCATTATTTTATTTATTTATTTGAATTTTTAATTGCTAATAATTCATTTAATTAATTAAAATATGGAAAAAATACCAAAGCAAGCTTTTCAAATCTTTTTATGCATGAAATATCTTCAAGATTTCGTGCATTATCTTATATGGAAAGAATCAAGTTGATTGGACATGATTGGCATCAAAAACATGTGAAAAAGATTGGAAAAATTATGCCATGAAAATCAAATATCTTTCCATCAATGCAAAGGTTTTTTGGATCCAAATCTTTACCCTAATTCATTCCTTACATAAGCCAGATGCTAGACCTAATGCACAAGACCTGAGAGCTGCGCCCAAACATCAAGAACAATCTTGCATTTTTATCAAAAAAATCCCAAACTGAAAATTGCCTTGGAGGACGATTCAAAGGAGAATATTGATCCCATTAGCTTGCCAAGACATCATTGAACCTGACTGAACTCTTTTCCACGTTCAGAACACCCAGAATTGGTATATAGCAGTCCAACTGTTTCACTTTTTTTGCATAATCGTATTTCATCATTCATGCCATGATTTTGAATTCTAATGCTTGTTTTGTGTTAATCTTATCATTTTGAAGCTAACTATATTGTTCAATTGAGTTTTGCTTGCCCATACGTGATTTCACCATGGACGATTGTTAGGGTTACAAAACTGTGAAATTGGGCGTTTACGTATATGATAAAATCAAGACATCTCAGTGCCATGGTCAAAATCAGGACGTTTGGACGAATCTAATACACCAGTCGCGCCTAATTTATATGGCCCCATAAGCTAATCGCTATTTTGGAAAAGGTTGCATTCTGGGGGGGGGTTTAAAACCCCCGCTACTTCTTTTTATTGCAGGGATGAAGGAAGAAGAAGATTAGGTGGCGAACGATGGTTGGATCATTTGAATTCAACGCGCGTTTTTTCATTTTCTATGTCACTAACCAATTTTCCTTTATGTTATTTGTTTGTCATTCCATATACAACGCGCACAGTTAGCACAATTGGCAGGGCTTCAGTGTGGTAAACATTGAGACCTGGGTTCGAACCCCAGGTCCCCCTTTCTTATTCCATATTTTTCTTCTAACCACGTTCCTGTGTAGCTCGCTTCCAAGCGCCCACTGTACGCCCATAATCCAAGAGCGCCACATGGCCACCAAGATCAAACCAAAAGCCAGGATTCAAGGCATATGGAATGACTTAGTCAAACATGCCACACGCTTCCTAAAAAAGTCAGAAGGGCCAGGGTTTCAATGGGCCCAAATGGCTGAATTATACCTCCAATTTGGAGACAGAACCCCCCATGGTTTGCTCTTTTATCTTTTTTGTATTTTTCTATCTTTATTTGTTTTAATTAGTTTTAATGTAATTCTTGAAATTAATATATTTTCATAATATAAAAATAATAATAAAAATCAAAAAGTCATAAAAATTAAAATATATCTCATTTAATGTTATTTTTGTAAATAAAGTCTTATTAATTAATTAGTTTTTTTATTCTAGGATTAACTTTAACATTCTCTTAATAAATTTAAAATTTGTAGAATTAGGTTTTAATTGCTTTTACTTTTTCTTTTCTTTTATTAATTATTAATTATTAATTATTATTTTTGTAAATAAAATTGTATTAATTAATTAGGTTTAATTTTAGGTTAAATTTTAATGCTTTTCTTAATAAATTAAAAATAACTAGAATTAGGGTTAATTAACTTTTTAATTTCATTTAATTCTCTTATTAAAAATTCATAAATACAAAAAACTCCAAAAATCTTTTCTCTTTACTTTAATTTAATTAATTTGTTAAATCGTAATTTAATTTCAAAGGGTCCAACGCCCTCGCTTTCGATTTTAATTCTCTTCGCATTTTATTTCTGTTCTTATAATATTCATGTAATTCTCTCGAAGCCGTGTAAATTAAACATTTATCTTTCTCGCATCTTTACTTTATTTTTATGTCAAATCGGGTCCTGGATTTAATTTGGCGATGTGGACCCGCGCCTTTGTAATAGTTTAGGAACTTTATATTTCTCGCAACTCTTTAACTGCTAATAAATTGCATGCAAGAATGAATGTTAAAATAAAAACAAAAGCGTAGATCACCCATGACATGAACAAGACAAAATATCTGAAAACAACACACGAATCACACACCACCCCTAGGGTACGCCTCACTGTTGCCTTTCCCCTCGAAAGGTGATCGTCGAGTAGAGAATGTCTTAGTAAGTCCTCATGATCCAGGAACCTGGCATGAGGGTAGCTTCTAAGGTGTCTTCCCATTGCTCCGGTGATCACCATGTCCCGAACTTCGAATTGACCTGAACACCTCCAACGGTGGTGCTACCTACCTCTCAATGGTGGGATGGCACTACTTTAAAGGACATTTACACAAACGAATTCCTTAGGGTAGGTAGACGACTCTAGATACTTGCTATAATTTCAAAAACCAATCAAAAATACTTTTCACACCGACACCTTTTCAAAAAGCTTTCGAAAGCAATTTTTCAAACACTCTTGAGGACCGATACAAGAGTCGAACTGGAATTTTCAAAGAAACTTTTTTTAAAACCCACAGTTGAAAAGCAAACAAACCATTTTTGAAAACACAAATGAGCAAGTATCTAAGAGCCCATGGATAACCATGTATAGAAAGGGTGCTAACACCTTCCCTTTCTATAACCTACCTCCCGAACCGAGAGCAATCTCTTTAAGGAATTTTTCTGTGCTTTTGTCCTTTCCATTTGGAGAAAATAAAAGACGGTGGCGACTCTTGCTTCCGCGACATTTCGCGAACCAGCGTTAAACAGTCAGTTCCAGATCCACCGATCACACCGGGCTTGCATCGCCAGCTACCAGGATCTGGTTGTGCACTAATTCACAACAAGTCGACACAAAAAGATCTCCTCCTCGGAGAGCCCGACTGTAATACGTGGGAGAACTGACTTGGTTATTTTGCGTTTGGCCGCAATTGTTGCGGATAGCAAGAGTTGCCACCAACTTTTCTTTTATCCAATAAGGAATGGGTGAAAAGAATAGGAAAGGCCTTTGAGATATTTTCTTGAGTTCGGGGAGTAGGTTATGAAAATGGAAGGTGTTAGCACCCTTTTCATTCATAGTTATCTATGGGCTCTTAGTTGCTAGCTAGCTCACTTTTGAAATTGCTTTGTTTGAAATGTGTTTGTGCTGGATTTTGAAAGTATTTTTGAAAAGCGCCTTCGTTTAGGCAAACTTTATAATGATTTTCATCTCTATAAGAATGCATACAAAGTGTTGTACTTTTTGAAAATATTTCATGTTTTGAAAGTGTTTGGTGTGTTTGAAAAGATGTTTGTTTTTGAAGATGAATTGTGAGCAAGCAACTATGGACGTTCTACCTACTCAAAAAGAGTCTTTGTTCGTTTCCTCCTCCTTTAGTTATTGTTATCTTACCGTTGATTGATAAGAAGCTCTATCATTGGATGTGAAGGGACGGGCGTGGGTCATCGTATAGTCCTAGAATGCAATGTTATGAGATACCTTAGAATTTTTCTTAAGGGTCTAAGATAATTTTGAAGGCCACATTTGAAGCATCATCGAGGGACTATGATCTTGTATTTTGGATTGTTTTTGCTCAGATGTCTCACATGCATAACATGACCATTCATTTAAGGCAACAAAGTGGAGTCAAACCTAGAAGTGCAAGTGTGCAAGTGTTTGTATTTCATGCTTAGTTTATCTTAAATTAGGGTTTTCTAAGTTTTGATTTTATCTTTTCATACAAACCCTAATTACTAGCATTTATATGAAAGCGGTAAATCGCGGAAAATAAATGTCCTACGCTATTACATCATTTGGGGACGGGGTATACAAATTTACAAATGGCGATTGCAAGAAATTAAGTCCTAATCATCTATTACAACCATAATGAATTTGAATGAAATATACAAGAAGTGTAAAAAATATATAATGTACAAGAGATAAATGGAAAAGGAATGGATTATTTTGCTTTGAAGAAGGTTTTGAACTAATTAAATAAAGGGAAATGATTAATTAAACTAGAAGAATTAAACCTAAGTTAAAATAGAAAAGAAATTAGTTCAAACAAAGAAAGCAATTTTTTTAGGTTTTTTTGAGAAAAGGTTTTAATAAATTAAACTAGTAAAAACTAATTAAAAGAAAATATAATTTCTAAGTTAATTTTAATTAAAAGAAAATAAGTCAAATAGACCCCTAATCTAATCATTAATTGATTTAAAAAAATTTAAGTTTGTAAGAAAAATATTTTTAGTCTTTTTAATCTTGAAAAATAAAATAAATATATAGTAAAAATAAAATAAAATATTTTTGGTCTTTTTTATTAAAAAATAAATAATAATAATAATAATAATATTAATAATTATTATTATTAAAGAAAAAAAGAATAAAATAAAA
The DNA here is from genome assembly GCA_948472305.1 of Vicia faba. Taxonomy (NCBI): domain Eukaryota; kingdom Viridiplantae; phylum Streptophyta; class Magnoliopsida; order Fabales; family Fabaceae; genus Vicia; species Vicia faba. Next base: position 1,302,795,750 of record OX451740.1, on the reverse strand, counting down.
AGTTTAAAAAAAATCAGGGGGGTTAATAAATAATTTAGGGTGTTTTTTGTATAAACAGGTTTTGTTAGGCCAAGCCCAAATGACTATCATAAGTAGAAAAATAAATAAAAAATCATTGGGCCTACGTGGTGTTGAGCAGGGGGGGTGCGTGTGTGAGTGAAGCATTGGACCTGGAAATCCTAACCCCAAAAGCAACAAAAATGTCAAAAACAGAAAATAATGCAAGAAAGCAAAAAATGACGTTGGGGGACTCGAACCCCTGTCTTCACGTTTATCCAGTAACACCCTCACCATCGCGCCAACTGCTTCAATGTGTTAATATTATGGATCCAATAATATATATAAAAAATGCAGTAAATTTGAAATAAAAAAATATATATGGTGGGCTTGGACCGAACCGGGTCGACCCAAGACCCACCCCTTGAAACAAAACATAAGAACAAATGTTTAAGGGTTTGTGAACCCTAAGCTAAGAAGAGGAAGTGTCGCTGCTTCCTGTCTCTCGCTGCTTCACGATCGCGCCCTCTTTCATCTCTCTCGTTGTAACGCGAGTAACTCCTTCTTCATCCCTCTCGCTGTGTATTATTTTCTCTCTTATTTTGTTCTGAAACTTTTCTAACCGATTGTGCTATGATTTTACAGTGAAATAAAATGAAAAATGGAAAGGAGAAGGAGAGCGATTCGGCCTCTTTACCAGTTGGATTCCGAGTGAGTTTGTTCATTTTCTTCTTCTTTTCGCTGAACTTCTGAAGGGTTGTGTTTTGAGGAAAATGATGATGAAAACTATTTTGGGTTTTTGATGTTTGGTATCGGTTATGTATCTTTAAATGTTTGTGTATATTTTTGTGGGAGGAGGTGGAAAATGATCATGGGGTTTCGGCCTCTGTGTATTCTATGTCTATTTTGTGAAAAGAGATCCTTTTGTTGTGGGTTGCGTTCTGCTTTTATACTAGTTTTGCTTGCTTATTTTCTGTACAAGCTTGATGCTGACTTGAGGGAGGCTTCAGTTTTGACTTGTTACTTTTATTGATTTTTCTTGCTGCCCCCGTTGCTTGCTGTAATATTTACTTGTGATGGATGTTGGTTGACTTTTGGTTATGTACTTGCTTAGCTTTTGTAACTTTGCTACTGACTTTTCTTGTTGGCCTTGGTATTGTTTCCTTTGAGCTTGTACTTGTGATGGCTTTTCTGTACTAATTTTTTATACTGACTTGAGGAGTTTTACTTTGTCACTTTGATATGTCAACTTTGTTGTATTTTTGGTAGTTGACTTTGTGCTGGCTGCTATGTTGTACTGTTTTTTCTAAGTTTGCTTTCTCTTTTGTTGTGAACCAAACATATTTATATATTTTGTTTGAGATTTTGCAGTAAAATTTGGCATATGACTTGACTTTTCAAATTCTGAAATTTCCTTTTGACATGAAATCACATGAGGCTTGTAAATTTATGTGAAAACAAGGATGCTGGATTCTGATTTTTATTGATCTATTCTTCTCCTATTTATGAACCAAAATCTACTTTTGTGATTTGCAAAAAGCAATATTTTCTAGGCCAATGATGTATGTATGAGGCTTGATTTTATGTTGGGCTTGAATTGAAATTCTGTTGGGCTGAATTTGTGAATGAATTTTGTTTGCATCTTTTCTTCTATTGTGAATCAAAATAGTTTGTGATTTGCAATAGCATTGTCCCATGATAAGAACTTAAATGTTTGAGGCTTTAACACATAAAAAATCCTTCTTTTTCTGATTCCATAAACCATCCTAATGATGAGTTTAAAATATTTTTCAATTTGAATGCTTATTTTCATGTTTAAATTGCTAACTAAAATTTCTCTTTTTTGTTTCATGAACAAGATCAAAGAGGGAAGCTTGAATATGTTTGAAGATGAAGACATCTTTTGTTTTGTAATAGAATAGAAAAATAGGAAATTTTTTTATAGTTTATGCCTTTGAAAGTTGTAATTGAATTTTGAAACTGTTTTGAATTTGTAAATAGATTTGGAATTTTGGATAATGAACATTTGGAATTTTAGAAAATTTGAATGTTAAAAGAAGCATAGATGTAAATAAATAATGTGATGTGTTTAAAAAATAAATGTGAAAGAATTCGTAATGTTTGAAAGAATTATAGATGTAAAATAAAAAATGTAATGTTTTGAAAAATATATATGATGTAATTTGAAATAAGAATAGATGTAAATCGAGAATGTGATGTTTTTTTTTAAAAAATAAATATGAAAGAACTATAGATATAAATAAAAATGTAAATGCATTTAAAAAAGTAAATGTGAAAGAAATATAGATGTAAATAAAAAATATGTAATGCGTTGAAAATAAATATGATAGAAGAATCCAAGCAATTTATCTTGTGAATGAGAGACTCGGTATCCTTGCACTGTCCACGATAAACAAACCTGGAATTTAAACCATAGATACTTGAATAATGCTCACATTTCTTAGAACAAAACAAACTTGTTAGATCATGAAATTAAATATCAATTGAAACTTCCTTAGTGAATGTTGAACGAAAACCAATGTTTGAATCATCACGACACCAATTTGTCCCTTGATCTCAACATGCGTCACATCTTCAGGAGTCAAAACCCTAGCTCAATACTAAAGGACAGGAGAAATTTTGCATACTTGCAGACTTGAACCTTTGAGATCAAATTGTCATGTTTGGAGGCCTGAGAAACCTTGAACAGTTGAAAAACCCTAGAAGTTAGAATGTTTCCGTCAGGGATTCATGTCCCGTTGAGAAGAACTCCGCTGGGGAATATTGACTTTGGTTTGAGAAAACTCTATCGAGAGTGTTAATTTCTGCTTAGGAACTAGAATTCAGGAGTTTTAGTTGTTCATTGCTTTATTGGGGAGCTATCTCTTGATTGGAGAGGAAGAAAGTTTAGTTGTTATCTGTTCAGATTCTAGGCTTCACAATAACTTGCTGGGGATAAAGAAGTTAATTGTTATCTGGTCTGATTCCAGGCTTTGCAGCAACTCACTGGGGATAGTGGCAAACTCTACTGAAGAAGAAGAGTTTTGTTAGTGATTGAAGAAGTTGAATTAATATCTGGTTGAGTCCAGGTTTTGTAGCAACTTAGCCTTGAGGTTAACTGTTATCTTGTCGGGTCCAGGTTTTAACAACTAGAATTGTTATCTGTCCGGGTCTAGGTTTCAGTAACTTGAACTGTTAACTGGCCGGGTCCAGGATTTGCAGTAATTGGAGAAGTTAAACTATTATTTGGTCGGGTCCAGGCTTTAGTAACTTGAGATTGAGATCAATTGTTATCTGGTCGGGTCCAGGTTTCAGTAACTCAAACTGTTATGTGATCGGGTCCAGGTTTCAGTAACTCAAACTGTTATGTGATCGGGTCCATGTTTCAGCAATGATTTGAGGAAGTTAAACTGCTATCTGGTCGGGTCCAGGCTTCAGTAGCTTAAAATTGAGATTAATTGTTATCTGGTCGGGTCCAGGTTTCAATAGCTTAAAATTGAGATTAATTGTTATCTGGTCGGGTCCAGGTTTCAGAAACTCAAATTGTTCTCTGGTTGGATCAAGTCTTCACAGTAAATTGAGGGTAGGATGAAGTTGAACTAGTATATGGTCGGGTCTAGGCTTCGCAGTAACTTGCTTGGATAGGAATGAAGTTGAACTATTATCTGGTCGGGGTTAGGCTTCACATTAACTTTGCTTTTGAAGAGAAAGGAGTCAATTGTTGTCTGGTCAGATTCTAGACTTCACAGTCACTTTCGGTGATAGTAACGACTTTGTTAAGGATTATAATTATTTTTCCGTGGATTAGGGGTTTCGTCCGTTGGTTTGTAATAGTTTGAGAAGCAAACTCAAGCTGGGGAATTTGAAGTTTGTTGGGAAAATAAACCCTGTTGAAAAGAAAATTTAACGACCTACTTGGTGAAATGAATTCTTTAGGAAGAACTCCACCAGGCTTCTTCTTTTAAGACCAAACTCAACTGGGGAGAGCGTTTTCCGAAGATTGAAACTCTGGCTGGGGATTGCATGAATCTAGGTCTGTGGGATGATTTTATTAAAATAACCCTATGGGGATAATTCGAATCCTTAAGGAGATACTTATTACTGTTTTCATATATTTTTTAAAAGTTAATCATGTCCATATGCATATGTTCATTCAATTTTAGCCATTTGACGCTTTTGCACTTAAAACATAAAAACAAAAAAGTTTGCACTTCAAAATATATTTGTATTGATGTTTTGCCCATAAGTAGGCATTAGGAGACATATACCCTAGTATGATGAAATCGTCGAAAGAAATGAAAAGAGTACAAAGTGAAAGCAAAAATAATAGCCATGTGGAAGTGATCTCATTGTGTTCCAACTCCGCTATTGGCCCTATGTCTTTGGACATCATCCCTTACCGTCGAAAGAAGTTGATTGGATTGATCTTGTATCATTGAACTTGGACCTTGGTAATAAACTATATGTAGGGATACAATGGGACATAGTTATACGCTTTAATCCTTAACTTTTTCCTGGACCGCCCTCTCGGGTTTTCAACCCACCAGGATACCTATTCTTTCCCAAGCCGCCCTTTCAGGTTTTCGAATTGCCGGGTGTACAATCTTTTGCATATATCCCTAATTTTTGCCCAAACCTCTTTGGTTCGCCAGGATGCCCTTATTTGTTTCCTAGGTACGTCAACCTAGTGGGTCGTTTTATGCGTAGTATTTTTTTAACTATGTCAGCATTCAAAGGATGTGGGAAATCTTCACCATCCATAATAGTTAGCATCATAGCATCACCAGAGAAAAATTTCTTGACAATAAATGGACCTTCGTATGTGGGAGTCCATTTGCCCCTAGGATCTCCTTATGGAAGAATGATGCGCTTTATTACCAAGTCACCAATCTGATACACTCGCGGCTTGATCTTTTTGTTGAAAGTCTTGATCATACGCTTTTGATACATCTAACCATGACAAACAAAAGCCAATTGTTTCTCATCAATCAAGTTTAATTGATCCCACCTAGTCTGAATCCATTCATCTTCGCCTAAGTCTGCTTCTTTCATAATCCTTAAAGAGGGAATCTGAACCTCAACAGGCATGAAAACTTCCATACCATAGACCAAAGAGAAAGGGGTTGCCCCAGTCGATGTTCGAGCTGAAGTACGGTAACCATGGAGAGAAAACGGTAACATCTCATGCCAATCTTTGTAGGTTACTACCGTCTTTTGCACAATCTTCTTTATGTTCTTATTGCCAGCTTCTATTGTGCCATTCATCTTAGGTCTATAAGGAGAAGAATTGTGATGCTTGACTTTGAACTGAGTGCAATGTTCCGTAATCATAGCATTATTAAGATTGATTCCATTGTCAGTGATAATCCATCCGGGGATACTGTAGAGGCAGCTGAGGTTATGCTTGATAAATCGGGCTACAACATTTTAAGTAACTAGGGAAAATGAAGCAGCTTCAACCCATTTGGTGAAGTAATCAATAGCGACAAGGATGAAATGGTGTCCATTAGAAGCAGTAGGTTTGATCTCTCCAATCATGTCAATGCCCGACATTGCAAATGGCCATAGAGCAGTCATGAAATTTAGAAGAATTGGAGGCACATGGACCTTATCGGCATGGATTTGACACTTATGACAAATTATTGGGTGATGGTGACAATCAGTTTCCATTGTTGACCAATAATAACCAGCCCTCAGAATCTTCTTGGCCATAGTGTGCCCACTAGAGTGAGTCCTAAAGATACCATCATACATGTCTTCCATGATCTCCTCTGCCTCCTTCTTGTCCATACACCGGAGTAGAGTAGAATCATGGTTGCGTTTGTACAGGATTCCATTGCTTAGGAAGAATTTGGCTGAAAATCTTTGCAAAAATTTCTTATCATTGATGGAAGCTCCTTCAGGATATTCTTGTGTTTCAAGATATCTATTCACGTCATGGTACCATGGCTTCTCTTCATCAGTGTTAAGGTCATAATAGTGCGCAAGTTCGTCAAATATTTCGATTGTAATTCTAGGAGCCTCGTTGTCCCATTTGACCTTGAACATAGATGAGATTGTTGCTAGGGCATCTGCCAACTGATTTTCTTCTCTTGGGAAGTGTTCAAAAGTAACCTCCTCAAAGTATGGGATCAAATTTAGCACAACCTCTTTGTAAGGAATCATATTAGGATGTTTTGTATCCCACTCTCTGTTAACTTGATTGATTACTAGAGCAGAATCTCCGTATACATCGCAGAACTTGATCCTTTGGTCAATGGCAGCCTTTAGACCCAAGATGCACACCTCGTACTCAGCCATATTGTTCGTACAATCGAAGCATAATCTAGCGGTGAAAGGTGTATGGAAACCTTCAGGAGAAATAATCACGGCACCAATGCCATTACCTAAAGCATTGGAAGCCCCATCAAAAGCCATGGCCCATCCGGATCCTTGTTCAGGTCCGTCATACGGTCCAGGTTTTTCACAGTCAGTTATCAGCATGATATTCTCGTCCGGGAATTCAAAGTTCATGGATTGGGAGTCATTAATGGCTTGATGAGCCAAATGATATGCTAGTACACTTCCTTTGATGGCCTTTTGTGTAGTGTACTGGATGTCGTATTCAGTCAGGACCATCTTCCATCTTGTTATTCTTCCAGAGAGGGCGGGCTTCTCGAATATTTATTTAATTGGATCCATCTTGGATATAAATAAGGTAGTATGGGTCAACATATATTGTCTTAGCCGACGAGCAGCCCATGCCAGAGCGCAGCAAGTTTTCTCGAGCAATGAATATCTGGTTTTACAGTTGGTAAACTTTTTGCTCAGATAGTATATTATATGCTCTTTTCGGCCAGACTCGTCATGTTGGCCCAACATACACCCCATGGAATTCTCTAATACAGACAAGTACATGATAAAGGGTCTTCCTTCAACTGGAGGCATCAAGATAGGAGGTTCTTGTAAATATTCCTTGATCTTGTCAAAGGAAGCTTGGTAGTCATCATTCCATTTGATTACTTGATCTTTCTTCAAGAGTTTGAATATTGGCTCACAAGTAGCAGTTAGGTGAGATATGAAGTGAGCAATGTAGTTAAGTCGACTCAAGAAGCCTCTGACTTCCTTCTTAGAATGGGGAACTGACATTTGTTGAATGGCTTTGACCTTCACAGGATCCACTTCAATACCTCTGCCACTGACAACAAAACCCAGAAGCTTTCCAGACCTTACCCCGAAGGTGCACTTGTTAGGATTTAGCCTTAGCTTGTACTTCTTCAACCTTTCAAACAGCTTGTGTAAGTGATCAAGGTGATCTTCTTCAGTCTGTGACCTTGCAATCATATCATCCACATAGACCTCTATCTCGTGATGGATCATGTCATGAAATAGAGCTACCATATCTTGTTGATATGTTTCCCCTGCATTCTTCAACCCGAACGACATGACCTTGTAGTAGAAAGTGCCTCATTGTGTAACAAAGGTGGTCTTCTCCATGTCCACGGGAGCCATCTTGATTTGATTGTAACCAGGGAAACCATCCATGAAGGAGAAGACTTTATGTTGAGCTGTGTTGTCAACCAAGACGTCAATATGCAGTAAAGGGAAGTCAGATTTGGGGCTCTCCCTATTCAAGTCCCTATAGTCTACGCAGATACGAACCTTCCCATATTTCTTCGGTACGGGGACCATATTTTCCACCCATTGAGGGTATGATGTCACAGCTAGAAAACCTACATCAAATTGTTTCATCACCTCAGCCTTTATGTTTCAGACATGTCTGGCGCATACGACAAACTTTTTGCTTGATTGGAGGACAATCTTCTTTTGTTGGTAGACAATGAACCACAATGTCAGTATCCAACCCTGTCATATCTTTATACGACCAAGAAAACACTTCCACGTAGTCATGTAACATATGTACCAATCTACCTTTGACACTTTCTTCTAAGTTAGCTTAGATCTTGACCTCTTTCTTGGCTTCTTAGGTACCTAGGTTGATCACTTCAACTGGATCTTCGTGAGGTTGAATGGCTTTCTCCTCTTGCATCAGAAGTCTGGATAATTCCCCTGGTATTTCATAATCCTCTTCGGCTTTGTCTTCGGCTTGGTATATTAGATGTTCAAATTCATAGCTGGCGATAGCAGAGTCATTGGAAATGAGATCTGGAGTGGATGAGGATCTGTAAGTGTGTGTGTGTGTGTGTGTGTGTGTGTGTGTGTATGTGTGTGTGTGTGTGTGTGTGTGTGTGTGTGTGTGTGTGTGTGTGTGTGTGTGTGTGTGTGTGTGTGTGTGTGTGTTTGTGTGTGTGCATGTAAGATACATGGCTATTTTGAAAATGCAAATAAGAAAAATAAAGACAATGAGCACACAATATGAATGCAAAAGGTCCAATGTTTTTTCATTAAATGATCATATGGCATATAAAATTGAAAAAACCCTTAACAAATGGACCATGGTGCCCCGTGTAAGGCACATGGCTTAAATTCATTGTTTGGAATTAAAATTACAGACAAAAGTTCTTGAATTGACAAAACAGTAAATAGTAATTACTCCTCGTTGAAGGAGATGGTAATGAAATCCTTGGCATGCCAATTGTTGAGTCCTTCACCGGCAGTCGGGTAAATCCATTCATCAAAGTCATAAACATCCTCAGAGTCTTCAATAACGTTCACTTCATGATTACCAATGCGAAGGGGTGGTTTTCCTACACGGGCACGTATGACCTCCCTTTGAGCTTTGGCAGTGAAACCCAGCCCAAACTTGTCCGCTTTGAAAGGAATATCTGGGAGTTATCCCCAAATAGTACAACTTCTATCTTCAACCACGGCGCGAGCATCTTTGAGTGAAATCATCCTTGGCACAACTTCATCAGTTTTTGGGATGTCAGAAGATATTTTGGTGGTGGTAACCATGGGAGGAACCACTTAGAAGGCTTGGAATGGAGTCTCTATAAACTCACCATCCATTTCCACATACTTGAATGAATTCATGTGGCTAACCATGAATTCTTCTTCACCAAAAACAGTAACAATATTTCCCTTGACTAGATATTTCAACTTTTTGTGAAGGGTGAACGTCACTGCTCCTGCCCCATGTATCCAAGGGCGCCTAAGTAAACAAGAGTAAGCGGGACGAACGTCCATCACATAAAAAGTAGAGTTGGAAGTTTGTGAACCGACTTTAATGGGGAGATCCACCTCTCCATGCACCATCCTTTTGGACCCATCAAAAGCCCTCACGATTATGTCACTTGGTTTTAACACTAGACGTTCGAAATCTAACCGGTCCAAGGCACCTTTGGGTAGAACATTAAGAGAGGAACTGATATCAATCAGGACATGGGCCAGGGTAGTTCCTTTGTATTCAATAGAGACATGCAAGGCCTTGTTATGATTCCTTCTAACTAGTGTCAAGCCAGCATCAGAGAACCCCAATCCATTTTCGACAGTCAGACTTGCCACACATGTTTCAAATTGATCAGTTGTAGTCTCTTGAGGGACATGCACTTTCTTCAAAAATTTGATTAAAGCTTGGGCATGAGCATCAGAACAAAGAAACAAAGACAACATGGAAATTTTGGAGGGGGTTTACCCCAATTGTTATACTATCTTGAAATCACTTTTCTTTATGACCTTAAAGATTTTCTCCATCTCTTGGATGGAAGGTTCCTCAATAGTAACGTCTTTGGTCGGCGCCTCTGTCCTGGTAGGCTCAATTACTTTCTCTTTACCCCTAGTGTCAGTACTAGGCTTATCAATGGTAATGCGGATAGGTGTCATTGTAGTAGTTGGAGGTGAGATGTTAGGAGAGAAAATCCTCCCCGTTCTCGTCACCTTGCTAGAACCAACAATATTTGTAACATCATCAATCTTGTCTTCATTGATCAAGGAATCTTGCTTAATTCCATAATAGTAAACTTCAGCACCGTAATTCCAAGGGACTGCTTTGTCAGGAGAGTAAGGAATCGACCCAGGAGCAGTAATTATCAAGGGAGAAATCGTTGGTTCGTTAGAAATCCTAATAAGACCCTTTGAAGAGATCCTAAGAGGTTTGTTGGAAATTGTTATCATGGAAATGTCTTCAGCTTTATCGGTCAAACTTTTGATGAACAGAGTTCTTTCAAACAGGATTTCATGACTATTTATCAAGAATTGAACACCTTCTTTCAGCCATTTGCATCCATTAATTTGTTCAGCACAACAATCACAATCTTTTAAATAGCCAGGGAACACCCCAACTCTCAGCAAATTTTCCTTCACAGTAGTCAATAGAGTAGTCAAATCCTCGATAGAGGAAAAAAATTAGTGTCATCAATTGCATTGACACATTTGCCATGGTTTGTCATTAGTGTAGTTATCACATTTGGAGTTACAAGTGGATCGAATTCAATATTTTTGTTGTCTATCAGGTCTTGAATCTTATTCTTCAGAGCCCAGCATTGATCAGTTTCATGCCCAGGGTTGTTGGAATGATACGCGCACTTGGCATTTGGATTGTACTTCGATGATATAATATTTGGATTTGATGGCGGATCAGGCAACGTCACTAAGTTGGCCTTCAACAGATTTTGTAAGGCTTGGGACAGTGACATGTTAATCCTTGTAAACTGTCTTCGAGGAATTTCAGATCGTTGATGGTTGGATGATTGTCTTTGATCAGATGGAGGGTTAGATATTAACACAGCATTAACAGAGGGTCGACGATCCTTCTTGGTACGGGCCCTTTCCCCATACACAACATTGGTTTCTTTCTTCCCAGTAAAGGGCTTCTTTACAGAGTTGGATGCAGAAGCAGATGTCATGGGAATTTTTCCACTCTTAATGCCACTTTCAACCCTTTCACCAATTAGGATTAACTCGGTGAAACCAGACGAAGAACTCCCAATTAACAAGTTGAAAAATGGGCCAGTTAATGTACCCATGAACATATAAACTAGTTCTCTGTCAGTTAGTGGTGGTTGGACCCTACCAGCAAGATCCCTCCATTTTTGCACGTACTCTTTAAACCCTTCATTAGTACCCATTATCATTACTTGAAGTTGAACTCAAGTTGGTGCCAAATCAACGTTGTACTGATATTGATGATAAAAAGCAGTGGCCAGATCTTCCCATGTGTGAATCTGGGAACCCTCCAATTGGTAAAATCATTCTAACTGAGTCTGGTAACACGAAAAGATATAGCATTTTCCATCCATATTACATAGATTAAATTTCCGATTCTTCAATTATTATGTCACATTTTATCCTTTTTTGTAGTTTTTGAATCATATTTCAGGTACTTAGCATTTGCAAGGCATAAATAAGAAATGGAAGAAAAAGAATGGAAAAATGAAGAAGAAATGGCTTTAAAACAACAAAAATGAAACTCTGTAGAAGAGAAGTGTGTCGCCCGCCACAAAGGTGTTACGACCGGAACGAGCTAAGTTTCTATGCCCCTCGGCACATGCATTTTACGACTGGCACAAGATGAATTTTTGTGTCCCTCGGCATACTCATGTTACAAACGGGACATATGTTGATGACGTGTACGTTCCAAGCAGTTACGAAGTCTTCGCCAGTAGAGCATAATAAGTGGACGTCACCTGGATTTTCTCTGCATGAAGAACGTGAGTCATGGAAGTAACCTATTTTCCCTCAACAAAAATGGAATATATAAAAAGGAAGCAGTTTCTAATTTTCCTTCTCTCTCTTTGGCCTGCACTTTGAACAAAATTTGTTATAAAGTTTTATTTTTCTGCTGAACATTATTTAGATTGTATTATACATTTTACTTTCGAGTTTTAGAATTCTAGCATTAATCTCCCAGTAGTAGTATTCCATAGGCAATAAAACCTCACCGTCAGAGCAACATTTTTCCACATCGGAGAAATACTGCAACATTAGTTTCTTTCCAGACCTCCTGAATTGCTTAGGATTACTCTGATTTTATTCGAGCTATTTTACTTAAAGTCAATCTTGCCGGCTTGTGGAGGACACACACATTATTGGAATTTACTACTTTGTATTCGATTTCAGGTTCTTATTTCAATAAGCATATTTATTTATTCTATTCTATGCATGCGTTGTCGAATTTATATTTTAATTTTATGATGTTCTGCAATAATATTATGTCTGGTTAGATTCCCTCTACCGGTATGTAAAACTTGATCGGAAAGGGTTCGGTAGTTAATTGGCGTTATTATTTTTACAAAAAAAAAATACTTTTCTAGTTTTAATTTCCAATTGAATGTTTAATAGTTTTTGTACAGAAGTAAGAAACAGTCTAAGGTTAAAATTCAATAGAGCGGAAGTTTGATGTTTTAACTAGATAGTGGTCATTGAAACATTGATTTTAAAAACAGCGGAAGCGCTTTAAAGTTAATTGAATCTTATTTGTTTTCAAAAAATACTTTTGAGTTTTAAATGAAACAGCGGAAGCGCTCATTTCGAGCTTAACTGATATGATCTAATTCAATAGAACAGAAGTTTGAGACGAAGGTTTTTAAACAAATAGTTTCACCGAAATTATGTTTTATTACTAAAAACAAATGCCAATGATGTACTGAACCCCTTAAGTTAACGAAATACATAGCGGTGTCCTTCATTAATTATTAAATTCTGGTTAAATCCCAATTAAACCCAAACATCCAAATTTATTATTAGCCTTAGCTTTACATAGTAACCTTTGGATAACAATAGTTTCTGACTATTAGTCCTTGTGAGTTCAATATCTTTTAAAACTACGCGATAGACTGTGCACTTGCAGTCACTACACCCGATAGACTCATAAAGTCGCGATAAAGTTTTTGGCATTGTTGCCGAGGAATGAATTAGTCGAATACTATAAATCCCTTGTTACGCAGTATAGACTAAGGCAACCAATTTTATTTTTTATTTTTACCGTCAATTGTATTCCAAGCACTCGCTCTAAAGACGAGGAATTAGAGCAACCAATCAACGAAGTCGAGCATTTTCTTAACATAACACACCGAATCAGAGAGTACCAAGCCAAGTACAATCTTCCCGAAATCAATCTTCCTAACTTTTCTCTTCCTGACCCCAAAATGGCTGAAGGACCTCAAAATCGTCCTCTGACGGATTATGCTGCCCCATCACAAGAGGAACCCCACAACAGTATTGATGCTCCCGCTATCGCACATAATGATTTCGAACTAAAGCCTTCACTGTTGCAAGTCGTTCAACAGAACCAATTTTTAGAATGTCCTACGGACGATCCAAACCTTTATTTATCCGTGTTTGTGCATTACGCAGACACATTGAAAGCAAATGGAGTCAGCCCTGAAGCGATAAGACTCCGTCTTTTTCCTTTTTCTCTAAGATATAGAGCTAGAGCATGGCTCCAATCTCTACCATCCAACTTCGTTACCACATGGAACGAATTGAAGAAAGTTTTCCTAGCGCGGTATTTTCCACCGACTAAGACGGCTATGCTGAGAGTTAATATAAATAGTTTTAAACAAAAGGAAAGTGAATCTCTTTTCAAAGCATGGGAGAGATACAAAGACATGTTGCGACTCTGTCTACATCACGGTATAGAGGAATGGCTCATCATCCACACCTTTTATAATAGTCTCTTGTACAACACAAGACTAACGATTGACGCAGTCGTTGGTGGTGTAATGATGGATAAACCATACCATGATGCCTATCAACTTATCGAAAGTATGGCTCAAAATCACTATCAGTGGGGAAGTGATAGAACAATGATGGAAAGATCTCCAACAAAGAGTGGTATGCACGAAGTTAGCAGCTTAGACCAAGTTAATGCTAAGGTAGAAGCCCTTACCAAAAAGATAGAAAGCTTGACCACAACTCCCGCAGCCACCGTGGCTGCAGTAACTCCAACCTATGATCTATGCAGACTTCACGCGTATTACGCACCTGAATGTCCACTTTTAACAGGAGTACAAGTTGGTCAAGTGAAATATGCTCAAGGAAACCCCTATGGGAACAACTATAACCCTGCTTGGAAGAACCATCCAAACTTTTCATAAAAAAGCAATAACGCTTTGTACGCACCAGGGAAAGCTCCTACTACACCTCCAGGATTTCAGAAATCAACCCCAAATGTCCCAAATATTCCTAGGAAGTCCAACATTGAAATCATGATAGAAAACTTTGTAGAAAACCAAGCTCAAACTAATAAAAATTTCATGAATCAAAACATTCACACTAGTGAATAGATTAAGCAATTGACTAATGAGATCGATGCCCTTTCCACACACAACAAAATGTTAGAAACACAAATTTCGCAAGTGGCTCAACAGCAAGCGGCTACAGCTTCTCAAGCTAGAACTTTTCCTAGACAGCCCCAACCAAATCCGAAGGGACACGCTAACGCTATAATACTACGAAGTGGGTAGAACTAAGCAGACCAACTGAACCTAGAATCGAGAACCCAACTATGTACCAAAAAAATGAAAAAGAAACTGAGAAGGAAGCTGAACTAAAGGAAGTAGAAAAAGAAGGTGACGAAGAGGCCGTAGAAAAAGAAGAACCTTATGTACCTTCTCCACCCTATCAACAACCCATTCCATATCCTCAAAGACTTGCTAAGTCTAAGAACATAGGGCAGTTCAAGAAATTCGTTGAACTTTTGAAACAACTTAACATTACCATACCTTTTACAGAAGTTATCACATAAATGCCCTCCTACGCTAAATTTCTTAAAGAAATCTTGTCCAATAAGAAAAAGCTTGAGGATAACGAAACTGTATTGCTCACTGATGAGTGCAGTGCTATAATACAAAACAACATGCCTCCTAAACTTAAAGACCTAAGTAGTTTTTCCATACCTTGCGTAATCGAAAAATTTGTCATAGACAAAGCACTATGCGATTTAGGAGCCAGTATTAGTCTGATGCCATTATCAATTTGCAAGAAACTCAACATGGGAGAACTAAGACCAACAAGAATGTTCGTATAATTAGCAGATCGATCAGTGAAATTTACTTTAGGTATGTTAGCAAATGTTCCTGTACGTATAGGACAATTCTATATCCCCACTGATTTCATAATCATGGAAATTAAAGAAGACTCCAATATTATCATATTAGGTAGACCATTCCTAGCTACTGCAGGAGCCATAGTAGATGTCAAAAATGGAAAATTGACCTTCAAAGTCGGAGAGGAAAAGGTTGAATTCATCTTATCTAAATTTCTCATGGCACCAGCCATCGATGATTCATGTTGTTTCTTGAATGAAATCGATAAATGCGTGAAAGAAATGGAGAAACAACAAACCACTTATTCTGAAGTATTAAGGATTCCCATACCCTCGATACTCGAAGATGATAATTGGTGCCCGGAATATCAAGATGAAAACTTGAGTGAATGCCTAGCCTTAATGCCTGATCCTATACCCTGTCAAAAGAAACCTACCATAGAACTCAAAACATTACCCAAAGACCTAAGATATGAATTCCTAGACACAGAACTTGAATGACCAATTATAGTCAATGCAAACTTAGGACAAATAGAGACTGAAAAATTAATACATGTCCTTAGAAAATACCAAACCGCTTTAGGTTATAACATATCAGATCTAAAAGGAATAAGCCCTTCTATCTGCATGCACCATATTATGCTAGAGGAAGACTGTAAAACCTCTAGGGAACATCAAAGGAGAATAAATCCCATTCTGAGCGATGTAGTCAAAAAGGAAGTAGAAAAGCTACTAGAAGCAGGAATCATATACCCAATATCTGACAGTAAATGGGTCAGCCCAATACATGTCGTACCTAAGAAAGATGGTGTGACTGTTGTTAGCAATACTAAAGGAGAATCAGTAGCACATAGAACTCACACCGGGTGGAGAATATGCATCGACTACAGAAAGTTAAACAAATCAACTCGTAAAGATCATTTTCCTTTACCCTTCATTGACCAAATGCTTGAACGACTAGTTAAACACTCTCACTTCTACTACTTAGACGGGTATTCCGGGCTTTTCCAAATTCCTATCCATCCCAACGACCAAGAAAAAACTACTTTTACTTGTCCTTATGGTACATTGGCTTATCGACGAATGCCATTCAGATTATGCAATGCACCTGCAACATTCCAGAGATGTATGATGTCCATCTTCTATCATTTTCTAGAAGGCATGGTGGAAGTTTTTATGGATGACTTCTCTGTATGTGGAGAAAGTTTTGAGGGATGTTTATCGAACCTTGAAATGGTGCTAGAAAGATGCGTAAGTGTCAATCTTGTGTTAAACTGGGAAAAATGCCACTTCATGGTCCGACAAGGAATCGTCTTATGGCACATAGTATCCGATAAGGGAATCGAAGTAGATAAAGCAAAGATCGAAGTTATAGAAAATCTTCAACCACCCAAAAATGTTAGAGAGATAAGGAGTTTTCTAGGACACGCTAGTTTTTATCGAAGTTTCATTAAAGACTTCTCTAAAATAACCAAACCTCTAACCGAACTCCTAATGAAGGATGCTGAGTTCATCTTCACCGACAAATGTTTGGACGCGTTTACAACTCTAAAAAAGGCATTAATTTTAGTACCTATTATGTAACCTCCTGATTGGAACGGACCATTCGAGATAATGTGTGATGCCAGTGACTATGCCGTAGGCGCAGTTCTAGGACAAAGAAAGGATAGAAGCTTCATGCGATCTACGACGCAAGTAGAACCCTAGATCTTGCACATACAAATTATGCTACCACTGAAAAAGAATTGTTAGTTGTTGTGTTTGCTTTAGATAAATTGTGTTCCTACCTAGTAGGAGCACGAATAATTATCTATACTGACCACGCTGCAATCTGGTACCTCTTAAGTAAGAAAGACGCCAAACCAAGATTACTAAGGTGGATCTTACTTCTTCAAGAATTCGATTTAGAAATAAAAGACAAGAGAGGCACCAAGAATGTAGTCGCTGACAACCTATCCAAAATAGAAGGCATCAAACCAGATCATGTTCCCATCAATAACGATTTTCCTTATGAACGCCTTGTATCCTAAGTGGAACTAGAAAGTATCATAACTGAGTACCATGTGACTTATGAAGACAAGAACACAAACGAAATTTTGGAAGCAATATGCACCACAACCATGCTACCATGGTACGTCGATTTAGTTAACTATTTGGCTTCGAAAGAAGAAATTCTTTCATGACCTTAAACATTATTATTGGGACGAGCCATTACTTTTCAAAAGAGGCGCCGATGGTATTTTCCGTCGATGTGTTCCCGAAGTGAATTTGAAAACATAATTTTCCACTGTCATGCCGCTTCCTGTAGAGGACATTCAAGTATTTCAAAGACTTGTGCTAAGATATTACAATCTGGCCTTTATTGGCCTAACCTATGGAAAGACGTCCATATCACAGTTAAAAATTGTGACCAGTGCTAATGCACCGGAAACATCTCTAGACATGATGAGATACCTCAAAAGGGCATTCTGGAAAATGAAGTCTTTGATGTTTGGGGAATCGATTTCATGGGACCTTTCCCGTCTTCCTTTGGAAATCACTACATACTAGTTGTTGTGGACTATATTTTGAAATGGATCGAGGCTGTAGCCTCTCCAATAAATGACGCGCGTGTAGTAGTCAGGCTTTTCAAGAACATAATCTTTACAAGATTCGGTGTGCCGAGACTCGTCATCAGTGACGGTGGCTCCCATTTCATTTCCAGAATCCTAGAAAAATTATTAGCGAAATATAGAGTTCGACACAGTGTCGCAACTCCTTATCATCCACAAACAAGTGGGCAAGTAGAGGTCTCCAACAGAGAAATAAAGCAAATCTTAGAAAAAACTGTAGCAACCTCTAGGAAAGACTGGTCATCTAAGTTACATGAAGCTCTATGGGCATATAGGGTAGCATATAAAACTCCGATTTGAACAACACCATTCAAACTAGTTTATGGTAAATCATGTCATCTGTCGGTGGAAATAGAACATAAGGCTTATTGGGCTATTAAGACCCTTAACTTAAATTACACCACCGTGGGTGAGAAAAGAATCTTAGACATCCACGAACTAGAAGAACTTGGACTAGACCCTTACAAAAATGCTCAGATATATAAAGAGAGAACTAAAAATGGCACGATAAATGAATATCTAGAACAGAATTAAATGAAGGCGATATAGTTCTCCTATTTAATTCTAGACTTAAATTGTTCCCGGGAAAACTTCGTTCTAGATGGTCTGGTCCATTCGAAGTTACCAAGATTTTTCAAAGTGGCGCAATAGAAATCAAAGGAATGAGTTGCAAACCGTTCATTGTAAACAGACAATGCTTAAAACATTATCATAGCATAGATAACAAAGAATATTACACATCAATTAGGCTAGATGCGCTACCACCCCATTCATCAGACTAATCCCCATGTAATATCGAGCTTACAACTTTAAACAAAGCGCTTCTTAGGAGACAACCCGACTTTGAGTCTTTTATTTTTGTTTTGCTTGTTTTTCTATTTTATTTTTATTTCGTGCTTTTATTATTATTAATGTTAGAATATGCAGTATTGTTTCTATAATTTTACCCGTTACTAACTTAATGTTAACTATCAACCTACTTCAGGCTAACATTCCGATTATCTAGTATACTAACCACGATGAACTTGGTTGATATGATGGGCATTGTGTTTAGAGTAAGGAACCAACGGAGGAGGTTTGAGTCTCTTTCTGATAGGGAGTTAGGATTAAATACCTACCCCGACGGACCAGCCATGATAACCTTATGGTTCGGGATAGTGTTTTATTTTTCTTGAGCCAAATAGGATAAGATACATCTGCTATAAGGAGAAAATTTAGCTCTTACTGTAGACTGAATTTAGAGTTTTTAAGTTCCCTCATCTACAAACCTGACCACGGTCTAGGATTTAATAGGGGACTCATTAGATTTAGATTGTTCAGTATAGAGTACACTTTCACCCACAGGGAGCTAGCTGAGTTACTAGGATTCCCACGTAGCCTGGTTGCATTTACTGTAGTCTAGGAAGAGCTTTTTAATGCAGGAGAGTGTGATACGGTGGCAGAACTGACTGTTATACTGGTTTGCATTTTTTGTTTGCAAATGTCCCGGTAAGTAAGAGTCGCCATCGACTTTTCTTTTATCCAAAAAAGGGTAAGGGTGAAAAGAACAGAAAAAGACCTTTTTCGAGATTTTCTGAGTAAGGGGATAGATTATGGAAAGGAAAGGTGTTAGCACCCTTTCCATCTGTGGTTTTCCACGAGCTCTTAGGTACTTGCTCATTTTGAAAATTGTTTTCGTGTTTGTGTGTTTTGAAATATTTTTGTTTGCTTTATGATAACTCTTGTATCAATCCTCAAGAGTGTCATAAAGCATTTTTGAAAGTAGTTTGAAAGTGTGTAAGTGTAAAAACTTGTTTTTGAGCAAGTACTTAAGAACTGTCTACCTACTCGAAAAAGGATGCTCTTTTCCACTTACCCTTTAGATAATGCTATCCTACTATTAGTGAGTAGGTAACCCTATCGTTGGATGTTGAGGGACTTATCAAAAGGGATGTTATGGTCATTTAAGGAAACATGTAAGGATACCTTAGCATTTCGAAGGAACAATCATCATATAGGAAACATCGAGGGACAAGATCATTTCTCGTAGGAAACTCGAGGGACGTTAAGGGACTATGATCTTTGGGATGACTTTTAACTGAGGGTATTTGCTAAGATATCCCTACGTTCGAGGGACATGACCATTGTTTTCCGAGGCAACCAAGTGAGGATTACCCTAAGGGTGCAAGCGTGCAATAGTGCTTTTTTCATATATTTGTCTTGAGATTAGTGATCTAATGATTAATTGACTTAATCTTGTCATGCACGCCTAAGTTACTAACAATTTATATACAAGCATATAAGGAATATAAAATGAGAAATAAAGTTCTACCGCTATTACAAGGCTTTGGTGTAGATACATAAGTAATGACTGAAAAAGTAAAATGCGAGAATTGAAAATCCTAATTAACTATTTCAAACCGGACGCAATTACATAAATGATAAAAATAATCGTATGGAAAAATAATAACGCGCGAAAATTAAGACTGAAATAAATTCTAAACCCTAAAAAATCTACTTGCCTATTAAAAATATGTTTGGTATTTTATGGAAAAAAATTAGAAGGTTAACTTAATTTATAACTAATTTAAATTAAAGAAAAAAAGGTTAAAGTTTATTTAAATTAATTTCCAAAAATTAATTTTATTAAAAAAACTCTAAATCCTATATTTTTATGATTTATGATTTTATTGAAAAAATGAATGAATATAAAATATAAACTAATTAACAAAAATTAAATTAAATAAAGGAAAGAAGATGGGCCTGAGGGGGGTGTGAAACCCAATTGGAGGGATGTGTTACTGAAATTTGTCCAGGCCCAACTCTGATGGCCCATGCTTGCGTGAGATCCAGTGAGAGGCATGCTTGGGAAGTCCACCACGGGGAAACGTGATTGGACATTAGATCTGGTACTGGATGGATCCAAAGGTGATGAGAATGGGACGCATGGTGCACGCGCTTGGAGTAGAACCACTGAATCTGCAAGAAATGTCCAAAAAAATAACATGTAAGAGGCGGGGATCGAACCCCTGCCCTTGCACACATACAAAGCCTTAAGCGCGTTGTCTCTACCGTTGGGACGACTGTGCTTTCGCTCATATAATCACATTAATAAATATATAAAACAAATTTAATCCTAATGCTGACTGTGAAAAACATGCGTGCCAAGTGGGTCCCCTGAAATTTGAATAGACCAATCGTTTCATCCTAATATGCCACGCAAAGTCCTTGGCCGGTCAAACCACCATGGATGGTGGTTCCGGTCATCTTCTCCGTTTAGACAAAAATCAAAACCTGCGAAATCTTATGAAAACGAACATAGAAAGAATCCTACTAGCTTAATTAGACCCTTGCAAACACAATGGCATGGTTGGTTTGCTCTGAAGAGGCCTGTATCCTGAGATATGAAGCTTGGCTGAAGCTTTTCCCTAACAATCACAAAGCTTCACCCCTGCGTTAAATCTCTCATGTAATAACTCTAAACACACATAATCATTAGTATAAACACAAATATGCATATGAAAACCATTTTGAGATCGTCAAAATATACCAAACGGAGTAATGGTGATACGCTTGATGTGGACGTTGCACTGCTTGCTTGAAGACTGGGCTGGGGTCCTGGAAGCCTCAGGGAGGTGTTTGAATGCTTGAAAGATCCTGGTAGCGGCTGGAACACGAGTTATGTGTTTGCAATATTCTTTGAAAATTTGAAAATTCTCTAGGGTTCCTGTTAGGCTGGCTGCGCATGTCCATTAGGTTTAGACTTATTGTATACATATAGTGAATCATATTAGGGTTGCAATTGTGGAAAGAATTCAATGCTTTGATGAGAAAATATCCTTCTTTCAATTATTTGATTTTTGGATTTTTTAGAATAAATCCAATCTTTGCTTTCCATCCACGATTCTTCTTTGATTTTCCAGCATGTTTTGTCCCTCATTTGGATAGAAAAAGATTCTCAATCAAATCTTCCATTATTTCTATTATTTACTTTATTTAATTTTTCATTTTAATGGATAAAATATCAAAATAAATAGTATAAAGAATAAAATAATGTATGACTGAGCTCAAGGGTCGTGGGCCATGTTAAGAACAAGTTTCAAGCATGAAAACATGGGCCCATTTGGAAAAGATTCAAGTTAGGTCAATATTGGCTTCATGCACATTTCCAAAAATTGGTCAACTTTAGCAATACATATATATCTCATTTTTAATCCTAAGAGGTTGTTCTTGAACTTTTTAGATATCTTTGGATGTCCTCTAAACAACCCTTTTGGTTTCATCTCAATTGGATCTTCCATGTTCATGTAAGGAGCTTTGACCCAAAAGGTGTTTTTGTTGACTTTTTGAAAAGACATATAATGTATAAACTTGTATCTTTTGATTGAGGCATTTCTTGAACTTGAGGGATGAAGAGAAGTTGTAGGGAATTGTATTCTCTTAAAAATGAGCCTTTATGGAAAAATTTCTGATAAAGTATGAGAAAGTTATGCCTGGTCAAAGTTTGGTTGACTTTTCCTATAGAAACCTTAATTTGCCATTTTTGACTTTTGATGAGTTAGGAGTGTTTCTTGAGGAATCATAATCAACCCTTGATCAAATGATGGATATTACTTCAAAATATTGATGTTGACCAAATTTTTTGAACTTTGATAGTATTTGGGCCACAGTTGACTTTTGACCTAGTATAGTTAATTTTTCCTAACTTTGTCCCATATTTTCACCATGATACAAATGGATTCAAACAAAACTTACAACATGAAAGTTGTAGTCCTCCACAAAGTCTACAACTTTGATTCAAAAAGTCTACAACTTTGATTCACAAAGTTTTCTCAAAAGAAGCTTGGATCTCAAGTTATGATTTTTGGAACAAGGGTCCCTAAAACTTTTAACTTGGGGAAATTTTGCCCTAGTTTAGGCAGGATGTTGCCCTATCTTCTTGGCCATTTTCCACATAGTTCCACTTGGAATCTCAAGTTTCATTTTAAAGATGGATTATAGAGCATGTTGTAAGCTTTCCAAATTGTCCAAGAACTCCTCAAACACATTTGTGGTTAGGGAGAATCGAATGCTTGAAGTTGGCAAAAACTCACTTTGTATCCATGGCAAATTCACGTTCACTCAAGTGGCATTTTCAAACCAGCATGCTTTGTACTATTTTTCAGGCCTCTAAACCATTTCACACTCCATAATTTAATGCAAATCCATTGATTTGATGCATTGTCTTGGTCATTAGGGTATTGTATACAAGTTTAATCCCTAAATGGTAAAAGACACTTTTCCATTTTTGCAAAAGTGTGCTTTATGTCAAACCATGATCTTTGAAGCATAGGGCCATATCTCAGAAGCCAAATCAAATCCACAAATTCCAGCAACCAAGAGGATTTTGTGCAACATACTTGAGGGCTTGTACAGGCCTGTATTCACAACTTCCACATCTTTGCTTCAAAAACAAGAAATTGTCCAAACACTTAAAAACTTGAAAACCAGCCATTGTTAGCTTACACAAACTTTTTGAACAACTTTCACACAACCCTTTGAGCAAGATACACGAGTGTTTGAGCCCCAAAACTTCCCATAGCCTGAAATCACACTTCTTTGGCAAAACAGGGCAGGTGCTGCAACTTGAGTGCCATAGCTCATTTGGCTCGTGCGTTTTGCCCCTTTTTGCTTCAAACACCTTCCATTCAACTCACTCAAGCTATCCCAAACCTCCATTGCCAACTGTAACTCCATTTACAGTGTTCACCATTTTCATTTCAAGCTTGTGCAGGTTGAGTTCTAGAGGCTGATTCAGGGACATTCAAGGCAACCTAGCTATTGGAAAAGATCAAGTGAATTTCAGGCAAGCTACCAGACACCTCAAAACTTGTTGAGAAGCACTGTATTGTCCTACACGAATCCACCTGAAACAGTTTTTTCTTCACTTTCCATCTCTCTATTTAGGAACATTTAGCCTTAGGTTTGTGAATAAAAAATTTAGTATTCAATGCCATGAAGCTGTACATATGCTCAGTTTTCATTTATATTAAGTGTGCTAGGAGAATTTCATCCATGAACATGCTGAGAAAACTAGGTCATATATATATACTTTTATTTTATTAAATACTTAGAATAAAAATATAAAAGTATTACATTTTTATTTTTATTATTATTCATACTAAAAAATACCTTTTTTAAGTATATTTTATTTTTGTACATATTAATATATTTTTTGTATATAAATAATATATTATATTTATTTTCTTAAAGAAATTAGGGTTTACCCTTAAAACAAATAAAATTAATCTTTTTTTTTACATCAAAAATACTTTTACATACATAAACAAACAAAAACCATTTTTTGCATAATTCATATTTATTTGATATTTATTTATTTTGTTATTTAAATAATTGTCCATTTAAATATTTATGAATTATGATTCAATTTGGATGTAATAGTAAATTAGGATTTATATTTCTTGTCAAATACCCCCCATTCAAAATTGTACCCCCATCCCCATAATCATGTTGTAATAGCTTAGACTTTAAATTCTCGCATTTTACGCTTTCAATTATGCCATGATTAGAGAATTAGGGTTTGTATGCAAAATCAAAAATCAACAAATAGTTTGACCTAATCAAAGACAAAAATGCATGAAAATCAAACACAATGCACACTTACATCCCTAGGATTACAATCCACTTGTTGCCTTCAAAAATGGGCCATGTTATGCATGTTGGGTACTTTGGCAAAACAAAAACAAAACAAAAACAAAACAAAAGATCATAGTCCCTCGATGACGCTATCTTGGTTGCCTAAACAAAAATGATCAAGTCCCTAAAAAATTTGCCAAAAATACCTAACACAATTGCTATCATGGTCTATACGATGACCCGCGCTTGTCCCATTTAACATCCTAACACAAGGTTGTTCACCAAATGCAATGGTGAAACAACACTGTCAAAAGGGTTAAAAACATAAGAAAGATCTTTGAGTAAAATAGGTTAGATAGCTCTTAGTTACTTGATAAAAAAGCTTGCAAAAACATCCTTGCTGTTTTCAAACACGCTTCACAATACAATTTCAAAACAAACATTCAAAACATTGAAATCTTTTCAAAAGACAAAAACCCCTTTGTATACATTCAAACAAGAATCATTACAAAGGTTGCCACAACGATGGCCTCTTTTTAAAATATCTTTCAAAACCACACACAAAGCACCATTTCAAACAATTGAAAAGCAAAGCAAGTGATCTAAACAAGTAACTAAGAGCCCATGGATAACCATGGATGAAAAGGGTGCTTGCACCTTCCCTTTTCATAATCTACTCCCCGAACCCAAGAAAACATCTCAAAGGTCTTTCCTGTGCTTTTTGACCTTTCCTTAGGATAAAATAAAAAGTCGGTGGCGACTCTTGCTAAACCGAAACATTTGCGAATACAAACGCAAAACCTCAAGTCAGTTCTCCCACCGTATCACAGAACTGCAACTCTGCTGGGGACTATTCTAAAAGTGGAGTAACCTTAGGGTTTAGATCACCTTTACATGCTTATCTTGTTTGCTTTGATTGCTTTACATTTGGTTCTCTTGTTTGGGCTTGAAATCCTCTACCTGGATTTGGGAAACATTCACAGGTAAATAGCAAATACGTTGTGGAAACTGTGCGGGGTATACCAACATGGTTGAAGCAATAGCTATATTAGTGTGACATATTTGTGAGTACCAGTAGCCTTTGAGTCAATCAAAGAGAATACGGGGCCGCTGAGTGATGTCATGAAGCACTAATGAACTCTTAGAACCTTACTTGACCATCTTGGACTTATTAGGGGTAGTGAGATGACCGGCTTTGGTGCAGTCCGAAGTTGGTAGATACTCGATACTACACTCATTGAGGGTTGTTTTCTTGAAATATTTTGGTCGCCAGTTAAGTGGCTAAACCAAAACAATACATAGAAAATAATCCAGTGATATTGAGCTCCTTAGAACCTGGTTACTATTTATAGGTCAGGTTGAGCCAACTAACTTCAAGAGGGTACTTACCTATGAAACCTCATGCAAGCCTAAAACTAGGATCTTGTGTGATTTGCTTGTACATGTATTTGTGCATACATCATGAACATCATAAAGCATCATATGCATCCACTAACCATTTCAAGGGTTTGGATCTTCATCTTTGTTCTTGTTTTGTAGGTCACGGAATCTCTTCGCAGGAAAACAATTCAAGTCAACCTTGTGAGAATCCCTCTTCAACTCAAGGAGCTTACTTCCAAGATTCCAGAGAATTCCCTCTTCAGTGAAAGACATGGTAGACTTCTCAACTTGGTCAACTCCAACATTGAAGAAGACATGGTAAAAGTTCTCTTCCGGTTCTTTGACCCCCTACACCACTGTTTCACATTCTCTGATTATCAACTAGTACCTACCTTGGAGGAATTTTCTCAACTCCTGAGGATTCCTATTCTCCATCAACTACCCTACAACGGTACAGAAAGAGAACCAAAGCCTGAAGATGTTGATCAAGCATTACACTTGCAACCATCTGATATCAAAGGTCATTGGGAAACCAGAAGTGGTGTCAAGGGTTTCTTGGAAAAATTTCTGTTTGAGAAGGCACAAGACTGCTAGAATTCTCTAGATCTACAAGATTTTTAAAAGATTGTGGCACTCCTCATCTATGGGTTGGTCTTGTTCCCAAACCCTGATCAGCTTATAGATGTGAACACTGTCAAGATTTTTATATCTCGGAATCTTGTGCCTACGTTGCTTGGGGACATCCTACACTCATTTTACACACGAACAATGAGGAAGAGAGGTGTTCTCATGTGCTGTACTCCTCTTCTAGCAAGGTGTTTTATTTCTCACCTTCCCCAAACAGTTTTGAAGAATGAGCAGGGTTTAAGGTGGTCACAACGGTTGATGACCCTCACACATTCTGATGTTCATTGGTGTTCTCGGTCCAGAGAAAATGTCATCTTCATTGATCATTGTGGAGAATTCCATAATGTGATGTGCGATTGACCTAATGTGTCTAACAATATCTTAACTGCAAGTGCACAGTCTATCGCGGTAGTAATAAAAAGATGTCGAACCCACAGGGACTTCGTAATCACTCTAGTGTTATGAAACAGGTTAGTTTAGCTAAGGCGGAAATTGTCACGTTTGGTTTTTAGAAGTTTAAAACTAAAGGAGAAAATAAATTCAATTAAAAGAATTATAATATTAAAGTGGTCGGATTGTAATGTTTTGAACCTATGCGAATTAAATTGTACCTAAGCATGTAAAAATATTTAACTTAAATTATTCTGTAGTACTTATCAGTTTAAAAACCCTCGATTCACACTCTCGTGGTCTTACCTCGGATCATACTCCTAAAGCCAAATGTCTGCTCTCGCTAGCCCATAAGTGTTTAGAAAGCATCTTTTTGAAAACTAAATAAATCTAATTCGTTTTAAAGCACTCTCGCTGTATTTAAATCGAATGCCTAACTTTAGCTATCCGGTTAAAACCTCACACTCTCGTGGTCTTGATTTCTCCCTATTTTACTTTCCTTACTCTCGTAACAAAAAGCTTAATTTTTAATTATAAAAAGTCACGGCCATAAATTAAGTTAATTAAGGTTTTAGCTTAGAAATACATTAATTCATTCGGTTATTTCATCACACCCCGACTACGGGTATTTAGCTACTCATAATGCTCGGAATTAAAATGCGGGAAATAAAATCAGAAAACAATAACACATGCATTATAAATAAAGAACAGAAATTTAACATAAATAAATTGCAATTATATTGAATACGATAAAAACCTGAAAAGCAATAGTATCCTAGATCCTTCTTCCACAAGCCGGTAAGATCAGAACGTCGGAATGAAAATTAAATAAACAAAATGCTGAGGCTTGAAAGAAATCCTAACTACAATAGAAATTTCCTGATGTTGGAAATGCTATTAAAGGTTCTGAAAGGAAAGGGAATAACAAGAACAAAATATAATCGGAAAATAGAATCGGGTTTTAAATCGGCAGAGCTTCCACAAGAATTTTTTGAACTGAACTCTGTCCTTTCTTCTTTAAAGTCCAAGCTATTTATAGAGAATGAATACAGTTGGGATTATATTTCACGTTGCTAGATTCTTGGCTTGCTGAGAAAAATAAGGGGAAGGTGGTCTTGGTCGTTGGAGAAAAATAAGGCACACATGCATGCTTCGTTACTTGACCACGTACTGCATGTTCAAAATAACTAATAAAATGCTTGTTACGGTCGTGGCTGGTGTGTTACGTGCAGATTCCATGAAATAGCATGTTACGGTCGTGGCCAATGCATGACGGTCGTAACACGCTTCTGAAGTGTCTTACGGTCGTGGCAAGGGTGTGACGACCGTAATAGCAACAAATTTTGGATTTTTGACAGATTTATCTTTTCTCTTCTGGTCTTGGCTGCAATCTTGTACATTTCATGTTTCTTTCTAGTTTGAGCTAAGATATGTTGTACCTGCATAAAATCATACAAAACTCGGAGTATTCGGGAGTTAATCGGGTCAATACGATATAAAGCGGTTTAATTTCATAGTAAATATATGATACGATTTCTCGTTATCAAATCCTCCCATACTTAAACCTTTGCTTGTCCTCAAGCAAATAGTCGTAAAAATCGGACAAGTGTTCGTCAGGCGCACATGCACGACATACCTTTGATTTTCGAGATAAAACACATAAAACCAATCGTCAGTCGGCCGGTACTTGAGTAAAACGTCAGTGATACGCCAATGACACAATTGAGTCGCGTATTTCCACTTTAACAAATCGCTTAATCGTTTCGTCACATTTCACCCTCGATCCTCTCATGCTTTTACGCCCGGTTTCGTTCTGGCGCAATCACATTAAGCCCTTTGTCTTTGCACGCACGTAGTGGAGTAGCCGGTTAGTGACTTTGATCCTATTTTTGTCACGGGGTCTGGTACACGGATGTGGTTACCCTATATTGTTCCAAATCGGAGGTTGCGGGGGATCGAGCCGTAGCACGCCCTACCAAGTTCAGAACCAGATACCTCTGAACCAACCAACAATGGACTTCTTCTCTTATACTTATGTCTCGTATGCGATCTTTGTCTTTTGGCACAAGATTTTCTTTGCTTAGCATCGAGATGAGAAAGGTGTTTCATTGATTAGGCATCAAACACTTATATTCATCGGCTCCCCACGTGGTTTGTGTCCAGACGGTGCTGACTGCTAGTATAAACTACTAGGGGTTACTTCAGAACTTAAAAATCGAGGTGTACGTATAACGTTTTGTTTAGACGGGTTGCATAAGCAGGATGTTTGCAGTGTCATAATCGTATTGATTTTGTTTACTTGTTCTCGTCTTCCTAACTAGGTTTCTGTTTAAGGTAGGTATGTCGAGCTATGCGAACAAAGAATTTTTTTGGTATGGCTTATAATACGGGGAAAACTTAAAAAACTTGAAAATATCATAAAATTACCATAAAATTACTAGAATTTGCAACATGAAGAAAATGCGGAATGAAAAGCATAGTGCCTCTCCCACACTATATCATACATTGTCTCAATGTCATGATATATGGTAGGAAGGATTACAAATAGAAAAACGGTACGGAAAGGGAAGTGAATGAATTACATAAACAAAAAGCGATTTTATGTATAGCATTATAATTGGTATAGATGAAACTAGCAAATGAATACTAAATAACTGAAACTTTGATTCCATAAATTTGCTTGTTCAACACCAGAAATTCAAAAACTACATAAAAGTAAATTTGTTCCAAATTAAAACGAAACTGAAAATATGCGAAAATGGGAAACTTCCTAGAAACAAAACAAAAGGAAATATAAAACTAGAGCTGCTTTTTGTGAGTTCATCCAAGCTTTGCTTTTATGTCTTCGAGTGTATTATGAATGTGATAAAATTGCTCCACGGTTATGTCAGTTAATCCGATTATCTCCAGACGCATGCTTTTTATTTCGTCTTTTATTCCATTAATGTTAGTCTGGTAGGTATCAAGTGTGGTAACAATTTTATTCAGATTATCAGTGTAATCCTTCTTGGTTGTTTCAGAGGCTTCATCGGCCTCTGCCATGTTAAAGTTTTCGTAGTAACCAGGAGGAGTCTCAGGGTCACCCATGTCGGACATAACATCATCATAAATTTGATAATCTTGTGGTGTCTCAGGTGTAGGAGGGTGGTCGGGTGGGTTTAGCTCATAAAGCCAGTTATCACGGTTATGGACACTTACTTTGTTATGGTTTGGAAGGGTGAATAGGTTTACAACTTCATCTCTTATCAAATACTCATAAGGTGGATGATCATGGTTTGCTATTATACGGCGGTCAAAGCAAAAATCAATATTCATAGGTTGAATCGTACCAAAATGTGGGCACCTATTCAGCTGGTATCTAAGGCCGAGGGCATTTTCAATCATTGTGACCAGGCCACCTATGATGATTGGTTCATCAGGGTTATCGATAATGCGGTAAAAGGTTTGCATTAGGAATGGCACGACATTAACGGGTTGACCTTGGTTCATACAATATAGTAAAAATATCTCGTCCTTAGACACTGCAGTACAGTTCTCCTCTTTCCTGAATACAGTGTGGGCTAGAATCTTATGAAAATAGCGGATAGCAGGGTTATGTATCTCATCATTATCCATGTTATCCGGATCAGGGTGATAATTACCAGTTAAAGTCCCCCAAAAGTAATCTAGCTCAATATCCATCAGTTCAACATGGGTAGTAGAGTAAGCAAAAGGGCCGCTAGGGAATCCTAACAGGTCATCTAGTTCCTTATGAGTGTAAACAAAATCAATGCCAAAGAGAAGGAAACTTATAAATCCTTTTCGGGTTCCTTTTCCATGTTCGGGTATATGGACTAGTGAGCTTAGAAATTCAAAGGTGAGCTCACGGTAGGTGATAAACCTTTCTTAATGTGGGCTTTTTCCCACCCCAGCTGGTTAAACAAGTACAAAATACTATCCAATATACCTAAAGCATTCATAGTGGGTTCATCATAATAAAGTGTCATACCAATGTTTCTTTTTGATAATTCCTCAAATTTTCTCTTTTGGTTTCTACCCCTAAAGGTGGTTTCCAAGAAATTATGTGGTTTTGGTTCCATGGTTAGTGTTAGTCAGGGAAACAAGTCAGGAGAGAAGGTAGAAGAGAAACAAAAACTTTTCAGAAATCCTGTGGCAATTAAAATTATTTTGAAATCAGCAGCAGTTTTATGAAAATTATAACAAAAGAAAGAAAATGAAAAATAAAACTTAAATAGGAATAAATGCAAAAACGAAAAGTATAATAAATAAATAAATAGAAACAAATAACAATTAACAAATAAGTGGGTTGTCTCCCACTAAGCGTTGTTTTTAACGTCAAAAGCCTGACATAGTGCCTAGCAGCAGATTATTCGGGTGAAATATTGGGCAATTCTAAAAGTCTTAGACTATTCGTATATTCTCTATTTTCAATGTTATTGTATTGTTTTAACCGCTGGCCGTTTACTGTAAACAGGTCAGTATTTCTACCCTTAATTTCTATTGCTCCGCTAGGGAACACTTTTGTAATTTCATACGGACCTGACCATCTAGATTTTAATTTACCAGGGAAGAGCCTAAGTCTTGAGTTAAATAATAGTACGACATCTCCGACACTAAATTCTTTCCTAGATAAACGCTTATCATGCCATTTTTAGTTCTCTCTTTGTATATTTTAGCATTCTCATAAGCATCTAATCTTAACTCTTCTAATTCATTTAAATCCAGGACTTGCTTTTCTCCCGCAGCAGTGTAGTTCATGTTGAGCGTTTTAATTGCCCAATACGCTTTATGTTCTAATTCTACTAGGAGGTGACAGGATTTTCCGTATACGAGCTTGAAGGGTGTAGTTCCTATAGGGGTCTTGTAGGCCGTCCTATAGGCCCATAAAGCTTCGTTGAGCTTTGATGACCAATCTTTCCTGGATGTGGCTACAGTTTTTTCTAAGATCTGCTTAATTTCTCTGTTTGAGACTTCGACTTGTCCACTGGTTTGTGGGTGGTATGGTGTCGCTATATGATGTTTCACTCCATACTTAAATAGTAATTTGTCGAATATCTTTGAGATCAAATGGGAGCCACCGTCACTAATGACGAGTCTCGTACACCGAATCTTGGAAACATTATGTTTCTAAAGAGTTTGATTACCACTCGTGTGTCATTTGTAGGAGAGGCTATGGCCTCAATCCATTTTGAAACATAATCGACCGCGATGAGTATATATTTGTTTCCAAAAGAAGATGGGAAGGGTCCCATGAAATCAATTCCCCATACGTCGAAGATTTCTACCTCTAGGATTCCTCTTTGAGGCATTTAATCGCGTCTTGAAATATTACCGGTGCGTTGACACCGATCGCAATTTCTAACAGCGATGTGGACATCTTTCCATAGATTAGGCTAGAATAGGTCGGCTTGTAAGATCTTTGCACAAGTTTTGGAAGTGCTTGCGTGTCCCCCGTAAGGAGATGAATGACAGTGGGAAATGACATCTTCTATCTCTTCTTCGGGTATGCATCGACGGAAGATTTCGTCTGGTCCTCTTTTAAACAGTAAGGGTTCGTCCCAATAGTAGTATTTGAGATCGTGGAAGAATTTCTTTTTCTGTTGGTAGGTAAGGTCTGGTGGGAGCGCGTTTGCAGCTAGATAGTTAACTATGTTGGCATACCATGGCAGTCCCATGGTTGCATGGATTGCTTTTACGGCTTCCTTGGGTTTTGGTTCGTTTAGGTTTAACTGAGCCAGGTCGCTCCTTATTTGGGCTATCAGTTGTTCATATGGAAAATCGTTGTTAATCGGCACTTGTTCGGGTTTTATATCTTCCAACCTTGACAAGTGATCCGCTACGACGTTTTCGGTCCCTTTTTTATCCTTAATCTCTAAGTAAAATTCTTGCAAAAGTAGGATCCATCTGAGGAGCCTTGGTTTTGCATCTTTCTTATTTAATAGATATCTTATAGCAGCGTGGTCCGTGTAGATGA
This sequence comes from Vicia faba, assembly GCA_948472305.1. Taxonomy (NCBI): domain Eukaryota; kingdom Viridiplantae; phylum Streptophyta; class Magnoliopsida; order Fabales; family Fabaceae; genus Vicia; species Vicia faba. Next base: position 1,302,763,229 of record OX451740.1, on the reverse strand, counting down.
TGATTTTCGCTCCTACTAGATAGGAACGGAATTTGTCAAGCACGAAGACGACTGCTAACATCTCTTTCTCAGTCGTGGCGTAGTTCATTTGGGCTGGGTCTAGCGTTCTACTAGCGTAGTAAATGGCGTGTAGTTTCTTGTCCTTCCTTTGTCCAAGAACTGCGCCTACGGCGTAATCACTCGCGTCGCACATGATTTCGAAGGGTAAATTCCAATCGGGTGGTTGCATGATTGGTGCGGTGATAAGGGCTGATTTTAGAGTTTCAAACGCTTTATGACAATCATCGTCGAATACGAACTCAGCGTCTTTCATTAACAGATCGGTAAGTGGTTTTGTAATTTTTGAGAAATCTTTAATGAATCGCCGGTAAAAACCGGCGTGTCCTAAAAAGCTTCGTATTTCTCTAACGGTCTTAGGTGGTCGAAGTTCTTTTATGACTTCTATTTTGACTTTGTCAACTTCAATCCCTTTATTGGATATGACATGTCCTAGTACGATTCCTTCTCTGACCATGAAATGGCATTTTTCCCAATTGAGCACGAGGTTTACTTTTACACATCTTTCTAAGACTTTCTCTAGGTTTGATAGGCATCCATCGAAACTTTCCCCGCACACTGAGAAATCATCCATGAACACTTCCATGATGTTGTCTATAAAATCTGCAAAGATTGACATCATACATCGTTGGAAGGTCGCTGGGGCATTACACAATTCGAAAGGCATTCGTCTATATGCGAATGTTCCATACGGACACGTGAAAGTAGTCTTTTCTTGATCGTCAGGGTGAATGGGAATTTGAAAGAATCCGGAGTAACCGTCTAGATAGCAGAAATAGGAATGTTTGGCTAACCGTTCTAGCATTTGGTCTATGAAGGGTAGAGGAAAATGGTCTTTACGAGTGGCTTTGTTTAGTTTTCTATAATCTATACACACTCTATGTCCATTGACTACTCTTTGCGTTATTGGTTCGCCTTTTGCGTTCTTAACAACGATGATACCTCCTTTCTTGGGCACCACGTGTATTGGGCTTACCCACTTACTATCAGAGATCGGGTATATGATTCCAGCTTCCATAAGCTTTGTAATTTCATCTCTGACTATAGTGCTAAGAATCGGGTTAATCCTTCTTTGAGGTTCTCTAGAGGTTTTACAATTCTCTTCTAGCATAATACGGTGCATACAAATTGAAGGACATATTCCTTTCAAATCGGATATGTTATAACCTAGTGCGGTTGGGTACCTCCTTAGGACGTCTAAAAGTTTTTCAGTTTTGAGCTTTCCTAAGTTGGAGTTTACTATTACTGGTCGTGTGTGTTCGGTATCAAGGAATTCGTATCTTAGATTCTTAGGTAAGATTTTCAATTCTACACTGGGGTTCTTCGGGCATGGCATATGATCGGGCGTGAGTGCTAAGCTTTTGTTTAGACTGTCATCGTTTTCGAATATTGAAGGGGTTTGGATTTCCATTATCTCAGAATATTTCATCTATTCTGCTTCCATCTCTCTTACGCACTCGTCTATGACATCTAGAAGATAGCATGTGTCGTTCATGGCTGGTGCTTGTAAGAATTGAGTAAGGATGAATTCCACTTTTTCTTCTCCAACTTTGAATGTTAGTCTGCCCTTCTTTACATCAATTATAGCTCCGGCGGTGGCTAGGAAGGGTCTTCCTAATATGATAGGGGTAACTGAGTCCTCGGTTATGTCCATGATGATGAAATAGGTCGGGATATAGAATTGACCTATTCTAACTGGAACGTTTTCCAGTATACCTACAGGGTATTTAACTGATCGGTCAACTAATTGAACGGACATTTTCGTGGGTCTGAGTTCTCCCATCTCTAGCTTTTTGCAGATAGATAGGGGCATGACGCTAATACTTGCTCCTAAGTCACATAGAGCTTTGTCTATGACAAACTTTCCAATATTACAAGGTATAGAGAAACTACCTGGGTCTTTTAACTTAGGAGGCATATTGTTTTGAACGATCGCGCTACACTAGGCAGTGAGTGTAACTGTTCCGTTATCTTCAATCTTTTTCTTGTTAGATTGAATTTCCTTGAGAAATTTAGCGTACGAGGGCATCTGAGTGATGGCTTCTGTAAAAGGTATTGTGATATTGAGTTGTTTCAAAAGTTCAACGAATTTCTTGAATTGGCCCATCGTTTTGGAATTTGTAAGTCTCTGAGGATACGAAATTGGTGGTTTATAAGGTGGTGGAGGTACATAAGGCTTCTCTTGCTCCACTGCCTCTTGAGTTTTGTTTTCCTTTTCTTTTTCTTTAGGTTCATTGGATTTTTCAGTCGGCTCGCTCTGTTTTTGGTACATGGCTGGACTTTCTAGTCTTGGGTCAACAAGTCCGTCGAGTTCTTTTCCACTTCTCAGTATCACAGCATTAGCATGTCCTTTTGGGTTGGGCTGTGGTTGACCAGGAAAAATTCCAGCCGGTGCTGCAGTAGGTGCTTGTTGTTGAGCTACCTGTGAAATTTGCATCTCAAGCATCTTGTTATGGGTGGCTAAAGCATCAACTTTGCTAGTTAATTGTTTTATCTGCTCATTAGTCTGTAAATTCTGATTTATAACGTCTTTATTAGTCTGAGCTTGGGAAGCAATGAAGTGTTCTATCATGATTTCTAGGTTAGATTTCCTAGGAGTATTAGGTCCATTACCATGATGATTTGGGATAGCCTTTGGATAACCGGGTGGTGTGGCAGGAGCTTGTCCAGGTGCGTATAACGCGTTGTTACTTTTGTATGAAAAATTCGGATGATTTTTCCAACCAGGGTTATAGGTATTGCTATAAGGGTTCCCTTGTACGTAATTTGCTTGTTCAGTTGGAACTCCCGTTAGAAGTGGGCATTCTGGAGCAGGATGTGATTGAAGACCACATAGATCGCAAGTTTGGACAACTGCAGCTACGGTAGCTGCAGGAGTAGTGGTAAGGTTTTCTAACTTTTGGGTAAGAGCTTCCACTTTAGCATTGACTTGGTCCAGAATATTCACTTCAGACATTCCACCTTTGGTTTGGGATTTCTCCACATTAGCTCTTTTGCTTCCCCATTGATAGTGGTTCTGGGCCATACTTTCGATAAGTTGATTTGCTTCGGCATATGGTTTATCCATCAGTGCGCCACCAGCAGCGGCGTCTATAGTCAATCTTGTGTTATACAAGAGACCGTTATAAAACGTATGAATGATTAGCCATTCTTCTAAACCATGATGAGGACAAAGTCTAATCATATCCTTATAACGTTCCCATGCTTCGAAAAGTGATTCATTATCTTTTTGTCTAAAACCATTGATGTTAGCTCTAAGCATAGCAGTTTTGCTTGGTGGGAAATATCTAGCCAAGAAGACTTTCTTCAATTCATCCCATGTGGTGATTGAATTTGAAGGAAGAGATTGGAGCCAGGCTCGGGCTCTATCTCTTAAAGAAAAAGGAAATAGGCGCAATCGTATCGCCTCGGGGTTTACACCATTCGCTTTTACAGTGTCTGCGTACTGCACAAACACTGACAGATGTAGGTTAGGGTCGTCAGTAGGAGATCCAGAAAATTGGTTCTGCTGAACGGAGGATAAAAGCGAAGGTTTCAGCTAGAAATCATTTCGAGCAATAGCAGGAGCGACAATGCTGTTGTGAGGTTCCGCTTGCGAAGGAATTGCGTAGTCCTTAAGAGCGCGAGGCGGATTTGGTACGTCAGCCGTTGTCGATTCTTTGATAAATTCTGGTAACGGGATATCAGGAATTTTAGTCGGAGGAAGATTGTTGAGAGATCGGTATTCTTGAATTCGGCGTCTTAATTTTAAGTAACGCTCGATATCGTTAATTTGTAGATCCAAAGGCTCGCTTCGAGAACGAGTGTTTGGCATACAACAGAGGGAAATATAAAAAGTTGCTCTAGTCTAGACAACGTTGTTTTTAGAATACACTAGTGACTAAACTAAAGTCCCCGGCAACGGCGCCAAAAACTTTATGAGCGATTGACCTAATGTGTCTAACAGTATCTTAACTGCAAGTGCACAGTCTATCGCGGTAGTAATAAAAAGATGTCGAACCCACAGGGACTTCGTAATCACTCTAGTGTTATGAAACAAGTTAGTTTAGCTAAGGCGGAAATTGTCACGTTTGGTTTTTAGAAGTTTAAAACTAAAGGAGAAACTAAATTCAATTAAAAGAATTATAATATTAAAGTGGTCGGAGTGTAATGTTTTGAACCTATGCGAATTAAATTGTACCTAAGCATGTAAAAATATTTAACTTAAATTGTTCTGTAGTACTTATCAGTTTAAAAACCCTCGATTCACACTCTCGTGGTCTTACCTCGGATCATACTCCTAAAGCCAAATGTCTGCTCTCGCTAGCCCATAAGTGTTTAGAAAGCATCTTTTTGAAAACTAAATAAATCTAATTCGTTTTAAAGCGCTCTCGCTGTATTTAAATCGAATGCCTAACTTTAGCTATCCGGTTAAAACCTCACACTCTCGTGGTCTTGATTTCTCCCTATTTTACTTTCCTTACTCTCGTAACAAAAAGCTTAATTTTTAATTATAAGTCACGGCCAGAAATTAAGTTAATTAAGGTTTTAGCTTAGAAATACATTAATTTATTCGGTTATTTCATCACACCCCGACTACGGGTATTTAGCTACTCATAATGCTCGGAATTAAAATGCGGGAAATAAAATCAGAAAACAATAACACATGCATTATAAATAAAGAACAGAAATTTAACATAAATAAATTGCAATTATATTGAATACGATAAAAACCTGAAAAGCAATAGTATCCTAGATCCTTCTTCCACAAGCCGGTAAGATCGGAACGTCGGAATGAAAATTAAATAAACAAAATGCTGAGGCTTGAAAGAAATCCTAACTACAATAGCAATTTCCTGATGTTTGAAATGCTATTAAAGGTTCTGAAAGGAAAGGGAATAACAAGAACAAAATAAAATCGGAAAATAGAATCGGGTTTTAAATCGGCAGAGCTTCCGCAAGAATTTTCTGAACTGAACTCTGTCCTTTCTTCTTTGAAGTCCAAGCTATTTATAGAGAATGAATACAGTTGGGATTATATTTCGCGTTGCTAGATTCTTGGCTTGCTGAGAAAAATAAGGAGAAGGTGGTCTTGGTCGTTGGAGAAAAATAAGGCACACATGCATGCTTCGTTACTTGACCACGTACTACACGTTCAAAATAACTAATAAAATGCTTGTTACGGTCGTGGCTGGTGTGTTACGTGCAGATTCCATGAAATAGCGTGTTACGGTCGTGGCCAATGCATGACGGTCGTAACACGCTTCTGAAGTGTCTTACGGTCGTGGCAAGGGTGTGACGACCGTAATAGCAGCAAATTTTGGATTTTTGACAGATTTATCTTTTCTCTTCTGGTCTTGGCCGCAATCATGTACATTTCATGTTTCTTTCTAGTTTGAGCTAAGATATGTTGTACCTGCATAAAATCATACAAAACTCAGAGTATTCGGGAGTTAATCGGGTCAATACGATATAAAGCGGTTTAATTTCATAGTAAATATATGATACGATTTCTCGTTATCATAATGTCCCTTTACTTGGCATTAAGGAGGAATTACTTACAACCCCTGTTTAGCCCTGAGACAATTTGGATATGCCCGGAGGGATGACCCTCGTGATATGCTGATTCCTGACCTAGTTTTTTACTTCGACAACGATGCGCAAGAACTTCGACAAAGGTTTATCCGAGCTTCGAGGATGCCCAACAAGGTGGATAGTAAGAAACTGGGGCACAAGAATTCCATCCCCCTTGAGCCTTATCTCAAGTGGGTACGAACCCGCGCCCATAGTCTTATGATGCCATACCCTCACATTCTCCCCGTAATCAAAGAGCCTGTTATGGAAGGAGAGGTTCCATACACCCTCCTACATCCAGACATGCCAACATCATTGGAAGAATTGCAAAAGAGTTGGATCAAACTCAAAGAGGAACGAAATACTTTTGAAGCCAGCTTCTATGCCAGTGAGAAGAAGGTTTTGGAACTTACCCACCGACTTCATGAAGAGGAGACTCTCAACACTTACATCGCACCAAAGAGGATGCGCAATGTCTTTTTACATTAAGAATTTTGTAATATTTTTCCCATGGGTCATTTATGTACTAACAAATTTCTTCTTAATATGACGTGTGTTCTTTATGTTTGCAACAAATTTGAATTTCTGAATCCTTGAATGCATTACATGAATAACATATCATTCATCATATGCATAAACAGGTCTGCACACCAGGTTTCCTTATCTTTCTGCTGTTTATTCCAGCAAGATGGATTTGGAGCAGACGGTTAAGGATCTGCAAGCACAGAATTCGCAATTCCAGCAACTCCTCATGACCTTAGCAAAGGGTCAAGAGGACCTTAAAGCACTATTGGAGAAAGATAAAGAGAAAAAGAAGAAAAGGACCGGTATGGCCACTATGGGAAGAAGGTTTGAAAACCAGGCTATAAAGGTTCTAGAGTTCCCCTCGACGTCTGATGAAGGGGTTGGTAAAGGAAAAGGAGCTGCGATGCCTTCTGAATCTGAAGTTGAAGAAGAAGAAGAGGAAGAGGATGAAGATTACTCCGAACAGCAATATCCCCCGACGGATGATAAGTATAAAAATCTTGAGGATCGGTTGGTAACCATGGAGTTGCAAAGGGTACCTGGTTTAGATTTCGAAGAACTAGGGTTGGTTTCTGAAATCGTCATTCCTCCCAAGTTCAAAGTACCTACATTTGCTAAGTATGAAAGTTTGTCCTGTCCAAAGATGCATCTGAGATCCTACGTCAGAAAGATCCAACCTCACTCCTCTGATAAGGATCTTTGGGTCCACTTTTTTCAAGATAGTTTGTCAGGTACACAATTAGACTGGTTCTATCAACTTGATAGGTCTTAGGTTCATAATTGGGAAGTTTTAGCTGCTGCTTTCTACCGTTAATACCAATATAATGCAGATTTAGCGCCTACTCGTACTCAGCTACAGAGTATGGGTATGGCCTCTAATGAGGGATTTAAGGAGTATGCCCAGAAGTGGCGGGATTTGGATGGAAGGGTGCAGTCACCATTGTCAGATAGAGAGCTGGTTGACATGTTTTTAGGGACTCTGTCGGGTCCATTCTTCAATCATTTAATCGGGAGTTCATCTGCAGGATTCACTGAATTAATTCTGACCGGTGAAAGGGTCGAAGCTGGCATTAAAAGTGGTAAAATTCAGAAGGATGCCTCCGCTTCCACTGTTGTTAAGAAGACCTTCCCAGCTAAGAAAGAAGTTTCTGCTATTCACAACCAGAGAAACCAAGGAAGAATGGAGCGCCAACCAACAGTGGGGGTTGTGATGATCCAAAACTCTTCAATCGATCAACCTCGCAACAATCAACCAAGAGTTAATCAGCAAAGGGTAGAATGGCCACAACGACAATTCATCCGAATCAACATGACACCGGCCTAAGTCCTCCCTCATCTGTTAAAGTTGAATCTCACCAACTTGAAAGAAGCGCCGAAAAACCCTAATACCTCTTCTCCTTATTATCACTCCAATGCAAAATGTGCATACCATTCTGACAGTGTAGGGAATGATACCAACAACTATTGGGCTCTTAAAAACAAAATCCAAGACTTGATAGACACCAAGGATGTAGAATTTGATGCGCCCGAAAAGCCGAATGTGATTTCTGCCCCAATGCCGAAGCACGGTCATAATGTTCATGCCATTTTGGAAGATCTTCATGTTACCACTATTGATGACCTTTTGACTCTGTTACCAGTGATTAAAGTGAATTTGATGAAAGCTGGGATATTCCCAGGCTGTGGAAAAGACTGCTACTTTTGTTCAAACTTGCAAGCTGACTGCCCACTATTGAAATCAAGCATCCAACGCCTGATGGATACCCAAGAGATCCTCTTTCAAAAGACTCCTGTTGATACTATCTGTTGTACCCCAAAATTTTCCCTCTCATTTTATCAACATTTCTCATCATAAGGCTCTTGGAACTCAAGATCAAGCTAGGGTTTGCTCTGCTCAAGACACCTCCTTGCACTGTTGACCTAAATTAGGGTTTGAGTTTGCACAGGGATATTTTGACCTACAATGCTCAAATTGACTTTCATACTTCATGTTAGACTCATAAGTTTTCCCATACCAAGTTTCAAGTCTTGAATCAAATTTTTGCCCAGTCATTTGGACAGTTGACCTATAAATCAGTTGTATTGGGGAAAAAGTCAACTGTGGCCAATTTTCAGTCAAAACTCATGAATTTTGACCCACATCAACATTATGAACTCATATGAACCATTTGATCAAGTATGGACCATAATTCCACAAGAAATTTGATCAGATCACCAAAAGGGCAAAATGGTCATTTTTAGGGTTTTGACTGTACAAAGACAATTTTTGACTGTTTGACCTAGCCAATGGAAAATCAAGCTAAACCATGGACTCAAGGACTCAATGACATCATATTGACCTATTCAACAATTTCAAAAGATCTCAAATGCATGGGATTAATAAATGAATTTTTCAATCAACTGATCAAAATTTGACTGTACACTGAAAAGTCAAACTTTGACTTTTTGGTCAAAATCAAGTGACAAGGGTCATTTTTCATAAAGATGTGTCAAATTATGAAACTTGTTAACTAAGAAACCCAAAATTGCAAATTAGGGTTTGAAATTGAAAAATTTCATAACTTATAATTTTTCTAAGTTATGAAATTTTCTTAATTTTTCCTAACTTTGTCCCACATTTTCACCATGATGCAAATGTATTCAAACAAAACTTACAACATGAAAGTTGTAGTCCTCCACAAAGTCTACAACTTTGATTCACAAAGTTTTCTCAAAAGAAGCTTGGATCTCAAGTTATGATTTTTGGAACAAGGGTCCCTAAAACTTTTAACTTAGAGAAATTTTGCCCTAGTTTAGGCAGGATTTTGTCCTATCTTCTTGGCCATTTTTCACATAGTTCCACTTGGAGTCTCAAGTTGAATTTCAAATATGGATTATATATTATGTTGCAAGCTTACCAAATTGTCCAAGAACTCCTCAAACACATTTGTGGTTAGGGAGAATCGAATGCTTGAAGTTGGCTAAAACTCACTTTGTATCCTTGGCCAATACATGTTCATACAAGTTACATTTTCAAACCAGCATGCTTTGTACTTGTTTGCAGGCCTCTAAACCAATTCACACTCCTTAATTAAATTCAAATCCACTGAGCTAATGCATTATCTTGGCCATTTGGACATTGCATACAAAACTAATCCTTAATTAGAAAAAGGTACATTTCTATTTTGGAAAAGGTATGCTTTATGTCAAAACATGATCTTTGAAGCATAGGGCCATATCTCAAAAGCCAAATCAAATCCTCAAAAGCCATATCTCATGCCTGTATTCACAACTTACACATTCTTGCTTCACAAAGAAGAAAACTTGAAAAAATCCTCCCAACTTGAAAACCAGCCATTGTTAGCTTACACAAACATTACAAAAAACTTTCACACAACCCTTTCAGCCATAAACACGAATGCTTGATCCCCAAAACCTCCCATAGCCAGAAATCACATTCTTTTGGCAAAACAGGGCAGGTGCTGCAACATGAGTGCCACAACTCATTTGGCTCGTGCGTTTTGCTCCCTTTTGCTTCAAACACCTTCCATTCAACTCACTCAAGCTATCCCAAACCTCCATTGCCAACTGTAACTCCATTTACAGTGTTCACCGTTTTCATTTCAAGCTTGTGCAGGTTGAGTTCTAGGAGCTGATTCATGGACATTCAAGGCAAGCTAGCTATTGGAAAAGATCAAGTGAAGTTACGGCAAGCTACCAGACACCTCAAAACTTGTTGAGAAGCACTGCATTGCCCTACTCAAATCCAACTGAAACAGGTTTTTCATCACTTTCTATCTCTCTATTTAGGAACATTTAGCCTTAGGTTTATGAATGAAAAATGTAGTATTCAATACCATGAAGCTGTACATATTCTCAGTTTTCATTTATATTAAGTGTGTGTTGTACCCCAAATTTTGACCTAAGATACCATCTCCCATCTGCATCATTATATTGCAAGGGTTTTGACCTATTTTTATCAATTTTCAAAGCAGATTTTAAATTCATAATTTTTTCAAGTCAAGAGCTGTTTATTTTGAAACGCTAAATTTATTAATTGATCAATGCTAAAACCATGTTTATTTAATTATTTATTATTCTGAATTTAAATAATTGGAATTTATTTTCAGTTATTATATAAATTAAAGAATTATGAATAATAAAATAAATATTTGAAAAGAAGTTTGTTAATTGATCAATGATGTTTATTTAATTATTTATTATTCTGAATTTAAATAATTGGAATTTATTTTCAGTTATTATATAATTTAAAGAATTATAAATAATAAAGTAAATATTTGAAAAGAAGTTTATTAATTGATCAAACAATGTCTATTTAATTATTTATTATTCTAAGTTTAAATAGTTGAAATTTTATTTTTTCAGTTATTATAATTTACTTCATCCCCTCGCCTTAACCCTAACAGATTTTAAATTCATAACTTTTTCAAGTCAAGAGCTGTTTATTTTGAAACGCTAAATTTATTAATTGATCAATGCTAAAACCATGTTTATTTAATTATTTATTATTCTGAATTTAAATAATTGGAATTTATTTTCAGTTATTATATAAATTAAAGAATTATGAATAATAAAATAAATATTTGAAAAGAAGTTTGTTAATTGATCAATGATGTTTATTTAATTATTTATTATTCTGAATTTAAATAATTGGAATTTATTTTCAGTTATTATATAATTTAAAGAATTATAAATAATAAAGTAAATATTTGAAAAGAAGTTTATTAATTGATCAAACAATGTCTATTTAATTATTTATTATTCTAAGTTTAAATAGTTGAAATTTTATTTTTTCAGTTATTATAATTTAGAAGAATTATAAATAATGAAGTAAATAATTGAAGAGAAGTTAATTGATCAATGATGTTTATTTAATTATTTATCATTCTAAATTTAAATAATTGGAATTGATTTTCAGTTATTATATAATTTAAAGAATTATAAATGGTAAAATAAATAATTGGAAAGAAGAAAAGAATTAACTGGTAAAATAATAGGATTTTATTCATCTTTATTCTAATTATTACAATTGTTGTTTAAATACTGTATTATGTACAAAGTATTTACAATGGCAATTATATAAAATGCTTAAAGTAAAATAAAAACTATTTTAATTTTTTCTAAGTTCTAAATCTTCATCTTCTATCCAATACTTCTTTGATGCTCATTTGATTTTACCTGCAAAAAAAATTGAAAGAAAAAGTCAGAAAGGAATATATAATTAAAAGCAGAAAATTAATTTAGCGTTTATCATTAAAAGCAAACGGCTGGAATCAGTTTTTTACCCTCTTTACAAATCACGGGATTTCTCCCGGTTCACAAAAAGGGATGAATTTTTTTGATAAATATGAATGCACAAGTTAAAATTATGCATAAATTCAATATTTCAAAGTAAACTGCATAGTTCAAAACCAATTGCACCAATTCATTTTTTGTCAAAACTGCATTGTCAAAAAGCATAGTTCAACAGCATATACAAATTCCAAGTCAAGTTACATTTTTCAAAGCCAATATGTAACGTAAACTATCCAGCATGTGGGAAGAGGTCAAAAATACAAAGGCTCCATACTGTACAATGCAGTTGACAAAGAGAAATGTGCAGTTTTAAAACCAAATATGCAAGCAAAGTATTTTCTAATTCTCATCATTTTCCAGCTTTTACTTTTTCAGAACAATTACATAACATCATATTTTAATGTCAAACTGTACTAAGGAGAGAGAAGAGAGAAAGAGTGTGGGTTTTACAGGTTTTGGCTTAGGCAGAAAAGGGATAGAAAACAAAATAGCAGTAACACAGTAAAGAGAAGGAAGCATAGAAAAAGAATATAGACAAACTGAATGGAGCAGTAAGAGTGCAGAGATATCAAGGGGAAATAGTTAAATATACATAACCTGTAACATAAGCCTCAAGACCAACCAACTATTATAACAACAACAAATCCTTCAAGAAGGAGAGAGTTCAAAAACGTGTGAGAAGCCAAAAAAAAAAAGACAGATTTCCAAAACCTGTTTGAAGCCTCAAATGATAACCTGCTGTCTCAAGCCAAAACCAACCTGCCTGAAGCCTAAACAAAAACTTGTCAAGCAAAAGCCTTAAGCCCAAAAACTAGTACATCCTGTTAAACCATGAAAGCCATGACCAACAGCATAAACCATAAAACCATAGCCTGAAGTAAACCTCTACCCCAAACCTGTAATGACCAAACAAAAACAGCAAAGCCAAGTTTCAAACTCACCCTGCCTGAAGCCTCTTAACCCACTAAAACCATAAAACCTGTTCAACCTGTTTTCAAACAACAACCAGAAAACCAATAAGGCCTCATCTAGCAATCAAAACCAAGGCCACAAACCTGAAACCAAGGCCACAACCTGCATAAACCAGTAAAACCTTATGGCCTAAAACCATAAAACCTGTTCAACCTGTTAAACCAGAAAACCATGCTAGGCCAAACCTGAAGCAATCCAACCAAAACCAAAAACCAGAATACCAAATAACACAACTCATCAAACCAATGTCCAAACCCATAAAGCCTCAGAGTTATTCATCCTAGGCCAATAAAAAAGGCAACTGTAGCACAACAAAGAAGTAAGAGGAAAAGTATTCAAAGGCAACGGTCAAGCATCAAGCCCACAGAAGAAGAAGGAAAAGAAGCGTGTATAAGCAAAGCAAGGCAGGGTCAACAAAAATAAGAAACGAAATACCAGGAGTCCAGCCAAAGCCCAGCATCACGCGCCATCCCTTCGCCTTGGCCTCCTACGCACACCCCCAACCTTTCTTCCTCCGTCTCCAAAGGTAACGATTTCTCCCTCTCTTTTTTTCAAATACCTCAAATAACCATTAATAGTTTGAAGTCAGAATCAAAGATCATAACATGCAGTAATGAAAACCCTAACAAAATAAAAATGAATTGTTACCGTGAATCTGTCGCCCTAGCGTCTCATTGGAGGGAAGAAGAAGTTTGGAGGTGCCGGTGGCCATGGACAAGGGAGAATTCAGAAACGGGCATGAGAGCAACGAAGAAGACGAATCTGTAACGAGAAGAAGAGTGCCGCTCTGTATTTTCTTGGCTTAACCCTAATCCCTTTCACCAAACTAAAACATATGCTTAACCCTAACAAATCATAAAATGTGTGGACTTAACCCTTTTCTACACCTAAGCCCAACGAATCTCCTTAAGCACACCCCCCATTTCTGTTTGTTTTGATTTGGCTCCTTGAAACTCTTAGGCCCATACATTGCTTATGTACCCCCTTTATTTTTAGCACACCCCCTTTCTATTTGCTTTCTTTTAGTTTTTTTCCAGCATTTTTATTAATTTAGTTTAATTATTAAACTTAATCAAATAGAGATAATTTAATTAAACAATTTTAATAAGGTGACCAATTTTTATTAACTTTAGGATTAATTTGGTAATTTTAGTATTCCTTTTTTAATTAGATTTAAGTTAACAACTTTTAAGTTTTAATTTAGTTTAGATTTATTTATTAATTCTTAAATAATACTTTATATTAATATTTAAAAAAACATATAAAAATAAAAACTTTAAAAAACATTTTATTTTCTTTAATTAATTCCCTCGCTTTAGTTAATATTAATACAAAAAAATATAAAAAAATAGAATTTAAGAATTAAAACATTTTATTTTTCTTTAATTAATTCTCTTGTTTTGTATATATTAAACGAAAAAATATAAAATGCATGTTCACATCCTTTAGTTTGTTATTTAATCATTGTTGTGGGTATCTACCACTTAGCTATTTAATCATTATCTATCTACTTTTCTGTTTGATTATTTCATCGTTATTTGGTTATTCTGTTTACGTTTAAATCCAAGAGAAAAACGATTAAATTTGTTGACTTCATGTCCTCAAATCCAGTCACGCGAATATCTTCATTTCATTAAAACTTAAGATAATTTTTCCCCAAAATATTCAATCTTTTCAAAACTCATACCTTTTAAGCCAAAACTTCGACATTAGGTCGTCGTACCTTCAAAAACCCATCCGTACCCCTTTTCGGCCAAAACAATTTATTTTTAAATCAAACGAACAATTTTAATAAACAGATATTTCAAAAGGTTCCTATAGAATACTATAGATACATTGGGTGCTAATACCTTCCCATTGTATAACCAACCCCCGAACCATAGATCTCTTTTCAAAAACGCCTTGTATTTTCATTACTTTTAAAAGTATTATTTACATTGCATATTTTAGGGTTTTATTTCGCTCTTTCCCCTTTTCCCTTGGAAATAATAAAGCGCGGTGGCGACTCTTGCTTTTGTGAGACGAATTAATCAATAATTCGATCCCCGATTTACCCCGCTACATTTTTATCGCTACAGAATTGGCGACTCTGCTGGGGACAGATTGACCTCTTGCTGGTCCATCCTTAAGTGGGTTAAGCCTAATTTGTCTTATCTGTTTTATTATTATTTGATTTGTTTGATTATGTGTTTAAATTGGGGTTGTTTGGGTTTTTTGCAAAGGACGAATCCTATACCCGGATTAAGTTACACTTAAGAATAGGACGGGCGGTACAGTCATGTTAACTTTGAGGGAGTAATCCCGAAGAAGGAGGCATGAGATCCCCCACTCAATGGAAGGCCCTCTTGAACATAATATTTGTTTACCGAGTAATCGGGAAGACATTATTATTTTCAACCTGGGAGCCAGAGAAATTGAGGACCGTAGAACCCTAACCCATCTTGGCCTTTTTAGGTGTAGCGCGGAGACTATAACGGAGTAATTCGGAAGTAGTTGTTACGCGATGCTACGCTCGGATGGGTTTCTCTTGAGAATATTGCTAATTATTGAGTAATCAAGACGTTGGCAATATCCGAAGGAGGAATGTAGACTCTGGGAACTTTTAGAACCTTGTCTTACAGGTGTGATTGAACCATAGTACATACCTTGGGGTGGGCTTTACCCTCGACTCCATGCTGAAACGTTGAACCTTTAAACCCCATGTTTGTGAACTTGTGTGTAACTGTTGCATTATCATTCATTCATGCATTCATCAACATTTTTGTAAAAAAAAAAAAACTTGTTTTTCAAGGAACTTAGGAATGATTTTTGCGGACATCTCAGGTACTATTATTATGGAATTTGGAAGGAGAAACACTCAAAGTTTTAGTTTTAAGGAGCCCGAGATTGAAGAACTGAAGAGTTTAATTCCTAAGATCAAGAACCCGACGGATTTTCAGAAAAAGTATGGGTCTATTGTACCTCTCATGAAGCGCAAGATGAAAGAAGGCATCCTTAATACGTTGGTCCAATTCTACGATCCTTTGTACCGTTGCTTCACCTTTCCGGATTACCAGTTAATGCCCACCTTAGAAGAGTACTCCTACATACTTGGTTTGCCGATCACCGACTGTGTTCCTTTTTCTGGCTTAGAAGAGGAACCCAAATCTCATGAGATAGCGACCATCACCCACTTGAAGAAATCAGAGATAGAGGAGAACATGACTACAAAAGGGGGAATCCGAGGCTTGTCTGCGCAGTTTTTGTTGAAGAAAGCTCGTCATTTCGCTGAGATAAAAGATACTATTTCCTTTGAAGACGTCTTTGCTTTGCTCACTTATGGTCTATTCTTGTTCCCTAACGTTGATAAGTTTGTGGATATCAACGCCATCAGAATTTTCTTGATTGGAAATCCGGTCCCTACGCTGCTAGGAGATACCTACTATTCCATCCATCTTCGAAACTCTTATCAAGGAGGGATGATTATTTGTTGTGCACCGTTGCTGTATCAGTGGTATGTTTCTCATCTACCTAGGTCTGATGTTTTCTGGGATCTCGAGAAGGAGCCGCGATGGGCGCCAAAAATTATGGCTCTCACTCATTTCGACATTGATTGGTATAATCGAGTTTACTATAATGTGAAGATCATCGATAGCTGTGGTGCTTTCCCTAACGTGCCTCTTCTTGGTACGAAAGGTGGAATTAACTATAACCCTGTTCTCGCGCGCCGTCAATTTTGATACCCGATGAGGGACAAGCCAAACAACATCCATGTGAGTGGTTTCTTTCTACAAGAAGGACAAGATCACCAGGCAGCTAAGAGGGAGATCGAAGGAGCTTGGCGCCACATCCATAGGAAAGGGAGAGATATGTTAGGACATAGGGGTGCCGTTTCTTTGGAGCCTTACCTACGATGGGTCCGTGCTAGGGCTTGTGCTCTCAAGATGCCCTATAAACCTGAGAAACCTTTATTCCCTACTGTTGCATCATCATCTGTTGATATCCCTATCGAGAATATGGGAGAATACCAAGGAAATCTGGCTAGGATGAAGTCCGAGAGAGATGCCTGGAAAGAAAAGTATAATATGTCTGAATATGAGAATCGGGTTCTGACTCGACAGCTAAAGGAAAAGGAGGATTTGTTATTTATTCAAGACGGCTGGTTCATTGATCATGATGAGAAGCTTCATTAAAAGGATGCTTTACTGAAGAAGTATGCTAGTGAAAGGAAGAGAAAGAAGGAAGGTTCGGTAAGCGTTGCTCTCGTTCCTAATCCACAAAAGGAAATCGTTGATCGACTGGTAGCTGAGAAGAAAGAGATGGAAGACTTTTATGAAGAGAAGATCAGGAAGCTCCGGTTACAGTTGGCATTTGGTCCTTCATCTGATGATTCTGAGTGATCTTTAGCTTTTAGTTTTATTTTACTGATGTCATTTTGTAAAACTCTGTAAAAGGGCTTCATGTTCCAAAGTTGTAATTTACTGCTTTTATTATGGGCTTCATGTTCCAAAGTTGTAATTTACTGCTTTTATTATGGGCTTCATGTTCCAAAGTTGTAGTTTACTGCTTTATTATTGGGTTGTTATCCCAAAGTGTAATTCATTGTTTTGTTGTTCCAAAGTTGTAAGTTGTAATTTACTGCTTTTTGATTAATGAAATGAGTTTTTGTTGTTCCAAATTCCTTTACCATTGATGTGTGCAAAATTATCGAAGTTCCTTGAAAAACTATCAAAATGAATTATCATTTGCATCACGTATCATGCATCATCCAACATTCCACTTCACATGTTTTCTAGAGTCTCATCCTTGTTTCTTTTTCCACTCCGATAGATTGTCAAGTTGTCTCATCGATACGATACTCGAGCTAATCTTCAGAGGAAGATGGAAGATCTGGAACAGGAAAACCACGAGCTTCGTGAGGAGGTCGCTACCCTTCGTGTCGGTATGGAAAATTTAACTGCGCTAGTGGAAAGTTTGATGGATGCTCAGAATCATCCATCGACTACAGCTGCTGAGATTCAGACTTCAACTAATGTGGTTTCCGAGATTGTCACCGTTCCAACATCTGTGACTCAAATCAACTCTTCGCTTCAACATCAGATGCCAAAAGGTTTTCCGTGGGGAATGCCTTACAACTTTGTGCCAGAGGGGTATCATCCTGTCGTACAGCCTTTGTTTCAACCTACTTTGTCTCTTCCTCAACCAGAGACAGCTTCCATGCCACCGGTAATCCCGTCTGTAACACCTTTCCCGCAACCGGTGATGACAACTGTCGCTCCTGTGGTTCACTCCGTGCCATACTTGAACGAACCTACTTATCCTGCCGAGCCTGCTGAAAGTTTGGGTCTTTTTGATAGAATGGAAGAATTTCAAGACCAATTCCAGGAAATGCAGAAGGAGCTCAGAGCGTTAAAGGGGAAGGATTTGTTTGGAAAGAACACTCATGACCTTTGTTTAGTTCCGAATGTCAAGATTCCAGAAAAATTCAAAGTGCCAGACTTTGAAAGATATAAGGGTGATTCATGTCCTCGGAGTCACTTGACTATGTACGTGAGGAAGATGTCTACATATTCTGATGATCATGACTTGTTGATTCACTATTTTCAAGACAGTTTGACTGGTGCCGCCCTAAAGTGGTATATGGGTTTAGACAGCATTCGGATCCGTAACTTCAACGATCTTAGCGAAGCTTTTATTCACCAGTATAAGTACAACGTTGACATGGCACCGGACAGGGATCAAATTCGGGCGATGTCCCAAAGAGACAGAGAATCTTTTAAGGAATACGCCCAGAGGTGGCGTGAAATTGCTGCTCAAATCTATCCTCCTCTTGAGGAGAAAGAAATGACGAAGATATTCTTGAAGACTTTAGGTTCCTTTTACTATGAAAGAATGATTGCCAGCGCACCCAGTGACTTCACCGAAATGGTAAGCATGGGCATGCGGTTGGAGGAAGGGATTCGTGAAGGGCGTTTGGTTAAAGAAGGAAGTCCGTCTAGCAGTATCAAGAAGTTTGGAAGTGTTTTCCCGAAAAGAAAAGAGCAGGATGTCAGCGCAATCCTCCCAGGGAGACCAAGGAGAGGTTACTCACACGTTGCGGCAGTCACTCCGGCTTTCTGCCCAGCTTTGATGACCCCAGCTCATCAAACCTCACCAACTCAACAACGGCCATTTCAGCAGCAGCCTCGATAACAGGCTTATCCATTCAACAACCAGAACCGTTCACCAAGAAAACCGCAATTCGATGCCATTCCTATGACTTATACTGAATTGTTCCCTGCTCTTATCAGAAAGAACCTCATAACAACGAAGCCTCCTCCTGTCGCACCAAATAGTACTTCTCTGTGGTACAAGGCGGATCAGTTTTGTGAATATCATCAAGGGTCGCCGGGGCACAACCTTGAAAATTGTTTTGCTCTAAAGGCGGACGTGCAGAGGTTGATTAAGAATGGTATCTTGTCTTTCAAGGATGTTAACCCAAATGTTAGAGATAATCCTTTTCCTCGACATGGGGCAGCCTCAGTGAATATGGTGGAAGGTTGTTCGGGAAAGTTTCGAGTTTTTCAAGTTGAACACATAAGAGAGTCGTTAATCAGGTTACATCAGAGTTTAAGAAGACTTGCCTTTGTTAGGCATCAGCATGATTATGATGTTTGTGAATTTTGTTCAAGAGAGGTTGATTGCCCTATTGTGAAGGAGGATATTCAAAAGTTGTTAGACCAGAGAGTTATCACTATTACATATGACAGAGATCCGGAGGATGAAGTGAATGTTATAATACCGCAATTCAATTTGCCTGAATCAGTAGAGATCGTTTACGATAGTCAGGCTGCACCTGTTGCTCCTTTGATCATTTATCCACCTGGTCATGTGCCTTACAACTCAGACCAAGCTATACCGTATAAGTATAATGCCACAATGATTGAGAATGGGGTAGAAGTACCTATACCAACAAGGCCATCTTTTGTTAACATCACTGATGTGAGTAGAGTTACAAGAAGCGGATGTGTCTTTGCAGCAGTACCTTTGAAGAGACCAAAAGTTCAAGTCAGGAGGCCCATACCGGCAGAAATTCCAGTGAGAAATGTTGAACCAAGGGTTGAGATAGGCCGATCCAATGAACCTATCCCACATCCCGATGATGACGAGATTCTGAAGCTTATCAAGAGAAGTGAATATAAGATTGTGGACCAACTATTGCAAACTCCTTCCAAGATTTCTTTGCTTGCTTTACTGAGAGATTCTAGTGCCCATAGAGAAGCTTTGATGAAGGTCTTGGACCAGGCATTCGTGGATCATGATGTGACGGTTGATCAATTTGATGGAATTGTGGGAAATATTACTTCGTGTAACAATCTGGGTTTCAGTGATGAAGAGCTTCTGGAGGAGGGAAGGAACCATAATATGGCTTTGCATATCTCAATAAGTTGCGGAAATGATACCTTATCAAGTGTGTTGGTAGATATAGGTTCGTCGTTAAATGTAATGCCCAAAACTACATTATCTCGACTCTCGTATCAAGGTGCTCCCATGAGACCTAGTGGGGTAATTGTCAAAGCGTTTGATGGTTCTAGGAAGATTGTCATTGGTGAAGTAGATCTTCCTATAGTAATTGGCCCTCATACATTTCAGATCACTTTTCAAGTAATGGATATTCGTACCGCCTACAGTTGCCTATTGGGTCGTCCATGGATCCATGATGCAGGGGCAGTCACTTCCACGCTCCATCAGAGATTGAAGTTTGTAAGGCATGGAAAGCTGGTAATGATTGGTGGAGAGCAGGCTATGGTGGTAAGCCATTTGTCATCTTTCTCTTTTATTGATGCTGATGAGGATGTTGGAACCCAATTCCAAGCTCTATCTGTTGCTAATAATGAAGTGAAGAAGCAAGGGACATCTATTTCTTATTTTGAGGATGCGCGACGAGTGGTTGAAAGTGGTCCGGCTGAAGGTTGGGGCCAGGTGTTAACTTTGCCCGAGAACAAGTCTGGAGAAGGTCTTGGTTTTCATCCCGTGTCTGCAAGAGTCAAGCAGGAAGTAGTTACTCGTCCGATACAAGAAGTTTTCCGAAGTGCAGGTTTTATCCATCCGACTCCTCCTGAAGTTGATGCTATAATAGGAGACGATTCTGAAGAGGATTTACCCGATTTTGTAACGCATGGAGTGGTTTGCCAGAACTGGATTGCTATTGATGTTCCTGTTGTGATGCACATTTCTGAGTAATGTTTTGTTTTATTTTTGAAAAAAAATTCGCTCTGCCCAAGGCGAAAAGTATTTGTGTCGGGCTATGTTGAAAATAAATCCTTTTGCTATGCCCAAGGCAAAAGAGAAATGTCTGGGCTCTTTGTTTCAAGTATTTCCCGTCATGAATAAAAATGTTATTTTGTCTACTATTGTTTTATTTTTTCACTTTTTCTGGGAAATGGTAATAAAAATTAATTGGTAGTAATAGGAAAATATAATAACTTTTTGTTTTATTTGTACAAATCGATTTCTAAAATAAAGCATAATCATATGTGCAGATTAATCCATGACTTAACCATTGAAAAAAATGATCCTATGCCCTCTCCCAACTTTGAATTCCCTGTGTTCAGAGCCGAAGAAGAGGATAGCGAAGAAGTTCCTGATGAAATTTCCCGTTTACTTGAGCACGATGAAAAGATTATTCAGTCGTTTGAAGGACCTATAGAGATGATCAATTTGGGTGATGAAGAAGATAAAAAGGAAGTCAAGGTCGGAGCATTGCTTATCCCAGAGGTCAAAGAGAAAATGTTGGAGCTTCTCAAAGATTATGTTTATGTGTTTGCTTGGTCCTACCAAGATATGCCAGGTTTGGACAACAATATTGTGGAGCATCGTTTACCGTTGAGACCTGAATGTCCGCCGATTAAGCAGAAGTTGAGAAGGACTCGTCCCGATATGGCTGACAAGATCAAAGAAGAAGTTCAAAAACAAATTAATGCAGGTTTCCTTGTTACATCGGTCTATCCTCAATGGTTAGCCAATATAGTGCCTGTTGCTAAGAAGGATGGCAAAGTTCGAATGTGTGTAGACTATAGAGATCTGAATAGAGCTAGCCCAAAGGATGACTTCCCCTTACCGCACATTGACGTATTGGTCGACAGTACCGCAAAGTTCAAAGTCTTTTCTTTCATGGATGGTTTCTCTGGTTACAATCAAATCAGGATGGCACCAGAAGATATGGAGAAGACCGCTTTCATTACACCTTGGGGAACCTTTTGTTATCGGGTTATGCCGTTTGGTTTGAGGAATGCTGGTGCAACATACCAAAGGGCCATGACTGCTTTGTTCCATGATATGATGCATAAAGAGATAGAAGTGTATGTAGATGACATGATTGCCAAATCACAAACTGAGGAAGATCATTTGGAACACTTATTGAAGTTATTCCAGCGTTTGAGAAAGTATAAACTCCGTCTGAATCCCAACAAGTGCACTTTTGGTGTTCGTTCTGGAAGACTTCTGGGTTTCACTGTCAGTCAGAAAGGTATTGAGGTAGATCCTGATAAAGTCAAAGCTATTCGGGAAATGCCCGCACCCAAGACAGAAAAACAAGTAAGAGGATTCCTTGGGAGACTGAATTATATTTCTAGATTTATATCTCATATGACTGCTACCTGTGGGCCGATTTTCAAGCTTCTCTGAAAGAACCAAGGATGTGTGTGGACAGAAGATTGTCAGAGAGCTTTTGATAGCATCAAAGAATATTTACTTGAACCTCCCATTTTGATTCCTCCGGTGGAAGGAAGACCTTTGATTATGTACCTGACTATATTGGATGATTCCATGGGATGTGTGCTTGGTCAACAAGATGAGACTGGAAGAAAGGAACATGCCGTATATTATCTGAGTAAGAAATTCACAGATTGTGAGTCTCGATACTCATTGCTTGAGAAAACCTGTTGTGCTTTAGCTTGGGCTACTCGTCGTCTGCGCCAGTATATGATTAACCACACCACTTGGTTGATCTCCAAAATGGATCCGATCAAGTATATCTTTGAGAAGCCCGCCTTATCTGGAAGAATAGCCCGTTGGCAGATGTTGTTATCCGAATATGACATTGAGTATCACACTCAGAAAGCAATCAAAGGGAGTATTTTAGCCGATCATTTGGCTCACCAACCAATTGACGATTATCAATCCATCAAGTTTGATTTCCCAGATGAAGATGTTATGTACTTGAAAGCTAAAGATTGTGAAGATTCGTTACCTGAAGAAGGACCTGATCCCGAATCGCATTGGGGTTTGATATTCGACGGAGCTGTGAATTCTTATGGAAATGGAATTGGGGCAATCATCGTCACTCCCTGAGGTACTCATATCCCGTTCACGGCGAGATTGAAGTTTGACTGCACGAACAACATGGCTGAATATGAGACATGTATTATGGGTATCGAAGAAGCAGTGGATCGAAGGATTAAGATTCTTGATATTTACGGAGATTCGGCATTGGTAATTAATCAAATCAAAGGAGAATGGGAGACTCGTCATCCTGGTTTGATCCCTTACAGAGACTATGCTAGAAGATTGTTAACTTTCTTCAACAAGGTGGAATTACATCATATCCCTAGAGATGAAAACCAAATGGCTGATGCTTTAGCTACTTTGTCTTCAATGTTTCATGTGAATGGTTGGGACGATGTGCCTACAATCCGGGTTATGCGCCTTGATAGACCTGCTCATGTGTTCTCAGTAGAAGAGGTTACCGACGACAAACCGTGGTTCTATGACATTAAACGTGTTCTTCAAACTCAAGAGTACCCGCCTGGGGCATCCAATAAAGATAGGAAGACGTTGAGAAGATTAGCAAGCAGTTTCTTCCTCAATGAAGAGGTATTGTATAAGAGGAATTATGACATGGTCTTGCTCAGATGTGTAGACAGACATGAAGCAAATATGCTGATGCAAGAAGTACATGAAGGATCTTTTGGCACTCATGCCAACGGACATGCAATGGCTAAAAAGATGTTGAGAGCTGGTTACTATTGGATGACAATGGAATCTGATTGCTGCAAATATGTGAAGAAATGTCATAAATGCCAGATTTATGCGGACAAGATGCACGTGCCACCGACTATCCTCAATGTTATCTCTTCACCTTGGCCTTTCTCTATGTGGGGCATTGATATGATTGGAATGATTGAACCCAAAGCTTCAAATGGTCATCGTTTCATCTTGGTAGCGATTGATTATTTTACTAAATGGGTGGAAGCAGCATCTTATGCTAATGTAACCAGACAGGTGGTAGTCAGATTTATCAAGAATCAGATCATTTGTCGATACGGCATCCCGAGCAAGATCATCACTGATAATGGTTCGAATTTGAATAACAAGATGATGAGAGAGCTTTGTGAAGAGTTCAAGATCGAACATCATAATTCTTCTCCTTACATACCGAAGATGAATGGGGCTGTTGAGGCTGCTAACAAGAATATCAAAAAGATTGTCCAGAAGATGGTGGTAACTTATAAAGATTGGCATGAAATGCTTCCGTTTGCTTTACATGGACACCGTACTTCAGTTCGAACTTCAACGGGCGCAACCCCATTTTCCCTGGCTTATGGTATGGAAGCAGTACTCCCCGTGGAGGTTGAGATTCCGTCTATGAGAGTGTTGATGGAAGCTAAACTTTCTGAGGCTGAATGGTGTCAAAGTAGATATGATCAGTTGAATTTAATTGAAGAAAAGAGATTGACAGCCTTGTGTCACGGTCAATTATATCAGCAGAGAATGAAGAAGGCTTTTGATAAGAAGGTTCGACCACGCGAGTTCAGAGAAGGTGATCTTGTACTCAAGAAGATATTATCTTTCCAACCTGATTCTAGGGGCAAGTGGGCTCCGAATTATGAAGGACCGTATGTCGTTAAGAAGGTTTTCTCTGGAGGTTCTTTGATTCTCACCAATATGGACGGTGAAGAGCTCCCGCGCTCCATGAATGCCGATGCAGTCAAGAAGTATTTCGCTTAGGTTTGAGTTGACCGTTTGCTAAGTTGAAAACCCGAAGGGGCGGCTTAGGCAAGCTTTTGGTCAGACCAGCCTTGGCATTTGAACACATTTCGGAATTCGAAGTTGTTAGGGAGAATAGTGATCATTGTTTTTGTGTAACCCTTTTCTTTCATGTACTATTTCCCAAACTTTTTGTAAACCATTGGAGTCGCGTTGTTAGCGAACTACCATCTTATTAATGAAATTTGAGCATTTACCTTTTGTGTGCAAAATTTTAATTTTACGGAAATATTTGAAACAAAGTTATTTAAAGTATTCTTATTTTAAAAAAATGTGTCGTGAATAATGAAAGGAATATTAACAGTTGTTCCGAGGATGGTCAAGCCATGAAATGCAAAACAGTACAGTATTTTATCCTTGCATGATGAACATGTTTTATTTCAAAATCGTCATGAGGTGTTGGTTGCGTAAACTTGCGTTTCTCGCGGTACTAAGTTTGGTGACTCCCCAGCTGTTCCAGTTAAACGTTGTTTTGGCTACCTTTATTTGGGAGATTTCTGAAGTGTGGTACACTTTGTCTCATGCCAGTGGTCTATTGGTATTAGAAAATTGGATTTGAATACTTTTCTCCTCAGAAGACTTGAACCTTGTGGCGTGCTACGCTCCGACGTTGCTTTGGGGTTCCAGTTCCAGTTATTTTCCGTCTTTTTTAAGATTGGCCGAGTATCTATTATGTTTTGACATCTTATTGTCTTCAAGATATTTCGTCTGTTTGTTTCGTCAGCATAACATTCATTTATTCATTTACACTTATATCACGCATGCATATTCACATTTGCCGTTGATTTTGGGTTGTACTTTGTTTATTCAAACAGCGTACATGTTTCTTCCCAAGTAGAAGGTTAGCTTAGGCAGAAAATGTGCTTCCTTTCTAAATTCCCCAACTGAGCTAATCCTCGTGGATGATTTTGATTCAGCCTACCTTGTCCATTTCTGGATAGGATGAATCCCTAATCGAGTTACTTTCTCATTGGGTGGAGTCTTGTTTGACTGTTTTCTCTCTAGTTTATTCCTAGATGAAGTTGTTGTCTCTTGCATAGACTATCTCATGATTTCCCCAGTAAAGTCGCGACCTAGACGATTGGTGCATTTATTTTGCACATTTAAGTATGCGATCTCCTCGGGAAGGATTGATTCATGATTCTCTTTGACGAAGATTTTATTCTCTGCCAGTATCATCACAATTTTCTTCTGAGTTATTTTCGGAAAACGACAAGCGGCGGTCTCTTCATGAGCAACTTGTACGTTATTATTTTTGGAAAACGACAAGCGGCGGTCTCTTCATGAGCAACTTGTACGTTATTATTTTTGGAAAACGACAAGCGGCGGTCTCTTCATGAGCAACTTGTACGTTATTATTTTTGGAAAACGACAAGCGGCGGTCTCTTCATGAGCAACTTGTACGTTATTATTTTCGGAAAACGACAAGCGGCGGTCTCTTCATGAGCAACTTGTACGTTATTATTTTTGGAAAACGACAAGCGGCGGTCTCTTCATGAGCAACTTGTACGTTATAGACATCGTTGGAAAACGACAAGCGGCGGTCTCTTCATGAGCAACTTGTACGTTATTATTTTTGGAAAACGACAAGCGGCGGTCTCTTCATGAGCAACTTGTACGTTATAGACATCGTTGGAAAACGACAAGCGGCAGTCTCTTCATGAGCAACTTGTGCGTTATTATTGTTTTTGGAAAACGACAAGCGGCGGTCTCTTCATGAGCAACTTGTACGTTATAGACATCGTTGGAAAACGGCAAGTGGAGGTCTCTTCATGAGCAACTTGTACGTTATTATTATTTTGGAAAACGGCAAGCGGCAGTCTCTTTATTTGAGCAACTTGTACGTTATTATTTTTCTGAAATACAGCAAGTGGCAGCTTCTTTATTTGAGCAGCTTGTATGTCATAGTGCTTTTGGACGACAGCAAGTGGCAGCTTCTTTATTTGAGCAACTTGTATGTCATAGTATTTTTGGAAGACAGCAAGTGGCAGCTTCTTTATTTGAGGCAACTTGTGTATCTACAATCTTATTATTATTTCAACATTAATGAGTATATCTCCGGAAATCTCGCAGAGAAGTTTGTTATGAATCTTTACCTTCAGAAGTCGGTAATCCGTCGCCAGCAAATTTGATACTCTCTGTCTATCTTTGACCTTGAGTTGTGAGCTCACTGATATTTTTGGGTCAATAATCTGTTTTATGGCCTATGCAAGATACCTTCTTTGTTAGGGTCAGAGTCCGTATTCGCTCAAATTTTATTCGCCGTCAAGAGTCTATTACTTGAAGTCGGTGGTTTATTTCCCCAGTATTGTATAATCCTTGTCCCTGTGTTTTGTTGGTGTTTGATTTCTCCAGCATTGTCTTATTTTATACAATATCTTTCTCTGCGAATTCAATCACTGCATTCATATCAAACATAATGGCGGTATCTTAGGGCAAAAATTTGCGTATTATGTATTTAAGTACCTTCAATCTCGTCGAGACGAAGATTTTAATCTTCATATCTCTGGATAGAAGAAACTTAAATATGGGCAGCTGTTGTACCCCAAATTTTGACCTAAGATACCATCTCCCATCTGCATCATTACATTGCAAGGGTTTTGACCTATTTTTATCAATTTTCAAAGCAGATTTTAAATTCATAACTTTTTCAAGTCAAGAGCTGTTTATTTTGAAACGCTAAATTTATTAATTGATCAATGCTAAAACCATGTTTATTTAATTATTTATTATTCTGAATTTAAATAATTGGAATTTATTTTCAGTTATTATATAAATTAAAGAATTATGAATAATAAAATAAATATTTGAAAAGAAGTTTGTTAATTGATCAATGATGTTTATTTAATTATTTATTATTCTGAATTTAAATAATTGGAATTTATTTTCAGTTATTATATAATTTAAAGAATTATAAATAATAAAGTAAATATTTGAAAAGAAGTTTATTAATTGATCAAACAATGTCTATTTAATTATTTATTATTATAAGTTTAAATAGTTGAAATTTTATTTTTTCAGTTATTATAATTTAGAAGAATTATAAATAATGAAGTAAATAATTGAAGAGAAGTTAATTGATCAATGATGTTTATTTAATTATTTATCATTCTAAATTTAAATAATTGGAATTGATTTTCAGTTATTATATAATTTAAAGAATTATAAATGGTAAAATAAATAATTGGAAAGAAGAAAAGAATTAACTGGTAAAATAATAGGATTTTATTCATCTTTATTCTAATTATTACAATTGTTGTTTAAATACTGTATTATGTACAAAGTATTTACAATGGCAATTATATAAAATGCTTAAAGTAAAATAAAAACTATTTTAATTTTTTCTAAGTTCTAAATCTTCATCTTCTATCCAATACTTCTTTGATGCTCATTTGATTTTACCTGCAAAAAAATTGAAAGAAAAAGTCAGAAAGGAATATATAATTAAAAGCAGAAAATTAATTTAGCGTTCATCATTAAAAGCAAACGGCTGGAATCAGTTTTTTACCCTCTTTGCAAATCACGGGATTTCTCCCGGTTCACAAAAAGGGATGAATTTTTTTGATAAATATGAATGCACAAGTTAAAATTATGCATAAATTCAATATTTCAAAGTAAACTGCATAGTTCAAAACCAATTGCACCAATTCATTTTTTGTCAAAACTGCATTGTCAAAAAGCATAGTTCAACAGCATATACAAATTCCAAGTCAAGTTACATTTTTCAAAGCCAATATGTAACGTAAACTATCCAGCATGTGGGAAGAGGTCAAAAATACAAAGGCTCCATACTGTACAATGCAGTTGACAAAGAGAAATGTGCAGTTTTAAAACCAAATATGCAAGCAAAGTATTTTCTAATTCTCATCATTTTCCAGCTTTTACTTTTTCAGAACAAGTACATAATATCATATTTTAATGTCAAACTGTACTAAGGAGAGAGAAGAGAGAAAGAGTGTGGGTTTTACAGGTTTTGGCTTAGGCAGAAAAGGGATAGAAAACAAAATAGCAGTGACACAGTAAAGAGAAGGAAGCATAGAAAAAGAATATAGACAAACTGAATGGAGCAGTAAGAGTGCAGAGATATCAAGGGGAAATAGTTAAATATACATAACCTGTAACATAAGCCTCAAGACCAACCAACTATTATAACAACAACAAATCCTTCAAGAAGGAGAGAGTTCAAAAACGTGTGAGAAGCCAAAAAAAAAAGACAGATTTCCAAAACCTGTTTGAAGCCTCAAATGATAACCTGCTGTCTCAAGCCAAAACCAACCTGCCTGAAGCCTAAACAAAAACTTGTCAAGCAAAAGCCTTAAGCCCAAAAACTAGTACATCCTGTTAAACCATGAAAGCCATGACCAACAGCATAAACCATAAAACCATAGCCTGAAGTAAACCTCTACCCCAAACCTGTAATGACCAAACAAAAACAGCAAAGCCAAGTTTCAAACTCACCCTGCCTGAAGCCTCTTAACCCACTAAAACCATAAAACCTGTTCAACCTGTTTTCAAACAATAACCAGAAAACCAGTAAGGCCTCATCTAGCAATCAAAACCAAGGCCACAAACCTGAAACCAAGGCCACAACATGCATAAACCAGTAAAACCTTATGGCCTAAAACCATAAAACCTGTTCAACCTGTTAAACCAGAAAACCATGCTAGGCCAAACCTGAAGCAATCCAACCAAAACCAAAAACCAGAATACCAAATAACACAACTCATCAAACCAATGTCCAAACCCATCAAGCCTCAGAGTTATTCATCCTAGGCCAATAAAAAAGGCAAATGTAGCACAACAAAGAAGTAAAAGGAAAAGTATTTGAAGGCAACAGTCAAGCATCAAGCCCACAGAAGAAGAAGGAAAAGAAGCGTGTATAAGCAAAGCAAGGCAGGGTCAACAAAAATTAGAAATGAAATACCAGGAGTCCAGCCAAAGCCCAGCATCACGCGCCATCCCCTCGCCTTGGCCTCCTACGCACACCCCCAACCTTTCTTCCTCCGTCTCCAAAGGTAACGATTTCTCCCTCTCTTTTTTTCAATTACCTCAAATAACCATTAATAGTTTGAAGTCAGAATCAAAGATCATAACATGCAGTAATGAAAACCCTAACGAAATAAAAATGAATTGTTACCGTGAATCTGTCGCCCTAGCGTCTCATTGGAGGGAAGAAGAAGTTTGGAGGTGCCGGTGGCCATGGACAAGGGAGAATTCAGAAACGGGCATGAGAGCAACGCAGGAGAGCAACGAAGAAGACGAATCTGTAACGAGAAGAAGAATGTCGCTCTGTATTTTCTTGGCTTAACCCTAATCCCTTTCACTAAACTAAAACATATGCTTAACCCTAACAAATCATAAAATGTGTGGACTTAACCCTTTTCTACACCTAAGCCCAACGAATCTCCTTAAACACACCCCCCCATTTCTGTTTGTTTTGATTTGGCTCCTTGAAACTCTTAGGCCCATACATTGCTTATGTACCCCCTTTAGTTTTAGCACACCCCCTTTCTATTTTCTTTCTTTTAGTTTTTTTTCCAGCATTTTTATTAATTTAGTTTAATTATTAAACTTAATCAAATAAAGATAATTTAATTAAACAATTTTAATAAGGTGACCAATTTTTATTAACTTTAGGATTAATTTGGTAATTTTAGTATTCCTTTTTTAATTAGATTTAAGTTAACAACTTTTAAGTTTTAATTTAGTTTAGATTTATTTATTAATTCTTAAATAATATTTTATATTAATATTAAAAAAAACATATAAAAATAAAAACTTTAAAAAACATTTTATTTTCTTTAATTAATTCCCTCGCTTTAGTTAATATTAATACAAAAATATATTAAAAAATAGAATTTAAGAATTAAAACATTTTATTTTTCTTTAATTAATTCTCTTGTTTTGTATATATTAAACGAAAAAATATAAAATGCATGTTCACATCCTTTAGTTTGTTATTTAATCATTGTTGTGGGTATCTACCACTTAGCTATTTAATCATTATCTATCTACTTTTCTGTTTGATTATTTCATCGTTATTTGGTTATTCTGTTTACGTTTAAATCCAAGAGAAAAACGATTAAATTTGTTGACTTCATGTCCTCAAATCCAGTCACGCGAATATCTTCATTTCATTAAAACTTAAGATAATTTTTCCCCAAAATATTCAATTTTTTCAAAACTCATACCTTTTAAGCCAAAACTTCGACATTAGGTCGTCGTACCTTCAAAAACCCATTTGTACCCCTTTTCGGCCAAAACAATTTATTTTTAAATCAAACGAACAATTTTAATAAACAGATATTTCAAAAGGTTCCTATAGAATACTATAGATACATTGGGTGCTAATATCTTCCCATTGTATAACCAACCCCCGAACCATAGATCTCTTTTCAAAAACGCCTTGTATTTTCATTACTTTTAAAAGTATTATTTACATTGCATATTTTAGGGTTTTATTTCGCTCTTTTCCCTTTTCCCTTGGAAATAATAAAGCGCGGTGGCGACTCTTGCTTTTGTGAGACGAATTAATCAATAATTCGATCTCCGATTTACCCCGCTACATTTTTATCGCTACAGTGTGCTAGGAGAATTTCATCCATGAACATGCTGAAAAAACTAGGTCAGATTTTAGGGCCAGAGAAATTCTCTCTGGTCTTTGAGAGTTAGGATTAATGCTTTATATGGTTAGAATCGTGTTAAAATTCTCTACAAGTTTGATGTTGTGCGTTTTGGAAAAAGATCACGTTTTCAGGATGTTCAAGTTTGTATAACAGGCGCGCGTTTTTTGTCTAGAGGAAGAAGAAGAAGTTGGCTTGGGCTGGGCCTGGCCAATTTTGCTTCTAACACCCCTTTTTTCAGTTTCACACCCCCTGGCCCAATTTCTTGAATAATGATATTTTTGCATTTTTGTTTTCATTTTTGATTTTGTTATTTTATCTCCAAATATAAAAAATGCTCAAAAAACATTTTCATAATATTTTATATTTATTTGGTATTTTATTTTGATTTTTCTAACATTAAAACATTTTGAATACTTTTATAATTTATTTGAAAACTTGGAAATAATATGCTTTTATTTGTATTTCTTATTTTTGTTCATACTGAAAATATTATTAAAAATATAATTTATTTTTGTATATATTTTATTTTGTTTTGTACATATTTAATTTGATTAATATACACATAATAAACATATATACTTTTATTTTATTAAATACTTAGAATAAAAATACAAAAATATTACATTTTTATTTTTATTATTATCTATACTAAAAAATACCATTTTTAGATATATTTCCTTTTTTACACATATTAATATATTTTTGTACATAAAATAATATATTATATTTACTTTCTTAAAGAAATTAGGGTTTTACACTAAAACAAATAAAATTAATCTTTTATTTATTTCTTTATACTTTTTTTCACATTGAAAATACTTTACATACATAAACAAATAAAAACTTATTTTTTACATAATACATTTTATTTAATATTTATTTATCTTGTTTAATTAAATATTGCCCATTTATTTATTTGCACAAAGAATTCAATTTGGATGTAATAGTAAATTAGGGTTTATAATTTCTTGTCAAATATCCCATATTCAAACAATTGTACCCCCATCCCCATAATCATGTTGTAATAGCTTATAATTTAAATTCTCGCACTTTACGCTTTCAATTATGCCATGATTAGAGAATTAGGGTTTGTATGCAAAAATCCAAATTAACAAGTAGCTTGACCTAATCAAAGACAAAAATGCATGAAAATCAAACACAATACACACTTGCACCCCTAGGGTTACAATCCACTTATTGCCTTCAAAAATGGGCCATGGTATGCATGTTGAGTACTTTGGCAAAACAAAAACAAAACAAAAGATCATAGTCCCTCGATGACGCTATCTTGGTTGCCTAAACAAAAATGATCAAGTCCCTCAATAAAATTACCAAAGATACTTGACACAATTGCTATCATGGTCTATACGATGACCCGCACCTGTCCCGTTTAACATCCTAACACAAGGTTGTTCACCAAATGCAACGGTGAAATAACACTGTCAAAAGGGTTGAAAACATAAGAAAGATCTTTGAG
Source organism: Vicia faba (assembly GCA_948472305.1). NCBI lineage: Eukaryota > Viridiplantae > Streptophyta > Magnoliopsida > Fabales > Fabaceae > Vicia > Vicia faba. Next base: position 1,302,730,718 of record OX451740.1, on the reverse strand, counting down.
TAAAATAGGGTAGACAACTCTTAGTTACTTGATCAAAAACTTGCAAAACATCCTTGCTATTTTCAAACACACTTCACAAACACAATTTCAAAACATTTTCCAAAACAAACTTTCAAACATTGAAATCTTTTCAAAAGACAAAAACACTTTTGTATACATTCAAACAAGAATCATTACAAAGGTTGCCACAACTATGGCCTCTTTTCAAAACATCTTTCAAAACCACACACAAAGCACCATTTCAAACAATTGAAGAGCACCATTTCAAACAATTGACAAGCAAATCAAGTGATCTAAACAAGTAACTAAGAGCCCATGGATAACCATGGATGAAAAGGGTGCTTGCACCTTCCCTTTTCATAATATACTCCCTGAACCCAAGAAAACATCTCAAAGGTCTTTCCTATGCTTTTTAACCTTTTCTTAGGATAAAATAAAAAGTCGGTGGCGACTCTTGCTAAACCGAAACAATTGCGAACACAAACACAAAATCCCAAGTTAGTTCTCCCACCGTATCACAGAACTAGAGACTCTGCTGGGGAAAACTTTAAAAGTGGAGTAACCTTAGGGTTTAGATCACCTTTGCATGCTTATTTTGATTGCTTTGATTTCTTTACATTTAGTTCTCTTGTTTGGGCTTGAAATCCTCTACCCGGATTTGGGAAACATTCATAGGTAAATAGCAATATGTTGTGGAAACTGTGCGGGGTATACCGACATGGTTGAAGCAATAGCTATATTAGTGCAACATATTTGTGAGTATCGGTAGCCTTTGAGTCAATCAAAGAGAATATGGGGCCGCTGAGTGATGTCATGAAGCACTAATGAACTCTTAGAACCTTACTTGACCATCTTGTCCTTTTTTAGGGGTAGTGAGATGACCGACTTTGGTGCAGTCCGAAGTTGGTAGATACTCGATACTACACTCATTGAGGGTTGTTTTCTTGGAATATTTTGGTCGCCAGTTAAGTGGCTAAACCAAAATATTAAACAGAAAATAATCCAGTGATATTGAGCTCCTTAGAACCCGGTTACTATTTATAGGACAGGTTGAGCCAACTAACTTCAAGAGGGTACTTACCTATGAAACCCCATGCAAGCCTGAAACTAGGGTTTTGTGTGACTTGTTTGTACATGTGCTTGTGCATACATCATGAACATCATAAAGCATCATATGCATCCACTAACCATTTCAAGGGTTTGGATCTTCATCTTTGTTCTTGTTTTGTAGGTCATGGAATCTCTTCGCAGGAAAACAATTCAAGTCAACCTTGTGAGAATCCCTCCTTAACTCAAGGAGATTACTTCCAAGATTCCAGAGAATTCTCTTTTCAGTGAAAGACATGGTAGACTTCTCAACTTGGTCAACTCCAACATTGAAGAAGACATGGTGAAAGTTCTCTTCCAGTTCTTTGACCCCCTACACCACTATTTCACATTCCTTGATTATCAATTAGTACCTACTTTGGAGGAATTTTCTCAACTCTTGAGAATTCCTATTCTCCATCAACTACCCTACAACGGTACGGAAAAAGAACCAAAGCCTGAAGATGTTGCTCAAGCATTACACTTGCAACCATCTGATATCAAAGGTCATTGGGAAACAAGAAGTGGTGTCAAGGGTTTCTTGGAAAAGTTTCTGTTTGAGAAGGCACAAGACTGCTGGAATTCTCTAGATCTACAAGCTTTTGAAGAGATTGTGGCACTCCTCATCTATGGGTTGGTCTTATTCCCAAACCCTGATCAACTTATAGATGTAAACGCTGTCAAAATCTTCATATCTCAGAATCCTGTGCCTACATTGCTTGGGGACATCCTACACTCATTTTACACACGAACAATGAGGAAAAGAGGTGTTCTCATGTGTTGTACTCCTCTTCTAGCAAGGTGGTTTATTTCTCACCTTCCCCAATCAGTTTTGAAGAATGAGCAGGGTTTAAGGTGGTCACAACGGTTGATGACCCTCACACATTCTGATGTTCATTGGTGTTCTCGGTCCAGAGAAAATGTCATCATCATTGATCATTATGGAGAATTCCCTAATGCCCCTTTACTTGGCATTAGGGGAGGCATCACCTACAACCCCTGTTTAGCCCTAAGAAATTTTGGATATGCCCGGAGGGATGGCCCTCATGATATGCTGATTCCTGACCTAGTTTTTGACTTCGACAATGATGCGCAAGGAATTAGACAAAGGTTCATCAGAGCTTGGAGGATGCCCAACAAGGTGGATAGTAAGACACTGGGGAGGAAACCCGCGCCCAGAATCTTATGATGCCATACCCTCACATTCTCTCCGTGAGGAAAGAGCCTGTTATGGAAGGAGAGGTTCCATACACCCTCCTACATCCTGACATGCCGACATCATTGGAAGAATTGCAAAAGAGTTCGATCCAACTCAAAGAAGAACGGAATACTTTTGAAGCCAGCTTCTATGCCAGTGAGAAGAAGGTTTTGGAACTTACCCGCCGACTTCATGAAGAGGAGACTCTCAACACTTACATCGCGCCAAAGAGGATGCGCAATGTCTTTTTACATTAAGAATTTTGTAATATTTTGCCCATGGGGCACTTATGTACTAACAAATTTCTTCTTAATATGACGTGTGTTCTTTTTGTTTGCAACAAATTTGAATTTCTGAATCCTTGAATGCATTACATGAATAACATATCATTCATCATATGCATAAACAGGTCTTCACACCAGGTTTCCTTATCTTTCTGCTGTTTATTTCTGCAAGATGGATTTGGAGCAGACGGTTAAGGATCTGCAAGCACAGAATTCGCAATCCCAGCAACTCCTCATGACCTTAGCAAAGGGTCAAGAGGACCTTAAAGCACTGTTGGAGAAGGATAAAGAGAAAAAGAAGAAAAGGCCTGGTGTGGCCACTATGGGAAGAAGGTTTGAAAACCAGGCCAGAAAAGTTCTCGAGTTCCCCTCGACGTCTGATGAAGGGATTGGTAAGGGAAAAGGAGCTGTGATGGCTTCTGAATCTGAAATGGAAGAGGAAGAAGAGGAAGAGGATGAAGATTACTCCGAACAGAAATATCCCCCGGTGGATGTTAAGTATAAAAATCTTGAGGATCGGTTGGCAGCCATGGAGTTGCAAAGGGTATCTGGTTTAGATTTCGAAGAACTAGGGTTGGTCGCTGGGATCGGCATTCCTCCCAAGTTCAAAGTACCTACATTTGCTAAGTATGACGGTTTGTCCTGTCCAAAGATGCATCTGAGATCCTACGTCAGAAAAATCCAACCCCACTCATCTGATAAGGATCTTTGGATCCATTTTTTCCAAGATAGTTTGTCAGGCACACAATTAGACTGGTTCTATCAACTTGAGAGGTCTGAGGTTCATAACTGGGAAGACTTAGCCGCTGCTTTCTACCAACAATACCAATACAACGCTGATTTAGCGCCTACTCGTACTCAACTACAGAGTATGGGTATGGCTTCTAATGATGGATTTAAGTAATATGCCCAGAAGTGGCGGGATTTGGATGGAAGGGTGCAGCCACCATTGTCGGATAGAGAGCTAGTTGACATGTTTTTAGGGACTCTGTCTGGCCCTTTCTTCAATCATTTAATCGGGAGTTCATCTGCAGGATTCACCGAATTAATTCTGACCGGCGAAAGGGTCGAGGCTGGCATTAAAAGTGGTAAAATTCATAGGGATGCCTCCGCTTCCACTACTATTAAGAAGACATTCCCAGCTAAGAAGGAAGTTTCTGCTGTTCACAACCAGAGAAACCAAGGAAGAACAGAGTGCCGACCAACGGTAGGGGCTGTGATGATCCAAAACTCTTCAGCTGATCAACCTCGAAGCAGTCAACCAAGAGCTAACCAGCAAAGGGTAGAAAGACCACAATGACAATTCACCCTAATCAACATGACACCGGCTCAAGTCCTTCCTCATCTGTTAAAGCTGAATCTTACTAACTTAAAAGAAGCTTCGAAGAACCCTAATACCTCTTATCCATATTATCACTCCAATGCAAAGTGTGCATACCACTCTGACAGTATATGGCATGATACCAACAACTGTTGGGCTCTTAAAAACAAAATCCAAGACCTGATAGACGCCAAGGAGGTAGAATTCGATGTGCCCAAAAAGCCGAATGTGATTTCTTACCCAATGCCCAAGCACGATCATAATGTTCATGCCGTTATGGAAGATCTTCAGGTTACCAATGTTGATGACCTTTTGACTCTGTTACCAGTGATTAAAGTGAATTTGATGAGAGCCGGGATATTCCCAGGCTGTGGAAAAGACTGTTACTTTTGTTTAAACTTGCAAGCTGACTGCCCACTGTTGAAATCAGGCATCCAACACCTGATGGATACCCAAGAGATCCTCTTCCAAAAGACTCCTTTTGATACTATCACTCTTGTTACTCCTGCTACTTTTGTTACTTCAACAAATGACATTCCCATAATAACCATCTCCGATAATCTTCCCAAGACCTGCAAAAGGCTTGTCAAGATTACGCCTGATCCTAAGTTTGTGCCGCTAAAAATCACCATGCCGGGGCCGGTCCCGTATAAATCTAACAAGACGATACCATGGAACTAAGGAGGAGAAATCTTCTACCATGGTATCAAGCAGATTGAATCAATCCGAGAGAATTCCGATGATGAAACCCCTGATATAAGGAATATTGCGGGAACAAGCAAGATAACTCACAGCGGAAGGATCTTCTCTCTGGAGATTGCTCCTCCACGGGCAGTCTTTGGACCCTTAAGAGTTTCTGTACCTGTCAAGCCATCTGTGCAAAGCCCGATAATTGAAGAAATTGATGTACCTGAAGTTAGACCCTCTGATGCTACTACCAAAGGTAAGGGGATACTAGAAGCGCCTGTCAGGACGAAGGCTCAGACTGTGGTAATCCCCGAGACCAACCAGAAAGAGATGGAAGAAATCTTAAAGATAATCAAGAAGAGCAACTACGATGTCGTGGAGCAGCTAGGGCAGACCCCTTACAAAATCTCCATGTTGGCTCTCCTACTCTGCTCTGAGGCTCATGCTAAGGCCTTAATCAAATTTCTAAAGACGGCACACGTGCCTCAAGAAACTTCTGCTGACCAGTTTCAAGAGTGCGTGGCTAGCCTTACTGCTGATAATGGTCTTGGTTTTTCCGATGCTGATTTGACCCCTAAGGGAGGGAAGCACAACGATGCGCTGCATGTCTCAGTAGAGTGCAGGGGAACCACACTTGCCCATGTTCTGGTTGACACCGGTTCATCTTTAAATGTGCTACCGAAGAAGGCGTTGGATAGATTAGACTGCGAAGGATTGACCCTAAAGCCCAGTAACATCGTTGTTAGAGCCTTCGACGGTTCTAAAAGGATGGTTCATGGAAAAGTGGACATTCCTAGCAAGGTGGGCACAGAAATTTTCAACTTTACCTTTTATGTGATGGACATCCGTCCTTCATATTCTTGCTTGTTGGGAAGGTCGTTGATCCACAATGATGGGGAAGTCACCTCCTCTCTGCACCAAATGCTAAAGTATCCAGTTCAGGGAAAGATCATAACGGTTCACGGTGAGGAAAAGTACATGATAAGTCACCTCAACTCCTTCCGCTATGTGGAGTTGGATGGCAAATTTATAGAAACACCTTTCCAACATTTTGAAGAGGTTTCTCCTGAGGTCGCAGTTGCAAAGACAATGACAGATGTGCCTATCGTTTCCAAGCCTATTTCTAGGATGGCATCCCTCAAGGATGCGGAGGCCGTAATCAAAGAAGGAAGGAGTACAGTGTGGGGGAAACTGCCTGATTTTCCTCATAAGACGGACAAGTTCGGACTAGGTTTTATTGCTGCTAGCCAGGAAGCTGTGCGTCGCTCCAGGGTTGGAGGACCACCCGTAAAAATCACTCACCATGGAATTAATGCCTTAGAAGATGATGATGAAGAAGACAACTTTGAAGATTGGATCTTTCCAACCGTTAAAGGAGGATTAAGCAACTGGGAAGCGAAAGACTTTGTTCCCATAACTTTCATCAACCAGTAATTTATCTTTGAACAATTTCCTATTTTTGGTCTGTAATAATTAAACAATTCGTACACTATTTTCACCTTATGCCTTACCCGGGGCATATAGGTCCATTTTTAAGGGTTTGATTTCTTCATTATCATATGCCATGTTTAATGAATCATTGGACGTTTTCATCTATAAATTGTTGTGTTCATTTTCTTTCCTTTTACATTTTGTTTTGTTTAAGGATGGCTATCCCTTACACACACCCACACTCACAAAATGCAGGTACCCATCCACTCCGGATTCCATGTGTGACTATTCTGCTTTAGCCTTCGGTAACTCTGAAGATTTGGTCAATCATGCCGAGTACGAAGGTGATGAAGATTGTGAAGTGCCTGGAGAGCTAGCCAGACTTCTGCAACAAGAGGAAAGGGTTATTCTGCCCCATGAAGAGTTGCTAGAAACCATCAATTTGGGAACAGAGGAAGACAAGAAAGAGGTAAAAGTGGGTGCTAACCTGGAACCAAGTGTCAAAGAGCGCTTAGTGCAGTTGTTGAACGAATATGTTGAGATCTTCGCCTGGTCCTATGAAGACATGTCGGGACTAGATACAGATATCGTGGTTCACCGTCTCCCTACAAGAGAAGACTGTCCACCGATCAATCTAACAAGTGAGTTGCATTCAATCATTAAACCATGGCCATTTAGAGGATGGGCATTGGATTTAACAGGAGAAATAAATCCTGCTTCGTCTAAAGGACAGAAATATATCTTGGTAGGAATAGATTATTTTACCAAGTGGATCGAAGCAATACCATTAATAGTTGTTGATCAAGAGGCTGTTATTGAGTTCATACAGAAACAAATTATCTATAGGTTCGGATTTCCAGAGAGCATAACCACAGACCAAGGTTTTGTGTTTACCGGTAGAAAGATGCAAGAATTTGCTCAAGAAATGGGGTTTAGATTACTAACATCAACGCCATATTATGCTCAAGCAAATGGTCAAGTCGAAGCAGCTAATAAAGTGATAATAGGGTTAATCAAGAAACATATTGGTAAAAAGCCAAGGAACTGGCACAAAACTTTGGACCAAATACTATGGGCCTGTAGAACATCTCCTAAAGAAGCTACTAACACCACGCCTTTCCAACTCACATTTGGTCATGATGTAGTTCTGCCAGTAGAAATTCATCTACAATCAGTTCGAATTCAAAGACAAAACGAAATTCCAGCTGCATTATATTGGGAGATGATGATGAATGAGTTAGTAGAATTGGACGAAGTTAGATTGCATGCATTGGAAATCCTGATGAGACAAAAGGAAAGAGTGGCCAGGGCATATAACAAAAGGGTGAAGGGAAAAGCATTCACTATTAATGACTTAGTCTGGAAAGTCATATTGCCCACGGACAAGAAAAATAAATCGTTAGATAAATGGTCACCTCATTGGGAAGGGCCTTTTCGAATAATAAAGGTATTCTTAAACAATGCATATGAAATCGAAGAGCTGATGGATGATAAACGTATCCTAAAGGTTAATGGGAAATATTTAAAGAAATATAAGCCACGCCTGCAGGAGATTCGAATAGTAACAACGTAATCATAAAAATTCCAAAATGGCAATATGGGGTTGCCAAAATGGCGTTGTTCAAATGTTACATACAAAAAACCAAATTTTAACCAAATCAACACTAAGATTTAGAAATAGGCATTATTCTTCAATCTGTTAAAGGTACTTCGAAAAGACTCAAGCCTTTGTTGAGCAAAACGTCTTTCTCCCTCTAAAGTAGCCACTTCTCCTTTGAGTTGTTCTGCAGTTTCCATTTCTGCAAGCCCTTTGTTGAGGAGCTCTTCGAATTGGTTGCCAGCAGTATTGATTTCGTAGGCTAATTGTTGTTCTTGAGCCTCTTTAACCTTCTGTTGAAGTTCCTGAATTTGCCTTTCCCGGAGAAGGATGGACTCAGCTCGAGCCTCATAATCAGTTTTTGCTTGCTTTAGATGCATGGCTTGATCCTCAGCTTCTTGAGAGAGTTTCGAAGCATGCTCATAAGCAGCATCCATTGCAGTTCGTTTTTCTTGAACCTTTCTGGCAGCAAATTCATCTTGGAGAAGGTACCCAGTCACGTTGTCTAGCAGAGATTGAAGATCGAACAAGATAGTGCTAACTGGCAAGGAGCAGGTAGCAAGGTTGACTTTTGTAAGTAACTCCTTCATAGTGTAGCAAGTTGTGCTATCCTATTTGAGCACTTCGAACAAATCCACATCAAGAATTTTTCTCCTAATCCTGTTAAGAAGTACAATTCTATCATCTGTGGGCAACGGATGGCTAGTCGAACTTGTACCAGCCCTAGCAGGTGGAATGTCCCTTTGAGCCAGCTTCGCCTTCATGTACCCAATAGGGTCATTTCATATCAGGAGAGCAAGCTCCTCTTCAGTCATTCGGGACAGAGACGGTTGAGGGAGTTCCACGCGCAAGAAGGTTACATCCATTTCGACTTCCATGGGTTTATTGGTCGCGTCACCGTCACCTTCATTCGTTCCATGCTTATTGTCTTCTTCATTATCATCCAAGTCCACCACTTCGATATCTTCGTTCTCGTTGCTATTTTCATCTGACTCTGTCCCAGCAGTCGAACCATCGTTGGCATCTTCTTCCTCAGACCCCTCCTCTGCAGATTCTTCGTTTCTTTGATCAGAATCAGCTTTCTCTCCTTCAGCGTGAATGTCCTTTGGATCCTCTTGAAGGGTTTCAAGAGGGGACTTTTGAAGAGAAGTTCTTTGTAAAGTCTCTGCAGATTCATGAAGCGTTGCTTCATTTGTTTCTTTTAGAGGAGGAGAAGTACTCTGGTCATCTTTCTGCTCTGAAGTCTCAGCCAGAACCGCCATATTGGAGGACCCTTTGTTCTGCACAAGATTGCTGGAATCCCCTTGAGGAGAAGAGTTGATTGGAGCAGCTGTTTTTGATGGTGAAGTCGAAGTGGTAAGAGCTGGATTCAAAATATCCTACAGAGGCAAAAGAATATTAAAAGCATGCACTAAGGTAATGAATAATTATTTTGTCAAAGATTTAAAGTTCAATTTACCTGTGGACTCTCAGAAGAGAGGTTGTTAGCTATGCGTTCCAACATTACGTTGGAGGTCGAAGATGGAATTTTGGATTTAGGTGAAGGAGAAGCATCCCTGGAATCGAGTCCAGAGACACTAGTTGGTACAGCACTTTTGGAAATTTCCTTCTTCTGCTTATTCTTCGAAGCAGCTGGTAAATTCCCTCCAGCATTGGGGTCTTCCCCAGTAGTGTTTGTTTTTCGTTTCTTTGGAGTGGTTGGCGGGAGTTTGTTAGTCTGAAAAGATTTAAACAATAAGTTAGATGCAAATCATGAAACATTAGTGTATTCCAGACATCAAGGCTAAGTGATTACCTGTGGAGTTGGAGCACTGGTTATTACTGTTGTTGTTGTTGTTGTTGTTGTTGTTGTTGCAGCAGCAGTTGTTGTTGGTTTGGATAGAGTCACAGTATCAATGGTTTCGACAGAGGCCTGAGAGGCGCTCCCTTCTTTTGACTTTGAAGCAGCAGTCTTTATCCTGATGGCTGAAAATCGAAATAATTAAGGCAAAAGTTAAAAATGTAGAAAATGAGAAATATTTGGGATTTTCCCAAGCATTCGCATCTGTGCCTTGATCAGATTTAATCGACATGGCAGAAAGGTCATAGCGAAGATGTCCTGGGAAATCGTGGAGCCAATGTCGAGCCCATGTCACAGTCTCAGATGGCTTTGGTTTCTTTTGAAGATATTTAAACATTTCTTTGCAAGTGAACCACCAAGGGTATGGAGGAAACCAAGCTAGAGCCAGTTCTGAGGTAGGTAATCTAGGAAATTTAGGTGGATGCATTTCGAATGCCAACCTATACCTATCCTCAGGTGACAACCCTGAAGGAAGTTTTAACTTAGAAATTTTTTCTTTGAATTTTTCCTTCAAGGTCTCATCCGCTTGATGCACAGTGGATTCCAAGTGTGTGGGATCATAAGTAGTTTTGAAATAATTTTGAAAAGCCTTAATCTCTTTGGCATGAGTGAACATACCTTTCTTGGATTGTACCTGCACATCGAATGCATCATTTAGTTTCTACTGAATAGTAAGACTATCGAACATATAAGTCTGATAGAACTTTGTCCACCATTCCAGAAACCCCTTTGCTGTAAGGTGTGTAGGTTCGAAAGTTATTAGTTCGAAGTGGGCGAAGCCTTGGTATTGTTCCTGCTGTAGTTTGGCTTCTCTTGCCTTGAAGGTTCGCCCAGAGGTGATGGCATTTTCTGTTTGGAATAGGGGTTCAGGGATTAGTTGGCAGAAGCCAAATTGTCTCGAAACGAAGTTGGGTTGATAAGCAAAAAGGAAGATTTGATTCTTAGCAGGAGTAATTCGTGAAGAGATTAGTCTGGGTAGCAAAAAGGCTCTCCATACATCTTGAATTTCTTTGCTTTTGACTGCTTCTGAGAGAGCCATGGTGAACCATGAGGGTCCATGAGCCCTTGAAGCAAAAGGCGCCATGGTCTCTTCGAATTTATGCCTCTTGGAGAAAATCATGATATATTTTGAGAAGAGAACTTTGAAGTCATCCTTATCATCGTTTGGGGTAAGTCTTTGCAGCCTAGTGCCTTCAATGATTCTATCCGCTATTTCTGGGTCTTGCTCAGCAATAGTGTTGGCAGTTGATAGTGAAGGTTCGAACATGGAATTAAGCCATAACTGGAGTAACCAGAAAGGGCCAGCTAGCAGGATGTTTTTGGAGGTGTGAGATTTCAAACTCGAAACAGCTGACCTTAGACTTTCGTAAAGATCAACTAATAGCAGTTCGCTTAAACACACCCTCCGATTCTCATGCAAATCTCTAGCTAGAGGAATAAACCTATTGGCTACCTGTAGGGATCTGCTGCAAAAGACATACCTTGACAACCATAAGGTAAGGAAAGCAATGTGTTCCACATCTGACACACTGTCTCCTTCAATGTGATAGTGGCTGATGAACTTTGAAAAGCTAGCTAGCTTGACTTCGAAGTCAATAATACTTGAATGCTCTTCATTGTCAGGAATATAGGTTTCTCCTATTGGTGATAACCCAGTAATGGCTGCTATGTCAAAAAAGGTGGGTGTAATCATTCCACCAGGGAGATGGAAAGTATTGTAAGTACTGTCCCAGAAATATAAGGACGCGAATAATAATGGATGGCTATAGGTAAAGCCTAGTTTCGATAGTTTAATCAAGTTGTAAATACCTAATTCTTCCCATTGCTGGGATTTCTTAGCTTCTACTTTAGTAAACCAGTTGTGATAAGCTGTGTCGGAGGTGGGGCAAGATCGAAATGGTTTGAAGTTACTCTTTACATAATCTAGCACAAAAGGGTCCTTAGGGGGAATGATTGGATTTTCCACGGTGGTCGAATCAGAAGACTCTACTGTCTTAGGGGTATCCATTTTATTAAACAGAGGTTTAAAATTATAACAAACAGGGAAAAATTTTCTGGTGTCTTTTAAGATGTCAAAGACTGTAAGAGGGCCCATTAAAGCTAACCTCTTGCCAGCGGCGTTAGTAGGAATTAGTACCTGGGATGCATAAAGCATTTCCTTATCTTTTGAGATCATCTGAGGAATAAGAATAGATTGACCTTGGTAGGTGCCAACCTTGCTTTCCATTATGGTTCCTGTGTTCTTTCCTTTCTTTTTGGAAGCTTTTTTCAGTTGAGATGAAGTTGAAGAAGACATTGTTGGAAGAATGTTGGAAGTTTAGGGTTTCGGTGAGAAAAGAGGAAGAAAAGATTCAGAATGTGGGAAGAAAAGAAAAGACTAAGTTGATGGGTTTTTATAGTGTGGAAGTTTAAACATCCACTGAGTAAGATTGTGATACGTGGTAGTCGTGGGTTGGTTTGAGAAGGAGGTGGCGTAAAGTTAATATTGGTAATAGGCGTGATTAAATGATAATCATTGTTTTGTAACTGCACCATGCTGTGAAATAGTTCAAGGCGGTTAAGGAATCTGAAAAGCGTCATGATTGACGTGACTGGAGTCATATGAAATAAATGTTACGATGATTCGAAGGTCGCATCAAAATCTTGTGTATATGTTTGAAATAAGTATTTCTCAAAGGAATCAAAATACATATTTTAAAGGGGCATTTTGTTGGCTGAAGATTTTGATGATATTATTAGAAGCGAAGCAAATTGGATGTTTCGATTGGAATAAAGCAAGATGTCATGTTTCGAAATGGTAGAAGCAGTGCTTCGAATGGGAATATCAAAGCTTGGAGCTTCGAGTGACAGTTATGAGAATATATTCAAAGAAGTCTCGAAATGTTAACAAGGTTGTATCCAAGAAATGCGTTTGAAGCGAAGAAGTGCCAAAACATTTGAAATTCAAATGCAAGCGGGATGTTCAAAATTTAAAATATATGTGCTGGAGCATTCGAAGACGCGTGGAAGCTAGAGAGAGGCATTGCTCTGCATGTTCTGAACGTGGCAGAATCTTATAGCAAGACCGTTATGGTCGAAGTAGTATAAATAGAAGTCTTAGCATTAGGATTTCGTGTGTCATATCTATTGTACAAAAAAACTCAGTAAACATTCAAAATACCACATGGCTAGGGAAACGAATGCACGAGCAATGTACGTATGATAACACCAAGTGTTTATGATTTAATAAAACTCTTTATCATTTCCAGTATTTTCCTCTATCTTCATGTCAATACCATTCAAAAGCCTTTGCATTAAAACATTTTCATTCGAAATCTTTTTACTGATGCCTTACATTTAAATGTTTTCTTTCCATTTCAAATACTTTACATTTCAGAAACTTTTGTACATTTCATGCTTTTATTTTCAAGCTTTTATCATTCGAACACCTTTTTTACTTAAAGTCATTTTACTGTTTTCTTGCATTTAAACGCTTTCTTCATATTTCGAATCTTTTACATTCCAGAGAATCTTTTACATTACATGTTTTTATGCTTCGAAGTCATTTACTTGTCTTTTATGCAGTTTTACATGTCTTTACAATTGAACTTTATTCATGCAATTTAGTTTCGCGCACATTTACTTGATCAAGTTATTAGATCTTTAATAGAGTAATCGAAGTAAGTTAGACACCTACACAACATTCTAAATACCAACCATGAATACCAGTTCTATAATGAGAGTTATCCAAATGACCAAGACATCCTAGGATCAATCTTGTCGATCATGCGAGTTACCAGAGAGATTGAATAACAGTCATTAAGATTATTCGATAGTTTGGAGGACTAGCGGTTGTTTACCAGAAATAACTGTAAACAATGGGTGAAATCCAATTTTCCATGATCCTAATATGTTCTCAAGATCATCCATGCGAAGTTTCATGCCTTGCACAAGAAGTTTGCTCAATCAACTGCTCAAATGCTTGAAAATCAACCGTGTTAGGTCAAAAGTCAACTATGACCCACATACAGTCAAACTTTAAGATTTTTGGTCAACATCAACATTTTGAAGTGATATCCATCATTTTATCAAGGTTTGATCATGATTCCCCAATAAATGCTCCTAATTCATCAAAACTCAAAAGTTGCTAAATTAGGGTTTCTCAGGAAAAGTCAACCAAACTTTGACCAAGCATAACGTTCTCATACTTTATCAGAAATTTCTCATCCAAGGCTCATTTTGAATAGAATCCAATTCCTTACAACTCATAATTAGGACTCAAGATTTAGAAATGCACTCATGAAAAGATATAAATCCATACATTATAGGTCATTTTCAAAAGTCAACAAAAACACCTTTTGGGTAAAAGCTTCTTACATGAGAATGGAAGATCCAATTGAAATGAAACCAAAAGGGTTGTTTAGGTGACATCTCAAGCTTTCTAAAAAGTCCAAGAACATCCTCTTAGGGTCAAAATTGAAGGAGATATGCATTGTCAAAGTTGGCCATTTTTGAAAATTGTCAAAAGTCAACAATGCCCAAAAATTGCATTTTTTGTCAAATGGGCCTAACTTTTTATGCTTTCATCTCACTTATAGCAATTTCAAGACCCAAACACTCCCTCATATATTATTGACTTTATTTATTTAATTTATTTTGATTTTAATCATTTAAAAGTCAAATTAAATCAAATAAATGATATAAAATATGGAAGATTTGTTTTTGATCTGATTTTGAATGGAATTACAATGCAAATATGCTGTCAAACAGAATCAAATTGTGCCAAGGGTGATTGGGATGAAAATGGTATGATTTGGCTTGATTTAGAAATAAATAATGCAAGGATGGAATCAAATCAAATCTTGATAATTGGCAAAGATATGAATGTTTTTTGTTAACCTAATACAGTCTAATACATATACATAACAATTACAAGGCACAAGGAGAAGGGGGAATCGTGTGAAACAGCAAGAACAAATTACATTTTTTGTCAAAAAATCTCAGATCGGATTCCATACTACAGTCATCCTCAAGGAGATTTAAGGTTTGCAATACATTCTTGGACACCTTCAGAAGCTTTTCCAACCATTTGCATGCACTAAGACGCCCAGAACCAACCTCCACATCTCTCACAGTTTTCCATATTTCTTGATTTTGGTTTTGATTATTTGTGCATGGTTTACGTTTTTTAAGCATACATTCATTTTTATGTTGTCATTTGGAACGTGTTAGCATGATTAATTATAAGTTTTGATGCATACAGGGACAATTGTCATTATTAGGGTTTAAGGTTGAATTTTAGGGTTTTATTATACAAGTAAAATGAGGGCCAAATATGGAAACCATCATGCTCACGAGATCAAGCATGGTTGATTGGCATACTTGGATTTTATTTATCTTGTTTGCTTAAGTTTTTTTGAGATGAACAGGTTGTAGTTACAGGCATGGAACCATAGGTAAAAGTCCAGCATCTAAAACGACAGTGCTGAGGAAGAAGAAGGCTAGGTGGCAAACTCCCATTGGGAGTTTTGAATTACGCGCGCATTTTATGGTGATTAACATTAGTTTTGAATATAATGTTATTTTGTTATTATATTAACAAATGAACAGTCAACGCAGATGATTAAGGATGGAGGGTTTGAAGCAAACGTCTTGGGTTCAATCCCAGGCATGTTGCTTTTTCATTTTTCTTGAATATACTTTCCAGATCCAGCGTGCCTCAATGCCCAGCGTCCACCATACGCCCCAGATCTCATCCTTGGGATCCATCATCATGTAGATCCAGCGCCACAGGATTGAAGGCACACCATGAACCATCAAAAGAAGGATGCACTGGATCATGCGCTAGACTCTGGGCCATCATCCCGGGCCTATCACAAAATTGGCAACACCCCCCCCCCAAATTGCTCATCATATCAAGCCCAATTCCAATTCTTTTTTAATTTCTCTTATTTTATTATTTGTCTTAATTATTTTTTTACAAAATTATTTTTTATTATTATTAAATCATAAAATCATAAAATTACAAAAAATATTAGGTTTAGTTTTTTTATTCATAAAAATATTTATTTGCATTAATTAGTTATTTTAATTAGGTTAACTTAAATCCTTTTTTTGTAATTAAAATTTAGTAGAAATTAGGTTAACTTAAATATTTTTTTCATAACTAGAATTTAATGGAAATTATGTTAATTTGCAAAGTCAGTTAATTATTTTCATAAAAATTCAAAAAAATATCTTTTCTTTATTCGCAAATTAATTGTTCCTAAACTTGACATTAATTCCCCGTATTTGATTTTGTCGCGCGCATTGTTTTTCCTTATTTTTATTAAGTATTTCTATCTGCTCCGAGTTTGTAATAGTTAATTAGGTTTACGACTTCGCATTTATTATTTTCCCCGGTTTTTTATTATGTAATCCCCTCCCCAGAGCCTTGTAATAGTTAGGGTTTTAATTTCTCGCATTTTTCTTTCCGCAATTATAAACTTCCTAGATGCATGGATAATAGGATTGAATGGCAAGATAAATCAATTTAAAACAGTAGAAAACCCTAAATGCGCAAGATAAATGAAACTGAAATCAAACACTTGCACATTCTCACTCCTAGGGTTTTGCCTCACTTGGTTGCCTCAGAAATAATGGTCGTACCCCTCGAACGTAGGGGTATCTTAGTAATGACCCGTAATTCAAAGTCGTCATAAAGATTATAGTCCCTACTTGTCCCTCGAGTTGCCTATGAGAAATGATCTTATGACGATAGTCCCTTCAAAATGCTAAGGTATCCTTACTTGTTGCCTTCAGTGACCATTTAGTCCCTTTCGAATGTCCCTTAAAACTCCAACAATGGAGCTACCTACTCCTTAATAGTAGGATAGCGTTGTCTAAAGGAAAACGAACAAACTTTTTTCGAGTAGGTAGATAGATCCTAGGTACTTGCTCAAAACAAAAAAAAATTCACACTGACACTTTCAAATATTTTTCAAATAAAGTTTTCAAAACACTTTATCACACCCTTGAGGACTGATACAAGGGTTACCATAAAGTGAAACGCCGCACTAAGGCATTTTCAAAGCTTTTCAAAACAAACACGCACAAGCAATTTTAAAAATGAGCAAGTACCTAAGATCCCATGGAAAACCATGGATAGAAAGGGTGCTAACACCTTCCCTTTCTATAATCTACCCTCCGTACTCAGAAACATCTCGAAAAAAAGGTTTTTTCTGTTCTTTTTCCTTTTCCTTTGTTGGATGAAATAAAAGTCGGTGGCGACTCTTGCTTACCGCAACATTTGCGAATACAAAATGCAAACCAGTATTAACAGTCGGTTCTGCCACCGTATCACAGGTCCCCTACAATTTTAATAGACCAATCGTTTCATCCTAATATGCCATGCAGAGTCCTTGGTCGGTCAAACCACCGCGGATGGTGGTTCCGATTATCTTTTCCATTTATACAAAAATCAAAACCTGCAAAATCTCATGAAAATGAACATGGAAAGAATCCTACTAGCCTAATTAGACCCTTGCGAACATAATGGCATGGTTGGTTTGATCTGAAGAGGCTTGTATCCTAAGATACAAAGCTTGGCTGAAGCTTTGCCCTAACAATGGCAAAGCGTCATCCCTGCATTAAATCTCTCATGTAATGACTCTAAACACACATAATCATTAGTATAAACACAAATATGCATATGAAAATCATTTATATTACATGAAGAAAAAGTTATAGATTGTCAAAATATACCAAACAGAGTAATGGTGATACGCTTGATCTGGATGTTGCACTGCTTGCTTGAAGGTGATTGAATGCTTGAAAGATCCTGGTAGTGGCTGGAACACGAGTTATGTGTTTGCAATATTCTTTGAAAATTTGAAAATTCTCTAGGGTTCCTGTTAGGCTGGTTGTGCATGTCCATTAGGTTTAGACTTATTGTATACATATAGTGAATCATATTAGGGTTGCAATTGTGGAAAGAATCCAATGCTTTGATGAGAAAATATACTTCTTTCAATTATTTGATTTTTGGATTTTTTAGAATAAATCTAATCTCTTCTTTCCATCCACGATTCTTCTTTGATTTGCCAGCATGTTTTGTCCCTCATTTGGATAGAAAAAGTTTCTCAATCAAATCTTCCATTATTTCTATTATTTACTTTATTTAATTTTGCATTTTAATGGATAAAGTATCGAAGTAAATATTATAAATAATAAAATAATGTATGACTGAGCTCAAGGGTCGTGTTCCATGTTAAGAACAAGTTTCAAGCATGAAAACATGGGCCCATTTGGAAAAGATTCAAGTTAGGTCAATATTAGCTTCATGCACATTTCCAAAAATTGGTCAACTTTAGAAATGAATATCTCCCTCATTTTTAACCCTAAGAGGGTGTTATTGGACTTTTTAGAGAGATTAGGATGTCCTCTAAACAACCCTTTTGGTTTCATCTCAATTGGATCTTTCATGTTCATGTAAGGAGCCTTGACCCAAAAGGTGTTTTTGTTGACTTTTTGAAAGGACCTATAATGTATGAACTTGTATCTTTTGATTGAGGCATTTATTAAACTTGAGGGATGAAGAGAAGTTGCAGGGAATTGCATTATCTTAAAAATGAGCCTTGGTGGAAATTTTTTTGATAAAGTATGAGAAAGTTATGCCAGGTCAAAGTTTGGTTGACTTTTCCTATAGAAACCCTAATTTGCCATTTTTTGCTTTTGATGAGTTAGGAGTGTTTCTTGAGGAATCTTGATCAACCCTTTATCAAATGATGGATATTACTTCAAAATGTTTATTTTCACCAAAAATCTTGAACTTTGACTGTATTTGGGCCACAGTTGACTTTTGACCTAGTATAGTTAATTTCCAAGCATTTGAGCAGTTAACTGAGCAAACTTGTTATTCAAGGCATGAAATTTGGCATGGATGATCTTGAGGACATATTAGGACAATAGATAACATTTGGGATCCTCGGGACTCACTCATCTTGCTTAAAATTGCAACCCTAGTTAGAGGTTCATTGCCTTAGGAGGAGAATTTGCCTAGTCAATTCTTAGTCATCCTTGAGCAATTGAGGATCTCTATAGGCATGTCTTGAGTGAAAATGGGAAGGAAAATTTTGGGGTATAATAGAGAGCTAGATTATTTCTGAGGGGACATTACAAGCATTAGTAACCTTGAGCCTGAGGACATGCATTCTGAAAATATCCACAACCCAGCTTTTAGATATTTCCACAAAATTCTAGCCCACACCCTCTTTGGTAAAGCTGAAAACATTACCACCGTTTCTAGAGCTGAGTTGTTTATCATGTTCTGCACCTTGCAAAACCGTCCTATAAATGGAGCTACATTTATGCTAGCAAATTTTCACCGTCTTGTGAGGGCTGAACATGAACCCATTCTTATAGGAGGTTTAGTGACCATGATATCTAATGCTATCAGATTGAGACAACAACTGCTAGACCTTGTCCCTCATGGTAGATTCCAGCCTGTGGATATTAATTTCTGTCTCAATAGGGGTATCATCGGGAACCTAGGCCCAGGTAGTTTTGACCTCCTCATTAACAATCATTCCATGCCACTTTTTACCTTACCTGACCCTAGGACGAGCATTCATGACCAAAATAACTAGTTATACGATTGGGACGCACCACACATGTCACCACCACACACTCTTGAGACACCCATGATATATGACCACCTAGATGCTTTCCTTTCTGATGAGGATATTGATCCTGAGACCCCTCATTTCTACCATGACTTCCAACCCCCCGAATAGATAGGCTCAAACTTCCCCGACTCTCCAGTTATTTCTCTGCCTCCTGTATTTCAATTTGTTCCTGCATTGACTGCCATTCAACCAGAGATTGATATGTTGAAGGCCGATCTTGTTATTTTGCGGATTGACTTCCATTCCTTTATGTATACGGTAGTCGAACAACTGGATTACGTTTATCATCATCTTTTCTCTGCATCACTGGACCGTCGTGGTTGATTCACCTGACATACTGCTTTATTTTATTTCCACATTTAAAAAATTGAGGATAATGTTTTGTTTAAGTACAGGGAGAAGTTTTATTTTCATTATTTATTAGACACTTTATATTTTCCAGTATTTTTGGAAGTTTATCATTCAGTACAATTTTATCATTCAGCACTTTTGGAATTTTATCTTTCAGTATAATTTTTATTCATCTTAATTTTTTTAGTTTAATTTTATTATAAGTTTATTTATTTCGTTTATTTTGCATTACTATCATATTTACGTGTATATGCTACGCTTAAATGATTCAATATTATTTACCCATATATATATGTAGAATTATTGAAATGGTATTCTGCTATATAGAAAATGAAAAATATTGTAGTGCTGGGTGCGTGCCGCTTGCCACACAAGCATGACGCCCGTCACGCTTCGCATGACTCAGTCCCGGTCAGCACACACGCGTGATGCTCGGCACATACTGATAATACAACATCGTTTCTGTATTCTTTCGGAAACCTCGCAAGACCCTTTCACCCTTCCACTTTCTTCAACCGCTACTCATGATACATTGAACCTACTGTTAGAACATAGTTTGATTCTACAACCCTTAGTTAGAGTTTTGATGATAACAAATACAAAGAACAAATATCAAATACAAAGAACAAATATGCACCCTAAAAATTATGTTTTTATGCATGCAGAAGTTTTGAACAAAGCAGCATCAGAAGATAAAATATAAGAGCTACGCGCTGAAGCAATCAGAACATGCGCTGAAGATTGATGACCAGAACTTGCGCTTAAGCAAAGTAAACTCTGATTCTGAACAAGAACATGTTAATCCAAGTCATCAATACTCTGAAGCGTCATCAGCAAGCAAGGATGTAAGATTCTGAAGCGTTACTGATCATTCAAGACAACATCAAATCCAACGGCTTCTTTCAGACATGATCTTCTCCAAATGGAAAGTGTGTTAATGACATTAAACATGCTTGATGATCAACGTTAATCCACTGCCTATATAAACAAAGTCAGCATTCAAAATCGTTGACGATTTTCTACATAATCACTCACACATATTCAAAGCTGCAAGCAATATTCATTATCTTTCCAAGCTATAATCTTGTGTAAATTATCACAGTTGTGATAACAGTTTTTGTAAGAAAAACAACAAACACATTCTTGTATAGTTGTCTTGAAACAATGTTCCTTGAGATTAACCGGATTGTGGTTATACTCAAGAAGACTTTAACAGTTGTTAAAGTAGTGATTGTAATCCTTTTGAGATTAGTGAATTAAGACCTCATTGGAGAGAGGCGAAATCACCTTGACGGGTGGACTGGAGTAGTTTGAGATCAAACGAACCAGGATAAAAATACTGTGTCATTGTGCTTTTGATTTCAAGTTTTCAATTCACCCCCCCCCCCTTCTTATGTTTTTCACATCTTCAATTAGCATCAGAGCGCCTGGTTCTGAGCTTAAACACTTAACCGTGTCAGTACAAGATCTAAGCTTCAGAAAAACACTATGGTGGGACCAAGCCAAAACATCAGCAATGATAACCATGAAGACAAGGACAAATTCAGTGGCAAACCTCCAATCTTTGATGGAGAAAACTTTGACTACTGGAAAGACAGAATTGAGAGTTTCTTTCTGGCCCATGATGTTGTTCTGTGGAACATGATGACTGATGGATACACGCACCCAGTGGATGGACGTGGTCATAGGATAGACAGAAAAATGATGTCTGATCAGCAAAAGCGTGAATTCAGAAACCACCACAAGGCTAGAATAATACTTCTCAGCGCCATCTCATACTCAGAATATGAGAAAATATGAAACAGAGAGACTGCCAAGTACATGTTTGACTCTCTGAGAATGACGCATGAAGGCAACATTCAAGTCAAAGAAACCAAGGCCCTTGCACTCATTCAGAAGTATGAGGAATTCAAAATGGAAGATAGTGAATCAATAGAAACTATGTTTTCAAGATTCCAAATCCTTGTTGTTGGACTGAAGGTTCTTGACAAAGAGTATTCTAGTGCTGATCACGTCAAGAAGATCATCAGAAGCTTGCCCAAGCAATGGAGGCCAATGGTCACAGCACTTAAGCTAGCCAAAGATCTCAACAAAATATCGCTGGAGGAACTTGTCAGCTCCCTCAAAAGTCACGAGATAGAGCTAGAAGAAGATGAGCCTCAAAAGCAAGGTAAGCCACTAGCTTTAAAATCTAACAGAAAATCTTACTCTAAGGTTTTGCAGGCTGTGGAAGAAACTTCTGATGGATCCTCATCAGAAGAAGATGAATTGTCTCTCCTCTCCATAAGGGTGAACCAACTGTGGAAGCAGAGACAAAGGAAATTCAGAAATCCTAGAAGATCAGAGAATCAGAATGAATCCTCCTCTAGATACAGAAAGTCTGAGTCTTCCTCTGGACACAGAAGATCTGAAGGTTATTCAGGATACAGAAAGCCAAACAACAAGGACATCATCTTCTATGAGTGTAATGAGCAAGGGCACTACAAAAGTGACTGCCCAAAGCTTCAGAAGGAGAAGCCCAAAAAGAAGTTCTTCAAGGAAAAGAAGAAAAGCCTCATGGCTACATGGGATGATTCTGACACCTCTGAAGCTGACTCAGAATCAGATGATGAAAGAGAAAACATAACTCTCATGAAAAACGTATCAGAAGACAATGAAGCTTTTGGTTCAGACTCAGAATCAGACACTGAAGAGGTATTTCCTGATTTTACCATAAATTTTACTAAGGTTGAACTTGCAGAAAGTCTAAATGAAATTCTGGAGAGGTATCAGCAAATCAGAGTCAAATTCAAGAACCTGAAAAGGGATCTTTCCTCTGACTCTGAAAAGTCCGAGAGTCTCAGATTAGAGAATTCTGAGTTAAAAGAGAAAATTTTAAAATTAGAAAATGATTTGCAAAACTCTTAGAAGGAAACAATCTTAGAGACTCACAGTAATACTAATGAGATCATCAAAGAGTATGATCACAACTTTCAAAAGTTTCTAGCTAAAAACATAGATAGAAGCAAGAGGGCTTCAATGATCTATGGAGTTAGCAAAAATGGCAAAAAAGGAATAAGATATCAAGGTAAGGTATCTACACCTAAAAAGGCCATGGACTTAGTTATAAAATGCATACCACTCAAATCACACTTTATATATGGGCACACACATGACATAAAATACACAAATAGTGATTATTCTGTCAAACCAAAATTCAATCAGAATTTTGGTAAAACTAACAAACCAGGACCCAAGAAAATGTGGGTACCTAAGGATAAAATTATACATGTAGCAGATATCTTTAGCAGCAAGGCTAAGACACCAGTCATGGTACCTGGACTCTGGCTGCTCGCGACACATGACGGGTAGAAGGCATATGTTCCAAATCTTGGAGGCTACGTGGGCTTTGGAGGCAATCAGAGAGGAAAAATCATTGGCTCTGGAATAGTAGGTAATGGAAATCTTCGCTCTATAAATAATGTATTATTAGTTGATGGATTAATGCATAATCTATTATCCATAAGTCAATTAAGTGATAATGGTTATGATATAATCTTTAATCAAAATTCATGCAAAGCTGTTAGTCAGAAAGATGGGACTATCATATTTAATGGAAAGAGGAAGAACAACATTTATAAAATAAAAATTTCTGAACTAAAAAGTCAGAATGTAAAATGCCTACTTTCTATTAACAACGAGCAATGGGTCTGGCACAGAATATTGGGGCATGTTAGTATGAGAAGAATATCTCAGATTAACAAACTCAATCTAGTCAAAGGACTTCCTAATTTGAAGTTCAGCTCAAATGCTCTGTGTGAAGCATGTCAGAAAGGCAATTTTGCAAAACCTGCTTTCAAATCCAAAAATGTTGTTTCCACCTCTAAGCCATTAGAACTTCTGCACATTGACTTATTTGGACCAGTAAAACTGCGTCAGTCAGTGGCAAGAAG
The DNA here is from genome assembly GCA_948472305.1 of Vicia faba. Taxonomy (NCBI): domain Eukaryota; kingdom Viridiplantae; phylum Streptophyta; class Magnoliopsida; order Fabales; family Fabaceae; genus Vicia; species Vicia faba. The sequence goes on along the minus strand of OX451740.1, from coordinate 1,302,707,347 downwards.
TATGGGTTAGTAAACATAGATGACTATAGCATATGGACATGGGTAAAGTTCTTAAGACACAAGGACGAGTCACACTCTGTGTTTGTTACCTTCTGCAACCAAGTTCAGAATGAAAAGGATCTTAGAATTGTCAAAGTCAGAAGTGATCATGGTGGAGAATTTGAAAATAAAAATTTTGAATTATTTTTTAATGAAAAAGGCATCTTACATGACTTCTCTTGTCCTATAACTCCCCAACAAAATGGAGTTGTAGAACGAAAGAACAGAACATTGCAAGAAATGATCAGAACCATGATCAATGAGACTAACATTGCTAAGATCTTCTGGGCAGAGGCAATCAACACAACGTGTTACATTCAGAATAGAATCTCCATAAGACCTATTTTGGAAAAGACTCCATATGAATTGTGGAAGAACAGAAAGCCCAACATTTCTTATTTTCATCCATTTGGATGCACATGCTTTATTTTGAATACAAAAAATTATCTGAACAAGTTTGACTCTAAAGCACAAAAGTGTATTATGTTAGGATACTTTGAACGCTCAAGAGGGTACAGAGTATACAATACAGAAACACAGATTGTTGAAGAGTCAATCAGTGTTAGGTTTGATGATAAGCTTGACTCTCAAAAGTCAAAGCAGAATGAATTCCTTGCAGGTATGGAAGTTGAACTCATAGGTACTGAAGATAACTCGTCAGAAGTTCTCAACAGATACTCTCCCTCAACATCAGAAAGAGTTACTACAAGTAATCCAGCACCTTCAGCTGATCAACTTCAGAAAAGGCTATCCAGAAGCAGCATTGCTCACCCAGAAGATATAATACTGGGAAAGAAAGATGATCCAATCAGAACAAGATCCACATTCAGAAACTCTGAAGAATCCCTCATGGGACTGGTATCTCTAATTGAACCAACAACTATTGATGAAGCGCTTCTGGATAATGACTAGATTCTGGCAATGCAGCAGGAACTGAATCAATTCACCAGAAATGACGTATGGGATCTAGTTCCCAAACCAAAAGGATTCAACGTTATTGGAACAAAGTGGGTGTTCAGAAACAAACTGAACGAGCAAGGAGAAGTCATCAGAAATAAAGCACGACTGGTAGTACAAGGTTATAGTCAGCAAGAGGGGATAGACTATACAGAAACCTTTACTCTAGTCGCCAGGTTAGAATCTATCAGACTTCTAATATTATTTGCTGTAAACAATGGCATCACTCTGTATTAGATGGATGTCAAAAGTGCATTCTTAAATGGCTATATAGATGAAGAGGTATATGTGCACCAACCCCCTGGTTTTGAGAATTCCAAAAATCTAGAATATCTTTTCAAACTAAATAAGTCACTCTATGGTCTGAAACAAGCTCCTAGAGCTTGGTATGAAAGACTAAGTAACTTTCTGTTAGAAAAGTAATTCACCAGAGGGAAAGTGGACACAACCTTATTCTGTAAGACAGTTAAGAATGACATGTTAGTATGTCAGATTTATGTTGATGATATCATCTTTGGATCTACTAAACCCTCTCTAGGAAGAGAGTTTGCTAAATGTATGCAGGCAGAGTTTGAGATGAGCCTAATGGGGGAACTCAAATTCTTTCTGGGCATTCAGATAAACCAAACTACAGAAGGAACTTACATTCATCAGAGCAAATATGTCAGAGAACTTCTGAAGAAATTTGATCTCTCGGAATGTAAGCCCTCAAAGATTCCAATGCATCCCACGTGCATTCTGGAAAAGGAAGAGATAAGTAAAAAGGTAGAACAAAAGGTCTACAGAGAAAATCAAATGATTACAGCTTAGTAGGATATTGTGACGCTAACTTTGTTGGAGACAGAGTAGAGTGTAAAAGCACTTTTGGAAGCTGCCAGTTTCTGGGAGAAAATTTGATCTCACGGACCAGCAAGAGACAGTCCATAATTGCACTATCAACAGCAGAAGCTGAATACATAGCAGCTGCTGGATGTAGCACATAAATGCTCTAGATGAAAAGTCAACTTGAAGACTTCAACATATTTGAGAGTAACATTCTTATCCTCTGTGACAATACTTCTGCTATTTGTCTCAGTAAGAATCCAATTTTGCATTCTAGGGCTAAGCATATAGAAATAAAACATCATTTTATTAGGGACTATATTCAGAAAGGGATTCTCAACTTAAAATTTATTGACACAGACCATCAATGGGCTGATGTCTTTACAAAACCTCTTTCTGAATATAGGTTTAACTTCATTCTGAAACATCTCAGCATGAAGCTATGTCCAGAATAAAATATTTTATTTGTATATCTTAACCTTCAGAACTTTGTTATTTTCTGTGAACTACTGATCAAACTGTCTTCAGAGTTTAGAAGTACATATTGCATCAGAATCTATCCATGAAGATTTGAACGTTTCATTTCAAGGATAGAAGCGTGTTGTTCATATAATCAAACAGTTGTCATCCATTCATCAGCTACTTTCTGAGGCTGAACATGCGTTCACTTTTCTGAAAGGTCAAAGGCGCTGATTGGGTGCATTGAGACACATGTCATGGGTAACCGTTCAATTATCTTTCTGAATCCCCTAATTTCAGTTGTCATTAATGCTTATAATCATGACTAATTATTTCTCTCTCTTACTGTTTTCATTTTCAAAGAAACCTATTTAAACTCAAATTTTACTTTTTACTTTCACTTCTTTTTACTCTCTCAATATTTTCTCTCGTTGCAAGTTCTTGCTTTTAAAAACCCATTTCATCTTCCTTAAAATCTCGTGTGAACAATGGCTTCTTCAAGTGTCAAAAATGTCAGTGCTCATGAATCTGCTTCAATGGAACAGTATGAAGAACCTTACAGAATGCTCCTCACACCCATTGATAATCTGGAAGTTCTCTCAGAACTGATTATTGACTTTGAAAGCTTGCAAGAAAATGGCTTCAATCTGTATGAAGACGTCGCTGCTCAAGTTTGGAACAGGTACTTTGACCGTCTACTGGGGCCAACTTTTCCAATTCTTATCAAAGAATTCTGGATACACGCTTCTTCTTCAAATCATCAGGTTACCTCTTATGTCATGGGGAAGAAAATTGTTATTACATAAGACCTAATTTCAAAGCTTATTGGTTACAATGGTGGAGGTGTCAGATGCATTGACATGGCTGAGAGATGCTCTGACGTAAGTTCTATTGCAAGGGAAATTTTTACTCATGGACTACCCTCCATCAAAATCAGAGATCTGAAGGATCACCAATGAATTTAGGCAAGAATTATTATGGGGTGTATCAACCACAGGAAGCCAACTAGCTCTCCTGATTATATCAACATTGATCAGCAGTTTCTGATCTATTTCATTGCTAAGAGGACAAAGGTAAACCTTCCACACTTGTTGTTTAATCATCTTAGAACTAGTGTGAAAGAAACAAGAGAAGAAAAACGGACCAAGAGGGACTGGATACCCTTAGGAAGACTCATATCAGATATTCTGACAGAGAATAGGCAGATAGAACATTTGACTGAGGCCCAGGAAATTAGCACATTAGAAGCAACCGCTGGGAAGCCCCTGAACGCTAAAAATCTGAAGAAGATGAAAATCATTGAGAATATCAAGAAGGAACCCACTGTTACTTCTCATGCAACCATCACTTCAAGAAGGATACCTCTGGATGATTTTCTTCTATTTTGTGAGATTGACTCCAAACCAGAAATAATAGTCAGATATATGGACGCTTGTAAGGCAGGTGGTATTGCACCAGTAATCAACATCCAGGATTTGCATAAGGCTGCTCCAGAAGTTGTTTTAAAGAAGACCAAGAAGAGAAAAGCTGCATCAGAAGGACCATATCAAAGGACTCCAAAAGCTTCCAAAAAGAAAGGTAATCTCTCCTATGTTACTGTTATAGAATCAATAAATATATCAACATCTGAAGCCATGCCTACTCAACCAGAAAATCCAACTCCACAAACATTTGAAGACTTTGACATAGGGTTTGATACATCAGAAACTCTAGGTCTGAATGAAACTCACTCCCTTTCTCATAATCCAAATCCTGAACAAAACCAACCAGAACTTGCCAAAGTTCTGTCTGATATTGATTTATTTGACCAAGACTTTTCCGCTCCCGTACCATAAAATCCAAATTCTCAACTCCTAGAAAATCTAAACTCTGATACCACACCAGAAATTCCGCAACCACGCTCTCCACAAACAGAAATTCCACAACAAGAAATTCCTCATCCACAATCACCTCAACCAGAAATTTCTCAACCAGAAATTTCACAACCACAATCACCTCATCAAGAAATTCCTCAACCAGAAATACCACAACCAGAAGATCTGAACTCCATCTCACAACAACCAGAAGCTCAACCTTCTGAGAATCAATCTTCTGATATCCATGAACCAGAACCTCACCATGTTTCAACAAACCAATCTGAAGAATCTCCAACAGATTCTGATACAATCCCAATACCTGGAATCACAAAACCACTTGCTATTCGCATGCCTCTCACCATCCACGACATTCCAGAAATCCCTTCATCTTTGGAATCCACTCCTCCAAACACCCCCACTAGACCAATCATCATACCTGACTCTCCCACTCCTTCACCTACTAGTCGTCCAGCTGCAAATTTGAGACTTGTCATTGATCCAATCTTGCTGGAAAGACTATCTGCCACATCTCTCAAAACTACCATTCCCAAACCCAAACCAACTGAAACCACATCAGAACATTCAGATGTTGGTACAAATTTGTTGATTTTTGAAACAAGAATGCAGGAATGGATAACTTCTTTGAAGCATGCTAGTCAAGAGATGACTAATCCTGCTACTTCTGATTATATGTGGACAAGATTCAGAAACTGGTTTAGTTCTGAAACACTGAAGCTGAAGGAACAGAGTTATGAACAGGTTCACTAGAACTTTAGTGATAAGCTGAAGGCTTTTCAAGACCAAGTTCTGACCCCAATGTTCAAGAAAGACATCCTCTCTTTGGATAATGCTCCCTAGAAAGAGCACCATCCCTCAGATGAAGTTCAACCAGAATCAGAAAGTCTCTCCCTGACTGCTGCTCCAGAAGACATGGTTACAGCAGAAGCAATGGTTCACTCTGAAAAAGTTGCAGAATTCTCTGAGCAACATCCAACTCCTGAAGAAACTCCAGCACCTTCCTTAGTTATGCAAACTCTGGAAGAGTTGAAGAAAGAAAATGCTCTGATCCATGCAAGGTTGGATTAGCAGGAGGACACGAACAAAGAGATTAAAAGTATTCTGGGTAAACAGGAAGACACTACAAAGGAAATCAAAGGCATATTGGGCAAGCAAGAAGAGTCTAATACTCATATCAAGAGCTTGCTGGAAGCATTGTTCACACGTCTTCCCCCTCCTTCTTAGATTTCTTTTTAAATCTGTTTATCTGTAACGTTTAATTTTTTAACTCTTATGTTCTGGAACTTGTCATTGCATCATTTTTTTAAATATAATTCTTATCTTTTGGCTCTGATTATATTGCCTTTTTGATAACTTACAAAAAGGGGGAGAAAGTAAGAAATTTTCAATAATGGTTTACCGAGACATAAGTCTCAAACATTCTGAATTACTTAACCTCTATCTTCTGAAAAGTGTGAACAGGTACAACTTCTGATAGGAGATGTAGCTAAACTCTGATGTTCAAGGAACTTAAGGGAAGTAATCAACTCAGGGGGAGTTTCTCTTAAACTTTTGTTCTTTATTTTTAATTGAAACATCTATTTTTTGTCATCATAAAAAATGGGGAGATTGTTAGAACATAGTTTGATTCTACAACCCTTAGTTAGATTTTTGACGATAACAAATACAAAGAACAAATATCAAATACAAAGAACAAATATGCACCCTAAAAATTATGTTTTTATGCATGCAGAAGTTCTGACCAAAGCAGCATCAGAAGATAAAATATAAGAGCTACACGCTGAAGTAATCAGAACATGCGCTGAAGATTGATGACCAGAACCTGCGCTTAAGCAAAGTAAACTCTGATTCTAAACAAGAACATGTTAATCCAAGTCATCAATACTCTGAAGCGTCATCAGCAGGCAAGGATGTAAGATTCTGAAGCGTTACTGATCATTCAAGACAGCATCAATTCCAACGGCTTCTTTCAGACAGGATCTTCTCCAAATGGAAAGTGTGTTAATGACATTAAACATGCTTGATGATCAACGTTAATCCACTTCCTATATAAACAAAGTCAGCATTCAAAATCGTTGATGATTTGCTACATAATCACTCACGCATATTCAAAGCTGCAAGCAATATTCTTTATCTTTCCAAGCTATAATCTTGTGTAAATTATCACAGTTGTGATAACAGATTTTGTAAGAAAAAAAACACACACGTTCTTGTATAATTGTCTTGAAACAGTGTTCCTTGAGATTAACAGGATTGTGGTTGTACTCAAGAAGACTTTAACAGTTGTTAAAGTAGTGATTGTAATCCTTTTGAGATTAGTGAATTAAGACCTCGTTGGAGAGAGGCGAAATCACCTTAACGGGTGGACTGTAGTAGTTTGAGATCAAATGAACCAGGATAAAAATATTGTGCCATTGTGCTTTTTATTTCAAGTTTTCAATTCACCCACCCCCCCCCCCCCCCTTCTTGTGTTTTTCACATCTTCACCTACTGCCTATTTCTCTTCCCCCATTATCATTGCCATAAAAAACCACTAAAACCCCACTTATTACCATCATTACATCTCTCTACATAAACCATCTCCAAACCCTTTTTCACTCCAAAATCCCCAATTTCTCACATAAACCTTCACCTTTCTCCTTTCCTTGCTTCAAAATGGCACGAAGAAATTCCAGGCCTGAACCTGATCTTTCTAGCATTATATTTCGTAACGTAGAAGCAGGAGAGCACCAAAGGGCTCAGTACCTCAAGTTCTATCAATGCTCCATCGTAAAGATGCGGTATATAGATACTGAGTGCCTCCGAAAATTAGGCTTGCTTGATAGTGTCTAGTGGTTACTCCATCACTCTGATTTGACGTGCATCTGCATGCAAAACCTCCCAACATACGAGTCACTAACCTTGGAATTTATGAGTTCATTCTCTTACAACCTTCCGTGTGACGAGAATGAGCACCTATCCGGCTCCGCCACTTTTAGAATGTTCAACAACGAATATTCTGTAAGCCAATCCACTCTCAGTGCCTTCTTCCACTTTCCTACCGAAGGGATGATACACCACTGCATTCCAGAAGACCTTGATTGGGCGTATATAAGTTTTAAGCTTTGGAAGGTTCTTACCAATGAAGAACCAAACAACAGGGAAGGAATTTACGCTTCTTCCATCCACAACCCCACAATAAGGCACTTCCACCGTGTCATCTCAAATACCATTTTTGAAAGAATGAACAACAACAAAGTTAATTCAAAAGAGTTGTTCCTCCTCCATTGTACCATCAAACCGAACCAAAAGATCAATGCAGGCACCTTCCTCCTCTCACATATCCAGTCCTTGTACGCCAGAAAATCTACACCTTTATGCATTGGAGGGATAGTAACCTCTATAGCACTTGGTCTTCACCTCGAAGACAAGCTTGCAAATTTGCAATTACTATCGCCCATGCTCATTGACATGGACAGATGTCAGGCTGGCCACTTGAATAAGGTCAGAAGAGATGGTAGATACAACCTAATGGTGCATAACAAGGTAGTTCAAAGTATCATTTTGCCAAAATTTATGCTTACTAATGTTACAGATTTGTCTAAGTGGCTTTATGACCTTGATGCTCATGCACCTAGAGAGAATGCGAGAAGCGACCAGGGGGGTGTCCAAGCGGATGAAATGGAGAAGGAAATAGAACAAGGAGACTCTGAACAACAAGCTCCTCCTGAAAACATGGCAAGCACATTCACTAGGCCTAGGAGAAGAAGAGAAAGAAACCGGCCTCGAATGATGACATTATGGTTTCCATGATGGAACAAAATGAAAGAATGCAGGCTATGCAAAATAACCAGAATGCGATTATACAAATTATTCTAGCCATGCAACCTCAGCAGCAATAATACAATGAAAGAAACGAGTGTATGTGTAATACAATGGAAGAATTGACTGTTAATACTGGTTAGTGTTTCTTGTTCGCAAATGTCGCGGTAAGCAAGAGTCGCCACCGACTTTTATTTCATCCAACAAAGGAAAGGAAAAAGAACAGAAAAAACCTTTTTTCGAGATGTTTCTGAGTACGGGGGGTAAATTATATAAAGGGAAGGTGTTAGCACCCTTTCCATCCATGGTTTTCCACGGGCGCTTAGGTACTTTCTCATTTTGAAATTGCTTTTGTGTGTGTTTTGAAAAAAGTTTTATTTACTTCGTGATAACCCTTGTATCGGTCCTCAAGAGTGTGACGAAGTTGTTTTGAAAACTGTTTTTGAAAAGTGTTTGTGTGAAAAGTTTTTGTTTTGAGCAAGTACTTAAGATTTCTACCTACTCGAAAAAAGTATGTTCATTGTCGTTTCCTTTAGACAACGCTATCCTACTATTAAGGAGTAGGTAGCTCCATCGTTGGAATTTTAAAGGGACGTTCGAATGGACGAAATGGTCTCTGAAGGCAACAAGTAAAGATGCCTTAGCATTTCAAAGGGACTATCGTCATAAGATCAATTTGTAGGCAACTCGAGGGACAAGTAGGGACTATGATCTTTATGACGACTTTGAATCGCGGGTCATTGCTAAGGTATCCCTACGTTCGAGGGACATGACCATTATTTCTGAGGCAACCAAGTAGGGCAAACCCTAGGAGTGAGCATGTGCAAATGTATTTTTTTAGTTAATCATCTTTGCACAATTAGGTTATCTACCATTTTAAATTGATTTATCTTGCCATTCAATCCTATTATCCATACATCTAGGCAGTTTATAATGGCGGAAAGTAAAGTGCGAGAATTTAAAGCCCTAGGTATTACATGGCTTTGGGGAGGGGATTACATAACCAAAAACTGGGGAAAAATGATAAATGCGAAATAGTAAACCTAATTAACTATTACAAACTTGGAACAGTTAAAATAATTAATCGAATAATGGAAACAAAGACGCGCGCGACAAAATTAGATAAGGGGAATTAACGTCAAGTTTAGAAAAAAAATAATTTACGAATAAAGAAAAACTATTTTTTGATTATTTTATGAAAATTAATTAATTTTGCAAGTCAATCTAATTTCTATTAAATTTTAATTACAAAAAGATTTAAGTTGACCTAATTAAGCTAATTAGTGCAAATAAATATTTTTTTTATGAGAAAAGACTAAATCTAATATTTTTTGTAATTTTCTGATTTTTATAATTTATTAAAAAAACAATGATTTTTTCCTTGTAAAATAATTGAAACAAATGATTAATAAAAAAAATGAAAGAAATTAAAAAAAAAAGAATTGAAATTGGGCCTGGTGTCATGAGTAACTTGGGGGTCTGTTGCCAAATTTATAATGGGCCTAGGATAATGGCCCAGAGTCTAGCGTCTGATCTGGTGAAATCATCTTCTGAGGGTGCACCATAGATCTTACCAGTGAGGGACCTTGGATCTGGTTGGAGACAGATCCCAAGGGTGAGATCTGAGGGCGCATGGTTGACCTCTAAGCATGAGATACACTGAATCATGCATAGAAAGTTAAGAAAATAACAGAATATGCACGCCTGGGGTCGAACCCAGGTCTTTGGCTTCATGTACCCATGCCTTTTCCATCTGCGCTACCAAGCTTAGTTGTATAAATGACAACACAATAATGTTATATGTAAAAAAAATAAGATTAATACTTTGAAATTAAAAACGCGCGCCAGATTCAAACTGGCCAGTGATAGGCTGCCACCTAGTCGTCTTCTTCATAGAACTGATGTTTTAGGTACAAGGCTTTTACCTATGGACAGCTTCTGTAGTTATAACCCCTGCGTTTTCAAAAATTCAGTACACGCAATATAAATCTCAGATAAGTCCATGGATCGATCGCTCGTGATTTCCTGAACACGAATTGACCCTTGATTGGGCCAAATTTAACCTGTAACAAGAAACCCTAAAACAAAGCTTTGAACCCTAATAATGGTAGTTACTCGTATATGTACCAAAACAAACAATTAATTATGTCAATATGTTCTAAATGACTAGACAAACATGAATGTGTAGTTATAATTCATTTATCATGCGCATATGTTCAAAATCAAATTCAAAGATTAAAGGCAAATTGTTGTTCTGTAGGGGGCGTTTCGGGGTGCTTTAACGCGTGGGAATGATCCAATTGGCTTCAGAGTACCTCCAACAATTGATTGCAAGTCTCGGGATGCTTTGAATCTCCTTATGGACAAAAATACGACCTCCACTTTTTTGACAAAAAATTGAGTTTTATTTTTGCTCTAGGGAGGCAGGTTGCGCGTGTGTTCTCTCTTTTAGGGTTCACAGGGCTTCTTTATAAGTAATGAATCCAATTAGGTTAATAAAAATTGGAAAGAATCAAAAGATTGATGGTCTTGAAGTTTTGATTCAAATCTTTCCAAAATTGGAGATTTTCTCTTCTTTTTAGAGCTTGCACGATTTGTTTGATCATTGCCAGCATATGAGATCTATAATTCAATGCAAAACAAATCATATTCCACAAATTTGATTTTATTTGATTTTATTTGAATTTATTTGATTTTAAATGAATAAAAATAAAAATATATTAAATAAAAAAATAAAAAGGCATGGAGGGTCCCATAGGTCGTGGACCATGCTAGGACTGAGATTCAATCTTTAAAAAAATGGGCCCATGTGGAAAAATGCAATTTTGGGCATTGTTGACTTTGGGCAAATTTCCAAAAATAGCCAACTTTGACAATGCATATCTCTCTCAATTTGGACCCTAAGAGGGTGTTCTTGGACTTTTTAGAAAGCTTAGGATGTCCCCTAAACAACCTTTTTGGTTTCATTTCAATTGGATCTTCCATGCTCATGTAAGAAGCTTTGACCCAAAAGGTGATTTTGTTGACTTTTTGGAATGATCTATAATGTCTGAATTCATATCTTTCCATGAGTGCATTTCTTGGACTTGAGGACTGAAGATAAGTTGTGGGGAACTAAATTCTCTTCAAAATGAACCTTGGATGAGAAATTTCTGATAAAGTATGAAAAAGTTATGTTTGGTCAAAGTTTGGTTAACTTTTTCCTAAGAAGCCCTAATTTAGCAACTTTGAGTTTTGATGAATTAGGAGCCTTCCTTGGGGAATCATGATCAACCCTTGATCAAATGATGGATATCACTTCAAAATATTGATTTTGACCAAAAATCTTGAAGTTTGACTGTATATGGGCCCCAATTGACTTTTGACCTGGTACAATTGATTTTCAAGCATCTGAGCAGTTAACTGGGCAAACTTCTTGTGCAAGGCATGAAACTTGGAATGAATGGTCTGGAGAACATATTAGGACTATGGAGAGCATATGAGGCCTTTGTAGCTCACCCATCTTGATGAAAATAAAAACCCTAGTTGGCGGTTCATTGCTTTATGAGAGAGTTTGTCTGGTCAACTCTTGGGCATCCTTGAGCAAGTTGAGTATCTTAATGAACATATGTTGAGTAAAATGGGAGGGAAAAATTTGGGGTGCAACAGCTGCCCTTGTTCAATCTTCTTAAGCCTGAGGATGTAGATTGGCTGGTCTGCCTTTCGTGATCTGAAGGTGGAAGATGATTGAACACTAGAGTGCCCAGAAATATGCACTCGCATGAAGTAACACTGATCGTTGATATCGGGAATGGGCTTACAAATGCCATTTGGGAGTCGACAGAGAGTCGTCAGAGATGGGCTTAAAGATGCCATCCAGAAAAGATATCAGTCACATGAGAGATTTCTTTGCGAGAATTCTGGTACCTGCTGTCGAGGAGGACTTCGCTGGGGCATGTTGATTTATGTCTTGGGAAGTAGAATCTAGGAGCTTCAGTTGTCCATTACTCTACTGGAAAATTAACTCCTGGTTGAGGAGGTGGGAGTACACTGCATATCCAGTTAGGATCCAGGCTACACCGCGACTTACTGTGGAAATGTGAGATCGACCGTATCTGGTCGGGTCCAGGTCTTATAGTGTTGCAAACTGTTGTCTAGAGATAGGGGAGAAGGAACCTAGATAGTACGGTTACTTTGAGATGAGAGCCTGGATAGTAGGGCTATGAGAAGGAACCTGGATAGTAGGGTTACTTTGAGATGAGAGCCTGAATAGTAGGGCTATGAGAAGGAACTTGGATAGTAGGGTTACTTCGAGATGAGAGCCTGGATAGTAGGGCTATGAGAAGGAACCTGGATAGTAGGGTTACTTCGAGATGAGAGCCTAGATAGTAGGGCTATGAGAAGGAACTTGGATAGTAGGGTTACTTCGAGATGAAAGCCTGGATGGTAGGGCTTATGAGAAGGAACCTGGATAGTATGGTTACTTCGAGATGAAAGCCTGGATAGTAGGGATATGAGAAGGAACCTGGATAGTAGGGTTACTTTGAGATGAAATCCTAGATATTAGGGCTATGAGAAGGAACCTGGATAGTAGGGTTACTTCGAGATGAAAGATTGGATTGTAGGGCTATGAGAAGGAACTTGGATAGTAGGGTTACTTCGAGATGAAAGCATGGATGGTAGGGCTATGAGAAGGAACCTAGATAGTATGGTTATGAGAAGGAACCTGGATAGTAGGGTTACTTCGAGATGAAAGCCTAGATGGTAGGTCTATAAGAAGGAACCTGGATAGTAGGGTTACTTCGAGATGAAATCCTGGATGGTAGGGCTACTTCATTTGTTCATTTGGCTTAGTTGACCCGTTTAGTTTCGGGAACTGATTTTTCGTTAGCTGTTTGCAGATATGACCTGTATAACTACTGGAATTGTTGGTGATAATTGTCTTTCCTGAAAAGATAACAGGGTTAATTATATGTGTGATACATGAAATGCCTTGTGAGATGATGTTCTCAAAATAAATGAGATTATGTTGTATGTGATATTGTTGTACCCCAAAATTTTCCCTCCCATATTTCTCAAAACATTGCAGGAAAATCTCCAAATGGCTCAAGATTGTTCAAGAGTTGGACAGCCAAATCATCTCCTAAGGCAGTCAACCTCAAATTAGGGTTTTGTGTTGCACCAAGGTCCTTGCATCCAAATGTTCTCAAGTGCTTCCCAATGTCCTAATATGGTCTCAAGTTCATCCATGTCAAATTTCAAACCTTGCAGAGGAAGTTTGGTCAGTCAATTGCTCAAGAGGTCCAAAAATCGATTGTGTTAGGGCAAAAGTCAACTGTGACCCAAATACAGTCAAACTTCAAGATTTTTTGTCAACATTCTCATTTTGAAGGATATTTCATCATTTGATCAAGGGTTGATCATGATTCATCAAAGATTGCTCAACATTCATCAAGACTCAAAAGTTGCTAAATTAGGGTTTTGTAGGAAAAGTCAACTCAACTTTGACCAAGCATAACTTTCTCATACTTTATGATAAATGACCCATCCAAAGCTCATTTTTAAGAGGAAAAAATTTCCTACAATCCATATTCATACCCCAATATCATAAAATGCACTCACAGAAAGTTACAAATTTGGACATTATAGGTCATTTTTGAAAGTCAACAAAAACACCTTTTTTGACAAAGCTTATAACTTGAGAATGGAATATCAAAATGAGATGAGACAAAACTGGTTGGTTATAGGACATCTCAAGCTTTCTAAAAAGTCCAAGAACACTTTCAAAAGTTCAAAATTGAAGAAGTTATTCATTATTGAAGTTGGGCATTTTTGCAAATTTGCCAAAAGTCAACTATCCCCAAAACATCAAATTTTGACAAATGGGCCCATTCTTTTCCACTTGTGTTGGTCTTGTCACACTACACACGTGTCCTAGCTTCAACCTTGTGTCCATTTATTAATTTTTCTATTTTATTTGATTTTTTATTGAATTAATTCATTTTAAATCAATTTAAATCAAATAAAATCCAAATATTGATGATTTAGGATCTTTTTGGTTGTTACAGGTCTTAATTATCATCATGATCATGATCAAATTCGTATCATGCTTTTCATGTAGAAATATATTGGATTTTAGACAAATTTGGAAGATCTTCAATGGTGAATCAAATCATATCTCCAAACATCAATGCACAAAGATTCAAGTCCAAATTGTTGACCTAATCCAATGCTCATTACATATACAAGCTAGAGGCACACGAATCAGAAGTTAGAGGCTGCAAAATCACAAGAACAAAACTTGAGAAAACTTGGAAAAAGTGAGAAACTGAAATCGTGCATAGAGGTGGTTTCAAGGTCAAATCTCATCACTAATCAATTGATGGACCATCCTTGAAGGGAAACCAATCCAAAGCCAGTCTCTATATGCGCCCAGAAGCTTTGTAAGTGTCTCAAAAAATCACTTTTCAGTTGAAATCGTATCTTCATATTCTTGCACTTTTTGGCAAAATCTTTACATATTCATGCTTATCGTTCCATTTATAAGCTTTCTGCATTATTTGATTGTGTTTATATGACCTGTAGTGCCATACCCGAATCTAGGGTTCTTGGTTCTTGTTTTTGGGCATTTTGTTTGCAGGTGAAATTGACACCATTAAGGGACATAGGCATGTTCAGGAGGGAGAGACGAGCATGACTGTGGTTTTAGATTGAGTTTTCATGGCTTAGAATTGGTCTTAGGGGCGACCTAGGGATTTAGCTGCGGATGTAAATCTGCAGGTAAAAAAAACCAGGGTGAACGAGGAAGACGATGACGCGTCCCCCTCCCATTCGTTGATTCAAATCTGGCACGTGTTTTTTATATTGCTGGCATATTATTTGTTTTTTCCATATTATAATTCTTGTCCAATAGATATACAAGCAAAACGCGTTGGCTGAGTGGATGAGACGTTGGCCAATGACTCTTAGGGCCTGGGTTCGAATCCCAGGTCCCCAATATCTTTGTTATTATTTTCTTTCAGGAATTCCAGTACAAACTCAAGCATGTGGACTACCATACGCCATCAAATATCAAAGCACCAGATGGCCCATGGCCAGATCTGGTGACTCAGGTTGAATGTCCATCATGGGGTTGAGTCAATGGGCGCACACTGGAGTCAGAAAGTCAACACAGGCCAATTCAAATTGGGCCATCATATTGCTATCCAAACCTCCCAAAACAGGCCCAAATCTCTAATTCTCTCTATTTTTCATTTTATTTATTTGTTTTGTTTAATTATTATTTTTATTTAAACTAACCAATTAAACTTTTTTCTCATAAAAATCAAAAACCAAAAAATATATTTTATTTATTAAAATTAAATTCAACACTTTATTTTTGTAAATAAATATTAATTTAATTAATTTAGTTTTAATTAGGTATAACTTTTAATATTTTTGCAATGATTAAAATTAATTTAGATAATTAGGTTTTACTAACTTTAAATCAAATTTATTTTATTTCTCTAAATATCAAAAATCAAAAATATTATTTTCATTAATTAATTAATTAATTTACTTATTTAATAATTAACTTAGATCTATTTTCTTTTTAATTCAAAAAATAACAAAAATGCTTTCTTTCCAAAAAGGGGTCAAAACCCTAGAAAACTCGCATCCGATTTAATTTCTCGCACGCGATCTATTTTGTTTCTATATTGTATCTGTTTCCCGGAATGTAATAGTTAATTAGGACTTTAAATTATTTTATCGCTTTATTTACTTTCCGCACTTTAAATTTCAAGGGTTGCTTTTGGCGATGTAAATACCCGACGCCTTATAATAGTTAGATTTAATTTCCGCAATTTAATTCCTGCAACTTATAAACTGTTAGATGTTTGATAATAGGAATGCATGACAAGATCGGATGTTTTAACCTAAAATCAACATAGATAACCATTGACATGTACAAAGATAAATAACTAAAAATAACACACTCGCACATGCGCACTCTTAGGGTACACCGCGCTTGGTTGCCTTCGAACGTTGTCATTGAGTATAGGAAGTTTTAGAGGTCGCCCTCTTGTCCAAAGATCATAGTTGCCTCGAAACGGTTGCCTCGGAAAAATGATCTAAGACATTAGGGTTACCGCTAAGGCGTCCTAACATTGCTTTAGTGACCACACGTCCCTTAATCGAATTGACCCTAAAACTCCAACGACGATGCTACCTACTCATCAATAGTGGGATAGCATTGTCTAAAGGACATTAGCACAGATTGATTCCTTTTTCGAGTAGGTAGATGGTTCCTAAGTACTTGCTCTTTCTAAAACAAAATAAAACTTTTCGCACTTACACCTTTCAAACAAAAAAACTTCTTTCAAACCCACAAACACAAAGAAAAGAAAATTTTGAAAACACTTTGAGCAAGTACCTAAGAGCCCGTGGATAACCACGGATAGAAAGGGTGCTAACACCTTCCCTTTCTATAATCTACCCCCCGGACCCGAGAAACATCTCGAAAAAGGAATTTTTTTGTGCTTTTTTCCTTTCCTTGTTGGATAAAATAAAAGACGGTGGTGACTCTTGCTTACCGCGACATTTTGCAAAAACAAACGCAAAACGCGAACCAGCATTCCAAAAACAGTCAGTTCTCTCCCACTGTATCACAGAACTGGCGACTCTATTGGGGATGGATTATAAGTGGGGTGTACCTTAGGATTAGATCATTGTGTTTTCAATTGTTTGCCTTGTATGATTTATATTTGTGGGCTTGTATCAGAGTTACTATAGATCCTAACCCGGATCTGGGGAATACTCTTTAGGTAAGTAGCAATAAATTGTGAGGGAACTGTACAGCGTAGACCGATACGGTTGAAGCAGTAGCTACGTTGGTGTGACACTTTAGATTGTACCGATATCCCTTGTGTTGGACCGAGGAGAATATGGGTCACCTAAGGGGTCATTAAGCACCAACTGACCTTAGAACCTTTAAATTGACCAACTTGGCCATAGAACAGTAGCAGTATGCTACACTCATTGAGACTAAACTCTCGCGATGATTCCGGCCGCAAGAAAAGGTTGCTAAATTGGAATTATGACCGATTGAGGGTAGTCAGTGATATTGAGATCCTCTAGAACCTGGTTACTATTTTTAGGACAGGTTTAAACCAACTGAACTGAAAGAGGGTAGTACCTAAGCTCCTTGCCAGCCTGAAATCTAAGGGCTCTCTGTGTGACTTGTATGCCTTTACCATGTTTGCTATTTGTGGATACTTGTGATGTGCTTTCTATCATGACATCATGACATCATAACATTGCATACATCTTGCACTGGACTAACCTATTTCAAAGACAGGAGGGATTCATCTTTGTTCTATTTTGTAGGTCATGATGCCTATGCGTAGGAATACCATCCGAATCAACTTTTTCCAGGTTCCCACTGTGCTTAAAGAATTGATTGCAAAGATGCCTGATACTACCTCCTTCATCAGAAGACATGGGTATCTTCTCAGTCTGGTTACCTCCAAATTGGACGAGCAGATGATGAGTGTTTTGGTCCAGTTCTATGATCCACTGTACCATTGCTTTACTTTCCAGGATTACCAGTTGGTTCCCACCTTAGAAGAGTTTTATGATCTGCTCGGTATTTCTATTCTGGAGCAGACCCCGTTTACGGGTTGGGAGAAGATCCTTAGGCCCGAAGAGATTGTTGCAGCCCTTCATTTGACCAAGGATGAGGTAATGGCTAATTGGGAGACTAGAAGTGGAGCAAAGGGCTTTTTGACTAAGTTCTTGGTTGGTAAGGCTAATTATTTCAGGGATAGTCTAGAATTCAAGGCATTCGAAGATATTCTGGCTCTTCTGATATATGGCTTGGTTTGTTTCTGAACTCTGACTCTTTTGTTGATGTGAATGCAGTGAAAATCTTCATCTCTCGTAATCTTGTACCCACTCTCTTGGGTGATATTCTTCATCAGCTTTATGCCCGTACTGCCCGAAAGCGGGGAACCTTGATGTGTTGTGCTCCATTATTGGCGAGGTGGTTTATTTCGCACCTCCCCAAATCTGTGCTGAAAAACAAAGAAGGCATGGGCTGGGCTTATAGGGTTATGTCTCTCTCTCATAATGATATCATTTGGACTCTCAAGGGTATGGACGAGGTGGCCATTATTGATAGTTGTGGGGAGTATCCCAATGTTCCACTGATAGGAACCCATGGAGGAATTTCTTATAATCCGTGCTTAGCCTTACGTCAGTTTGGGAGAGCCAGAAGAGAAGGACCTCATGAGCTGCTAATGCCTAGTATCATCTTTGATTTTCAAGGGGATAGCGACGAGAAACGTCGCAGATTCATAAGGGTTTGGGATAAAGTTCACAGATCTGATCCACATGAGCTGGGTCCAAAGACTTCTCTTCCAATGGAGCCATATCTCATATGGGTCCGCATCCGTGCCCAGAAGCTGGGTATGCCATACGAAGCCGTCCTGCCTATCATTGTTGAAGTTGCTAATGAAGAGGGGGTTCTTCCTACCATCCTCCACCCTTACATGCCCACCGACATTGGGGCACTGAAGAGGTCTTGGATGCAGCTGAGAGAAGAACGGGATGCTTACCGAGAGAAGTTCAACGAGCAAGAGCATAAGATCCAGAGGTTGACTAGGCATTTGGAAAACGAGCGGATTCTCAATGACTATGTCCGTACCGACAAGAAGCGACCATGGGAGCACTGATTGACCGTTGATTGTTTCTTTTCCAGTTTTTATTTACTTTCCAGTATTTCCATTCTTGTAACGCCTTAATGGCATCAGTTGAACAATTTGAATTTCAAAGTTATCTAATAAAGTGTGTTTCATTTCTTGTTTACAAATTTGAATCTCCCGATTGTCTTTGAAATCATATCATACGCATTTCATCCCATGCACTCCATAACAGGTACCTATTACAGGTATCTTATCTTCTTCGTTGTTTATTTCGGCACTCATCATGTCTTCTGAACCAACAACTGAGCAAGCCATCAAGGCCCTCCAGGCTCAAAATGCTCAATTCCAAGAGTTGTTCATGAATCTAGCTAAGGGTCAGCAAGATCTAAAGACCCTGATTCTAAAAGAGAAGAAGAAGAAGAAGAGGACAGTCCTGTTTAACACAGGTCACATGTTTGGAAACAGGCTATGGGATGAAGTTGATTTGACCACCTCATTTGGAGGGAAAGATAGTCAGGAAGAAAGGAGGGCTCCTAGCCCTGTAGTCTCAGACAAAGAGACGGACTTCGACGAAGAGCAGTATCCTCCTGCTGAGGATAGATACAAACAACTGGAAGACCGGTTGAGTGCGATGGAAGTTCAGAAAGTGCCTGGTCTGGACTTTGGTGATATGGGTCTATCATCTGGGATAGTGATTCCCCACAAATTCAAAGCACCAGCCTTTGCTAAGTATGAAGGAGTTTCTTGTCCGAAGTTTCACCTCCGGTCATATGTAAGGAAGATTCAGCCGTACACCGCTGATAAGAACTTATGGATCCATTTCTTTCAAGACAGTCTCTCAGGGACTCAGCTTGAATGGTTTTACCAGTTGGACGGAGCCAGTATCCGCAGTTGGGAAGATTTGGCTACTGCTTTCTACAGGCTGTACCAATACAACTCCAACCTTGCTCCCACGCGTATCCAACTCCAGGGTATGTCAATGGGAACGGGTGAAGGATTCAAAGATTATGCTCAGAAGTGGAGAGACCTCGCCGGGAGAGTACAACCACCCTTGGCTGATCTGGAGCTTGTGGATATGTTTCTGGGGACCTTGTCTGGTCCATTTTTCAACCACCTGATTAGAAGCTCTTCATCTGGGTTTACAGAGCTTATTATGACCGGTGAGAGGATTGAGGATGGTATTAAGGCTGGTAAGATACATAAGGGTGCCTCATCAAGCACCGAGAAGAATCCATTTAAGAAAGAGTCCAGCACTGTCTACAGTTCAAGGAACCAGAATAGACCTGAACGCCGCCAAGCTGTTAATGCGGTTGTTATCTCAAAACCTGTTGGTGCTCCTCAGCACAACAATCAACAAAAGGACGAGAGACCTCGAAGGAAATTCACCCGTCTCAACATGACCTTATCTCAGATTCTGCCACAGTTTCTGAAAACCAATCCGGTGATTCCAAGGGAAGCCCCGAAGAATCCTAACACTACCTCACCGAAGTACAATCCTAAAGACCGCTGTGCTTATCACTCTGATAGCCCGGGGCATAATACAGATGATTGTTGGACTTTGAAGAATAAGATACAGGACTTAATTGATGCTAAGGAGATTGAGTTTGAGGCGCCCAAAAGACCTAATGTTGTGACTGCTCCTATGCCCAAGCATGGAGTGAATGCTATAGATGAAGACTCGTTTGTGGCTTCTGTGAATGATATTACTACCCCTTTGATGACTGTAAATAAGAACCTTTTGCTAGCCGGTTTATTTCTGGGTTGTGACGAAGGTTTCCGTATGTGTTCTGTTCTACCTACTGGTTGCCATCTCTTGAAGTCAGGTTTCCAACGCCTGATGGATAGTAAAGAAATTCTTTTCTAGAAGACTGTTGTTCCTGTAGTTCATTCTGAAGAAGTTGCTATTATTACCATTTTCGACAATTCTTCCAAAGATCCCTCGAGGAAGCCTGTTAGGATTACATCTGTTCCAAGAATCGCACTTGTGATCATCACTGTTCCTGGGCCCATCTCCTATACCGCTGATAAAGTTGTCCCTTGGCATTACGGGGCCGATGTTTATTTTCATGGAGTTAAGCAAGAATTGGATGCTGATACTGACGTCAGCAATATTGTGGGACCTGCTAAAGTCACCCACAGCGGAAGACTTTTCTCACCTGATATCTCTCCACCGACTACCCAAAAACCTGTTGTTATTACACCTGCCAGTGTACCTGCTACCATTCCTGTTCAAGTTCCTATTCTTACCCCTGTCGCCGAGTCATCTAACGCTCAGGGCAAAGGGATCACCAGTGAGCCTGCCCAGACGGAGGCGCCGAAGACGATTACTGTTGAAGCTTATAAACAAGAGATGGAAGAGATTCTGAAAATTATTAAAAAGAGTGACTACAATGTAGTTGAACAGCTGGGGCAAACCCCATCCAAGATTTCTATGTTATCATTGTTGCTATGCTCAGAGGCCCATGCCAAGGCACTGATTACCTTCTTGAAGACTGCCCACGTACCACAAGAGACATCAGCTGATCAGTTTACAGATTGCATGGCCAATTTGACTGCTGATAATGGGTTGGGTTTCTCTGACGGCGACTTGACTGCTAAGGGGAAGAATCACAACGATGCCCTGCATGTCTCCATTGAATGCAGGGGCACTACTCTTGCACATGTATTAGTGCATATTGGTTCCTCATTGAACATTTTACCAAAGAAAGCTCTAGACCGGTTGGACTGCGAAGGGTTAGAGCTGAAACCAAGTAACATTGTTGTTAGGGCTTTTGATGGGTCTAAGAGGATGGTGCATAGAGAAGTAGATATTCTGATCAAGGTTGGTTCTCAGGTTTTCAACTCTACATTCTATGTGATGGACATTCGGCCATCTTATTCTTGTTTGTTGGGTCGTCCATGGATCCACAAAGTTGGGGCCGTAACCTCAACACTCCATCAGAAGTTGAAGTACCCGGTCAAAGGGAAGATTGTGACAGTACAAGGAGAGGAAGAGTACATGGTCAGCCACCTTAACTCTTTCTGATACGTAGAGATGGATGGGGAGTTCATTGAGACCTCATTTCAGAATTTTTAAGAGGTTCCCCAGACACTGGCGTCAGCTGAGACAGTTGGTGAAGATTCTCCTATGAAAATGGCTTCCTTAAGGGATGCCCGGGCTGTTGTCGAGAAAGGTGGGTGTGTGAATTGGGGCCGACTCCCTGATTTTACACAGAAGACTAACAAGTTTGGTTTGGGTTTCACTGCAGAAGCTCAATGGGCTGTTCGGAATGCACGGATCGGAAGACCTCCCGTGTTCATCAGCAACTCGGGAGTAAATGCCATTGAAGACTATGTATAAGAGTCTGAGTTCGACAGCTGGATCTACCCTACGACTGACGATGGACCAAGCAACTGGACAGCAAAGGACTTCATCTCTCTTTCTTTTGTTACCCAGTAATGAAACTTTTTATTTTGAATATGTAACAGACTATGTTTTAAACTTTACGGCCCGGTGTCTTACCCGGGGCACCGTGGCTTCATTTGTGAGGGATTTTGTGTGTCATTTTCACATATCATTAATAAAAGCATTGGACGTTTCTTGCATTTCAAATTTTGCGCTCCTTGTTTTTCTTTTATTATATATTGCAAAACAACTATTTTACACACACTCACATATACAGGTCCACATCCACTCTGGATCTCACTGGTAACGACTCTGCTACTGCCAGTTATGACTTCGAAAATCCGATCAACTTAGCCGAAGACGAAGGTGACGATGATTGCGAAGTGCCTGGTGAACTTACAAGACTGTTACTCCAAGAAGAGAGGGCTATTCAGCCACACGAAGAGCTGGTGGAATCAGTGAATCTGGGTACAGACATAGACAAGAAAGAGGTCAAGATCGATGCAAACCTGGAGCTTAGTGTGAAGCAACGGTTAATCCAGATGTTGCGTGACTACGTTGAGATCTTTTCCTGGTATTACAAAGATATGCCTGGGTTGGATACTGATATTGTGGTTCACCGCCTGCCTACCAAGGAAGATTGTCCTCCCGTGAAACAGAAGGTCCGCCGAATGCGCCCAGAGATGTCTGAGAAAATCAAGGCTGAAGTTATGAAACAGTTTGACGTCGGTTTTCTAGTAGTTACTTCTTACCCTCAGTGGGTGGCCAACGTGGTTCCTGTGCCGAAGAAGTATGGTAAGGTTCGAATGTGTGTTGACTACAGGGATCTGAACAGGGCGAGCCCCAAAGATGATTTCCCTCTACCTCATATCAATGTCCTGGTTGACAACACTGCTCAGCATAAAGTCTTCTCCTTTATGGATGGTTTCTCCGGTTATAGTCAAATTAAAATGGCTCCCGAAGACATGGAGAAGACAACGTTTGTAACTCAATGGGGTGTGTGCTGGGGCAGCATAACGAGTCTGGCCGAAAAGAGCATGCTATTTATTACCTTAGAAAAAATTTTACCGACTGCGAGACCCGATACTCGTTGCTCGAGAAAACTTGCTGCGCTTTGGCATGGGCTGCTCGCTGGCTGAGACAGTATATGTTGACTCACACTACTCTGTTGATATCGAAGATGGATCCAATCAAGTATATCTTCGAGAAGCCTACCTTGTCCGTAAGAATACCGAGATGGCAGATGATATTGACTGAGTATGACATCCAATACACGACCCAAAAGACAATCAAAGGAAGTGTGTTGGCAGACCATTTGGCACATCAGGCAGTGAATGATTACCAGTCTATAAACTTTGAATTCCCGGATGAGAATATCATGTTGGTAACTGATTGTGAGACACCTGGACCGGATGAAGGACCTGAGGAAGGATCCCGATGGTCTATGTACTTTGATGGAGCTTCGAACGCTTTGGGTAATGGCATTGGCGCTGTGATCATATCTCCTAAAGGCTCTCATACCCCATTTACCGCCCGACTATGTTTCAACTGCACCAACAACATGGCGGAGTATGAAGCGTGCATCATGGGTCTTCGAGTAGTGATTGACCTAAGGATTAAGTTTCTAAGTGTCTTCGGAGATTCCGCTCTTGTGATCAGTCAAATCAAAGGCGAGTGGGATACGAAACACCCAAATCTTATTCCTTACAAGGAGTGTGTATTGACGTTGCTTCCCCATTTTGAGGAGATAACCTTTGAACACTTCCCTAGAGAGGAGAATCAGTTGGCGGACGCGCTGGCTATGATGTCTTCTATGTTCAAGGTCAATTGGGACAACGAGGCTCCCCAGATCATCATTGAAATATTGGACGAACCGGCACATTGCTGTGACATTGAGACTGAAGAGGTAGCAGATAAACCCTGGTTTCATGAGGTGAAGAGATACCTTGAGGCTCAGGAATACCCCTAGGGTGCATCTGTTAATGACAAGAAGTTTTTGAGGAGGTTCGCAGCAAAGTTCTTCATCAGCAATGGCATTCTTTACAAGCGTAACCATGATTCGACCTTACTGCATTGTGTGGATAAGAATGAAGCAGAAAGGATCATGGCGGAGTTACATGAAGGTACTTTCGGAACCCACTCCAGTGGACACACGATGGCAAAGAAAATCCTTCAAGCGGGACATTATTGGTCCACAATAGAAGCTGATTGTTATCAGCATTCTCGAACATTTCACAAGTGTCAGGTCTATGCTGATAAAGTGCACATACCTCCAGTTCCTCTGAATGTCTTGATGACACCTTGGCCTTTTGCAATGTGGGGCATTAATATGATCGGTAAGATCAGACCTACAGCATCCAACGGGTATCGCTTCATCCTGGTAGCAATTGATTACTTTACGAAGTGGGTTGAAGCAGCATCCTTTGCTACTGTAACCAAGAACGTCGTGGCACGGTTCATTCGGCATAATCTGATATGTCGATACGGTGTACCAGAGAGGATCATTACGGCCAATGGTACCAATATCAACAACAAGATGATCACCGAGCTCTGCGAGCAATTCAATATACATCATCACAACTCCTCTCCCTACCGGCCGAAGATGAATGGGGTTGTTGAAGCAGCTAATAAGAACATTAAGAAGATTGTGCAGAAGATGACGGTGACATACAAATATTGGCACGAGATGTTACCATTTGCTCTTCATGGGTAACGTACCTCAGCACGGACGTCAATAGGGGCAACACCCTATTCCTTGGTATATGGCATGGAGGCAGTCCTGCCCATTGAAGTTCAAATACCCTCTCTTCGGATCATGAAGGATGCCGGTTTGAGCGAAGATGACTGGATTCATACCCGGCTTGATCAACTGAAGTTAATCGACGAAAAGAGACTTACTGCTATTTGTCATGGTCAGTCGTACCAAAAACGGATGATCGGGGCATTTAACAAGAAAGTTAGACGACAAGAGTATCAAGTTGGGGACCTGGTTATCAAACGCATTATCTTACCTCAAGGTGATCCCAGGGGAAAATGGACCCCTACTTACGAAGGGCCATTTGTGGTTAAGAACATTTTCTCAGGAGGAGCTATGATTCTAACCACCATGGATGGTGATGACCTTCCTCACCCCCGTCAATGCAGACATAGTGCAAAGATACTACGCATAAACAAAGACCCGCTAGGTTGACTGGCCTAGGCAAAAATAAGGGCTTCCCGGTGAACCAAAAGGGTTCAGGCAAAAATAAGGGATGAAAATGAAAAAATTTGTACACCCGGCAAGTCGAAAACCTGAAAAGGCGGCTTAGGCAAAAATGGGTATCCCGATGGACTGAAAACCCGAAAGGGCGGTCCAGGCAAAAATTAGGGATCAAAGCGTAACACTATGTCTCATTGGATCACCTTACATCCAGACTTCGGTATCGACTATCAAGCTCGGACGGCACTAATCAATCTGATCTACCTTCAACTAGTAGCAAAGTGATGAGATGTTTGAGGATATAAGGGCAATAGCAGAGTTGGAACCCAGTGGGATTATTCACATAGCTGTTTTATTTTCTTTTCACAATTTGTGTAAATTCTATTATTTCGGCGGCGTTCTCTTACTAGGACGTCAGCCTCTTGTACAAAAACGCCTATTTACAGGCCAAACTTCAAAATCAATACAATTCATTTTCAAAGAAATTTCAAACTGTTTTCCTTTATCTGTTTTGTTTTGCAAAGAACGTCCAATGTTCATTTTTGATATATGCATTTGACATTAATTGCTGATCATAAATATTTACATGCGAAACGAAAAACAATTACGGGTAACATCAGAAACAGGGGAAGTAAGAATTGTCCGAGCTATATAGTTGCCCTATCCAACAGGTACGAAGGTAGATTCAGCTGAAGAATATGGCTAGGATACTTTCACTCCCCGCAGAATAAGACAGTAATGGTAGCTCCCCCAGCTGAGGCTTGCAACTATGAACGAATCAGCAGCACTTTCCCCAAGCAGAGCTGATCTACCATCAGCACTGAAAAGGCTTGTTATCCCCGGCAGACTTAATATTCCCTAACAGAGTATAATAATGTTCCCCGACAGAATACAAGATACCCCCAGTGGAGTCAATATTTCCCCAGCACGGTCTAAAAAGCTTCCCCAACGGAGTTGAATCATCATCCCCAGCAGACTCTGGAAGTTTATCCCCAGCGGAGTACAAAATAAATCTCCCCAGCCGAATTCAAAAGATCATTCCCAACAAAATTCAAAGATTATCCCCACAAAAGTCTAACAGGGTTATCCCCGGAAAATCATAACTGAAAGATCATCCCCAGCGAAGTTCTTTCCTTTCACAAACAGGAATTCAATCCTCCACAGATTCGGTATCACCAGCAACGATAATCCATCCCCAATAGAGTTTATCAGTGGAATCTTCAGCAGAGCATCTCTTCCCCACAGAGTAATCTCCTCATCAGTTTATTCCCCAACGGAGTCATCCTCTCCTACAGATTTATTACCTTCGTTCATCATCCCCAGCGGAAACGAAGAATTCAACTCTATTCTCCAGCAACTATCTGGGATTTATTTTCCCCAGCTAGAAACATTACATTTCCATACATCATGATACGTGCATATACGCATCATACCATACAATCTCATTTATGTTGAGAACATCATTGCTTGATCCATATCATGCATTGCACATGACTGACCTTTACCTTTCAGGAAAGATGCAGTTAAATTCTCAGCTATATCAAAAGACCTTCTCTGGTTCAGTCAAATCGACGCGAAGATCTCCCTAATTCGTATTCCAGTTGAAGTTATTCCAAGACCTTGTCTGGTCCAGTTAAATTGATTCCTAAAGATTTTTCTGATACCGATCTAGTTAAAGTTAATCCAAGACCTTCTCTGGTTCAGTTAGATCGACCCTAAGATCTCCCTGATTCGTATTCCAGTTGAAGATATTCCAAGACTTTTGTCTGGTTCAGTTAAATCGATCCTAAGATTTTTCTGATTCTTATCCAGTCAAAGTTAACCCAAGACCTTCTCTGGTTCAGTCAGATCGACCCTAAGATCTCCCTAATTCGTATTCCAGTTGAAGATATTCCAAGACTTTCGTCTAGTTCAGTTAAATCGATCCTAAGATTTTTCTAATTCTTATCCAGTCAAAGTTAATCCAAGACGTTCTCTGGTTCAGTCAGATCGACCCTAAGATCTCCCTGATTCGTATTCTAGTTGAAGATATTCCAAGACTTTCGTCTGGTTCAGTTAAATCGATCCTAAGATTTTTCTGATTATTATCCAGTCAAAGTTAATCCAAGACCTTCTTTGGTTCAGTCAGATCGACCCTAAGATCTCCCTGATTCGTATTCCAGTTGAAAATATTCCAAGACTTCCGTCTGGTTCAGTTAAATCGACCCTAAGATTTTTCTGATTCTTATCCAGTCAAAGTTAACCCAAGACCTTCTCTAGTCCAGTTAAATCGATTCCTAAAGATTTTTCCGATGCCGATCCAGTCAAAGTTAATCCAAGACCTTCTCTGGTCCAGTTAAATCGATTCCAAAAGATTTTTCTGATGCCGATCTAGTTGAAGTTATTCCAAGACCTTGTCTGGTCCAGTTAAATCGATTCCTAAAGATTTTTCTGATGTCGATCCAGTCAAAGTTATTCCAAGACCTTCTCTGGTCCAGTTAAATAGATTCCTAAAGATTTTTCTGATGCTGATCCAGTTGAAGTTATTCCAAGACCTTGTCTGGTCCAGTTAAATTGATTCCTAAAGATTTTTCTGATGCCAATCCAGTCAAAGTTAATCCAAGACCTCCTCTGGTTCAGTCGGATCGACGATAAGACCTCCCTGATTCGTATTCCAATCGAAGTTCAGAACACCTACCAACGGTCTCCAAATGGCATCTGTAATCCCATTCCCAACATCACAATGCTGATATCTACTTCATGCGAGTGCAAATTTCTGGGCACTTTAGTGTTCAATCATCTTCCACCTTCGGATCACGAAAGGCCCGAAAGCCAATCTATATCCTCAGGTTTAAGAAAATTGAACAGGGGCAGTTGTTGTACCCCAAAATTTTCCCTCCCATATTTCTCAACACATTGCAAGAAAATCTCCAAATGGCTCAAGATTGCTCAAGAGTTGGACAGCCAAATCATCTCCTAAGGCAGTCAACCTCAAATTAGGGTTTTGAGTTGCACCAAGGTCCTTGCATCCAAATGTTCTCGAGTGCTTCCCAATGTCCTAATGTGGTCTCAAGTTCATCCATGTCAAACTTCAAACCTAGCAGAGGAAGTTTGGTCAGTCAATTGCTCAAGAGGTCCAAAAATCGACTGTGCTAGGGCAAAAGTCAACTGTGACCCAAATACAGTCAAACTTCAAGAATTTTTGTCAAAATTCTCATTTTGAAGGATATTTCATCATTTGATCAAGGTTTTATCATGATTCATCAAAGATTGCTCAACATTCATCAAGACTCAAAAGATGCTAAATTAGGGTTTTGTAGGAAAAGTCAACTCAACTTTGACCACGCATAACTTTCTCATACTTTATGAGAAATGACCCATCCAAAGCTCATTTTGAAGAGGATACAATTTCCTACAATCCATATTCATACCCCAAGATCATAAAATGCACTCACAGAAAGTTACAAATTTGGACATTATAGGTCATTTTTGAAAGTCAACAAAAACATCTTTTTTGACAAAGCTTATAACTTGAGAATGGAATATCAAAATGAGATGAGACCAAAATGGTTGGTTAGAGGACATCTCAAGCTTTCTAAAAAGTCCAAGAACACTTTCAAAAGTTCAAAATTGAAGAAGTTATGCATTGTTGAAGTTGGGCATTTTTGCAAATTTGCCAAAAATCAACTATCCCCAAAACTTCAAATTTTGACAAATGGGCCCATTCTTTTCCACTTGATTTGGTCTTTTCACACTACACACGTGTCCTAGCTTCAGCCTTGTATCCATTTATTAATTATTCTATTTTATTTGATTTTTTATTGAATTAATTCATTTTAAATCAATTTAAATCAAATAAAATCCAAATATTGATGATTTAGGATCTTTTTGGTTGTTACAGGTCTCAATTATCATCATGATCATGATCAAATTCGTATCATGCTTTTCATGTACAAAAATATTGGATTTTAGACAAATTTGGAAGATCTTCAATGGTGAATCAAATTATATCTCCAAACATCAATGCACAAAGATTCAAGTCCAAATTGTTGACCTAATCCAATGCTCATTACATATACAAGCTAGAGTCACACGAATCAGAGGTTAGAGGCTGCAAAATCACAAGAACAAAACTTGAGAAAACTTGGAAAAAGTGAGAAACTGAAATCGTGCATAGAGGTGGTTTCAAGGTCAAATCTCATCACTAATCAATTGATGGACCATCCTTGAAGGGAAACCAATCCAAATCCAGACTCCATATGCGCCCAGAAGCTTTGTAAGTGTCTCAAAAAATCACTTTTCAGTTGATATCGTATCTTCATATTCTTGCACTTTTTGGCAAAATCTTTACATATTCATGCTTATCGTTCCATTTAGAAGCTTTCTGCATTATTTTATTGTGTTTATATGACCTGTAGTGCCATACCCGAATCTAGGGTTCTTGGTTCTTGTTTTTGGGCATTTTGTTTGCAGGTGAAATTGACACCATTAAGGGACATAGGCATGTTCAGGAGGGAGAGACGAGCATGACTGTGGTTTTAGATTGAGTTTTCATGGCTTAGAATTGGTCTTAGGGGCGACCTAGGGATTTAGCTGCGGATGTAAATCCGCAGGTAAAAAAAACCAGGGTGAACGAGGAAGACGATGACGCGTCCCCCTCCCATTCGCTGATTCAAATCTGGCGCGTGTTTTTTTATATTGCTGGCATATTATTTGTTTTTTCCATATTATAATTCTTGTCCAATAGAAATACAAGCAAAACGCGTTGGCTGAGTGGATGAGACGTTGGCCAATGACTCACAGGTCCTGGGTTCGAATCCCAGGTCCCCAATATCTTTGTTATTATTTTCTTTCAGGAATTCCAGTACAAACTCAAGCATGTGGACTACCATACGCCATCAAATATCAAAGCACCAGATGGCCCATGGCCAGATCTGGTGACTCAGGTTGAATGTCCATCATGGGGTTGAGTCAATGGGCGCACACTGGTGTCAGAAAGTCAACACAGGCCAATTCAAATTGGGCCATCAGATTGCTATCCAAACCTCCCAAAAGCAGGCCCAAATCTCTGATTCTCTCTATTTTTCATTTTATTTATTTGTTTTGTTTAATTATTATTTTTATTTAAACTAACCAATTAAACTTTTTTCTCATAAAAATCAAAAACCAAAAAATATATTTTATTTATTAAAATTAAATTCAGCACTTTATTTTTGTAAATAAATATTAATTTAATTAATTTAGTTTTAATTAGGTATAACTTTTAATATTTTTGCAATGATTAAAATTAATTTAGATAATTAGGTTTTACTAACTTTAAATCAAATTTATTTTATTTCTCTAAATATCAAAAATCAAAAATATTATTTTCATTAATTAATTAATTAATTTACTTATTTAATAATTAACTTAGATCTATTTTCTTTTTAATTCAAAAAATAACAAAAATGCTTTCTTTCCAAAAAGGGGTCAAAACCCTAGAAAACTCGCATCCGATTTAATTTCTCGCACGCGATCTATTTTGTTACTATATTGTATGTGTTTCCTGGAATGTAATAGTTAATTAGGACTTTAAATTATTTTATCGCTTTATTTACTTTATGCATTTTAAATTTCAAGGGTTGCTTTTGGTGATGTAAATACCCGACGCCTTGTAATAGTTAGATTTAATTTCCGCAATTTAATTCCCACAACTTATAAACTGTTAGATGTTTGATAATAGGAATGCATGACAAGATCGAATGTTTTAACCTAAAATCAACATAGATAACCATTGACATGTACAAAGATAAATAACTGAAAATAACACACTCGCACATGCGCACTCTTAGGGCACACCTCGCTTGGTTGCCTTCGAACGTGGTCATTGAGTATAGGAAGTTTTAGAGGTCGCCCTCTTGTCCAAAGATCATAGTTGCCTCGAAACGGTTGCCTCGGAAAAATGATCTAAGACATTATGGTTACCGCTAAGGCGTCCTAACATTGCTTTAGTGACCACACGTCCCTTAATCGAATTGACCCTAAAACTCCAACGACGATGCTACCTACTCATAAATAGTGGGATAGCATTGTCTAAAGGACATTAGCACAGATTGATTCCTTTTTCGAGTAGGTAGATGGTTCCTAAGTACTTGCTCTTTCTAAAACAAAATAAAACTTTTCGCACTTACACCTTTCAAACAAAAAAACTTCTTTCAAACCCACAAACACAAAGAAAAGCAAATTTTGAAAACACTTTGAGCAAGTACCTAAGAGCCCATGGATAGAAAGGGTGCTAACACCTTCCCTTTCTATAATCTACCCCCCGGACCCGAGAAACATCTCGAAAAAGGAATTTTTGTGTGCTTTTTTCCTTTCCTTGTTAGGTAAAATAAAAGACGGTGGCGACTCTTGCTTACCGCGACATTTTGCGAAAACAAACGCAAAACGCGAACCAGCATTCCAAAAACAGTCAGTTCTCTCCCACCGTGTCACAGATATGTATGCGCATCTCATGATGTATGAACATGAAATGCTATTGGGGCATGTCCGAGTTTGGGAAAATAAATCCCTGACTGCTGCAGGAGAGTATAGCCTTCCTGACTGTTGTAGAGGATTGTAGTCCTTCTACTTCCGCTAGGGATGGGGAATGAAAGTGACTATGCCGGGGATTTGCTCCTTGTTGTTTCTGACTATTCTGTCAGGGAGAGACTTTGTTCGAGAATAGCTCTGTGGGAGAAAATCTTTGTTGGAAGGTGAATTTCCGTGGCTGAAGTAATAAGCTATGTTGGGGATTGAGCTTCTGTATGCGGAGAAATAAACTCTGCTTGAGATACAAATTTTATGACCTGTTTGCGATTATGAAATTCGGCTGGGGGATATAGATGTCAGGTTTCTGAGAGACCCAGGCTGGGAGCTTACTTCTTGCTTTGGGAAAGCTGATATCAAATGCCTTGATTGCTTTAACTCTGTGGGGATTATAGATGCTACGAGGTCGTATGCACTGATGATTATATTTCAAAGTGGTCTTTGCCTCGGTACCTGCTGGACAGTGTAACTATCGGGTTTGACATTTCTTGTTTTTGCCCTGTTTCTTAAGTTACGAGCAATTGTCTTTTCGTTTCTTATGTAAATATTTGTGAGCAGCAATCATATTCAAATGCATATGTCAAGAATAAATCATTGGATGTCCTTGCAAAACAAAATAAAAAGGAAAAAAACCCATAGTTTTTTGTAAAAATGATTTGTATCGATTTTTGAAGTTGGCTTGTAATAGGCATTTTTGTAAAAGGAGGTTGGCGCTCTAGTAAGAGAACGCCACCGTAAAGATAGAAGCTATACAATATTGTGTAAAAGAAAATAGCTATGTGCAACAATCCAATTGGGTTCCAACTCTGCTATTGCCCTTATGTCTTCGAGCGTCTCATCACTTTGTTACTTGTCCGAAGCTGATTAGATTGATTGGTTCCGTTCGAGCTTGATAATTGATACTGAGGTCTGGTTGCCATATGATCCAATGGGACATAGTGATATTCTTTACTTCCCTAACTTTTTCCTGGACCTCCCTTTTGGTTTTTCAGACCACTGGGATACCTTTTTTTGCCCAAGCTGCCTTTTCAGGTTTTCGGCTTGCCGGGTGTACAGATTTTTTCATTTTCATCCCTTATTTTTGCCCGAACCCTTTTGGTTCGTCGGGAAGCCCTTATATTTTCCTAGGCCAGTCAACCTAGCGGGTCTTTGATCAGGCGTGGTATCTTTTCTCTATCTATGCATTGATAGGGTGAGGAAGGTCGTCACCGTCCATGGTGGTTAGAATCATAGCTCCACCCGAGAAAATGTTTTTAACCACAAATGGCCCTTCGTATGTGGGAGTCAATTTGCCTATGGGATCATCTTGCGGCAGTATGATGCGCTTGATTACCAAATCTTTGACTTGATACTCTTGACGTCTGACTTTTTTGTTGAAAGCCTTGATCATTCGTTTTTGGTACGTCTGACCATGATAGACAGCAGTAAGTATCTTATCGTCGATCAGATTTAGCTGATCAAGTCGAGTTTGGATCCAATCGTCTTCATTCAAACCCGCATCTTTCATAATCCTTAAAGAAGGAATCTGGACCTCGATGGGTAGGACTGCCTCCATGCCATATACCAGAGAGTAGGGTGTTGCCCATGTCGACGTCCGTGCTGAGGTACGGTACCCATGAAGAGCGAATGGTAACATCTCATGCCAGTCTTTGTATGTCACTGTCATATTCTATATAATCTTTTTGATATTCTTGTTAGCTGCTTCGACAGTGCCATTCATCTTCGGTCGGTAGGGAGAAGAGTTATGATGTTGTATCTTGAATTGTTTACAGAGCTCGGTGATTATCGTGTTGTTGAGATTTATACCATTGTCAGTAATAATTCTTTCTGGCATACCATACCGACATATCAGATTATGTCGGATAAACCGCGCCATGATGTTCTTGGTAACAGTAGCAAAGGAGGCAGCCTTAACCCATTTCGTGAAGTAATCAATTGCTACCAGGATGAAGCGGTGCCCATTAGAAGCGGTAGGCCTGATTTCTTCGATCATATCAATGCCCCACATTGCAAAGGGCCACGGAGCTGTCAAAACATTCAAAGGAACCGGAGGCACATGCACTTTATCAGCATAAATTTGGCACTTATGACAGGTTCGGGAGTGCTGATAACAATCTTCTTCCATACTGGACCAGTAGTATCCTGTCCGTAGGATATTCTTAGCCATGGTATGTCCACAGGAATGGGTTCCGAAGGTACCTTCATGTAGATTTATGATAATCCTCTCTGCTTTGCTCTTGTCTACACACCGCAGTAAGGTAGAGTCATGATTGTGCTTGTAGAGGATTCCATTACTGAGGAAGAATTTTGTAGCGAACCTTCTTAGGAACTTCTTATCATTGACAGATGCCCCTTTGGGATACTCTTGAGTCTCGAGGTACTTCTTCACTTCATGAAACCAGGGTTTTTCTTCCACCTCTTCGGTATCAATCTCACAACAGTGCGCTGGTTCATCCAACCTCTAAATGGTGATTCGGGGAGCCTCGTTGTCCCACTTGACTTTGAACATGGAAGACATGGTAGCTAGCGCGTCCACTAACTGATTCTCCTCTCGTGGGAAATGTTCAAAGGTTACCTCCTCAAAGTGTGGGAGCAATGTCAGTACGCGCTCTTTGTATGGGATGAGATTCGTATGCTTCGTATCCCATTCGCCTTTAATCTGACTTATCACCAAGGTTGAATCCCCAAAGACATTTAAGAACTTGATCCTGAGGTCAATAGCGGCTTTGAGACGCATGATGCAGGCTTCATACTCTGTCATGTTGTTAGTGCAGTTGAAACATAGTCGGGCAGTGAAAGGAGTATGACAGCTCTCAGGAGATATGATTACAGCGCCAATGCCATTATCGAGCTCATTTGAAGCTCCTTCAAAAACCATAGTCCATCTGGATCCTTCCTCAGGTCCTTCATCTGGTCCAGGTTCTTCATAGTCAGTCACCAGCATAATGTTCTTGTTCGGGAACTTAAAATTCATGGACTGGTAGTCATCCACAGCCTGATGAGCCAAATGATTAGCCAATACACTTCCTTTGATTTCTTTCTAGGTTGTATATTGTATATCGTATTCAGTTAAGATCATCTGCCATCTTACTATTCTTTTGGAGAGAGCGGGCTTCTCGAATATGTATTTGATTGGGTCCATCTTAAATATCAACAAAGTAGTGTGGGTCAGCATATATTGTCTTAGTCGGCGAGCAGCCCATGCCAAAGCGCATCAAGTTTTCTCAAGCAGTGAGTATCATGTCTCACAGTCGGTAAACTTTTTGTTAAGGTAGTATATTGTGTGATCTTTTCGACCAGACTCGTCATGTTTCCCGAGCACACACCCTATTGAATTGTCTAGCACTGTTAAGTACAATATCAAAGGTCTTCCTTCAACTGGAGGCATCAGAATTGGTGGTTCTTCGAGATATTCTTTGATCCTTTCGAAGGCGGTCTGGCATTTGTCATTCCACTTTACCACTTGATCTTTCTTCGGAAGTTTGAAGATAGGCTCACAAGTAGCAATCAGATGTGAAATGAACCTGGCGATATAATTCAAGCGTCCCAAGAAACCTCTGACTTCCTTCTCAGTACGAGGAGCCGGCATCTCTTGTATGGCCTTTACCTTCGCGGGGTCTACCTGAATACCTTTTTCACTGATGATGAAACCCAGAAGCTTACCTGACCTTACCCCGAAAGTGCATTTGTTCAGATTCAACCTCGGCTTGTATGTCTTCAATCTGTCGAACAACTTTTGTAGATGATCAAG
The DNA here is from genome assembly GCA_948472305.1 of Vicia faba. Classification (NCBI taxonomy): domain Eukaryota; kingdom Viridiplantae; phylum Streptophyta; class Magnoliopsida; order Fabales; family Fabaceae; genus Vicia; species Vicia faba. Next base: position 1,302,671,853 of record OX451740.1, on the reverse strand, counting down.
GTGTTTCTCTTCAGTTTGAGACCTGACTATCGTGTCATCAACATAAACCTCGATCTCATGGTGAATCATATCGTGGAACAAGGCGACCATGGCTCGTTGATAAGTTGCCTCAGCATTCTATAACCCAAAAGGCATCACCTTGTAACAGAAGGTGCCTCATTGTGTGACGAAGGTTGTCTTCTCCATGTCTTCAGGAGCCATCTTGATCTGGTTGTAGCCATAGAAACCATCCATGAAGGAGACGATTTTGTGTTGCACGGTGTTGTTGACCAGAACATCAATATGGGGAAGCGGTAAGTCATCCTTGGGGCTTGCCCTATTCAGATCTATGTAATCCACGCATATCTGTATCTTGTCGTCCTTCTTAGGTACCGGAACTACGTTAGCAACCCACTGCGGATAGGAGGTGACAACTAAGAATCCTACGTCAAATTGGTTCATAACCTCTGCCTTGATCTTCTATGACATTTCAGGGTGCATACAACGAACCTTCTGTTTAACCGGAGGATAATCTTCTTTAGTCCGCAGGCGGTGTACCACTATATCAGTGTCTAAACCAAGCATGTCCTGATATGACCAGGCGAAGATCTCAACATAGTCGTGCAACATCTGTATCAACCTTTGTTTGACCTTAGTCTCCAGATTTACGCCGATCTTGACTTCTTTTCTTCCACCTCCGTGCCCAAGTTTATCGTCTCAACTGGCCCTTCGTGAGGCTGTATAGCCCTTTCTTCCTGTTGTAATAGTCTAGCCAATTCTCCAGGCACCTCACAATCGTCCTCACCTTCGTCCTCGGCTTGCTTGATCGGATTTTCAAAGTCATAACTGGAAATAGCAGGATTGTTATCAATGGGATCCAGAGTGGATATGGATCTGCAGTTTGATACGTGAGTGTGTGTAAGAGCATAGTTGTATCGATAAAATAAAGGCAGAAAAGAAAAACAGAGAGTGCAAAATTTGTATGCAAATAACGTCCAATGTTTTATTGATGATATATGAAATGACACATAATAACCCTCACAGATAGAACTATTGTGCCTCGGGTAAGACACAAGGCCATAAAGTTTAAACTGTTTATTACAAATTCAGAAAACAAGTAAGACAACTAGTGCAGAATAAAAGAAACTGGTATAAAATCATTAGTCGTCCAGTTACTCAGTCCACCGTTGGTAGTCGGGTATATCCAACTGTCAATGTCACAATCTTCCTCACTGTCTTCAATGACTAATTCCCTGATTGCTGATGCGTAGGAGAGGTCCTCCAGCTCGAGCGCGTCGAACAGCCCTTTCAGCTCCTGAAGTAAATCCCAGACCAAACTTGTCAGTTTTATAATTAAAATCAGGGAGTTGTCCCTAGTTGGTATACCCACCTTCTTCAACCACTACTCTGGCGTCTTTGAGAGAAGCCATCTTCAGAGGATGTTTGTTGCTGGTGGTAGTTTCAGTCGACGCCAAAATTTGAGGAACCTCTTCAAAGTTTTGACAAGGAGTCTCTATGAATTCCCCGTCCATCTCCACATACCTGAAGGAATTCAGGTGGCTCACCATATACTCCTCTTCACCATGCACAGTGACAATCTTCCCCTTCACTGGATACTTCAGCATTTGGTGCAATGTAGAAGTAACAGCCCCAGCTTCATGGATCCAAGGATGACCAACAAACAAGAGTATGACGGCCTGATGTCCATCACATAGAAGGTGGACTCAAAGGTTTGAGAGCCTACCTTGACAGGGATGTTCACCTCCCCATGCACCATTATCTTCGACCCGTCAAAAGCCCTTACCAAAATGTTACTAGGATTTAAGGTCAAGCCTTCACAATCCAACCGACTAAGAGCCTTCTTAGGCAGAACATTCAGCGAAGACCCAATATCCACCAGCACATGAGCCATAGTGGTGCCCCTGCATTCAATCGAGACATGCAGAGTGTGATACGGTGGGAGAACTGACTTGAGTTTTTGCGTTTGTATTCGCACTTGTTCGGTTTAGCAAGAGTCGCCACCGACTTTTTATTTTATCCTAAAGGAAAGGTTAAAAAGCACAGGAAAAACCTTTTGAGATGTTTCGTGGGTTCGGGGGGTAGATTATGAAAAGGGAAGGTATTAGCACCCTTTTCATCCATGGTTATCCATGGGCTCTCAGTTACTTGTTTTAGATCACTTGCCTTGATTTTCAATTGCTTGAAATTGTGGAGTGTGTGTGTTTTGAAAATGTTTTGAAAAAGATGCCTTGTCTAGGAAACCGTTGAAATGACTCTTGTTTGAGTATATGCAAAGGTGTTTGTCTTTTTGAAAAGATGTTTCAAATGTTTTTGAAAGTTTGTTTTGAATTTGTGTTTGTGGAGTGGATTTTGAAAAGTAGGCAAGTGTGTTTTTTCAAATTTGATCAAGTAACTAAGAGTTTGTCTACCCCTAAATTTACTCAAAGGTTTTTCTCATGTTTTAACCCTTTTAACAATTTTGTTCCACCATTGTATTTGGTGGACAATCTTGCGTTAGGATGTTAACGGGACAAGTGCGGGTCATCGTATGGACCATGAATGCAATGGTGCCAAGTGTCTTTGGCAATTTGCTTGAAGGGACTTGATCATTTTTAGGCAACTTTCGAAAGCGTCATCGAGGGACTATGATCATTTTGATTTGTTTTGTTTTGCCAAAGAAACTCAACGTGCAAGCATGGCCCATTTTGGAAGGCAACAAGCGGGATTACCCTAGGGGTACAAGTGTGAATTGTGTATTGATTGTCATGCATTTATCTTTGTATTAGGTTATCTAGCGTTTTATTTTATGTACATACAAACCCTAGGTCTATACATGGTATATTTGAAAGCGATAAATTGCGGGAATTTAAAGTCTACGCTATTACAAATAAGTATCCGGGAGTGGGGGTACAAATATTTACAAATGGGGATGAGACTTAATAGGAGAGTAGTGTCTAAATATTTACAACCAAATCGAATCAATCGCAATGTAAATGTAATGTATAGCAATGTATAAGAATAGAGTAATGTAAATGTGTCAATGTATTTGTGTCAGTGTATGAGATTTATTTACAAGGGATGGATGTTTAACTTAATGAAAAAATTAAGTATTGTTTATTTATTTTGTATTCTTGTATTTTTGTTAATATGTACAAATGTTTTAGTTAAAAAGAAATATTCAACCTAAAAATCTATTTTTTATGTATTTCTATGAATATTTTCTACAAGAGTTTTAATTAAAAGAAAAAAATGTTTTAAGTTTGAGAAAAATCAAAGTTTATGTATTTATATATATATAAACTAATGTTTAATCAAAAAAAAGAAATAAAAGAAAATCTATTTTCTTATGTATTTATTGATATGTATTTTTAATTGTAATAATATAAAAAGAGTTATTTAAGAAAAACTTTGTATATGTAATATTTTACTAAAAAAAAGAAGTAAAGTGACAAAATAAAATAAAAGAAAAGATTGTTGTATGAGTTTAAATAGATAGAAAATAAAGTAAATAAAAAAAAGAGTTCAATGAGCTTAGGGAGGTTTATGGCCCAAAACAAAGTTTGAAATGATAATCAGAAGGGGGTGCGTTCCAGATTGGAGGGGTATGTGCGCTGGCTTTTGTATGGGCTTTAGGCTTCTGGAAAGGGCAAGGCCCATTGTGTTTTACACGTTTGTAAGGGTTGCATTTGTTTGTTTCAGAAAGGGGAATTAGGGTTACAGAGGCACGGCGCCGTTCATCACTTTGCTTCGTTCGTCTTCTTCATCTCTCAAACCAAGACCGTTGATCCCCCTCCAACCTTAGGCTACCAGGCGCCGCTTCCGTCCTCATCTCCTCACAGTTGTTCAGTTAACGACGGAAAGAAAGGTAACGAATTTTGGACGTTTTAGGGTTTTTTTTATTTCTGTCTTTTCATGTCATTATTTTTCAATTATTGATTCTGATTTTTATGTATTATTGTTCACTTGAGGCGTGAAAGGAGGGAGAAGAAATACTACCTTTGTTGGAGACGGAGGAGGACGGTGGCGTCCTAGGGCGGCCGGAGGTGAGGGGAGATGATGATGGCTTTTGCTACGTGGCCTTCCCTGGTACTCTGTATTCTTTCTTTTAGAGTTTTATGATGAATGCTGAAAACCTAATTCACTTGCTTCTTTTCCTCTTTTGAACGCTTCTGTTGCCTTTGATTGCTTCTTTTGTATGCTTTGAGATGATGATGTTTGCTCTGAGTCCCTGTTTTTGTTGGTTACTCGATGATGAACTCTTTGAGTTCTGAGAGCTTGGGTGTTTGATTTGAGTTGCTGGATATGTTTGCTGGTATTGATATGTTTAGTGATGAACACAGTTCTGAGGGTTGTTGGCTTTCGTTTCACTGCTTTTCCTCTCTTTTTGTTTGCCTTTGTATGCTTGATGATGAACTTTCCAGTTCTGAAAGCTTTAGGATTTGCTTGCCTATGATGAATCTGATTCTGAGGCTTTAGAGTTGTTTGGACATTTTGCTATTTGGATTGGTTTGTAAGCTTGTTTGAAGTTTAGGCTTTGAAAAGCTTGTAACGAGTTAGCAGGTTGGGTTGGAATTTTGTTATGTGTTGGTACTGGGTTTTACAGGGCTTGAGGGTTCTGTTTGTTGTTTAGAGGCTTGAAGTTCTAGGCCTCAGTTTGTGGCTTAGGCTTGTGTTACAGACTGGCAGGTTTGTTGATGGCTTTGATGCTTTGAAACAGGTTTAGGCTTCTGTACAGGTTTCTGGTGTATGGCTTTTGGTTTGATGTTGGTTTAGGACCAAGGCTTATGCAGGTTTAGGACAAAGGCTTATGCAGGTTAGCGGGGGTTTGATGCTTTAGGCTTCTGGTTAGAAACAGGTTATGGCTTTAGGTTTGAAGCTTGTGGTATTTTGGTTTGTATTATTTCTGGTTTAAGGTTGATGTTAATGCAGGATGATGGTTGCCTTGATACAACTTTTTGTTTGAAGCTTCTGATTTGAAAGGTTTTACACAGTTTTGAGGTAGGCCATTTCTATCACAGTTTGTGTTATATTTTTTGTTATGTAATATTCTGCCTCTCTTTGTGAACCAAGAGAAATCTTGTGATTTGTAGAGAGGGCAAACTGATTCTGGCCAGTTGCTTTTAATGATGATCTTTTTAACTGTCTGCCTTTTAATTTCATTTCATCTGCTTTTGACTTTTTCTTTTTCTTTGTTTTGCAGATAAAATCACTTGAGCAAAGGAGCATCAGTAGAAGATGAAGATTTAGGAAATTAGGATAGCTTTATTTTACTTTTAATCATTGTAACATTATTAATGTAAACATCTGTAAATAAATTTAACAGTGTACAAATAATAATTGTAACAAATAATTAAAGATGAATAAAATCCACTTTTGTCAGATATATCTTTTATCTCAGTTGTCTATTTAATTATTTAAGCTTTCTTGAATTAAAATAACTGGAAGTAAATCCAATTATTCTAACTTAGATAAAATAAATAATTAACAAACACTGTAGCCTTGCAATCAATAATAACCTGACGTCCCAATCAAACATAAGCAATGCACAGTCAAATCCAACAAACATCCACATGCTTATCCCTTTTACTGATTAAATCAAGCACTGCAAACTCTCAATCAGAGGCCTCAGTCCATATCCCAGAGTAAATTGAAAAGAAGCGTCCGCCTGATCAAAACCTGAGCCAAAATCAACCAAACCCTAATAATTTGTTTGAACTGTATCAAAAGTCCATGAAAACCCTAATTTGGCTAGACTGACAAGAAAAATTCTATTTGACTGATTCTTGACAAATCTTGGAGAATATGGGAGGGCAAATTTTGGGGTACAACAGTTGCCCCTGTTCAATCTTCTTAGACCTGAGGATGTAGATTGGCTTGCGTGCCTTTCGTGATCCGAAGGTGGAAGAGGATTGAACACTAGAGTGCCCAAAAATTTTCACTCGCATAGTGGAGTATCAACAATGTGATGTCGGGAATGGGCTTATAGATGCCATTTGGAGAGATGATGGATAGGAGGATGGCCTTATAGATGCCATCTGGAGATGTGACAGAACCTTGTTGGGAATGGGCTTATAGATGCCATTTGGAAGTGTAATGGATAGTTGTGGAGATGGGCTTAAAGATGCCATCTGGGGTGTCGATCGCGTAAGAGATTCCTTAGCGAGAACTTGCGTACCTGAGAAAGAAAGATAATTTCCTGGCCTGTTACAGGGTTTGATCTTCAAACTCTTCATGCAGATATGCCCTGGCTAGATACAGGTATCGAATCTACAATCAATCACTCACAGATATGCCCTGGCTAGATACAGGTATTGAATCTATAATCAATTGCTCACAGATATGCCCTGGCTAGATACAGGTATCGAATCTGGAATTGGTTGTCCACAGATATGCCCTGGATGGATACAGGTATCAAATCTGGAATTTGTCGTCTATAGATATGCCCTGGCTGGATACAGGTATCGAATCTCTAAACTCTTCATGTAGATATGCCCTGGCTGGATACAGGTATCGAATCTACAATCAATCGTCTACAGATATGCCCTGGCTGGATACAGGTATCAAATCTAGAATTGGTCATCTACAGATATACCCTGGCTGGATACAGGTATCGGATCTGGAATTTGTCGTCTATAGATATGCCCTAGCTGGATACAGGTATCGAATCTGGAATTTGTCGTCTACAGATATGCCCTGGCTGGATACAGGTATCGAATCTGGAACTGGTCGTCTACAGATATGCCCTGGCTGGATACAGGTATCGGATCTGGAATTTGTCGTCTACAGATATGCCCTGGCTGGATACAGGTATCGAATCTGGAATTTGTCATCTACAGATATGCCCTGGCTGGATACAGGTATCGAATCTGGAACTTCAAAAGGTTGGTAGAGATAGCTTTCCTGGCTGGATACAGGTGTAGACCTCTGACCTGAGAATGAAAGATAATTTACTGGCCTGTTACAGGGGTTGATCTTCAAACTCTTCATGCAGATATGCCCTGGCTAGATACAGGTATCGAATCTGGAATTGGTCATCTACAGATATGTCCTGGCTGGATACAGGTATCGGATCTGGAATTTGTCGTCTACAGATATGCCCTGGCTGGATACAGGTATCGAATCTCTAAACTCTTCATGCAGATATGCCCTGGCTGGATACAGGTATCGAATCTGGAATCAATCACTCACAGATATGCCCTGGCTAGATACAGGTGTCGAATCTGGAATTGGTCGTCTACAGATATGCCCTAGCTGGATACAGGTATCGGATTTGGAATTTGTCGTCTACAGATATGCCCTGGCTGGATACAGGTATTGAATCTGGAATTTGTCGTCCGCAGATATTCCCTGGCTGGATACAGGTATCGAATCTGGAACTGCGATAGTTGATAGTAATCATCTTTGAATTGACCTTTTCCTGAAAAGGCAAAACATTAGTTGTATGCAATGTCATGATGTATGAGATGCATGATGTCATGATGTTCTCAAAAATAAATGAGATCGTGTGATATGATGCATATATGTACGTATCAGGATGTATAAAAATGTGAAATATCTATGAATGTGTTTTCGACTAGGAAAATAAATCCTTGACGAAGGCCGGGAAATCAAATCCTGGGCTGATGTTGAAGAGTAGAGTTCTTCGCTTCCGCTGGGGATGACGGTTGCAAGAATAAACCGGTAGGAGAAGATGACTCTGTTGGGGAATAAACTTGTTGGAGAGATTACTCTGCGGGGAATTACTCTGTGGGAAGAGATACTTCGCTGAGGTTTTGATGAGAACTCCGCTGGGGATTCCACTGATAAGTTATGTTGGGGAATTTGATGAACTCCACTGGGGATAGGAAGAACTTCGCCGAGGACGATCTTTCCGTGGTAATTAGCTGAGGATAACCCAGTTATAAGCTCTGGTGGGAAATAACCTTTGAATGAAGCCGGGGAGAGTGAATTCTTGACTGCTGTCGGGGAAAGTGAATCCTTGACTGCTGCAGGGGAGGGCAAGAATCTTTTGATTGTTGAAAGTGAGAAATCCTGGGACCGCTATTGGGGGATCAGGAGCTTGGGTTGTAGGCCAATCTATTGGGGAATTCCTGTCTTGAGGAGATCTTCACTGGGGAATATTCGAATAGTCTGTGAGGTGCTGAGAACGAGAGTCTTCATTCTGCTTGGGGATTGATAGTTGGAAGTTTTAGCTCCGCTTGGGATCTTGAAACTTGACTCTGCGGGGAATTTGATTCTGGAAGGTTCTCTGGCTGGGGATTGCAAGAATCTTTTGACTCTGAGGGGAATTAGATTCTGTAAGGCTCTCTGGCTGGGGATTGCAAGAATCTTTTGATTGCTGCAGGTGTTAATCTGGGATAAGTATCGGAATGTCGCTATATCTGGGTCACATCTTGAACTATCTCTAGAAGCAAATCTGGAATAAGTTACGGAATGTCGCCAAATCTGGGTCACATCTAAAACTATCTCTAGAAGGGAATCTGGAATAAGTTACGGAATGTCGCCAAATCTGGGTCACATCTTGAACTATTTCTAGAAGGAAATCTGGAATAAGTTACGGAATGTCGCCAAATCTGGGTCACATCTGAAACTATCTCTAGAAGGGAATCTGGAATAAGTTACGGAATGTCGCCAAATCTGGGTCACATCTGAACTATATCTAGATTGGACACCGGGAAGGTGATGATCTTTGTTTTGTTAGGGGTCAAAAATTTGGAGTATACTAATCTTATGAGGTGATGAGAATCTTCATGCCGTTATCGGTCAGAAACTGGGAGTATACCAATCTTCTGAGGTTTTAAGGATGAGAGTCTTCATGCTTGAGAGAAACAGATTTTTAGGAGCTTTAATTGTCCGCTATTCTGTGGGTGGTTGTAACTTCCAGCAGGTGATGAAGGAATTTTGATGACCTTGGTTTTGACATTCGAATGCCCCAAGTGATGATGAAGAAGACTTGCCCCAGGTTACTCTGTAGATTGAGAGATTTCTTGAAATCTTTACTGGACTGCCCCAGGTTAACTGAACTTTGAAAGATCTGTTGAAACCTTGACTGGACTGCCCCAGGTTAACTGAACTTTGAAAGATCTGTTGAAACCTTGACTGGACTTCCCCAGACGTGCTGGATGGTGACATGTCAAGCCCCCTTGTTGATAGGAGATTTGTTAATGAAAGTGTCATCCTTTTTGAATTGATTTTACTCACTGAGAGAGTTTTCGTTCCTCCGAACATTCGGTGTATGAATTTCTTTGCTGTTAAACAAATAACCCTGTGCAAACAATGATATTCAAGCAATGCAAAGTTTATGTTTGTCTCGAAGTTTTGAAAAATGCGTTTTTTAGCAGAAAACTTTTCATAAGACAAATTCAACACAAGATTTTAGAGCAAAGCCTTACAGGAGTCAGGGTACCTTTTTGTAACAGTATGCTTTCGAACTAACCCATGCTTCAATTAGGACTTTTGAAGGGTTGTAACGTGGCTTGGTTCACGGTTTAAGAAACAAAGGATAAAGGCTCAAAGTATATTTGTACCCACCCGCTCTTCGTGATGTTCTTCAACCCTAAGCTCAGTTAATTGTGCGTCAAACTCTGTTCGAGTTTGGAACGACTCTTTGGGTGATGGTTCACCAGTTGAATTTTGGAAGGCAGTCATCCTCTCCTTTTTTCTTTTTCAACATGTTGTTGAGGATTTGTAATGACCTCTTTCTTTTGATTTTGATTTGTTATCCCTAACTTTTGCCTGACTGTTCCTGTTTTTGGGATTACAGTCAGCGGGATGCCCCAGCTTTCTTAAGCCTCCTTTACAGGTTTTGGCTTGGTGGGCTTTTCTTTTTTTCTTGAGAGATTGACTTCCTATGAGATAAGGAACCATCACTGTCTTTTGATTCCAAAGGAATGCTTTTCTTTGACGTCGTTCGTTGTATTACGAACTGAGAGTTTGCGACTTCAATGCGCACCCTTTTTTTTTAATTAACTGAGATACTACCCTGCCCCAGGTTTATATCAAAGGTTTTGATTCGTTTAGAACAGAAAACTCCTACTTCTTTGGCTCGAAGGGGTTGACTAGGGATTATCTTCCTTATAACTCCAGTGTTTGGGAATTGAAAGAAATGCCTGTACATCATCAGCAAGGTCTGTTCAAAAGCATACTGTATGAGATTACAGTATTGTTTCGTCATCCTCCCTCTAAAGGCTTGCAGCTTTTTATCAAGAGTTAAATATCATAAAGAAAGCATAAGAGTAGTGAAAACGAATGGATGAATTCAAGACAAACATATGCAATGCATTAATGAAAACAGAGTTTGACATCAAAAGACAATTGTTTGAACAACAAAGAGATTACAACTTGGAAATTCAAATGGAACAAAAATCTCTCAGATTGAGCCTTGTCACTTCAGGTGGAGGAACCCCTAACGGAAGATTTTCATCTCGCCATCCGGCATGAACCTCAGCACTCCAATGTCAATCAGATCTTGAATCTTGTTCTTCAAGGCCCAACAGTCGTCGGTGTCATGTCTCGGGCTATAGGAGTGGTATACACAAAATGCATCGGGATGATAGTTAGGAGCGGAAGTATTAGGGTTCGGATGAGGGACCCTTAATGTAATCAGCCCTGCCTGCAACATGCGTTGTAGCACTTGAGCCAGCGACATGTTGATTTTGGTGAATTGTCTTTTAGGCGTGGCTTTCTTACGCTGATGCCCCTGTCTTTGTTGAGCAGGCGTAAGATGTGGTTGGGCTTGTGACCCTGAAGCAGGTTGAAGAGCTTTTCCCTTGTCTTCTCGCCTCAGAAAAGGTGGAATGACGATTTGATCTTCAGCCCCAGTTGTCTGTCCCACTTGATTATCCCGAAGCAGTTTGTTGACAAGAACCCCGAGCTCTTCTTGTTTTTTAGCCAAGTCCTGGATGAGAGCCCTCTGACTCGCCAGTTCCCCTTTCAATATGGCTATTTCAATGTGTAGCTCCCACTGGTCACCTCTGTCGTTCCTAGGATTTCCCACGATCATGCCCCTGGTGAGGAGCGTCTTGACCTCTTCTTTCCCCTTGGATAGGTTCAAGAACATCTCTTGGAGTTGAGCGTTTTGGGCTTGGAGGTCCTTGAGAGTCTGTTCCAGGGCCATCTCTACTGAAATAAACAGTAGGAGAGTAAGGAAACCTGAAAAAGGAAAAACTGTTATGATGCAATGCATGACATGTGGATGCATGCTTTCAAGGATCTCTTGGGGTAAACACAAGAGAATGTTAGAGGTTGAACTTCGATCTTTGATTGGAGAACTTTGCACCGGTGGATGTCTTTCCACAATAATCAAGCTCACTATGTCAAGTGGGTCATAGCCCCTGATTCAAGTTGTTGCACTTGATCGTTGATTGGAGAACTTTGCACTGGTGGATGTCTTTCCACGAGAATCAAGCTCACCATGTCAAGTGGGTCATAGCCTCCGATTCAAGTTGTTGCACTTGATCTTTGATGGCATTTGTTTAGAGGAGAAAACTCTTGCCCATTGGTAGACGTCTGGTTCAACGTAACCCTGCATCAAAAGAACCCTCGAGATCCTTGAAATGGTTATTGAAAATGCTATGGTATGAAGTTATGATGTTATGTACATGTATGCAAAAGCAAGTGAGTGTATATACAGGTAATCATATTCACACAAAGCAAACAAGTCCTTAGGTTTAGGCTTGCATGGGGTTTGTAGGTAAGTACCCTCTTGAAGTTTCATTGGTTAAGACCCGTCCTATCAAAAGTAACCGGGTTCTAGAGGATCTCAATATCACTGACTACCCTCAATCGGTCATAACTCCAGCATCGCAATCTTTTCTTGCGGCCAGAACCATCGCGAGAGTTTAGCCTCAATGAGTGTAGCATACTGCTACCGTTCTATGGCCAAGTTGGGTCAATTTAGGGTTCTAAGGTCGGTTGGTTCTTAATGACTCCTCAGAAGACCCATATTCTCCTCGTTGCAACACAAGGGATATCGGTACAGACCAAGGTGTCACACCAACGTAGCCACTGCTTCACCCGTGTCGGTCTACGCCGGACATGTCCCTCACAGCTTATGCTACCTAAAGGGTTTTCCCCAGATCCGGGTTAGGATCTATGAAACTCTAATGCAAAGCCCACAAATATAAAAGCAAACAAAGCAAGCAAATGAAAACAAGAGTGGTCTAATCCTAAGGTAACCCCACTTTTAAGTTTCTCCCCAGCAAAGTCGCCAGTTCTGTGATACGGTGGGAGAACTGACTTGAGTTTTTGCGTTTGTATTCGCACTTGTTCGGTTTAGCAAGAGTCACCACCGACTTTTTATTTTATCCTAAAGGAAAGGTTAAAAAGCACAGGAAAAACCTTTTGAGATGTTTCGTGGGTTCGGGGGGTAGATTATGAAAAGGGAAGGTATTAGCACCCTTTTCATCCATGGTTATCCATGGGCTCTTAGTTACTTGTTTTAGATCACTTGCCTTGATTTTCAATTGCTTGAAATTGTGGTGTTTATGTGTGTGTTTTGAAAAATTTTTGAAAAAGATGCCTTGTCTAGGCAACCGTTGAAATGACTCTTGTTTGAGTATATGCAAAGGTGTTTGTCTTTTTGAAAAGATGTTTCAAATGTTTTTGAAAGTTTGTTTTGAATTTGTGTTTGTGGAGTGGATTTTGAAAAGTAGGCAAGTGTGTTTTTGCAAATTTGATCAAGTAACTAAGAGTTTGTCTACCCCTAAATTTACTCAAAGGTTTTTCTCATGTTTTAACCCTTTTAACAATTTTGTTCCACCATTGTATTTGGTGGACAATCTTGCGTTAGGATGTTAACAGGACATGCGCGGGTCATCGTATGGACCATGAATGCAATCGTGCCAAGTGTCTTTGGCAATTTGCTTGAAGGGACTTGATCATTTTTAGGCAACTTTAGAAAGCGTCATCGAGGGACTATGATCATTTTGATTTGTTTTGTTTTGCCAAAGAAACTCAACGTGCAAGCATGGCCCATTTTGGAAGGCAACAAGCGGGATTACCCTAGGGGTGCAAGTGTGAATTGTGTATTGATTGTCATGCATTTATCTTTGTATTAGGTTATCTAGCGTTTTATTTTATGTACATACAAACCCTAGGTCTATACATGGTATATTTGAAAGCGATAAATTGCGGGAATTTAAAGTCTACGCTATTACAAATAAGTATCCGGGAGTGGGGGTACAAATATTTACAAATGGGGATGAGACTTAATAGGAGAGTAGTGTCCAAATATTTACAACCAAATCGAATCAATCGCAATGTAAATGTAATGTATAGCAATGTATAAGAATAGAGTAATGTAAATGTGTCAATGTATTTGTGTCAGTGTATGAGATTTATTTACAAGGGATGGATGTTTAACTTAATGAAAAAATTAAGTATTGTTTATTTATTTTGTATTCTTGTATTTTTGTTAATATGTACAAATGTTTTAGTTAAAAAGAAATATTCAACCTAAAAATCTATTTTTTATGTATTTCTATGAATATTTTCTACAAGAGTTTTAATTAAAAGAAAAAAATGTTTTAAGTTTGAGAAAAATCAAAGTTTATGTATTTATATATATAAACAAATGTTTAATCAAAAAAAAAGAAATAAAAGAAAATCTATTTTCTTATGTATTTATTGATATGTATTTTTAATTGTAATAATATAAAAAGAGTTATTTAAGAAAAACTTTGTATATGTAATATTTTACTAAAAAAAAAGAAGTAAAGTGACAAAATAAAATAAAATAAAAGATTGTTGTATGAGTTTAAATAGATAGAAAATAAAGTAAATAAAAAAAAGAGTTCAATGAGCTTAGGGAGGTTTATGGCCCAAAACAAAGTTTGAAATGATAATCAGAAGGGGGTGCGTTCCAGATTGGAGGGGTATGCACGCTGGCTTTTGTATGGGCTTTAGGCTTCTGGAAAGGGCAAGGCCCATTGTGTTTTACACGTTTGTAAGGGTTGCATTTGTTTGTTTCAGAAAGGGGAATTAGGGTTACAGAGGCACGGCGCCGTCCATCACTTTGCTTCGTTCGTCTTCTTCATCTCTCAAACCAAGACCGTTGATCCCCCTCCAACCTTAGGCTACCAGGCGCCGCTTCCGTCCTCATCTCCTCACAGTTGTTCAGTTAACGACGGAAAGAAAGGTAACGAATTTTGGACGTTTTAGGGTTTTTTTTATTTATGTCTTTGCATGTCATTATTTTTCAATTATTGATTCTGATTTTTATGTATTATTGTTCACTTGAGGCGTGAAAGGAGGGAGAAGAAATACTACCTTTGTTGGAGACGGAGGAGGACGGTGGCGTCCTAGGGCGGCCGGAGGTGAGGGGAGATGATGCTGGCTTTTGCTACGTGGCCTTCCCTGGTACTCTGTATTCTTTCTTTTAGAGTTTTATGATGAATGCTGAAAACCTAATTCACTTGCTTCTTTTCCTCTTTTGAACGCTTCTGTTGCCTTTGATTGCTTCTTTTGTATGCTTTGAGATGATGATGTTTGCTCTGAGTCCCTGTTTTTGTTGGTTACTCGATGATGAACTCTTTGAGTTCTGAGAGCTTGGGTGTTTAATTTGAGTTGTTGGATATGTTTGCTGGTATTGATATGTTTAGTGATGAACACAGTTCTGAGGGTTGTTGGCTTTCGTTTCACTGCTTTTCCTCTCTTTTTGTTTGCCTTTGTATGCTTGATGATGAACTTTCCAGTTCTGAAAGCTTTAGGATTTGCTTGCCTATGATGAATCTGATTATGAGGCTTTAGAGTTGTTTGGACATTTTGCTATTTGGATTGGTTTGTAAGCTTGTTTGAAGTTTAGGCTTTGAAAAGCTTGTAACGAGTTAGCAGGTTTGGTTGGAATTTTGTTATGTGTTGGTACTGGGTTTTACAGGGCTTGAGGGTTCTGTTTGTTGTTTAGAGGCTTGAAGTTCTAGGCCTCAGTTTGTGGCTTAGGCTTGTGTTACAGACTGGCAGGTTTGTTGATGCTTTGATGCTTTGAAACAGGTTTAGGCTTCTGTATAGGTTTCTGGTGTATGGCTTTTGGTTTGATGTTGGTTTAGGACCAAGGCTTATGCAGGTTTAGGACAAAGGCTTATGCAGGTTAGCAGGGGTTTGATGCTTTAGGCTTCTGGTTAGAAACAGGTTATGGCTTTAGGTTTGAAGCTTGTGGTATTTTGGTTTGTGTTATTTCTGGTTTAAGGTTGATGTTAATGCAGGATGATGGTTGCCTTGATACAGCTTTTTGTTTGAAGCTTCTGATTTGAAAGGTTTTACACAGTTTTGAGGCAGGCCATTTCTATCACAGTTTGTGTTATATTTTTTGTTATGTAATATTCTGCCTCTCTTTGTGAACCAAGAGAAATCTTGTGATTTGCAGAGAGGGCAAACTGATTCCGGCCAATTGCTTTTAATGATGATCTTTTTAACTGTCTGCCTTTTAATTTCATTTCATCTGCTTTTGACTTTTTCTTTTTCTTTGTTTTGCAGATAAAATCACTTGAGCAAAGGAGCATCAGTAGAAGATGAAGATTTAGGAAATTAGGATAGCTTTATTTTACTTTTAATCATTGTAACATTATTAATGTAAACATCTGTAAATAAATTTAACAGTGTACAAATAATAATTGTAACAAATAATTAAAGATGAATAAAATCCACTTTTGTCAGATATATCTTTTATCTCAGTTGTCTATTTAATTATTTAAGCTTTCTTGAATTAAAATAACTGGAAGTAAATTCAATTATTCTAACTTAGATAAAATAAATAATTAACAAACACTGTAGCCTTGCAATCAATAATAACCTGACGTCCCAATCAAACATAAGCAATGCATAGTCAAATCCAACAAACATCCACATGCTTATCCCTTTTACTGATTAAATCAAGCACTGCAAACTCTCAATCAGAGGCCTCAGTCCATATCCCAGAGTAAATTGAAAAGAAGCGTCCGCCTGATCAAAACCTGAGCCAAAATCAACCAAACCCTAATAATTTGTTTGAACTGTATCAAAAGTCCATGAAAACCCTAATTTGGCTAGACTGACAAGAAAAATTCTGTTTGACTGATTCTTGACAAATCTTGGAGAATATGGGAGGGCAAATTTTGGGGTACAACACAGAGCATCATTATGCTTCCTCCCTTTCGGTGTCAAGTCGGCATCTGAAAGACCCAGCCCATTGTCAGCAGTCAAGCTGGCTACACAGTCTTTGAATTGATCAGCCGAGGTCTCCTGAGGCATATGCACAGTCTTGAGGAATGCAATCAAAGCCTTCGCATGGGCCTCAGAACATAGCAACAGAGAGAACATGGATATCTTCGAGGGGGTCTGCCCCAGCTGCTCGACCACATTGTAGTCGCTCTTTTTAATTATTTTTAATATTTCCTATATCTCTTGCTTAGAGTCTTATACGACAATCTTTCTAGGTGCCTCTGTCCGGGAAGGCTCACATATAGCTTCTTTGCCTCGAGTCCTAGATGACTCGACGGTAGGAGTAAAAATTGGAGTAAGAACATGAGTAGTAGTTGAAGTACCGGTAGGAATAGCAGGTGAAATAACAACAAGCTTATTAACAGTCTTCGGGGAAATCTTGGGAGAGAAAACCCTTCCACTTCTAGTAATCTTGCTGGTCCTGACAATGTTATTGATATCGGGATCATCCTCTTCATTCTTCAGATCTTGTTTAACGCCATGATAGTAAACATTGGCGCCATAATGCCAAGGGACAACTTTATCCGAGGCGTATGGGGCAGGACTAGGAAAAGTGATTATTAATGGAGAAACTCTGGGAGCAGGTGTAATCCTAACAGGTCTTCTCGAGGAGACCTTGGAAGGATTGGCGGAAATGGTGATAATAGCAACATCTTCGAACGGAACAGTTGGAATCAAATTTTTCTCGAACAAAATTTATCTGCTGTCCATCAAGCATTGGACACCTGTCTTCAGCAAATAGCAACCAGAAGGCAGAGATGAACACATGTGGAAACCTTCACCACAACCCAAAAATAAACCGGCCAGCAACAAATTCTTCTTAACAGTCATAAGGGGAGTAGAAACTTCATCAACTGAGGTCACAAACAGATTGGTATCAACAACATTAACTCCACGGTTGTGCTTAGGAATGGGAGAAGTTATGACATTGTCCTTCTCCGGAGCATCGAACTCAATCTCCTTGGCTTCAATCAGATCTTGTACTTTATTTATCAGAGCCCAGCAGTCATTTGTTTCGTGGCCATGACTCTCAGAATGGTAGGCACACCGAGCGTTTGGATTGTACCGAGGAGAGGTGGTATTAGGATTCTTGGGAGCCTCTTTCAAGGTTGCCAAGTTGGATCTTAGCAGATGGCGTAGAACCTCTGTCAATGTCATGTTAATCTGGGTAAACTGCCTTTGTGGTCTTTCTACCCTTTGTTGATTGTTGCATTGTGGAGCAGCCACAGGCCTAGGTATTATTACAGCACTTACCATCAGATGGTGTTTAGCTCTGCTCTGACCTCTTGGGCTATAGATAGCATTGGCTTCCTTCTTTCTAGTGAAGGGCTTATTTACTGAACTCGAAGAGGTGTCTTTCTGTATTTTACCGCTCCGGATCCCAGCTTCTACCCTCTCTCCAGTTAATATCAGCTCAGTGAAACCAACTGACGAGCTACCAATTAAATGATTAAATAATGGACCAGACAGCGTCCTAAGAAACATGTCAACCAACTCCCTGTCAGATAAAGGGGGTTAGACTCTCCCATCCAAGTCTCTCTACTTATGTGCATAGTCCTTAAATCCTTCACCTGCACCCATGGACATACTCTAGAGTTAAGTACGAGTAGGGGTAAGATCAGCGTTATATTGATACTGCTTATAAAAAGCAGTAGACAGATCCTCCCAGTTTCGGACATTGGTTCCCTCCAGTTGGTAGAACCATTCAAGCTAAGTCCCTGACAGACTATCTTGAAAGAAGTGAACTCACAAGTTTCTATCAGCGGTGTGGGGCTGGATCTTCCTTACATAGGAACAGAGATGGAGTTTTGGTCAAGATACTCCATCATACTTTGCGAAAACTGGAGCCTTAAATTTCTGCGGGATGACCACTCCCGACACCAATCCCAGATCTTCAAAATCCAACCCAGGTATTCTCTAGACTTCCATGGCACTCAACCAATCTTCCAACTGCTTGTATCTATCCTCAGTGGGAGGATACTGCTCATCATTATAGTCCGTATCATTGTCAGAAACTTCAGGGCTAGGGTCATCCTCCCTGGTCTCCCTCTCTTGATTCTCCCCTTCCTTGGACGAGGAGGTCAGATCAACTGGTTACTTCAGCGACCCTTTGAATCTTCTGCCCATATTAAGGCTACCAGCGGGCTTCTTCTTCTTCTTCTTCTCTTTCAGTACGAGGGCCTTCAGATCCTCCTGCCCTTTTTCCAGAGTTATGAACATATGTTGAAATTGGGCATTTTGTGCCTGAAGGTCTTTGATGCTTTGTTCAGAAAACATTTTTGCTGAAATAAACAGCGAAGAAGATGAGAAACCTGTAATGGTACATGTTTATGCAATGTTATGGATGGGATGCGTATGTAATGATTTCAAGGACTTTTAGGAAATTTAAATTTGCGAACCCAAATGAAACAACAATTTTATTAGTATAATTCAAAATACAATTGCCTTTTAGGCGTTACAATTGAAAAATTTTAAAAACTAAAAGAAATAAAGTTTCCCATGGATGCTTCTTCTTCGTGCCGAGATAGACATTGAGTCTTCTTTCCTCATGAAGCTGCTTTGTGAGCTCTAAAACCTTCTTCTCTTGGGCATAGAACTGGTCCTTATAAGTATCATGCTCCTTCTTCAACTGAATCCAAGACCTCTATAGTTCTTCAAGATCAATGGGCATATCAGGATGAAGAACCGTGTAGGGAATATCCCCTTCAGTAATGGGCTCTACAATCACTGGTAAGACGGCTATGTAGGGCATCATAAGTTTCTGAGCGCGAGCTCATACCCATTGGAGATAAGGTTCCATAGGAATAGAATTCTTCTGCCCCAAAGTCTTGGCGTCAGATTTGTTTACCATTCCCCAAGCTCGTACGAACCTCTGGCGATACCCTTGAACATCATCCTCATAGTTAAACATAATGCCCTGGATAAGTATCTCATGAGGACCATCCCTTCGAGCGTAACCAAATTGTCGCAGAGCCAAACAAGGATTGTAAGTTATGCCTCCCCTAATGCCAAGTAGTGGGACATTAGGGAACTCCCCACAGCGGTCAATAATATAAATATCTCCTATAAATCGGGAATACCAGAGAATATCCACATGAGAAAGTGACATTATCCTTTGCGACCAACCCAGACCTTCTTCATTCTTCAACACTGACTTAGGGAGGTGAGAAATAAACCACCTCGACAGTAATGGCATGCAGCACATAAGAACCCTTCTTCTCTTCATGGTACGAGTATGGAGAGCGTGCAAGATATCTCCGAGCAAGGTGGGCACAGGGTTGCGAGAGAGGAAGATCTTGATAGCATTCACATCTATGAGTAAGTATGGACTAGGGAACAGTATTAACCCATAGATTAGAAGAGCCAAGACCTCCTCAAAAGCCTGAAAGTCCAAATCATCCCAAAACAGCTGGGCTTTATCTATTAAGAACTTGGCTAGACAACCCTTGACTCCGCTTCTTGTTTCCCAAATGGATACCACGTAGGCCCATTTCAGATGTAAAGCCGAGGCAATGACATCTGGCTTAGGAACCTCTTCTAAACCTGTGAAAGGCACCTGGTCAAGAATGGGTAGATTCAATAACTGAGAGAATTCTTCCATGGTAGGCACCAACTGATAGTCTGGAAAGGTAAAGCAGTGGTGCTTGGGATCAAAGAACTGAAAGAGTACGCCCATCATATTTTCATCAAAGCTTGAAATAACCAGGTTGAGAAGTCGACCATGTCTTTTAGTGAACGCCGAAGTTTCAGGAACCCTTGATACAAGTTCCTTGAGTTGGGGAGGTATTCTCAAAAAACTTATTCGAATAGTGTTTCTATGAGCGGAAGCCATGATCTGCAAAACAGAACAAAGATAAATTCCCTTGGTCCTTAAAATGGTTAGTGTAATGAGAATCAGAACTATGTTATGATGCATGATGTCATGTTCGAATAGAGTAAATCACACACAATAGACCTTAGGTTTAAAGGCTTGCATGAGGTTAAAGGTAGGTACCCTCTTGAAGTTTAGTTGGTTTCAAACCTGTCTTAGAAAAGTAACCGGGTTCTAAGGATTCTCAATTTCACTGATCATCCTTTATCAAGCATTGTTTCAGCTCAGACAATCCTTTCTTGTGGCCAAAATATCTCGAAAGTCTGATCTCAATGAGTGTAGCATCGAGTATCAACCAATCCTCATCTTTATACCGAGGCCGACTATCTTACTACTTTCTAATGGCTAAGTTTGTTCAACTAAGGTTCTAAAGTCCGTTAGTGCTTTACGACACCACGCGGAGGCCCCGTATTCTCCTCATTTCTACACGAAAGATACTGGTACCAACCAAAGTGTCACACCAACACAGCCATCGCTTAAACCATATCGGTATATGTCGTACAGTCTCCATGATCTATTGTTGTTTACCTAAAAAGTGTCCCCAGATCCGGATGTAGGATCTTCAATAATACCCAAGCAAAACCCTTAAAGATAAAGCAGGCAAAGCAAACAAGAAAGCAATTTTAAAAATGACCTAGATCCTAAGGTATACCCCACTTTATATATATGTCTCCAGCAGAGTCGCCAGTTCTGTGATACGGTGGCAGAACCGAATGTTAATATTGGTTTGCGTTTTTTGTTTGCAAATGTCGCGGTAAGCAAGAGTCGCCACCAACTTTTATTTCATCCAACAAAGGAAAGGAAAAAGAACAGAAAAAACCTGTTTTCGAGATGTTTCTGTGTACGGGGGTAAATTATAGAAAGGGAAGGTGTTAGCACCCTTTCCATATATGGTTTACCACGGGATCTTAGGTACTTTCTCATTTTGAAATTTCTTTTGTGTGTGTTTTGAAAAAAGTTTTATTTACTTCGTGATAACCCTTGTATCGGTGTGATACGGTGGCCAGAACCAGGACGTGTTTCCCTTTTTTAAGGAATGTTGGTTTGCGTTTTGTGTTTGTGTTTGCAAAATGTCGCGGTAAGCAAGAGTCGCCACCGTCTTTTATTTTATCCAGCAAGGAAAGGAAAAAAGCACAGAAAAATTCCTTTTTCGAGATATTTCTGAGTACGGGGGGTGGATTATAGAAAGGGAAGGTATTAGCACCCTTTCTATCCGTAGTTATCTACGGGCTCTTAGGTACTTGCTCATCATTTTCAAAATTGTTTTCTTTGTGTTTGTGGGCTTTGAAAAATTTTTGTTTTAACTTCGATTTAACTCTTGCTTCTGTCTTCAAGAGTGTAATAAAGTGTTTTTGAAAACTTTGTTTGTAAAAGAGTGTAAGTGTGAAGAAAAAGTTTATTTTGGATGAGCAAGTACTTAAGAACTAATCTACCTACTCGAAAAAAGAATCGTTCTATGTTTGTTTCCTTTAGAAAACGCTATCCCACTATTAGTGAGTAGGTAGCATCATCGTTGGAGTTTAAGGGTCAATTCGAAAGGGATGTACGATCACTAAAGCAATGTTAGGACGTCTTAGTAGTAACCCTAATGTCCTAGATCATTTATCCGAGGCAACAATATCTGAGGCAAACTTTCCGAGGCAACTTTGATCTTTGGACAAAAGGACGACCACTAAAGCATCCTATACTCAATGACCGTTTACCAAAGGCAACCAAGTGGGAGTGTACCCTAGGAGTGCGCATGTGCGAGTGATTCAGTTTCAGATTTATTTATCTTTGCACATTTAGGGTGATCTAATCGTTTTAAGATTAAACATACATTCTTGTCATGCAAGCCCTAATTATTCACATATTTAACAGTTAAATATTTGCGGAAATTAAAGTGCGGAATTTAAACTAAGCTATTACAAGGCTTCGGGTATTTACATAGCCAAAAACAAACCCTTTGAAACTAAAAGCGGTAAAAATAAATAAATGTCCTAATTAAATTATTACAAACCGGGAGCAGATACAATAATTGGGCAAAATAATAATAAAGCGCGCGATGAAAAATTAGATCGACGAGAAAATAAGGTTTTGACCCTTCTAACCTAATGAAAGAAAAAAATGTTTTTTGTTGTTTTTAATATTTTTTTAAAGAAAATAAATTAGGTTTTAAAAATAAATGCTAAATTAATTATTTATTAAATTAATTAATAAAAATAATTAAATGACATATTTTTGGGTTTTTCTTATTTTAGGAAAGAAATAAAATAATTAAGTTAGTAATAAAAATTATTTATTCTAATTAATTTTAATTATTTGCAAAAAAGAATTAAAGTTGTCTAAATTAATCAAACCTAATTGAATTAAGTGATTTCTTTACTAAAAATAAATATCTAAAATTTAATTGGTGAAAAATACTATTTTTATGATTTTTTGATAAAAAGAAAATAATTTGATTGGTTAGTAAAATAAATAAATGAAATAATTAAATGAAATATAAATAAAAAAATAAGAGATGGGCCTGAAACAACATTTTGGGGAGGTGTGGAAAGCAGATTCTTGGGCCCAATTGTGAAATCCGTTTGACTTTTGGAATCCAATGTGGCACGCTGACTTTGGCTCATGATGCACCTTCAGTGGTGGCCATCAGATTTGGCCATCCATCCACTTGGCATAATTGATGATGAAGACCTATGGTGGTCTCCTGGCTTGCACATGCATTAGATTGCCTGAAATAAAATAGAAAAATAGCAAATGCTGGAGGCAGGGATCGAACCCCTGACCTCCAGCCTTCCAATGCCTTAACACCCTGCAGGCTACCACTACGCCACTTTGTTTTTGTTGTATAATAATGAAATAACAATAATAATATACAAAAACATGCGTTAGTGGAGAATTATCAAAAACCGTGCGCCAAAGTTTGAATAGGCCAATAGGAGGGTGCCAGCAAATCGTCCCCTTCCTCTCTCCGTGGGTAAAAGTAAAACACTTTTACCTACGGACGTTTTGTCCGTCGCTATAGCCATTGTTCATTCCAAAATCCTCCATGGGCAACATAAATGGAAACTAGCGCCATGGTTGAGTTTGTCTTGTCCCCCTGAACATGATAGTACCATTCACGAGAGCCAATTTCACCTGCAAGCAAAATCCCTAAAACAGACTCTAAAACTCTAATAATGGCAATTCACGATTCAGTCCATTAAAATGCAATTGGCTATTGTAGAAAGTTTGTAAACATTATGGTGATCAAGAATGTACGATTATTTTACACTATAGATGCAAGAACAAGGCTATTCGAATTCAAGAAGATTGCAATACCGTGACGGACTTACAGTGTGTTGTAGGGCTTGAAAACGCTTGCTTTCGATTGCTTTCGCTTGCTGAGAGTACTAGGAGTCGATTGGGATCGTTCAAAGGTCCTGAAACTGCCTCCAAATGGGATTTCGATCTCACACTTTTCTTGACTTTTTTCAGATTTGGTTCTCCCTCTAGCGCCTGTTTCTAGCTTATTTTTAGGTCTGGCCTCGTTCTATATTTACCAAGGGATGCATTAGGGTTGATAACTGCATCCAATCTTCCTTCTTCAATGATTTTTTAATTTGATTCATCTTTAAAACCTTCCAAATTTGGCTTATTTCCAATCTTTTTGTTCACACTATGCATTTACACGAGTTTGAATGTTTGCTAGCTGTACAATGAAGCCTGAAACAATCATAAAATCTCTTGTTATCAATGTTTTGGATTTTATTTGATTTGTTTTGATTTAAATTGAATTAATTCAAATAAAAACCAAAATAAATAATAAAAATAAGATATGGACAAGTGACAAAGGCTAGATCACGTGGGCTATGTTGCCAATTCAAAACAATTGAAAAAGATTGGGCCCATTTGGCAAAATTTGAAGTTTTAGGGATAGTTGACTTTTGGCAATTTTGCAAAAAAGGTCAACTTCAACAATGCATAACTTCCTCAATTTTGACGCTTTGGAGGTGTTCTTGGACTTTTTAGAAAGCTTGAGATGTCCTCTAAGCAAAACTTTTGTTCTCATCTCATTTTGATATTCCATGCTCATGTATGAAGCTTTGACAAAAAAGGTATTTTTGTTGACTTTTCAAAATGACCTATAATGTCCAAATTCATAACTTCTTGTGAGTGCATATTTTGAACTTGGGAGCTGAATATGGATTGTATGGAATTGCATACTATTCAAAATGAGCTTTGGATGGGTCATTTCTCATAAAGTATGAGAAAGTTATGCTTGGTCAAAGTTGAGTTGACTTTTCCTACAAAACCCTAATTTAGCAACTTTTGAGTCTTGATGAATTATGAGAAATCCTTGATGAATCATGATCAACCCTTGATAAAATGATCAAATGTACTTCAAAATGAGGATGTTGACCAAAAATTTTAAGTTTGACTGAATGTAGGCCACAGTTGACTTTTGCCCTAGCACAGTCGATTTCCAAGCCTTTGAGCAATTGACTGAGAAAACTTTCTCTGCAAGGCTTGAAACTTGACATGGATGATCTTGAAAACATATTAGGACATTGGTGAGCATTTGGGATCACTTGGACTCAAGTATCTTGATGCAACATGAAACCCTAATTTGGGGTAGACTGCCTTAGGAGAGAGCTTGTCTGGCCAACCCTTGGACTATCTTGAGCAACTTAAGGATCTTTCTTAAAATGTTTTGAGAAATATGGGAGGGAAAATTTTGGAGTACAACATCTGCCCCTGTTCAATCTTCTTAAACCTGAGGATGTAGATTGGCTTTTGTGCCTTTCGTGATCCGAAGGTGGAAGATGATTGAACACTAGAGTGCCCAGAAATTTGCACTCGCATGAAGTGGTAATTGTCTTGTGATGTTGGGAATGGGCTTATAGATGTCATTTGGAGATAAATGATGGAGGATGGGCTTAAATATGCCATCTGAAAGAGTGTCGATCGCATAAGAGATTCCTTAGCGAGAGCTTGTATACCTGTTGTTGAGGAAAATTCCGCTGGGGGATGCTGATCTTTGTTGAAAGAAGTAGAAATTTAGGAGCTTCGGTCGTCCGTCATTCTGCTGGTGATTCGTCTCTGTTTGAATTTTAGGAACTTCGATCGTCCGTATTCTAATGAGGAAACATCTCTGTTGATATTTAGGAATTTTGGTCTTCCATACTCAACTGAGGAGTCATCTCTATTGATATTTAGGAACTTTGGTCATCCGTACTCAACTGAGGAGTCATCTCTGTTGATATTTAGGAACTTTGGTCGTCCGTACTCAACTGAGGAGTCATCTCTGTTGATATTTAGGAACTTTGGTCGTTCGTACTCAACTGAGGAGTCATCTCTTTTGATATTTAGGAACTTTGGTCGTCCGTACTCAACTGAGGAGTCATCTCTGTTAATATTTAGGAACTTCGATCGTTCGTGCTCAACTGAGGAGTCATCTCTGTTGATATTTAGGAACTCCGATCTTCCGTACTCAGCTGAGGAGTCATCTCTATTGATATTTAGGAACTTCGATCGTCCGTACTCAACTGAGGAGTCATCTCTGCTAATATTTAGGAACTTCGATCATCCGTACTCAACTGAGGAAAATATCTCTGCTGACATTTAGGAACTTTGGTCGTCTGTACTCAACTGAGGAGTCATCTCTGTTGATATTTAGGAACTTCGATCGTCCGTACTCAACTGAGGAGTCATCTCTATTGATATTTAGGAACTTTGGTCGTCCGTACTCAACTGAGGAGTCATCTCTGTTGATATTTAGGAACTTTGATCGTCCGTACTCAACTGAGGAAAACATCTCTGCTGACATTTAGGAGCTCGTCCCTTATTCAACTGAGGAAAATATCTCTATTGACATTTAGGAGCTCGTCCGTTATTCAAATGAGGAAAAGGCTTCATAGCTTGAATTCTGTGAGAATTTGATTGTATCTTTCCTTAAAGGTAAAGATTAGCTATATGTAATGCATGATATGTATCAAGCAATTATGTTCTCAAAATAAATGAGATTGTGTCGTATGACGCGTATGCATGTCATGATGTATGAAACTGTGATGTTTTTGGCAGGGGAAAATAAATCTCGGATCACTGCTGGAGAAAAGAATTGAATTCTTCATTTCCGCTGGAGATAGTGGATGAAGATGTTTGTGATAATAAACCTGCAGAAGAGGATAACTCCGTTGGGGAATAAACTGACGAGAGAATGGCTCTGTGGGGAAGAGATGATCTGTTGAGGATTTTGATGATATATTCAACTGGGGATGAATTACCATTGCCGGTGATAATGAAACCTGTTGGGGATTGAATTTCTGTTTATGAAAGGAATGAACTCCGTCGGGGACAATTTTCCAGTTGCGGCTTCACGGGTGTGATACGGTGGGAGAACTGACTTGAGGTTTTGCGTTTTGTGTTCGCAAATGTTTCGGTTTAGCAAGAGTCGCCACCGACTTTTTATTTTATCCTAAGGAAAGGTCAAAAAGCACAGGAAAGACCTTTGAGATCTTTTCTTGGGTTCGGGGAGTAGATTATGAAAAGGGAAGGTGCAGGCACCCTTTTCATCCATGTTTATCCATGGGCTCTTAGTTACTTGTTTAGATCACTTGCTTTTGCTTTCCAATTGTTTGAAATGGTGCTTTGTGTATGGTTTTGAAAGATGTTTTGAAAAGAGGTCATCGTTGTGGCAACCTTTGTAATGATTCTTGTTTGAATGTATACGAAGGGGTTTTTGTCTTTTGAAAAGGTTTCAATGTTTTGAAAGTTTGTTTTGGGAAATGTTTTGAAATTGTGTTGTGAAGTGTGTTTGAAAATAGCAAGGATGTTTTGCAAGCTTTTGATCAAGTAACTAAGACCTATCTACCCTATTTTACTCAAAGATCTTTCTTATGTTTTTAACCATTTTGACAGTGTTGTTTCACCATTGCATTTGGTGAACAACCTTGTGTTAGGATGTTAAACGGGACAGGCGCGGGTCATTGTATAGACCATGATAGCAATTGGGTTAAGTATTTTTGGCAAATTTTTTAGGGACTTGATCATTTTTGTTTAGGCAACCAAGATAGCGTCATCGAGGGACTATGATCTTTTGTTTTGTTTTTGTTTTGCCAAAGTAACCAACATGCATACCATGGCCCATTTTTGAAGGCAACAAGTGGATTGTAACCCTAGGGGTGCAAGTGTGTATTGTGTTTGATTTTCATGCATTTTTGTCTTTGATTAGGTTAAACTATTTGTTAATTTGGATTTTTGCATACAAACCATAATTCTCTAATCATGGCATAATTGAAAGCGTAAAATGCGAGAATTTAAAGTTCTAAGCTATTACAACATGATTATGGGGATGGGGGTACAATTTTGAATGGGGGGATATTTGACAAGAAATATAAACCCTAGTTTACTATTACATCCAAATTGAATCTCAAATGCATCAATATTTAAATGTACAATATTTAAATAAACATAAATAAATAAATATTAAATAATATGTATTATGCAAAAAAAAGGTTTTTGTTTACCTATGTATGTAAAAGTATTTTTAATGTAAAAAGTATAAAGAAATAAATAAATAAAAGATTAATTTCATTTGTTGTAAGGGTAAACCCTAATTTCTTTAAGAAAATAAATATTATATATTATTTATATCCAAAAAATATATTAATATGTGTAAGAATGAAATATACTTAAAAAGGGTATTTTTTAGTATAAATAATAATAAAAATAAAAATGTAATATTTTTGTATTTTTATTCTAAGTATTTAATAAAATAAAAGTATATATGTATATATATATTAAATATGTATAATATAAAATAAAATATGTACAAAAATAGATTATATTTTAAATAATATTTTCAGTATGAATAAAAATAAGAAATAAAAATAAAAGTATAATTTACATATTATTTTCAAGTTTAAGTAAATAATACAAAAGTATTTAAAATGTTTTCTATATTAGAATAATTAAAATAAAATGCTAAATAAATGTAAAAAATTATGAAAATATTTTTTAGGCATTTTTTATATTTGGACATAAATAAACAAAATCAGAAAAGAAACAAAAATGCAAAAAATGTAAAAATATAAGAAATTGGGCCAGGGGGTGCAAAAATGAAAATGGGAGGTGTTAGAAGCAAGCCAGGCCAAGCCCAGCCCAAATCAACTTCATCTTCTTCCTCCAGACTGAAAAACGCGCGCTTGCCCTGTTCAAATGCTACATCCTGTATACGTGATCTTTTGCAAAAACTCACAACATCAAACTTGTAGAGAATTTCAAGACGATTCCAACCATATAAATAACTAGTCCTAACTCTCAAAGACCAGAGAGAATTTCTCTGGCCCTAAAATCTGACCTAGTTATTTCAGCATATTCATGGATGAAATTCTCTTAGCACACTTAATATAAATGAAAAATGAGCATATGTATGGCTTCCTAGCAATGAACGCTACATTTTTTATTCACAAACCTAAGGCTAAATGTTCCTAAATAGAGAGATAGAAAGTGAGGAAAAACCTGTTTCAGTTGGATTCGTGTAGGGTAATGCAGTGCTTCTCAACAAGTTTTGAGGTGTCTGGTAGCTTGCCTGAACTTTACTTGATCTTTTCCAATAGCTAGCTTGCCTTGAATGTCCCTGAATCAGCCTCTAGAACTCAACCTGCACAAGCTTGAAATGAAAATGGTGAACACTGTAAATGGAGTTACAGTTGGTAATGGAGGTTTGGGATAGCTTGAGTGAGTTGAATGGAAGGTGTTTGAAGCAAAAAGGGGCAAAACGCACGAGCCAAATGAGCTATGGCACTCAAGTTGCAGCACCTGCCCTGTTTTGCCAAAGAAGTGTGATTTTTGGATATGGGAGGTTTTTAGGCTCAAGTACTCGTGTTTCTTGCTCAAGGGGTTGTGTGAAAGTTATTTGAAATGTTTGTGTAAGCTAACAATGGCTGGTTTTCAAGTTGTGAGGATTTTGACAAGTTTCTTCTTCTTGAAGTAAGAAATGAGAAGTTGTGTTTACAGGCCTGTACAAGCCATCAAATATGCTGCATACAATCCTCTTGGTCCCTGAAACTTGTGGATTTTACTTGGCTTCTGATATCTTGGCTCTATGCTCAAATATCATGGTTTGACATAAAGCACACCTTTTGCAAAAATGGGAATTTGCCTTTTACCATTTAGGGATTAGTTTGGTGTACAATGTCCAAATGACCAAGATAATGTATTAGCCTAATGGATTTGTATTAAATTAAGGAGTGTGGAGTGGTTTAGAGGCCTGAAAACTAGTACAAAGCATGCTGGTTTGAAAATGCCACTTGAGTGAACACGAATTTGCCATGGATACAAAGTGAGTTTTTGCCAACTTCAAGCATTCGGTTATCCCTAACCACAAATGTGTTTGAGGAGTTATTGGACAATTTGGAAAGCTTGCAACATGCTCTATAATCCATCTTTGAAATGCAACTTGAGAATCCAAGTGTAACTATGTGAAAAATGGCCAATAAGATGGGTCAAAATCCTACCTAAACTAGGACAAAATTTCACTAAGTTAAAAGTTTTAGGGACCCTTGTTCCAAAAATCATAACTAGAGATTCATGCTTCTTTTGAGAAAACATTGTGAATCAAGGATGTAGACTTTGTGGAGGAATAAAACTTTCATGTTTTAAGTTTTGTTTGAATCCATTTGCATCATGGTGAAAATGTGGGGCAAAGTTAGGAAAAATTAAGAAAATTTCATAACTTAGAAAATTTCTAAGTTATGAAATTTTTCAATTTCAAACCCTAATTTGCAATTTTGGGTTTCTTGATGAACAAGTTTCATAATTTGACACATCTTGATGAAAAATGACCCTTGGCACTTGATTTTGACCAAAAAGTCAAAGTTTGACTTTTCAGTGTATAGTCAAATTTTGATCAGTTGACTAAAAAATTCATCTGTCAATCCCATGCATTTGAGATCTTTTGAACTTGTTGAATAGGTCAAGATGATGCCATTGAGCCCTTGAGTCCTTGGTTGAGCTTGAATTTCCCTTGGCTAGGCCAAAAAGTCAGAAATTGCTTTTGTATAGTCAAAACCCTAAAAATGACCATTTTACCCTTTTGGTGATCTGATCAAATTTCTTGTGGAATTGTGGTCCAAACTTGATCAAATGGTTCATATGAGTTCATAATGTTGATGTGGGTCAAATTTCATGAGGTTTGACTGTAAATTGGCCACAGTTGATTTTTTCCCCCAATACAGCTGATTTCTAGGTCAACTGTCCAATTGACTAGGCAAAAATTTGATTCAAGGCTTGAAACTTGGTATGGACAAACTTATGAGTCCAAAAAGAAGTATGAAAGTAAATTTGAGAATTGAAGGTCCAAAAATCCTTGTGCAAACTCAAACCCTAGTTTAGGTCATCAGTGCAAGGAAATGTCTTGAGCAGAGCAAACCCTAGCTTGATCTTGAGTTCCAAGAGCCTTGTGATGAGAAATGTTGATAAAATGAGAGGGCAAATTTTTGGGTACAACAGTTTTCCCTGTTCAATCTTCTTGAACCTGAAGAGTTAGATTGGCAAGTTTGCCTGTCGTGACTCGAAGGTAAAAGAGGATTGGACACTAGAGTGCTCGTCAAAAATGTAGCTGAGGGAATGGGCTGAAAGATTCCATTTGGAGATGGTAGAATCTTGCTGGAGATGGGCTTAGAGATGCCATCCAAAACTTGTTTGTTGAAAAACAGTAGAATGAACATCAGAATGGTATCCGTATTTGGAACGTATCTGAGTTGTATCTGGGGACTGGGTTTGAATGAGCAAAGGAATGGCGTCTGTGTCTAGAGCATATCCGAGATGTAACTGTATTTGATTCTTGAATGAATATCAGAATGACTGTCGTGTCTGGAGTGTATCTGTATTCTGAATGGGTGATAGAATGGCAACCGTGTCTGGAGCGTATCTGGACTATATCTGAAGTTGAGATCTGTATGAATAGCAGAATGACTTTCGTGTTTGGAGTGTATCCGAACTTGAAGTTGATAGTTGAATCTGAATGAGAAATAGAATGGCTTCCGTGTCTGGAGCGTATCCAGTCTGTATCTGATTGCTGGAGTCTGAATGAGTAGTAGAATGACCGTCGTGTCTGGGGTGTATCTATATTGTATCTTGACTTAAAATTCTGAATGACTAATAGAATGACCGCCGTGTCTGGGGTGTATCCATATTGTATCTGAAATCTCTGATTAGTTGTTAACGATAGCTTTTTAATCTTATCCTGAAAAGGGTAGAGTGTTAGCTAAAGCACAAAGTTATGTTGCATGATATGTATGATGCAATAAAATATGTTCTATTAATGAATGTAATGGATGTAATGGATGTGCATGTAAGCTGAGTAGTTGTCTTGCTGAGGAAAATAAATCCTTAATAACTGGAGATAATGAAATTTTTTACTGCTGCCGGAGAAAGTAAATCCTTGACCGATGCTGGGGATTCCAAAAATCTTTGATTGTTGAGAATGATAAATCCTGGGACCATTGCCGGGGATTGAAAATCCTTGGTGGCTTGTGGGGATTAACAAGAGTTTTGACAACTTCTGCAGGGAATGAGAATCCTTCATGACTTTCCTGGGGCAGTAAGGAGAAATCCGACGACCTCTACTGGGGAATTAAAACCTAGGAGGCTTCAAATGGAAAAATAGGAATTAGAAACTTCATTATGTTGGGAAAATAACTTTGTGGGGAGAGTGTTTATTCTGCCCGGGAAATCAGGAGCTTGGGTTGTATGTCAATCTACTGGAGAATTGTCCTAGTTGGGGGTAAAACAAAAAGTTAATTGTTATCTGGTTGATTCTCAGACTTTTTAGATAACCTGCTGGGGAAGTTGGGGAAAACTGAATGCTTCCTGCTGGGGATTGATAGTTGGAAATTTGACTCCGCTGGGGAAGAAGGTTTCATCTTCGCTGAGGGTCTGTAGTTAAAAGTTTTCGGGTTCCACTGGGGATCGGGAGTTTAGAGACTTATCTCTGATGGGAATTTTGAAACTTAACTCCGCTGGGGATATGTACTTCAAGGTTTTAGCTTTGTTGAGGATTTGAATGACATACTGCAGGGGATTTCTTCTGGAATAGCCTAAAGACGTTTTCCTATACTTTTGACCTACCAGTAATTATCCTTTCTCATTTTGTTTTATTTGTAAGCAATGATTATATTCAAATGCATATGCCTATTTAACAAACCATTGGACGTTTTCAAATAAAACATAAGTGTAAAAAGAAAAGAAAGGCAAGCAAATTTCTGCATTTTGAAGTATCTTTGTATTAACTTTTGTAAGTATCTTTGTACAAAGGAGACAGACATCCTAGTAAGAGAATGTTGTCGAAAAATTGAGAAAAAAATTATACAAAAAGAAAGATGGCTATGTGTAACAATTCCATGGGGTTCCCATTCTGCTATAGCCTTGACAACTCTGAGTATCTTGTCCATCCGTTGCTTCGTCCGCGGATGATTGAATTGATCAGAAGCTTGGAGTTTGGTCATGAAGAGATTATCCTTAAAGTGATCCGACGAGACATAGTCATACGCTTTAATTCCCTAACTTTTGCCTGGACCGCCCTTTCGGGTTTTCAGTCCACCGGGAAACCCTTTTTTGCCCAAGTCGCCCTTTCAGGTTTTCAACTTGTCGGGTGTACAGATTTTTTTGTTTTATCCCTAATTTTTGCCTGAACCTCCCTTTTGGGTTTTCGATTCACCGGGATGCCCATTTTTGCCCAAGTCGCCCTTTCGGGTTTTCAACTTGTCGGGTCATTTTATGCGTAGTATCTTTTGACTATGTATGCGTTCGCAGGGTGCGGCAGGTCGTCACCGTCCATGGTGGCCAGAATCATTGCCCCACCAGAAAAGATGTTCTTGATCACAAATGGTCCTTCGTAAGTAGGAGTCCACTTGCCCCTGGGATCACTTTGCGGAAAGATGATCCGCTTGATTACAAGATCTCCGACTTGATATACCTGACGTCTGACTTTCTTGTTGAAAGCCTTGATCATCCGTTTCTTATACGTCTGACCATGACAAACAGCAGTAAGTCGCTTCTCGTCGATCAAATTAAGTTGGTCAAGTAGGGTCTGAATCCAATCGTCTTCACTCAAACAAGTATCCTTCATGATCCTCAAGGAAGGAATCTGAACTTCCATAGGTAAAACAGCCTCCATGCCATATACCAAAGAAAAGGGGGTTGCCCGAGTTGAAGTACGCGTTGTGGTACGATATCCATGCAGAGAAAACGGTAACATCTCATGCCAGTCCTTGTAGGTGACTGTCATCTTTTGAATGATCTTCTTGATATTTTTGTTCGCGACTTCAACAACACCGTTCATCTTTGGCCGATAGGGAGATGAATTGTGATGATGAATCTTGAACTGCTCGCACAGAGCGGTGATCACAGTATTATTCAAATTTGTACCGTTGTCCATGATGATCCTGTCAGGGATACCATATCGGCATATGAGGTTCTGCTTGATGAAGTGGGCAACCACATTCTTTGTAACGGAGGCGTAGGAAGCGGCTTCGACCCACTTGGTAAAATAATCAATAGCGACCAAGATGGGCTTGATCTCTCCAATCATGTCGATTCCCCACATCGCGAATGGACAAGGAGCTGTCAGAACGTTGAGAGGAACTGGAGGAATATGTAGCTTGTCAGCATAGACTTGACATTTGTGACAAGTACGGGAATGTTGATGACAATCAGCTTCCATGGTAGACCAGTAGTAGCCTGTCCTTAGAATCTTCTTAGCCATCGTATGTCCGTTTAAGTGGGTGCCAAAGGTGCCACTATGTATTTCAGTATGATCAACTCGGCTTCAACTTTGTCCACACAGCGAAGTAGAACACAATCATGGTTGCGCTTATATAGGATACCATTGCTCAGGAAGAACTTGGCAGCAAATCTCCTTAAGAACTTTTTGTCATTGACTGAAGCTCCTTCAGGGTATTCTCGAGTCTGGAGATACCTTTTGATTTCATGAAACCAGGGTTGTTCCACTACTTCTTCGGTATTAATCTCATGACAGTGTGTAGGTTCGTCCATTCGCTAGATGGTGATCTGGGAGCCTCATTATCCCAGTTGAGTTTAAACATGGAAGACATTGTATCCAGAGCATCTGCTAGCTGATTTTCTTCTCGCGGGAAGTGCTCAAAGGTAATCTGCTTGAAATGAGGCAACAATGTCAGGACATGTTCCTTGTATGGGATAAGATTAGGATGTTTAGTGTCCCACTCTCCTTTGATTTGACTGATAACCAAAGTTGAGTCCCCAAATACGACCAAAAATTTGATTCCCAAGTCAATAGCAGCCTTGAGACCAAAGATACAAGCTTCATATTCAGCCATGTTATTGGTACAGCTGAAGCAAAGTCGGGCAGTGAAGGGTGTATGGCAACCTTCCGGAGAAATAAGTACCGCACCAATACCGTTGCCAAATGCATTTGAAGCACCATCAAAGTACAGGGTTCATCGGGATCCTTGTTCAGGTCCGTCATACGGTCTGTTACCTTCAATGTTGTCCAATGTCATGATGTCCTCGTCATGGAAGTCGAATCTCATAGATTGGTAATCTTCTACGGCTTGATGAGCTAGATGGTCAGCTAGTACACTCCCCTTTATAGATTTTTGGGTTGTGTACTGGATTTCATACTCAGTCAAGATCATTTGCCATCTAGCGATTCTTCCAGATAAAGCAGGCTTCTCGAAGATATACTTAATCGGATCCATTTTAAAAATCAGCAAAGTGGTATGTGTCAACATATACTGCCTTAGCCGATGAGCAGCCCATACCAAAGCACAGCAAGTTTTCTCGAGCAGTGAGTAGCGAGTCTCACAGTCGGTAAAATTTTTGCTAAGGTAATAAATGGCATGCTCTTTTCGGCCAGACTCGTCATGTTGGCCCAGTACGTACCCCATTGAATTATCCAAAACAGTCAGATACATAATCAAAGGTCTTCCTTCGATGGGTGGCATCAAGATAGGAGGTTCCAGCAAATACTCCTTAATCTTATCAAAAGCAACTTGACAATCATTGTTCCATTCAACTACCTGATCTTTCTTCAATAGCTTGAAGATTGGCTCACAGGTAGATGTTAGGTGAGAGATGAACCTCGCAATATAGTTTAAGCCCCAAGAAACCTCTAACCTCCTTTTCAGTGCGGGGGGCAGGCATCTCTTGTATAGCTTTGAATTTAGCAGGATCAACCTCAATGCCTTTGTTGCTGACGATAAATCCCAAAAGTTTACCAGACCTGACTCCAAAAGTACACTTGCTAGGGTTCAGTCTGAGCTTATATTCCTTCAATCTGACAAACAGCTTTTGTAGATGATCAAGGTGTTCTTCTTCTGTCTGTGAACGGGCTATGATGTCGTCTACGTAGACTTCAATCTCATGATGTATCATATCATGAAACAAAGCTACCATGTGTTGGCTGAAGATTTTGATGATATTATTAGAAGCGAAGAAAATTGGACGTTTCGATTGGAATAAAGTAAGATGTCATGTTTCGAAATGGTAGAAGCAGTGCTTCGAATGGGCATATCAAAGCTTGGAGCTTCGAGTGACAGTTATGAGAATATATTCAAAGAAGTCTTGAAATGTTAACAAGGTTGTGTCCAAGAAATGCGTTCGAAGCGAAGAAGTGCCAAAACATTTGAAATTCAAATGCAAGCGGGATGTTCGAAATTTAAAATATATGTGCTGGAGCATTCGAAGACGCGTGGAAGCTAGAGAGAGGCATTGCTCTGCATGTTCTGAACGTGGCAGAATCTTATAGCAAGACCGTTATGGTCGAAGTAGTATAAATAGAAGTCTTAGCATTAGGATTTCGTGTGTCATATCTATTGTACAAAAAAACTCAATAAACATTCAAAATACCACATGGCTAGGGAAACGAATGCACGAGCAATGTACGTATGATAACACCAAGTGTTTATGATTTAATAAAACTCTTTATCATTTCCAGTATTTTCCTCTATCTTCATGTCAATACCATTCAAAAGCCTTTGCATTAAAACATTTTCATTCGAAATCTTTTTACTGATGCCTTACATTTAAATGTTTTCTTTCCATTTCAAATACTTTACATTTCAGAAACTTTTGTACATTTCATGCTTTTATCTTCAAGCTTTTATCATTCGAACACCTTTTTTACTTAAAGTCATTTTACTGTTTTCTTGCATTTAAACGTTTTCTTCATATTTCGAATCTTTTACATTCCAGAGAATCTTTTACATTACATGTTTTTATGCTTCAAAGTCATTTACTTGTCTTTTATGCAGTTTTACATGTCTTTACAATTGAACTTTATTCATGCAATTTAGTTTCGCGCACATTTACTTGATCAAGTTATTAGATCTTTAATAGAGTAATCGAAGTAAGTTAGACACCTACACAACATTCTAAATACCAACCATGAATACCAGTTCTATAATGAGAGTTATCCAAATGACCAATACATCCTAGGATCAATCTAGTCGATCCTGCGAGTTACCAGAGAGATTGAATAACAGTCATTAAGATTATTCGATAGTTTGGAGGACTAGCGGTTGTTTACCAGAAATAACTGTAAACAAATTGGCACACCTGGTGGGACGAGTCATTGGCCATTACGGAATTTAGAACAGAGTAAAAAATTGTTAAGACATAACCATTATAAAAATACCCTCTGAGTGATAAGTTTGTTATTTTATGAACCTTAGAAGTGGTAGAATAACCAATAGTAACCAACCCTTATCCAGAAGAAAACGTTTAAACAAGATGTCTAATTCTGACAATCAACAAGGGGAACAAAATTCCCCACATACAACAGGCACTAATATCTTCGCCTCGATGGGAACATCTAATGTGATCCCTTCGAATGCACAGTCTGTTGCATCCTCTACCAGTAATATAGCCACTAATGGAATAAGTGGCATATCAACTAATAGTTCGATCCTAGGAAATACTGGAACCATTGGCTATCCTGGGGGATTCGTCCCACCATCAGGGACACAAACCCATTTCGCCACCCCACTAACTAGACCACCCAGTTTCGATGTTAATAGAACCAGAAATTCCTCTTATGGAATGCCAACATCTTTTATGGCAGGTTTACACAATTCCACATCAAATTCATCACCACAATTAGGGTCTGGGTCTGGGGCAAATCAGTTTATGACAAATAACCAAGGGTCAGTGGGTTATAGTTCAATGCCTATTTTAACCAAAGAAAACCAGTTGGCTTTTAGGCAATTAATGGATGACAGTAACCATAATGTGATAGGAGTATTAGCACAAACTATGCAGGAGATATTTTCCCCAATAGTACAAAATGTGACTGTGACAAACAGAGAAAACGCAGATAATATGAGTCGAATAGCAGATTTTTTCGCTCCCCCAGAGAGGCGTAGGCAGAATCAGGCGGGAGTTCGAGCGAACGTACCTATTATAGAACAAGTTGCTAACGACCCACCCTATAGACCAGCCAGAGAGGAGGTTAATTTAGGGGCAAGGGCACAAAGGCTAGAAGCCCCAATGATCCAAGGCCCACAAAGGAAAATTATGGAACCAGGGGCAAGGGTCGAAAGGCTGGAAGTCCCAGAGTTTCGAGAAGAACAACCTAGAGGGGTTGTCATGGTGGGTCGAAATCAAGATGTTGATGCAGTCGTTCATAGAATTCGAAACGATAACATCTTGGCAGAAAATAATTTAACCACCATGATAGAGAGAATCATGGCCCAGAATGGCCTCAACATAGGAATTAGAAGGCCAAATTATGCCTCCCCTATATTAGATTACATAATGCACACTGATTTACCAAGGGGATATAAAGTCCCTAAGTTTACAAAGTTTGTTGGGGATACCAATGAGTCAACAGTCGAACATATAGCCAGGTATCTAACCGAAGCAGGAGATATAGCCAATAATGAAGACCTCAGGATCAAATATTTCCCAAGTTCCCTGACTAAGAACGCTTTCACATGGTTCACCACTTTGCCTCCTGGGTCCATTGATACTTGGGCTCTTTTGGAGAGATTATTCCATGAACAGTTCTACATGGGACAATCAAAAATAAGTCTGAAGGAACTAGCCAGTGTCAAGAGGAAGTTCACTGAACCCATAGATGATTATCTGAATAGATTCAGGCTCTTGAAATCTAGATGTTTTACAGTAGTTCCTGAACATGAGTTAGTCGAAATGGCCGCTGGCGGCCTGGATTACTCTATTCGAAAGAAATTAGACACTCAATACTTGAGGGATATGGCTCAATTAGCCGATAGGGTTCGACAGGTCGAAAGGCTAAAGGCCGAAAAGGCCAGAGTCTTTAAAAATAACAAAAAGGAAAGGATCTCCTATGTTGGAACTGAGGAAGCAGAAGATTATCCTAAATTCGAATTCGAAGAGGTCGAAATCGACCTCGCTGAATTAAAACAGGCACCACCTTACTCCTGCAAATTATTAGTTCCCACAAAAGGGAAAGAAATTGTTGAAAATGAGAAAAGTGACAAATTCCCAAAGAAGGTTTATACCTTCGATGTCACCAAATGTGACGAGATTTTTGATTTACTTGTCAAAGATGGCCAACTCATTGTGCCATCAAATGTCAAAATACCTCCTTTAGATCAAAGAAAGAAAAGAGGATTTTGCAAATATCATAGTTTCCTAGGCCACAAAACCTCACAGTGTTTTCTTTTCAGGGACCTAATTCAGAATGCAATTAAAGATGGCAGACTGAAGTTTGCTGATAAAGAAAAAATGAAAGTGGACGAAGACCCTTTGGACGTCGCAGACACCAATTACTCCGAGCCTGCATGCATTGGGGAAATTAACATGGTGGAAGCTGACCAAAGTGACGCTCCAGTAGGAGAGAAAGGTACTGAAAATGAAAGCTGGGTGATAGTCGAAGTCAATAAGGGGGTCACTGAAGACGTCCACAAGCAACCAGAGACTTCGATTGAAGCAGCACCTTTAGCTGTTGCAAAAGA
Source organism: Vicia faba (assembly GCA_948472305.1). NCBI lineage: Eukaryota > Viridiplantae > Streptophyta > Magnoliopsida > Fabales > Fabaceae > Vicia > Vicia faba. The sequence continues at coordinate 1,302,632,865 of OX451740.1, read as the reverse complement.
AATCCAGTTTACTGAAGGCCAGGAAAACCAAAACCAAGAGTTGACACAGGTTACTGAAGGCCTGAGGCTAGAATTGGAGAAAGTCCAAATCACGAAGCCAACCTCCCCTCAGAAAGAAATATGGGATACTTTAGGGGAACCCAGTGGAAAGTTTGACTACTTGGTCAAATATTCTGCCCCAGAGAGTTCAAAGGTCCACATTGAAGATATAAAACCCACAGGATGGGGAGATGATGACGTTAAGGGGGAGGATGTTGAGGTAAACATGGTGGATATGGAGAGACCTCGCTCGGAGATGGAGGAGGTAGAGAGATACTTAGAAAAAGAGAAGTATAAAATGGAGGATAATCATGCTGGAGATGCTAGTCTCAAGGATTACCTCATGATGTGCCACAAAGGAGATACAGGAATGATAATATGCCCTAGGTGCAGCATCCTCTACAACCAGAGAATCGCTGCAAACTTCGAGAGGGTACAAAGGGCGCGAACTGGCAACAACTGGCGCCAGGATAACCAATTATTCAGGTGTTATCCTAAGGCTGGAGAAAGTTTGCTGGAATTTGTGTTTCGCTGCTACAAAGGGGAAACCAAGTGTTTGATATGCCCAAGGTGTTCCGCTGTGTATGATCAAAGCATGGCCAGAGCCTTCGAAACAATCCCCTTCGCCCCTTGCTGGAACCACCAAGAAACTGTTCAGATGGGTCCACGTTTCGATAGCAAATACAAACAACGAAGGCCTGATAGTCCTCATCCCAAGGGTGCTCGAAGAGTGACGTTCAAAATCCCTGCTGAAGTGCCAACAGACAGATGGCTGCAAGTCAGAAATGACAAAGGCAAAGACAAATGGAGAAACACTGAACGAAACGCACGTCATGCTATGACATATAGAAGGCAATTCAACATAGTGAAGAGGGAAGAGGTGAGATTAGAGAACTACAAAGGAAGAAACCCCATGTCAAGATCTCAATGGCGAAGGCAACAGAGGATTCGAAAGGCTGAAAGGGAAGTTGTGGCAAATAAAGGGGCAACTTCAACAAAAAACCAAGGTGAATCTAGCACCAACAAACCCACACCAAAAAATCAAACTGAAGACAAACCCCCAGTTAATAGGAGGCTTTTTTCTGAAGTACAACCAAGCGAACCAAAGGAATACACTCCAGGTCCATAAGAAGATGAAGATATGCTAACGGACAATTTCGAGTCAGAGGGGGAGTCTTCATTCAATATCAATTGCAACATGGTATCTGTGCTTCCTTGTGAGTTTGGACAGGAAACTGAAATTGATGAATATGAGGAAGAAGATACCATAGATCTGATGAAGCATAGGCTTGTGTGCTACTATGTGATGGATAATGGAGCTGTCGAGGAGTAGAATGCGTTCTTCGAGCGTCCAGAACCAGCTATGAAGAACCATCTTAAGCCACTATTTATTCGGGCAAAGGTTGGTGCCCATGGCGTGAATAAGGTTCTAGTGGATGGGGGCGCTGCAGTCAACTTAATACCCCATTTCATGCTGAAAAGGTTAGAAATACGCGAAGGAGACATCAAGCCACACAACATGGTTCTATCCAATTATGAAGGGAAAGTAGGCAAAACACTGGGGGTGGTTCAATTGGACTTGACAATAGGCTCAAGCTGTAGGCCCACCATGTTCATGGTGATCGAAGCCAAGGCCAACTACAACTTGTTGCTGGGAAGGGAGTGGATCCATGGTGTAGGGGCAGTTCCTTCGTCAATGCACCAGTGATTAGTTTTGTGGAGAGAAGATGGGATCGTGGAAAACATTGAAGCGGATCAGAGTTACTTCATGCCAGCAGTCAACTTGGTTGACAAGAGGAATTATGACAAACATCTGGCAAAGATTGCTCCTTGTGTCCCAAATGATGAACTCAACGAAACCAGAAACGCCCACTACTATATGACCCTTCGCCATGATGGCATATACTGGGATAGAAGAATAATCAGTGAAGACGAAGGGGTCGAAAGTACTATACTAAGACGGCCAGCAGGCTGGGAATTCGACAAACTTACTCATGACTGAGTCCTCCTTTTTCGAAAGGATTTCGGCCTATATGGCTGAGAACGAATCAAAGGCGGCCTTAGAGGCTTAAATGAATAAACTGACTGTAAAGATGAACGAAATAAATGGGGATAGCTCGAAAGGCTCACCCTTTAAATAACTTGGGATAGATCAAAGGCTGGACGCCATCTATGATAAAGAACCCTTAGGTTTCGAGAGGGACCCCATAGACTCAGGTGCCAAAATGTTGGCGCAGGATCCACTCGAAGAAGTGAACTTATGGGATGAGAACACGAAAAGAATAACCTACATAAGTGAAAAACTTAGCCCAGGCCTCAAGCAGGAAGTGATCGAAGTCCTCAAGAAAAACAACGATTGCTTCGCATGGGATTATGACGAAATGCCTGGTTTAAAGAGGGAGTTAGTCGAACACAGACTTCCAATCAAAGATGGCAAGAAGCCCATCAAGCAAACTCCTAGAAGATTCGCACCAGCGGTTCTCACAAAGATCAAAGCTGAGATCGAAAGGTTGCTGCGTTGCAGATTCATCAGAACCACAAGGTATGTCGAATGGTTAGCAAATATAGTGCCTGTTATTAAGAAAAATGGTTCTTTGAGAATCTGCATAGATTTTAGGGATTTAAACACTGCAACCCCTAAGGATGAGTACTCCATGCCTGTGGCAGAAATGCTAGTAGACTCTGCTGCAGGATTCGAATATTTAAGTATGTTAGATGGATACTCTAGGTATAATCAGATTTTTATTGCTGAAGAAGATGTTGCCAAGACAGCATTTCGTTGCCCAGGAGCATTAGGCACCTACGAATGGGTGGTGATGCCTTTTGGTTTAAAAAACGCTGGGGCAACTTATCAAAGGGCAATGAATTCGATTTTCCATGATTTCATTGAAACCTTTATGCAGGTGTATATTGATGATATAGTCATCAAATGTATATCTGCAGAAACCCATTTGCATCATTTGAGCCAATCATTCGAACGAATGAGAAAACATGGCTTAAAGATGAATCCCCTTAAATGTGCATTTTTTGTGCAGGCTGGAGATTTCCTTGGCTTTGTGGTTCACAAGAAAGGAATTGTGATCAACCAAAACAAAACCAAAGCCATAATGGAGACGAAAGCACCTACGTCAAAAAGGGAGCTGCAATCTTTGCTAGGGAAGATTAACTTTCTCAGAAGGTTCATTTCGAATCTGAGTGGAAGAACCCAAGCTTTCTCTCCGTTGCTTCGTTTAAAGCAAGGCCAAGCCTTCGAGTGGAACGGAGCCCATCAGGAGGCATTTGACAAGATAAAAAGATACCTCTCTTAGCCTCCCATCTTGTCTCCACCTCCATGGGGAAAGCCCATGAGATTGTACATATCTGCCTCTGAAGTTAGTATAGGTAGTATGTTAGCACAAGAAGATAGCAATGGCATCGAAAGAGCCATATACTATTTAAGTAGAGTATTGAATGATGCAGAGACCAGATATAGCAATTTAGAAAAGCTATGTCTCTGTTTGTACTTCTCTTGTATGAAACTCAAGTATTATATAAAGCTTGTTGATGTTTATGTTTCATCTCATTTAGATGTCATTAAACACATGCTTTCAAAACTAATAATGCATAGCAGAGTTGGTAAATGGGCTTTAGCCTTAACAGAATATTCTTTGACTTTCATGCCTTTAAAAGCTGTGAAAGGCCAAGTGATTTCTGATTTCATTGTGGACCATTCATTGGTTGAGCAGACTGTCATGAGTTACATCGAAATGCAACCATGGAAATTATACTTTGATGGTTCGACCCACAGGAATGGAAGTGGTGTTGGAGTACTTATAATTTCTCCTGAAGGAATTCCAAAGAAATTCAAGTATAAATTAGATGGTCCTCGTTGCTCGAACAACGAAGCTGAGTATGAAGCGCTCATTGTTGGACTTGAAGCTTTGTTGGAATTGGGGGCAACTAGAGTCGAAATTAAAGGAGACTCAGAATTAGTGGTCAAGCAAATAACAAAGGAGTATAAATGCATAAAGGAAAACCTGATGATATACTTCTTCATAGTTAACAGGCTACTTAGAAAATTTGAATACATGGATATTCAACATATACCAAGAATAGAAAACCAAGAAGCAAATGACTTAGCACAGTTGGCTTCAGGTTATAAAGTTTCTGTCAGAAACTTTGAGGATTTAGTTGAATTAAGGGGTAGAGTTATGGCTACTAGATTCACACCATCAGATCTAGAGAGTATGAAATTGGGTTATGCTGAGAAACAGGGATTCGAAATATTAGCCTTAAACACTTTATCAG